>CM027845.1:16635550-17988050 GCA_016097545.1 Eucalyptus victrix | reverse complement strand
GTGCTCAATGGTGTTTGCCGGAGCAAACATGATTTGAAGTCATCGACTTGAGCTCTTATCCCCAATAATATTCATGATTTAATCTTTTACTATTTTGTTCTCAATATTTTGTTCTTCTTGTGTATTTGTGCTTGTTACTGATTGGCAATGTTGGTCATGACCGAAGATGTTCACCGAAATGTAAAAGCCAAAGGTTGTTGATTGATGGAGATGGTGATTTGGTGATGGTCATTGGTGGTTTGTGTATTTCTTGAGCGATGTCATTGATAGTGAAGTATACATGTTCATAGTTTGAAGTTTTGGGTATATTAACCTTCAATTATATCCTCGTGTTCTCGGTCATTGACAAAGAAGATGATTTAAAAAAAAAAAAAAAACAAATGATAAATACATTAAAAGTCCTAAAACTTGTCACAAATGTATTGTGTTCTAAAATTTTTAAAAAGTATATTTAAGTTACAAAACATGTCATGGAGTGTAATTGAATCATAAAATTTTAATAAGTACAATAAAGTCCTAAAACTAGACAAATTGATATAATTAAGTTCTTTCATTAATTGCACTTTCTAAAAATTTCAAGATTCGATTGCACTTTTGTGAAAAGTATTAAAACTTGATTGCACTTTTTGTAAAGGGACAAGTGTTCCAGAAGTCCTACGACTTGTCACGAAAATGCATTTCAGTCATAAAACTTTGCAAAAAGTGCATTTAAATCCTAAAACTTGTCGAATTGTTTTAAACGAGTCCTAAGATTAACGTCGTTAGACTTTTCCGTTAAAAATACTGACGTGACATTTTAAATAATTTTTCATTTTCCAGGTGTATTTTTTAATTAATTTGTATCCATTTTTTTTAAAAAAAATTTATTTTTTAAATTTATTGTTAAAAAGAAAAGTTAAAAAATTTATTTTTAAAATTGTTATAAAAAAAAAAATCAGCGCTCTCTTGCCCGCCGCCTCGCAGCCCATCACCAGAGGGGTCAAGCGGTGGTCATCGGCCCTGGGCGGGGGTGGTTGGGCCTCATCGGCCCCAGGTGAGGGTCGGCGACCGTCGCCCGCCCTGGGCGAGGCCTCATCGGCCCTCGCTCGGGGCCAACGAGGATCGCTAGAGCTAGGCGAGCCTCGCCGGCCCCGAGCGAGGGCCGATGAGGCCTCACCCAGGGCGGGCAACGGTCGTCAAACCTCGCTTGAGGCTGGCGACGACTTACCCTAGGGGGGTGATGGCCACGGGCCCCCCGCGAGGGCCGACGAGCGCAAATTGGGGCACCCTCGCTCAACTCTGGCACGGGTGCCTAGCGCGGGGGCTAGGCGACCATCACCCCCATGGACGAGTCATCGCCGGCCCTCGCCTGGGGCCGGCGAGGCTCGGCCACCCCCGCCCAGGGCCGGCGACCGTCATTCGGCCCCTCCGGCGATGGGTGGCGACAGTGGCGACGGCGAGGGAGAGGAGCCGCTTTTTTTTTTTAATAAATATTTTAACTTTTTTTAAAGTTTTTGGTGAAAATAAGATAAAATGAATAAATTTGATTTTTTTTAGTTTTTAAATCTAATTTAAAAAAATAATTAAAAAATTTCACGTGAAAAATAAAAAAATTATTTAAAATGCCACATCGCATTTTTAACGGAAAATGCTAATGGCGTCGATCTTAGGACTCATTTAAAACAATATGATAAGTTTTAGGATTTAAATGCATTTTTATAAGTTTTAGGACTGAAATGCATTTTTGTGACAAGTTGTAGGACTTCCGGAACACTTATCCCTTTTGTAAATTTTAGAACTTAATCATACTTTTGTAACAAGTTTAGGACTTGATTGTGTTTTTTGAAATTTTAGGACTTAATTACATGTTTGTGACAAATGTTAAGACTTATAATAGGAACGAACTTAGTATGGAGCTTTTATGAGGACATGAGTATAGTTTGGCTATGTTTAGAAATGGGCTAATGAAGTTTTTGTTGAAATAGGTGCGGTTACTTAGGAGGTGCATGATAACCATTCTGTTCCATAAATAGTTTCTGGAACAGAAATAGATTTTTCTATTTCTATTTCTAGAAGAGTTTCTAAACAAAAATAATTATTTGATAACGACATAAAATTTCTACTCTAAAAATAGAAATTCTTTTGATAATGACACAAAATTTTTTCCTTTCAAACGGCGGTGGACCGGCAATCGGTAGAGATGGATAGCCGGCGGCCAATAGCAGCGGCGGGCGACTGGCAACCAGCGGCAGGGCCGACGGTCGGCGATCGGAGGGCAGTGGTGGCGATCGGCGGCGGCGGCGGCAGCGGCAGGGTTGGCGACCGAAGGGCGGCGGCGGCGATCGGCGACCGACGACCGGCAATCGGCGGCCGACAACCGGTGGCCGATGGCGACAGTGGCGAGCGATCAACGGATGGTGGTCGGCAAGTCGGCAACGATGAATGAAGGACCGATTGACGAACGAAGAGAAGAATTTTTATTTTTGATTTCTTCAAAAATAAAGAAGTAGAAAATTTTAGCTTTTGATTTCTCTTCCAAACCTATTTCTCGAATATAAATCTATTATAGAAGTAGAAAAACCGAATAGGTTTATCAAATGGATTTATCTTCCAGAAATATGTCTAGAATAGAAAAATTATTTAAATAGAAATTTTGATTATCATGCACCCCTTTAGCCCATTTGAGGTCTGTCTTGGGGTAATTCAAAATTTGACTTAGCATGCGGACTGAACACAAGAGCCTAACCCACGTCCTTGTGAGCTTGAACTTGACCCAGACTCACGAAGTTCATGCTGTGTCCATATTTAGATTGAGTTTAAGCCCCTGTTTATAAAAATTGAATAAAAAATTAAAAAATTGAAAATAAAAAAAATGAAAATAGCAAACTAGAAAATTGGTTAGAAAATTAGGCCTTGATTAGTTTGTCAATTTTAGTATTAGAATTATTTAATATACATGTGATTTAGGATAATTCATGATTTTCTCTAGTTTAGTTATGGGAAAAATAGTTCTTCTTAGAAAATTGAATTTGATTTGAACTAAACTTGTGGGAGATCATTCCTTATGCTTAGAACAAAGCCCCGTATGTTCTTCGTCCGACAACTATTAGGTTTTCCTTTTCATAATTTATTTTAATCATTTCAATACCTAAGTGTTTAATTCTCGCATTTTCAATACATTGGTTATTACATTTTTTTTTTTTAGAATGGTTAGGATAAGTGTTACGACCATAATAAATCCAATGCATGAACACATAGTGACTTGAAAGACCTTTGGGACTCATAAATGATAACAAAGAACATTTGACTACTTAGTTGAACATTTCAACCAAATTAGAAGTATCCAAAGGGTGTTTATTAGACTATTAACATAATCACGTCTCCGATCCTATATAATCTTTAGCTGCATAGAAAGTGAGATAATCTCCTATCCTCCCTTGATTTTTAGCTTACTCAAAGAAACTAGTGGAGACTTTAGTCTCCTGTACAATCCCTAAGAATTAATTTAAAATTAAAATGAATCAAATGTTGTGCAAGACGATGGCTTGAGTGGGCCTACAATTAATTGAGGGCTATCAACTCGTTTTTTTGGACATTACCTTTAAATCTCATCCTTTTCCTAATGCCCCACATTGTCGGAAAAGAGGGTTGCAACATTCTTTCTCATAAAAAAGTTTATTTTTTAGGGATGATCGGTTCTTGATATAGTCCGATTTGCAAGTGGGTAAATGAAACCAATGAAGATTTGTGAAAGAGCAAGCGAGTGTGCCATGATGCATAAACTCACATCAAGGGAATTTTAATTCAATTAACTCAAGAACAAAATTTGATCAACATAAAGTTAATCACGCTTGCTCACTTGGGAACAAATTAAAAGTTAAGGGATTACTACGAATGAAACTAAAAGTTTAGATTTAATATTATATATTGAATTAAAGTTTATCGATCATATTAAATAAATTAAAAATTGGAAGGTTTTTATATTATTTAAAGTCTTTTTGTTTTTTTTTTTTTTTGAGAGAGAGAATGTCCTCCAACGGTGCAGGTGAAATGCACGTGTATGCCGGCCGCCCCCTTCTACCCCGGCGGTCAACAAATGGTGGGGGCTACTCAATGCACATTCGTTGAGCAAATTGAGATCAACATGCGAAAAGAAAACAAGAGACCGGGGTGTGTTTTAGAATTAGCGAAGAATTTGCGGACCAAAAACATGAAACCAAAAATGTTAGCACGAATGACCCAGAACCAGAACAAAAAGAGCAGCAGAGAGAGAGAGAGAGAGAGAGAGACTTCAAACCGAGGAAGAGGGAATTCAACGAGAACGAAGAAGCAGGTCCGGTGCGAGCGAGCGAGCGAGCTTCTTCATCTACGAACCCAGGAGCAGGATGATGAACGTGGGCCCTTCTGGTTTCAGTACGCATCTCTCTTTCTCTCTCTCTCGGTTTCATCGATTTCTTGTTCGTTAGGCCAGTCCTGGCGCGCTCGAATTCTCCCGCATCGATCTTCCCCTTTTTTTTCCGGCCGAATTCCCCCCCTCCCCAATCGCGGCTTCGGGGTGTTCATCGTTCCCTCTTCTTTTGCAGACAATGCGCCGGTCTCCCGAGCGTTCATCGTCGCCACCGGCGCCTTCACCGTCTTCTTCGGGATCAGGGACCGCGCCAACAAGCTCGGCGTGTCTTACCAGGCAAGTCGGTGGTGGGTTTTTTCGCGGGGGAATGCGTGGCTTGGCTTTTGGCGGATTCTTTGGTGTTTGAGCTCGTGCTCGCTTGTGTGGGCTGTTTTCGTGCTCTTGATTTTTTTGATCCGCGTCTTGGAAGTGATGGAGGGTGCTTGGTTGATTTTGTCCCTTTGATTGGTTGGTTCCTGGGCTGTGTGTAGATTTCGTTTCTAATGTAGCTCGCACTCTTGGACGATCCTTTTGCTCCCCTTTTCTTTGCTTTGTTAGAAGGATGAATCTGTGTAGTTTTTTTTTTTTTTTTTTTTGCTTTTTTTCCTGCTCATGGCGCTAATTGAGGTGCAAAAATGGTCGTTTCTTGGTGTATGGTTGATTTGATTCTTCCAGCTACCCTGGCGGTGTATTTGAAGCTGGTTCGCATCTCTCTCTGATGCCATTGCTTGAATTAGTTGTATTCTCATACGATCAGCAATTTGGAATTTGGAGTCTTTGTTTATATATTCTGCATGATTGCTGAATTGCTAGAAAGTTTTTTTTTATGAGATGATTTCCAATCTAAATAATGAATTATAGTTTAGTCGTAGTATCTCATCTATTTGTCAGACCAGTGTAGGCTGAGGTTTTATGTGGTTCTTTGAGTTGCCAAAATGAATTCAAAGTTTGTCACTTGCAAGGATATTCATTCATATCAAAATTCGAAAGTGAAATAGGATTCTGGTTATTTTGGAGGTTTGCCAATGTCAATAAGAGGGGTAGATTTGAGAACTCTCTTTTAATGATTCTATGTGGATGGTAATATCAGATTTTAATATAGCATGCAGGGACACTCATTGGTTGTACATGAGCATAAACAATGGAGATACATAAATCCAAGTCCATTAATTTGGTTATTTGTTGAACTCAATTGCTTATGTGCCAATGAATTAATGAATCGATTTGTTAGTGATGATGTGTGTAGGAAATAACTGTCAGTAATGAAGTCTGCCTAGCTAGTTGCGGACTATTTTGAGACCCTCAAGTAAGTCTTCCTCTCTCCTATTCACTTTCTAGTATTAAAGAAATTGTTTCTCCATTGACATTCTTCTAGCTTCTTCTTAGGTTTTGCTATCAATTTTCTAAATTTTAATTTATCTTCTTGACTTTGATTGAGTTCCTGCGCTGTGGCGGAAACAAGTAAACGACCCTCTTGCTTTGTTAGCAACTCACACTTAGCATTTTGTGGGAGCATAATGCTTGCCATGTCAAGAGCTTCCGATTTATTGTTATTCCTTTGAGAATTGCGCAATCCCTTAAATTCTATAAAGAGGACAGTATCTTACTTCCTTATTCTTTTTATCTTCAATGGCAGGACATTTTCCAAAAGATGCAGATGTGGAAGCTAATACCAGCAATCTTTGCCTTTTCTTCAACACCAGAACTGATTTTTGGCCTTTATCTGCTCTACTACTTTAGAATTTTTGAGAGACAGATAGGTTCTAATAAGTTCTTGGTGAGTGATTTTCTCTGTAACAATGTAGAATAAAAAAACTACTTAACACTTCTCTTGGGATTCGGTAAAGTTTTGTTTCTGTTTTGTGCTGAGAGATGGATAGGTTGTATTAATTCTTTGGAGAGATATTTCTTCATTAGCTATATAGAATCAAAGAACTGCACAACATTTCTGTTGAGTATGACTAAACTTTTGTTTCAGTTTTGTGCTCCACTCTAGGTATAAAGTTTTATATTCAATGTCATAGTGTTAAGATGATGCTTAAGCTAATTGTCTCACGTGAAAAAATGTTGGGGGAGGTACAACTTTTGTGGCAGTTTTTCTTGTCTGTATCTTTAGTCACTTGATTCCAGTTTGTGAGAGAACCCTGATTATTTGCGTAAAAGTGAAGGTACATCTGCCAGTGGCCTCATCTCAAAATTTGACACTATTATGAGAATGGAACTTGGCATTTGTAACATGCTATCCTATTAGCTGGATTAGTTTTGAATAAATCTAAGAGGTTGATGGAGAAAAGTAAAAATGTGATGCATGAACCGCTAGTAAGATGTGAGATATACAGAAAGGCCAACAAAGGGAAGACTGCCAGCTTCTTGTCCACTCTTTTTCTGCAAAGTTAACTTTTCCTTAATTGTGCTTTAGCATCTACGCTATAATGTTCAATGCTATTTTACTTAGAGCAGAATAGATGTAATGGGTATCTGCTTGATAGTCAACTGGTTATTTCATTCCAAAACATTTTCTTTTCATTCCATTTGATGTGTACCTAATTCTTTTCTGTGGATACCTAGGTCCTTTCTTTGTTCTCTACAATAGGATCAATGGCCCTTCAAGTCCTCACATTGGCAGTCGTTAATGGTATGTCAATTCGTTTTACCTCTGTGGGAGCTTCTTCTTGCTGTCTTTTTTCACTTCATTCATCCTTTTACTGGTATAAATCTGTTTCTATAGTTTGAAATTCCTTCATTTGTGGTTATTTACATTCTACTACTGAATCTGGTACAATTGGTTAGAGAATCCAAAAGATGACTCTGAAAACTGAAACATGACAGTGGATGAATACTGATGTCCTCTTTTGGTGGATATGAGTCTCTTTTGGAAAAGCAGAAGTGCTATCACCTTTCAATACCTACTTTAACGTTTTTACTTCATATGCAGTCTATATTGGAATGACAAAAGTCCTAATTGGCCTTCTTGTACAATTATCACAATTACCCTTTTTGTTTGGAACTGGAAATGTTCGTAAAACAAATGCCTGAATGGGCTATTAAGCTCTTAAACACTTGCTTTGCTTGTCATAAGAATTTAGTAAGTTAGATGTGGGTGATGTGATATCTTTATATTGTCTGATGCCAAAATTTGATTCTGAAAGTGGTCCTAACTAGGTTCCTGGTTCTTAATAGCCTTGTTGCACACTTTTTCTTAGTAGCTGCTTTGATCATGACGATTTCAATTGGTTGCATTATGCAGTGTTTCATTGGCTAGAAGATTTTATTGTGAGAGAAATTAATATTTCCAAGTTTCAGGAACTAGCAAAGCTTTCTTTTCCATGTTTTGACTCAGAGGCAAACTTGTCTTGAAACTAATATTGAATAAATTGGTCATGGTCAATTGACCAAATGATGTCGTAACATGGATGTAGACTGTCGATATAAATCCTTCCAGATTGGAGATGCCATCATCAAAGAGTTACTTTCAGAATGTTAATCCAAAAGTCTTTATGTATATGCTATGACAATACTTTATACAAAACATATTATTCATGTCAAAGAATGTAAAGAAGTTGAAAGAAACAAGTGACGTTCTTCAACTGAATCCATAAGCTTTATTGAGATAATTGAATATATGGTACCCCTGTTGACAAATGCTAGAAAGTTAATATGTTAAGCAGAAAAATTTCCCAAAAATTTCAGCAAAGACCTACCTTTCCTTGGGGCATGTTGCATTGGCTGAAGAGCGCTTTTTTTTTTTTTTTTTTTTTTTTTCACTTTTTTCCCGTGAACATATGGAGCCAAGCCGACTGATCCTTTATAACAACTAAACTTTCTCCATAATTGGCTTATATCTGAGGAGAAAGTTGACAAATGCTCGGGTACCTGCTAATGTAATGGTTTTAGCAGTTGATTATTCATTATGTACATTGTGCAAGTAACCCTAATGTTATGGGTTATTAACACGATTGGCTTAAACTTATAATTTAGCTTATGGGCCAGTAGGTAGAGCAGGAAGGTAGGAACAGAACCCAGGACCTCTTGATTCTTTTTAAGGGTGGACCATAGCTAGACATTTTACTAGTTCCTTAAGCAATGTAAAGGGAGATAAAGATCTTAATTTAAACTGCTGTGTAGATAAGATTGCGATGCTAGTCTTCTTATCACTCTCCTAGAAATTGTCGTGGCTACCTTGAATCTTCTTTTTACCTTTAGCTCAACAATGGACTGTTGAAATTTCTATGCACATTCTTTCATGTCATAATTCTTGAATAATCTTCAAGTCTCCCTATGGCAATACTGATGTAAAATTTCTTCTTTGTATCTGCAGTTCCTTCCTCAAACTTAGTCAGTTCAGGTCCTTATGCTGTTATATTTGCATTGTTCGTACCCTTTTTCTTTGACATTCCGGTTTCAACACGATTTCGAGTGCTAGGCATCAACTTCTCTGATAAATCTTTCATATATCTAGCTGGTCTGCAGGTAAGTTTTATTGATGGTGATTCATGAGCTGTATTAACTTTTTGTGCCTATCAGACACATCCTTTCTGTATATTTCATTTAACCTAGTTTACATATTGCAGCTTTTGTTGTCATCCTGGAAAAGGTCCATCTTGCCAGGGATTTGTGGCATTCTTGCTGGTTCCCTGTATCGTCTCAATGTTTTCCGCATCCGCAAGGCGAAGGTTATACTTGAAAACATTTATAACGGACTGTTTCCTTTTTACTATGCAATTAACTGTCGTCTGCTGTGGTGTTTGAATTATCCTTTTCTATCGGTACCATGTGTATATGTGCATGTGTATATGTGATCTTGTTAGAAGCAAATTTGTGCAAGATCCTTCTACCTTGATTATTTATGAATATAATTAGCTGAAAATGAATTCTTCTACTTTGTGTGTGTGTTTTTTTCCTCTTTTTTTTTTTTTTTTTTTTGGGGGGGGGGGGGGGGAGGGATTAATACTTTGACAAGCATATGTAATCTTTGTCTAAGTCCGTCATCACTTATGATGATTATTGATTACAGTGTGTGATGGCTACTGCATCTCAATGTTATTGCTGGCGGAATGCTCTTTTTTTCTTGTTCTTTTGGGTGGTCAAAGGATGCCCATCATTCTTTCCTGCAGACCTTGAGTCAGAATCATCATTTTTTTTTCTTTGGAAGTCTAGCGAAATCATCCTTGTTTCTCTTGAGAAATAATATGCTATGTTTAGTTCATGTCATATGAAAGATTACCTTGTGGATGCATATCTTGAAGGACATCTTGTTAATGCATGTCATGAGTTATTTTTGTGCTACAATTTGCTAAGACTATAAAGTAGTTTTATCCTCCAATATTATATGAGTTTCCTACAAGAGAAGTGGTAGGAAGATTTGTTCTATTTCAAGGGTAATGTCATATTTGAAATCTAGAGATTCGAATCATCACTTTAACAAAGATAAATCTTTTCTGTTAAGGTACCTAAATTTTGTTTTTTAAAATGCCTTGTGTCAGCAGTTTCCAGCGCCAATCTCTTCATTCTTTTCGCGGCTACCAGGACTGTCTACAGGAAGTGCACATGTCTCACCAACTAGGAATGTCGTGGGAAATATTCCATCTTTTGCGAGTCACCAGGTAATAGTGCATCATATGAATGCTTTGAATAGATACATCTGATGTTCTGAGTACATGTGAAATCTCTTTTTACCGTCTATATCAGCATCATTATTGCCTCTGCCTCAACTCAAATACTCTTCCCTTGCAGCGGAACCATACGTCAGTGCCTTCCACCGTAGAGCCATCAGAGGAATCTGTTGCAACCCTTGTTTCAATGGGCTTCGACAGGAATTCTGCTAGGCAAGCACTTGCACAGGCTAGAAATGACGTCAATACAGCGACAAACATCCTTCTTGAAGCTCAGTCTCACTAATTGCTTAGAGAAAAGTTCTGGTGATGCGACTTGAACTCTGTTAATTAAGTTCAGGAGGAGGATCTGATGGGTGACGAGATCTGTTACCTACACAATAGGCATTTTGACGAGTCGGTCAATCTTCTAACTGGAGCTTCTGAATGTCCTCGCCATGTCGTTCTTGGGACTTTCCCTTCATCGTAGATCCTTCGGTCCCTATAAGCAGTAGGCATTTATTTGCAGCTGAAAGCACTTCACACACAGCATGACCGTTGGGATGAAGCCTCGATGGATTTCGCCCAGAATCAAGACATGGTTAATTATTATCTTTAGAAGAATCCCCTATGGAAAAAACTGTGTACAGTATTTATCTGATCAATTCTTGTCTTCAGCCAGTGACAAGACATATCTCGGGTTGTCGTTTTCTAGATCGCACAGTGGTCAGTAGTAAATGTACCTTGTTAATAGGTTATGCAAGAGTTAAGTACAATTAATGCTGCTGACTGATATTGGTTGAAATCGGAAGGGGGCGTTTCGTGACCAGCTGGAGTTGGTAAGCTTTTTGTGCGTTTCGGTGCTTGAAAATTTTCATAGGGGTGGTAACTTCGATTATAAAATTTGCAGTGCTCCTCATTCTCTTTCTTTTTCCTAATCTTATGATTGGTTAAGTTTCTCTAGGCGGTGGCAAGTTTTCTATATTGGCCGCGAGGGCCACCAAAACATTAAAGGAAGGCGAACGTACTAGTCTTTACAACATTTTCCCCATTCCATGGTGAAAAATGGTAATGACTGGCAGGTTCACATCTTTCAAGTTATGCAAGCAATGCTGAAATAAAGCCTCGCTATTGGAAACATTGAGGAAAAGATGTAGACCTGGGAGCTCACTAGCAAATTTTACGGCTATCTACCCTTCCATCTTGACCCGATTTGCGCACATTTGACCTCTCAACGTCGACAATATGTTAGATTAGGAAAAATCTGCTCTTAATATAAAAGAGGGAAAAACCTCTACTAGGTTATCTTGTACATCCTCTATCACTGCATTTTAAGCTTGGTGCATGTTGTTCAGGACGTTTATTTGGCAGAAGGTTTTCCAGTTGAGAAAGAAAATTATGCAGTGGGTAACTTCACACATCGCGCCTATCCCTACTTTGCCATGTACACTCTAGCTGAAAACGCTTCTTCTCTTATCCAATGTGAGAAATTCATCTAGAATCTATCAGAATGCAACTAATGGAAAGAGGTATACACTTCTGTCCCATTAAATGGTCGACTCAGGGATATTGCGTGTCCACTAATTTGCTAAAACACATCCGCAGGATAGCAACCGGATCTAAGAAGAATAAGAAATCAAGACTGGAAACTAATAGCTATCAAATAAGCCACTGAAATTAGGTTTTCCCTCTATTCCAAGAGGGACAGCCGAAACCATAAACTCTTTTAACCCTGAGTAGAATCCACCACCTTGAAATGCAAAGTCTCAACGAGTTAGCATAGATCAGGAAAAGCCCAGTCTTTATGTAAGTGGCACGGTGTTCTGGTGTATGTAAACAGCCCTAAGGAATGAATCTCTCCAGCAATGTATGTGACAAACAAAACTGGGCACTTGGGAGGGGTTTCTGTGAACAGCACAGCCTCTTTTCCCCATCAAACTGCTCTCTTCACTCATGGGACAAAGAATAACCACACTCCACAATAATAAAAGAAATATATCCCCCTCTCAAATTCTTGATTGTATGTGTGTCCCTATTTTCGGCGAGTGCATCCTATTATCATGTACAAGGATAGCCAGAAGACACTGTAACATACGCATCGCTCAAATCCTTATTTTGAACGAACTCCCAGGCTAGTCAAGCTCTCAATTAGAATTATCAGCTCTCCTCTTCATCAATTGTATAAACAGGTATTTGCCATATCTTAGTATTCTTCTTTGGGTCATCAGTGAGGCTTAGATCTGTATCATCCTCTTTAAATGTTCTGATAAAAGTTTTTGCTCCCATCATGACAAGCCTCTCAATCATAAACAACTGATAATTGTTCTGAATCAAGGGATCAAGGATCTCGCTAAAATTTGAAGAGTATGCCATCTTGTACCTGTAAAAATTGGTCAAGATAAGCATTTATCATTGACCAAAAAAAAAAAAAAAGGGTATCTATCAGCTTCAACTTCTACCAGGGTTCATAATTATGCAAATACACATATGAAATACAATTAAACATAACACGCCTACAATCCAAATGAGGGTAAGAGGCACTTTATTTCAGTGGTTAATCTACAATCCCACTGCATAATAGGCACTTTCATTTCCTGAGATTTTTTGTACTTGTTCAGCAACTATAAAGTAACTATATGGTCAAAGGCGATTTCATTTCCAGGACACACATTTTATACTCAATCAGTAAGCATAAGGACACGGAAAACCATTTGTTGAGTCTCAAATTTAATCATCAGCCAGAATTAAGGAAACAGGTAACAAATGCAATTCTGCGTTCATTCTTCTAGCGTGGATTCAATGAAACCTTTCCTGTCAATATTGTCATGATCTCAAAAAGAAAGCACCCATCATCTTCATTGCCAGTGTGCTATTAAAACCAGTTACAAAGATGACATTGTCGTCATATAAATACAGTTTTTTCATTCACAAATCACATCCCTGGGAACTCTGCTCTACAGCTTCATCAACATCATCTTAAATGGAACCCATTTGCCATCATCAACCATATCTTTACTATATACAACAATAAGCCCAATTGTGTAGCCCATTAACATAATTTTTGGTCTTCATAACCAACAAGAACACACTGGCAACATCCACCCATCTCACTAAATGTCTCACAAACACTCTAAAACAGTATCCTGTGCATGGTAATTGCAATTTCTAAACTATCAAGTCAAGATAGAAGTGCAATTCACACTTGGCATCATGAAATGCATAGTCCTTAGTGAGTCACCAGACTTACAATTCTCATATCACTGCATCTACATTCAAACAAAGATGGATCAAGACTTAAGCATATTCACTGCATCAGTTAATAGTTATTACATTTCTAGGTGAAAAGACCTAGAAGGTCAGTTCCCACAATTCAAAGATGCATCTAGTTCTTACTTATCAATTAAACCATGCCGAGTCTCTACCTTCCTATGCCCTCTAATTTGTGCAGGTACTTAATGAGTTAGGGATAACTCACCTCGTAGCAAGAGGCGAAAAAAATCCAGGCGTCCTCTCATTTGAAGCAATAAAAAGAGTCCGTCCAGGTGGGACCCACTGCTTAATTCGGCGAAGAATAAACTCTGCACGGGTATCTCTGTCCAGATGAGGGTGTAGACTCCTTTCAACCCCAAACCGGTCTTTCCTGGTTTTCACTTTGTCACCTCGACGGACGTGGATGGCATCATAATCACCAAGAGAGGCTTTAATCTGTGAATTGGAGATTACTCAGATGCCAACTCACATATATACAAAAAGACGTAATAGGGCAATCTTTTAGTATAGTACCTGCAGTATCATGAAATTTATATTTTCACAAGGTCATGAGCTCTATCTATTAACTCTAAGAATACTCACTATAAGGGACTCCACACCAGGGTATTTAGAAAGATGTAAAAAAAAGTTGGCCGAACTGGGAAAATACTCCATATTCATTCCTCTAACAAAACAAGAAGCCTCATCCTACTAGATTGTGTGCATGCTTGGGAGTTCACCACATTAACTCTTCATCAATCTTTATCTTTTATTTTTCCTTTTTAAGACAAACTTCTCTTTAAGTCTTAACTACCTGATTCACAGACCCACTGCTTTTCCCAAACATTACCTTCGAAAATGGATTTATTTCAGTGGGACTGCTTTAGTAAATACCACCCTATTTTCCCAAGGACTTCAATTATCTCACTTCCATAGTGTCCTCCAAGTTACAATTAGGTTCTTGCCAGTCCATGTAGGGTTTGTTTCATATTTTAAGCTGATAACTGGTAAGTTATTGTGATATCAACTACTGGTACCTTATAGGCAAATTCAATGAGATAGTTCTTTGTTTGAAAGAATTTATAAATCTAGACATCCATCCCTTCATGATACTTGACTGAGACTATTCATTTCTATAAATGATTTTTCATGATTTCCTATGATATTAGGTTTGTAATGATGGTTCAATACTTGTGCTAATACATCATATTTTATTATCCCCATCTTTTAGAACCTACATAAAAACAACTTTTACTGGAAGTGAAAGAAAATAGAAGATAATTGTTACCCCAGAAAGAACATTATTTGCTATGTATGAATGTACAGAATTTCTACGCTTCCCGGTAAATTACCAACCTTGGCAGCTACATCTCTTAATTCCTGTTTGGCCATTGAAGGGAGAAATGAATAAGGCAACATTATGGCACTTCGATTTTTTCGATCCTTGCATTCCATAAACCTGTATCAACTTCATGGTCAGTTCCCAAGTGAAAATTAACAATTTGAAAGTTAATTCTTCAAAGTACATCTTACGGATACAATGCTTTTAGAGCCTATGAACATCAAAATGTCTATGCCCCTAAAAAACAGAATAGCATCAAACGCTGTGTGGAAATATGAAAAAGAGCTCTCAAATACTTAAATCCTTTGTCCCAACAAACATGCGACACAATCTCAGGTTCTTCCGTGAAGAATCTAAACTACTGAGAAGCTTGAAGGAGGAAGAAGACTTAGTAACATTTCAACCAAACAAATAGGATTAGCATGTTTAAGAAAAGAACACTGCTGAAGACACAACACATGCCTTCAAGTGCCTTAAGCTAAAGGAACAACTTACGCACAAGAATGAAGCTTTGCAGAGAGATAATGTTCCAAATATGAACCCAAAAAAGGCTTACCAAGAAAGTGGACTAGCAGTTCTGTTGATGAGTAAAAGGTTTGAATAGCGTTGATCCTCTTTAAGATCATTCCGACTAAGTCCTTCCACATGAGCAACCCCTCGATCTCCCAACTTCATGCTTGTTGACAACACCCGATACCACATTTTCGAATTGTCCAAAATCACAGGAACAGTGTCGGATATCAGTTCTATATCATACAAAGATTCCATCGCACAAGAAGATGCTGCCCACCTACCAAAACAAGTAGATTCGGGTGATTATTGCTCCAACTCCTTTTCTCATTTTTTCCAATCCCAAGGGGGAAGCGTAAGCAGATGAGGAAAAGAAAAACCAATGCAAGAAAACTCAGTGAGATTAAGTGAAGTAACAGTATAGAAACATCAACTTTCCAGAAGGACAAACCATCTGCTAAACGACAACAAACCCACTCTTACTTTTGGTTTGACCATTGAGTTATGCATGGAGGAACTCACCCTTCCTCAGAAGTCATATTTGTGGACTCATGAAGGATTCCCTTCTTGTTGTGTATAGGGTTGATACACATCCTGGAAGGCATAACAAAAGTCCTGCAAATCAAGGTAAAGGAAATTTTATGAAGGGAGTGAAATTGAGTTAACTGCCAGACACATAACTCAAGCGAATGCGAGCATCTTGCTCAGACCAGAAACCAAGATAGATAAATCCATCTTTCTAAAATGAAGCCAGATCCACGCACTAAAAACAGAGAACATTCCCAATCACAGTTTTCGCAAACAAATACTCTCGTGCGAGCTCAAATCCACTTCAATTTAAGCACTTTAATACTTCTCCAGCGCAGACCATCTTCTACGAACACTTCAACGACCACAATGCCATCACTCCTCCCGAGTTAAACAGAGCACGCGAATCAGAACCGCAAAACACCAGACGAGACCGACCCAGAAGCTGCCCAATTCAACAAAAACACGGCGCGAGACGCCTCAAAGCTCGCACCTTTGGAGGAACATTGCCTCCTCCAGGGCGCATCTGAGGCTGGACTCCTGGTGGCCGAGGCCCTCGCAGGAGCCGCAGTGCTTCCCGGGGCAGTCGATCCTGTCCCCCCAGTAGAGGTACTTGTCGTGGAGCGAGTGCTGGTGCTTGTGCCTCCGCAGCAGGCCGACGATCCCGAGGGTCCCGGAGGGCGACAGCGAGGCCCCGAGCGTGGAGGCGAGGGCCGAGAGGAGGAAGAGGACGGCGACGGCGACGGCGGCCACGGAGGCGACGAGGTAGAAGAGCGGGAATCCGGGCCTGGGCTTGGGCTTGTGGGTCTTGTTGACCGCCATGGGAGTTGCAGAGCGGGAGGTGGAGATGATGGAGACGCAGGTGATGGAGATGGAGATGGAGATGGCCGATCAAGAAGGGATCAAGAAGAGCATTGCGTTTTTACCCCAAGCGAGATGAAAAGTTAAATCTCGAGAAGGGCATGAAAACGAGAAGAAAAGAAACGAATTTTTAAAGGCAAATCCCATAAATAAAAATCCTACAAAGATTGCCAAATCACATTGTTTAAAAGTACCTACACTTTTTAAATTAGGCAGTGACATCATAGTTTTGTTTTGCTTTTTGTTATAGCCCGGCATTAATTAGCCTATTTCTCTCCCCCACGCGACAGATGTCACGACACTAATCACGGCTTTCGATTTCCGAACATCAAAGAGACGTCGAGCATAGTACATGACTGGCGGTCCTGTTCGAATCGAGCGCTAAATCCGAGCCCCAGGAGTTGGAGGGATGGATGTAATGCGTCGGGTCTTTATTCGATCCGGTCATGGTGTTGCGTCGTCCGAGGAGAGGTGAATTGTAGTGTGGTGGTGGAGGAGGCGTTGCCAACAAGGATATCTAAGTTCGACGTGGTAGTGAATGTGCCAAAGATGACGGTAGATAACTAGATGGGTACGTTGGGATGTATAGTTTGGTTCTTTGCTTCGAATATCTTTTCCTAAATTGATTAGAATTGAAAATTCCTCGACATCAAAATCGGATCATGTCAAACCATATATACCCTTTTAAGTGTCGACAACGGGATCGAATCAAAAAGATCTCGAACCCGGTGGCCCAATCAGCCCAATGGGTTTGGTCTCGCCCATTATCTACGAGTGTGTTCCAGCCCAACAATTGAACCATGCCAAACTCATTTAAAATGGTAATTGATTTTAAACCTTTGCCAATTAAGGATTGAAATACACATACAGACTATAACAGAAATGAAAACGTGATTGTTTTCAAGGCCTGTTAAAAACAAAGAATCCACCCGTCAATGAAAGATTCGGGTCGCGGAGAAGTGGGAAACAAAAGCATGTGGGTGAAAAATGATGATTATCCTACTTATTATCAATTATTTTTATGACCCACTAATCTTTAGGAGTGATCAAATTTCGAAAAGGGTACTTTTTATTGAACTTTCATGGTCAAATTTCATGCACTAAAATAAGTAGCAAATCCTTTAAATCAATTGTAAAGTTAATGACTTGACGTGGTAGTAAACTTCTTGAGTACATTGCATATTATCGACAGAAAAAAAAAATCTGATTTTCATTATGATTCTACCTTTTTATTTACTTTTTATATAAATCGAAACATTATTTCTAAAATTTCGCTTTTGAGCAAATTTCATAGTGTCAATTTTTTTTTTTTTTTTGCCCTGTATTCACTTAATCTGGTTAAACATTATCACTAGTAGGGGAGAGCACAATCCTTGTTGGACTAGTCCAATACCTAACCTAAATATCAATCCACATAATATTGATTCCCAATTTTTTGGGATAGAGGATCGGGCCTATTAAGTCTAAAACCAAGGATTGGAACGGCTTTGTGAGTTTGGTCTCGAGACCAATCACTTTTTTTTTTTGTTCCATTTTTTTGTATTCATCACAAGGACAAACATACTTTTTTGAAATTACATATCTATAAACACTGTGATATTGAGCAACATACCAACTTTAAATCAAATGGAAAAATCCAAGATAAGGAAACAACATAAATCTTGACTAGTGAAAAGCAATAAATCATAGAAGATGAGCACATGAAATAAAATTAAACAATAAAATGTTCAAAATATGTAACATAGACCATGAATTATACTACTTCTTTATCTTCTTCATTCATAAAAGATTGCTTCAACTTATGAACAACTAAAAACAAAACAAACAGCAAATAGAATTAATGATTGACAATAATTGTTAACTAAATTACTATGAATGCAATTGATAAAACATCTCACAATTCATGTTCATTCAACTTTAATGTGTAAATTCTTTTCAGCACTAGCATGTAATTAGTAATTGCCAAATCCATATATAATCATCATCATCACAAAATCCAACACAAACTAAGAAATCATAGGATCTTGAAGCTCTTAGAAAAAGCACAAACGAGAAGCGAAAGTGGAAAACTGAAAAGCTTAGCACAAAGCGAGAACTCACTCGAGGTTGAAACTCTCAAATCAAGCTCAAATTGGGAACTCATCGGCCGAGCTACGTTTGTGAGGCGAGGGAAGAGAGGTGAGCAAGCTGTCTTTGTGAGGCAAGCTATGTCACTAGCTAAGTTGCATTCGTGAGGTGAGTGAGGGGAGGCTACACTAATGAGATGTAGCAAAGAGCCATAGAGAGGCAAGCAAAGAGATGCAACGGGGATTTTATTTTAAATGCTGGAAGAAAAGGAGGGGCCTAGGATTTAATGGACTAACCCTAAAATCCCAAGACAAGATACCAACACGCATAGCGCAGATGTCAAAGACCTCGAAAACGAGGACCAACCTAATCTTCTGAGGAATCAGACTAGGGCTAGCCGGGTTGGGAGAGTCATGGGTTGGTCTAGGGTCAAATATGAACCAATGCTCATCTCTAATCACTAGCAAATAAATTGTGCATGGAAAATACATAAGACAAGAAAAGAACATTTTAAGCATAAGGATTTTTTTATGGAACTAAATCAATTCACTCCTCATGAAATCCATGCAAAATTTTTTTAAAAAATGATGATCGTGATATAAATAATAATAAGTCATTCTTTTTGGAGACAAGTGGTCCGACCCACTATTTTTGAGATGATGATAAATAATAGCTTTAGACAAAACCATTATCAGTCTTGTACGACCACTTGATTAAAGAGAGGATTACGCTCGGCCAGAATCAATTGCTCTATCCGTGCAAGTTTACATTCAAACATCCAAATGATTCCCTCCAATCTCATCGGCCAATCTTGTGACCCCGTCTACTCAACACGTAACAACAATCCGGGCGCAAAATTCACGGCAATGATTAAGGACGCGGTCGAAGAGACATATGAACTGTGTCCGGACCTGTCGTCATAACGAGCAATCACTCGGAACGGGCTGTAGATATTTAAAAAGGCGGTGGTTGTAACCACCCAGCTCTGTCTCTAGATTCCTCGTTCCTTTGTGCGATTGAAGCAGTGCACATGCAAATGTGTCGTGTACAGATGAAAGGATTCGAGTGACTTGCATCTGCAATCCAGCCAATCGTGGGTTATGTGTTTGATATTAATACAGGTCGTACCTGCAGTTCTAGCGCCGGCAGTGCATTTTGGTTGTGCCTAGATTTAGCACTGCATCAGCCGAGTCACGGCTGCTGTCGAAAGCCACGCCACCGTGTGAATTCAATTCAATGAAATTCGATATCAGTCCAAAATCTGCACAATCACTTGTGCCATCTGTAGTTAATTTCTCTATTTCCTGCTTTGGCTTGAAACTTAATCAACCTCTTTATTCACTCTGGGGAAATACTATGGTTAAGTTGCACTGGACACGACAGCTTGATCTTGTGTTTATGAAGATATCGGGGGCTTAGCGTTTAGCTTTTTCGACATATCGATCAAATTGGATGATATTAATGAGGAGATTAGTGCGATATAAGCAACCGATATCTGTCTGGCACATGCATTGGTAAGCTTATTTATAGACGCTAAGAGAAAGTTATTCGGAATAATATAATCGAATCGATCCATCTAGAGACAAGTGTGACACCCTCGAAACTCATTAAGCATTCAGCAGCTTGATGATCCTACATGCATTCAGGGGGATCCATCAACCATCATCTGTACAAGCCCTCTGATCAAAGGCAACAATCATGTGGGAAGGCACAAAAGGCCCCAAAAAGTAAAAAAACTATATAACTCAACCGAAGAGATTAGGCCCGAAAAGAAGAAAACAAAGAGACAAAGGTAATGACATACTCGGCAAAGATGGCGTGCCCCGACATCTGTTTCGTTTGTAATAGACGCATTCGACCAGAGTTAGCCTGTTGCACCAGTTCTAAGTATCGTGACAATGGCTGTTTAGTGTGTCGCTCTGCATGCATTCGGTCCCCTTGAGATCTTTTCTTTCAAAGGAGAATTCAGAAGATTGGGATTCTCTAAGTCAGACTTATCGTCAAAACTTTTGAATCGTCCGAGAAGAAGCACCATGTAGAAGTCTGATGAATCCGAAGAAACTTAGCTTCCCATCTGAAGGTCGTATCCAGTCCTGCAGAACTACATGGATAGACACTGAAGTGCTAAGCCCAAGTTCCTGGAGATCAAAGTAAAATGAGTCAATTTCGGCGAAAACAAAAGCAAATATTAAGCTCAATCCAACTCTATCATTAAAAGACAGGATTGGGGGAGAGAGGTTACTGATGCTAGTTCATCTATCATTATGGGTCTGTTCCCCTCTTTCTCGAAAAGCTCAAAACCCCTCCTTGCATGTTCTTCCCAACTCGCTGTTCCTTCCAGCTGATGGACACTTATGGCAGCCGCACAGAATTCTTCAAAATCTAACTTTCCATATTCAAAACTACTAACCTGACACAAGCATGAAGACAAATTTTCAAAAGTTAATATTCTTTTTGATGAGTTGCTTGTTTGCATGACTCATTTGATGTAATGATACAGGTATCGTCAACCAGCGCTTCCAGGCCACTTGTTAACTATACATAATGAGGAAATGTTTGAATTTTGAAGCATTAATCATGCATATCATGTGAACTAGTGCGTTGAAAATTGCGACACTTTGAGTTTAGTTTCATAACAAGTGCTCTGGGAATGATATTTCGAAGCCATACCATGTGGCCATAATCAAGTATCCGTGAATGCTTCATAGCCTCAGTAGAGTTCTTTGTCACTGCCTGGTAAATTTACACTCGTTACGATGAATTCTCAGTTGAAAGAAAAAATAGAAAAGCAAAAACAATTAAAGACCCCAAGTAATAGGAAAGCAACTGACTGTCTTAAAATTCTGCATGGAAATAAAACCATTTTTGTTTGGCCCTAATATTGCAAACTGTTCCCTCAGGTAAGCCAACTGAGCCACTGTCAATGTCTTTGCAAGAGCCTGCGATAGTGGTAAACATTCATAAGTTCATTTTCAGAATAGTACATGAAATCTGAACAGTCACAGACTAATGCCCGATTTCAAGGCGGAGAAAGAAAATCACTGAAAAGTGAAAATTGTTTCAAAGTATACAAATATTTTCATGCAAGCTCTGTCCATAAGTTCGTAAGTTCATTTTTAGAATAGTACATGAAATCTGAACAGTCCCAGACTAATACCCGATTTTAAGGCAGAGAAAGAAAATCACTGAAAAGTGAAAATTGTTTCACAGTATACGAATATTTTCATGCAAGCTCTGTCCATCCTCTGACTAGTCCAATCATGAAATTCAAGATGCAGCATATAAGCGAAATTAATCTTTTCACAAAAAAGGAGACAAATGCAGTAAAATAACCACTTACACGCAAAGCTTCTTTTCGGAGAGCAGATGACCATATATAGGCTCTTACAAGCCTGTACACAATCATATCTAGTGGTATCTTGACATCTTGGTGAGAAGCCAGCCAAGGATGACCTAATGACAATACGGGAATGTGAAAATCAGATGCAATACCAATCTGCAACCAATCCTAATGGTTTTGACGACGGATAAGTAGCAACTAACAAGACCAGATTGGCAATGAGAAATTGATCCTTGTTCATTATTATCCAGTTCTTGTTTAAATGGCTCTAGAGACTTACACAAAGCCTGGGCAGCAGTTGGCCTCTTTCTGTAATCTTTGTTCAACAATCTCTTCACAAAATCAATTGCCTCAGGGGATAGTGAAGGCCATGGGCTTTCATCAAAACTTGGATCTGCCTTAAGAACTGCCCGGAATATTCCAGATTCAGTCCTTGCCCAAAAGGGTCGACTACCACAGAGTAATATATAGGCGATGACACCAATACTCCACATGTCTGCTTCAGTTCCATAGGATCTATGTAGAACCTCAGGAGATACATAATATGCACTTCCCACAATATCATTCAACCTTTCATCTGCAGAGATTTCACACTTTAAGCCCAATTCCACATTGTCCACCGATTCAAATAACTTAAAGCTCAATCTGTATATCTAACCTGGCTTTACATAGTCAGAAAGTCCAAAGTCAATGGCCCTTAGAGGAGCGTTCTCATCTTTTGTTGTGAAAAGAAAATTCTGGAAAGAAAAATCAAGCCACCCTTAGTAGACAGATTGTTGAGGTTTAGACAACTCACTAGGAGGTAGGCAGGACAGGCAAAGTACCCACTGCATTATTCAATATTTATACACTCAAAAGGATGATGGAACACCTGAAGGCTGCAAAGACCTCATATCACACAAGTATTGGCTAAAATAATCACAATGACCTCAGTTATCCAAAATGAGGTATATTGCCATTCAAGTTCATTAGTTTCTAGTATATAACCATAATGAGAAACCAACATGACAATAATGGGATACTTTGAAATCCCATAGAGAAAGCTTAAACAGGGAAAGCACTACAATGTCTAAAAATTAAAATCTTATCAAAGCTAACAGCATGATTGTACACTTTGAGACAGAAATATAGGGCTAGCTGAAATGGGAACCAACCTAATTTATCTGAAACAACATAATGATCAAGATATTAAACTTGAAAGATGATTCACATTTCATTAAGACATTACGATCAGCAATAGATCCATTACCTCTGGCTTTAGATCACGGTGAACAACTCCTTGGAGATGACAGAAAGCTACAGCGCTCAATATCTGAACCATAATAGCCTTTGCATCTTCTTCAGAATATTTTCCACCCCTAAACAAGATGAAAATGGCTCCATTCTATGAGGATGTGACAGATGCACTTAAGCTCAGCTTAAAACATTGGAAAAACAAACTTAGGACTTGATTAACTAGGCATTAGAAGCACTTCTTTACCTTGAAAGTATTCTGTCTAATAATTCACCTCCTTGACACAACCTGGACAGCAGAGAATACACCATATAAACCCAAAAAATTCAATGATCATGTATAAATCTACAAATATTCTGCTTAACAAAAATTTGAACAACCAGATATTCCATGGTTGAAATGTTTCCTGAGTATAATAAACCAAAAATTTAATGAGTTGCTAAGCACAGTCAAATAGGCTGAAATTTGTTGATTCTTCAGCGCTGATTAACCATAACCTTTTCCCAATTCGTTGGGAGACTATCAGTTCAGATGAACAGAGTAATGTGCATTTTGTAGGTTAACTACTCATATGTTACTTGTATAATTGCCATGTAATTTTCCCTCATGATCTGGTATCCCTCCCATCATGGCAAAATCCCAACGCCTGACTTAATTGAAGTAGTGTTTATGAAATGTTCTCAGCTTCACACCAGAAACAATAATGTGACAGAAAACAGAAGGATGGGCAGATGACACAATTGAGACATACTCCATGACTATGTAGATGTTGTCTTCATCTTCATAGGCATCATAAAACTGGATTAAATTCTTATGTCCAGTTAATGCCCGCAAAATCTTCACTTCTCTTCTTACATCCTCTATAGCGATTGCTGTTGTCATCTGCACAAAGTACAAAAAAGGATACATCAATGGTTCCTGCAGACAAATACTCCAAAGCATAGCACCCTTAGCAGAAACACAAACATATACGTCCCTGTCATCTCTCCATTCACCAGGAATTAAGAGCCACTCTATCGAGCATCTTTGGCGCATGCAAGAGAACTTACTTCCTTAAATTCCTTAAAAATATCACCGATCATCTTTTTTTTTTCTTTCTTAAGTAAAATATGATTGATGGGCCTCGGAAGTCAAGCGTGTATGACTCAACAGTTCCTTAGTGTACGAGCTATGACAATTCAACCATGGTATCCAAGAAGCATTCCAACAAACACATAACTCTCTATGACCTTCTAGATAGACTCCATTTCCTAAACAGAACAGATGGACTCCATTTTCCAAACGCTACAAATGTAAACACATGGGCAGAAATCAAGGGAGCAAGTGAACAAGAAATTTCTCCACCATGGAAAAATTACGCAAAATACGGACAGTTGATTAGACAGATCAACAATAAATAGTAAGTAATCATCAAAGTATGGTTATCTGTCGACCAATGAGGTTTCTACACAAGTAAAAGCAGGTCCATTCGGATAGAAACCCGCACAAGAAGAGGACCATTACAAAGTTTTTGTAGATTTTACACAATGAAGCTACTGAATGAACAAGAATCAGAATCCATATAAAATCCTTTCAAGAAAAACCAAACAACGGAACAAGATCCAAAGAGGGAACATAGAAGAAATCGAAACCTTTGATTTAGGGATGACTTTGACGGCAACTTCAAGGCCCTTCAAGCTGCCCTTCTTGGCCTTGGCCGAGCATGTGTATCCAAAATGGCCCCTCCCGATCTCCTCGCCTATCTCGTAATGCGACACGAACTGCTTCGAAAACCCGAAGTTTTTGTCCAAACCAATCTCACATTCGCCCCCTTCAGGGATGGCGGCCTCATTGGGCTTCACAACACCATACCTCTTGGCAAGGAACGCCTTGATGTGCTTCGCCGGCGACGGGGGCGGGAACGGACGCTTGAAGATGCGAAGCGGGGTCGAATTCACGCTGCTCGAGTTGCCAACGGCAGGGGAGTTCTTGAAGAGGCTTGGAAGAGGGCTAGGGCTGTAGAATGGGAACTTTGACGACTTGGGTGTCTTGGGGATCTTCGGGGGCTTGTTCTCAGACACTCCTGAGAGACCAGATTGGTGAATCTGCTGAGCTTCATCCGAGAAAGGGCCGTTTTGGAGGGAATTTCCAGTGATTTGGGATTGAGCCTGCTGGAGTTCGATGGGTTTTCCATGACAGAGTCCCATGGAATTTGGCAAACACAAGAAGCCAAGAACTCGCTAACAAAGGTAAGGAAACTATGATTGATCTCAGCACTTGAGTTTCAAGAAAGAATTTTTATTGAACATGAAAGGGAAAATAAAGAAACTTCCAACTAGATTCGGAAGCTTCAAAATCCTTTCCTATTTCCCAGGATTGACGACCAAAAGGGGGAGTCTTTCAGTGGGTTTTTGAGTTTCAAGGAGGGAACTTTTTTGAGATTGCCAATTCTTTTTTCTTTAATATTGCTCCTTTCTTTTTACCACCGGCATCAACAAATTTTCGGCTTATGAACCATTTGGAGGACGGAAGAGAAGAGCTCTAGCAGATGAAACTGAAGCTCTCCTAAACCAGCAGCTGCTCATTCTGATCTTCCCGGAAAGAGCTAGATTTGACAAAGCTTTTCCCGGAAAACCCCCCACAAGCTGGCAACTCTCGGCAGACTGATCAGGAAAGCAACCCAACTCTTTTTTTTTTTCTTCTGTCAAACCCCCCCAAAAAAAAGGAACCCAGAAAGGAAGAAGAGCGAACAAGAACTCAACCGGTGCAAAAATTCAAGCCTGTTATAGAAGGTGAAACCAACACAGCAAGAAACACCTCCAGGGAAAATCTTACGCAAGAAGAAGGAAAGAATAACAAGGAAGAGAGAGACAGAGACAGAGAGAGAGACAGAGGAGAGGGGAAAAAGGTAAGAGGTGGGGGGGAAAAAAGATGCTTGGCAAGGGTCTACAAGGAAAAAGGAAAAGAGAGGAACCCCCAGGTCCCCTTTTTTCTGCTTTATGCAAGCTTTTTCGTTAATGGGGGTGAAAGAAATTGGCACACTTTATTGTAACAAGGGAACTGACTCCATTTTCTTTTATTTTCTCCCTCCCTCCCCCTCTCTCTCTCTCGCGCCCTGCATCTGTCACTAATAATGGAAGTGGGGGCAGGGGGAGTTTTGGATCCTCCCAGCCTGTCCTTTTGCTGATCTGTGGAAAAAAGAAAAGGAAAAGAGCACTGAAGCAGGAGGAGAACGCAATTTTAATTGCCTGTTACAGGGGCGTTTGTTATCGAATTGTGCAGGGCATTTGGTGGCGTTTTTACATTTGCAGGGATTATAATCTTTATTTTGAGAGCAGTAGGAGAGAGAGGCTTGTCTCTGGTGGTGTGGACCTTTGACCTGCTTTTTGTTTTGTACCCCTTGGAGACGAGAGAGGGAGAGAGGGCCTTTGTCTTTTGCAATTCTTGTTTTTTTTTTTGGCCCTCCTCCTGCTCCTCCTTTATCCGGTTTCACTTTATCCGTTTTTTGGTTCAAATAAAAGGCACCACCACGTTTCTTATCAAACTTCAATTTGCCACGCCACGAAAAAAAGAAGCACGCTTTTATACCATCTCACTTTGGAAAATACTAGAATGAAATGGAAAATAATGTCTTAACAAAAGAAAATAATAAATAAATATTTCTGATGTACTTGTCTTTTTTAAGAATTGATTTTTTACTTGATCTTTTTAATTGCTCGAATAAAAAGAAACTGAAACCTTATTACTGCATGGACATCTCTCGTTCGTTGTATTACTGAATATATTTTTAGATAGTCCGGACCTGAGGATGTAATAGTTGGTTGATGCTTTATCTAGCGAATTATTTTGTTCAAAATTTTGGAAAAACTTTGTTAAAGTATTGGTCTAGTGTATCTTCACATAAATTGTTGGTAATATCTTTGCGTTAGCAAATGAACTTTTCTATTATTTAAATTTACCAATCGTGAATGTGATAAATTTGAAAAACTTTGTGTGATTTGACCATTAAGATAAATGTTAGAATCCAAGCAAGTTAATATCTCGTGAATTTGCGGTGATGCATAATAATGACATTTCTATATGTAGCGTATCTTGAAAAGTCCTTTCTATCAAAAGGAATGATGAATGTGGAATTAATTTTTTAACAATTAATTTAAAGGTTAAATGTATTTAAATTAGCTTTTGAAAATCACAAACCACGAAAAATTGAGAATTGGCTTTTTAATATTGACTAAGATCCAGTTATGAATAACTTTATAGCTAATCTATATTCGTAATAATGATCTTAATCTTAAAAAATACCGACATAAGGGTACATTCAAGAAAAATAAATTAAATAAATTGAGAAGATCAAATAAATTATGCCGTCTCAATAGTGTGCATGATTTCCAAATTAAAAGAGGATGAATGAACAAAACTATACCCAAAAAAGGCAAAGAAAAACCATATGCACACGTTGGAGCCATGCATAGATCCTTAAACATTTTGATAAATATAAAATTCAAATACATTTTGGTAAATATGAATTTCAAATAGTTTTGGATATATCAAGTATTTAATGTATATCAAAGAAGGGGGAATGTTAGAGTTTTATTTACCCTCCTGAACTTGCATCTTATTTATTTGTTTATTTATTTATTGGTCGAAAGTACTTGCATTTTATTTCACTCGCTAACATCATTAACTTTTTATCTTTAGCATGTTCCACGCACCACTCTTCGAGGGGTAAAGTGTTGTTGTTTCTTAAACTTTTAATTTAAATACGCTTTTCAAATACAAGATAGAACTTACCGAATACAAATCGACGCCACTTAAATTTCAGATTAGTCTAAAAACTTGACATCAACCCTCAAAAATCCCACCTAATTCATTATAATCTAATCATGACTAGCTCATTCTCCACTAATCAAAATCAGATCTAAGGTCAGGCAACTTGAAATTGCGTGTCAATATCGGGGACGATCTAGATTTTTACATTTAGTATTGCCAAATTTAACTTATCATAATTTATATGTCGTCATATGCGGGTGCAATTGGGCTGGACTAAGGTAGCACCAAAAATTTGATGTCACATGTTAGTTTTTTTTTTAATTTTAATTTGTTGGCCAGAATTGTCCCATTGTTAATTTAGGTAACGTAATCACAGCGGGAGTGGTTGCGCTGCTTACCCAAGGTGAGGTGACGGATATAAAAAGGGCAGACGTAGTCGCTAAGGCATGACCGGCGCAACCACATATTATTTTTTATTTTATGCATTGCTGGGCGACCTTTGAATTCATTCACCTTGGACTTACATTGCATGGACGCAAAAGAAAAGTTAAATTGGGGAGAATCGCACCATCAATTTCTGCGAAAAAAACCTAAAATAAAAATAGGCCGTGCATATGTCGACGTAGCATTTACACCGCTGAGTAAGAGTAGTATATTATAATGTAGTGTCTGCGTGTTTGCCTGTGACATAATTTCCACCGCCGCCATCGCTACTCCTTCCAGCCATCGACGACTAATTAACCACCATCATTCACCGGAAAACGCCAGCCCACCACCACCACCACCACCAACCACTGCGTCCATCACCGCCACTGTTGTTAAATCGAAATACGGATCATGAATCGAAATGTTAAGCTTATGAATTGATAATCAAATCGAATCAAATTATAAAATTCAGTAAAGTACCTAAAATCAGCACTTTGTGTCATGGACATCTATAAATTTTATAAATAATATCATAATATGCGAAATTTTGAGTAAGAATTATGATCGTGGAAAAGGAAATATAGATTTTGAATGAATGTAATGATCCATTTAAATAATAAAATATAACTTCTTAGCTCATTTTATGTAAGGAACCTTTCAAATAAAAGCTTAAAGTGGGGTCAATTTCTCAAAAAGGGATTTAGAGCGAATCTTGTTTTAAATAATGATATGAAGTGGCAAGTTTAGTTTCTAAGTACTTTTAATTCAGCTTTTCCAAAATGCTTTCAGCCTCCAAAATCCTTTGAGCAAATATTAGGGTCTTTGGTATGCTTTTTCAAGTAGTTTTCGGCCACATGCTCGCCTTAAGAATGCTAAAAGCCTAAAACAAGTAGAAAATGACCTATCGAAATAGCATTTACGGAATGCCGAAACTAGGGTTAAATAATTTTTTTCTTTCAAAACTACCTTCATTAATTCTTCAATTTTTCAATTTTGCCCTTGTTGTTACTATTAATCTTTTATATGAGGGTGGTTGGCAAGAGCCAATGAGGTCAAATCTAACTTGCAAAAGGCTGACAAGAGACCAACGAGGGGCTGACGAGGTTGAGCAACCCACACAATGGTCACCTAAGGTCGTGCAACCCCAAGCAGCCATGGGTCGTGTGACCCTTGCCGCAGTTGACTCTCGCCCGAGGTCGAGTGACCTTGGTTGTCAATGCCAAATTTGGTTCTCCTATGACGTGTACCATTCATTGGAGTTGGTGAAGGGTTCGATTTCTTTTTAATAAAAAAAGAAACAAGAAAAAGAAAACTTATAGTCAAAACCTTTTGCAAAAAATTAATACAAAACATTACTTCACCCAAAGTTGTTTTGTAAAGTAGTTTTACCAAATGCAATTTGCATTTTCTCAAATGGCTTTAGCTTTTTAGCATTTTTATTGCATCCAAAGCCTATTTACAAAATCGGACCAAACCCACCCTAAAGGCATAACTCTTCAACTAGCTACAATTGCATGGGCATTTTCATCAAAGGCCTTTTTCCTCTTTTTGGGGGTGGGTTAATATCATGAAATCCTCCAAACTGGTATACGTGTGATTTTTTATTTAAACTAATTTTTTATCATAAAAAATCCAAAATTTGTATGTTTGAGATAAATTTAACTAAAACTAATTTATTTACCACAAAAAAACTATAAATTAATATATTTGTGATTAAATTACCCTTTATCAATTTTGTTAAATTGGATTAATATCACAAAAATTACAAACTAATATATATGTGACAAACGAATGATAAAATTTCAAACTAGTGCATTCATCAACTACCTCATGTTATCGAACTCAATAATTTGACAATAAAATTTAATGAAAATTGAGAACAAGGGTAAATTTATGACTATGTACCAATTTATGATAAATTTATCATAGATGTATCAATTTTGAATTTTTCGTAATATTGATTATTTCTTTAGATTTCTTCTATTCTCTCTTTTTACTCTTCCTCTGTGCATTGGCTGATGACGGCCAATTCCTTGGCTGACTTCCTTTATAATGATTGGCAAAAATAGTGGATGATCTACCTTCTTATAAAGCCTTAATTTTGTTGAGAAGCAGCTGATGACGAAAGATGAAACCACCCTGCAATCACGATTTCTTCTTCTTCCTCTTCCTCTTTTGCTTCCCTTGCATAAAGCGACCTCGACGTGCTCCTGAAGCTCAAGATCGCCCTGGCCACACCTAGCTCTGCCGCCTTTCGCCCTTTGTGATTTGGTCGACTCCTCCTCCTCCTCCTCCTCGCCACCTTCTCCGCATTGCTCCTTCACTGAATTCACGTTTGATGCCAACTCATGGGTCGTCTCCCTCAACCTCACCTCCAACCCCCTCAAAATCGACCTCCTCCTGACGTCCCTCCAATTTCTCAACCTCTTTGTCAACGTCTTCTCTGAGGCCTTCCTCGGTGGAGTCTTGAGGGCGATGACCGAGCTCATAGTCCTCGACGTGTACGACAACTTCATGTGGCTGCCGCCGCCAAAGTGGGGCTGAAGTTGCCCTAACTTTACATCATCTTAGGGGAAGTCAGCCAGAGACCGTAAAAGCCTTAACTTACCATTTTAAAGTAAAAATAGTGGATGATCTAGACTCTGAAGGAGATCAGCCAAAGTGCAAGAGGAAGAATTAAAAGAGAGAACAGAAGAAATAAAAGAAAAAAAAAAGCCTTTGACAAAAATGCTCATATCACTGAGACTAGTTGGAGAGATAGACTTTTATATGGCACTAACATAGCTATTTTTCAGACTCTTATTTGAAACAAAATTTATCCTAAATGTTTTTTTGAAAAAAATAATCTCACTTCAGATCTCAATTTGAAATTTTTTCTTTCTCTATAACTGCATCATAAAGTTCAAAATTCTATTTTTAACTATCCTATAACTATCAAAATGCAATATACATCATAAATATGAGAAAATTGCATCATTTTGATAAATAAACATATAAACGACCAAATCACTTGAATTGACAAATACGTATAAATTTATTAGTGAATTGATAGATTTGCTTATGATTCATGTGATTAACGATTCACGTGATAATACATATCACTTAGGGCCTCAAGTTGAATTAAATCGTATGATAGAGATCGTATGATAGAGACCGAGAGTAGTGCGATTCTCATAATTACGATCATCACACTAAATTCCACCTACACCATAGCCAACCACTAGCTTGAGCACTGCCATCACCGACAACGATGCCATTGACTAGAATTTCTACCACCGCTACATTCGTTAGTCACCCTACCCCACACCTGCCGTCGCCGACCTGAAAATCCACCACGATGGACAAAGAGAATTCCAAATTGGTCGCCCTTGAGCCAAATAGATCGGGTGATCTACTTATAAAGTGGCGGGCAACCAAATTCATCCTGCGATGTCCATGCTGCGACTGTACCTTAACATGATCTATCCACGCAATCCCGAACAAAGGCTGCAGCCCTATATATCTATAGAGATTTTTTATTTTTTTGATGATCAAGGAACTGTCGAAGATCACCCTTCGGGGATCACACAACCTCTGGTGCTCGGTAGCACCGTCAGGCCTCGCCACAAGTCGCTGTTTAGACATAAAACATCGGAGAGGCTGCCAGCAATCCATTCTTAGAACCCCTACTTAAGTCATGGAATGCAACGAGAGGATTTAAACTCTCAACCTCGACGATGAGGGAGAGAATTCACACTAATTACGCTACTTATGGGTGGGTCATATCTATAGAGATTATACTCTCAATCACTGAAATCAAGACAATGGCAATAATGACGACACGATCTTGAGCATACCCAGGAAGACAGTAGAGAAAAAGAGAAAAGAAACGGGAAAGAAATTTTATGTGCTCACCGGGGGGAAAAAAATAAAATTACTTGGTTGTCCGTGTCATTATTTTGGCCTAATTATGCAGTCCATGTCAACAAAAATTATCTTGACATAGCGTAGTCAAGTTAATAGAAACCTCACAATGAGCACGATTAAAAAAATCGACCTGCTCTATTAAATAAAAGGTTTATATTCTCAACAGCCAAATCAAGACAAAAATGCAGATGCTTGAGATGTCATTATCCAAGATAAAAAAGAATGATAATGTTACAGAATATGCTTATACTCCTAGTCACGGTTCTTAAATTCTTTTAATCTGATTCAAATTAATCTACTCATTACTTCCACCCAATTTTGTCTTTCTAATTAATTTGATTTTGTCACCGTCCGATGTGACAATTTGATTCTACTATCGAAGCGCCTTTTGCTAACGTGACTCTCGAATTTCCACATTAGAGAGAAAAAAGAGAGAAAAAGATTATGTAAGAGAGAGAGAGAGAGAGAGAGAGAGAGAGAAAGAGAGAGGGAGAGGCACTCCCTCATTCAAGGCTCCGGGTCTCGTTGATGGTGGCCGGCGGGCCCGGGGGTGCAAGAAGAATGGTGGCGCGGCCCCCCTCTCATCCCCTCCGTTCATTCGTTTCCCTTCTAATCGAGGTCGAGCTGATTGGACAAGCTGGGGACTATGAACCTCACGACTCCAAGAGTGCGTGGACAATTTTGTACAACATCCCTAAAAAAGGAAGACGTAAGAAGAAGATTCAATCGTGAGAAATCGAAAAGGCTTTCGCATTATCTCATCGTCGATACGTAACTGGCGAAGTTGAATCGACACACGATGTCGTTTTCGGTTCAGCAGTCGATTGGCGAAAAGAACGCTAAACCTCTCAAAAGTTCATTGCGTTTTAGTCCCGATGTTTGCACCTTCTTCTGTCTTTTTCTGCATGTAACTTGGTGAAGGCACACTCATGTTCAGATATTGAGAGATTTAAAAAGTTGATACGAACAAGGAATGTGGGATACCTAAGTTCAGTGACATGGATAGATTCGGGCTTATCCGGAGTAATATTTCATTTAAAAAGATGTAATGTTTATGAATTTAGTCCCACACCTTTTAGTTTTATTTATATAATCCTAAACTTTTATGCAAAATCCTAATGTAGTAATGTTGCATGGAAACCTTTCAGCTAATTACGCCATCACCTTCCTCCTATGTGACATTTGACACAAACAACTCATTAATCACGAACTCAATGATAATTGGCCAGAAGTATTATATTGGGATATTGCTTAAAGATTTATGAAAAATTTAAGACTAAATTAACATTTGTACAATAGATTTTGAATTGAAGTGATTTTTTTCCCTTTAGAATACCATTCTAATTATGTCTCATTTGGACTCTATATGTCCTAGAAAACTAAGACTCATATACTAAATGGTTGCAAATTCAAGGCCTATTAATCGGAGGTGAGTAATTCCAAGTTCCTTATCTGGAATCTATCCGTTGAAATGGGTTCTTCACTTTTTTGGAACTTAGAACATTCCCCGCATACCCTAGAACTTACCCTAGGTTTCAAGGTATTATGGGTTCCTTTTCTTATTTTTTTTTTCATTTTTAGTTGAAAAAAATGAAAGTCAATGCAACAACAAAAATGAAGTTTCTTTTTTTTTTTTTTTTCAATAGCAGCAATAATTTATAAAAGATAAACATGTAAAATAGTATAAATAATAAAAAATTCAAAGCACTTGACATAAAATCTAAACTATAAAATTTCAATCCTCAATCATCTAAGAAAAATTGCTCCAAATTATAACCACCTAAAATCAAAAGAAACACCAATCATATTTAATCACCTAATAATAGTTTCAAATTAAAATCATTGTCACTTAAACTTAAATAATAATTAAACAAATCTCACCACATATATCCTTTCCACTTCAACTTGTAAACCAAGTTTATGTGAAGTAGGCATATTATAGTCCAAATTCAAATGGAGGCTGATAAGGAAAATATTAAACATTTTTAAGTACTTTTGACCTACTCTTTTTATCTCAAGACCTAATCCAAAATAAAAATACCACTCAAAATGTTCCACAGGTTAGAGACCTAAACTTAATCAATTTTTGGAGTTTGCAGTGTATTTCAAGTAACTAGATGACTCTCTGTGTTGCTATCCTTGGGCTATCAAAAAGTGCTATTTATCTTTTTGAGTCGTACAACTCGTCGTCCTGCATGTTCCCATAATAGAGATTTTCAATTCATATAGTTTCAAAGCCAATATGTTCTTAGATTGGGCTCAGAGAGAGAGAGAGATCAAAAAGTTTATAGAGTACCAAATGGTTCATGAATCTAATCTATTCACATAAACATCGTGATCAAACTATGCCCATCGAGATCAAAAAGTTTATAGAGTACCAAATGGTTCATGAATCTAATCTATCTACAAAAACATCATTATCAAACTATGCCCATCACTTAATCTTATGCTGGTTTCCAATGCAATGGAATGCTTAATTTAGCCGTTGTATGAAAAGAAGAATAATTTTTTATAAAATGAAAATTGCTTCATTTTTATTTTAGGCTTTTCTTAGTTCCCTCAATTTGAATCTTTGTTCGAATCTTAATTCACAATGCGGTTCTCTGTTTCCGGTTTAGTTCTTGGGGAATTGAGAAACGGCGGTTCTAAAAAAAATGGACTCGGAAATCGGATCAAGAGTGTTGCAATTTGAAATTGATTTGATTCTTCAATTTTCTAGTTTTACTTTGAAACTATGCTCAGATTCTATTATTAACTCGAATAACCGCTACCCTTTGCCACATCACATTGAGTACTCAAAACCCATTTACTATATGAGGGTTAGAATCTCTAGGTAGACCTAGGATTTCCCCCATTAATTATATATTGAGCTATTCTCTTTTCTCAAATGCAACATGGCCATTAATTCTAGTCGTGGAAGAAACAGCGACGACAGTCATAATGATGACAAGAACGACTGTCCGGACCAATGACGATAAAGTCGTGTGGTCGAACCATGATTATAAAAGAAAAAAAAGACTAGTTGGCTCCAATAATGACAATTATCATAGCAGTAAGAATAATGAATAATAACAAGGGTAATGATTATATGTTATTAAATAAAATCTACGACCAAAGACCGGTTTGGCTTATGTAAGGAGGAAGAATATCAAACTCTGGCGTTTCCTGTACGCTTGAACGGCGATTAAAATGAATCCATCATTTTACGTGCAAAGAAGTATTAGTTAGGGTTTCGCCACGATGATCGATGATAATAACTTTTTTATAAAAAGTAAGCATCATTTTGTTTTTTAAAAAACTATTCTTTGAAATATTAGGTGTCACACCTCATTTTTGATATTTTGAAAAATCAGCTTGCGGATAAAAATCTCTTGTATAATTATTTTTTGGAAGCTCAAGAGAGCATGTTTTCATGCATTTTTTAAGTCAAATTGCATGGGTTCAAAAGCTAAATATTCTAAATGAGTTAGGGGTCAAAAGCTAAATATTCTAAATGAGTTATATATACTTGCGATAGATTTTTCCAAGTATAAAGACATGCTTCCATAAGAAAGATGAATCTTGCAATTCGTAGGCAAGTCCTCTTCTAAAATTCCAAGATTGCTAGTAAAGAAAGTATCAGAATGTTCAGAGCCAGCAACTATGTATTCTAATCCTATTTTTGCAATGCAAAGTGCGCCCAAACAGGACACAGACAGCCAACGTTGTACTGTGCCTCCACATGAGGGAATTGAAGTTAGGTTATGCTGATTGTTTAAGTTGAAAGGATGAATGCTCATTGAATATTTCACTAAATCAAGATGCTGATATATACACTCTCGCTAGCTGTTTAATCTTGTGAGATTAGCAATGGTCTGAGATAATATCTACACCTTAAATTCGATAAGTTATTGGCGGAAGTGGATTTACATCAATTAAGGAGATATAATTATGTAAATCTGACACCCCACTTACGCGTCTTATTAGAAAATTGAAATTTCATGGTGTTCACAAAGTAGAACTTCTTCAATATTATAGACGAGTTAAAGGTTAAAGATGGGATGTGGACTCATGCTAACCCTAGCTTAAGTTTGGCATAGATAGATACAAAAAGGCCTAGGGCCTTGCGCGTCTTGAATTGGAAAATGATAATGTTTTTCTAATGGATGCTTTAACCACAGAAATTAAAGCGAGTGCCTTGGTTCATAACATGATTTGCTCTAAAAATATTCATAAAAAAATCGAATTCTTATAATCTATGATTCCGTGGCACTTTCTACGGAATAAAATCGATTTTTATGACTACTCCTTTCCGCTTTTCAAAGCCTCTTGACTTTCAATTCCCTCCAGCGACGAAATTCAGCGATGAGAAATATTGAACCTTTTCTCACTTACTTCCCCCAAATGAGGTTGCTCTCTCGCCATTGACAAATGCCCCTCCACCTATTCTCGCTGATCTCGTGCCTTCTGTCCATATCCCAAATCCCACATATAAACCCGCTAGATTCAAATCCCCCATGAGTGTGCAGATGAATTGACAGTCGAAATAAACAATCAGATCGCATTCATGACATAAGCTCTGGTCTTGGCTCTTCCATGTGCAGCAGGTGAGGTAGAGGAAAGTGGAGGTTGTTGGGCGTTCGATGGTCATCTTCTGTATTTCTTTTTTTTTTTTTTTTTTCAAGAGCTCAATCAAGACAAGAGCTAGGTTCGATATTCAAATAGAATGGCGACAACCTTTTTTGTCTTGAACAAACCCTAAATCGTATTATTATTTATTATGGAGCCTTTAAGTGGGCTGTTGTATTAAGAAAGTGGCAGAGTTCATCATGTTTCGGCAACTACATCCCAAATGATAATGACATTCAGTACACTAGAAAGATGTAAAGGAGTGGCGAGAAGGAGGGGATACGGATAATGCCCTTTTTTGGGCTGAGTGGAGTTTTGTGCCCTAGAAAAGAGAGAATAAGTTCTTATTCTTTGATGCCCTCCCTCCTCTTATCTCTCTCTCTCTTTTCTTTCTTCTTTTTGAAGGGAATAAAGTTGCTATATACGCCCACAGAGAATTTAACACCCTCCTTTTCTTTGTACAAGAATCTACTCACAAAAGAAAAGGAGGAAAAAGAAAATTTGACATTCGTTGGGTTGTTGAGAGAGCGAGAGGCGTACTCGGAGAATTTTCTTGATATTTTTGACATGGTGTCGTCGGTCGAGCAAGTGTGCTTCGATACCGGGACACGTGCATCACTCGATATCCGTTGAACAAGAACATTTGATTGTGCCATGGAACTAGCCATCCACATGTCCTGCGGTTTAGGGTTTTCTTATATAGCTTAGGACTTTGGGAGGGTGTGATTTAAGAAATTGCTAAGGAACATGCAAGAACATGGAGTACAGATGTTCTCCAGGCAGACCTAGAAATTCCCTTTTTCTCTCATCATTTGCGGTCAACTATTTGTTAAACATATATTGCTTCAGTGGGAATCCAAAGGGCAATGAGAGCGCTAATCACGACAGAAAAAAGCCACTCTCTCCTTCTCTTACCTCTCTCACCTCTGGTTCTCTGTGTCTGTGAAGAAAAAGGGCTGCTAAGTGCACAAAGTCCACAACTGAAGAAAGTTAACAACATGTTGAAAATGGGAAATATAGATAAATTATATATATATATATATATATATATGTGTGTGTGTGTGTGTGTGTGTGTGTGTGTGTGTGTGTGTGTGTGTGTTGCTTGCACTCGAATGCCTTGAAGAAGTGTCATTATTATGCATAGAGTGTTGAAATATGATAACCCACTTTATCTGCATTATGATGTTGTTAGGTGACCAGTGACCCACCAGTAATACCCAAGTCCTCATCTTATTTGATACTCTTGACCACACAAGATGATGGAAGAGAAGAAAAGTGAAAAATAAAAAAAAATAAAAATTTGTTAGTCTCAAGACTACTTTTATTAAGTACGGCCTTCGATATGTAGTTCTGTTTCAACACTCGTTCTTTGAAAACGGAGAAGATTAATTTTATTGTTTATAGCATGCAAGAGTTGAAACCTGCACAATTTTTCTATCCTTGAAACTGATTGCATGAGAATTCTATAGAGTGCGCCTACCGATAAGCAATTTGATACCACCTAAGTTTCTGTCGAGAAAAAGACTAAAGCCGGACATTATGAACGTAGATTGACTAGCCCTAAATTATCGGCACAAATATGGTGGAAGAAAGTGTTTCTTCGACCTTCTAAGAGCTTGTTTAGTATGGATGGAGTAATGCTATAGTAACATTGGAGTTTTGTTGTGTTGTACGTGCGTTGTAACTCGTTTGTTTGGTGACGATTGGTTTGAAGCAACATCACTTCGAAGTTAGATGGAGCAGCTTTCTCGAAGTTGATGTGAGGTGTCATGGCAAGGCAACAAAGAAAGGTTGCTAAATGCCTCACAGGATCGAGCTGAAAACACCCAATTAGGCAATTGTAGCTTGGACACTCATAGCCGTTGTGCAAAGATGATGCCGAACATGCTTTATATACACATTGAATGGTTCTATTTGGAAACGGGCCTAGCTGCTTTGAGCGAATATAGCTTAAAATGATAATTTACCTTTGAAGTTGAAGTAAGAATATACGGGATTTTTTGTGAGATCTAGGTACATATAAATAAACATCAGAAATTGTCACATCTACGACGTATTATGCCATTTCAAATGGAGTGACTTATGATTTTGTATTGGTGGCCGTGTCTTAAATTTCCTATTCCAATCCAATCTAATATGTTCTAAGAAATAGTTTAAAAAGCACAATCTTATAAAATATCATTTTAACGTCTCGATACCTAGATACCATTAATTATATTGATTTTATATTGTGTATATAAATAAGTTGGATAGATAGGACATATTTGACTTTCAATGAAAAGATCACCATATCACTTAGAGGTATAGCTTAGACAAATCAAATTTTATTAAGCTCATCCTTATTCTTTGTGTTGTTCCCGTTTTGGGTCAAACTTGGACCGCCTACTTGAAAAATCGTAGCTTGCGGCCGGTCTTAAAACCTTCTTTTTCCATTTCTTTATTTCTTCCTATTTTCTTTCAGTGCGAAAAAACAATTAGCCGACGCGTGGCCAATGGTCCATTCATCAGAAGGGGCCCTGATTCCCTGACTATTCCCTCCTTTGCTTCGAAAGATTTATATGATATATTCTTTGGCTGGACATGCATAGGGATTAGAGATTCTCTGACAGTTCTCCCAAAATGCAAATTTGTTGGTTACCTTTTTTATTTTATTTGATATCAAATTCTTTATTCCCTCTCCAAACCCCTATTATTTTTTGTGATCAAGGAAAGAAAGACAAAAAAATTTTAAAAAAATTTTAAAAATTAAAAAGAAAGGCATTGCTTGATTATGCAAGGCAAGGCATCTTGTTGGCAAAGGTATTGGTGTGGGCCCATAAAGAGGGAAATCAACACCCTCGAGGATTGATTGATAGATTGGAGGAATCTTCTTGCTTTATGTGATGCTTCTCTTGCACCAAAAGTTTCCAATACCCTAAATCAAAAAAGGAAAATGGTTTTGTACAATTAAAAAAAATGTGGAACAATTTGTGCGGCTTGAAAAGCTCCATATTTTTTTTTTTATGTATATACAAAACTTTGAGCAACGAATCAAATGTACATTTTACAATTGATAACTTTTTTTTTTTTTTGCAATTTATCATTATCTCTATCTTCTACAATAAGGGTACTCGAACATTTCAATTTAAACAATCTTTTTAGGTAGAAAGAGAAAGAAAGCTAAAATCTTGTAATCTTTTCAAAAGATTCAAATTAAGTTTGTATTTCTGATATTATGATGTATATAGGGAGTAAGAGCTTTTAAAGTAGAGGTGATTACGAGCCTAGTAGCCCACTAGTTAGCTTCAATGAATTTAATATACCTCAATATTGAATAAAGTCCTTGATTCATAACTACGGTTTGAGCAGTGTTTTTGAGTAAATAATCAAATCAATGTATCTTATCTATCTCTCATTATTGATCAATTTATCAAAACTGGATATCATTTCTCACATGTGGAACAAATACTTTAACCTAGATATCTTGTTGCTCAAGTTCACTCTAGTTTAGAATCTTCACATACGTTCGAATGATTTTAACTTTTTGCACCTAAAGACAAGAATGATGGCGACTCCAAGGGAATGCTCGAATTAGAGCCTCAAAGGAAAAAGCTCGTGATATCTTGATTTTAGCTATTTCTATACCTTAAAATGAAATCGAACAATATGCGGAATGGATTGCCGGCTCCTTTAAGACCTTTGGGTAAAAAGAAGAGAAAAATGTAGCCCGTTGACCATAAAGCTTTTAAGTTTTTGCGAGTTATGATAATTTCTTTATACAAATTGCCCCCAAAAATAAAATAAAATGCGAGACATTATAGGTCTTGCAATGACGTTATAGGGGGAACATAGAACAGCCTCAATGACATTATAAGCGACCTTGAATTTGTTCTCCCTAGAATGACTTTCAAGAATTCATCTAAATCCGGTGGGCTGAATAATCCCATTTGATAGAGAGATTGCCCGCTTCTTTCCTTGGCACGGATTGCCCGCTTCTTTCCTTGGCACTCTTTCTCTGCAATAGGAATTTTCCTGGATAGCCTTCAGACTTCAATCTCTTGGTCAAACTTTCCCTTCTGATCGTGCTTGGAATTGGGTTACCCAAGAAATGCGAATGGGTTATTCATTGATTAGGATTCGCCGACACTCAGTAAGCTTGCACGCACGAGGGGCACAGAAAGAAATCTCTTGATTTTTTTCTGTATTTCTGAAAAGAGGCAAAATTTAGTGATTTCTAGATAATATTGTGGAAACGGATTAAAGAATGAAGTTGCAAAAAAGAAATAACAAAACTGGAAAAGGCCCAAAAACAGAAATGTGCCCTAAACGATGGATTTTGAGACCCGAAAAAGATTGCAAATGGGCAAACCAATTTAATCATGACGTAACGCTGGGAACGGTTTTTGCGAATTCGAATCATGGGCTCCGTACATGTTATGGTCGTTTATCGGTCACAGGACATATTCTTGTCCCCAGCCCGCCCATTCGATTTTTGCTTGTCCGAACGCTCTGGAAAGTCTTTGAGCCGCGTCTACGGCAGTAGATTGCCCCGAAAAATGTAGAATTGGACTAATTATGCTCCAACACCATGAAAGTCACGGAGCGACGAGTCCCCGCCACCACTTGCCGCCGCTGGAGACCTCGGCACTCGGACTTGAGACACTGGCGCCGGAGGTCGGGACCTCAACATTAGGGATCTTGGATCCGAGCCGGAGAACCTAGTGCTCGGGCCGGGGACATAAAAAGCTCTAGAAGCGCGTATCACTCTAAATGAAACATGTTCGATACAGCAGAATCGTCATCACATATTAGAGATCCTTAAAACCCCAATCCCTCCATTTTGTGTGGGCTCTGTTGATTCTCCTCTATAAGCAATAGAAAATGTGATACCTAAGTGCAGCCATTGAGAAGCTCCATGCCTTTGGTCCTCCCAGCTTCCCCTTTAATAATTATATTCGAGAGAACATAAGCAAAGAACCGACAAAGTGTAGGATTGAGACTGGGTGCCCTAAACTTCAGTGAGTTACATTTAATATATTACATGTAACATGGTATTAAGATATATTCTTTGACAAATATAAATGGAGCGGGGTAGAATGAACAACTTCTATGTACACAAGCCATATACTGTCCCCGCCTCATGCCCCGCCGAATACACCCAGAGTGCAATTTTCGTGGGGAGAATTTGTTTGGTTCCGTACTGGGGCACGGATTCCCCTTGCCCATCCTTAGCCTTAAGTTGTCATCACCTTACTAGTTTTCCGCGATGGACATGTCGATGTATAAAAATATGTAACATGTCAGTGTGCTAACGGTTTAAGACATATTGAGAAAAATCTCACCTGATATTTTGAAAATGACAAAATCATCAAAGTTTACTAGTATGCATATTTGAGCGTGCAGCACGAATGACTTCTATGTACACAAGCCATAAACAAGTAGTGTTAATAGCAAGATGCCTAAAGCATAGGAAAGCCTTTGACTTTGCAGAAGGAGAACAAGCCATTCGCTGGTCTGGAAGGATCTTTGTAGAAGGAGAGCAAGCTATAGGATGCGAGTTCGTTAGAACTTAGATGCCCCAATGGAAGGTGAACGGTTTATATAACATTGGGATGTCAAATTACTTAGAAGAACCTATTTGTAAAAGGTGAATAGATCCTATTACGAAAATTTGTGAAATATCTGAACAAGCCTCCATGATCCAAATGAAAAGACCCAACTCTTTAGCAATTTAAATTGGACTTATTGGCATTTTGTAGCTATTATCAAGTGTTGGAATTTGCTAAAAATGGCATGGAGTTAATCAAATCGGATTTGCTATATATGGATAAGTAGAAGAGTCTAGACTGTATAAGCAGAGTGTTCTACTTGGGGGCTATCCTTTAATGCTTCACAGGATGTTTTGATGGCTAGACCAACAGCTACTTGAATAGATAAAGCTTCCTAACGATTGTTTTGAAGCTCGGAAGTTTATAAAAACATATCAAAATGGTGGGATTAAGAAGCTCGTGAATAAGTCTCTCTACGGCATCGATTTTTCTTGGTTTCCTTTATGCAAAATAGAGTGGTTTTTAATTGTAAATCTCTAAAGAGAATGTGCTTTTTTCTTTTTTGGTGAAAGGTAATCATATTAAGCTAAAACCAATAATTACAACAAAAACAGCACCAAATACACTCATAATGAATAGAGACATAATGAGTGGAAGGGTGCCGAGAGAAGAAGAGAAGGAAAGCCAATAAGGTACAAAATGCAGTTAAGCCACGCTACCATAACCACAAGAGAATGTGATTGTTTATAATGTGAAAAGAGAGTGATAGAGTATTGTGAAAGTGCTCAAATTTGCAATAGCAACTCTAGATGCTTCAAGTAAAAGTAGAACATTCTTCACAAGCTGCAATATCTCTAGTTTACACAGTGAATTCCAATCTTGTTGAGGCCATTGAATTCCAATCTTGTTGAGGCCATTGAAATTTGGAGAGTGAAATACTATAAACCTCATTCGCATTTCTTCTATTCCTTAAACTCTTTCAATCTTTGCCTGATAGGAGACTGTGATTCTCCACAAGCATATAGGTTTTTACGACACTGATGTACCTTTTACATACTGTCCATAATGTATTTATGAAAAAGATCTCAAGTTTCCTAAAATAACCGATTTACCCCTTCTTGGTTGGCATGCCTGGTCCTTTACACATTTAGCTGTGTTTCAATTGATAGACTACAATTTGCACATCATGTTATTGTCATGGTAATAATGCTGCAGGAAGAATTATTGTCTCCCACACATGGCGTATGAGTGAAGTCATTTTGCAGTTTCATGCGCTACACGGCTTGCATTACGTGAATGCATACTAAGAGTGGACTAGCATGCTAGATCACCACGCACAAACTCGCTTAGAGAGAAAGACAGAGGAGAGAGAGTCAAATCCCAAAATCATAATTGAGGGCAGCCCTATTGCTAGACATTACTAAAATGGTTCTTGAATTTTGATTTAATGTACAATATCGCCATTAAATTTTTAATTTGTTCAATATGATTCACGAACTTTGATTCAATATTAAATGTGATCCCTGAACTTTAAAATATTTTTATATAATTTAGAGATTACATTGAAGATATATTTAGGGATCACATTGAACAAATTAAAATTTTTTGGACGATATAGTTTATCAGATTAAGTTCAAAGACCACAATGCATCGATGAAAAGTTTAAAGACGATACTGCACGTTAAACAAGGTTTGATGACCATTTGTGCTACTATCTAAAAAAAAAAATAGTAGCTATTTCCATTAAATGACTTTCAAAAATGTCCTAAGTGAAATCCCCTGGAAAATTTATGAATTTTTTATCGAAAGAAAGATACTATCCATGTATCAAAATAATACTTAAAAGGTACATAAAAGGCTTCCAAGCATATCAAAACCCAAATAACTGCAGAACAAAGCAAAAGCTAGAAAGCAAATAATAAAGCACAGTCTGCATTCAAAAAGCACACTCTCATACCTAAAATTTATGAAATTGGAAAAACCAAAAGATAAAAAAAAGTGCCACACCAGTTCCGAGCATGTCATGACAGCGGTTATTTATGATGCGGTCGTCTTTCGTTGTGCATGGCATTTGGTCCCCCTCAGATCTTTTCTTTCAAAGGAGAGTTTAGAAGATCTCTGAAACTCCAGTCGGACCCTTAAATAGTCTGGGAATGATCACGTAGAAGTTTGATGAATTCGTTGAAAGTTGTCGGCCGTTGTGAAGTGCCAAGCCTACGTTCCTGGAGATCAGAGTACAACGACTCAATTATGGTGGCAGCGAAAGCAAATATCGAGCTCGATCCAACTGTATCACAGAGAGAGAGAGAGAGAGAGAGAGAGAGACAGAGAGAGAGACAGAGACAGAGAGAGACAGAGAGAGAGAGAGGGAGAGAGCCTTCTCTCTTAATGTGATTCTGTTCACCTCTTTGAGGAAATACTTAAAAGCCTCCCTTGCATATTCTTCCAAACTCGCTGTTCCCGCCAGCTGATAAGCACTTATGGCAGCCGCACAGAATTCTTGGAAATTAAACTTTCCTCCATATGGCAAATTAGAAACCTGACACAAGCATGAAGGCAATTTTTCCACGGTTAGATATTCTTTTTGAATAAGTTCTTTGTCTGCATAAACCAACTAATGTGATGATATGGGTTATTGTTAACAGTTGCTCTTGGAGCACTTGTTAAATATACATAAGGTGGAAATATTCGATTTTTCAAGCATTAATTGTGCATATTACCAGAACAGCTAATGCATTGCTAATTGTTTGCATTTCCATATTTATCATGCTATTTGTTTGTCTGCATAACCCAAGTGCTCCGGATAAGTTTTCAACAACATACTAATGATATTTTCAAGCCTTACCCCACTGGCATAATCAAGAGTCCCTGAATGCTTCATAGCATTGGTAGACCACTTTGTCACAGCCTGGTAAATTGACACTAGTCACCACGAATTCTCAATTGAGGAATAAAAAATGAAAAGCAAAACCAATGAAAGGCCACAAGCATCAGGAAAACAGCTGACCTGATGAAAATACTGCATGGAAATTGAACCTCTCTTTGGGCCTAATAATGCAAACTGTCTCTCAAGGTAAGCTAGCTGAGCCTCTGTCAATGTCTTTGCAAGAGCCTGCTCTAGCGGTGAAGATTCATAAGTTCAGTTCTTAGAACAGTACGTGAAAACAGTCACAGACTTGCACCTGATTTTAAGGTGGAGAAAGAAAATGATTGAAAAGTGAAGAACTATTTCGCAGTGTATGATTATTTTGATGCAATCTCTGTCTGTCCGCTGATTAGTCGAATCACGAAATTCAAGATGTGGCGTACAAGCAAAATTAGTCTTTGAGACAGCAGACAACAGGAGACAGACAAATTCGGTAAAATCACCACTTACCTGCAAAGCTGCTTTTTGTTGAAGAGATGACTTAACATAGGCTATTACAAGCCTACACACCATCATATCTAGTGGCATCTTGACATCGTGGTGAAAAGCCAGCCAAGGATGATCTAATGAAAATTATGGGAATTATCAGATCAATATTAATCTGCAACCCTTGCTAATGGTTTTGATTAGGGATAAAACTCAACAAACTAATAAGGCCAGGTTGCCAATTACAAATTGATTGCTATTCTTCTGTATGTTATTCTTTGTTTAAATGGCTCTATATACTTACACAAAGCCTGGGCAGCAGTTAGTCTCCCTCTGTAATTCTTGTTCAACAATCTCTTCACAAAATCAATTGCCTCAGGGGATTGAGAAGACCATGAGTCTTCCTTAAAACTTGGTTCTTTCTTCTGAATCAACTGGAATATTTCAGATTGATTCTGCCCCCAAAAAGGTGGAGCACCACATAGTAACAAATAGGCAATGACACCTATACTCCACATGTCTGCTTCAGTTCCGTAGGATGCACATAGAACATCAGGAGCTACAGTAAATTTGCTTCCTGCAAAATCCTTCAACCTGCCACCTGCAGAGATTTCACACATTAAGTCCAAGTCCAACTCCACACTGTCAACAGATGGGAATATCTTAAAGTTCAATCTGTAGTTCCAACCTGGATTTATATATGCAGAAAGTCCAAAGTCAATGAGCTTAAGAGGAGAGTTCTCATCTGCTGTCGCAAAAAGAAAATTCTGGAAAGAAAATCAAGCTACCATTAGTAGACAGGATTGTTGCAGTTTAGATCACTTATTAGTAGGTAGGCAGGGAAGGCAAAGTACCCACTGCATTATTACATAGTTATACACTATGATGGAACACCTCGAGGCTGGAATGACCTCATATCACACCAGTATTGGTCAAAACAATAACAATGACCTCATTTATCCAAAATCATGCATATTCCCATTCAAGGTCATTATTTTCTGATACATAACTATAATGAGAAATCAACGTAAATAATGGAAAAATCTGAAATCCCATGAAGAAAATTTATACAGGGAAAGCAGTACTGTATCTAAAAATTAAAAAATTTATTAAGGAACATGATTGTACACTTTGAGACAGAAACATAAAGCTAGATCAGAACAGAGCCAATCTAATTTATCTGAAACAACAGGAGGATCGAGACACTAAAATTCAATGATAGTCTATGTTTCATGAATACATTCTCAAAAAGTATGATCAGCAATTGATCAATTACCTCTGGCTTTAGATCACAGTGAATAACTCCTTGGAGATGACAGAAGGCTACAACGCTCAATATCTGAATGATAACAGCCTTTGCATCTTCTTCAGGGTAATCTTTACCACTATACAAGACAAAAATGGTTCCATTCTCTAAGGATTTGAAAGTGGCACTTAAGCTCAACTAAAAACATAGTAAAACAAGCTTAGGATTTGATTAACTAAGCATTAGAAACACAATTTTACCTTGAAACTATTCTGTCAAATAACTCACCTCCTTGACACAACCTGGACAACAGAGAATACACTGGATAAACCCCAAAAGTTTAATGGTCAAATATAAACTAACAGATAATTTTCTTGAGACAAATACTGAACAACCAGAAGTTCCATCAGTTAAAATGTTTTTTGAGTATAATCAACCAAAATTTACCTACTTACTGAGCACAGTTAAATAGGTCGAAAAATAGTTGATTCTTCAGTGCTGAAAAACCATAACCTTCCCCCAATTCGTTGGAAGTCTCTCAGTTCAGATGAACAGACTAATCATTTTGCAGGTTGACCACTCCTATGTTACTTGTGAGATTGCCGTGTAATATCCCCTCATGATCTGGTCGAACTCCCCTCATGCCAAAATCCCAACGCCAGACTTAATTTTAGTAGTAATTATGACATGTTTTATACTGAGAAGCTCACAGCTTCACACCAGAAACAATAAACATGACAGAAAACAGAAGCATAGGCACTTGGCACAATTGAAACATACTCCATGACTATGTAAACGTTGTCTCCATCTTCATAGGCATCATGAAACTGGATTAAGTTGTTATGTCCAATTCCTTCAGTTAATGCCCGCAAAATCTGCACTTCTCTTCTCACATACTCTACATCAGTTGCCGTTCTCATCTGCAAAGTACAAAAAAGAGATACTTCAACAATTCCTGCAGACAAATGCTCTAAAGCATCACATCCTTTGCAACAACGCTGATACATACATCCCTGTCATCTTTCCATTTCCCGGGAATGTAAAGCTGCTCTATAGAGAACCTGGGGTGCAGGAAGTTCATATGATCAAGGCAACAGATCTCACTTTCTTGAAAACTTCACTGATCATCCTTACTTCTTTCTCAAGTGAAGTAAAATATGACTAATGGGCCTCGGAAGTTGAGTGTGTATGACTCAGTAGTTCCTTAGTATATAAAGCTCAAGGGATTCAATTCAACCATCGTATCCAAGGAGCATTTCACCTAAAATATCTCTTTATGACCTCTTAGACAGACTCCATCTACTAATCAGAAAAAAGATAGACTCCATTTCCCAAACATGACATATATAAAGACACTGACACAAATCAAGGCAGTGAGAACAAGAGATTTCTATATAACTCGGAATTACCCAAAATAAAGCAGTTGACTGAACAATCAATAATGAACAGTAACCATCACAGTATGCTATACCCTCATCTGTCAGCCACTAGCAGTTTCCACACAAGTAAAAGCAGGTCTATTCTGATAGAAACCCGCACAAAAGAGAGGACCATCACAAATTTTTTGTTGATTCAATTACACAATGAAGCTACCTACTATATAAGAATCAGAACCCATATAAAATTCTTTCAAGAAAAGGCAAATGACGCAACAAGATTCAAAGAGGGAATGCAAAAGAAAACGAAACCTCTGATTTGCGGATGACTTTGACAGCAACTTCTTGGTCTTTCAAGCTAGCCTCCTTGAACTTGGCAGAGCATGTGCGCCCAAAACCGCCCTTCCCAATCTCCTTACCCATCTCGTACTGCGCCGCGAACTGGTTCGAAAACCCGAAATTCTTGTCCAAACCAATCTCACTCTCACCCCCTTCATGGGTTGTCTGTTGAAGGGAATTTGCAGTGAGTCGGGACTGAATTTGCTGGGTTTCGATGGGTATTCCATGACCGGTTTCCATTTAATACTGCAAACCCAATAAGCCAAAAAGTCGCTAAATAGGCGAGAAAACTATTGTTTATCGTTCGACTTGAGTCCCAAGAAAGAATGTTAACTGAAAAAAAATGGGAAGCTTCAAAACTTTTTTCTGTTTCCCAAGATTGACGAACACAAGAGGAAGTACTACAGCGGGTTTTGAGTTTCAAGGAGGGAACTTCGATACGAGATTGCAAATTGTTTTTCTCTATACGGGTCCCTAACAAATTTTCGGATCACGAACCATTTGAAGGACAGAAGAGAAGAGTTCTAGCAGATGAACTGAAGCTCTTCTCGACAAGCAGCGTCTCATTCTGATCTTCCCGGGAAGAGCTAGATTTCGCAAAACCTTTCCCGGAAAATACGCCACAAGCTAGCAATTCTCAGCAGACTAAGTAGAAAAGCAACTTACCTCTTTTCTTTTTTCCTGGTCGAACCAAAACAAAAAACCCAGAAAGGAAGAAGACGTAACAAGAAAGGGCGAAGCGCTCAGGCTTGATACAGAGGAGAAACCACCAGCGCAAAAACGACTCCATGCATTTCATATGCCAAAAAGAAAAAAGGTTATCTTCGAAGAATACCCGCGGCTGGTGCGTTCGTGACTTTATCTTTTGTTTGCTGTCTTCGCAGGACACGAGCGGGGGCAGGCAAAGGTGACGAAGAGGACATAGAGACTCGGCAGCAAAAGGGCGGCGGGCTTGGCCGCAAATCCCACGTCCCAATTTGCGGGCCGCAAATTGGGACGTGGGATTGTTTGGTCAAAACAGAAAGTAAAAAGAAAAGCATTTTGTGCAGGTGTTATTCGGGGACGATTCGCTCGGACAAAAGCGACAAAAGTCTAACTGTTTTTCCGCACCTACTGACAGCCGCTATCCTACGAAGTTACTCCAGGCCGCGGTCTTTCCTTCACTACACCGTCGCACAAGCCTCGCCGCCAAGCATCGTGAGGAGCTCCCATGGCCGGAGTCTACGGAGAACCGCTCGCCACCGTGAAGCACGATCGCGAGCAACCCGATCGCGAGCAACACCCCCCCCCCAAAAAAAATAAAAAAATAAAAACCATGCTGGACCACTGCGAACGCCGCCGATCGCGGATCATCCTCACCGCAGTTCCCTTGATCCATTGTCCGTCCGAATTTACAAATGTCATCTACACCATATCATCAATTGGGAAAGAAGTCCTTACTTAATTCGTAAAACTACGACCTTGTTTGAATGTTTCATCGACATTGCCATATTTGAGAAAAAGAAAAAAACTTTTAATTTCCGTGAATTAGGAAATTTTCCTCACTTCACAATGTGCATATGTATATAGATGATATCTCGGATGGTGAATGCTATCTTTTGTTTTGTTTTATTTTATTTATATATTATAAAAAAAATCTTAGATAAAATTGGGGTAGATTTCGGGTAAGATAGGGTAGATTTTAATTGATAACATGGTGTGTTAAGATAAGATTGCATATTTAATGTGATTCTAGATAATCTCCCAAGATCAATTAGTATAAGCTTTTACATCTTTTTCTTGATAGATTGGATGTTAAGATAGAGTTTATCTAATTAAAGATAACATCTAGTTTAAATTGGGATTTGGCCTAATTGAATCATTAAATTGAATTGGATAAGATATAAAACTAGGTAATTTATTTTGGTTATTTTCTAATTTCGAATTTTCATGGAAAAAGCATAAAAAATATCACATGCATGTCATGCGGTTTAGGTCTGTTATATTGTTATGTTGTGTGCATGTCATATTAAGATCATTTAATTAGATACCACATGTCATATAAAATTAGGTCTATATATGTCATGTCATGTTGCCATGTTATAGTGCATGCCAAGTCATGTGCTATGCCATCTTTCATGTCATCATTTGTGTCATGTCATCAATCACATATCATTTAGAGATAGCATGTTAGGCCATTTAAGAGAAAATTTCAAATAAGGATCTGAAATGGACCAATTTTTTCAAATATAGACTCGAAATGAACTTTGTGTCAGATAAAGATCTAAAGTGAATCTATTGTCTCAAATAATGACCCGAAATAATTGAATCAATTCCAAATAAGGACTTGAAAATATTCGCTGGCTATCAAGCATGACAATTTTGACGACCAGAGTTTGGGCAATTTTGTCTAAAAAGAATCCAGGGAAAAATTAACAAATCCTAAAACATAAACAAAAAAAAAACCCTAGGTTTTTTACGGTCTCCCTGTTCCTTGTATCCATCCTTTGCAAAGTCAAAGACCGAAGTTCTCCCCGTTTCTTTTACCTATTCTCCGCGAAGTCGAAGACCCAAATTCTCTGCCGATTGAGGCACTAATTCAAAAACAAGAAGAAAACATATGCTTCTTTCTTTGTTTGCGGAGATCCAAATCTTCTATTTGACTTTTCTCTATTCGCGAATCACAAAGCTCGAGCAAGTGCACCTCCCAATTTGACTTTTCTCTGTTCGCAAATCACAAAGCTCGAGCAAGCCCACCTCCCATCAACTGAGGTTAGTTTTCCCATCTTAGAATTCACTCACGTTAAATCAACAAAATGTAGACAAAGCTTGTGTACAAAGCCCGATTCTCCATCATATTTTTCCAAGTTTTCCATTTATTTCAATTGGCACTCACATTCAACCGTGGTTAGTTTCGTTCAAATTGGTATAGCCGATCCTTCATTCATCAAATAGAAAGTGATTATGGCTCATTGAAGCAACATGGCGATAAGGTTTGGGCATGTGATGGAATATCACACAGATGGTAGCGATGACAATGATGGTACAATAGAGTTTTTGTTTTATAGTGTTGTTTTTACCTATTGTGATGGATTTTTGAGTGAATGTCTCCTTTTGTCTGAATCAACGCGTATGAGTTGCGTCCAATATGATTTTTTTTAATTGGATATGCTATGTTGTGATCCTATGTGCCGGTGGTGGTGGTCTCTTTTTTGCAATTTTTTAATGCTTTTCCATTGTTTCTATTTTTTTGGTGTAAACTTTATTGTTAATAGCTAGAGCTCATGGCATGTCCTAAAATCTAAATGTTAGTTTTTGATGATTTTTGAGCTATAATACATTGACCATACCAAGGATAAATCATAAATAAAAGGTGCAAGTTTTTGATGATGCTCTTGCTATGAAGGACCATAATTAGGATATGGTCCGTCACCATAGCAGTAGCACTTTCGTGCCCACATGAGTCCTAATGTGTATTACCAAATCATTAGCACAACAAACATTTTAAGTCAATAGTGCACTTTTTTTTTTTGGTGGCAAATGGTATCTAATGAAAGTGTGGTACGTGGTCACTAGCATGACTAATTTTCTTTCATTAATAGTAGTGTGGTATGGATGTATTGCAATTTTTTTTTTTATAGTTTTTGTGTTGTTTTTCCCCGGTACGTATTATGCATAAGAATATATTGATGTCATTTCTTGCTTCCACTTTTCACCAGTTGAGGGATTTGAAGAAGTAAACTATTTCATGTATGATAGTAGGCATGGTAAGGATGTTGAGGGTGCTAAAGAAGATGGGTTTCCCTTTATTGATCATTATTAGTTACAAATACGAACTATAAGATGTGTAGAAAATGATGGTTCAATGGAGAGGGATATGGAGATTGGAGATATTGGTCTATATGTAGATGTGTTAGCTGATAATGTACATTTCTTGAACAAGAATAATGAAAATGAGTATATGCATCTTGAGTTCAATGCTGAGGTTGATATGAAAAATCCTATCTTCAAGTTGGGGATGTACTTTAGTAATGCAAAGGAGTTTAGAGATGCTATTAGGAACCATGCCATAAAAAATGGGAGAAAGGTGAGGTTTGTTAAAAATACATATAATAAGTTAAGGGCAGTGTGTTTGAAGGGCTGCGATTGGCTCATATATGCCTCTAAAGTGCTAAGGGAACATACTTTACAAGTCAAAACATTCAACTCAATACATCCATGTAATAGAGCACTACAAGTTCCTTAGATAATCACTAAATGGCTAGCAAATAAGTACTGTGATAGGCTGAGAAACAATCCTACATGGCCAGGTGCTTCAATGAAAAAAATAATGGAGTTTGAGAATGTTTTGAAGTTGTCAAGGACAATGGTTTATAGAGCAAGGGCAATAGCAGTGAGTATGATTATAGTAATTGAGGAGGAGTATTTTGGATGCATAGGAGCCATTGCCAAGCACTTTTTGATGCCAACCCAGGATCCACATGTATAATCAAAACTAAGCAATGTCAAGACCAATTCAAGTTTAGGAGAGTCTACATTTATTTGGATGCAATAAGGAGAGGCTTTGATAGTTCTTTAAAATCTTAACTCAAAAAATATATACAATCTCACCCATGTCTTTCATCTCAAAGTTGAAAGATAATAAGCTCTTAACATTATTAACAAACTCCATATTGCTTCTGGCAATCTGTATATCATCAACATATAATGACATGTTCACTAATTGATCTTTGGATCTTTTGATATATTCACAATGATCATCATCAATTATTGTAAAATCATAAACGTATATATTATTATCTTGATGATTGCTTAAGGCTATATATTGATCTCAAAAATCAACATACCTTTTATTCTTAGCTTTTCAAAATGAAACCAATGGGTTGTTCCATATAAATTTCTTTGTCTAGTTTTATATTGAGAAAAACAATCTTTACATCCATTTGATATAACTTAAGATTCATATTAGCTACTATTGCTAAAATAATGCGAATCAAGGTAAATCTCATTACATGAGAAAATGTTTTCTAATAATCAATTTAAAAACGTCAATGGGGAATACTTTTGCAACTTATTCGCCATATAGGAGATTGTACACTTTGTATATTATTCTCCATTACGCTCCCAATTGTATTACATAATAATGATATCGTCTCATTAGGTGGTTGTAATTGAGACTGAGTAAAATTTAATTCCTCATTCCTCATATTATTCTCACTTGGACGAATTCCAATATGTTCATTATCTTGATATAAGGTTTCGAATAAGGAGCAGTCTTCACTTATTTCGCCTTTCTTAGGAGATTCATTTGCTAAGAATGTGACATTTCGTAATTCAAATTCAGTTATACTCTCACTTTCCTGCTTATCTATAAACACATACCCTTTCGAGTGTTCTAAGCATATTATAAAAAATACTCTTATTGCCTCTAGGATTAATTTTCCATACTTGTGAGTAGGCTTATGAGTATAGGTAGCATAACTCCACAGTTTAAGAAAATTCAATTTAGGTTTTCTATCTGTTGATAACTCATATGAAGTGAAAGTAACTGATTTGGAAGGAATATGATTAAGTATATAGACAACGGTTAATAAAGCATCGACCCCAAAAGTAATAAGTAAGTTAACAAGTGTCATCATGAACTTAATAATTTCCAATAGGGTTCTGTTTCTCATTTCTGCAATATCATTTTGTTTAGGAGTATATGGTATAAACAACTGTCTTTCTATTCATTTTTCATCATATAGATATTCTTGACGTTGATCGAATCTTAATGCTTTTATTTTCTTGTCTACTTGATTTTTTACCAATCTCATAAACTTTTTGAAATGACTCAATACTTTGGATTTAAGAAAAATCAAATAGACATGTTCGAATCGAGAATAATGATATATAAATGTGATGGAATAAATAGCCCAATGCCTTCCTTTTATATTCATTAGACTACGAGATGTCGAGAATAGGTTAATTATAAATGAAATTAAACTATTTTACTTTTTCCAAATGATTTCCTTGTAGTTTTTCATATTCGGTAATACTCACATATTGACAAATCGACTTTTTCAATATTACCCAACAAATCCTCTTTGCCTAGTCTATTCATACGTTGTTGGCAAATATGAATCTAATATGTCACATATTTACGTCATTATCATATGAATTAGAAGACGTAAAAAAGGAATAACAAACATTGACATTATTATAGTCAACATCAAATACAATAAAATCATAAATAAAAATTACAACCATAGTAGTTTGTATTCAAATATAAATCTATACCATTATCATAGAAGTTCAAACTAAAACCAAATTTAATCAACACTAACACAGACACTAAATTCCGACGAATTTTCTAGAGCATATAATACATAATGTAAGAACAAAATGCGTCCACTATACATATTTAATTGGTAGGTGTTAATTCATTTTACTTCAGCTCTAAAGTTGTTTCCTATATAGATCTATTTCATTCTAGTCAGTACTCATCGAAATTTCATGAAAGATTTTCTATCCTTCGCTACATGGTCTGTTGCTTCCGAAATTACAATCTATAAATAATTAGATTTAGTTAATAATACAGAACTTGATATAGAAGCAAAGATCTCAAGAACATAATGGGTGTTTACCTTCTTTGGCTGGTGACAGTCACGAGCACAGTGACCATTTTTGTCATAATTATAATACTTCACTTTTGACAACTTCTTCACTCGAGAATGCTTTGATATTTCATGTTGATTAACTCTTGGTTTCTTTCCTGAAAAAAAAAAATCATTCCCTTACCTTTCCACCTTTCGAACGAATTAAGACACTTGTGCTTAGACCTCGAAATCCTTTGTGAGCTAGAACTAGTATAATAAATGTCAGTTTCCGGCTTAGTCGCCAGGAGACGGTCCTCTTCAAGCTTAGGATGGCGCATTACATCCTCAAATGTTTTAATGTTCTCATTGTAGGTCAAGTGCACTTTCATATGCTCCCAATTTTGAGGCAATGAACAGATCACTGCTTGCATTTGCTAATTATTAGTTAAAACATGACCAGCATCTTTCAGTTCATTAATCATGTTTGACATTTTTCTTAGGTATTGTTTCATGGTTTGACCATGAGGTTTCTTATATGAGTCAAATCTTATAGTGAGTTGTCTCAATTTGGGCACCGATGTATGACCAAATCTTGTTGCTAATGCTTTTCACATTTCTTTGGCATTCTCAAATCCACCTGAACTCTTGCATGACATCATTCTTTATACTACTTAGCAATGTAATGCGAGTAAAGGATTTCTTTCTTTTTCATGAAGCAAATGCAACTTTATTTATTTTGTGTTGTGTAGTATTTCCATCTTTAGGTTATTCCATAATAAGGCTAAGAGCTTCTAGTGTCTTTTGCTCATCCGGCACATATTGAATTTTCATGTGCCATATTTCATAATTATTGCCGTTCAACTTCTCACTTTTGTTCAATACAACGATTATGATCTTAGTTGCTAAAGCCATTAGATCTAAATATATCAAACACACATGCACAAATTATTAATGTCTATCATTTATGCATCTATATTGCGTAAACTAATTATATTAATGAATAATTTCAAATAAGGTAGTCGAAATGTTACTTTGTTTCCAATCATCATCCAAAAATTCTACCTTGAAATTATTAGTAATATAATCATTTATGAAAAAAATAAGTTCATCAAAGTCATTAAAACTTTCTCGAACTTCCCACAAATAATTGTAAATTAGCATAATAATTTATAACGGTAGATAACATTGAACTTTCATTAAGTAAACATGCCATTTACACGAAGTAATATATTCAGATGAAACATATCAACAGAGAAATAAATATTTGCACTTAAAACATCTCAAACTAATATAAAAATAATAATAAATAATTCAAGGATACTCATCTATCTCATAAACTGGAAAAGGTTCTTCTAATCTCTAAACAAATTCCTCTAAGAATTCTAAAGGCACATTAGACAACCACGGAAAGACCTTCGAAAAACCCTTATGGCTCCTTCAAGACTCATTCATTCTACGCCAAGTGACACTCAACTCGAGGGTTGAAGTCTTGATTGCCTTGATTTTATAGTATTCTCTTACAAAAATTACTATAAGCTTTTTAAAATCGAAGACCATGTTGACCTCTCATAAGTGATCTAACACTACTTGCTATTCTAATAGAAGAGTGTTCATTAGGGCCGACACCTTCTAAAAATCCAACATAAGATAACAATTCCAAATGATTTCTTGTATTATATGATCGACCCTAACCATGTGTGACATTATATCATAGTCATTCCACCGATAATTATCTAATTATGGCTTTAACCCTTCAAGTCTTGCTTTATGTTCATCCGTTCTCAGGAATATAGCCATGCGTACAAAACGCATCATTGTTCTTGCAACAAATGCAGAACAAAAGGGATTACATATAATCCACAACGAACAAAATTGAAAAACATATTTTCCTTTTTTTTTTTTTTTGCGGTCAAGGACAATCAACTTTGGGCAATGGTCAATGGATGATGGGTTAGGTTAGCAAGTCATTCGGGTCGGGTCAATGGGTCAGCTAGGGGCAAAATAGTAATAACATCAAACAATAAGGGCATAATCGTAAAAACAACAATTAGGGGCAAAACGGTAATAATGTAAAGAAAGCAAGGGCAAAAGCGTAAAAACAAGCTGTGTGTCTGCTGTGCACGCGCTTGCAATTTACCACGTGTGCATGGCGCACATGCGCTCGGGAAACCATTGCACACGCCGACGATGTTTGCTCCTCCTAGCTGCATGTGGGGGCATGTCTAATAGCCCTTAGCGACATGCCACCCGTCGTTTTTCTCCTCTCAACGAGAACTAGAACCCCGCACTATCAAAAATAAATTTTGATTCATGAAAAATCAAAAAGGAGGGGTGAACAGTAGGTGGGTGTCGAGATTTCCATCCCCGAGCATCCGACGGTGACGTTTCTCAAAATTTTAGCCAAAAATAAATTATAAATGTCAACAATAATCGGGAAATATGAACAATATCGCTTTGATACCAATATTGAAAATGGATTCCTGAAAAACAAACGATATTCGAATGATTGAATACCGAAAACAAACGCAGAAACGTGCCCAGAAAATATGTAACACTGATTAAAGACAAATCATGAAGACAGACATACATTGTTTGTCACAGATTAAGTACTCGTTGCAGTCTTTAGATGAATTGATTGAAGCCCTGGAGTTCCGTTCTACAAGAGGGAGTGCATTGTCGTCTCAAAAGAAGAAAAAAGAACGTATTATGTCAAAACTACTTTCAATTTTCTTGCTTTTCACTTGTATATTACAGTTATTTTTATTTAAAAAAAAAACTGCCCCTTCCTCTTATGGGCTAGGTTTGGTCCATCATAGGCGGACAGGCTTGGCTTGACCCATCAAATAAAACCCCATCAACACAAATCAAGCCAAATAACTTGGAATTACCCAAAATAGAGAAGTTGATTGAACAATCAATAATGAACAGTAACCATCACAATAAAGTATACACTCACTTGTCAACTAAACCAATACCAGTTTCCACACAAATAAAAGGAGGTGTATTCTGATAGAAACCCGCACAAAAAAGAGGACCATCACAATCTTTTTTGTAGATTCAGATACACAATGAAGCTGCCTACTTAAAAGAATCAGAATCCATATAAAATTCTTTCAAGAAAAGGCAAATGACGGAACAAGATCCGAAGAGTGAATACAAAAGAAAACGAAACCTTTGATTTAGGGATGACTTTGACAGCAACTTCATGGCCCTTCAAGCTGCCCTCCTTGGCCTTGGCAGAGTATATGTACCCAAAACTGCCCCTCCTAATCTCGTCACCCATCTCATACCGCGCCAGGAACTGCTTCAAAAGCCCGAAATTCTTGTCCAAACCGATCTCACTGTCACCCCCGTCATGGGTGGTCTGTTGAAGGGAATTTGCAGTGAGTAGGGATTGAGTTTGGTGGGTTCTGATGGGTTTTCCATTATAGAGTCCCATTAAATTCTGCACACGCAAGAGGCCAAGGAGTCACAAAATAAGTGAGAAAACTACTATTTACCGTTGACTTGTGTCCCAAGAAAGAATGTCAATTGAAAAAAAGGGAAGCTTCAAAACTTTTTTCTGTTTCCCAAGATTGACAAACAAAAGAGGAACTATTACAGTTGGTTTTGAGTTTCAAGGAGGGGACTTTGAGATTGCAAATCGTGTTTTCTTTATTTGGGTCCTTTCTTTTTACACCGGCATCAACAAATTTTTGAATTACGAACCGTTCGAAGGACAGAAGAGGAGCTCTAGCAGATGAACTGACAATTTTCTAAACAAGCAGCTTCTCATTCTGATCTTCCCGGGAAAAGCTAGTTTTCGTGAAACTTTTCCCGGAAAATACCCCTCAAAGCTAGCAATTCTCAGCAGACTAACTAGAGCAACCCACCTCTTTTGTTTATTCCTGGTTAAACCAAAACGAGAAACCCAGAAAGGTAGAAGAACTGACAAGAACTCAACAAGTGCAGAGCTCAAGCTTGATATAGAGGCGAAACCAACGGAGAAAGGAACAGCTCCAGGGATTTCACATGCAAAAACGAGGATCTTCGAAGAATACGATGAAGCCACTTTATCTGCACTGTGACCAACTTACCCACGGTTGGTCGCGTCAAGAAGAAGACTCAAACTCGGACAACGGGTTCGTACGTCCCAGGATCGAGTCCGAAAAGCACACTCTTGCAGGGCCTCATAAGAGTTCTTTCAAGATCGGATCAAATTATATTCTAACGTCTTGATATTGTCAATAACATAAAAAATAAATCGAATTATGCCCATCATATCCGAACTATTTTTGTGTCACAAAAAACTGAACTATACTTACGATCGCATAAATCTTAAATTATACCTATTATGACACCGATACCTGAAATTTTTATCACATTAGCACAAGTTTTAGGGTATTGGTGACACAAGAAAAAAGTATAGGTATTTGTGTCATAGTAAGCAAACTTTAGAATTTTTGTTGCACAAGTATAAGTTTTGAGATTCTTTACCAAAAAAAAATGTATAAGTTTTGAGATTGTGATGTTATGGGAAAGAATTTGAGGTATTAATGTTATAATAGGTATAATTTAGAGTTTTTGATAATATTCAAATGCTACATATACTGATTTTGTAAAATTGGATATCACGAGTAAACAAAAGACAGATAGGATATATTCAAATATCTACCATATCACCGAATATCTTATTCTTTATATTTTTTTCCATTTTGGACCAAACTTGGACCGCTGACCTGAAAATGGCGGCTTGCGCCGGTCTAAAACCTTCTTTCAATTTCTTTATATCTTTCAATTTTCTTTAATTGTTAAAACATTAGCTGACACGTGTCCACGGTCCATTCATCATAAGGGCGCTGATTCTCTGAAATTCCCCGTTTGTTTAGAAAGATTTATATGATAGACTCTTGGCGGGACATGCATAGGGATTAGAATTCTTTATTCTCTCCAAATAAACACCACAAACTATATTCATTGTAACATGTTGACCTTAATTTTTCTTTTTCGTAATACAAAAAATTCAAACTTGAAGTCCCTGTAACATATTTATCTGAACTATTTTTTTTTTTATATCACCAAAAACTATAAACATGTATTCCTGCAATACATTAACAACCATAGAAAAAACCATCACTTAATTTTCAATACATAAACTTGATCAAGACTAGCATTACGTCTTCACAAACAAAACCATCACCAAATTGTGACCTTCATAGTCTAAAAGCTCAGATTGTTAAGATAAAATCTCAAGCTTGTTAGTCTTCATTTATTTCATAAAAAATGTGACATTTTCTAATAAATATTTTCTGAGAAGTTATTTGTTATATTTAATTTAAATTTGAAAATGAATTGGAAAATATTTTTCACCAATGATATAAAAATCTGATTCAATTTTCTTGAGAAAAATTACAAAAAATTCAATTTTAATTATTCTTTTTTTCCCTTCTTTCTTGGCAAGAGACAAGCTTACCAAAGGCCGGCAAGGCTCGATCTCACCATATTCTCCTCTCCTACACCGTGAAATGCGATTGCTTCCATGCCTAGGACTTCGTTTCCATGGAAGTCCAATCCCATAGCTCTTTTCCCCTCCCCATCACCACTGTCGACAAATGTCCACTTAGGCAATTTACCTCAAATGCCGGTTCTCTCAACAGCCCTCCCCTTTCAAAGCTATCGCCGTCTCCAATTAAATAATGATATTGTCGGGAAAATCCCTTATAATATTTCGGATATGACAAACTAATTTATTTAATGATTGAATAACCAAGTGAAAGATACACAAGCCATTATATAGATGATATTCTAATAGGAACATCTAAAAGATATGAGTTCTCTATCAATTGGTGAACAAGGCATTAGGCATAGAAATGTCTACAAGCTGGAGTTACCTAAATAGAAGGTGAATAAGCTTAAACGGGAATTCGGTAAAGCTTGGAAGTACCATGGATATGTGAATAGCAAGGTGAACCACAACATTATAGACAAAGATATGAAAACAAATGCTTTGAAATCGAGAAGAAATCATGTCGTTAATATGGCAAATGTCTAAAAGATTTGAGTTCTCTATCAATTGGTGAACAAGGCATTAAGCATAGAAATGTCTACAAGCTAGAGACACCTAAATGGAAGGTGCACAAGCCTAAAACAAGAAGTTTAGTAAAGTTTGGAAGTACCATGAAATGTGAATAGTGAGGTAGAACCACGATGATATTATAGACAATGACATGAAAACAAATGCTTTGAAATTGAGAAGAAACCATGTCGTTAGTATGGCGAGTCACTCTTGCCTTCAATTTGTTTGGGATAAATCCATTACAAGTTATATAACTTGTCATGAAATACAATTCAGTCTTAAAATTTTTAAAAGTTCAATCAAGTCCTAACTTGTCACAAAAGTTTAATTGAGTTTTAGACCTTTCAAAAAGTGTAATCAAATTCTAAAACTTGTGAAATTGGTCCAATCGAGTAATTCCATTGATTACCCTTTTTAAAAGTCTTGAGACTCAATTTTACTTTGGTGACAAGTTTGAGAAATTGATTGTACTTTTTAAAAATTTACATTTTCATAATAAATTTTAAGACTTGATTGCATATTTTGAAAATTTACACGTTTATGACAAGTTTTAAATCTCATAGTGCACTTGCCCAGTTTGTTTTCTTTCTCTACAGTGACTTCGAATATTCAACTACATGCAATGGGCTGAACAAGCCCAGTACATTGTTACAGTGAGATTGCCATTTGCTTCCTCGGCCCAAACACACGCATCTCTCTCTGCCACTCCTAATGCGCGGTAGGAATTTCCTGGATAGCCTTCAAACTTCAACTTCTTCGCCAAGCTTTCTTTCTGATCTTGTTTGGAATTGGATTACCCGAGAAATGCGATTCCAATTACCTCACGTTTGGTAAGACACCTGGTCAAATACGATTCACCGACACAAAGGAAATGAAAAGCACCGGTAAACACTCGCAAAACACATGCTCAAAGCATGGAGACAAATGTCTCGATTGTTCTGTATTTCTGAAAAGAGGCAAAAACGAGTTCTTACAAAGAACATGAAATATAAATAGCGTTTCAACTCTAATTCCTAGAAAAAAAAAAACTCAGAAAGGCCCGAAAATAGATTAGTGCTCCAAAACGTGCTTGACCGATGGATTTTCAAACCCGAAACCGCTGCAAATGGAGGAACCCAATTTGGCCGCACCATAGCGCTTGGGACGAGCTTTCCGAATTGTAATTATAGGCCCCATAACTCATTTTGAATGAAAAGTTATGGTCGTTTTATCGCTCATTTACATGCATTCTTGTCCCAACGTCGCCTAAGGATTTCTAGTTATCCAAAAACTTTAGAAAGTCTCCCCATCCATGTCCATATCAATAGGATTCCCTCAAAAATTGAGATCCCACTATTGCCATGATTAGACTCCATCACCACCCAAATCATGGAAACAAGCCCCACTGCCACCACCGTAGAGACTTGAGACATCGGCACAGGAGGTCGAGACCTTGAGGTCAGGGACCCAGGTCCGAGCCAGATAAACCTAGCACTCGAGCCATGGACAAAACGGGGCCAAATTATGTTTCTCCAAATGAAATTTTTTATAATCAGTCCAAACAATTGAAACCGTTAACTAGCTTGGAATATGATTATTGGCAATAAGATTTCCTTGGTTGGTTCCTTGTCAATGGAATCAAAGGACAACTAAGTGTGCTATGATCGACCCATAAAATGGGGAAATTACCAAAACAGTCCTAAATCTATTGTAATTTTTTTCAATTCAATCATAAACCTTTTACATTTGTGTCTATTCAGTCCATCAAGCTGGCGCTCATGTGAACGCTAACTGGCATCAACCGTCCAGCTGGCACCGATTGTTTGGTCAATGTTGACGTATCAATTTTTTATGTTTTTTTTTTCCTTCTTCTTGTAGGTCGACCTTGCCAGCGTTGGCAAGGGCGAGCCCCAACCATTGTTGGCAAGGCCTCACTATCATTGGGCAAGCTCGACCTCTTCTGGCAACAACAAGGCCTCATTAGGGGTGGTCGAGGCTTGCCCTTGCCAGTGTTGGCAACCTTGCCTGCCTTAGCCTTTGGCCATCCGGTGACCAACCAGAGGAAGAAGGAAAGAAAAAATTAAAAAAAGGGAAAAAAATCTATTTTTTTTTTAAATGACACGTAAGCGTCGGATGGACGCTTAGCATTCATTTCAGTGCCGGCCAAAATTGATTGGATGAATTGAATTGACATAAATGCAAAATTGATTGGATGAACTAAATTGACATAAATGCAAATGGTTTATGAATAAATTAATAAAAAAATAGGATTGAATTAAAAAAAAATTGCAATGGATTTAAGATTGTCATTGGGCAAGCTCAACCTCTTCTAGCAACAACAAGGCCTCATTAAGGGTGGTCGAGGCTCGCCCTTACCAGTGCTGGCAACCTCGCCCGCCTTAGCCTTTGGTCAGTCTGGCAACCGGCCAAAGGAAGAAGGAAAAAAAAAATAAAAAAGGGAAAAATATAAAAAAAAAATGACACATCAGCGTCGGTCGGACACCCAATATCAACGTCAACGCTGAGTGGTCAAAATTAGCTAGATGAACTGAATTGGTATATATAAAAGAATTGTAAGACTAAATTGATAAAAGAGAAATTTAAGATTGAATTGAAAAAATTACAATGGATTTGAGACTGTTTTCCACAATAGAGATGCTCAAAGGCCGATCACTTCATTTTGTGTGCACTCTATTATTTTATTCCACCCTCGTTTTCGTTCCCCATCGAAACTTCAAAATTCCCCATTGGATAACGCGGAGTTGTCTCTGCCACCTCTACACGATTTCCATCCTTGATGGTAAATGTGACGATTCAGGACAGTTGTAAAGCTCTGTGCCTTTGGTCCTCCCTGCTTCAGCTTCCTCATTAGTAAGAACCGAAAAGGTAGGATTGAGGCTGGGCGCCCTGACCTTTAACGAGTTGTATGATGTAGTAATCCTTATTTCCTACATTATTTGTAATACACATTAACATATATTTTTTGACAAATATAATTGGAGCGGGGTGGGGCAGGGCTGATGCCGTCCCTCTTTGTGCCCCTCCAAATACCCCCTAACTTTAACTTGTCACCATTTTACTAGTTTTCATAATGGAAATGCCAATATACAATTTATGCAACTTGATAGTGCTCCCGTGATCTAAACTTTTATAATAATCAATAAAGTATTTGGATTTGAGACATGTGGAGAAAATCTCCTATAATATTTTGAAAATGACAAAATAATCAAATGTTATCAATATGTGTATTTAAGTGCGTAGAATGAGCACCTTCTATATACACAAATCACAAAGGTAGTCTTGACAACGACATGTCTAAAGCATAAAAAATACTAACTCCATAGAAAGAGAACAAGCTGTAGAACGTGAGTTTGGTAGAACTTAGATGGACGGATAGAAGCTTAACAATTTATATAATTTGAGGACATCAATTTGCTTAGAAAAACCTATTTACCGAAGGTGAACAAATCATATTACGAAAATTCATTAGAGGTCTGGAAGGATTGTTTTGTAGGGCAATACATGCTCGAAGGAGTAAATGATTCTACGTATGAATCTCTATGATCCTAGTGAGAAGACCTAGCTCTTTATTGATTTATATTGGACTTATTAATGTTTCACAGTAGTCATCAAGTGTTGGAATTCACTAAAAGCAAGCGGGAGCGAATCAAACTTGTTTTAGCATGGTATTCTACTTTGGGCGTGGCCTTTAATGCTTTGTAGAGGGACAATCTGATGGTGAAAGAAGGTCAGACCAATAGCTACTTGATTGAATAAAGCTTCCTAAAGGATATTTGGAAGCTTGGAAGCATGTAAAAACATATCAAATTGGTTGGTAGAATTAAGAAGCTCATGAACAACTCTCTCTGTTATATTGATAGTTCTTACTTTCTTTTATGCAATATAGAGTGGTTTCTATTGGTAAATCTCTTTAGGAATGTAAATGTTTATAATTTGAAAAGAAAATGAGATAGTATTGTGAGAATTAGTCAAATTTGTAGAAGCAACCCTAAAAGCTTCAAGTAAAAGAGTACATTCTCCGGAAGCTGTAATACCTCAAGATTACATAGTGAATTCCACTATTGTTAAGGCCGTTAGAACTTGGAGAGTAAAGTGGGACAAGTGGAAGGGTGAATTCCTATAATCTTGATTCACATTTCTTCCATCCCTTAAATTTTTTCAATTTCTGCCAGATAGGAGATTTTGATTATGCACGACCATGTGTTGCTTATAGCGTTGGTGCATCTTTTCCACACAATCCATCAGATATTGATGAAAAAAGATCTTGAGTTTCGTAAAACAATTAATTACCCCTTCTTGGTTGTCGTGCCTTGTCCGTTACCCATATATCTATGTTTCAATTGAATAGACGACGAAATTGTCATGATAATAATGCTGCACGAAGATTAATTTCTTCCACACGTGGTGTATGCATAAAGTTAATTTTGCACTGTCTTCCGCTACACGGCTTGCATATGAGAGAGAGAGAGAGAGAGAGAGAGAGAGAGAGAGAGAGAGAGTCAAATCCCAAATCATCATTGAGGCAGCCTTACAACTGTTAGACATTAGAAATCATCCACATGTGGCCGGATTGATATGAACTTTAGAATATTCAAATTGATATGGACCTTCTCTTATGATGATGATATATTAAAGAACTGTTCAAATTTAACTTACGAGAAAATGAATTTTTTTCCTTAGATGAATTTCAGAAATGTCCCAAGTGATATCCCCTGGAAAATTTACGAACTTAGAATAGAAAGGGAGGAAAAAAAAAATAGTGTCAGGCACATGCTGGAGAAAGCCCCTTTTAAATATTACTCCCTTCATGCTCAACATGAACAAGTCCAAAACTTAACACACAATCACCAACCCCTCCAGATAAAAGCAGACACAACATTCATATCACCACCAACCCAATACTTAGCATTAATTCTCTTGAACAATATCAATTTCAAAAAGAAGAAGAAGAAGACAAAATAAGAAATATAATCTCATGAACATACGGTTTAACTGCTACATACACTTCACTTCTTCGCTTACAAAATCTGCAAAGCTAAATTCTAGTATAAACATCTTAAGCAATCGTTGAGAGGACTGATCACGAGTATTTGAGAGAGTCCATGGAAACTCTGTCTCGATCAAGCTTTAGGGAAATGCACATCTTTGCTTGGCAATGGCAAGAACCGAAGAGAAAGAAGAAGAGGGGAAAAAAGAAAGAACAAAAGAAAAATTTGGGTAAAAAATTAAACTACCAAGAAATGGAGGAGTTAATCGAACTCTTTCGGCACTATCTGTTGTGAAGAGGATTGGGACCTGTGTAGACACGTCTCTTTTCTTCTCCGAACGCTTGATCGCCACCATCTCTTTTCTGGGCATCTCCTCTCGAACTGCCGTGGAAGCGAGCTTTACTGTTCAGCCTGTTGGAGGATGATGACTCGCCTCTTACTCTGGAGAAGGACCTTACGTGTCTGTCCGCATAGCATCGAGCCTCCAAGTGCAAAAGCATCAGCAAGAGAAGGGACAAGCAAGCGAGCTTCCTTTTTCCTCCGACCACTTGTAGTTTCCTGCCCACAAGCCAGTCCATAGCATCAGAACTTCTCTAAATCTTCCTCTCACTCGCTCTCTTTCTCTCTCCAACAAGAAGCAGAAGTTTTGAAGATGTCTTGGAGACAGTGGGATTCCTTGTCTTCTTTTATATAACGGGGGAGTATTTGTCTTTCTGCGTGAGTGTGTTTTTTGGAAGCCTAGGAGTTTGAAGAAGAGAGCAGGGTTGGGGTTTAATGTAAGGGTTGGAAGTCAAAGTGCATTGGAGTTGGAGCTATCTTATTTTCCTTTGACAATAGAAAAACTAAAAAAGGAAAGAATAGATTATTCATCGGTAACCTAGTTTTCCGCTATTCATGCACACACAAACATAAACTTTTGAATGCTCTATGTTTGGAAGCCTTTCTGTCATTTGCTGCCTAAAGGACCTTTTTGTAAGTCCTCCGTAATTTCATGGTTTACCTAATAATATAGGGTTTGGCATGGAAGACCCATTGCTGATAAGAAACGCAAGAAGGGTACTGCCTAGCCTAACATCAAATCCTTCGTTATGTCTTTTCAACCTATTCCCTGCTAATTGCCTTCAAAATCTCCAACTAGGTGCATCTGCGGAGGTCGAGCCCCTACAATCCATCAAAACACTATGTAGTTCCATGGATTTTTCTTTGTCACCTTTCCGATTACAAGCACCTATTGTTTCTATGGTGAGCAACTTCACTTTAGGTAGGTAGAACGCAGGGCAAAACTTGGTAAATGGCCAAAAAATGAGATCATCTAACTTGAAAGTGCAGAGAACCAAACTTGTGCCATGACCTAATCCACACGTATGAGAGAGAGACAGACAGACAGAGAGAGAGAGAGACAGAGAGATTATTCGAAGTTCCTTAGTCAACAAAGCTAGCCGTCTCTGGGGGTTTTCATAGTCCTACTTGACCTCCTTTCAAGATCCAAGCACAAGATTTTCCTTGCTTTGGGAAGTAAGTGCTCACTCAATCTACCGAGACTTAAACTTTTACTTCCTAGTTGGTTGGCACATCCCTCCAGCCGTTACGGGACTTACTTTGTCTTGATGCTCCTACGTTTAAGAACGTTTTGATTCAATAACACTTCTTTAAACCCCCCCCCCAACCCCCCCCCCCCAAAAAAAAAAAATCTGCCAAGAGCTTGGAGAACCTAACAGCCAAACATCTAACCTTCTCCCTCGCCTCCAGTAAATAGCATTTACCGGATGACTCTTGAGACCAAAGCACCTAATTATACTTCATGACAAACATATTGTGGATATTCAGTACAGTGAGTACTCTCTTTGGATAATAGTTGACATAAACCAATAAACTGAATTGGTACCCAATTAGCCAAAATATGTTTCAACATGGTCTGGGGGTCAAATATTTTGATTTCATACTCGAAGTGAAGTTACAGTTCTCAGTCAAAATACCATCCAACCGATCATGTAATCAACACAAAAGGAAAATTACAAGGTGAATCTTGAAATCGCACTTTTAATCCTCCATCACAACTTAAGATGAACTTTCATATTCGGACATGAACTATTATTAACACATTCTATAAAGGTCAATATTTGTAATAAGGTGATGTTGTACCCTGTTACTATCGGTCGTACACTAGCAGTCCATCATACCAATCAAATCCAAATTTGGTTAGATTTTTGGGGTCCAATTTTTGTTTTCCATCGGCGTTGGGACATCAACATACGCTATTGGAAGACAATAAATTAACATATTGTAACCTATAAGCTCCATTATTACACGATGTTGATGCCATGGCTCTCAAATAAAAATAAGAAACTTAGCTTGTCGATAGTTCAATTTAGTCTCGTTCACGAGAGGAATAGACACACACCACTCTTCATGAATACACATTTCGTTGAAAAATGGAGCAAAAGAAGGAAATAAACAGGACAAAGAGGTGGGCCAACAAGATTATAGTGTGAATGAAGTGGTCGCTTTCTAACACGAAATGATGGTGTTTTTTACCTTTTCTTTATTTTTTTGCCAACTACTTTGCATTTTGTGAAAGTCAGAGACATATTGATGAATTTCGTGCTCCCTGACAAAACATAAAAGGAGCTAAAGTAATTTCTGACCTCATTCATCAATTTAGTGTTTTTTTTTTTGTTGTCAGCCTCAAATAAATTACTTATTAGCAACCCCTCGAGCCAATGTGGAATCATTGTTCAATTTACACTATACAAGACCTATTTTGAGCCGATGTCTCTAGCTGCTGCCACGCTTCGTATTAGCTTCAAAAGTGTAATCAAGATATATTATTATCGTAGTAACGTGTTGACTGTGACTCGACTTCATTTTTAAGCTAGAGCCTAATTTATAATTTGATTTGTGAAACTTTCTAGAATGGCTATAATTGAGAATTCTTGCAATTGAAGCGAAAGGTATGGTCTGACATTTTCTAATGAAAAATCGTAGAGAAATTCAGTAACCCATTTTGTCGTATATTGTAATCTGTAAGATGTGAATTTATCGAAGGGGTTAGGGTATTAAACAAAGCTCTTAATTGCACAATTAAGGGGGAGAATGGTCAAAGCAATGGCGTAGGTGAACAAGAAAAAAAGGATCGATCGAATCCTTGTCATGGGAGATATCGCCATGATTGCTTTGAATGAATTATTGGTACAAAGAAAACATTGCCTTGCAAGCTGCTAGGGCTGCAACCCTCATCATTTTTCCTTCTCCCTCACCTTTATTTCTTCCCACGCCCACACACACGGTCAAACTCTTGCCTCTTACATCATTGGAATGTAGATGTCCACATGACATAGGACTTGGTAGCTAATTGCTAGATTATATTAGGGACTGCTAGTCTAATGAGTTAATTATGACGTCAATTCCAATTATATATTACGCACTAGAAAGAGCTACTTAGAATAGGAGTTTTGTCGAGATTAGAGTGGAAGATACAGAGAAAATTGTATAGTGGTGGGATGGCTTGGCAAAGATAATAAGATTAATTAATGCAATAATACAAGGTTGAAAAGGTTGATTTGAGGTATGCCCCTAGATGATGTGATAGGAATTTTATTGGTCAACCGTTGTGGGGGAGTCGAAATTATTTGGTTCATGAGGGCGGTCTAATCAGCACTTTGTCCAGGCAAAGCTGTCTCTCGATAATTTGGATGTTGCTTGTCAACTATAGTGTTCTCGATAAAGAAGAAAGGAGGACTGCATAAAAAAGAAGAGGGGCATACAATCGTGGTCCGGCGGTGTGCTTATTTAAAGGAAAGAGATTGATGGGATGAAAGATGATAAATAGTACAAAGATGTTGCAATTGCTCAATCATAGAGGAAATTGTTGAAAAAATCCCTAGCTTATTGTATGGCAGTTACTTCAATTATAAAATTTTCAATTGAGCCGATTTAATCTTAAGCTTTTTGATAATTTGTCAATTTAATCATTCTATTTTTGATTGGGAATTGTTGACATGGTGGTTTAGTTAGTTTTGGATGTCATATGTGATATAACCGACATTGATGTGAATAATTTTTGTAATTTTCTGGTTTTTTTTCTTCTTTTTCCTTTTATTTCCTTTTCTTTTTCCTTCTACTAGCCATCAGCAAGGGCTCGTTGACCTCAACCAAGGGGCCTCGCTAGAGGTCGGTGAGAGCTACCCTCACCAATGGTTGGCGACTTCCGTTGGCCATCATTAAGGCTCGAAGATGGCTAGGGAGGACAAAAAGAAAAAGAAAAAGAGAGGATAAAGAGGGAAAAAATTCAGAATGCTAAAAAAAGAAATAAAAAATTATTTACGTCAGCGCCACTTCTATCATGTAAGGTAATTAGCATTGATTTAGTCATTACATCAATAATTTCCGGTTAAAATTAACTGGAACGGCTAAATTAACAAATCATCAAAAAGTTTAAGGAAAAATTGACATAATCCAAAAATTTATGGTTGGATTAGTCACTGTATGATAGATTTATGAATTTTTGAATAATTTAACATAATTCAACCGTTTCTCCCAATAAAGCTCTCTTGACTGTTCTTCCCTTAATTTCCCACGATTTAGGCTTAAAGTAAAACCTAGTAAATCGAACCTTCCTAATCTGCAGTCCGTGCCTTGGATCGGGAAACCGGGTTTCCTAGGATTGTAAACTCCGTTGTTACCCAAAAAAAAAAAAAAAAAAAAAATCCCTTGGCCAAACTCAAAGTGGTGTTGCGTTCTAGTTTACAGCATAGATTTAGATTGAGCTAAGAAGCCTGGAAACGGTTCTAACTTACTGCCAATACCTTTTAAAACTCTTAATATAATTGACTCTAACAGGCTTTTATTATCAAAATAACATTACATCGAGTTTTCCTTGTAGTAGAGCCGTTTAAATGACTTTATTTTTCAGGCAAAAAGTTGTGAAACCTGAATGATCGTTTGAATGGTTTGGACACCGACGCCGTCCTTTTCTCGAGTTTTTGAGATCAAGTTTATATGGCTACTGTTGAAGGTGGTTTCTGTATTCATAGACTCTGAAAATGAATATGGTTTGTGTTGAGACGCATCTCCTACACTATCAAGCGAAAACACCATTTTGGGTCATCTTGCTGCAGTTTTCATCCACTGCCCACCTTCCTCCGCACATGAAATAACCCTCCACTTTTCTTTTTGAGGGACTCTCAATAATTATTATTTTTTTAAGTCGATTACTTGTGTACGATTCTCATAAAGTAGTGTAGCTCTCATTTATATCCTTTCTAATTTTATTTTATCATAATAATATAAGATATTCGAACTTTTCAATTTAACTAATCTCCGGAAATACATACAAAGTATCTCATCCACTAACATCAGGCAACACATCACCCATCCACGGGGCCACCACTAGTATGATAAACAAGAATGATGTGCTACGAACATGGAATTCGTCGTTAACTGGTCCACCGATCTTTAAGGGATTCACTCCAATCTAATTTCTGGTGTTATCTCTTGTAGGCACTGTAATAGGGGAGCAAGACAAGTCTAACGGTCTTCAACAAATGTAAAAGTGATATGCCCAAGTCAACTTTTGGCCATTCTGCAATGCCCAAGTCATAAAATCACTTCTTGACCTTAGTTGAATGTTTCACATTGGCAGAGGACATTAAGAAAAAACACAATCCGCAATTTTAATATTATTAAGAGTATTAAGTGTTGACAATGTCATGCAATTTGACAAATATCCCACATATCTTTCAGTGTGCCCACATGTCTTGGTCATGTTTGGCACAGAGGGGAGACCTTTCACCAAGCACAGGTTGCTGTCAAAGGTACCGGAGCGGGTAGAGAGCATCATTGACCAAGACCTGATAACGCCAAGAGGTAAAGTTTAAAGAACTGCCAAGCGCATGAAGCAAATAGTGGAGTACAGAGAACAATGAAGGCAAGAACCAATCTTTTTCAGCCACGACCATGGTTTGATCTGCATAAGTGCAACAGTACTTCCGTTGTCTGGGTTGGGGGATGAATCGAGAGGTCGCTTGTTCGCTGCGATAACAGGCTAAACGTGTCACAATCTCACTGCGCAGCAAGAGTATCGGTTGTGAATTCTTCAACTCAAAGATGCGGAGCTTCTGGTTATCCGGTTCGTACGTTTGCTGCGAAGCTGGGTCGAGCGAGTGAAGCGCGGTCATCGTGTCTTCTGCAGGAAGATGGTTGCCATTCTGCTATCAATCTACCAAAGTGCGCCAAGAAAATTTTCTGGCATGGGGCGAAAATTTATCAGCACGTGTTTTACTCGTTAGTTAATTGCCTTCCAACAGTTGTGTCTGCCTGTCCAGTTTGGTTCTCAATTTGGGATCTTTCGATGTGATTTGAGTATGGCCTTTAGACCCTCGATCCGCCAAGGGATTTAAGCTGTCCCTCCCTCTATGTACAGCAATCAACCGAACTAATGAGATCAGCGATCGTGAGATTTGACATCAGGAGGACTTTGTAAATGTTTCATCAGTCAGTTTACTCCCACTGACTTTGACGGGTGGTGGGTGATCGAGTGGGACTAAAGACTTTACGGTGTTGGCTCCCTCACGACCTTCACATCCCTGATCATTCTTCGGATTCGGTTGTACGTCATTGGACATATCCTCATCGCCAAGGACTTGGTCTTAAGCGGCGCCTTCATCGGGGATGCGCCATCCCTCGAATCTTGTGGGGTAGCGAACATGTTGATCGACACCCTGATGATTCTTCGAGCATCATCCTTCATTTGGCGATGTTGCATTCTTCAATTCGACCGGTTGCTGAATGTCATTTTTCGTTTGGTGAATACCTTCCTTCAGATCGACCAAGAGTGCCCGAATTTCACTTTCGACCTCACTTGATGATTTCCTTATTCATAAACTCAACTTGAGAACTGATTGCTTTCTACAAAATCAGAACTAAATCGATAGGCAACGCCCAATTTACACATAACATACATAGCGTTTGACAAAGTATAGACATACCGATAATGATGTGTTGTCATCCTCCATGGTAAAGGGGCGCGGAATCGCTCTCTTGGTGCCTCATTAGTGAACTACATAGAAGACGAAAAGCATTGCTATGAGATAATGTTCTAATTCTTCATTTCTGTACTATACATTTTTAAGTAGTTCTTATCTCTTGATAATCAAACTATTTTTAAGCATTGTGACATATTTACATTGAACTATTTTTTTTTAAACTAAAAATCCCAAATTATGTCCATTGTAACACATTTACCCTAAACATTTTTGTTTTGTGACATCAAAAATCCTAAATTTGTACCAATGTGACATATTTACTCTTCACTATGTTTTTGTAAAAAATCACTATTAAAAGTCTTATGTGATTGCTTGCTTGGATGATGGACTTCATACAGCGTTGACATGGCACCAACGTGGACTAAGCGAAGGAAAACAATCCTATTTTTTATTTGACAAAACTGAAATATTAGAGAACATCTTTCGCTTGGGTTCCGTCTATCTTTCCCCCTCGTTCCACATTCTAAACTCTCCATACTCGAGTTCTCCCTACTTGAGCTCCATACTCTGTCTCTCTCACTTGGTCCACGATCAAAGCTTTGTTGCTCCATGCTCAAATGCTTTATTTAAAGCTCCATTTGTCCACACAAACAAAAATGTTTTCGTCTCTCACAATTATTCGATTGAACTCTATTTGGGGCTTTAAGGTAAGTGTTTCTCTCTCTCTCTCAAGGAAGCTTGATTTGTTCAAAGCTTGTTTACTAGTCTAATGAGCTCAAACCGTGATTGAAGCACGATAGCTCTATGTCTCTCTCTTGATTGCTCCTCAAGAACTCCATAAGAATGTGAAAATACTTATAACAAAATTAACACAATTAAAAGTAATGAATGAATTGGTAAAAAGGTAATAGATTTTAAAAAAAAAATTGACGATTTTCTCCTTATTTTTTTCCCTATTTATTAAGTGAAATTTCAGAATTTTAAAGTGAATAATAAATTATTAGATCGAAAGGACTACTAGTTGCATTCGAATGGTTACGATTACTTGTACTTCAATCCGATGGTCCAAACTTTGTGTAATGTGGAAATTGTAAGAGTTTTTTTATTTATGAAAGTCGACTTGGGAAATGGTTGTGATATGTGAATATTGCCTTTGGTAGTCTATTTGTTAGAAATGAGGTATTGTGCCGTTATATATATATATATATAGGCCCAAATTGAGTTTTGTTATGGAATTGAAATATGCGGTAACCTAACTTGAGAAAAAAAATGGAGATTTGATGTTGGTGGTGGAAGGCTTGGGCAATTAGGTATCGATGATTTCGACGGGTTTGATCTTAGTTATCTCATGAAATGAATAAAAAGTTCTTTTTTAAAATGAAAATTTAGTTTTCAACGCACATTAACAAAAAGGGAACCTTGCCAAAAAAAAAAATATTTCCTTACCAAAAAAAAAAAGGGAAATGAAATGAAAAAGAAATTAAATTATCGCTCTAATTTTTTTTTATCGTAATGATGTAGGATATTCGAACCTTTTTATTTGACTAATCTCTACACATAAATACAAACTATCTCACCAACATTTATTAGACAACACGCCACCCATAGAGTGATCAACGTGGCCACTGCTAGCACGTTAAATGCGAATGATGTGCTCTGAGAATTTGTCTTATCTAGACCAGACAATTAGCCAGTCAATAGATCTTTTAGGGGTTCACTCTAATCTAATTTCTGAGGTTACCCCTTATGGGCACTGGGATAAGGGAGCAAGCCAAATCTAATGGTCTTCAATAAATGAAAAAGTGATATGCCCAAGTCAACTTTTTGCCATTCTGCAATTCCCAAGTCATACAATCACTTCTTGACCTTGATTGAATGTTTCACATTGGAAGAGGACATTTAAAAAAAAAAAAAACACAATCTGCAATTATAAAATATTAAGAGTACTTAGTCATAACAATGCTATGCAATTTGACAAATTTCCTACAAATCTTTCAGTGTGCCCACATGTCTTAGTCATGTTTGGCAAAAAGGGGAGACCTTTCACCAAGCACAGGTTGCTGTCAAAGATACCAGAACGGGTAGAAAGCATCGTTGACCAAAGACCTGATAATGCCATGAGGTAAACCTAAAGAACTGCAAAGTGCACGAAGCAAATAGTACAGAGAATAGTGAAGGCAAGAACCAATCGTGTCCAGCCACGACCATCGTTTGATCTTCATGAGTGCAACATAGTGCCATTGTCCTGGTTGGGGATGCAGGGAAAGGTCGCTTGTTCGCTGCGATAACAGGCTAAACGTGTCGCCATCTCACTGCACAGCAAGAGTATCGCTGGTGAATTTTTCAACTCAAAGATGCTGAGCTTCAGCTTATCTGGTTCGTAAAGTTTGGTGCGTAGCTGGGTCGAGCGAGTGAAATGCGGTCATCTCGTCTTCTGCAGAAAGACAGTTGCCATTCTGTCGAGGGGCACAAATTTCTTAGCACATGTTTTACTTGTTAGTTCATTGCCTTGCAACGGTTTTGTTTGCCTGTCCAGTTTGGTTCTCAATTTGGGATCTTTCGGTGTGATTTGAGTATGGCACGATCAGCCGAAGGATCGAGCTGTCTATCCCTTCATGTAAAACAACCCAGTGATCTAATGAGATAAGGGGATCGTGAGATTTGACATCAGCAGGACTTTGTAAACGTTTCATCTGTCAGTTTGCTCCCCTTGACTACGATGGGTGGTGGGTGATCGAGTGGGACTAAAGACTCTTTGGATTCTGGCTTCCTGATGACTTTCATATACCTGATCATTCAACGGATTCGGTGGTAAATCATCGGACATATCCTCGTTGCCAACAACTTGGTCATAGTCGGCGTCGTCGTCATCATCTTCACCATCATTACTGCATCTTATGGGGGCGCGCCATCTCCCGAAACCTTGTATGGTAGCAAAAATGTTGACCGACACCCTGATGATTCATCGAACATCATCCTTTATTTGGCAATGTTTCATTCTTCAGTCCGACCAGTTGCTGAATGTAATTTATCATTTGGTGAATATCTTCCTTCTGATCGACCAATAGTGCCCAAATTTCACTTTTCACTTCACTGATGATTTTCTTATTCATAGATTTAACTTGAGAACTGATTGCTCTCCACTAAATCAGAACTAAATTGATAGGCAACGCCCAATTAGTTACACATACGATACATAACATTTGAGAAAGTATAGGCAAACCGATAATGATGTATTGTTGCCCTCCGTGCTAAAAAGGGCGCGGAATCACTATCTCAGTGCATCGTTAATGAACTATAGAAGACAAAAAGAATTATTATGAGATAATGGTCTAATTCTTCGTTTATGTACTACACAATTAATGGTCTAATTCTTCGTTTATGTACTACACAATTTTAAGTAGTTCTCACCTCTTGATAATCAAACTAAGCCCTTGTGACATTTTACCTTGAAATATTTTTTGTGACACTAAAAACCCCAAATTATACATGTTGTACACATTTAACCCAAACATTTTCATTTTGGGACACCCAAAACCCTAAAACTTATACCCATATAACACATTTATTCTTCATTATGTTTCCATTAGAAATCACCGTTAAAAGTCTTACATGATTGCTAACTTGGACAATGGACTTCAAACAACGTTGACATGATGCTAACGTAAACTAAGTGAAGGAAAATAATGCTATTTTTTATTTTACGTGGCTGAAATATTAGAGAACGCCATTCGCTTGGGTTCTGTCTATCTTTACCCCTTTCTCTACGTTCCAAACTCTCCATACTTGAGTCCTCTCTTTGCTTAAGCTCCATATTCTGTCTCTCTCACTTGGTCCACGATGAAAGCTTCATTGCTTCATGCTCAAATGCTTTATTTGAAGCTCCATTTGTCCACATGAACAACATTGTTTTCATCTCTCACGATTATTCCAATGACCTCGATTTGGGGCTTTAGGGTTAGTATCCCACTTGACTCTCTCTCTCTCTCTCTCTCTCTCTCTCTCTCTCTCTCTCTCTCTCTCATATGGAAGCTCAATTTGTTCAAAGCTTGTTTTCTAGTTTTTTCCTTCTTTTTTTTGGTGGGGGGGGGGGGGTGTTCAGAAGCTCATCACTAGTTTAAGGAGCTCAACTCATGACTGAAGTGCTAGTGCTCTCTGTCTCTCCCCCATTGCTCCTCAAATACTCCATAAAAATGTGAAAATATTTAGAATTTAATCGACACAATTAAAAGTTACGATTGAATTAACAAAAGTACAATAGATTTATAACTTTCTCGACAACTTTTCCTTCTTTTTTTTTTTTCCAATTTGTTCAGTGAAATTTCAGAATTTTAAAGTGAATAAAAATTATTAGATTGAAAGAAGGACTATCGATTGCACTTGAATGGTTACGATTAGGGGTGATCATGGTCCAGATGGGCAGTTTCCATCTTGGAACTAGGAACCGCCAACTAAGGAGTGGTTCCAAAAAATTAGAACTACGAACCACCTGTCGTTCCATGGATCCATTCGGGGACCTGACCACTGATCTATTCCGATTCTCAGGTGTCCATGAAACCAATCCCCAGTCCCTACAAAATTTGCATTCATTAATTAATATCATGATGAATCTAGCTTTTATGTAGAGCACTAAAACTTGTTCGGCCTTAAATTTGAGTTGAATTGCTAGCTATTAATTTTGATTAAGGATTGAAACTATAGGGCAGAACTAGTCAATGATATTCATTAGCTTAATTTCTCCAAAGATCATGGTGTGGTCCTCTTATAGTTTCCTGACACTAGAAATATATGGAGAATTAGACTCTATGCTAGAATTCCTAACCTCCACATAAGTCAAGACATTAATAATTAATCCATCTTTTTTCCAATGTCAACATAATTTAATCTAGGGATGACTAAAAAGAGATCTAATTATGCTCTTAGAATAAACCATTGGCTTTTAATTTTGTATCATGATGAGAAAGTGCTATAACATTTATGGACATCTCTGATTGGTCTCCTGAATCCTCTTCATTTGTTTATTTTCTTTTGACTAAGAAAACAAGTAAATTGATTATTAGAATGAAAAAAAAAAAGTAAAGGAGTTAATCCTGTTACACACCTGAAAGACAAAATTGGTCAATAATGTCCAATACTATATATATATATATATCTATATATATATATATATATTGGTGGAAAAACTACAAAATGATTAAGTAATTGAGTTGGAATTTTTCTTTTTAATTATATATACACTGGTTTGAACCGGGTGGGTAGGTTCACTTTCGAAATTGGAAATTAGACTAGTACTTACTAGTTTTGGTGAATTGAAACTGGGAACTACTAGTTTCGAGCCAATCCACTCTGATTCTAGGTGATCTGGTTTATTCTCAGTTCCTTTGCACATCTCTAATTACGATTTCTTGTACTTCAATCCGATGGTCCAAACTTTGTGAAATTTGGAAATTGTAAGAGTTTGTCTATTTATGAATGTCGATTTGGGAGATGGTTGTGCTTTGTGAATGTCGCCTTGGTAGTCTATTTGTCGAAAATGAAATTTTGTGTGCACTTTTTTCTTTTCTGAGTATGTCTGGTATTTTGTTTTGGGTATTCAGCCCAAAATTGAGTTTTGATACCAATACCCAAAATAGAGTTTTGATATCCAAATTGAAATATGTGGTAACCTGACCTAAGAAATAAAAATGGAGATTTGATGTTGGTAGCAGAAGGCTTGGTTCATTAGGCAATAGCGAGTTCGACAAGTTTGATCTTTAGTTATCTCATGAAATGAATAAAAACAAGTGAAAATTTTGGTGCTAACACATGTTAACAAAAAGAAAAAAAGAAATAAAAAAATTAAATTATCACTTTAATTCTTTTATCATAATGATGTAGGATATCCAAGCTTTTCGGTTTGACTAATCTCTGCAAATAAATTCAAACTGTCTCGTCAACATATATTAGGCAACACGCCACCATTAGAGTGATCCATGTGCCCTTTGCTAGCATGTTAAACGGGAATGATGTCCTCTGAACACGGAATTCATCGTTTCTAGACCAAACAATTAGCCGGTTAACCGATCTTTTATGGGCACTGGGATGGGGGAGCAAGCCAAGTCTAATGGTCTTCAACAAATGTAAAAGTGATATGCCCAAGTCAACTTTTGGCCATTCGGCAATGCCCAAGTCATATAATCAATTCTTGACCTTTGTCGAATGTTTCGCATTGGAAGTGGACATTAAGAAGAAAAAAACAATCTGCAATTATAAAATATTAAAAGTATTTAGTCGTGACAAAATCGTGCAATTTGACAAATTTCCCACAAATCTTTCAGTGTGCCCACATGTCCTAATCATGTTTGGCACAGAGGGGAGACCTTTCACCAAGCACAGGTTGCTGTCAAAGATACCAGAACGGGTAGAACGGGCAGAGAGCATCATTGACCAAGACCTGATAATGCCATGAGGTAAACTTAAAGAACTGCAAAGTGCACGAAGCAAAGAGTAGGGCAACAGTAGGGCCAATGTCCTGGTCGGGGGATGCACGGAAAGGCTGCTTGTTCGCTGCGATAACTGGCTAAATGTGTCGCGATCTCACTGCACAGCATCGGCTGTGAATTCTTCAACTCAAAGATGCTGAACTTCTGCTTATTCGGTTCGTACATTTGGTACGAAGGTGAGTCCAGCGAATGTAGTGCGCTCGTCTAGTCTTCCGTAGAAAGATTTTTGCCATTCTGCTATAAATCTACCTAAGTGCGCCGAGTGGCGTGGGGGCGACGGAACAGATTTTACTAGTTAGTTCATTGCCTTTTCAACAGTTCTGTTTGCCTGTCCAGTTCGATTCTCGATTTGGGATCTTTAGGTGTGATTTGGGGGTGGCTTTTAAACCCTCGATCCGCCGATGGATTCGAGCTGTCTATCCCTTCATGTACAGCAACCAACCGAAGATTAGAAGTTCGTGAGATTTACAGGAGAACTTGTGAATCTTTCATCTCAGTTTACTCCCATTGAATATGATGGGTGGTGGGTGATCGAGTGGGACTAAAGACTCTTTGGGTTTTGGCTCCCTGATGACCTTCATATCCCTGATCATTTTTCAGATCCGGTTGGACATCATCGGACATATCCTCATCGCCAAAAACTTGGTCTTACTCGGTATCTTATGGGGGTGTGCCACCTCTTGAACCTTGTACAATAGTAAACATGTCGATCGACCCCTGATGATTCATCGAACATCAACCGTCATTTGCTGATGTTTCATTCTTCAGTTCAACCGGTTGCTGAATGTCATTATTCATTTGGTGAGTACCTTCCTTCAGATCGAGCAAGACTCACTTCACCGATGATTTCCTCCTTCGTGGATTCCAACTAACTCTAGAACCGATTACTCTCAGCAAATTTACAACTAAATTGATAGCCAAGCCCAATTAGCTACTCATAACGTACATAGCATTTGAGAAAGTATAGGCATACCAATAATGATGTGTTGACATCCTTCACGGTAAAAGGAGTGCGGAATCACTCCCTTGGCACCTCGTTAATGACCTATAGAAGATGAAAGAATTGTCCTGAGATAATATTCTAATTCTTGGTTTCTATACTATACTCTCACCTCCCGATAATTAAACTATGCCAATTATGATATATTTATTTTGAACTTTTTTTTGTGACATCAAAGACCCCAAATTATGCCAATCATGACATATTTATCTCATATTTTTTTATGACACAAAAATATATTTAAATTATATTTTTTTTTAAACTTGTATTTTTTAACATATTTAGGGCATGTTTGGTAACTATATTATTTTTCTATTTTTTGTTCTTTTGTTCTCCTAAATAAAAAAATAACAGAAATTCATTTGATAATGTCAATTAATTTTACAACTCCTTAGAATAGAAAAGTGGTTAGAGGATGGATTTGGAACAAAAACAAAAAAAAAAAAAAAAAAAATTACTTCTTTGTTTTTTGGAATAGAAATGAAAAAAACTATTTTTGCGTAGACATTATTCTCAAAAATAGAAAGTTACTAAACGTACTCTAAGGAGGTGCATGACAAACTACAATTTCTGCTCTAGAAACAATTTTTCTATTCCAAACTTGTTTTTGGAATAGAAATCCGTTTGATAAAATTATTTTATTTTTCTATTTTTGAAATAGATTTTTGTTTTTCAGATTTAGGTTTTGAATAAAAATCAGAAGTAAAAATTTTCAACTTTTCTATTTCTAGAACAAAAATCAAAAATAATTTTCTCACACCAAACTCTTCAACCTTAATTTTGGTGACTCTCCCTCATCTCCTCTAAGATGTCTCCCTTTCCTTCTCCTCTTGCCCCTCCTCATCTCCTTGACATCGTCTCATCCACTGACGCTCTTCCTCTCCCTCTTTTCCTCCACCGACATGTCGACTCTCCCTCATCTCCTCTACTAGACGTCTCCCTCTCCCTTTCTCCTCCACCGACGCCTCTACCTCTCCTCCTCCTCCTCCCTCTACCTCTTCTCCTCGGATCTACGCCTTGCTTACCTCAATGCCGTCGTCGACTTCAATGACATCTCCCTCAACGCCTCTCTCGGATCTGTGCTAGACGCCTCCCTTGGATCTACATTGGATGCCTCCCTCAAAGTCCCAATCCCCTAACTATTTCCCAAATTAGGGCCACATGGGACTAATTATTAGAATTCATAACAATTTTAGGTCTAGATCGCCCTATAAGGATCAACAGATGTGGACCAGCCCAAGTCCAGCCATTACCATGATCTTCCTAAACAAGTACAGGCTTATCGCTGGCTACCTCTTTGTCATGAAGGCCATCCGATCGCATCGGTGTGTCATGCTCGGGCTAGCATGGCCATGGACAATTAATTCTTTAACTTGGATTGAGGTGTTGGATGTTGATCCGGCTAATTTAAACAATAAATCAATCAAATTAATCAAAATTAAAATCCAATGATGAAAATGAACATCGAAGTAGAGTTCTAGCACTAATGTTGTTTTTGTTTTTTATAAATAATGTCCCTATAATCTTAACGCTCGAGGTTTTTTTGAATCGGTAGTCTCTTCTGGATCTCCCGGTCTTCCCTCGCTCTCTTCTTCTTCATTCAACAAGAGGATCGCCGGAGAGCGGCACGCCCCGCCGTCCAGACCAGATCGCCGGCGACCCGTAGGCTGACGAGCGATTCTCCGGTAAACCCCCTGATTCCCCCAATCGAATTCGCTCCGCGGCGCTATGGCTTGTTCTCCCTCTTTTCGGTTCGTCGCCGACGAATTCGTGAACGCAGGCTAACGAGCGATTCGCGTGGGCAGGTCTCCGGCGAGGACAAGGCATCGATCGACGGCGATGGACCAGGAAGCCGCCCGGACCGCCCGGGAGTCCCTGGATCTCGCGTTCCACATGTCGAACATCCTCGACACCGGCCTCGACCGCCACACCCTCTCCGTCCTCATCGCCCTCTGCGACCTGGGCGTGAACCCCGAGGCGCTCGCGGCGGTCGTCAGGGAGCTCCACCGGGAGCCTTCTGCCGCGGCCGTCCCGATGCCGGGCCCGTATGAGGTTCGTCGCCCATCTCTTGGCCCGATTCCTCTGGCTGGTTCGAGCACTAGGTCTTAGTATGCAATGCCTCTCTTTTCGAAGACTTTCTAGTAGTTTGCTCAGTGTCGGGTCTAATGTTTCATTCAGATATTGGTCTATTGAGGCCTTTTTGTTCGAGCACTGCGTCAATGACACATAGAAGATAACCCACATCGCACCATTCCATATAAGGGGAAAACACTATAATTGCTGACATTGTTGTTCCTTGAGAACTCGCCTGCCATTTCCTGGCTTTTTATCCATCAATGTCCACCTGAAACTGCCATTTTCAATTCATTTAGGAGATATTTTCTAGAGGATTCTCTTGGACAGATTATTGGCGTATTTTCGAATGTGTCGCCTGCAGTATTTAGAAATTTCTTTCCAGTTGTGACCGTAGAGTTTTCTGTAAGATGCTTTCCAGCTTTTGTTGTTGTGTAATCTAGCAAGATACAATGCTGATATTCTCAAATTACCTTAGCATGATTAATTATTTAGAAAAATGTGAATAGGTTGTCCTGAATTGCATTACTTCTATAGGTAGCATCTTTGGGTATGCTGAAATTTTAAACTTTAGGTAGTTGACTCTTTTTGAGCCTTTGAAGTTCAGTTTTTCCATACAATTTCTGCCCTGCGAGAAAATAGCCAAGTAAATGGTTATCTGCAGGACAAAGTGCAAAACACATTTGACGTAAAATATTGTGGTCAGTGAATTAGTGGAAGGCAAGGTAGACTAAAGAACTGAGGAACTCTTTCACATTTCCTAGTAATTTGATCTGTCTGGTCATCCTAAAGTGACCTAAGTTATGCCTCTCCTTAAAGGGATTTTGACTTTTCATTTGCAAAGATATAATACTTGTAACTCAACAATCTGCTGTTGCCCCAATGGTGCCATGATCCCTAGATCTGCATTCTTTTGCAAAAATACTAGGTACTTGGCATTTGATACATATGAAGCATGTTGTGAGCCTTACTTCATACATGCATGATTGGCTTAGACATTGATTTTACATCTCTTTTAGGTAGATTACTAAGTTCTTGTGATTATTTAGAGAGCTGTGGTTGAGAAAAAAAGAATAATTTAGACTGGGCGCATCAATAAGATTCCACATTGTCCTTAAGATTACAGTTTCTGAGCAATGGACACAGTTCTTGATGGATGTCAATTTTCTCATGTATCCATGGTCTTAATCCCTTTCTAAGCTCCTTGTTGTGGGATGCTGATATTGTTGAACAACTATGTGCCAAATAGTGACTTGCATTTTTCACTGCTACTTTGCAGACTCAAAAGCAGTGACAAAATGCATGTCTTGCATTGCAGTGACAGTGCGACTGAAGGTTGGGTAAGCCAGTGCTCTTTCTTTCAAGGGAAAATTGGTTGTTCCTGGACAAATCCTAGCTTATGCAAATAAAGATTTCTGCTCCTCTGTTTCTCTGTTTGAAGAGATTGTCCATCTTGAAGATGTTGCTTAGTGGGCCGTTGGATGTGTGGCTGGTTTTTCAATCTGCAGAAGTTTGTACTTGTCTACTTGGAATCTACAGCAAATTCAACGTGACTAGCAGTGAATATGCTTATGTCTACCTATATTAGCGTAGCTGAACATGTTTGTAGAGATTTTAGATGTGGAATTTTAACTGTGTTAAATTGATGATGTTTGGGTTGTTTCTTCCACATTGCTGTAAACACTGAATCTTGAAAAGGTTAATTCTTTGTCGGAAAGGAAACAATATGAATTGAAATGAAATTAGGCACATCAGCTGTTTGGCACTTGCCTCCCGTAATATAAATTGCGGGAGTTGTCACTACTTTATGGCCTTTATTGCTCTGTTTGTGTTCTTCTGGAATGACTGTTTCATTGTGATCCATTTCTGAAGATTGAAGTAGGCATGTGATTGCGGTCTGCCATAAACTTTCTTGCACATAGATCCTGCAGCTGACTCTGCTGGAAATATGATTAGAATCGATTTTAGTCATCATCATATTGGTCAACTGCATTGCTGAAAAACTAGCCTTTTTAACTCTTCCCTCCATGGAAGCTTTCCTCTTTTCCCTTCATTTGGAGCTATTTTCAGGAACTTTTTAAATAGTTAGCCCACTTCACGTGAGCCATATCAGTCAATTTGCATGTAAACCATGTGTTATCATCTAATTTAGATTAGTTAGTATCGTGCTGATTTAAGTAGAGATTTGTTACTTGTGAAATATGATAAAATATTTTGTCATAATTGGTATCCATACAAAATTGAAGATCTTAAAAAATATATATATATATTTTTTTTCTAAACATATATGTTCTCATCAATGGAAAACTGATGAGATTCTAAGGAGCATTTAGTTGTACCTGCCATTATGTTTGTATATCTGTAATGTATATTAAACCTATGAATAATATCTTATGTTTGATATCTTGTTAACTATCTATGTTACATTATTGTTGCTATAAATGCAATAAAATTTGCAGATAATTTTACGGCTATATCCTCACGAAGTAGGGAAGTTTCTCCATCAATAAGCAATCCTTTAAAGATGAGTACTGAATGTTGGCCAATGTGCATAGGGAGTTGGATAGATGTGTAATTCTTGTGTCGTTCGATGATAGGTTCGATAGAGAAACTAGACAACTCCCAGACCCAGGCGCCTCTGCTGATGGGCAATCCAAGCATTCCGAGATTCTTCTTACATTGCCATGGAGGGAGTTTGTATGTGTAGAAGTTCTATGGATGAGAAATACTGTCAAAGCATGCAAACCACCCAGGTCTTCTGGCAATAGTAGAGCAGATGACAATATCACAATTCTAAGAAAACTCGAGCATTTGATGGGTCGATTTTCAGCCCATCGTTGACAGCCTTTAAAAATCAATTTCTCTAGTGATAGGCCCACGGAGAAATCAGGACTGTTAACTGGTATAATTTCGTAAGGTTCAAACCTTTCAGTTTCTGTGCACTCTGCTACAATTATGTGATAGAAAGTAGCCAATGAGATGGCAAGATAGGCATACTAGTTTGAACCAACTTAAGAAATATTTACTCCTTCATGTATTTCCAACCTCGCCAGTCATCAGTAATTTGGCTCTGCATGGGGGATTTTTTTTTTCTCTCTTTTTCGGTAGTACAAGGCAATTTTTTTTTTCTTTTTTTGGTCGAATAGTACGAGGCAGTTAAATCATAAACAAAGGAGTTCAACAAAGCCTAGGAAAGCAAACTAGCAATCCATAGAGACCACAGTACCATAGGGATTAGAATACGCCACGGGATAGCAGGAATTTTAATCCAATCTTTGATAGGCAGCTCAAATAAGTAAAACATGCCTTTAGGACACCAAGTTCATTCCAGAATATTTTGGCCACCACACAATTTCTCAAATTATGCTCAGAATCTTTATCTTCGCTGTTAAATTGAGAGCAACTATGTCCATACTCATACCTCTATAAGCCGGTATTGATTTAGCAGAAATGCTATTATTGATAACAAGCCACATAAAATGCTTCATTCTAGGGGTAGTATCAGCCTTCCACGCCAATGTCCAATTTTCATTCCCAACCTGAAGGATTCCTGCCTGCTGCAATTCCATGCGTAGAATTCAAACAAAAAGAGCCATTTTCGAAACGTTCCAACAAACCTCAAGCTCTTGATTTTCCCTGCTGCAGTTAGATCGGTAATAATTTTCTTCAGGTAATCAGGAATATCAAAGGAAAAGTCCCAGCCCCCACTCCCTGTGATTCAATCCTGGATTCAAACTCCTCTCTTCCTCGCAGGAGGGCCTTCAATAAGGCTGCGAAGCACATGGAGACCCTCCAATTCTGATTCCACAGACTGATATTAGACTCTGGAGCCAATTAAAAATCCAATGCCTTCTTGGAAAACTGGATCCCCCAACAGCAGATGAAATATAAGGCGCCCGGCCCTGAAGGACTGCTTGCAAGATTCTCTGTGATAAGCCGGGTGATCATAGGAGACCCACGTTGTAAGCATGGTTCAGAGTTTCTGCAGTAGCAAGTTCATGTCGAGAGAAATGAATCAAGCCCAATTTGACCCTTGTCCCAAAGCTCTGCTTGTACTGAAGAACAAACACCATATCGATTGAGCAAAGCCACACGCCCAGTCTCCTCCATTGTCGCGAATAAGGCTGCCTGTACCTGCCATTCCTGGATTGCCTTTAGAGGCCACAGTTCGCGTTTAAGTTTAAATCATCTCAACAGGAGAGGATCCCCTAAAAGAGAGATGCAGTAGCATCAACAAAATCACCTTTTATGAAAATTCTTATGAGATCGCAAAACATCTCTTGCCAGTTTATTTAGAAAGGTAAATCCATCCGGAATTAAGTTCTCATTCCGCTACCGCCATAGCAATCTATGGTAATGATTACAATTTTTGATTATGCAAGTGTTTGTAATTTCTAAATTAAATTCGTTTGAACCCATATCGCAAGATCAAACCAAAAGAATTTCAGTTCCATTTCGATCATGTTTAGGGGGTAAGATGATCAATCTAGCATTTTACCCAATAAGTAATGTACACACTTAGTTTAATTAGATTACGTTTTTGATACACATGACACATCCAAGATCATCTCTTGTATAACCATTGAAATGATCCATTTAATAACAACGAAGCTATCTATTTTTCACGAGATTATGAGTTTGATTTATGTTGTGAGGAAATTGGCTTGTCTTAGGTTATCTAGGGGGTGCATGGTAACACTCCAAAAAAGTGTTCCCTTGGGCTGCGTTTACGTTTTTTTTTGTTTTTTGTTTAACAAAATAAAACGAAAAAAAAGAAAACAAAAAAAGTTGTTTCTCCCGAAAGAAACACTTCTGGTGAGGAACAAAAGAACAAATCTCTCTCTTCTTCTTCTCTTCTTCTTTTCTTCTTTTTTTCTTTTTTTCATTTTGGCCGGTCGCCGGCCTCGGCCATGGCCGGCGACCGCCGTCGAGGCTCGGCCTCGCCCGGCCAAGGCGAGGCTCGGCCTCGCCGCGCGCGGCGACGCCGAGCCTCGCCTTGGCCGGGCGAGCTCGGCTCGCCAGTCCGGCGAGGCCGAGCCTCGCCATGGCCGGGCGAGCTCGAGCTCGCCTCGCCATCCGGCGAGCCCGAGCCTCGCCGGGGCCGGCGACGCTCGGCCTCGCGGATCTGGGCGAGCCCGAGCTCGCCCGGCCAAGGCGAGGCCGAGCCCTCGCCCAACCACGGCCGGGGCTCGGCCTCGCCGTGGCCGGGCGAGGCCGCCGCGGCCCCGGCCGGTTTGCGGCCGAGGCCGTGACCGCCGAAAAAAGAAAAAATAAAAAGAAAGGAAAAAATAAAAAATAATAAAAAATGTTTAAAAAATTAAAAGAAACAAAAAAATAATAAAATTTAACCAAACGTGTTTACGTTCATTTTTTATTCCCCGACTAAACGTTCTAAACGCGTTAATTTTGTTACAAATTGTTAGAACAAAAACACTTTTTTTGTTTGTTCCCAGGAACAAAAAAAAGCACAGAAATAAATCCATGCGCACCCCTAATCTCCCGTGTGACCAAGCTTTTTCTCCTCCCTCTCTAGAGAGTCGACCCGCCCGTTCCCCTGCATTCAAAACCATACATCTCAGCCGAAGCGAAACGGCGGGGCGAGCCAGCCGGCCCAATCATCAACCGACACACATTCTCTCTCTCTCTCTCTCTCTCTCTCTCTCTCTCTCTCTGTGAAACCTTAAATTTTCAAAAAAAAGGAGAGACCTTTAATCTCAAAGGAGGAGAGAAACCTTCTTCACCGCCTCTCTCTCACTCTCTCTCTCTCTCTCTCTCTCTAGCCATGGGGGACCTTGCCCGCGACTTTCTGCAGCACCTTTACTGGCAGTTCTGCGAACCAGACGACGAGCCCCCCATCGCTTCTCAAGGCTCCCAGCCTTCTTCTTCGTCCTCTTCTTCCCAAGCGTCCGCCTCCGAAACTTACCTCCTTGGCTTCATCATCGCCAACGTCGTCGGCCTCCGCCACTACTCCGGCACCATCAGCGGCCGCGAGATGGTGGGCCTCGTCCGCGAGCCCCTGAACCCCTACGACGAGAACGCCATCAAAGTCCTCAACACCAGGTCCGTCCAGGTCGGACACATCGAGCGCACCGTCGCCGCCGTCCTGGCCCCCTTGATCGACTCCCACCTGATCTCCGTCGAGGGCATCGTGCCCAAGACCAGCAGCGCCGGGAGCAAGTTCAGGATCGCCTGCCAAGTTCACATCTTTGCCAGGGTCGAGGCCTTCGACCTCGTGAAGTCAGCTGTTTCGCAAGGCGGGTTGGTGCTCATTTCGGACGCGGGCGCGTCGTTCGCCCTGTCGGAGGCGGTCGTGGTGAAGGAGAGGAAGGGTGGGAAGGAGGTGAGGAGTGTCGATGAGATTTTTAAGCTGGCCGACGAGAATGTTGGGAAGAAGGAGAAGATGGAGGCCCTGGAGCCGCCGGGAGAGGTTATTAAGTCTGTACTGTTCCAACATCAGAAGGAGGGTTTGGGTTGGTTGGTTCATAGGGAAAATTCTGGAGAATTGCCTCCGTTTTGGGAGGAGAGAGATGGTGAGTATGTGAACGTGTTGACAAACTATCACACAGATAAGCGGCCGGAATCTCTGCGAGGTGGGATTTTCGCAGATGATATGGGGTTGGGTAAGACTCTGACATTACTTTCTTTGATTGCTTTTGATAAATTTGGTAGTTTTATAGCTGGGGATGGTGTCAATAGTGCTGGTGAACAATGTGGGGATGATGAGGTTCGATCTGAGTCAGCTAAGAGAAAGGGTAAGAGAGGTAGAACGAGTAAAGGGGTTTCTCAGTCGCAAAAGAAGCGTAAAACCCAAAAAACTGCTTCAACTAGTAATCGGAAGGCATCATCTTCAAGTCTAGATGAGACGCCTGATGTGCTGAGAACCAAATCGACTTTAGTTGTATGCCCTCCGTCTGTGTTTTCCACTTGGATTACACAGCTAAGCGAGCATACTATTCCTGGGAAGATGAAAGTATATATGTATTATGGAGACAGGACGAGAGATGCCGAGGAGCTTAAGAAATATGATATTGTGTTGACCACCTATACCATATTGGCTACTGAGGAACCTTGGGAAGAATCTCCTGTGAAAAAGATAGAGTGGTGGAGAGTCATTTTGGATGAAGCTCATCTGATTAAGAATGCGAATGCCCAACAAAGCCAAGCTGTCACTAAATTGAAGGCTAAGAGGAGGTGGGTGGTAACTGGAACGCCTATTCAGAATGGTTCATTTGACTTGTTCTCTTTGATGTCTTTTTTGCGGTTTGAGCCTTTTTCTATAAAGAGCTATTGGCAAAGTTTGATCCAGCGTCCACTCAGCCAAGGGAATCAGACAGGGCTTTCCCGTCTGCAGGTAATTTTTTGGTGTCGATTATCTAACAATTTATGCATTGAAGAGAAAGATATATGTCCGATTTTGAGGATTAATATTGCAGCATGTCCATTTAGGAGGTTATGTTAAAAATGGAATTTTATAGGCATAGTATTTTATTCAATAACGAGGCATCTGTGCTGCTTAGTTTTTATCTGATCTATTTAAGAAGTCTTAGAATGCTGCTTGAGATTATTAATACATGAGATACCGGTTGGAGCATTATAACAATCACTTTGACTTATAAAACCAGGATAAATGTTTTGATGATGAAATTGCCTCATCAGTTCATATCCAGCTTTTATTCTCATGTGCCTAATGGTTGTGACTGTTGATTTCTGTTCTTGGGTGGGCCGTGCTCTTTATGTGGTATTTTAATGTATTATGCTTCATGTCAGGTTCTGATGGCCACCATTTCTCTACGAAGGACAAAGGACAAGGGTTTGATTGGATTACCCAAAAAACAATAGAGACTTGTTATGTCGAACTTTCTCGTGAAGAACGTGAACTGTATGACCAGATGGAAAGAAAGGCCAAGAGTGCTGTCCAGGAATGTATCAATGCTGGTAGTTTGATGCGTAATTACACTACTGTGCTTGGTATAATTCTGAGACTTAGACAGATATGCATTAGCATGGCCTTGTGCCCTCCAGATCTGAAGTCGCTTCTTCCATCTGACAATATTGAAGGTATTGTGAAGTCCTAATGGATACTATGTGTTATTTTATACATGACTTGGTATATTATTTCACCATTGAAGAGAGAATTTTGCAAAGATTGTTTTAAGTTAGTTTTGGTGGTTGAGCTGGTGTTGTGCAATTGTTGTCACGGTTGTTTTTTGTGGTTTTACCTTTGTGAACATTTGTCATGCAAAACTAGGTTTCAGTTGTTTGAACATTTGTGATTCTTGAATTTCCTCTAGTTTCCCACTTAGCCAAAATTGGGAAGAAAGAAAGAGTTGCTGTTTCTTCTAGTTCACTGTACAATCTGTTCATGAATCAGCATGTGTACTTAAATGTTCTCATGATTTCACTCAAAAGGAAGTTTTGCCTCATTTGGGACATTAATTAGAGCAATGGCTATTATTGTTAGTAATTAAATTTTGAGTAAGACTCTTGGATGGCGAGGATGGGAGTTGGACATGTTTTACTCCTGACCTGTGTATAGCTTGCTTGTGAAGTAGTCAGCCTGATCTAAAACTCTGGTTGGCTACATGCATACGTGGGACTCAAATATGAAGTCAGTTTACCTCAACAGTATTAATTGGATATCTGCTACATGCCAGTCAACCCACAGAAGCATTGCATGATAATTCTCCTTTCATTTTGGTTTTTTTTTTTTTAATAATAACTTGGAATTTTAATATGGCACATCTTATCTGCAATCTGCCTGCTACTCAGCTATCTAAATTTTCCTTGGGAGTTTTGACTAGATCTGAGGAAGTGTTTTCTTATGTTGAGTTTGAAGAACACACTTTGAAGACTTTATAGAACTTAAACTTTTGTTATCGATGGATATCCTTAAATTTGTAGTTTTGGTTAATTATGCAACTGAATTTTCTTTTTTAAGTAAATAAGGCCATGGACAGTGTCATGTATTAAGATTGCGTTTCCATTATCTGTCCTCGAAAGTTATGGAGGTCCTTTGTGCTTTTATCCGATGTGCAATGAACAATAGATAACTGTGATCTCAAATGTGGCAGATGTATCTAATAACCCAGAGTTGCTGAAGAAGTTGGTTGTAGTGCTGCAAGATGGTGAAGATTTTGATTGCCCTATATGCATTTCTCCGTGTACTGATCTCATAATCACTTGTTGTGCTCACATCTATTGCCGAGCCTGTATTCTCAAGACTCTACAGAATTCGAAAAGGAACTGTCCCCTTTGTCGCCGTCCTTTGACCGAGTCTGACCTATTCTCTGCTCCAACGGAATCATCTGAAAATAGCAAAGTGGAAAATTGTTCTGAATCCATTTCTTCTGCCAAAGTTTCTGCTCTTTTGAAACTCCTCCTTGCAGCAAAGGACCAAAAATTGACTTCAAAATCAGTTGTGTATTCCCAATTTAGAAAAATGCTATTACTCTTGGAAGAGCCACTTAGAGCGGCTGGTTTTAAGATCTTGCGCCTGGATGGTTCAATGAATGCAAAAAGGAGATCACGAGTGATTGAAGAGTTTGGAGCGCATGAGCAAAGTACAGCCACCGTGTTGCTCGCCAGCCTCAAGGCTTCTGGTGCTGGTATAAATCTGACAGCGGCATCGACGGTTTATCTGCTAGAACCGTGGTGGAATCCTGCAGTCGAGGAACAAGCCATGGATCGAGTTCACAGGATCGGGCAAAAGGAGGATGTGAAGATTGTAAGGTTGATAGCACGTAACACTATCGAAGAGAGGATATTGGAGTTACAGGAGAGGAAGAAGAAATTGGCAAGGGAAGCATTTGGGAAGAGGGTTTCGAAAGAGCGAAGCGAGATTGGGTTGGACGATTTTCGTGCGCTCATGTCCTTGTGAAGACATGGAGAAGTAGTTGTGCATACTTTTTTGTAAGTTTCTCACAAGTAAATTTTTGTTTGCTTATTTTGGCTGTTTTCAATGTTTGGTGGGCGAATTTCAGGTAGAATGCTGTAGCCAGCTTCGATTGTCCTGCAAATTTTTGTGTAAATTCTATTTGCCAAGCATGAACTGTTTTTTACATGCTTGAGCACGAGATCTTGGAGGACTAATGGCACTTATCATTCCGGGTGCTCAGATGCTACTCTTGTTGCAAATGTTGCCACCAAGTCTATTGTTTTGTTGGATATCGCCTCTGGACTTCAATCTTCTAATTTAGATTGTAATTTTAGTTTCATCCGTGCAAAATCTGTGGAGTCATAATAGAAAGGTTTTGTTGGATATCACCTCTGGACTTCAAAGTGGAGCTGTAACAGAAAGCTAGAATCTAGTTCAACTTTATTTGTGAAACTAGAGAGAAGCTCTGAACTTGTGTTTGTATCTGGGTGAAATCAGATGAGGGGATCTCTATCTATACAAGGATCCTTGATCTCTAACCCAATCTAATGGTAGAGATCGTATCTTTCTCATTTTATCCTTGAAAAATACTCTTGATTGCCTTTGTATACATTTCCCATGTTGACGTCAAGAATGATCTAGAGTACTCAAGAAAAGTCCTTAGAAGCTTCAAGGTTCACCTGGTTAACTTGGAGAATTCCTTGCGACATTATGCCTCATTTATCGGCTTGAGAGTAGTTCTATTTATTTGTGGATTAAGTGAAAATCTTTCTTTTCAGAATAGTTCAGTCTTCTAACCTGAGAACCATCACTTCACGAAATCGACTTGCCTTTTCCATTTCCTGGTTCTGTGAAGGGAACAGTAAGTGAAGAAAAGTGGACAGAGTTTAAAATGCCGGTTTATCTTGTATCTTCTGAAGAAGTAAAAGGATCAGGTGAGGGGAATGGCGGAGCTGCCTATAAACTCCACAGAAGGAAATTTTGCAAAAGCCGAAGAGTTAACTTCCCACTGGAGAGCCGCTAGTGAGGGACTCCTGAAGGAGCCATTTCGTAACAAGATATTTGACGATCCTTTTCACTTGCCGACTCGAAAGTATGAAGAGTCATCCATTTTTGAGTTTGCTAAAGGGAGCATCATGTTTGCGTTGCTCCAATGGACTGCTAGTTATCGAATTTTACAAGCGGATTGATTTAGGCAGTCAACTTTCTAACCCGATATTCAACAGAGTTCATAATGATTCAATGATTGGTCTATCCATTATTGTTGAGATAAATGTTGGATAATCTTCAAGATGAAAACTCCAAGAACCTGGTACAATTTTAGCCGATATCAATCTCGAGGGATTGTAATGAAAGAAGGGCAAGTTGACTCGACAGGGAGAATCAAAACAAAAGACAAGTGCATTAAGTAACTTAATTGGAGCAGCAAATAGTTATCTAGAATATCCAAGTTTCTCCCATTGCACTTTTGACATGATCAAAACCCTCAATTCAAGCGCTTCATATGCTGTAAGTTTAACAAGCATCAGGGTTTGAACTTTGGAGCTACATAATCTATTTCATCGCACCGACAATATATAAGTCATAGCGAATTCAATGACATCACGTGAGAACTGATTCGATCTTTTTACTTTTTTATTTTATTTTTTATTTGAGTACTATTTCAACCTCCGCATCACACCTGCACTTTTGATAGTGATCCATCTGCACAAAAAGAACTTACCAATCGCAAGAAACCAAGTCGAAGCCATGCTTCAACGTTAGACTGTCAGAAGCAGGGGGAGGTAGTGAATCTGGCATTCCCAAGGTAAAGTTCCTTGCTTAATGAACTCCTGATCCAGATTCAGATGTCATTGCCTAGAGGTCTATACACCTTTTAATTTAACCCATTCAACCACTGGAAGCTTACACAAGGAACGGCGATCCCAGGAATAATATTGAATTTACTTATAATCTCCCAAGAGAAAGATGATCGTAATTATATTATTGCACCATATCAGAAGGTTACAAATATAACAGAGGAAACCAGGGGAGAAAAACACAAGCAACGCATTCCTCAATCTAAACGAAGGGTTTATTCTATGGCTTATTCGGTTTTAAGGAACGCACAGAGCTCAGGCGGCGAATATAATGGTTAACCAGCACATCTCTAGGTGGAAGACATTCCTTAATCAGCGGAATTTCGATGAAGTTCTGTGCCCACTCATGAAGGGATGGGAACCTCTCGGCATCAAATATCTTCATGCCCCCTATTTCTTCCATGACGCTGAGCCAATGTGGGATCCAACCAGCCACAAGATCCAAATAGCCCATCTTGTCTCCCGCAAAAAACTTCTTGCCTTCAATCTGCTTCTCAAGATAAGTGAAAGACTCTAATAGAGTCTCCACTGCTTTCTCCTTTTCCTCCCCATCTTCGGCCAGACAAGCTTCAAAAGCACCAAAGACACACTGTTCACAGTGACATGCATAAGCAAGTTTGTCATCAGGAGGAATTATTTGACTTGAATGGGAAACTTATTCTGCTGTAGCCACAAACATGCTGATACAAAGTCCTGCGTTTCTGAAGGATGTGAATTATATATATCGGTGCCAGAAGAAAATCCGACCTATAAGACAGACAAGAAGATCTCCAACTGTCGAGAGGATTTAGTAACATTGACTCTTTTGGTAAATGGGTGGGCATCCCCATCGCAAAGCCAGCTCTATGGTCGACTTTCTACATCGATTGAATTTAAGGTTTCATTCTTTTCAATGGAATTTTCTCAGTTGCAGACACGGTTTCATTAGAAAACCTTGTAGGATAGCATTTTTGGTTGTCCCAGCATATATAAACAGGAAATCCCAATTACAAAGAGCTTCGTCCATATTCAATGGTATCGATTCTGCCATTAGATTGCCATTCAGGAGCTGGCATTTAGCTTGATATGTGTTGTGTATCCATAGATGGAATCTGGGGATTCAAGGGAAGCTAGCATGCCGCTGCAACATCACGCTGTTACGTTAATATGGCTCTACTTCATATTGTTCTCTCTCTCTCTCTCTCTCTCTCTCTCTCTCTCTCTCTCTCTGATGCATCCAGCAAGTGTGAATACGCAAGATAAGCATCCACAGAATAAACTCACAGGGCAATTGGCACTTTGCTTAAAAAGAACAACATGCACTTCTTGACTTGAAGAATCTTTTCGCATGGATTTTGCGCCTTTCTAATGAACAATGAATTGAAGTATCTAACGGAAAGTCGTAGCCAATTCAGCACCAAGCTTGAACTAGATTCCAATTATCGGCACAGCAATTCATTTTCAGCCTGCTAATAATCAACTTTGGGGGCAAAGAAGTGAACATCATTCAACAGAAAACTCATACTCCTCGTAACGTGAACAAAACAACAGACAGACGAAAAGCCAAATTTGGGGGAAAAAGTCAAGGGTCACCTTGTCATCAGCAAACTGAGCCCAGAAACGAGCTTGAGCTCTCTCATAAGGGTCTTGGGGCAACAACGGATAAAGATCACCTCCCTTCCACTTCTCATCGATGTACTCCAGAATCACTTTGGACTCTGCAATCACGACCCCATCGTCCAACAGCACCGGGACCTTCTTGTGCACCGGGTTCGACTTCAAAAGCAATTCGGTCTTCCCCTTGAACCAGTCTTCAATAGTGAGCTCGTACTCGAGACCCTTCAGTTTTAGAGCCCACTCGATTCTTGTGCAGAAGAAGCTCGTCGCAGAGACTATGATCTTTAACTTAGCCATGGTCTCGCTTTGGTGTTTTGTGCAGTGTGCTCGAGTTGGGATCTCTCGTATATAAATCAAAATGAGATGCGTTCTTGAAAACGACTGCCGTGTTCAGTCTAGTGCCGCCAGGTGGAATCTTCGCCCCACCATTGACGAGGAACAGTGAAAGGCAAGGCCAAGAAGGAGAAACAAAATAGATTTGATTGTTTAATATACTCAATTAGACTTCATTGTTTGCCATAAGTTCACCTTGGACCAACAACAAAGTGGGCGCATTTCTGCTGTACTATATGTAGATCCCAACCCAACTACACTACTTAATATACAGGTCTACAAGCCTGTTCAGTGGCTTCCTTTACTTAGTATTAACCAGTCGAAACTTGCACACACAAATGAAGCATCGGTCCACGGATCAAATCGAATTCAAGTCGCATATACAGCTACCAACAGGAATTTTGCTAAGCATCGAAGCAGAATAGATTTATGCACCATATCATGAGGTCACAAGTAAAAACATCTCGGAGTCCCTCGTCATCACGGCAGTCCTTGATGAAAAAGAAAGATACACTTAAGGTTTCTTAGCTCCTAAGGGAACGCATGGTTTCTTGAAAATGATCTTAAACTTTAGTTTGCTAGCCGCCAAGTTTGAAAATCGTGGGTCGCAGAGAGGTTCTTGGAAGTTCCGGTCATCGACATGTACAAGGGAAAGGGACAAGGATGTAGTCCTGTAGAAGAGACGTGAGGCATTTCATTTAGGCGACCGATGATTACAATATATCAATGCATGGAATATTATATCAAGGGGAAAAAAGGGGGGGACGTCATTGCTACCAATATGATTATTTTTTTTTGCCGTACTACGCAATCGACAAAGGCATATTTTTACTTGGACGCAATTTATCTCAACTCATCTTATTTGTGATAGACTGAATTTATGTTAGTTTTTAGACAAAAAAAATATTTTAATCTGGAAACAGGTTGGTTTTATCGATGTACGCATTTCATATAAAAATCACATCAAGCACATAGTGACTAAGGGGAGCGGTGGGCCCTCATCAGCCTGCCTGTTGCGCTAATGTTCAAATGAAACTCGAACGCATGTATGTATCTTTTTGGCCGTAAGCGTTTGATTTTTATCGCTAGTTCTGCAGAATGAATAATTTAGTTGTATAGTGAATAATTCGTTCATAAATCGTATCGTATTCAAAGAATCTTGTGTTTTCTATTCAACACCTTTTCATGTACATTCATCTTCCCGACCAAAAAAAAAAGTAATAATAAGAAGAAAAGGTTTTCAAGCTCATTGACAAGCCAATTTCGTGAAAGATTTTCTGTCACGAAAAGGCCATTCCGCGGAGCGACTGTACTCTTGCAAGACAACTCTGGAGGGTGTTGATTGCGCAGCGGCGAGTAAAGAAAGCAAGGCGAACGGCAGCACGGGTAATAATGTGCATGATACGGAGAGCATAAATTACAGTCATGGAGAAGCTGAAGCATTCAGCGATGAAATCGAACAGACCTCCCAAGTTGTTGGTAGGGCGGTCTTATTTCACGCTGCATGAACCGTTGAGAAGACTCCGGTCGATAATTATCACTGTGGATATATTGAAGGTTCTGTGAGTTCCGGCGCTGTCAATGCGCGGCGACCCTCGGAGGTCAGAGGAGCAAAGCCAACCATAAAGAAGTGCAGGCAAGGGAAGGTAATCAGGTCAACAGCAAGTTTCCTCGGGAGCCAGTTCGGTTGACCAGGGAAGCGGCGGCAACAGGTGTGACCCGCTCATGGTTGCAGAGATTGAGTGGTTCAGATCGCCAACTACAAAAGTGCCGAAAACCAAGCCAAAGTTTCAGACAGTCATCAATTAACAAAAATGTAGTACACGACAGAGAGAACAACAAAAGAATGAGGGGTAGTATATGTTGGATATATTATTAATATAATCCAAAATAATATGTTTATATACAAGTCTAATAGGTGAAAGTATGCTTATTTGGGTCCATATGAGTCGGAGCCCAATAACATATATATAAAAACTTTAGGGTTTTCCTACGCTGGAGGTGACACTGTTGAGAGTTTCAAATTTGATGTCTCTCGGTGTAATACTTCAAGTAACCACTTTTTCCCTCTCAAATCTATAACCTCCAACAATCTTGAAGTATTATGTTCATGTGTTGGATTTGAGCAAGTAAGATGTCTTCTTGAAGATTTCATCAAGACGAACTCATGGGTGTAATTTACTTTCGATTTCGACAGTGGTATTGGCCGAGATCTGAGTTTGAAAATTCGGGTGACCGAAATCTTTGATTCAAAAACCCAAAAATTATAGCCAATTTTAAAGGGTGAAACCATTTGGCCTTTGTTCTACTTGTCGATACGAACGTTTTGAGTGGTCACTCGCGTCGATCGGAGGTCGGACAGAGAAGTTATGGCACCTGGAAATTTCCATATGAATTTCTAGCGAATTTCGGCAACGGAATTTCTAGCGAATGTCGAATCCCAGAGAGGTCGTTAAGAATTCTTACCTAGAGTACTGTGATGGTGGATCTTATAGTCGCTTCCCCAGGGTTTACTCGCTAGCTGTCAACTTACGAGGTTCCATGGGTTACCCAAAAAAAAAAAATTTCCAACAAATTTCAGCAGCGGAAATTTCCAATGAGTTTCGACAACAAGGACAGTCCATCTTAAGGTTTTTAGGCGCTCTAGATCTATTTTTGGGGGTTTTTTTTTTATAGCAAATTTCATCTCTCCAGAGCGATTTGATCAAGGTTAGGGGAGTTATTCGACTTTGTGACTCCGAGGACTCCAAGGTGCACTCTTTCTAACACTTTGCTATGATTCAAATAACAAAGCGTAGTTCCTATGATATTATAAAGTTGCAATGTTTCGTGGCTAGAAATTACACGTTCAATTTGGTATGAAAGAATGTGACATGTTTCATACTGTATTGAGTGATTTTGCATCTACCATTGAAGATGTTGATGAATATCAATGGAACAAAGATGATAATTTTTGCAAAGATTACTTGTTGAACTCTCTAAATCCTAATCTCGCTATGACTTATAATGAGTATAAGACGATGAAAGAGATATGGTTCCGAAAACAAGAGGGGCTCTCTAAAACTCTCACATCGGAGAAATTCTTTAAGTTTAAATTCACTATGAATTCAAGTATTACCTCTCAGTTAGTTGAATTTGAGAACATGAGGAATAAACTGAAAGATGATAATTCTGATATGTCCGATAATCTCTTTGTCAGTTTTGTGTTGAACAAACTACCAACTGAATGGAGTTCTTTCAAGACTGAAATGCACAGATTGAAAGTACCGATGGGACTAGATGAATTAAAGAGGTATATTCACATTGAGGATCAAAATATTACTAGGAAGAGTTTGTAACAAGTGGGATAACAAAAGTCAATTGCCAACTTAGTTTCACACTCCAATAAACCTCAAAAAATGTCAAAGTCACCAAAAGGTAAATCATCTTTACAGTTAGAGGCCGAAAAGACTATTTTCAAAAAGAAGAAGAATAGCAAGTGCCATAACTATGGAAAGTTGGGTCATTGGGCAGCAGAGTGTAAGTTGCCGAAGAAGCCAAAGAATGACACACCACAAAATGAAGCTAATGCACCAATTAGAAGATCTGAGCCTTAAGCCTTCATTAGAATGATAAAGAATGGAAAGGCCAATGTCTCTTTTGAGTGGTGGTTGGACAGTGGCGCTACTTGTCATGCTACAAATGACAAGAACCTACTCACTGAGGTCACAAAAGTGAAAGACACTATAGAAAATTGCAACAGTGGTGAGGCAAAGGTAACTCATGCTGGAACTACAAATTTAGTGCTTTATTTAGGTAAATTACTAACTCTAAAACATGTTAGAGTAGTACCTTTACTTAAAAAGAAGTTGATTTCTATGAGTTTACTTGATAAAACTAATATGTCTTTTTCAACTATGAATAGCAGGGTAACTTTATCTGTTAACTCATATTATTTTGGCTGTACATTTATGGTTAATGGTATGTATAGGTTAAATTTAAATACCGATAGCATAAATAATGTGAATTCTACTTTGATTGATCCAAAGTTGCTACACAATAGACTTGGACATGTGAATTACAGGAAAATGCAACATTTAGCTAAAACTCACAACATTCTATTAGTGCTTCTATTCGATTTGATAAGTGTACACTAGAAAACCCTTTAAGTTGGTTTCTAAAAGCACACAATTTCTTGAGTTAATACATTTTGACATTTGTGGCTTTAGAAATTACATTACCAGAGGTGGTCGGAAGTATCTAATAATATTCATAAACGATTTTTCTAGATATTATCATGTCTATTTATTGAAATCGAAATATGAGGCTTTTGAAAAATTTAAGATTTTCAAGTCTAGAGTAGAAAATCAATTCAACTTGAAAATTAAGAGGTTTAGGAGTGATAGAGGAGGAGAATATACTATGTCAAGGTTCAAGGAATTTTGTGATTCGAAGGTATAATACTTGAAATAACTCGCTCCTTATTCACCCCAATTAAATGGTGTTGTCAAGCGTAAGAATAGAACGTTAACTAAAATGTTAAATTATATGTTACTTATAGCTAGCATGCCTTCCTCCTACTGGGGAGAAGCAATTCTAACTGGTAATCACATTTTGAATAGGTTACCCCACTCTAAGTTGTCCATGACACCTTATGAGATATGTCATAAGCACCATTGTAGATATGATACTCTTAAGACTTGGGGCTGTATTGCTTATGTAAGTACATCGGATCATAAAAGCCCAAGGTGGGATCTAAAACCATTATTTGTGTATATCTAGGTAGTGTAGAAGATAGCGCTGCAAATAGATTTTTAGATCTATCTACTAACACAATGATAGAATCTAGAGATGCAGTGTTATTCGAAAACAAGTTTTTCAGAGATCAATTCTTGAATGTTTTTGGATCTACAGATATGATTTCAAAATCTCCTATAGAATCTGAAGCAAGCCCTTCTGATACTAATTCCACACAGTTGGCTATTGAACCAATTCTAGTTAGAGTATTTACAAGAGAGAGAATTCCCAAAAGTTTTGGTGAGGACTTTGTTGCTTACCATCTTGAGGATGATCCATTCTCCTATCAGGAAGCAATGAGATCTGGGGAATCTCTACTGTGGACAAAAGCCATAGATAATGAAATGAGCTCTCTGTTGCAAAATCACATTTGGCAACTAGTAAATTTACTAAAAAGGGCTAAAGCTATAGGCTATAAATGGGTGCTAAAGAAGAAGCTGAATAGTGATGGATCAATAGCCAAACACAAAGCACATTTAGTAGCTAAAGGCTATAAACAACATAGTGGAATAGACTATTTTGATGTCTATTCACCTGTGTGTCATTTATCAACTGTAAGAATTCTTCTTACTTTGGCATCTATTGAATACTTTGTAGTGCATCGAATGGATGTAAAAACAGCTTTCTTAAATGGGGATTTAAATGAGGAAATTTATATGGAACAACCGAAAGGATATGTTATGAAAGGTCTTGAGGACAAAGTTTGTAAATTGAATAAATCCTTATATGGTCTTCAACAAGCACCTAAGATGTAGCATCTTAAATTTGACAAAGTGGTAAGTAATTATGGCTTTCAGTTTAGTTATTCAGATAAATGCATTTACCATTGTTCTATGTCAAATAAGATAGTCATCATTTGCTTGTATATTGATGACATGTGAATTATTGGTTCTGATCATTCTATAGTGATTGACGTGAAAGCTACTTTAGCTAAAGAATTTGACATGAAAGATCTTGGTATTGCTAATACCATTTTTGGTATGAAAGTAAGTTTTAACTGGCAAGTCATCACCCTTAGCCAGACTCATTATATTGAACAGCTACTTTCTACTTAGGGATATGATAAGTGTAAACCGAGTGAGACACCATGTGATTATAATAACAGACTAAGTCCTAATGAAAGAACCAGCGTGGATCAGTTAAAATACTCAAAACTGCTTGGTAGTCTCATATATGCTATGAGTTACACTAGACCCGACATAGTCTTTACAGTTGGCATGCTGAGTCGTTTTACTAGTAATCCTAGTAAAGAGCATTGGGATGCCCTCGATAGGCTAATTAGATATCTTAAAGGTACTAAAGATTATGCTCTCTATTATTCTGGTTATCTTCCAACTGTGGATGGATATTCTAATGTCTCATAGTGCTCAGATATTAGAAATAGTAAGTTCACTAGTTGATATGTATTCACTTTGGATGGAGCTGCTATTACTTGGAAATCTAAATGATAGACTTGTATTGCATTGTCGTCTATGGAATGGGAACTTTTTGCTTTAACTTCAACTGGTAAAGAGGCGGAGTGGATAAAGAATCTAATTATGGATATTCCTTTGACTCGGTTAAAGATTAATTTTTTTAAGCTTATTCTGTGATAATTGAGTAGCTATCCAAGTCGTTAAGAATGCTCTCTTTAATTCAAAGCGAAAACATATGAGACTGAAACATGTGTTGTTGAATTATCTGAGAGAACAAGGGGTTCTCACCTTGATCGATGTGAGATCGAAGGATAACGTAATCGATACTCTCACCAAAGGTATGCCTAAAGATCGATTATTTAAAATAGTGGGGGAACTGGGGTTAAAGATTATATAAGCAAGTCTTAACTACCATTTACTTATCTTCTAATTGTGTGTTTTGAATTATCGAATCTTTTTTTATTGGCTACAGTGATAAGCACAATTTATATATTTCATCGATGTTCATAGTTGCTGATTAATTTAAAAATTGTGAGTTATCTCATTCCAAACTTGATGAAAATAACTTTAACCTAATTCAAATGTTCCATCGGGAAAATTGTGTCATTCTAAACTTGATAATACAATTCAACTAAATTGAACTATCATTTTTAGTTAAATGATCTCATTTCAAACTTAATGATAGATTATTTGACTTTAAGGAATCGGTGACTATGACATTCCAAATTGAAATATAGAAACAATTATTTACATAAGAAGCTTGCTGGTCTTGTTCTTAATTGAAACTTGATGTTACATGATCATGTTGCTTGAAACTAGACAATAGTTATTCTCCTACAAATAAACTTAAGTTAATGACTCTTCATAAATCACATTGTTTAGGTCTTGTTCATAATATATGAAACTTGAGTGATGCTTATGAACATGATACTATGATGTTTTATGACATCAATATATGTTCTTATCTACATGATGGGAAGTTGCTAAGTTTTTATTGAAATAATTAAATTCATGATAATATGAAATTCATATTTGACATTCTATAGGGGATGACAGAGATGGAGGAGAGCTTAATGAGTGGGATCCTAACCAGGATGACCTACTTGATGAATGAATATATATCATTTAAAACATGTAGGGACTTGATAGTTTACCTGCTATTGCCTATTTTAATGAAGTCCATTTACTTGGGACATTTCTATTTTGTGAATATTATTATGCTTGTTTCTTATATTTGTAAGGCCTCTAACTATTTTGACTGGCCTACTTATACTTGACTCTTATGCATATATTGGTTGTGAATTGAGTTTGAGATTTATTTTGGGATTTGGATTTTGTTAATCTCATAACAGATTCATGATAAGAATAATGAATAAATGATGATTTAATTTAATATTTTACTGCTGAAATACTCTTTGACCGATTCGAGTTGATTGTCTTGAATTGAATGTGGATGATTCATGTTTGTGCGGACATTATACTGACCACCTTATTGGATTGTGTTATATGGTGAATAGAGGAGAAGATTGTTGAATATATTATTAATATAGTCCAAAATAATATATTCACATACAAGCCAAATAAGTGAAAGCATGGTTATTTGGGTCCATATGGGCCGGACCCCAATAACATGCATATAAAAACTCTAGGGTTTTCCTATACTGGAGGTAACATTATTGAGCATTCCAAATTTGACGTCTCTTGGTGTAATACTTCAAGCAACCGCTCATTCTCTCTCAAACCTATAGTCTCCAATAGTATAAATAAAAGTGCCCCGTACAAGACTATTCCACAGCCCAAGAAGATATACATGGATGACATAGTTATGGCCTAAGCAGCACAACACCAACACAAAATATGCAACACAACACGGCACATCGACACATTATTTTTCAAATATATATATATATATATATATTTATATATACATGATGAATCATTTCAATCAAATTAATTTGATTCAAATTCACAAATAAAGAAATTAATAATAAAAAGAGATTGGAATGAATTTACACTAAGAATCGTGAATTCCATGAAATGAAAGTCAAAAGAGAAAAGAAAACTAAGTTTTTCTTCTTTCATCCCTTATTATTCTTTTTTCATTTTTTTTTTTTTTCTTACATATTTACATTTTGACATACCATTTATTGAAAAATTTTAAAATCGACCCATGTGTGTTAGAATTGCGCGTTAGAATTGCGTGTTGAAATTATAGACTATTGTGTCGAGAGAGTTGATTATATATCAAATTTTCTCACATATTGATTGCGCGTCAAACACGTGTTGAAGTGTCAGACACGATAGAAAAGTTCTTAAAAGGTGTCGGTACTTTCAAGGTTATGGTATAATTATACTTATCACTACAATAATCTGCAAACATGTCGACAAATGCACGAATATGGCTGAAATTTGTGTGTATGTCATGACTGGATGCCTGTTCTGGTGATCTTTTAGGAATAATTGGGACTGCCCGTTTCCTTTTGCAAACTAGCTGAACACTGACTAGCTTGACTTTTGTCCCCGAGAACGCCCATACATGGATTGTTGTTACACGGGGATGCTATGCCGAGTTTCATTTGAATTCTCCAGCTTACGCTCATTGATTTTCATAGAAGTGACGCCTCGGTCAACTTATTTTACCCCTAATATCCAATTAAAAATTTATTTCTTCTAGTTTTTTCTTTTTCTTCTGTAAATGTAGACAAGTTATTCATTTGTGTTATGCTGTCCAGCATGCGCGATGACTTGTGCATCATTGTGGACTTTCTCTACAAAATAAGTGATGACTCGGGAGCTCAATTGATCCTGTTTAAATATAAGATAATTTGTCACGTGATGAGATGATAATATTGGCTGGTACATTGATGTGACATCACTCATTCAAATTAAATGTTTTTATTTTCAGATAATTTAATTTATTGTCATTTGGTGTAGTGACCAACGGTTTCGTGCCTTTTCAAAAAAAATAAAATAATAACAGGACTTAAAAGTCAACATAACTTTGGAAGCTCGAACTAAAAGCAATTCTTTTGTGTTTCACTTTACTAACCGGGTAAGACCACTCTTGTTATAAAGATACTACTTTTAATAAAGAAATCTCAATTTCTCAACGACATAATTTTTAATTTGAACACGAATTGTCAATCGAACCTCAAATAGTTGAATCATAAGTTGAAATCAAACAAGTTGCATGAACATTAAGTAAAACATTAAAAAATTTAAGTAAAGTACCTTTTATTGTGAATGTTTTAGTAAGATCCGTAACTTACAGAAAAGATATCTCAGTTTTAAATACATATTATGAATGCTATACATAAGTAGATATTTGTCACTCCCAGCTTTAAATCAAAAGATTACATTTGAAGATAATCGCAAATTCTTACACGTTATTATTTAGGGTTAATACCTTGAAAAATCTCAAACCGGTACACTTGTGACAAATTTACCCTAAACTATTTTTTTGACCATTAAAAACCCTAAATTGGTACACATGTGACAAATTTACCCTGACTAACTATAAAAAAAAAAAACCTAAACTGGTATATTTATGACAAATTTATCCCAAACTAATTTATTCGACCACCCAAAACCCCAAACTGGTAAATTTATGACTAATATACCCTCCACTAAATTAGATTAATACCACAAAAAAATCACAAAAATTGTAAACTGTGACAAACAAAGTGTAAAATCCCAAATTGGTATACCGATCAATTGTCACGTGTCATTTAACTTTATAATTTAACAATAAAATTTAATTAAAACTAACAGAGAGTAAATTTGTCACAAGTGTACCGGTTTAGAGTAAATTTGTCAAAGGTATATCAGTTTGGGGTTTTTTATGGTCAAAAAAATAGTTTGGGGTAGATTTGTCACATGTATACCAGTTTAGAGTTTTTTAGGGTATTAATCCTATTATTTATGATGGTTTGCAGAGAACAAAATCTAGTTTGAATTATTATTTAACAATCATAATATAATATTCATCATAAAATTTCACGTTACATTATCAAGTCAAAATAACTTGAGAATTTTTTTCTTGCAATTTATTTAGATATATAATTGAGAATTGACTTATTCACAACAGAAGGCAGTCCTATTCTCATCATTTTATCCCGTTAATATCTTTCAACAAACAAAAATAATTACCGAAAGAGAGGAGATAAAAGCCCAAAGTAAGAAGCATAAATAAAAGGTAAAGAATACCATAAATAGTTTCTAAATCTTTCACCACAAGAAAATATCATTAATTTGAGGTTGATAAATGTGGATATGCTTGGTCGGTTCCAAATAAATTCCAATCCCATAAAAAAAATTAAAATATTTTCACTAGATAAAAATAAAAATAAGATCATTAAAATATATTTAAAATTTGATGAGAGTTAGTAACTAAAAAAATTAGGAGAAAGGGAGATCTTATGTCGGGTCCAAATAAATTGTGACCATTTATACAAAATAATAATATGAATAATCCTTTTTCCCATTTATTTTTCTCATGCCAATGTCAAATGTTTTGCGGTACAACCATATTTTGCTGCCTTTTTAGTGAATTCTTAAGGTTAAAATTAGGCTACCACAAATTAGTTAGTACCTTTTGTTGGTAATTTGTTTATAAAACAAATGAAGATTTGTCTTGTCCCACATCAAAAAGATGTGAGTGCACATGTGGACGAAATTTAACACTAACCAACAATCATTATTTTTATTTATTGAAAAAATTCGAATTTATTTCTATAAAAATTAACTAAAGTCTTGTTGGAATAGTGCGACTGTTCGCGAAAAGTTACAATTATTTTATTTATTTATTTCTGAATTTCTTATATCCATTCAATGTAGCCTTTGAGACATACTTGTTCATTTTGTAACATTTTTCCGAAAGGTTGCTTTTGTTCATTTTGCAATCTTTTGAGGAGTTGCCTTTATTCGAAAGACATATATAAGTACATTTGTTTTGAGATCAAACGGTTATCTTCTTCCATTTTCGTCTTCTTTCAAAAAGAAAAAAAAAAACTATAGCCATTGTTCCAATTGTTTCTCATGAGAAATCCTAGAGAAATACTAGAATTGCTATCTAGTATTCTCACTTGAAACTTTGTTGTATCTTGGAGAAAATTTGCCAGTGACCATTAGCAACTTTGTGGGGCAAATAAATCTTTAAAGAAAGTGATATCATGCCTCAAAGTTCGACTTGATTACTTGATCCGACTTCATTGTTCAACCTAATTCAAAGCCATATTTTCCTAACACCTTCTAAAAATAGTTACATATTCCATGTATAATAAAGTAAATTTCCATTTTTTTTTTATATTACATAGAAATTATCTCTATTGCAAAAGTAACTTCCATTACTTCAATGACTTGAAATTTGGTCATATTCTAATAACTCATCTAGTTTTGAAGTATTATAAAACTATCAACAATTTGCTTATAACTTTTACATATGACTTCCCGTAACTTGTAGACGGTTATAACTACATTGGAAAAGTAAGAACAGGCAAGTTGATTACTAATAAGTTTTCCCAGATCAGAAATTTTAATTTTTCAAAAAAATCAGATTCGAGCAACTTTTCATTTAATTTAAATCTCATTGACAGTAATTACAGCAATCCATGGTCCATACCCTCTTTCTTGAATTCGTCAAATTGGTTAGCAAAAAGTGGTCGGATGGATTGCGGTTGCATCTCATTGGATAGCAGAAGAAGAGACAAGGTTCTGATCTCAGACGACCGGAATTATAATCTTTGAAGTCCTACGGTGGGAGTGGGCATGGCTTCGGTCGGGACCTTTAATGCCTTAATAAAGGAGGTCGCATTTGGCCTTAAGTTATGTTACATCGACTTAAAAATCAATTTCTGGTACGAAAGATACTTAACGCGACATTACATTCACACGGAGTACTTCGGCTACAGGCTACTCTGTTCCAACATCTCTCCAGGTTAGTAACTATTTTCTTACTGATTCCGATGATACTTCCGCTGATTCAAAACAGTTATTTCATTATGATCGATTCAATTGATAGCAGTTTCTTGACGTTCCTTGCGCTGTAAGCGATTTCCTCTTCAGTCGTTTCTGTGATGGGGGAGTCGCTCGATGACTGGAGAGAATTCTTCAGGACGACGGTGACTGACGTCTTTGTTTTCATCGACAAGGCCATCACGATCGCCGCGCTTGATCGCCCCCAAGATTTTCTGTCTCAAAGAGGCCGTATTGTGGAGCAGCTGTTCTCATGCGGGACAGCTCGAGATGGAGGTGACTGTGCAGCCGAGAGTAAAGAAAGCAAGGCGAACGGTGACACGGGTAATGCTGCGAGCAGTGTGGGCATCATAAAGTACGGTGATGGAGAAGCCGAGTCATTCGGCAACAATATCGAAGAGGCCTCTCTAGTTGTCTGTGAAGTTCTAAGGATCAAGCAGGTTTTGGACAATAGCCGACATGAGGTCATTGTCCTAACTCTGAATCTGGTCCATGCATGGCTTATTTCTGTTTCTCGTCCATTATTTATTTACCCATTGTTTTCGGATGTCAATGGTTCTTGGAGATAAGTTTGCAGATATAACGTCAAAAATGGCTTCTTGAGATCTTCTGGAGAGCATGCAATCTAACTTAGTTTCCTTTCTTGGTATAACAGTCTGAGTCCGCGCTGCTTGAATCGTTGAGAAGACTCCGGTCTATGACTATTACTATAAATACATTGAAGGTTCGATTGAAATTCTATAGGGAGTGGTACATGCTTTCTGCATCAACACTTGGTAATTTAATTTGTCCAATTTCTCGCAGAAAACTAAGATCGGGATAAGTGTCAACAGTCTCCGAAGGAACTGCGGATCAAAGCTGATTGCTCAGCTTGCCCACGACATTACTATGTACGGAGTGAAACGCCTGTTTTTTTGCGTAGTTTCTGGTTTATAGCATAGGCTAAGGCCATTTCCATAGAATTTGCCTGTCGAACTTGGTCCTGCAAGAGCACGATGGTTTCATACTAACTGCTTGATTCTTTTCTTTGCAGGAGATGGAAGGCTAAGGTCGAAGAGATATGCCGCAGCACAGAGGATGTTGCTGGTATTAATTTACTGCAGAAACATCCTTGCTCTTCGAGCCCCCATGCGCCGAGTTTTTTTTAACCTTGTGCTTGATTTCTTTTATAGATCCTTGCGATGTCGGAGACAGAACGACATCTTCCATCAAGAACCAGAAGAACATCAGGAAACCAGGACAAGAACAGTACGACTTCAGCCAGGCAGGTTATTAGCTGACAGGAACCGGAGGCTGAATGTGAACCAGCACCGAGGCACTGTGAAGCCCAATATGTCCTCAAACGCTGACCTGAGAACAATCCCCCCAAGCGAGATTGCGTCGTGGAAATTTGAGAAGGAGAGAATGCTTCGGTCACAAAAGTCAAATGAAACTGTCACAGGGGGCAAAAGACCACTTGCCAGTCGACAGAATGTACGTAGAATAACAAATTTGATTTCCAAGTATCCTTTCAACCGAAAGAACTGACTTGTTCATTTGGTTCATTCGAAAGATCAAATGCTCCAACAAAGTCGTAGCAGAGGTGGGGTTTGAATCCACCAAGAGGAAGACACGAGAACTTCATCGAAAAGCAGAAACAGGTTATTAGATCGATTTCATACTATATAGTCAGCTGTTTCTTGGACCGATTACACAGCAAGCACTAATTCCGTCATTTATTTTTGACAGACAAAAGGCGTCGGACGGTGCGGGTATTGGATCTATGTGATCTCCCAAAGATGGCAACGAGTCTTAAGGCTCCGTGCGCAACAACTAGGAAAGCTCATCGGCAGAGGGTGCTTTCGCAGAGCCTGGTATCATCCTTCTGAAGACCAAAAGTACAGAGCCAACAATTTTGCGCAGAGAGACCAAAGTTACTGGACTGGTAATCAAGCAAGAGTTCTATAGTTTATAGTTTTCTTCTTAGTTGAAGCCAATTAAAAGCTCTGGGAGCTAATCAATAGATTCCTGTTGTAGGAGTTAATGTTGATGTGTTTGCCGGAAATTGTATCTAGCAACCTGTAATCAAGACTTTAATTTCTCAGCTATAAGAACCTAGTTTGCTTTTATAGCTTGGCTGTCTCACGTTCTCCTACTACGAATTGCTTCTATGGCCATAAGAAATGGATGACTAATGAATCGGACGTGCTTTGTGTCTCCAGAATTTAGCTCGTTAAATTCAATTATAACATGGGAGACGACCGCTTTCTTTGAATGAGGTTAAAATTAGTTTGGCATGTAATTTAGTTGTTTTAAATAATTTCCCTAAAAATCGCATCACATTTGAACATCCTTTTGTTTTCTCCAATTCCTTTCGAAGTTCATTTATAAAAAAATCGCAAACTATTCTCAAAACCCAATTTATTACAGGTAAAATACAAGGCAAGAATCTAGTTCAAGTCTGTGTGTGAGACCTTTTTCTCATGTAAAACTATCCAATAAGTTGCTTGATTTAACGAAACAACCTCAAGTTAAATGAGCTCTTCCATTGGAAAATAATGGTCTAGGTTGTTGGAAATTTCCTATACTATGGGCTTACATTAATTAATTGATTTTCTATTTTAAATAATTGGGTTAATGGATATTTCAATATTTGTGGAACCCTACAGTGATCTGATTAAATAGAGTATTGGCATCTATTAACAACGGGCCTAGTTGAGCAACAAAGTGTAGGTAATTGTGTTTAACTGAAGGCCGTAATGGAAAGGGCCCAGTTGATATGCTGTTGATTAGGGTTTGCTAGGTCCTCTCTCTAGCCTATAAAAATGTAGGTTATACCTATCGGTTGCTTTAATCCCATTGAAAGCTGTTATATCAAAATAGGTTATAAAGAGGAAGATTTGACACTCCAATAGATCACTAGTTATCATATTGATCTATTTTCTTCGAGTGAAGAAATGGCTCAAACAAGTACGCTTTAATACCGCTGTGTTTATTGATGTCGGTGTTTTACAATCATATATGGATCCGATTCTTCTTATTAATTAATTATCATGTGAATAATATTCTACATAGGTCTCACATTATAAGTTGCTCGATTTGACAAAACAGAAAATGGTCCACGTCTCACATTAGTATGGAGAGTGCAGAGACGTGGAAAATTCATTCATCATAACCAGAAACCAAAATAACCATATCTACCCGAGCATCGGCTTCTATTGCCACTACTAGGCGGCTATTCTTATCATTGTATATAGAGGCAAGGCTAGAATAGAGATGTATATGTGGGCCTCCAAAACTCAACCCATGTCTCTTATACAACAAGCCCAAGCCCAACCCTTTTCCTTATTTCATCTTGGCGCAAGAAGACACCAACGAAAGAGAGAGAGAGAGAGAGAGAGAGAGAGAGAGAGAGAGCACTCGTGGGAAGAGAGAAAAAGGAGGAAAAGGAAAAAGTTCTCACACGTGATTGAACCCAAAGTAACACCGTTTTGCAATGTTGGGTAAATAATCAAAGGCTCTAATTGTCTAAGAAAAGGAATCATCGAAATTAGAGCTTGAAGTTCAGTTTTAGGTTAATTCTAAATTGTTGCATTCGATTGAAGAGTTTTCAAGCAACGTATATATATAGAAATGATAGTTTAGCATGTTGTAAAGTTATAACATTTTACAGATCTCACTTTGAGCTAACAGTTTGCTCAGAATGAAATTTTCAAGTTACCTGCACGTTTTGGGCAGAATGCGAACAATAACCTTGGGTTAAATTGCAACTATTTCCAGCTAGGTTTAGCGGTAGCCAAGTTGGGGTTCTTGTAATATATCGAAACGACTTGAGTTCCGTAGAGAAAGTTATGGCGTAAATAAGTTTAACGTGTGAGCTATGCATAGGGGACAATGTAGGTTTCCACCATGGGTGAACTTTTTGTTGGCATGTAGGTATCGTTTTATTGACAAATAGGTGTAGTGTAGTTGAATTGTTCATTAGGTACATAGGTGATTTGATATTATTTTTCGATTAATTGCTAAAAATTCGAATGCGTTGGCTCGAATAACTACAAGTTGGTTTTCAACTTTCCCAAATAAGTAATACTATTTCTTCTTTATGTTTGCAAATTCACATTTTGAAAAACAACGATATGAATTAGATGTTATGAGTGAAGAATATCATATTTTGTTGCATAACTGTCTTTTTGTTTGTTTGAAATGAAAAAATTATCTTTTGACTTTAGTTTGAATTAATTGCCAGTAAATGGTTTGTAAAACCTTTTATGAAATAATCAAGAAAAGTTCATAGTATAGCAATGTGATTCTTGAAAGACACTTTAATATATATATCGAATGGTGAAAAGTTGTGATTTTATTATTAAACCTGAGTTGTGAGATGGTTCTAGTTTTGGTTGTGGAATTACTGAAGTTTGAGATTGATGGATTATGTTCAGTATCTTTGTGAATCTATTGAGGCATTTGTGGATATGTGCTTACCTATGAGATATCCTTATAGGCCAATCCACCGACTAATGATCAATAGGATCTAACTAAGGAAGAATCTTGGTCACCCTGTTACGAACATTATGCGTGATCATAACTAGGAGTTTGGTCAATGGAATTAATCATTGATGCATGTTTTAATGAGATTGATCAATAAACTAGAGCATTGGTGTTTGCTTTGTTATTACCTTGAATATTTATGCTATGAGCAATTTATGTTAAAGTAAAAAATATTGCATTTTGGTATTGAAGATTTGTTAAATTCCGAATTTGGCAAAAGTGAGTTATGTTTATATTTTAAATGTGCATAGTGATTGTTCATTTTGGTCGTGATAGCTCATTCCTTCCATCTTACTTGTTATTAAGGTTCTATAGTGAACCTCAAGTAATGCAAGAGCATTTTTCATGGGGACTATTGGCAGTTGATTGTTGAGTTTGATTTGAGATTGCGTCCTTTGGGAGTTGATCATTGAGTTTGATTTGAGGTTGCAATCTTTGGGAGGAAGGATGGCCTTGTCATTCCCTCAAATCCGGTGGGAATTAGGGTGTGACAAGAGATTTGTCATCAATGAAACTAGAGAGAAGCTCTGAATTTGTGTTTGTATTTCTGAGTGAATCCAGATGAAGGGATCTCTATTTATACAAGAAAAGATCCTTAAAAACTTCAAGATTCACCCGGTTAACTTGGAGAATTCATTGCAACATTTTTCCGTGAAAACTGGATCGTTACACATAAACATACCTCATTGGTTGGCTTTAGAATTGTTCTATGTTTTTTTTGTGGGCAGGTGAAAATCTTTCTTTCCGGAATAGTCCGGTCGTCTAACCTGAGAACCATTACTGTACAAAACTGACTTGCCTTTTGCATTTCCTGGTCCTGTGAAGGGAACAAAAAGTGATGAAGAGTGGACAGAGTTTAACATGCCGGTGTATTTTGCATCTCCTGCAGAAGTACAAGGATCAGGGAGGGGAACGGTTCCTTTTGTGTGGAGAAAATGGTGAAGCTTCCTATAGACGCCACAAAAGGAAATCCTGCAAGAGCCAATAGTTAACTTCGCATTGGAGAGCCGCTAGTGAGGACTACTGAAAGAACAATTCAGGAACGAGATATTATGATCTTTTGTTACTCGCTGACTCGAAAGTGTTGGAGAAATCCTCTTGAAGTATTTTGAAGCTGACAAAACGTTTCCATCAGTCTAGTCTGAAGGTTTCCAGACTCTACCATCTAAAGTCTGAAGACCTCCGGACAGCCAAACTCAAGACTCAAAGTCTATCCTCATTGACAGTCTCTAGTCCGTTGAAGAAAGTTTACCTAGAATTGGATGTTTTGTTAAGGGCTTGACCTTATCAACTGGAGAAGATCTCATGGCTGGAATAGACACAACGGAATTCTTTGATTGATCGAGATTAACTCGAAGATTAAGGAATCGATGATTGCCTAAACATTCTTGGAAGGTTCTACTTATGGAAACCGAGATCCTGATTGTATGGGCGAACAGGATTGATGGGCTATCGACACGTTCCTTTAATAGCTTAATGATCTTCTTAATTGATTCCGTCCAACGGGTAGATTGGAGGAATTCATTTGGTAAGTGCCAACGGGTGTGATGGCATAAAGGAGTATATAAGGAAGACGTTCTAAGTTGTTGAGGTGTGCGCGATAGAAGAATTTCAAAGTCTGAAGCTCCTTGTTGTTTAGATAATTCCTTTGAGCGAATACTTGTATACAAAAGAGAGTCTATATTTGTGAGAAACCTTGAGGAGGTGTGATAGAACATCTACACTGTGGAATCAAGGAAAAGTTGAGCTATAACTTCTCTTTTATTCATAGTAAAATCCAGCCAGTGGGCTGTTAGTGCAGAAGAGTGGACGTAGGCTTGGATTAAGCCGAACCACTATAAACCCTGTGTTCAATCTTCTCTCCTTATTCTCTTTACTTTGATCGTAAATCATTTTGTGAATTCCTTTCTATCGGCTGCCTAGAATCGCTTCCGTATCTCGATAAAGTGTTCGTGCACCTATTCACCCCCCTCTAGGTGCTTATACTAGCTATCTCAATTGGTATCAGAACTCGTGTACTCACTTTGTTTGAAGTGTTTTACTTCAGAGTAAAAGATCCATGGCTAGTATGTTGGCTCCAGGGCTGGTAGAAGGGCAAAGCAACACCAGACCGCCTTACTTTGATGGAAAGGACTACAACATATGGAAGAACAAGATGAATGCATTCTTAAGATCAAAGGATCCTCTGGAATGAGACGTTGTACAAAAAGAAATCATTCCTAAAGTTGCATCTGTCTCATAAAGAGGAAAGGACACTGTTGAGTCCAGCGAAATGAGTCGGGAAGAGATAATCAAGAGACAAGCTCTTGATGCAAAAGCAATTTACTCTTTATATTGTACTTTATCACCTACTGAATATAACAGAATATCTTCTTGTGATACAACCAAAGAAGTCTGGATAGATTACACATTACCTATGAAGGAACCGATTGAGTGAAAAAAACAAGAATCAACATTCTTCTCGGTCAATACGAAGCCTTCAGAATGAAACCAGGAGAATCTATAACTGACATGTTTAGTCGTTTTACAGAAATCGTGAACGATCTTGAAAATCAAGGTCAACCAATTTCTGATCCCATGAAAGTAAACAAGCTACTGCGTGGACTCTCCAAGGATTGGAATCACATTAAGACCTCAATCAGAGAGACTCAAAGAATCATGCCACTATCTGTCGATGAGTTGGTTGGGACCCTTCAGTCTTATGAAGTGGAACGAATCAATGAAAACGAAGATCCCAAAGGTAAGAAATCAATTGCATTAAAATCTAATGATGATTTTGATGTAACAGATTCTGAAGACGACATGGATGATGAAGAACTTGCTCTCATGATAAGAAGATTCAGAAAGCTGAATAAAAAAGGAAGAAGATTCAATTCAAGGAAACAAAATTTTCAAAAGCAACAGACCAAGTATGCTGAAGACGATGAATCAAACAAAGATATAGTCTGCTTTGAACGCAAGAAAAAGGGATACATCAGACCCAACTGTCCTCTTCTGAGGAAGAAGAAAGGAAAAACTGAAAGATATCGAAAGGCTCTCAAAGTTGAAACCTGGAGTGATACGGAGTGTGAAGATAGTGATGATGATTATGCCAACATATGTCTAATGGCACAATCGACTCGAATCAAACTTCGAGACTGATTCGGACTCGAAAGTGAATTCAAGGTAAGTAATTTCAAAATCTCTATTAAAGTTTCAAAATACATCGATAAATTATGTTTTAGTCTTAAGATTTCTCTTAAAAGAATTTCTGAACTCAAAAGGAAAATTTTGTTTTAAAACAACAAGAGAACGTTTTAAAAGAAAAAGTGAAATGCTTAGACCGGGATGTTTCTTCTCTCGAAGAAAGTGAAGATAATCTTTTGAAAGAAAATGCATTTTTGAAAAATGATATTTCAAATGTTTCCAAAAGATTTTCTCTAGGATCTGAAAAAAAGCTGGAGAAAATACTTTCTATTCAAAGACCTTATTTCAATAAATCTGGTTTAGGAATGACTGCTAAAACCATTCCTTTAATCGATTTTCCTAAAGTAAAAGAAAGAATTAAACAAAGACCAACAAGGAATGCTTACAAAAACCATTTTGAAATGACATTTGTCAAACCAGTAGGTCGCAATGCTCTTAGATGTTCAAAATGCAATAGTGCAGATCATTTTGAGAAAGAATGTCCTATGGCTTGGAGACCTGTCAATAAAGTCTGGGCAAAAACCGTATATCAGACTAACTCAAAAGGACCTAAGAAAATATGGGTACCAAAGAAAACTTGAGTTTCTTTTTAAATGCAGGTCACTATCAAGAAAAAGGTGAAATGGTATCTGGATAGTGGATGCTCGAGACACATGACGGGAGATTTAAATTGCTTCATAAAGATTGTTTAAGTGAATGGTGGAAAAGTCTCATTTGGAGGAAACGGCAAAGGAAAAATAATGGGATTTGGAACTATAATGATTAGGAACCTCATAATAAGCAATGTTTCTTTAGTTGAAGGGCTCAATTACAATCTGCTCAGTATCAGTCAGTTTTGTAATGTTGGTTTCAAAATCAACTTTCAAGATGATATTTGTTCATGAACTAGTAAAGACTCTACTCAGTCTTTCATGGGTCGAAGACATAGAAATATCTACCTCTTAGACGTGAAACCAGATGAATCGCAATGTCTAATCCCAATCCAAGACGAAGCGAACTTATGGCACAAAAAGTTTAGGCATATCAACATGAAGCAGATAGCCAAAATCTCAAAGAAAGAAGCTTGTTCGTGGTCTACCTAATTTATCATACCAAAAGTCTGATCTATGTACACCATGTATATTGGGAAAACAGGTAAGAAATTCCTTTAAGCCAATAAATCAAGTTTCCACTAACTGTGTACTGCAGCTCTTGCATATGGATCTCTTCGGACCAACAAGAATGCAGAGCATTGCAAGTAAGAAATATTGCCTAGTAATTATGGATGACTACTCACGATTTACTTGGGTATATTTCTTGGTAAGTAAGTCTGAAACTTTCCCTTACTTTGAAAAATTTGCTAAGATGGTTCAAAATGAAAAGGGGTATGTTATTTCAAGTATAAAAACAAACCATGGAGGTGAATTTGAAAATTAAGATTTTGTTAAATTTTGTGACGAATCTGGTTTACAGCATTTGTTCTCTTCTTCATATACTCCAGAGCAAAATTGAGTTGTGGTTAGGAAGAATAGATCTCTTCAAGAAATAGCGAGAACTCTCTTAATTGAAAGCAATATTTCTTTACGATTTTGGGCTGAAGCGGTTTCAACATCATGTTATATTATCAATAGAGTTTTTCTAAGGCCTATTCTAGAAAAAACCCCTATGAATTATTCAAAGAAAAGAAGCCCATTATTTCATATTTTCATGTATTTGGATGCAAATGTTTCATATTGAAAAATGCAAATGATCTAGTTGGTAAGTTTAAAGAAAAGTCGATGAAGGCATTTTCCTTGGATATTCAACCACAAGCAAAGCGTACAAAGTCTACAACAAGAAGACTCAAACTGTGAAAGAATCAATGAATGTAAAATTCCAAGATTCTATACAAAATGAATCTATTCAAACTCATTTTGAAGAGACTGAATCTGCTCCAGACTCTATAAAGTCTAATTCTCAAGAAGCGGCTCCGACTTTGAAGGATCAGCAACAAGTGACTGTTAAAGATTCTAGTGAAGGAAGTGATCATCAATCTGATAAATTAACCAGCAACTGGAAACATAAGTCCAGTCATCCCAAAGATCTTATTATTGGCGACATCAATGAAAGAATCCGCACAAGATCCAAAAGGTGAGAAGAGTCTAATGATGTGGCTCTTATTTCTGAAATAGAACCCATGAGCATAGAAGAAGCTTTATCCGATGAAAGCTGGATTGAAGCTATGCAAGAAGAACTCAGACAATTCAGAGTTAATGATGTCTAGGAGCTGACTCCTAAACCAAAAGGTAAATCAATTGTTGGAGTTAAATGGGTTTTCAGAAACAAGATGGATGAGAAAGGAAAAGTCATAAGAAACAAGGGTAGACTCATGGCCAAGGGATACACACAAGAAGAAGGGATCGACTATGACGAGACTTATGCACCGGTAGCAAGGTTAGAAGCAATTCGTTTATTACTTGCATTTGCTTGTCATAAAAATTTCAGATTATTTTAAATGGACGTCAAAAGTGCTTTCCTAAACGGTTTCATCCGTGAGGAAGTCTATGTGGAACAACCACTAGGGTTTGAAGACCCAAAGAAACCGGACTCGTATTCGGACTCAAAAAGGCCTTGTATGGCTTAAAGCAAGCACCTCGAGCTTGGTACGACAGATTAAGTAAGTTTTTAATTTGAAATGGATTTGTTAAAGGTAAAGTAGATACTACCCTTTTTATTAAAAGAGAAAGTAAAAGCTTTTTACTTGTTCAAATATATGTGGATGATATTATTTTTGGATTTTCTAATGAAAGTCTATGCAAGAAATTCTCTAAGACTATGCAGGATGAATTTGAAATGAGCATGATGGGTGAGTTAACCTTCTTTCTCGGGCTCCAAGTGAAACAACTGGAGGAAGGAAGTTTCATTCATCAAGAAAAATATGCAAATGATCTTGTCAAAAAGTTTGGACTGGACAATTGCAAAAAGGCTGACATACCAATGCCAAGTTCCTTAAAGATAGACAAAGATGAAGAAGGAAAGAAAGTCGATCAAAAGCTGTACAGGAGTATCATCGAATCACTTCTTTATCTTACTGCTTCTAGACCTGACATTCTGTTTAGTGTTTACATTTGTGTCAGATTTCAATCAGACCCAAAAGAATCTCATTTGAATGCTGCGAAGCGTATTATCAAGTATATTTCATCAACATCAAGCTTTGGTCTCTAGTATCCAAAAAGGGGAGACTTTATTCTTCTTAGATATTCAGACGCAGACCTTGCTGGATGCAGAGTCGATAGAAAGAGCACCTCGGGTACTTGTTAACTACTTGGAGGCAGGACAATGTCTTGATTTTCAAGAAAGCAAAGTACAGTAGCTCTCTCTACGCCAGGCGAGTATATAGCTCTCGGAAGTTGTTGCTCGCAAATTCTGTGGATAAAACAGCAGCTAAGAGACTTTGAAATTAAAGACTCATGCACAGAGATTAATTGCGACAACACCAACGCTATCAACCTCACCAAAAATCCAATTCTCCACTCAAGAGCAAAGCATATAGAGATTCAACATCACTTTATAAGAGACCATGTTCAAAATGGAGATGTTTCAATTCAATTTGTTGATTCAAAGAACTAATTGGTGGATATATTCACAAAGCCTTTTGAGAAAAATCAATTAGAGTCTACCCGTTCCAGACTCAACATTTTGAGGTATGAGGAAATCAAAGTCTAGAGACGTTCAGACTCAATTATACAAGACTTTAAATTAGTCTTGGTACGATCGTCAGACTGTAAGTCTCTCTTTCTCTCTCTCGAATCTTATCTTGAAGAGGTACGATCGTCAGACTGTGTTTAAATTGTTGCTATATTTAATCGACGAAATTATTGCATCGTTTCTTTTTCAAAAAGGGAAGTTATTTTTGAAATGACTATTTTCGCGGAAAAAGACAGTTATGTTGAAAAGGCATTTTTTATTTTCCTTTGTGACGCTTCGTTTATCCTTCTTTTTAAACCGATCGTGTACTATTGATCGCTCTTCACTTTACTCTCAAAAACCCTAGAAAGCATCGATCCTCCATTCCCGTTTTCTTCCCTTGTTTAATCTTCGAAAAAGTTGTCATCTTTCTTGGGAAAGTCAAGCAAGGAATCTTCCAAAAAAACTAAGAAAGATGTCATCTTCAAGAAAGTCTTCGAGAATCGCAAGCAGAGGACCACGACGAATGAGTGAGGGGCCTATGCACTTCGATCTCACTGAAGAAGATATGGCTCCAGAACAGCAATCGAGCCCACAACATTCTCAGCAGCGTCACTCTCCTCCATCTAGCCCTCAAGGCGTTGATCATCAACAAGAGGACGAAATCATCGAGGATGCAGACCTTGTAAGAGTTCAAAAGCCCGCTTCTATTTATAAGTTGTATCGTGCCTTAAAAGCTACGCGTACTCCCTTGAATTATGTCGATGATTTTATTAAAGAGAAGGGGTATGGAAATGAATACATCTTTCTGTGAAGAATGGAAAGTTTGGGAATTGCTCGTAAAGGGTTGGCTGAGGAAACTCTTGCGAACATCCCGAGTGATCCTCGTGATTGGGGACCAAATCCTGTAGATGGAAATGATGATGACAAATTGTACAGTCAATTTCAACCAAGAATAGGTATTGCGGCTGAAAGTCGAGGAAAAAGAGGAGATTTGTTCAGATCGAAGGAACAAAGGGATTTGTACTCGAAATTGCTGAAGCGTGGGGTAATAAACCCTAGGAGTGTGGATTTCAATTTTCTGGATGCTGTAAATGTGAACTTGAGGGAAAAGTTCGGATATCTTTAACTTGAAAGGTTCTGCTCTGACTCTATAGAGGCCTATGCTGAACTAACCGCATATTTCTATTCAAATCTTAGCTTTTTAGATGCGAATAGATTTTCCTTCAGTGTCAAGGATCAAGACTATGTTGTGGATATAGATATGCTGGCAGATGTGTTGGGAGTCAAAAGGGGAAGATATCAACCGATCAAAGTTTCTATTACTGGTGCTACATTGGAACTTGTCAAGGACAGGAGAATAGAGGAAAAGATTTCCTACCTAAGGATGAATGCATTCAATATCTTGCTGCACAAGATTGTGATCAATTGCCTTCGACCAAAATCAACTTCCAAAACTGATGTTTCAAGTTCAGAGGCAAAGCTGATGTATGCCATTCTCATTGGGAAAAGATTTTCTCTTCCTCACACTATTATGTTCCACATGTATAGAGCCATGATGAAGGACAGAGGCCAACTTCCTTACCCAAGTCTTGTGACAAAGTTATTCAGACATCTGAATATTCAGCCTCCACAAATCTTTTGTGTTCGATCATGCGATCATTTGGTAGTAGGACTGAAAATGGTGACCAAGATGCGTCTGAAAGAATTGAACAAGGCTTTGGAGAAATTCAAGGAGAAGACTCCACTCAAAGCTCATCAACCCTCTTCTTCATCAAAGTGGAAAGGAAATGAGCCTTATTGTTGAAGATGAAGATGATGATGAAAATCTCACCATCTCTACAATGGCTTTGAAGAACTTAAGTCGTCCTGTTCCAGGGAAAGAATCGGAACAAATGGCAAAAGAAACAGAGATGAAAGAAGCAGAGGAGAAGGAAGCATAAGAGAGGGAAGAGGAAGAAAGAGAAGCTGAGAAGGAAAGAGTTGAGACAAAAGAAAAAGAAGAAAGAGGAGAAGAAGGAGAACCTGACGAACACTCTTCTCCACCTGTAAGCATGGAAACAAGGGGAGATCAAGAGAAAAGAGGGAAGTCCTCATATCCTGACGCAAGTGAAGAAGTCAGTCGCTCTCCTGTAGACCCAGAGGACGTTTATGCCTCTCAATTTCCAGAAGAAGGTCATGAAATTTCATCGCCAAACCTGCGAGATTATGCTGATCTACCATCGTCTGCATTTACTCCATCAGATTGAGCCGAAGCAAGTACTCAGACTGATAATGCAGCAAATTTTCGCAGAATCATGGATATTCTATTGGAGATGCGAGGTCAAATTTATGCCTTGGGATGCGAGGTTCAAAACTTGCAAACTGCGGGTCAAGTTTCTTCATGTTCATTGAATGATAAAATCCAAGCCCTCACTGTTCAGAATCAGGCCAATGCCAAGGGTGAGGAGATCGCACAGCTGAAAGAAGACTTGAAAAGGCTGGAATGCATCGTTCAGTCTATGGGAGATTTCCAGCTTGTTCGCGTTCCCAAGCAATCTTGACTTTATTCCATTTTCATCTCAACCTTTTTAATGCTGACAAAAAGGGGGAGAGATGCAAGATTTGAACAATTTAACTTTTAATTGTGTGGTTTGTTGGACTGGTTGTTTGATTTAGTGGATTGTTTTGATCTATTTGACTTTGTTTTGTGTCTGGATGAGAACTGAACTAGACTTGGACTTAACTGCTTTTATTAATTATCATTGGTATCTTATGGATGGCTTTATCACTTATTAGACTAACCTATTTTCTGTGGTTGCAGATTCTAGTGTTATTCATTTAGCCATTTATCTCTATAAGATATGCATATGTGTTTGAGAAATGTTTTGCAGGTTAAAGTTGTCCAAATCTGCAGGAAAGTTTTGTCACCATAAAAAAGGGGGAGATTGTTGGAGAAATCCTCTTGAAGTATTTTGAAGCTGACAAAACGTTTCCACCAGTCTAGTCTGAAGGTTTCCAGACTCTACCATCTAAAGTCTGAAGACCTCCGGACAACCAGACTCAAGACTCAAAGTCTATCCTCATTGATAGTCTCTAGTCCGTTGAAGAAAGTTTACCCAGAACTGGATGTTTTGTTAAGGGCTTGACCTTATCAACTGGAGAAGATCTTGTGGTTGGAATAGACACAACGGAATTCTTTGATTGATCGAGATTGACTCGAAGATTAAGGAATCGATGATTGCCTAAACATTCTTGGAAGGTTCTACTTATGGAAACCGAGATCCTGATTGTATGGGCGAACAGGATTGATGGGCTATCGACACGTTCCTTTAATAGCCGAATGATCTTCCTAATTGATTCTGTCCAACGGGTAGATTGGAGGAATTCGTTTGGTAAGTGCCAATGGGTGTGATGGCATAAAGGAGTATATAAGGAAGACGTTCTAAGTTGTTGAGGTGTGAGCGATAAAAGAATTTCAAAGTCTGAAGCTCCTTGTTGTTTAGACAATTCCTTTGAGCGAATACTTGTATACAAAAGAGAGTCTATATTTGTGAGAAACCTTGAGGAGGTGTGATAGAACATCTACACTGTAAAATCAAGGAAAAGCTGAGCTGTAACTTCTCTTTTACTCATAGTGAAATCCAGCCGGTGGGCTATCAGTGCGGAAGAGTGAACGTAGGCTTGGATTAAGCCGAACCACTATAAACCCTGTATTCAATCTTCTCTCCTTACTCTCTTTACTTTGATCGTAAATCATTTTGTGAATTCCTTTCTATCGGCTGCCTAGAATCGCTTCCGTATCTCGATAAAGTGTTCGTGCACCTATTCACCCTCCTCTAGGTGCTTATACTAGCTATCTCAGAAAGCACGAAGAGTCATCCATTTTCGAGCTTGTGAAAGGCAGCATCATGTTTGTGTAGCTCCAACGGATGGTTAGGAGCTATTTGGCACATGCCAAACGATGCCAGATTCTAATTTTTTGTTCTCGGCATCAATTTGGGAACGGAATTGCATTTGGTAAAATTTTTGTTCCCAAGAACAGATTGGGAGTGGAATCAAGAATAAAAAAAAAAAAAAGTTGATTCTTGTTCCGGGAACAAATTTGAGAATTATGATTCTTGTTCCGGGAACAAATTTGAGAATCAAAACCAACTCTTCTTCCTCTTTCCTTCCGCTATCCCGCGATCGCCATCCACCACCGCCCGCCACTGCTTGCCTTTGTCCACCACCGCCGCCTGCTGCCGTCCACCGCCGTCCATCACCACCGCTCACCACTGTCCACTACCACCGGTCACCGTCTGTCGGTCTGGCGAGCTTGCCGGAAGCAAGCCTAGCCACCGGTGAGGCTCGGCCTCGCCAGGGCTGGGCAAGCCTTGCGACACCCAGCCCCGCTGATGGCCAAGCGGGCCTCAACCAACCCCGGCAAGGCTCGCGGCCCTGGTGAGGCCGGCCTGGCCACCGGCGAGGCTCGGCCGACGAGGGCTAACCTCGCCAAGGGCTGGTGACGCTTCGGTGAGGTCACCAGCCCTCGTTTGACAGATTGCCAATCCAGCAACCGGCCACAAGAAGAAGAAGAAGAAGAAGAAGAAGAAGAAGAGAAGAAAAAGGAAAACAAAAAGTGAAAAAATTATTTAAAAATTACAAGAAATTGATTTGGAACAGAATCAATGAGCACAGTACTAAACGCAATTTTATTCCAAAATCAGAAATCTTGGATATTTACTAAACGGCTTAACATACTCAAAATTTGTTCCCGGGAACAAAATAAAAAAAAAAATCATCTCTGATCAGAATCGTTACCAAACGCGCCCTTAGTTACTAAATTTTGCAAGTAGATTGATTTAAGCAAGTGAACATTCTAACCCAATAGTCAACAGAGTTCATAATGATTCGATGATTGGTCTATCCATTATCGTTGAGATAAAGGTTGGATAATCTTCAAGCTGAAATCTCCAAGAGCATGGTACAGTTTTACCTGATATCAATATCAACGGATTGTAATGAAAGGAGGGCAGGTTGGTTTGACATGGAGAATCGAAACAAAAGACGAGAAGTGCTTCACTTACTTAGAGCAGCAAATAGTTATCTAGGATACCTAAGTGTCTCCCCATTGCACTTTGACATGAACAAAAACCCTCAATTCAAGTGCTTTATATGCTGTAAGTTTGGCAAGCATCTGAGTTTGAACATTGGAGCCACATAATCTATTTCATTGCATCGACAATCTTTAAGGCATAGCAAATTCAATGACACCACACGAGAATTGATTCAATCTTTTTTTTCGTTCAAGTACTAATTCAACCTTCGCATCACACCAGGACTTTGGATAGTGATACATCTGCACAAAATGAACTTATCAATCTTACGAAACCAAGACGAAGCCATGGCTTCAATGTTAGACCGTCAGAAGCAGGGAGAGGCATTCCCAAGGTAAAGCTCCTTGCTTGATGAACTCCTTATCCAGAGTTAGATATCATTGCCTAGGGGTCTATATTTAATTCAAACCCATTCAATCACTGGAAGCTTACACAAGGAACGGTGATCCTAGGAATAATATTGAATTTACTTATAATCTCCCAAGAGAAAGATGATCGTAAGTATATTATTGCACCATATCAGAAGGTTACAAATATAACAGAGGAAACCAGGGGAGAAAAACACAAGCAACGCATTCCTCAATCTAAACGAAGGGTTTATTCTATGGCTTGTTCGGCTTTAAGGAGCGCACGGACCTCAGGCAAACGAATATAATGGTCAACCACCACATCTCTAGGTGGAAGACATTCCTTAATCAGCGGAATTTCGATGAAGTTTTGTGCCCACTCATGAAGGGATGGGAACCTCTTGGCATCAAATATCTTGATGCCCCCTGTTTCTTCCAAGACGCTGAGCCAATACGGGATCCAACCAGCCACAAGATCCAAATAGCCCATCTTGTCTCCCGCAAAAAACTTCTTGCCTTCAATCTGCTTCTCAAGATAAGTGAAAGACTCTAATGTAGTCTCCACTGCTTTCTCCTTTTCCTCCGCATCTTCGGCCAGACGAGCTTGGAAAGCACCGAAGACACACTGTCACAGTGACATGCAAAAGCAAGTTTGTCATCAGGAGGAATTATTTGACTCGAATGGGAAACTTATTCTGCTGTAGCCACAAACATGCTGATACAAAGTCCTGCGTTTCTGAAGAATGTGAATTATATATATATGGATGCCAGAAGAAAATCCGACCTATAAGAGAGACAAGAAGATCTCCAACTGTCGAGAGGATTTAGTAACATTGACTCTTTTGGTATATGGGTGGGCATCCCCTTGGCAAAGCCACCTCTATGGTCGACTTTCTACATCGATTGAATTTAAGGTTTCGTTCTTTTCAATGGAATTTTCTCAGTTGCAGACACGGTTTCATCAGAAAACCTCGTAAGATAGCATTTTTGGTTGTCCCAGCATATATAAACAAGAAATCCTAATTACAAAGAGCTTCGTCCATATTCAATGGTATCGATTCTGCCATTAGATTGCCATTCAGGAGCTGGCATTTAGCTTGATATGTGTTGTGTATACATAGATGGAATCTGGGGATTCAAGGGAAGCTAACATGCCGCTCCAACATCACGCCGTTACGTTAATATGGCTCTACTTCATATTGTTCTCTCTCTCTCTCTCTCTCTCTCTCTCTCTCTCTCTCTCTCTCTCTCTCTAGAACATGCACTTCTTGACTTGAAGAATCTTTTCGCATGGACTTTGTGCTTTTCTAGTGAACAATCAATTGAAGTATCTAACGGAAAGTCGGAGCCAATTCAGCACCAAGCTTGAACTAGATTCCAATCATCGGCACGGCAATTCATTTTCAGCCTGCTCATAATCAACTTTGGGGGAAAAGAAGTGAACATCATTCAACAGAAAACTCATGCTCCTCGTAACATGAACAAAACAACAGACACAGACGAAAAGCCAAATTTGGGGGAAAAAGTCAAGGGTCACCTTGTCATCAGCAAACTGAGCCCAGAAACGAGCTTGAGCTCTCTCATAAGGGTCTTGAGGCAACAGCGGATAAAAATCACCTCCCTTCCACTTCTCATCGATGTACTCCAGAATCACTTTGGACTCTGCAATCACGACCCCATCGTCCAACAGCACCGGGACCTTCTTGCGCACCGGGTTCGACTTCAAAAGCAATTCGGTCTTCCCCTCGAACCAGTCTTCAACACTGAGCTCGTACTCGAGGCCCTTCAGTTTTAGAGCCCACTCGATTCTTGTGCAGAAGAGGCTCGTCGCAGAGACAATGATCTTTAACTTAGCCATGGTCTCGCTTTGGTGTTTTGAGTAGTGTACTCGAGTTGGGATCTCTCGTATATAAATCAAAATGAGATGCGCTCTTGAAAACGACTGCCGTGTTCAGTCAAATGCCGCCAAGAGAAATCTTCGCACCAACATTGACGACGAACAGTGAAAGGCAAGGCCAAGAAGGAGAAGCAAAATAGATTTGATTGACTCAATTAGACTTCATTGTTTGCCATAAGTTCACCTTGGACCAACAACAAAGTGGACGCATTTCTGCTGTACTATATGTAGATCCCAACCCAACTACATTGCTTAATATGCAGGTCAACAAGCCTGTTCGGTGGCTTCCTTTACTTAGTATTAACCAGTCGAAACTTGCACACACAAATGAGCATCAGTCCACGGATCAAATCGAATGCAAGTCGCATATACAGCTACCAACAGGAATTTCGCTAAGTATCGAAGCAGAATAGATTTATGCACCATATCATGAGGTCACAACTAAAAACATCTTGGAGTCCCTCGTCTTCACCGCAGTCCTTGATGAAAAAGAAAGATACACTTAGGGTTTCTTAGCTCCTAAGGAACGCATGGTTTCTTGAAAATGATCTTAAACTTTAGTTTGCTAGCCGCCGAGTTTGGAAATTGTGGGTCGCGGAGAGGTTGTTGGAAGTTGCGGTCGTCGACATGTGCAAGGGAAAGGGACAAGGATGTATAGTCCAGTAGAAGAGACGTGAGCCATTTCATTTAGGCAACCGAGGATTACACTAGGTGTGATCCACTCATGGTTGCAGAGACTAAGGGCGCACATGATAAAATTTATACTTCTTTATTTCTCTGTTTCTCTGTTTCCGAAATAAGTTTGGAACAAAAATCGGTTTGATAACGCAATTTGATTTTTCTATTTTTGGAACAAAATTCTATTCTAGAAATAGATTTGAAGAATAAATCAAAAACTAAAATTTGTAACTTCTCATTTCTATCAATTTAGAAATCAATTTCTGTTCTAGAAATTTGTTTCAAATCACCAACCACAGAAGTGCCAAAAACCAAGCCAAAGTTTCTGGCAATCGTCAATTGACAAAAATGTAGTACATGACAAAAAGAACAACAAAAGAATGAGAGGGTAGTATAAAGAAAAGTGCCCAATACAAGGCTATCCCACAACCCAAGAAGATAGACATGGATGACGTAGTTATGGCCTAAGCAATAGGGGTGCCAAGAACTGAACTGAAAATCGAACCGAACTGAACCGAAAAATTCAATTTTTTCGGTTCGGTTCGATTTTTTTAGTTCGATTCTCATTAAAAATTAATATTTTTTTATTAGTTAACCGAAGTGAGCCGAACCACGAACCAATAAAATCAAACTATTAAAAATTCGGTTTTATGCTCTGAGTCCTCTCTCCAACTAAGCTCTTCCTCTCTGCGCATTTGCACGAAACTCCATGGGTAAATGCGTGAATCGGTGCTTTGAATGGTGTGTGTTTATATGCAGGACGGGAAGCTGAGGCTGCTCGCTCGATCCGCCTCGCCGAAGCTCGCGTTCAGCTCCCGGCCACCGCTCCCTCGAATCCGAGCCTCCTCCTCCTCCTCCTCCTCCTCCTCGCTCGATATTTCTTCCAATCCACTCTTCGGCTCAGTGCGACTCCTTCGGGCGTCGTGATCAACATTCTTGTGTTTGACGAGTGATTGATTGATCTTCCGTTTCCGTTTCGTTTTTGGAAGGCTTGAGCACTGAATTGGATGCGGTGTCCACTGTCCAGTTTCAGCGAGATCGTCCCCGATACCGTCATCTTCGATGACTTTGAGAAGTGAGCGAAACAAAAATTTTCTTTCTGCACTAGCATTGTCGCGATACGCGATGGCAAAATCCCGTTTTTCTCTTTGGTATCGAAAAAGTTTCAAGCTTGATCGTCCACTAAAAAAAAAACCAAAAAAAAAAAAAACCAAAAACCAAAAACTGAAAATCAAAAACCGAAAAACCGAACCGAACTGAACCGAACCGTTAACACTCCTACAAGCAGCACAACACCAACACAAAATATGCAACACAACGCAGTGTATCGACACATCATTTTTTTTTAAATAAAGAATTCTGATACGTTATATATTTATACATAATAAATTATTTCAATCAAATTAATTTGATTCAAATTCATAAATAAATAAATAAATAAATAATAAGAGATTGGAATGGATTTACACTAAGAATCGCGAGTCCCATGAAATGAGAGTTAAAAGAGAAAAGAATATTAATTTTTTCTTCTTTCATCCTTTATTCTTATTTGTTTTATTTCTTTTACATATTTGTATTTTGACCTATTATTTATTGAAAATTTTTAAAATCAACCTCATGCATGTTAGAATTGCGTGTTGAAATTATGGACTATTGTGTCGAGAGAGTTGACAATATATCGAATTCTCTTACACTTATTAATCACGTATCAAACACGTGTTGGAGTGTCAGACACGATATGAAAGTTCTCAAAAAGTGTCGGTACTTTCGAGATTATGATATAATTATACTTATCACTACAACGATCTGCGAACATGTCAACTCCTACACCCATGAAATGCATGGATATGGCTGAAATTTGTGTGTATGTCATGACTGGATGCTTGTTCTTGTGATCTTTTAGGAATAACTGGGACTGCCCGTATCCTTTTCTAAACCAGCTGAACATTGAATAGCTTGACTTTGTCCACGAGAACACCCATACGTGGATTGTTGTCGACTTACACGGGGATGCCATGCCGAGTTTCATTTGAATTCTGCAGCTTACGCTCACTGATTTTCAAAGAAGTGAGGCCTCGGTCAGCTTCTTTTACCCCTAATATCCAATAAAGTATTTATATCTTCTAGTTTAATTTCTTTTTCTTCAGTAAATGTAGACAAATTACTCATTTATATTCTGCTGTCCAGCACGCGCGACGACTTGTGCATCATTGTGGACTTTCTCTACAAAAGAAGTGATGACTGGGGAGCTTAATCGATCTTGTGTAAATATAAGATAATTTGTCATGTGATGAGATGACAATATTGGCTGGTACACTGATGTGATATCACTCATTCAAATTAAATGTTTTTATTTTCAGATAATTTAATTTATTGTCATTTGGTGGAGTGACCACGTGCCTATTCAAAAAATAAAATAAAATAAAATAAGGGGGCTTAAAAGTCAACATAACTTTGGAAGGTCGAACTTAAAGCAATTCTTTTGTGTTTCATTTTACTAACCGGGTAGGACCACTCTTGTTATAAAGATATTGCTTGTAATAAAGAAATCTCAATTTCTCAACAACATAATTTTTAATTTGAACACGAATTGTCAATCGAGCCTCAAATAGTTGAATCATGAATTGGAATCAAACAAATTGCATGAACATTAAGTGAAACATTTAAAAATTTAAGTAAAGTACCTTTTTATTGTGAATGTTTTAGTAAGATCCATAACTTACAGAAAAGATATCTCAGTTTTGAGTACATGTTATGAATGCTATACATAAGTAGATATTTGTCACTCCCAGCTTTAAATCAAAAGATTACATTTGAAGATAATCACAAATTCTTACACATTATCATTTATGATGGTTTGTAGAGCACAAAATCTAGTTTGAATTATTATTTAACTATCATAATATAATAGTCATCATCAAATTTCACGTTACATTATCAAGTCAAAACAACTTGAGAATTTTTTCTTGCGATTTATTTTAGATATATAATCGAGAATCGACTTATTCACAATGGAAGGCAGTCCTATTCTCATCCTTTTATCCCATTAATATCTTTCAACTAACAAAAAAAATGACTGAAAGAGAGAAGATAAAAGCCCAAAGTAAGAAGCATAAATAAAGGGTAAAGAATACCATAAATAGTTTCTAAATCTTTCACAACAAGAAAATATCATTAATTTGAGGTTGATAAATGTGGATATGCCATGTTAGTCTCCCCCGAGGTATAGGGGCCTGGCTTTTCAATACTGTCCGGGCACAGGAGGCCCATAGTGGAGTCCTTGATTATAAAAATAAATAAATAAATAAATAAATAATGTGGATATGATTGGTCGTTCCAAATAAATTCTAATCCCATAAAAAATTTTAAAATATTTTCACTAGATAAAAATAAAAATAAGATCGTTAAAATATTTTTAAAATTTTATGAGAGTTAGTAACTAGAAAAATTATGAGAAAGGGAGATCTTATGTCGGGTCCAAATAAATTGTGACCATTTATACAAAATAATAATCTGAATAATCCTTTTTCCCATTTACTTTTCTCATGCCAATGTCAAATGTTTTGCGGTACAACCTTATTTTGCTGCCTTTTTAGTGAATTCTTAAGGTTAAATTAGGCTACCACAAATTAGTTAGTGCCTTCTAAAAATAGTTACGTATTCCGTGTATAATAAAGTAAATTTCCATATTTGTTTATATTAGATAGAAATTATCTCTATTGCAAAAGTAACTTCCGTTACGTCAATGACTCGAAATTTGGTCATGTTCTAACAACTCATCTAGTTTTGAAGTAGACTCAAAATTTGATCATGTTCTAACAACTCATCTAGTTTTGAAATATTATAAAACTATCAACAATTTGCTTATAACTTTTACATATGACTTCCCGTAACTTGTAGATGGTTACGACTACATTGGAAAAGTGAGAACAAGCAAGTTGATTACTAATAAGTTTTCCCAAAAAAATTTTTAATTTTTCAAATAAAAAATTTTAATTTTTCAAAAAAATCATTCGAGCAACTTTTCATTTAATTTAAACCTCATTGTCAGTAATTACAGCAATCCATAGTCCATACCCTCTTTCTTGAATTCGTTAAATGGGTTAAAAAAAGTGGTGGGATGGATTGCGGTTGCATCTCATTGGATAGCAGAAGAAGAGACAAGGTTCTGATCTCAGACGACCGGAATTATAATCTTTGAAATCCAACGGTGGGAGTGGGTATGGCTTCGGTTGGGACCTTTAATGCCTTAATAAAGGAGGTCGCATTTGGCCTCAAGTTATGTTACATCGACTTAAAAAATCAATTTCTGGTATGAAAGATACTTAACACAACATTACGTTCACACGGAGTGCTTCGGCTACAAGCTACTCCGTTCCAACATCTCTCCAGGTTAGTAACTATTTTCTTACGGATTCCGATGATACTTCCGCTGATTCAAAAACGATTATTTCATTATGATCGATTCAGTTGATAGCAGTTTCTTGACGTTCCTTGCGCTGTAAGCGATTTCCTCTTCAGTCGTTTCTGTGATGGGGGAGTCGCTCGATGACTGGAGAGAATTCTTCAGGACGACGGTGACCGACGTCTTTGAGTTCATCGACAAGGCCATCACGATCGCCGCGCTTGATTGCCCCCAAGATTTTCTGTCTCAAAGAGGCCGTATCGCGGAGCAGCTGTTCGCATGCGGGACAGCTCGAGATGGAGGTGACTGTGCAGCCGAGAGTAAAGAAAGCAAGGCGAACGGCGACACGGGTAATGCTGCGAGCAGTGTGGGCAGCATAAAGTACGGTGATGTAGAAGCCGAGTCATTCGGCAACAATATCGAAGAGGCCTCTCTAGTTGTCTGTGAAGTTCTAAGGATCAAGCAGGTTTTGGACAACTGCCGACACGAGGTCAATGTCCTAACTCTGAATCTGGTCCATGCATGGCTTATTTCTGTTTCTCGTCCATTCTTTACCCATTGTTTTCGGATGTCAATGGTTCTTGGAGATGAGTTTGTGGATATAACGTCAAAAATGGCTTCTTGAGATCTTCTGGAGAGCATGCAATCTAACTTAGTATCCTTTCTTGGTATAACAGTCTGAGTCCGCGCTGCTTGAATCGTTGAGAAGACTCCGGTCTATGACTATTACTATAAATACATTGAAGGTTCGATTGAAATTCTATAGGGAGTGGTACATGCTTTCTGCATCAACACTTGGTAATTTATTTTGTCCAATTTGTCACAGAAAACTAAGATCGGGATAAGTGTCAACAGTCTCCGAAGGAACTGCGGATCAAAGCTGATTGCTCAGCTTGCCCACGACATTACTATGTACGGAGTGAAACGCCTGTTTTTTTTTTGCGTAGTTTCTGGTTTATAGCAGAGGCTAAGGTCATTTCCATAGAATTTGCCTGTTGAACTTGGCCCTGCAAGAGCTCGATGGTTTCATACTAACTGCTTGATTCTTTTCTTCGCAGGAGATGGAAGGCTATGGTCGAAGAGATATGCCGCAGCACAGAGGATGTTGCTGGTATTAATTTACTGCAGAAAAATCCTTGCTCTTTGAGTCCCCATGCGCCAAGTTTTTTTAACCTTGTGCTTGAATTCTTTTATAGATCCTTGCAACGTCGGAGACAGAACGACATCTTCCATCAAGAACCAGAAGAACATCAGGAAACCAGGACAAGAACAGTACGACGTCAGCCAGGCAGGTTCATTAGCTGACAGGAACCGGAGGCTGAATGTGAACCAGCACCAAGGCCCTGCGAAGCCCAATATGTCCTCAAACGCTGACCTGAGAACAATCCCCACCAGCGAGATTGCGTCGCGGAAGTTTGAGAAGGAGAGAATGCTTCGGTCGCAAAAGTCAAATGAAACTGTCACAGGGGGCAAAAGACCACTCGTCAGTCAACAGAATGTAAGTAGAATAACAAATTTGATTTCCAAGTATACTTTCAACCGAAAGAACTGACTCGTTCATTTGGTTCATTCGAAAGATCAAATGCTCCAACAAAGTCGTAGCAGAGGTGGGGTTTGAATCCAGCGAGAGGAGGACACAAGAACTTCATCGAAAAGCAGAAACAGGTTATTAGATTGATTTCATACTATATAGTCAGCTGTTTCTTGGACCGATTGCACAGCAAGCACTAATTCCGTCATTTCTTTTCACAGACAAAAGGCGTCGGACGGTGCTGGTATTGGATCTATGTGATCTCCCAAAGATGGCAACGAGTCTTAAGGCTCCGTGCACAACAACTAGGAAAGCTCATCGGCAGAGGGTGCTTTCACAGAGCCTGGTATCATCCTTCTGAAGACCAAAAGTACAGAGCCAACAATTTTTTACAGAGAGACCAAAGTTACTGGACTGGTAATCAAGCAAGAGTTCTATAGTTTATAGTTTTCTTCTTAGTTGAAGCCAATTAAAAGCACTGGGAGCTAATCAATAGAGTCCTTCTAGGAGGTAATGTTGATGTGTTTGCCAGAAATTGTATCTAGCAACCTGTAATCAAGACTTTAATTTCTCAGCTATAAGAACCTAGTTTGCTTTTACAGCTTGGCTGTCTCACGTTCTCCTACTACGAATTGCTTCTGTGGCCATAAGAAATGGATGACTAATGAATCGGATGTGCTTTGTGTCTCCAGAATTTAGCTCGTTAAATTCAATTATAACATGGGAGACGACCGCTTTCTCTGAATGAAGTTAAAATTAGTTTGGCATGTAAGTTACAAGTGGTTTTATCATCGAAGGAGATATGTAGCAAGCAACTGAAATTAGGAAAAGAAAAAGAAGTTTCTTCCTGAGAGAGGGGAAAAAACAACAGAGTAACGTTACAAAGACGAGCATAAAACGTTGCTGCAGATGAACATAAGAGACGTTGACATGAAATGTTGTCTGCAGCATAAAAGAAACGGACAACACATCTGGATAATTATTAAGGTAAAAGGATACCGCCAACATCACCCGAAGTTGGACCTTCCGAATCTCACCTAGCAACAGATATTAGCAAGTTCTATTGCCAAAGTTGAGATTAGGATCAACCGTTCCAATCATCCCCCGATACTACGGCAGACGCGTATAACGCAATAACAAGCACTCATGCATCAGTGACGAGCCAGTTCCTCCACCGAGAGAGAGGCATACTTGGAAATTTTCAGAAAGAAAGGACAGAGTTGTGGCATCTCCATGAGAAAATATTAGGTGGTCCGAGCGCACCAAGTCAGCATGGTCCCGGGCAGTAGGTACAACTCACTTCTGAAGTTATTCCTATAACTTGAAGTGCCCTGTCTGCATCAGTCATGCACTAACTAAAAGAGAGGAAATCAACACACTAAACGGCGCAGAGGACTGTAGAATGAAATTATTCCCAAGAAAAAAAGGTGCAGGCAAATGTAAAATTAAGTGATCCATAAGGAGGAGCTATCGTGTCTCTTGAAGGTTTATTAGCTACAGAAGTAATTTTATCGACTCATGCTTACTGGAGGCTACCAACCTAGAGCAAATAATCAAGTACATCGCAATTGATCTTTACCTTGAAGACAATCGTAGACTTTAACCTCCTATCTCACTGTTCGTAGACAAACAACGAGATGCCTTGTTCCATAGCGAAAAGAATGTGAATGCACACATGGACGAGATTTAGCACTAATTAATGTTTCATTACTTTTTATTTATTAAATTTTGAATTAATAATTATAAAAACTATTGCATCTTATTAAAATAGTGTGATTGTTTATAAAAGAGTCACGGTTATTTTTTAATTATTTAATTTCGAATTTATTATTTTTTCCTAATAGTTATCTAGAACTCTTACAACCATTAAAAATGTTGTTTTTTATTCGGAAATAAGTTCTTCATCTTTAAAAGGTTGTATTCGTTCGAATGTATTTATTCAACAATTGTTTCAATTCTTTGCAAAACTATCAAGTATTTTCATAATCTTCTTTTTCATTTTTCGTTTTTTTCGAAAAATATATTCAAAAACCAAAAAAAATACTAAAATTATTATCTAATATTCTTATTTGAGACTTTATTGTATCCCGAATTAAATTTACCGGTGACTATTAATAATATTATAAGACAAATAAAATGATATCACGTCTCAAAATCCGATTTAAATACTTTAAAGATCCAACTTCATTATTCTATCTTATTTGAAGCTATATTTTTCTAACACTCACAACAGCATCAACCACTTTAATAAGCCCAATGGCTTCATTATAGTGCCCCCTCGCCCAGTCATCACCAGCAGCAGATTGCCCATATACAATATTACCAGGCCAGAAGATCTTCCCATAGGAACCTGTTCGAATGGTAACCATGGTGCGTAAGTCATGATCCATCAGCACAGCTCGAGGAACAAATCCACCACGAGATGCCTCATTGTAGTAGACACTTACAGTGCAGATCAGATGTCCCATGCTCGTCGCAGACAACTTCTCAAAATTCGGATCCAATCTGGTTACCGACCAATTTGGTTACCACATTGTCCACCTCGAACATAAAGGATCTCTCTTGTCTTTCCTATATTCACTACAAACTAAAATCAGTAACGACCGCATAGGATTACGACCAAATTCAAATTCAAAATTATGACGATACATTGTTTAGATTAGAATAATATTCTAAGAAATAGATGGGGAATCAACAGACTCTTAGCCCAAGGCAATTATAGTCTCATCGTTTTATACTGTTAATATCTCTCAACCAACCAAAGTAATGAGAAAATTGTCCAAATCAATCCTAACCCTATTTTGCGGAACCCTAAAATATTCAATCTTCTCAATTTAGTACTAAGAAATTCCAACATAGTCATCCTAATTAATTTTCGCAAGAAATCATTGATTAAGACGGATAGCAATTATTGAATCGCCACATTAGCAATTTCCGACAAAATTTGATGAAAAAGACTACTTTGAAATTTTAGGTAAAGGTTTAGGATTAAACTGGCAATATTGAACGTGCATGACCTCATTAGCATCCATTCAATAGATTTATGACTAATTGGATGATTTTTCCTAAAATAACCTTAGAGAAGTTTCTAGTTCTCTTTCATAAAGTGTTGTTCTAAAAATTATAAGTTATGAACTCTTGGTGGTTTTTATGAAAAAAGAAAAATTGATATCATGGAGTAAAGTAATTACTATTAAGTATTATTTTTTTCTCTCCTGAAAGGCAAAAGCTAGAGGATAACTAGCTTCTATCTGGCTTTTACAAGTAAATTTTTGACGCCAACAAATTTGGGGTAAAGAATCCCATTTAAGTTTCTAAAATTATCGCTACATGAAAATATCTTTAATTCGATGAAATTTAGCTTATTGAAAAACTAAGATAAATGTGGATATGTGTTCGGTTTCAAATAAATTTTAATTCCATAAAAAAAATTAACAATATTCGATAAATGAAGATAAGAAAGAGATCTATAGAATATATGTATAATTTATAATTTGATGAAAGTTAGTTCCATAAAGGATTAGGAGAAACGTAGACTGTGCTATATTAGTTCCAAATAGATTATAAAATAACAACTTGAATAATGTTTTTTGGATTAATTCTTTCATGCTAATATCAAATGTTTCAATAAACCCTTATTGACCTTCTATCGCCTATTTAGTAAACTCCCATAAATTAGTAACTTTTAAACATGGTTTGTCATTTTGTAAATATATAAGGTGAGTTTTCATTTTTTTTTTCATATTGGTTAGTAATTATCTCTGTTGCAAAAATAATTCTCGCTATCAATTTGGTAATGTCTCTAAGAATATCTAGGTTAAAAGTAACTCAAAAGCTATATGAAACTTGTTTATAACTTTTCCATGTGATTATTAATTTTTCATATAGAAAGGTAAGTTAGAATATGATGTTGGATATTGATATATAAATTCAAGGATTTTTAGACATTGCTTTTAGTTAGTTTTCCATGGGTTTGGTAAACCCCAAAACAGCCAGAGGTAATTTTCATAAATTAGATTCAAGCGACATTTAATTTAATTCAAATTTACAAAACTTATCAAAAATAATTAATCCTACTCCATGCCCCTTTTCTTTTAGGGGTTCGAATTGGAAGAAGGAGAGAGGCGGTTCGGATCTCAAACGACCCGTTAGTTATTATTTTCTTTGATGATCGTCGAAATCCAACGGTGGAGATGGCTTAGCTCTGTTCTGATCTAAGATAGGAAAGTCGAAGTCCTTTAAATTCCCTCCTTTTCTGCTCTGTTGCGACACTCAAAACGCTCCCCTGTTCTGACATAGCAGAGCTGCAGCATCTCTCTCAAGGTTAGTCGCTGATTTTCTCGCCCATTATCTTCCTCCGTTGTTGCGCCGATGATTCTGCTTCTCTTTTGAAACGGGGTCGTTCAGTTCCATCGGTTCGGTTGTTAAAAGAAGGAAATTTACCTCGCAGTTTTTCAAGCGCCGTAAGTGATCTACTGTTGGATTGTTTCCACGATGGGGGAGTCGCTCGATGTGTGGAGAGTTTTCTTCAGGACGACGGACACCGACATCTTCGACTTCATAGACAAGGCGATCACGATCGCCGCGCTCGATTTCTCAAAGATTTTCTGTCACGAAGAGGCCGTATCGTGGAGCGGCTTTTCTCGGCTGCTCGGGCCGGAGGTGATTGCGCAGCCACGAGTAAAGAAAGCAAGGTGAATGGCCACGTGGGGAATGCGGCGCACGATGTGGTGAGCATAAACTGCAGTCATGGTGAAGCTGAGACATTCAGCGATGATATCGAATGCACCTCTCGAGTCGTTCGCGAAGTTCTAAGGATCAAGCGGGTTTTGGACAATAGTCGACGTGAGGTCAGTGTCTCAACCCTGAATTTTGTTCATCGCTGGTGAATTTCTGTTTCTTGCCCCAATCTTTACCCATAGACCTTGATTTATAGTTTTTGGAAATAAATGTGTCACTAAACCCTTCAAAGTGTTTCGAGCCCTATTCATTCTTGAGATCTTCTGTAGCGCATGCTATCTTACTTCGTCCTGTTTCTGGGTGTGGCAGTCTGATTCCGCGTTGCATGAATCACTGAGAAGACTCCAGTCGATGAGCATCACTGTGGATATATTGGAGGTTTGATTAAAGTTCTATATGGAATGGTACATTCTTTTCGCATCAACCGTCTATATCTTGATCGTTTAATTTGTTTGACTTCTCGTAGAAAACTAAGATCGGGGTAAGCGTCAACAACCTCCGAAGGAATTGCGGGTCGAAACAGATTGCTCTGCTTGCCCACAACATTACTATGTATGAAGTGATCCATTCGTTTTACTAAAGTGTCCCGTTTATAGTATAGCATTAGGTTATCTCGTAGAATTTATCTGTCCAAATTCGCCCACAATATTACTAAGTGCACGATTCTTTTCTTTGCAGGGGATGGAAGGCTTTGGTGGAGCAGTTTTGCTGCCGAACAGGGGATGCTGCTGGTATTTATTTACTGCACAAACATTCTTCTTCTTTATCTGGAGGCCCCACATGCCCAGTTTTCTCAACTGGTTGCTTGAATTCCTTTTGTAGATCCTCACAAAGTTGAAGACGGAACAACATCTTCCGTCAAGAACCAGAACATCGGGGAACTGCCTCAGGAGAAATCCGACTTCAAAGAGCCCGCTTCACTCGCTAAAAAGAAGCGGAAGCTAAATTTGAACCAGCAACCAGGCACCGGGAAGCCCAATGTGTCCTCAAATACTAACTCGAGGACAACCCCAGCAAGTGAGGTTGCATCACGGAAGTTGGCGAAGGATAGAATTTTTCGGTCGCAAATCTCAAATAGATCAATCACGGGGTGCAAAAGACAAAATGCCATTGACGTAAGTAGAAAAGCCAATTTAATTTCCGTGTATCCTTCTGATGATATGAACTGACATGTTCATTTGGTCCAATCAGGTGACCAAAGGCTGGAACGAAGTTGTGGCGGACATTAAGTATGAAGCCACCAAGAGAAAGATGCAAGAACTTTACCAAACAGTAGAAACGGGTTAGTTGATTGAGTTCGTAGTATGGTCAGCTTTTCCATAAAACTAATACACGGCAAGGCATAATTCTATTATTCCTTCTCAACAGGCAAGAGGCGGCGGACAGTGCAGACATTGGATTTGTGTGATCTCCCAGTGATAGCAGCGAGTCATAAGCCCCCGTGCGCCAGAACTGCAAAAGCTCATCGACAGAGGGTGATTTCGCGGAGCCGGGTTTCATGCGTTTGAAGATCTAAAGTCCATAGCCAACAATTTTGCCACAAAGAGATAGAGGACTTTGGACTTGGGATCAAGCAAGAGTCGCATTGTTCATAGTTGTACTCTTAGCAGAAGACGATCCAAGACAACTAGGTGTTAATCATTAGTCGTATTTTAGGAGGTGATGTTGATGATTTCTTTGCTGGAAGTTGTACATTGCAATTTGCCATCAATAAGGACCTCAATTTTTTTAGCCATGTGATGCGAATACAGTTCTATCCTCGTATTTCATTTACTTTAAACCATGTAAGTACAGACTTCTTACGTTACACTTTCCCATGGAACAGCTTGAGCGTCTCACGTTCTCACACTGAATTTGCTTCTGTGGTCATGAAATGGGTCTCTAATGAATTTAGATGTGTTTTATGTCTGGAATTCAGCGCGTTATATTCAATTATAGAAAGGAAGACTACCACTTTATCTGAACGAAGTTAAAAGTCATTTGGCTTGAAAAAAAAAAATACACCGAAATGCGACAAGAGCGGTTTTATCACCGAAGGATATCTATGAGACGAGCGAAAAATAAGAGACGGATTCACAGAGACGAGAAAATTGGAGCTTGCAGATGAACATATCATAGATTCATATGATTCATGTTCTCGTCTGTAGCATAAGTGACACAGGACATCACATTCGGAACCAACAATAGAAAGGTAGAAACATATCGTGAACACCACCCGACCTCAGACCTTCCAAAACGATATTAGCAAAGTAGGTTTCCCAACCGGTCCAATCATCCCCTCATACTACGGCAGGCACGTAATAACGCAATAACGAACACTCAAGGATCCATTACACTCCTGCTACTAACTCTCACATGTCATCCGCTATCTCCTCCTCCTCCTCATCCTCATACTCGCCTTCCTCATCAGCAGTCGCATCTTGATATTGCTGATACTCGGACACAAGATCATTCATGTTGCTCTCGGCCTCGGTGAATTCCATTTCGTCCATTCCTTCACCAGTATACCAGTGCAAGAAAGCCTTTCTCCTGAACATGGCAGTGAACTGCTCGCTCACCCTCCTAAACATTTCCTGGATGGAAGTTGAATTCCCGATGAATGTGGAAGCCATGGAAAGCCCCTTGGGAGGAATGTCACACACGCTTGACTTCACATTGTTAGGAATCCATTCCACAAAGTAGGAAGAGTTCTTGTTCTGTACATTTATCATTTGCTCATCAACCTCCTTGGTACTCATCTTGCCCCTGAACATCGCTGATGCAGTAAGGTAGCGGCCGTGCCTTGGGTCAGCAGCACACATCATGTTCTTGGAATCCCACATCTGTTGTGTGAGTTCTGGCACTGTCAATGCACGATACTGCTGGGAACCGCGACTGGTCAGAGGGGAAAAACCAACCATAAAGAAGTGCAGGCGAGGGAAGGGGATCAGGTTAACAGCAAGTTTCCTCAGGTCAGAGTTCAGTTGACCCGGGAAACGGAGGCAACAAGTAACTCCACTCATGGTTGCAGAGATCAAGTGGTTCAGATCGCCAACTACAAAAGCATAAAAACCCAAGCCAAGATTTCAGCCAATCATCAATTGACAAAATGTAATCCACAACAGAAAGGACAACAAAAGCACATAACAGCAGTCTGAAGTAAAGTGCCCAACGATACAACACTATTCCATAGGCCAAGAAGATAGAAATAAAGTGCATACTTCTTAAACTATTCTTATTTAATTAGTTTATATTGAACAGACCAGACTGAAGAACCAGCGATATGATTATTGAATTGTAAAAAGGCTATAAAGCAAATAGAAAACAGTAAACACCAGATTCTAGACAATTTGCAATGGTGCCAGCATGTCTGAATTTCTATTGTTTGGCCACTTTTCTCTTTCAACTCAGCATGCCAGATGTAAACCAAATAAATCAAATAGAGTAGACCATGAAGAAACTATATCTAAAGCCATGAATTCTTGTCTACTTACAGCTGGGAGTTGTCAGCTTGAGAGTCCGGAAGCAAATATCATACAAAGCTTCATTGTCCAGAACCATGCATTCATCTGCATTCTCCACGAGTTGATGGACAGAAAGGGTGGCATTGTAAGGCTCGACCACTGTATCAGAAACCTTAGGAGAAGGGAACACAGAGAATGTCATCAACATCCTATCAGGATATTCCTCCCTGATTTTTGAGATGAGCAAAGTGCCCATTCCAGAGCCAGTTCCTCCACCAAGTGAATGGCATACTTGGAAACCTGCATAAAGACCACCCGATGTTATGGTATCTTCACACAGTAGATGAAAAACATTCTTTTTAAGTTATTCCTATAACTTGAAGTCCCCTATCTGCATCAGTCAAGTACCACCTAAAAGAAAGGAAATCACCACATTAAATAGAGTAGAGGACAGTAAAACGAGATTATATGATGATATTTGCCCTGAGAAATAAGGTGCGCACAAATGTAGCATGAAGTGATCCATAAGGAGTAGCTAGAGTATCTCTTAAATGTTTATTAGCTACGGATGTAAGTTTATCAACTTATAATTACCGGAGTCTACAATCATAGAACAAATGATTAAGTGCAACATAATCAGCAATCAATCTTTACCTTGAAGACAGTCGCAGTTCTCAGCCTCCTTTCTCACAACATCAAGAACTGCATCAATAAGCTCAGCGCCTTCAGTATAGTGCCCCTTGGCCCAGTTATTTCCAGCACCCGATTGCCCAAAGACAAAATTATCAGGCCTGAAGACCTGCCCATAGGGACCAGTTCTAATGCTATCCATGGTGCCCGGTTCAAGATCCATCAGCACAGCTCGAGGAACAAATCTACCGCAAGACGCCTCATTGAAGTAGACATTGACACGCTCAAGCTGCAGCTCAGATGTCCCAATGTAACGACCAGTCGGATCTATCCCATGCTCGTCACAGACAACTTCCCAGAATTTGGATCCAATTTGGTTACCGCATTGTCCACCCTGAATATGAAGGATCTCTCTCATCTTGCCTGCACACATTAAAAACTAAAATCAGCATCAACGGCACGGTACAATGACCAAAGTCAAGTTCATAATGGTCACTATAGCTAACTTAGTGGAATGCAATATAGACAACAATCACCTAAGTCGTGTGTTTGACCCAAGCACCCAACAGATCATAGAAATGACAAACAGCAAGATCGATCGCGACTGTCTAGGCATTGAATCATCGAAGAGTTCTCTTTCCCTGATAAAGAAAACGGATGGTACTGCCGTATGACCAACTCTTCACCTGAAAGACAAGCCAGCTTATAGCTCACTCACGAAACAAGACAACCTCACTTCATGTACGCAAAAACGACACTCCAGTGGATCGCTAATTCTTAAATATGTAACTCGCTTTAGCATGAGAAACACGAATCTGCTTATTCAAGCAGCTCCCGCAGCCAGATCGGACTGTCCAAACAAATGCAGACCGAAAAATCAAGACCGGCCGACGGATCTACAGCTCGAGAGCACGCACGAGCCGCAACTTCGACAGATCACATGCAGAAAACAACGAAACATCGAGCGAAGCTCCCGCCGATTGCTCGGGGAACAGATCGCAGTGCAGCAGCGACAGTTCGAACCAGCCGCGACACGCGCGCCGCATCGACACGGATCGGAAGCATTTCCAAGCCACGGCATTCGAATCGAGCAAACCAACACCTCATCAATGGCGACCGAAACACGAAGAGATCTGCTCGATTCTCCAAAAATAAAAATAAAAAAATAAAAAACGCGAGGAGAAAACGAAGCACGACGGAGCATCGATCGAAGAGCGCGCGCGCGCGATGAAGCTTACCGGAGAAATGCGGGCGGAATCCGGCGGATCGGAAGGGGATCGGCGACGGAGATGGAGCGACTGGAAGTGACACTGAGAGAGTGTGGATTGTAGAAGATATGGGACAGCGCGACTGAGGAATGCTTATATATACGCGGGAGCGAAGTGGGAGGGGGAGCGCAGCGGTGAAGCGTCGTGCGGTTTCGGTAGATCGGACGGCGAGGGTCGTTTCCTTCCTTTTTCGGTGATGGGGTCCCTTGCGGTGCCGTCCGATGGGGACCGCGGACGGCTCGGATTCGTTTTTGCCGTTTTTCTTTATAAACAAGTGCGTTCGGCGAATTTTAAGGTGATCCACATCCATCTGATCATTGCTTGCTCGAATTGCATCCGTACATCATCCATAATCCCTGTTCTTTGGGAATCTCCGTCCGATCGGACGGCTACGGTGCACTGGATTCATATGCACCCGATTTTATTCGAATGGCGGCTCCCACTAAGGAGGGGCAATTGTGTTCGAAAAGTTTTATTAGGTACTCGGGAATCGATATCTTTCGATGCATCATCAATTGTCAATCGCATGAGACGCTGCGAATGGCGAATCAAATGACTTGTTGTTTAAGTAACGTTGGGAGCGATTTCAAGATGTTATTGCGAACCTTTCATCTCTATGGGTCCGTCGATAATGACGTCTTAATCCATTGAAACAATGCAAGGTTTGAGCAAAGTAGTGATTCCTAAATTTATCTTGAAACCACAAGCTCTACATTGATTATAAATGGAGCTTCCCCAAGTTTTTTGTGATAGTTCGAATTGATAAAGATAGTTAGACCACGAAGCAAGAAAAATCGAGTAAAAATTGGCTCAAGGGGCCTTGGTTGTGCTTTGATCGCATTTCCTTACAAAGACCGAGGATTTTATCGAATCAATTGAAAGATCAACAATTTAATTACATCATGTACTGCAAATTTGAAATTTCCGATATGAGATATCTTCTCATCTCCAAAGTAAAGACAAATAACATGATCCATTGAAAGATCAATAATTCAATCATAAAAAATTGAAATTTCATACATCTCATCTTAATTTTTATATTAAAGTGGCTTACCATATATATATAAATAACTTATGGAGTTCCTAGTTAGGTAGGGATATTTTGTTTTTTCAGTCTCGCAATCTAACGATGGAGATTAGAAACCAAATGGAAGTGGATTTTCTCCGGGCTGCACCTTGGGGAGCAAACTGGTAGGTCCCAGAATGTGCATTGTGCAGCAGATCACATGAGGGGGAGCGAAATCGACATGTGACCCGCCACGTTATGCCAGCAAAGGTGTTGGACTCACTCCATCCCCCCTCTCTTAACCGCGGTTGGGATTTTGACTGGACACCACGGTTAGTCCGAGGGCCCAATCAGCTGGGAATCCACGTTGCTTGGTTTAGGGTGTAAGCATCCTCACGACTGCTTAGCTTTATTATATTGGGGAACTGCTTCCATCTCAAGACCAACTGTGCTTGATCCAATTGTTTTCTCTAGGACCATAATTTTTTAGGTTGGAGGATGTGGGACGACAGGTGTCAAATGAGGGGAATCCCATGGAGGGTATACGTAATTTATCCAGCTGTAATTGTACTCGTTTTCCCGTAAAAAGTATCAAGGTGGTTTACACGTGTGTACTTACGGTGCATTTTGAAATTGACGGAGCACGCATTCTGATGTCCATTTCTTTTTTGTCATTATTGATGCTCGAGAGAAAAATTATATTTGTTGTCCCGCAGATGGTTATGATTGGTATAAATTCGTTTCATGACAAGAAGATCTGAAATCCGGTGGACTAAATAAGATGCAGGCTTGAGCCCAAATGGGTAACGATACAAAAGTGTTCATCCACGCCATGGGCGTAAACCACACAAGTTATAATACTGGGCCTTAACCATTAAGCCAACCCATGACCAATCATTGGGCATAGAAGCACATTGAAGAAGCCATAATTGTTTTGAGTAGCTTGGCATTGATCCTAACACTTCCGATGACTTGCGGATTTGATTTTGCGATCAGTTTGGTGAAGAATTCTTTGTGAAAAATTTCAAATTTTTATGCGTTTGTGTCCCTGAAAATAATGAGTTAATGGAAATCGTTTGCGGTCAAAGAAAATATTTATACTTAAAATTAGAAAAATGAAATTCCTTAATCTAAAAAAGGGGAAATTTCCCTTGACTTGAAATCGTTTTTCTCTATCAAGAAGTTTTCCAGAAGACAAACGCACTTGGAGTGATTTTTCAATTTTACGCTGGACAACCCATTCTCATCTCGGCAGAGAATTCATTCGAAGCTCTAGTTTTGCTTTGGGCCGCCCAAGAGCATTGCACAATCTCACAATTGAGCCATCTCAGCCCAATTGTAATCCACTAATTCACGAGCCATTTTAAGCACGCCTGCTCATTCCATGGCCCGTTTCTTATCAGAAACTCAATTCAATCCAAATTTAACAGAGAGAGAGAGAGAGAGAGCCAATTCCTGGTCCAGTAGATATTAAGAGATTGGGCCTGAAAAGAGCCTGGGGCTTCTGTTCATGTCAATCCACCATCCTTCCATGCTCTAATTCCTACCTCTTTCGGGCCATATCTGCTCTATTGCCTATCTTTCCCAAGCAAGGAGAAAAATGAAGAGCAATCTCGTGTCTCTGACGATGCTCTTTCCCACGGAAAACACCTCACCGATCTTATATGACCAGGCAGGGCGTGATAAGACAAAGCTCGATCATATGGCCCAAACGTGAAACCGTTTGTGTTCGGTGTCGCCACAGGAATTGACCTAAATTTTACTAATTCCACAGGTTCCATTGTGGTTCCGGAAAAGATACCAAGATGGATGCGAATCCGTCGCGTAGACTTTGACCTCAGGTGCACCCCAGAGGATCAGATAATGCGAAACCCCCCTACTTTGACGGTTCAATACAAACATCCCCATCCACATCTACATCTCATTATTATTATATACATGCCGTCTAGACCATAGCAGGTCTTTAGTGGATCGATACCTAAGGAGCCGTCGCTTTCGGCCGCTCATGAATCTCCATCCTCATTCATGCACGCTCCCCTAATTTGACTTCCTTCTCTTTTATGTGCCGCCCCTCACGTAACCCCAAAGACGGGGTTGATAGTCGAGCATCAAGACCGAGAGGCCTCGCAAGAGATCACGCTCTCTGTGGCTCAACTTATTTCGGGTGCATTTAGTAAATAGTCTTGCTCCTGAGAATAATTTATACTCGAAAATAGTTTGATGGAATATTTAAATATTAAATCGCGTCTTCATTTAATAATTTTAGCTTTTAGAATAATTGATTGTGGTATCACAAAATCTCATATAATATTAAAGTTTGAGATCCTAAGTTCAAATAATTTTAGGTCCCATTTGCCTCCCAAATTAATCACATCCATTAAGGCAAACAAAAAAAATCTAACTAAGAATAAGGGGAGTGATAAAATATTTAAATATGAAATCACGCCTTCATCAACTTAAACTTTAAACTCACAAAATCTCACATAGTTTTTTTTTGTTCTTTGGACGATTTTTTAAGCATTTTAAGTTGTTTGATAATGATTAAAAAAAAATTTTATTTCCGAATAAAATTTAATGCAACCCTCAAATTTTTTGACTTAAAATTTTTTTAATTTTAAATAATTTTATTACATTTTTCTCTTTTTTCTTCTTTTCCTTTTCTTTTTTTAACTTTCTTAAGAAAAAGAAGAATAAAAGAGAATGAAAATAGTTTTGGTTTAATTCTTAAGTTGTTCCTAGGTATAAAAATGTTTTCTACTTTTTAATTCCATTTTAAATCTATTTTCAAGAACAAAAACTTTATCAAATAATTTCATTTTTTGGTATTCCAAGGAATAAAAAGAACATAATTAATTATTGTTTAATCAATTACCAAACAGGCCTTTTGAGCTCGGACGATATTGTCTCGAGAGATCAATGGGAGCCTGGTGAGAATCAAACCCGACACCTCATGTTCACATCTCCGAGAGTATATCTTTAGCCACTCCTACGAACTAATATAGAGGAATTAGGCATAGGTGTACTGCGCTTAGACGCATGTGGGGGTGGCCTGGGGCTATAGGAGAACCGGGCCAGATAAAGGTTGCACGAATCCGGCGCGACAGATTGCAAAACTTATCGAGGAGATGGGTCCTACCCATGTGAAGGGTGTTGAGGATTTGCTATCAAAACCGTGCAATCATGGCTTTTTACCATAATCAAAGGAGGTCCGTTCCAAAGGCTTCTCCGCCAAGTTATAAAAGAATCGACGCATCCCGCTCGGCTGGCTTTGCTGATTGACTTCTTCGATTGCTCTCCCCCTTGATTTATCAATAGTTAATTTGCTTTCGTAAAGAAGACAGGAACGCCAGAAAACCCGGGTTGAAATTCGGGGCCCCGGCGTTGGACCCGGTTTTCGTTTGGTGCTTGGAAAGTTGGTTTTGCGTTTGGTTGAGCGATGGCATGGCGTGAGAGTTTGTTTGCTTTATTTTGTTTATGGTGAAAGGCATCCCAAAGAGATGCAAGCAATGCGACATGGAAGCGATGATTTTTAGAATTTTTTAAATTATTAATTTTTTGCGAAATAAATGAAAATTGTTAACGTGAAAGTTTTGTAATTTTCGCAATTCAACCCTTTGATCTTTAGAAATAGAGCCTCTAAACTTTTAACATAATATGTGATATTGGTTGATTATATTCATTAGTGTTGAATACGAGTCGATTTTAATACCTAATCGATGTTGGTAGTTGGACACCATTAATAAGTGAATAATTTTGGGAAAAGTGTCAAAAAAGTCCTAGACATATTACATTTGTGTTAATTTAGTCCTAAACCTTTTAGGCTACATTTGGTAAAATTCATATCCCCCGTTTGGTGTTTTATCAAGACAAGATAAAGTCGAATATAAAAGAGATAGAGGTCGAAATAAAATTGTCCTGTGGGAAAAGTAGAATAAAGTGAATAGAAATTTTATATATCTATAGTAAGAAATTTTTTTCTCAAATAAAAAACTTCTTAAATTAACAAATTTAAAATTATATTTCAATATAAATATATTTGAATAAATTTCAAAATAACAAAAAATAAATTTTTTAAAATTTAATCTTATTATTATTTATGTATTCGAATTCAATTCTATCTTATAATATAAAATTTAATATATAAATATATATCTATATTTGTTACATATTTTGGGAATTTTAGTGTTTTAGGTATATTACTATATTTTTCTATTAAAAAATTTTTTATTGGTGAATAATGGAAGGGGAGGAAAGAAATAAAAATAATAATTAAAAAGAAAGGAAAATAAAATAAAATAAAATAAAAATAAAGTTGACAAGAGTGTTATAAAAGATTTTTACCATCTCCATCTATAAAATTTATGATAATTTATATTGATATAAAGTTTTAACCAAACAATATATATGATATGATATGAATATATCCAACTTTATTATTACAACTATATGATATAACAAAATCCCTTGGATTTCATATTATATTTTATATATTTTATTCTAGTTAGAAATTCATGCAAACCAAATATAACCTTAAAGGTGCCAATTTAATTTTAAATCTTTTGACTTGATGCTACTTTAGTCTTTTTAACCAATGTTGGTTGAATATTGCTGATATGAATAATGACCAACTTACGTAATACTATGGCAATGATGTGGAAATTTTTAATGATTGTTTTATTACTTTTCTGATTTTTTCTTCTTCTTTTCTCTCATTCCTTTATTCTTCCTTTTACTAATGACTGACCACTAGCCACAAGCGATGGTTAGCCACCAACCATAAGTGGGTGGGCTGGCCTTCCCTAGTCACAGCAAGGCCAAGCCTTGACGAGGGTCGACCTCGCTAGATTTGGTGAGGGGAGCCCTCGTCGAGGCTACCCTAGCCCAAGCAAGGCTCGGGCCTCGCCCGAGCATAGCCATGCCCAATGGTTGGTTACCACAAAAGGAAGAAGAAAAGAGGGAGAGAAAAAAAGAAAATCAGTAATACTAAATAAAAAATTATTAAAATATTATTTAAAATCATCTACGTCAACACTAGCGGTGTCATGTATGCCTACCGGCAATCCCATCAATAATATCATGCCAAAATTAGCCAGAGTAACTAAATTGACACAAAGTCAAATAGTTTAAGAGTAAATGATACCATTAAAATGTTTAGGATTATATATTGGCAACAATGTAATAAGTTTAGAACTTTTCCAACACTCTTCCCAAAGAATTTTTTTATCTACAAAATTGATCAGGTCTCAGCAGGCTTGGCCGGTAAGACGTCCACCTGAGAAGAGAATTGCCTGCCTAGGCCTTCCCCTTTTATTGAGCAGACCATTGGAAATTCTTTTGTTATGACTCGAACTCGTTCAGTGACGTCGTTATCGTCAAATTTGTCGTCCAAAGAATTCACAGGCATGAAAACTCATAAATCATCGGGTCAAATTCACTTATACGCCAAGTAAATACAAGTTAAGTACTCTTAAAGATTACGGCATGTGACGGGGTTACATTTCCAGCTTTCAGATTACGATAGTAAACCCACCAATAATTTACGCTTCTAGAAAAGAGAGAAAAGAAACAGAACAGTTAAGAGAGGCTTCAAAGAGAAAAGCTAATCTTCGCAATTAACGGACCCCATGCATGTTAATCTAGCTGAAAAGATGTTTAGAACACACGACGTCGTACATCAGCATGTGTGCAAGCCTAAATGACCGATGAATTAATAAAACGTACTTAGAGAAAGGTTATGAAGGTCGGTTGGACCGCCCATGGCCAAACCATACACTAAAATCCTTGACATATAAGGATTAAAACAACCATACACTAAGTCCATTGAGACATATAGAAATAATGCCTGAAATTTTCAGACCAATCTACTAAATTAGTGTACCGAGCAACATAAAAATCATTATAGGCATCAAATATACCACATGACCTAATTAACTATCTTTTTAGGTATGAAAAAGGGTTTAAGCCGAATATAAAAATTTAACTTTGTAAATCTACTATCTCTATTTTATCACTTAATGAAACACAAGTGACTCTCTCTAGGAGGTAATGAAAAGAATTGAGTATCCAAGCCCTTATCGATTTCAAGATTAGCAAATTAGTTAGTAGAGCGATTTCCTTTTCAAAAATTACGCCGCACTTTAAATTCGAAGCAAAGGCATAGTGGTCTTCTAATATCTTTAAGCAGTTCTGACATTATCAATCATAAACTCTGGACTAACAAGATCAGTGATGGCTTCAAAGTCAATCACAATGACGCCCACAAAACTCAAAGTCTTGCTCGTATCGACCAACATATTCCCACAAATGTAGCGAAACCGCTGAGCACCCGCTTGACCTTTTCATTCACCTTTTCATTCGTAGTTGGCCGTATCACTTAATTTATCGAGTCGGTATATCCACTTTATTATAATAAGTTCTATCTTTTTTCTTTTTAATGTGCGAAAAAGCAAGGGTGGGTTAGATAGGCTTCCATAAGATTCCTATGGAGGGGGCCCCTACCTCCATCGGCCTCATAATCACCGGGGCATCATGTTTGGGTGGTGATGATTAAGGAGAGGGGGGGAGACAATTGAGTTGCTTCCCCGTGTTTACCTAACCTATGCTCCCCACCCACGATTAATTTATAAAGCCTTATCTTAGACCTCAAAGCACCTAAGGTAGCCGTTATCATCTCTGAATCTAATATAGTCCGCTCACCACTCCAGCGGAGACGCGCCCGCCAGCTCCGTCGGCCCCACGCGCTCCCCGTGCCGGCTCGAGGGGGGCCGGAAAACCCTATTTTTGGGATCGATGTGATGTCTTGGATGAGATGCGATGGCACTCGGAGTAACTTCCATACCTAACCAAAGACTATCTATTAGACATGCCAACGTACACAATAACATGTTATTGGATGAAGTGTGCTTGTGAAGAATACTCTTTTGCATCGACATCGTACAATATGATAGTCTAAAATTTGAAAAACGAGATTGACTTTACATTAAGATATCGCCCTATTTGAAGTAGATGTAACTTTCGATTTCAACGTTTTTATTTTATTTTATTAGTAACTTAAAGGTTACGACTTTTGATTTTAATAACTCATTAAATGTATGTGTGGTTCAATAATCAAATATATGAACGCTCCCCCTCAAGCATAGCTGGACTTTGGTCTGAGAATACAGTGTGAAAATGTATAATTCGGAAGACGATAACTAGTTTGGAAAGATTTAAACTCAATACTTTATGCTCCAATACTATCTAAAATATATACTATTAAATGAGGATGTAATTTAATATTTAGATATTCTAACGTATACTTCTATACCTATGATTAAATGGTCCTTGCAATTATGAGCAATAAAGCTGTTAATCAAGTTATACATTCCGACTTTTATAGTCAATTTCACCTAAAAGACCAAAAGCATCTAAGCCAGAAGGAGTGGCTCCATATTTGACTTCAGGTTTGCCTCTTTGACTGGTTATGGAAATCAGACAGCCTGGCGTACCAAACATCCGAAGTCAGAAACTGAAAACCAGTTGTTGAATAGCCTCCAATCTTAGGGAGGCTCGTGGAAAGTCTGCATCAATTGTGGTTTCAAGGCCGCATGAGTGGTTGCTTTCACACCAAACGTGATATTTATATGTACTTTAGTACCATGCTAATCGTTTGAGCTAAATGCCATTAAAGATTCAATACTAATACCTCCCGGTATGTTTATCTAAACTAATTTTGGACTCACAAAAAAACCACAATCCGGTACCACTTACCCAGAATCACTCTCCATTAGCATTCCATCCAACTTTCCATTGAAATGCAAATGTGAACAGAAGTGCCGAACCACTATAAGAGAGACTTGACTTGGAAAATTGATGGATCCAATGTGAAAAGTTAATGTGTGTCGTTTAACTAAGGTTATATTCGGATCCAGGTTACTAATTTGAGATTTTCTGTGAGACAAAAATTAATTTAAGAATAATTTTGTTATGGGAGTATTCTTTTAGGATTGTTAATGGTATTAACTCTAATTGTTAAAGATAATTTCGATTCTACAACTTTATGCACACGCATGAAGCATATTGGATCCATCGCCAACTGCTTTTGTTAATTAATGGCAAGCAAAGTCTCTTTTGAAAATGCATATATCCATCACTCCTAGCAACAATCAATTCTCACAAGAGATTTTTATATTCTTTTGTAATAATTTAGGGACTCGAGTGCCAAGATTTACCTAGAAATTCAATGGATACTCTACAAACCTCATAAACTAAGTCAGAACTTTTGTCACATGCAATTGGCCTTGACCCACCACGACTTGCATGTACTAGATGAAATTTAAATAGAGGACCTCTAATTCCTAAGCCGAAAATTTTTCAATGCACCGACTCTTAATGTCGATTGGTTCTATTAGACACAGTTAAGTTTTAACAATTGACCGTGCTAGTTAGAAATCCTTAGATTCAACGGCAACTTTCACTGCAAGCCGTCTTATAACCCAAATATTCTCTTGATTCCTGAATGTTTGTTGGTGCTATAGGATGCACAACAAGCATGATAAATATCTCGTCATTTTTTTTTTTTTTTTGGGGCCAGACTAGGTAAAAAACAAGGGTTAATCATCTGGATCTTTCAATTTAGTTTGTCAAGGAGGAAGCTATCATGTTCCTTTAATTGGAAAAGACACATGTAACTTCCATAATTATATCAAGGTAGTTGGAAGAAAAAGGCTTCCTTCATGAACACTGTAGCAACCACAACCCTAAATGCTCCTTAATTGAAGTGCAACCTACTGGAAGACCAGGACATGAAATATTCTGTCACCTTCCTTTCTTTTCTTTTGTTGGAAAAGACAGTTGGAGTTTCTCTATTGTCTGAAGGCAGTTGGGAAAAGGTTTCCTTCATTATCACTATTGTAGTTAGCACTACTTAAACGGCAATTAATTGTAAGACAAGGACAAGAAAAGTAGGTGGGCAAAACTGAATCAAGCCACGAGTCCCTCGGGTTCAACTCGATGGTTACTCAAAACCAGTTCACTTGAATTTGAGCAAAGCTCGAACTCGGGATACTTGGGTGTTTTTTCAGGTTAAGTTCGAGCTTACCAATATTCAGCTAGATAGGTTTGTAACCCTAACCGAGTTTTTATTACTTTATTCAAAAATATTAAATAACTTTATATACGTCAATGTTATTGTAGTACATGAACAATATAAAAACATTTTAAGTTTGAGCTCAAGCCCACTTGATAGGTATGGAAATGAGTTCAAAAATTGAGTTTGAATATCTGATTTTCTATTTGAATTGACTTGGAGCGTTATTTTCAGCTCGATAGTGGATAAAATTTAAAGAAACATGAAAGCTCAAAATGCAGAAAAGGAAAAAAAATTGGAATTACAGCTTCAATTGGAAAATATCTTCGAAGAAATTTATCTTCGAGGAAGATGAGTGGGAGTTCATTTTGGTCACGATACTTGAAAATGGAATCCTAGGATGATAATATCATTTTTCTACATTTGGATGTATTTATAAATTGCATTAATGGCATTTTGTATGCTTGTTACAAGAAAATGACGAAATACATAAGTGACAAAAAATTGCGATATCACAAGTTTGGGTGCCGCCGTGTGGGGACACAAGCCCATCCTCAGAGGACTCGAGGCTGGCCGCTAGGGATCGGAGCATAGTCGTTGAAGTCTTGAGTCCAAATGCTATGGTATGTTCATATATAACTTTAAAAAGAAAAAAATTAATCTTCTGAATTTAAGCATATATTTTACGTTGGCTCACTGTAAGTTTTTCTCTGGATGAGAATCCCCTGTATACTTCAAATTAAGTTATTGCCACAGCTTGTACGTTGATGCCTCATGCATGGCGTCACTGAAAAATAAAATAAAAAGGAAACAAACATATCTTTCGCCCTCTTGTTCTTCTGGAGGTCTCTTTCATTGAAAATTTGAAAACGACAGGACAAGAAAAATTTTGTTCCACTCAGATACTTCGATCACGGTGCAATAAATTGACTGACCAATTCATCTGAACTATATATTTATTTATTAATTAATTATTATCCTAAGTGCTTTGCTTAGTAGTTAGTTGCCGTTGGTCTTGCTCTTTTGCCTTTCGACGGATTTTGAAATGGGGAAAATTATATAATTGAATTGCGAGTTCTTCTATATTTTCGCTATTAAATAGAACCCTATCCATCTACTTCAACACATGAGGGACCTCAACCACGTGGGAGATTATAAAAATTAAAATAGTTAATATGAGCTTCCAACTAGAACTCAACTTTTCTTTTGACGTCTTTCTTGGGGGGCCAAAAATGAACTGTCTAATGGAAAAGTAGGCTGCCCAAAAAACGAAAATAGAATTAATGAAAACGATACTTGCGTGATCCCATAACTCAACAAATCCCAAATCCCATATATAATAATTTTTCCAATTTTTTATATATAATATTTTCACACATGCATGTCGATTTGGACTCATCCTCCATGTTTGATAGGTTAGGTAATCTTTTTCTATTGAAATAAAAATAAGGGAAAACACCATCAACAAAATTTCAAACTTTGCTTATCACAACCTTAATATCCCGAGACCTAGCTAAAAATAAGCTTTTTGGTCAGGGGGTTTTGCTCACCCCAACTCCCATAGTGCAACAGGCAATGTGTACAAGGCCCATAAACAAATTCATCACTTTATGACTAGCTTTTTCCTTAATATCACACAAAGCCAAATTAACATCAATACACGCCAAGAGAATGGCCCCAACTTTTTTTTTTAAATCATCTATCTACCACAAAAAAAACCTATGTTTTGCCCAACATAAGATCAATACCACACTCTTTTTTTCGTGTCATGAGTATCTCAAAACTTGTATTAATGTGATAAAAATTCAAGATTTTTTTTTCACACGGATATAAAGTTGAGGATCTAGTGACAAAAAAAAGTTTAAAGTGTTAAAAATTACAATGGGCATAATTAGAGCTTTTGAGCGACATAAAAAAGTTTCGGTTGATGGCCATTTTTGGGCATATTATAAGTGTCTTTTATGGTATTGGCCCTAAAGAAAAAAATGATTATAGTTTATTATGGGGTTGACGGACATTTGGACAACATACTTTTCTTAAATACGATGTCATCGCCGTAATTTGTGACGCAATCAAGATCGGTTACTAACCAGTAACCACCGCCGGGAATAATCGCAAACTAACTCCACCGCCAGACGGCTTTGGCCCGTGACGTGCTGCTGTTTACCCACGCGCTTCCAGACACGCGCTTTCACGCGATTTGCGGAAAGAAAAGAAAAGGCGATTTTAGCTAGTGGCCGGGACCCACGCGGAGACAAGGCGGTCCGAGCGCGTGGGAGGAGAAGGCACCGGGCCTCTCTTTTTGCATTTTCCCACTATTCTTTTTTTTTTCCCTTTCCTGCCAGAAATTTCTTTTTTCCTTAAATTAATGGAAGAAAAATAAATAAATTCTTACAACACCCCCCAACCCCACTAATATAAATAAAAAATTAATCTTATAATCACCGTAGTCAGCGTAAGAAGAGCAAACTATTAAAGTATCCAGTATCGCTTCTTAATTGCATATCACCTATCCTAACTTACTAATTTGATTTTTTGGATTAGACATTTAATTGTGTTGTCAAAACTCGATTTAAGATACTATATGCACGTAAGATAAGCCCAATTTATCATTTCAGGATTTATATACTCTTTACGTGCACATAATATCTCTCATTTCATATTATTTATGGAAACCTCGATATTACCTCTACAAATTAGGGATTATTTTTACTCATGTTGATTCGGGTTGCCGTGACCGCGACTTAAGCTTTCTATTTGTGACATTGTGACATTATGGTCCTAGCTGTAAAAGAAGTCAATTCAACTTTTTTATAATTTCCCTTTTCACTTTTATTTTATTTCTTAATTTTTTTATCTTTATTTTTCTGGTTAAGCAGAGAGAGAAAGAGGAGGAGAGAGAGGGGAGGAGGGGGGTCATGATGGTGTGAAAAGAAAAAGAGGAACAAGAACCTCTGCGTCCTGCCTGCCTTCTCACTCATGCTGTTGCAAGAAGGAGGAGGAGAGAGAGAGAGAGAGACAGGCATTGGAGGTCAGAGAGGCTGAGCAGGGAGAGAGAGAGAGAGAGAGAGAGAGAGAGAGAGGCCCCTTGTGTTCTTTTTTCTCTCTCTAGCTCTTCTTCTTTTGAGTGTTCTTGGGCCATTTTTAAAAGGGGGAAAAGCTGAAGCAGCATTCCTAAGATTCTTCTCTTCGCCATCATCACTCTCCCTCCCTCTCTCTATCCTTTCTCCTTCATATGCTGTCTGGACTTTTGGGGAGAGGCGGAGTGCCTCTGTCTCGCAGCGCCATTTGACTGAGGCTGCTCCGAGCTTCCGCTTCTTCTTCTTCTTCGCCGGGCATTGCCCCGGTGGTGGTGATACTCGGTAAGTTCTGTGATTCCGACGTTCCATGTGGAGCCGCATTACCATTTTTCTTTTCTTCTCTCTTCTTTCCTTTCCCGGGTCCTTCCTTTTTGGTCGCCGGGAGCTTGAAATCCGAAGCTTTTCTGCTATCAAGTTCCCCTTTTTTTTTTTCCCAGTTTTGCTATATGTGATGTGGTCACATGTTACTGCTTCGTATGCGAGTTTTGTTCGTATTTTGTTAAAAAAATGGTTGTGAATTACTCTACTTGGGACATATCCCTATTTTAAAATTTGTGCGATAGCTTTGTACAAGTCTGTTTTCTGGCTCTTTTATTGCTTAATATTCAAGAAAGAACTGGACCAGATTGCCTAGGAAAGTCTAGTCATGGAAAAACAAACCCGCTTCTATTGAGGTACTTTTGGGAATTTTCTTGGGAATGTATCTTCGCGACGGAGATGATCAAGTTCTGTGTTTTTTTTTTTTTTTTTTTTTCCATTTATGAGTATTTTTGTCCATTGGTTCTTCCTCTTCGTTGTAAATGATGCATGCGACTGGGCGCTTCAATCTCCCGGATAGAGGGTGGCCGTCCTTTTATTGGTGAATCCGGTAGATTTGGAAGTCTTTGGTGCTCTAGTCTTGATGTATGTGTTGACAAATGAGGATATTCAGCTTTCGGTGGAAGTTACTATTGTGGGTGGAATTTAGTCTGTTCTCTTTCTGGGATTACCTTACTTGAAAAGTGAGATCATATCTAGTCGAATATGGACTGTTTATCCTTAAAAATCACTGATCTGGTGCTACTGGTTCCTGTTAAATCTGAAATTCTAATAGTTAGCTCCAGCTAATTGATACCCAGTCCTCTTCCGTATGAACTCTCTTTTCTTTTCTTTTCTTTTTCCTTTTTCATGTCCCTGGCTGCTTCATTCTTTTTCTCTCTTCATGGTGATTCAAAGGTTCTTGCGCGATCTCGATTTACTGTTTCTTTACAAAACCAACTTGATAATCCTTTAACTGGAGTGTCTAACACAACCAGCTTGATTATCCATGGTTTGGGAGGTAGTTTATAGATGTGCCTGAATTAGGAACATCACTGCATTTTTTTCCTCAAATTTGTGGTTCTATGTTCCATCCTTTTTTGGCCCATTTTGTTATCTTGCTCTTTGTTCTCAAAAGTCTTGCTCTTTTTGAACAGAGAATTGTCTGAAGGATGACGAAAGTGAGTCCTGAACTTGGTGGCATGGGGTCTCAAGAAGTTCTGGCAGTGTCAGCGGATGTTAGCTTTGCTTCTGATTGCTTTCCAAAGTACAAGTTAGGTCCAGATAATCAGATTTTGGAAGAGCCAAAGGATGATAATAAAGGTCCATCCTTAAAGGAAGTTGTGGAAAAAGAAACTGCCCAGTTGTCAGAGCAACATAAGCGCCTCTCTGTTCGTGACCTTGCCAGCAAATTTGATAAAAACTTGGCTGCTGCGGCTAAATTGTCTAACGAGGTATTTAAGTCTACAATTTTGCTGAACTTTGTACTGAATACATATAGAAGTTGTCCAAATTTGATCATATTAATGAATTTGATATTGTGCTAGACCTTTGATAAATTATGCCCCAACTTTATCCCAGTAGTGGCATTAGCCTTGTTCCATTGGAGTTTACCACATAAAAGGAAACTTGAATTGGTTTCTTCCAATTGGTTTTTAGCAAAGTCTTCTGTGTTTTTTTTTTTTTTTTTTCCTGGAAATTTATCGACTTTCCAGAGAGTTACCGCTGATAAACTTTTGCTGTATATCAGGCAAAACTGAGAGAAGAAGTTGCCTCTTTGGAGGGTCACGTGCTCCTAAAGAAGCTTAGAGATGCATTGGAATCATTAAGGGGCCGATTATCTGGGCAAAACAAGGAGGATGTAGAGAAAGCGATCTCAATGGTTAGTTCTTATGCTGATTATCCCCATGTTGCTCGAATCCCTTATTCCATGACCTAATGGACTAGTTCAGTTCTTGGTTCCTCTGGTTGAGCGAACACGTTTTGGATTGTGATTGTATTTGGCTGTCTAGTGCACTGAAGGATAGCCATATTTACTGAAGTGTATTGCAGCAACATTGACATAGAGAAAAAGTTAATTTTCTTATCCTTATCAGTCTTTATTTTTTTTGTTAATAAACCTTCATTGAACTGACTCTTTTTGTTAAACACATTCTTTTAACCTGATGCAAGTTGAAAAGGGTAGATAATCAAGACAGGCCTAAGCAGTCTGCTTTGGACATTTGGAAATACAATAGAGAACCAGAACTCTATCCCCTGTTCTTTCTTCTGTCTCTACTTCATCACTTGATCTGTTAATGTAATTCATTCCTTGCACAAAAAGTAGCTGGACCTCTCTTTTGCTGTTAGCTTTATCAGATGAATCTGAACATGCATGCATGCAGCCAAATTTTCCTGCCTTGCAAGTTGAAATACATTGAATCACAAGAATCTACTATAAAACTATCACCAGTTAGTTTCTGAGGATCTTTGTTCAGTATCATCTCTAGTTCCTCATTTCTCCTTTTGCCATGTTCTTTAGGTGAGGAATGTCCTCTTCACTTTTGAGTGCCTAGCTGTCTTTTTAGTAAGATTAGCTATTAGTTGCTGTCTTGTCACATACATGTTGAGCCAGGAATCCATCATCATCCTTCTATGACGAATGAATGCTTCACATAGGTCTTGACTGCTTCTCTTTGAACAAGATCCTTTATGTAATGGAATGTCCATAGTGGCTGTCTTCCTGAGCACATATTGTTCTGCATTATGACTGAGTTTTTTGGACTTTGATTGCCTCACAGGTGGAAGCTTTAGCAGTCAAGTTGACTCAAAAAGAAGGAGAGCTAATCCAAGAAAAGTTTGAAGTGAAGAAGCTTGTAAACTTCCTCAAACAGGTATGCTATGCTAGAGGAACTTGAGGATAGTCTTATGGAAAAAGATGGTGCTAATGATAGATTGAAGATAAATTCTTAATATCCAAGCTAGCTTTCATCCTAAGGACGTAAATTAGAAACTTAGCCTCGTTCACCATTCTCTTTTCTTATATGTAACTGTAGCTGTTGTTCCAGGAATTTCAGTAGGGTTCCTGCACTTGCAAAGTGTTTCAAGTTAAGTTTCTGTAGTCTCTTTAGTAGCGATGTCCTTTTTCTCATTTAAGCTCTCTGTATGCAGGCTTCTGAAGATGCTAAGAAGCTTGTTAGCCAAGAAAATTCCTTTGCTTGTGCTGAAATTGAGAGTGCTAGAGCAGTAGTTCAGCGATTTGGGGAGGCCCTTGAAGAGGAAGAGAGAAACTCCCAAACATCCAAAAAAGAGGTATGGAGTTTGATGCTTAATTGTTAATTAGCAATAACATCCCGTCAAGCTTACATATGTTATGAAGAAATATAGGTTTATTGGCATATGTGAAAATTTTGCATTATCTGGATCAACTCGTAAAAATAATGGAAATGAAGCTCACCCTCTTTTAACTTTACATCCTTCTGTTTTACTTCATGGTGAGCAATGGTTTCCCCCACTAGAGTTGCATGGTAGTGGTGAGCCTGAGACAGGAATTAAAGACATATCTATTCAACTCACTCATCCTGGAAACTTTTCAAATTTTCTGTGAAAAACTGATAAAATTTCTCCAAACATCTCAAAAACCACATGAACAAGCCCTGCATTACTTAATTTTGATAAATTCTCTCTCTCTCTCTTCCTTCAATTGTCACAAGCTGTCTTATCGTTAATTTAAATATGATCTAATGATATCTTCGAGTTCGGCTATTGGAGGCAAATGCCAATAGACCAAATTAGTCAACCTTTGTCTATAATTTCTGACCCAACCTTTCTTTTGTCCTACTATTAACTTCCTGGCTTTAATGACTGCTGCTATATAGTGCTTGTGTTGCTTTTGGTAATCTCTCTCAGTGAAAGGGCAATATAATACCTGATGACTTGCATTTCTGCTGTACTCTAATTTACACTGCAAGGGTGCTTGGTGATCCTAATGCATCACTTAAAATTTCCAAGTTTCATCTTTGGTGACTCATGGTTTAAAATGAAACAAAATCGTGTTCAACCATGTTTTTTTATCTGGTGATGTGCTAAAACATATCACTCATATATGTACTTGTGTTCTTTGGTTGTCATAGGATGTGGAAGAATTGCTGCAGGAGGTTCAAGAGGCCAGAAGAATCAAATTGCTGCACCAGCCAAGCAAGGTGCATTATCATTGTATCTTATATTTCCAGTAGCAAATATAATTTCCTTAACGTGCATTATCAGTGTTACTTTGTAGCACATCTTTGGAAATTGTCATTGATTATTGAAAACTAAGGGCAATTCCTGGAATTAATTATTTGGAAAAGATAATCTGTCAGAATTTTTTTGTATGCAAGAGGTTTCTGTCGCCTGTGATTTTTTGTCGGTAAGTTAACCCAATTACTTATTAGTTCTCATTGAGGGTATACGCATCAATTATTATAAAGAAAGGCCACCTTTACCACCTCAGAATCGACCTTCTAGTACCGTGTTTGCCTATGCCATGAATATTGTTGGCTGATAAATTGGCCACAAATCAATGGCTGAAGCAATAATTCTAGATATATGACATTTGTAAATATGTGAGACTTCCCTTGATCCTTTTGCATATGTTTAACTCTACTTTGAATGAAACCAAAAGAGTAAGGAAATACAACCGTGACAAGTCCAATTGACACAGTATCCTTGATTTGTCTGAATGAATGAAGTCACTTCTCTCTACGGCAGATGTATCGAATTACAACTTGTACTTGGCTCATTCTGTAGAGTTCTTGTAACAGAGACTTTGCTTCAGGAGGAATATATGCTTTTGTGCAGGTTATGGATATGGAACACGAGCTTCGTGCGCTCAGACTGCAAATTCGAGAGAAATCTATATTTTCCTTCAAGCTTCAGAAAGAGGTCTGTCAATTATCAGCACCTTACATAAGGCCAGATTTCATTTGATCCAGGATAACAGAAATGGGATTGATTTATAGTTATTTCTCTTCTAGTATTATGTTTGTCTTTCTAATGTTATAAAATAAATTCAGAACTAGTGAACAAGATAAAAAGATAAAATAAGTGGTAATACTCCTGCCCCTGGAGAATCGGACATAAAAACAGCGAATCAAGCTTCTGTCTCTATAGTTCTTTCAAAGGATATGACTCCTTTATTAAGCCCTTGTCATTTCATTTGTTTGCCGTGAATTGAATATTTGATTGGTTAATGAATTACTCGAAAGCGTCTTATTGACAGAATGTGCAGCCATAATTTTGGGTTTCATAGCCATTTGATACACTCAGGGTTCATGTGTAGTTTAGGTTCCTCGACTTGTGTCATCTTCAGAGTATGTTCCTTGAAAATTTTTATTTTCACTTTCTCACGAAGTGATTTTGGTTGTTTCAACACATTATCCATCAAAATTAATGATTTTGAAAGCAAAGTTAGGCTACCAGGAAAACATTGTGTGTTGAAGGGACCAAAATCAACCTTCAAATTGGAAAGTATAAACACAAGTTGAGAGACCAAAGCGGAAGTTTTCTTCTTCACTTTGTATTAAATAAAACAGGACCTCGCGTTGCAGCGGAGAAAATTAAATTTTCTGTGCAATTCTTCTCTTAGCAAAATAGATTATCCTTATCTCTCTTTACTAATGAATGAGTTTGTTGAAATTTATTATGATCAAAGATAAAAACGTAACACATTTTGCTCATTAGAGAATTATGTCCTTCCAATGCGATATTATTAGATTGTCTCAATATAGTGCATTAAAATTCTAGTTTTTCCTCTTTACAAAATAAAAATATGAACTTTTTCAAGACACTTGATAACTTATCCCAGTATTTCTATAAAAAAAGTACGAATTTCTGTTCCATATTGTATTAGATTTGATGAAAAAAGATGATTTACCTATAAATTTTATATTCTTACAATAAAAGATTATTGCATACATAACAGTTGTCCATTAAAAAAAGATGTGCTTATATAAAAATACCTTTGTATGATTCAATAAGAAAAACTAAAATGAACTGATTTGGTGAAGGGAACTAAATTTTATTGGCAAATTCATTCATTGTTTTGCCTATATTCATTTATTAGACTAATTCTTTTTTTGCTTGAGGTTGGTAAAATCAACTAATTTAACAAGAGAATCAATTTTATGAGTATAAAATAATTTCTACAAAATAATGAGCTTTATCTTCATATTCAGACAAAATGATAAATGAATAAATATATACAAGTTATTGTTAGTGGTGTTAAAAATAATAAAAAGTTAGAGAGTAGGCAATATATGTGGCAGCCCCTTCTATACACAACCCTTAATGGATTACATACTAATTGGGATAGAGGTTATTGTGGCAACAACATTTTAGTATTCCTTTTCCATGATCTTAAATTTGATTTGTCACGTAATAAATGCATTTAACAAAATTGAAATGATTTTTCCATATTTGCATTCAATTGCATTTTTTTTTAAAGGTCCATCAACAAAGTAAAATAGAAAAATTTAAAACCATAAAAGATACATGAGTGGATTGATTTGGAAATGTATAATAAACTAATCGCAATGCTACAATTAAAAGATAAGTTGGGGAACCAAAAAATAACAAAAGATTGACTTATCTTTGATTGGATTAATAAAAATAAAGAGGAAAACAAAATAAGGAAACACTTTAGTGTTTAAAAATTTTCTTCTGGTTGACTGTTTGCATTGTATGAGCTGGGCTCTGGCACATATTTGCAGCCACTTTCAGCCAGTGGCATTATGGTTTTTTAGCACTTAGATCTCTTCCGTAGTGGATGCTGTACTCTTCTTGGTGATTTGCATGACTAATTTGTCACTATGCATCTTTTTAATTAGGCTAGTCTTTCTCCCTTCCTATTGATTAGGTGTTTTCTTGAGCTAATCTCAGCCGTTTTCTTACAGCTGACCATGAGCAGGAGAGCTGAAGAGAACAGATCTCGTCTATATATATTAGATGGTTGTGAGGCTCTTGGGTCAAATCTACGGGTCCGTCCTTGTGCAGATAATGCTCCAGCACTTTGCAAGTGTTCCATTCAGTGGTTTCGCATATCTTCTGATGGATGCCAAAGAGATGCCATTTCAGGTAACCATTTAAATATATTATTCACTTCAAGTCTTACTATGTGTAACCTTTATCGTGCTTGCTGGCACTCTTGATTTTGTTTGTATAATACTACATGGTTTCCAAGTATAATAATGGCTAGAGGATGGAAGGTTTTTTCCTGCTATCCATGAAGTATACCATATGCATTCTGATCATGTATGTTGAGGATATGTGGGACCTGATAGATTATCTCTATAATACTGTGTGTTTGCATTTGCATTATTATTTCAATGCGGACATTTTGTTAACACTCCAAACATGGAGGAGCAAAAATTGTTCTGTATTTTCTGATTTATTATGATGTTTTGTGAGGAAATTTAGATTTGCAATGATGTCAAAGTTTGGTCCTTGCATTTGCATGGAGTAATAATTTCTGGTAGAATATCGATGATGTCACAATGATTCGCTTGAGTTCATGAAGTTTGTGTGTTCATTAGACATAAAAACCAGAAACTCCTACAAAATTAAAACTTAACAAAATAATATGTAGCTGTATCTGGGAGGTTTGATCTCTGCGAATTAAATGGCAAGGTTCATCACATCTCTGGTGAAGGAATTTATCCACTTTTATCATTTTATGCTTTTCAAGTCCCCAAAGACTCGAGTTCAGAGCTATAGTTGCATAACTGCAAACTAAAAATAATAACTCAAAGTGGATGATTGCTAAATGTTTGCATCATCTAGATTTATTATTCACAAAAGCAATATGACAAAGAAAGTATTTGCTGCTTCATCATGAAGGAAACTGGTTTACAGTATGGAAAAGAAGAAACGAGCTTCTTCCATGGATGTTACTGATCAAAAACTAAAATTTCTTCTTCATTGACTTTGGTTTTGCAAGTTCAATGGTCATTGGAAGGGGCTGTTTGGCATGTGTGAGCACACAAATTATGCGAGCTTGCCTTCTTGAAAGCTTCTGATAATAGTATATTTCCAATCTGTCCCATCAACAATCTTTGTGAAGATTAATGGGACTGCACTATCCGGACTCTGAATTCTCTTACTCATTTATGTATATTGCTCTGTCTATCTGATGATTTTGTGCTTTTCCAACCTAATTGATTGTTGCACCTTATCTTGAGTTTAGCTCTTTGATTTCTGCGACAAATATAGTAGCTTGCTCTACCCAGAAAATTGAAAAACATTAAGTAGTTTTTGGTTTTATTTCCCTTAGGTGCCAACTCACCAAGTTATGCTCCTGAACCCTTGGATGTTGGACGAATCTTAGTAGCTGAAATAATCTTAAATGGCAACAAAGATTCCGTGGCAACCATCGGTCCCATCGATCCTGGTAGGTTTACACTCACCATATACCCAAATAAAGTGCTTCATTATATTTGATTCGTCTACAAGCTTTGACACGGTTCTCTACTTTTCATTCTGCTCTATTTTTCTTGGTACTTTTGAATTTATTAAAAAGCTTAGCAGTTAATGCTGTGGCTGCTCAATAATGATTCTCCTCTGAAGTCAATTGAATGTCTAACAGTTGCAGGACTGGAAAGCCATGTAGAGACATTGATGCGGAAATCCAATGCTGAATTTACTGTATGTTATCTCACTCTTTATCCAAAGTGTGTAACATGATATCAATGCTGGTTCTATATTTATGTATAAGTAGAGACATTTTTTCTTCTCAAGCAGTGTGATTGTTGGAAGATACTACTCCCTTTACATTTCCTGTCTTACATGATGCAGTGACTTCACGCCTTCAAGTTAACTTTTACTCTGTCACACAGGTAACTATTTCTCAGATGAATGGTCAAGATCATCAGTCGCATTCATCTCATATGTTTCATGTGGGGAAAACAAGGGTAAAACTTTGCAGAGGATGGATAACCAAGGCCAGAGACATATACTCAACATCAATGCAGGTACATGCATGGAAGTGTTAATATGCTGTGCAATTGAAATCTACATGCATAAAATGTTCTGTTCTCTCGAGTAAATAAATTCCTGGATAGGCATTAAGTGGGTGCAATACTTACCAAAATCAAATTACTCTTTAACAAGAGAAATGATCTATAAGTTCCATTAGGTTCATCCATTGAACCAGTTAGAAACCCCAACTAAGAGTGCATAATCACGATACTTATCTTCATTGTATGTGAAGCAGTTTCAATATCGGGCATTTCTCATTCTTTATCTTTTTTGAAACCCAGTTATGTGGAGACAGAAGCGATGGCAGTGCAGCAGCCAAGGGATTATTTTGGCAACCGAGAAAAGGGTCGTCCTTTGTATTAACCTTTGAATCAGAGCGGGACAGAAATGCAGCTATCATGCTCGCTAGAAAATATGCCCTAGATTGCAATGTATGTGCTCTGCCCTCATTTTGCTTGATACATCACTTTTCCTTTTCCATTTCACTGCAAGTATCTTTACCATAAAAGTTGCTTCTTTAATCACTTAAGACCAGGTTTAAACAAATTCAGTCTTCATTTCGAGGTGTTTATATTGCAACTTAAAATTTTTCCTGATCAACAGGTAATGCTTGGTGGACCAGATGATCATCTCTGAAGGCCCGCTTCACTGACTGAAATTCTTTTTAAAGTGTGATTATGATCAGTTTTTAAATAGGTTTAGTCGTGTGCATGGGTCTGATTATCGTGGAAAAGACTAAATGTCTTCGCGATTCTTCCTCTTTTCTTTTCCCTTTCTATTTCCCTAAGCGACCATGTGTGTTTTGCTGCAAATGGTTGTGCTTCGCTAATCTTGTCGTGTGGTTTTAGGCGTTGTTTTTTCTTCCCGCCTAATCATCTGATGTAACATGTTTTTGGGTATATATAATGATTGATTTGATCAGCAAAATGCTTGCTTGAGTAATGCTCTTGAAGATGATTCTTGCTGCGAAACAATAATCCTCCCCCAATCCGTCTGATCTTAAAGCTGAACGCCCACTATCCTCATCTGATGTATGTTGAGAACCGATGCTCGATCGAGTTCCATGTGGTGAGTTCCGTTTGAAGGAGATATTCAGTTAACATGTCACGTAGATGTAAAATTGCCGCTACAGAAGGTGAGTAAGAGTGCGCATTTGGACGTTTTTATTTCAAAGGTGAGCAGTTCCAGGATTCGGCTGGTCCAACCTTGAAACTCAAAATTACTCGGGCAGGGTTTCTCTTCTTGAGTGCAAGTTTTGTTGGTGTCGAGTCTCTCTTTTGCTGTATAGCTTTGTTGGTTAAAAGTCAATATACCTTTTACCTTTACACCAAAAAAAAGAAGAAAAAACTGACCGTAGACCTTGGACCGACTTTGTCGGTCTGGTCCGATTCCAGTTTAGGGAATTGGCTTTTTTTTTTTTTTTTGTGAGGGTTATTTTCTTGAAATGACAAATTTACTCTTTCAAAGTACATATATATAATGCCTAGCAAGAAAATGGCAAGAAGTGAAACACTAGCAAAAGCCAGATGGAAATCTAAAGCAATGGGGATACATCCAACTCATCCTTTAGTCAAGTGAAACGAAAAAAAGCAACGGAAGAAATATCTATATGCCAAAGTAATAATTCATAAAAGATGAACACGAAAAGTAAGATAATTAATAAAAGTTCAAAACACATCACATAAAACATAGATTATAAAATTTCATTCCTTGTTCATTTATAAAAGATTGCTTCAAATTTTAACTACATGAAAACAAAACAAACAATAAACATAGTTAAAATGAGTTCGGTCTAGGGTTGATATTGGGTTGAACTGGCGCTCAACCCTATGATGGGCAAAGAATTTTTCTTGCCTCTGAATGAAAGAAGTGACAAATAAATCTTTCTAGAACATCGCGTGATTACATCCAATTAGGCATATCAAATCTCTTGAAATGTTTTCTTTAAAGAGAAATGAAAATCTCATAATATTTTCTTTAAAGAGAAATGAAAATCTCATGATATTTATTGCTTCATGTTTATTTGGTGGGTGGATAAATAGAGCGAAAGATTAATTACTTTTTTATTTATTTATTACAAAATACTAGGTTAAAAAGGAAGTTATGTACATCTATATGTACAATGAAAAAGCTATTGCTAATGAGGCGATTCTAGAGATTTGGCAATATTAGGGTTTCTTTTCCATCACACGATGCTATCCATTACTCATCTCTCTCCTCTTTTTTCACTTCATTGTTTCTCCATTTAAGACACTAACTCCTTTATATACATTGAAAAAGCATCTTTATCTTAACTTCCACAATACAATGTTATTAATTTTACTTATTAACACTGCCCCAAATTCTTCATATTAAGTTTAGATAATAATCCTTATAATCTAATAATGTACTTCTTCGATCTATTCAACCTTGTTCCGTTTAAGTTGTGTTATTGCGTAAATGTATTGTACATCCAATTTTATCATAAGTTTATTGAATAATCAGCATAAAGTGCGGGTTAATGTCAAACTATAAGATGATCATAGTACAAATATTGACGAAATAGCCCATGAGATTTAATTTAGGGTGTGCAACGCTTTTTTTTTTTAGAAACAATTCTTTTCTATTTATACTCCGGAAACAATTTATGAGTAAAATAAAGTGTTTGGTAACTACACAAAATTTTTATTTTTGAAATAGAAAAAAATAGAAATGTGTTTGGTAAGATTTTGTATTTTTTGTATTTATTTGTTTTTTATTCTTGCTCATGCCGATCGTCGACCGCCAACCACCCTGCCGACCACCAATCGCTACCCATAGCCCATCGGCCACCACCGGTCGTCTGTTGGGCGATCGTGTGGCGACGGCAGCAATGACTAGCAGTGGCTCCGGGCGGTTGGAGTTGGCCACAACAATTGAGAGGGACAAAAAAAAAATAAAAAAGAAAATTGGCTTATTTCTAGAAATTATTCTCGGGAACAATAAGTTACTTTTCTTTTTTTTTTTGGTTTCTTGTTTATGTTCCAAATCTATTCCCTGGCTATTTTTCCATTCTGAGGAATAGAAAAATAAGTTGGCGTTACCAAACAGATTTTTGTTTTTTTTTTGTTCCGGGAACAAAAAACAAAAATCAAGAGGAATAGAAATGTTACCATGTAGGCACTTTTAGTGAATGGGAGGGGCTTGTGGGTGGGGATAGGAAAACATATTGGACGGCTAAAAATTCATTAAGGAAAGTCATATGAAGAGGATAATTTTTTTGTCATGTCATGTCAATATTGTTTTATCATAAGTTTATTAGATTAAAAACGATAACCTTTCACTCTTTGAAAGAAAGGAAATTATCCAAAAAATCATAAACTTATTTTATTTTTACTAATTCAATTATAAATTTTTTAATTGTGCTAATTTAATTCTAAACATTTTTTTATATTTTACCAATTGAATCCATCCGACTAATTTTAGTAGAATATCACCAACATAGACACTATGCTGACATGGCTAATTTTTAATAATAATTTTTTATTTTTTTTAATTATTTATTTGGATGCCTGAACTACTGCTTTTGATCTGTTTTAGGCCATCCTGGAAAGCATTGTCCGAGATAATCTCCGCCGGTTACCTTATATATTCCTCTTGCTCGTCTTTGAGAGCTCCTTGTACACAAGTTTCCGTATCTCCGCAACTCGTCAAACTTGGGAGAGATTCGATCAAGCAAAACATGAATTTTCAGTTCCTGACCATATTTATCTTATAATCATTATATGTAAGTTCATTCTTCATGAATTGAAGGCGACGAGATTGGATTATGTTCTTCATCCAGTTTAGAACTGAAAATTCGTGTTTGCTTTGTCGAATTTCCAATACTAAGGCGACAGGCTCATGTATGTGGTGCGACACATTGTGGTCTGACTCGCACTACAAGTTTCATTTTCCACAAGTGCCAAAAAGTTAATGTTTGGCTCAGTCACTTAGATTTTAGCCCCTCCATCTTAACTAGTCCATCAAATTAGTGGATATTTCATAGGCACGGGGTTTTCATCTAAAAAGTGAACTTTCTCATGAACATTTTAACAACAACAATAATAACAACAACAACAACAATAATAATAAACTACTCATATCAAGTGCCATCATGAGTTTTCAAAATCTTGAGGTAATTACTTTGATCTTTACTTCCTTTAATTCCGCAATCTCGAAATTTTAAATATATCAAATATGTAGACAATATTGTAAACATAAAAATCTTAGGAAAGGCAATTGAATCAATATACCTATATGCAGCTACTGATTACTTTCCTATTTCCCCCTATCTTTCTGTTGTCCTTTGCTTCTCCATGTCTCTCTACCCTTGACTTGGATTATACATCTATGCATTAAATTGACAAGTCTTAACATACTTGACATACGAATTACATTGATAATCGAAATTATGGACAAACGTCCTTTAGAAGGAACGATTCATAAACGACTCCACGATTTGACTATAAATTGCCTTAATCTAGTTCATCTTTTTTTTCTTTTTCTTTTTTTTTAAAGTTTATAATAACCACGAGCCGAAGAAAGGAAATTTCGATGATCCCATTTTCTGCCAAAATCCTTGAATAGTATCATGGCGATCCTGGAAGGGAACATTCCATCTTGCCTAGTTCCCCTTTTTCCCCCGTTCCCCGTCGCCACGTGGACAGTTCCGGAAGGGGGTTGCACGGATCCTCCCTGACCCCCCTGTCACAGCCAGCGCATTCCCCTTAAATATATTACCCTTTTTTTTCATATTCCTATTAGCGAGAACGGTAACTTTCTCCCAACGGCTATATCTCCGCAGGACCCATCCGCGGCCGTCGGATTAAGAAGCAGATCCAGCGGCCAGAAATTGAAGGGGAGAAGACCGTTGTAAGTGAAGCGCCGCTTGGCCAGCTTCATAAAGGGGAGAGATAGAGAAAGAAAGCTCTCATTCTCGTTTCTTCCTGCACAGGATCTCACTGTGAGAGAGACCAGAGAGAAGGCAGAAGGAGAGGAGAAGGAAGAAGGAGAGAAGGAAGAAGGGTCGTTCTCTCGTGGGTAGGGTTTCGCCTCGCCAATCAGATTCGGAGGAGCTTTTGTTCTTTGATCGAAATGGCTTCAAGACCCATTGTCCCCGTGCAAGCGAGAGGTACTAAAAATCAGATTTTGGGGGGGCTTTCGTTTGCCGAATATTATATTCAATCTCTTTCGGTGCCGATTTCTGGGATGATCTTCTTTGAACCCCCCTCCGGTCCTGTGCGATGATTCGTGGGACTCCCTTGGCTGTCTTGATGTTCTGTTCTTGATGGGTTCTGTTCTGTAGTCTTGGAAATTAGCAGACCCGTGCGCGCATCTTCGTAGGAATGTTCTTGTATTACGTGAAAGATCTTGTGCTTCTGTCGACGACGATTTCTTATGTGGACAGATGTTTGTGTGAAACCCAGACCTTGATGAGCGAATAGGCCCTCTGAAAATCGGGGCTTTTTGCCCCTTCAATTCGTGTTTGGTTTTTCAGAAAATTCTGAGAAGCAATCAAATGGCAAATGCCAAAGGATTTTCTGGGCAACCAAATTGACCGCAGCGTGTTTATGTTTTTTCTTTCGTGTGTGTAATTTGTCCAATTAATCGCTAATATCCATGCTGACTGTATTCTTATGCGACCATGATATAGGCGAGGCAGCGATAGGAGGAGGAGCGGGTAAGCAGCAGAAGAAGAACGGCGCAGCAGAAGGAAGAAACCGCAAAGCCCTCGGCGACATTGGCAATCTCGTCACTGTTCGAGGCATCGAAGGCAAGGCTCAGCCTCATCGCCCCATCACAAGGTTTCTCTCTCTCTCTCTCTCTCTCTCTCAAATAGTTAGATTCAGTGTGTGCTCATGTTCCTTACTGACATTATTGTGGCCTTAACCTCAGAAGCTTCTGCGCACAACTACTGGCAAATGCACAAGCTGCGGCGGCTGCCGAAAACAACAAGGTTACCTCTTGAAACCTGGATCTTCTTCTTGTTCTTCGCAGTTCACATTATGGCTGGACTAATTTTTTCTAAAACAATTCTGCAGAAACAAGCTGTAGTTAACGTGAATGGAGCGCCGTCCATTCTTGATGTACCTGGAGCAGGCAAAAGAGCCGAGCCTGCAGCGGCGGCGGCAAAAGCTGCTCAAAAGAAAGTCGTTAAACCGAAACAAAAGGCTGAAGTTATCGATTTAACGTCGGATTCGGAAGGAGCGATCGAGGCCAAGAAGAAGCAACAACATCATGAGCCTATGAAGAAGCAAGGAGAGAAATCATCGAGAAGGAATATGCCCACTCTCACTTCGGTCCTCACTGCTCGAAGCAAGGCAGCTTGTGGGTTGACTAAAAAACCCAAAGAGCAGGTCGTCGACATCGACGCGGGTGACGCCCACAACGAGTTGGCTGCATTCGAATATATCGAAGACATCTACACTTACTACAAGGAGGCTGAGGTACACTATATATTCACGTTAAAGAACTTAAAAAATGCCTTAAAGACATCAATGGTTTCCTTTGGCTGATGATGTTTGTACAAACACCTTTTTGGAATGCCAGAACGAGAGCCTGCCCCGTAACTACATGTCGTCCCAGCCGGAGATAAACGAGAAGATGAGGGCGATCCTGGTGGACTGGCTGATCGAGATCCACAACAAGTTCGAGCTCATGCCCGAGACCCTCTACCTCACCATCAACATCATCGACCGGTTCCTCTCGGTGAAAGCTGTCCCGAGGCGGGAGCTCCAGCTGCTGGGCATGGGCGCTCTCTTCACCGCCTCCAAGTACGAAGAGATCTGGGCTCCTGAGGTGAACGATCTGGTGTGCATCGCGGACAGAGCCTACAGCCATGAGCAAGTGCTGGCGATGGAGAAGACGATCCTGGGGAAGCTGGAGTGGACGCTCACCGTGCCCACCCACTACGTCTTCCTCGTTCGATTCATCAAGGCGTCGCTCGGCGATCGCAAAGTCCGTTCCTTTATTCCTTCCTCTTCATATACACTCTCCTCCTTTTTCATCTCTTCCAGTGCCTATATATTGGTCCTCGTCTGTCGCTCAAAATCTAAAACATATGGCATTTGGTGGAGCAGTTGGAGAACATGGTGTACTTCCTGGCCGAGCTCGGGGTGATGAACTACGCGACGCTCACGTACTGCCCCTCCATGGTGGCGGCCTCGGCGGTGTACGCGGCGCGGTGCACTCTCGGCCTAACCCCGCTATGGAACGACACCCTCAAGCTTCACACCGGCTTCTCCGAATCCCAGCTCATGTAAGTGTTTGTATCAAAAGGGGGTAGTAGCTCTTAATATAGAGACATCAGGGAGGCCTCTCTCGATAGTAAAAATTATAACTTGGGCGCGTTCGTTTCTTTTTTTCTGTGTGGCTTTTCGTCGAACAGGGACTGCGCGAGGCTGCTGGTGGGGTACCACGCGAAGGCGAAAGAGAACAAGCTGCAGGTGGTGTACAAGAAGTACTCGAATTCTCAGAGAGAAGGCGTGGCCCTGATCCCGCCGGCCAAGGCTCTGCTCTGCGAAGGCGGTGGTCTGTCTTCTTCTTCGTCGTTGGCGTCCTCTTCTTGACGAAAGGCTCTGCTATAACTACAAGAGAGAGAGAACGAGTGCACACAGCTTTTGAGTTTGTTCTCGGCCAGAGAAAAAATGACATATTGATATTGATGATGATGACTGTCGTGTCATCAGTAGTGTGTTTTTTTTTTACAGTCACGGATTGGTGACTTTTGTTGTTGACTGGAATTCTTCTCCTTTTACTCGTTTGAAGATTCGTTTAATTCGTTGAAGGAAACGATGGAGTGATTGGCTGCTGTATAATTGGGAACCAAGAATATATGGAGTTTCAATTCGATATTGGTTTAGCAAAATGAAAATATTTATTTTGCTCCTTTTTACGTAGTCTTTGAGCAAAAATGTCTTCGAGCAAAAATTAGGCATCTCTTAAAATTGGTTCAATATTGGGGGTCGCTTACTTTTCTTTCAATGTTGCTCTTGTTTAAAAGGAGATGACTATTTTTATTTTTTTTTGGCAACATTGGGTATCTTAAATATTGAGTCACGGTAAAGTAGTTGGATTTTAAAAGCACGTCAAATTCCGTGACACCTGGGCATTGGACTATTTTTCCTTTTGTGATCATCCGACAGCCTCCATCAGCTGAATTTGGTGAACACGCTTCGAATGTATAGAAAATGAAATTAATTAGAAAAAAAGTCTCCAAACTCGCTTAACTCTTAATTAGGAAAACATCCACCTTTCTAGAAAAAAGAAAATAATTCATTTCTCTCCCTCTTTTTTTTGGGCATCTATTCTTTCTGTCCCTTGCCGCTCTCGACAATTTGTGGTGGGTCGTCCACATGAAGATGTTCCTCTCGATTTATATAAGGATTAAAGAAAAAAAAAAACAAAAATCATATTATCAGCTGCTGCAGGACCCAAACCCAGACCCATTCTTTAATTCGGATTCTCCTTTCTTACCGGTCCAGCAATCCCGCCGGTCGGACCCCGTCCGGTTTACTTCGTCTTCGCGCCACTGTCCAAAACCCCTCCCCTGCCCAAGGGTTTTAGCCCCTCTTTCTCTCTCTCTCTCTCTCTAGAAATTCTGCAATTCCTTTCCGCCATTTTCAAGCCAGTCGAAGAAAAAGGGTCTCGCCTTTGATTCCCCCCCCCCCCCCACCACCACCACCACCGATGCCTTCGAGCAAGAAGAAGCACTCCCGGTCTCAGCCGAGGTCGCCGCCGCGGCCGCCACGGCAGCGCTCGGACCCTTGCGCGTCCCCTCGGACGCCGTCTCCGGCCTCCTCCTCTTTGGCGGACTCGGAGGTCGCCGAGGACGATATCCCCGTCGCCCTCCGGGCGGCTTCCGCCAGATTCCCGCGCCTGATCGGCGAATCCGCTTTCGTCGGCCGGGTCTCCGACGTGGCGGACGCGGAGGCCAAGGGCTGCAAGATTTGGCTCTCGGAGCCTGCCATGGTGGCTTCGTCCATCGCGCCCGGTTCGCTCGTGTCGGTAAATGGCCGCCCATCGAGTTATTTAGCGTCGATAGATTTCAATTATTGCCGTGTACCTGAATTTGTCCAAGGATGATTAATCAGATATGAGTTTTTGTTCCCATGCTCGGCAATTGTAGAATTTTGGTGGAATCGTATTCTGCTGAAGTGGATCATTGGGAACATTGTTCTTGGTCTTGAAGCCTCCCGACCCAAGACGTCCAATAGCAGAAAATTTGCGTATGAGTAGTCAGATGTGAACATTTTATCCCCATAATTGGCTATTTTGGGGTTTATGTGCAATCCTTTTCTGTTGAATATAGTGTTAGCTCGAGTCTTGACCTTGGTCTTGAACTCAACCCACCCCAAAACATTTAATGGAGAATAAGATGACTGCAAAGACTACAGTAGTGGGCTTACTGGCTGCTAATGATGTATGTCGTAGTTGTTGGAATTCAGAAGTGAAATCTGTCCTCCTGTACATGGAGAACAGCCTTATTTACTTAATGCCAAGCACATGCTGCCCTGTTTTTTCATAGTTTGGATATGAATTTAGGCAATCAAATTGGTGTCATTGCCGTAAATTTATAAGAGCATGGTTTTGTGGCTAGCACATGTTAATGACGTTGGAGGTCAGTGGAAGCACGGAAGGTAATGAGATTTGCTATATATGTGGGTATAGTCTCAAGGCCACGAGAGCCAGTTTGTGTTTTCCCACCTTTTCTTCAGTTAGCTTATCTTATGACCCCTCTGGCCTTGTTTTGGAGAGAGAGAGAGGGGAAGGAATATAGGATGGTTAAAAAAACTTTTAAATTCCCTCCAAATTTAGGATGGTTAGCTTATCCACTCTCGCTTCTCGTTTTCTCCCCTTCGTGTCTCTCCCAAACAAAGCCTTTATGTGATTTCCTTCCTTGATTGCTCTGCTCTGGTTTATAACATCATATATGTTTCTTTTTTTTTCTTTATCAGAGTTCTAGTGCCCCAAAATCTTTTGTTGCTGATGTTTCCATATCTTTGCATAACAGGTGTGCCTTGCTTCTTCAAGGAGTCAAATTTCACTTGGTATCCCTTTATGCTCATTTGCTGATGAATGTGCCAGACAAACTGGGATTAATCCCGGGAATAAAATGACAAATGAAGCTGGGGATTTCTTTGCTGTTGCCACTGTGTTTCCTTCTTCTAAGGTTTGAGTGCAACTTATATTACAATATCATCTATTCTCCTAGAAAAGCTGATTTAAGGATTGAAATACTTCTTGATATATAAGGGGAAGGCAGAGGAAAAGCACAAGGGGTGATGCGTTTATGGTGAAACACTACAAATCATTTCTAAGCTAAGCCCCTTCATAATGTGTGATTTTGGGTCATCGTAAAAGGGTATGAAAACATTTTTATCAGGCTGAGGATAGGATTTTCTTCATTGATGGTTTTTCAATAGCTCATAAGCATAAATAACTTTGGCATGAGAAGTATAGGCTTAATTTTCTTTTTTTAATTATGAGTCTACATTTTCCCTCATCTCTGTATTTTTTATTTTTTTTTTCTGGTGTTTTATTTTGATGACTTTTACCTTGATCCAAGAAATCTGGGAACATTATCTTTATGGATTTGAACTCGATGTGAAATCCATGGCCAGTGTAAAAGTCAGGAAGAACACAAACTGGCAAGCATCTACTGAATGTGAAAGATGTTACCCTTGATGGCAAAACACATTTGAATGTGTCAGCAATGCCATTCCAAGGCCTTTTTTTTAACTTAGGGCATGTCCTCTCCCATGTCATTTGGAGTCTTCTTTCAAGAACTACAGAGTTCAGCTTGAATCAAGTCAGTCCTGATTCCACTCACGTCATCACAATCATCTAAAAACAGTGAAAAAGACTTCGTAGAGTCATGAAGAGCATGCCGTATTGACATGTGGAATGGAATTGCTATCAATTAAGCTTGATAAGGCCACTTGTCTCTTTAAATTACTCTTCAGTATTCTGGTGAATATGGAGAAGATATCCTGAAATATTGAGCTTTTGAATCAAACTTTTTAGATTTTAAGATCATAACTTTTTTCCACAAAAAATTAGCATTTTCACTCATGGAATATGAAATCTGTCTTTCAGCCTTCTAGTAGTAGGTCCAGTTATTTGCTTTTATTTATTTATTTATTTTTGGTGGCGTAGGAAGATTCCATTCTCAATAGCTGCCTTGTTGTCCATACAGAGGTCGGATATCAGTCAACTACATATTGTTTGACTCCTCCATTATTCCCGTCAGGTTCTTAGGAATGGAGTGCGATTATCATTAAATCTTTCATATACGATGGGGTGTCCCACTTCAGGTAGAGTTCTGTTTGTCTTTCCAGTACAGAGTTGGATCTCTGGTGGTCTGGTCAATGGGATTGACAAATTGCAGCACCACAGTCTTGGCTCATTCGCAATACAGAACTGTGAGGAATTGTGCTTGGAGCTGGCTTCTAGAAATGAGTTCACAACAAATAAAAGGGCACTGTCTCTAGTGAAACCTGCTGGTGAGATACCTCTCGATGAAAATGTAACTTTTGGATCTCCTAGGACACCGGTCTATCAGTCAAAGATGAGCTCTCCTGCACATGATCAATTTCGTTCACCATTATCACTATCAAGTTCAACCAGTCAGATGTGTCCAGTGGTTAATTCATATGATATTGTCCAGCTGTTGGAAGATGAAAGCACCAAGAACCTTTTGCAGGCATGCACCAAATCATGGCTGTGTTCTCGTTTTCTGCTTCAAGGGAACCTGGTGGTCGTCCCAATACTTTCCAAGCTTTGGCTTTTCCACGTGATTGGTGCTCAACAAGCATCTGATTGGAAGAATCAATCCATTATAGACCAAAGTACTGAAGGTTCATCCCCCAACATTTCCCAATCACCAGACTATGTTATTCATGCTTTCCATGTGACGAGCAGAACAAACATACGTCTGTCTTCTCCTATGAACATGACACTAGTAACTCCATCTGTGACGGGATCACTTGTTGGGAAGCTTGAGCACACATATTGTAATGCTAACACCAAAGGTGATGACATTAAATTGGGTGGATTGTGTAAAGAGTATACTGATTTGAAGGATATAATTACTTCCTCTATTTTGAAGGCCCCTATATCAAGGTATTGTACTTTTTAACTCCGACAATTGGTGGAGCTGCAGCTGTATATCTTTGCCCCAGCCTTTTACCTCTGCAGCTATGTTCTGGTTCAAACATTTAGAGAATGCCACTTCTCTTTTTTTTTTTTTTTTTTTTAAACTTAAGCAATAGAATGAGCAGTATTTTTTTTTTTTGTAGTTTTAGCTTGTGTAGAATTTAAGTATTTTATTAGTCAGTTAACGCTTGTGTGGAAGAATCCACCATTTGGTAACATGTATTAGAAAGACCTGAATTAACTTGGATGAAACATATTGTTATACCTTTTCTCGCATTTGTCCAGAATACTTGTATTTCAGCTTCATCTAGAGAAGAAATTCTATCTGACACACCATGGTGTTGTTATCTTATAAGGTTTGGTCTGCGGCCTACGAAAGGAGTGCTTCTTCACGGTCCACCAGGTACAGGAAAGACATCTTTGGCTCAACTATGTGCCCATGATGCTGGTGTTAATTTATTCTTTGTGAATGGACCTGAAATTGTGAGACAGTATTATGGTGAAAGTGAGCAAGCCTTGCGAGAAGTTTTTGATTCTGCTAGCCATGCTACCCCTGCTGTGGTGAGGCTTCTTCAAACTTCCAGTTTCTTTTCCCTCATCTATTCTTTTTAATGTTTTGCCTTGCAAACCTGCATAATACTTACTGTTGTAGTTTGTATTTTAATTAATTATTGAACTTAATTGAGCATTTCTACTGCAGAAATGATGTTAGCAATCAGTATTTATTGTGTGAACATGCGCTTTTAAATATTCCTGATCTTGGTGTAAATATCCTGTTGATTTTCATGTAACTTCAAGGAAGCTTAAGGACAAAGGGAATAATTGCCTTTTTGGGAAACAGCGAGGCATTATGATAGCTCTGTTAACTTCTCAACCAAAACTGATCTTTGAAAACTAGATTTTCTAATTTAATTACATTAGTTATATATTTTTATTTTTGTTTCGATTGAGTTATGCCTTTCTTTGCAAATGTTATCTTATGCAGGTTTTCATAGATGAGTTGGATGCTATTGCACCTGCTCGAAAAGATGGAGGGGAAGAACTTTCTCATAGAATGGTTGGTACATTGTTGAGTTTAATGGATGGGATTAATAAAACGGATAAACTCCTTGTCATTGCTGCAACAAACAGACCAGAAAGTATTGAGCCTGCCTTAAGGCGTCCTGGTCGGTTTGACAGGGAAATTGAAATAGGTACGACATTCCCGTAACTTAAATATTCCAGTGATTTTTGTTCACGCAAGTACTCATTTTTATGCATGCAATGCCAACCTATCTATTTGGAACAACAGGAGTGGAATCAACAGGTCTTTTCCTTTTCTCTTTGGCTACTTGGGGTTGGGGACTGGGGTATTTGGAGGCACATAGCATATGATATGTTGGATAAATCTTAGCCGAAGAAGCCTTAAGCCAGTGAAGTGGGACTGAAAGAGCTACCTAAGCTGTTCTCTGTGTTCATTTTCTCCACTATTCCTCAGGTTGACCAATGTGGAATTGGAAAGTGAACACGTTTCTGTGACCTTTATTTGTTATGTTGGGGCCATATGACCTTTGTTTCTTTATTTTCTATTTTCTGGCACTGGTTGTGAAGAAGGGGGATGGGACTCATTTGGGCTTCAGCACCAAGCAATTTTAAGCCGGTTTAGGAAATAACATACATTACTACTGATAATAAATAACATAGACCCTTTTTTAATTGGTCAAAAAGGTTTTGTCAATACAGCGTGAGGGCACTAATCTATACAAACAATTATCTACAAGAAAAGGGATACTGATGGCTCTAAAATTTGTAGAAGGGTTGTCACGCATAAACCCCAAGTGCACGGTAAAAAAGCAGAAAGTCCTTGCTTTAACAAAAAATCTTTGCTTTTTATTAAAAATCCTCTTATTTGTTCCCTCCAAGTTTCAGCAACAATTATTTTAGGGATGGCTAAAATAAGTTTTCTCCTTCTTTACAAGATTTCATTTATTATTTAAGTACCATACTATGTCTTAACTGTGCTAGGATGTGCTGTTAGTGGCATAATCAGTGCTTTTGGTAACACAATAGATGAAGCTCCAGCATCTTGAATTATAGCAGCAAGTGGAGCAATTTCGTTAAAAATATTAATTAGACACTACAGCTCTAACATATTGATCAAACACCTTTTTGAGGTCAAAGCACACTTTTTGAAAGATGTAGCTGCTGTCCCACTGCTATTCCAAGCACCATAGAGAAAGTCTGAGTCCACTATATTCCCAATTTCCCAATGAGCAGGTTCATCAATAACCTCAAGAGAGTCGTCCATGAACAATGCAAGAATAGATTATTCACTTAATTGAAAGGTAAATAGGTTCTTCTAAAACTCTTTTTCTGTAATTTCTGCATGCAGGTGTCCCATCTTCCAAGCAAAGATTTGAAATACTATTTACACTTCTCGGTCTAATGGAACATTCACTCTTGGAATCACAAATTCAACAACTGGCAATGTCTACACATGGTTTTGTGGGTGGTGATCTGGCAGCCCTTTGCAATGAAGCAGCATTGGTATGCCTCAGGCGCTATAATTGTTTTAAGAAGTCACAGGGAGAGTCTAATTCTAAATCACAGATGGATTTTGAGTTTAGTGCTAATGTTGCAACAGAAGAATCTAGTTCTTTGGGGGATATAAGAGATGCAAGGCAGGATTATTTATGTTCTTTGTCCACATTACTTGTTTCCTCGGATATATCACCATCTTCCTTGCCCAAGCAAACTGTCACAGAAAAGGAAGATGGGATGCAGTGCCCTAGAGGTTTAGTGGACAGAAATTGTACACTGACCGTAGCTTTTGAGGACTTTGAGAAGGCCAGAATGAAAGTGAGGCCTAGTGCTATGAGAGAGGTATGATTGTTGCATCTTTGGTACTGAGTCTTGTTTTGATTGAGAAGCATTTTGTTATGACTGCAGTGTTTAATATGAATAAATCAGCTTGTTGAATGTTATGGTTTGATGTTGTTTATTCGACTATGCCCAGACGATACATAGACTGCCTGGACAATTTTGGATTTTGTTGACTACATAATTAATAAGCTTGATCCTTTCTTAATTAAGTTGAACTTGTGATATGCCAAGCAAAAAAGAAAAGAAAAGCTGTATTTGACAGTGATTAATGTCCTCTAGTTCCAATGTAGATATGGGAAATCCTATTGGGGACTCATCATATTTGCTGTGGATGAATTGATTGGACAAAAAATGTTAAGGAGATCTAGGCACTATATGTAGGATTGGTATCAGTAGACACTCCGCTGAAGAGTACTTGCCTCTTCTCTTGCTGTTTAGCTTCCTTTTCAGCTATTAAGGACTGGAATCCTCACCAGATATGAAAATAGGTCATCTTTGATATGTGAATGTTAGTGCAGGAGCTATTTGAAAATAATGGAGCAAATTGAATGGGAGTGTCCTTTCAAGTTTGCATTTGAAATTGCTTCTATTTTCTAACCGATTGGTTTTATGCGTAAAATCATTTCAAATAGCTGATTAACCTCCTACCCAGGGTGATTTTTAATTTCCATCCTGTGCGGATTGGTACAGACTAGGAACTGATAGGGCTAGATTATTTGTGAGTGATGCGAAGTATTCCATATGAAGACTGCTGGTCTACTAGAATAAGATAATTTCCTTGTATCATGTTTATCGTTGATTAGACTATATGACTTGATTTTGAGAAGTCTGTTGTAAGGCCTTCTTGTTGGTGGATGAGTATAGATAGACAGGACAACCTACTTATCTGTGTTCTCCATCTCTGCTTTAACCTTTAGGTGATACTCGAGGTACCAAAGGTCAAATGGGAAGATGTTGGTGGGCAAAGAGAAGTTAAAACTCAACTAAAGGAAGCAGTGGAGTGGTCTCAAAAACATCATGATGCCTTAAGTCGCATAGGGACCCGCCCTCCCAGAGGTGTATTATTGTTTGGTCCTCCTGGTTGTAGCAAAACCCTCATGGCTCGTGCAGTTGCCTCTGAAGCTGGGCTGAATTTCATTGCAGTAAAGGGCCCAGAACTCTTCAATAAATGGGTTGGGGAATCTGAGAAGGCCGTAAGATCTGTCTTTGCAAAAGCAAGGGCTAATGCTCCATCAATCATATTTTTTGACGAAATTGATGGACTTGCAAATATTCGTGGAAAGGAAAGTGATGGTGTTTCAGTTTCGGATAGAGTTATAAGTCAGCTTCTTATTGAACTAGATGGTAAGGAGTTAACTCCCTTGTGGTGACAGAAAAAACTGTTTTTTATTTTGGCCTTTCTTATGACAAAGATAGAATTGGAGAGAGAAATCTTCAAATGTTTGTCAATGAGCATATTCTTACTGCTGTGGCCCTAATTGCTTCAAATTGGCCTACGATAATCACTTTTTGAAAGGCCTTTTATTTAGTATTTACTTTGTTTTAGTTGTTCTTGTAATGGCTTAACATCTTTTTTGGAGCATAGGACTGCAGCTGAGAGTTGATGTCACCGTTATTGCTGCAACCAATAGGCCCGATAATATTGATCCAGCCCTGTTAAGACCAGGTCTCTCCCTCTCTCTCTCTCTCCATGTAAAACTCTCTTTCTTGCGTTCAAGTTCCGGGGGTTTATGACCTCATTTGTCACCATCAAAGTTGGATATTAACATGTTATGTAATTCAACAGGACGCTTTGATAGGCTGCTATATGTTGGACCTCCGAATGAGGCAGATAGGCAAGAAATATTCTGCATCCATCTACGTAAAGTCCCCTGCGGTTCGGATGTGGACATAAAGGAGTTGGCTCATCTCACTGAAGGCTGTACAGGGGCTGACATAGCACTCATCTGCCGGGAGGCTGCAGTTGCAGCTATGGAGGTCTCTATAGTTTCTTTGCCTTTTTTTTTTTTTCCTTTTTCTATCTTCCAGCTGCGATGTCGTATTGAACAATTTGGTTTGCCATGAATTTTGATGCTATTAGGAGGATCTTGACGCTTTGGAAGTGGCAATGAAGCATTTCAGAAACGCAATAAATCAAGTGCATCCATCAGCAGTCGAGTCTTACGAAGAGCTTTCAACTCAATTTCAGAGGCTCGTTTTATCCAGACATAAATAAGATCCAAAATCAAGGTAATTAGTGGTTCAAACTGGTCTCATGTCCGGTTAATGCAACTTATTGTGTGTGTTGGTATTCTCATTCTCGAGTCCTCAGCTGAAAATCAAATATTCATATGCGCCGAATCGCCAACAGCTTGTGAGAAGCCTTCTGCCTGAAGTTACTGCTTGTTTTGCTGCAGGTCTTTAGTCAAATCCACGTCCATCATGTCCTGAGTTCCTGCTCTAGAATAGACCTCCGTTCACTGTCTGGAAAATGGGAATCTTGGTTGATCGATGGCAACGCTTTCGGATGCTTGTTTCCCACTCTACCGAATGCAAAGGTTGGGTTTGGTTTTGATTTTCCATCTGCAAACTGACAAGTAGTTGCGAGCAATTGTTCAGCCGTCGCATCGTTTTGAATTAGTTGTAACCATGTCCTTTTCATATTAATCGAGATGAACTACTAATTCATAAATTATACGGGAATGCTAAAGCTGATTTTACTTTCTTGTATGCAGCATCTTCGTCCTCGACATCGATAAACTGTAATCATATGAAAAATAATTTCTTTTTAGAAATTAATTAGACAGCACATGACGGACAGTAACGTAGTATATGCAACAGCTTAATGTTTATAGTATTCATTGTGATCTGCTGCCCATTATTTAAGTGAAATGATTGTAAAGGGGTCAACTTTTAGTATACATGCAACGATGTACTTCTTAATTCAGCCAATATAAAAAGAAATTTTGGGATGAACTTTATTTAAGCTTTTTACTTCAATTCTTATCCTTGACAAATCGATATTTAGCATTTAATTGATTATTTAGAATAATCGCGACATCTTTTTTAGTAGTTGTAAAAGCTAAAATCAAGCCATGTTCAGGGAAGGTTGGCTCGATTTGATTCTCTCAAGTTATTGAGTGAAGGCATTCTAGTAATATCTAAGGAGGCACAACACGTTTATACCCTTTAACGATTGTCAGCATTATGATATTATCGTGTCTGAAATTTAGTAATTTTGTAATATACCTCTCCAAAATAAATCAATATTTATTTTTCATAATCCGTGGATTATCTATCTCCTTCCCTAATTTTAAAAAAGAAAAATATCGGTTGGGAAGCTTTGAAGTTCCGGCATTTTGTACAGAAGTTCTGGAATTAGGTTGTCAGAGAAGACGAGGCCAGAGGAAGGCGGGGCCCCACGTGTTCGGGGCTGAATCTGTGGGTCTCCACAGAATAGTAGACATGTCGGGTCGGGTCGGGTTTTTGATGGGCCGGGTTTTCTTTTTTTTTTCTAGAATAAAACTATTGTTCTTTCGTTTCAGATATGTATTAATCATAATTCCTAAAGTCGATTTTACTCGCATTTTATTTTTTAGCGCATTGCTTTTCGTACTTATGTTGCTTAGAAAAGAAAAGAAAAAAAAAATAGATCATTGTCCTGTAACTTGGAAAATTGTTTTCCGAACATCGTTTAAATAAGTTTCTACATTGTTGTGCTGAGATTACTTTATTTGTTCTTTTGAATGATTCTTTTTTCAATTCGTAGATAGATATATGCGGATAATACTTGAAAAATAATTGTGCTAATTTGTTCACGTCAACTAACGCAATAAACCCGGGGAGGGGGGGGGGTGGTGGGGGACAAATGTAGGTTTTATAAACATTAACTTACAAGAGAGAATTATAAATGCAACCATAAAATTTACTAATGACTTTTAGGCATTGAGTCTACGTTAGTTTTCCTCCACTTGGAATTTACTTTTGAAATTTGTTTTCTCTATACTTAAGCTGATAATAATAAATAAAAGGCAATTATCGAGTAGTTGTACATTTTTTTTTTGGCTGATATTGTTTAAATAATTCTACATATTATTTACCCTTGGCCGTTTTATTTGTTTACGAAATGATTTTTTCAAGTTATAAATACATAAAGGGACTTAGAAAATGATTCTACTGATTTGACAATTTTAACTGACGCAATATCATGAAGGGGACAAATGGAGGTTTTGCAAGCATTTAATTACAAAGGAACATTATAACTAGCATTAGCAGAGAAGTTGAGCAATGATTTATACGAATTAAGTCTATTTTGATAACTAAATTTAGAATTTACTTTTTCAGCAGATGTTTTTCACACACTTCAACTGTTTATAGAAAGTTCGACCCAAAAAATATAAAAACTGTTCATAGAAAGAGTCGGTTATCGAGTAACTCTAATTGTACATTTTTGTGCTAAGATTGTATGAATAATTTGTCGCATTGTTTTGCTAAGGTCGTTTTTATTGGTTCTCCCAAATTATTTTATCAAATCATAAACAGACATGTGCAAACGGACTTAGAAAAGAATTCTATTCTATTGTTACCACAGTGATAACTAATGTATCAAGGAAAGAATGTAGGTTTAACATTCACCAAACTCACAAAGATCATTACAATTATCACCATCAGTCTAGTTAATTGTTGATTTTTGCGTATCGCATATATTTTTATAGCTATGCTTAGAATCTAATTGTCACAATTTCTTTTTTCATATTTAAGTGAAGTTGATGTTCAAATCTCACATTCTTTTATGCCAACATTAATCTTTCAAATTATTTTGCTAAGATTTATTTTTTGATCCTCTAATTTAATAGCAGTAGAGATATGGATAAATTAATTGCAAAGATATACTTATCACAATACATGACATACCATAAAACTAAATGGAATTCATCCACGTATCATTATCCACTCATATATTATAAAAATACATACGTCAATGATGAAACTTGTAAGTTTAATGTATAAATGAGGCGGGAAAAAGGGCATTAAGGGGATAGGGCCATCAGTGCCCCCACCCCGCACCATTCCGCGCCCCGCCATTCCCCTCGCCTCCCTTGACCGCCCCGTTCGGGTCGGTGCCCCGCGCCCGTCCACCGTGGCTAAAACACACACAGGAGATGTGCTTTGAACCCCAAACATGAACAGCACCCTAATGGGATTCTAGATTTAGAAAAGGTCAAGTGGGGTTGGTTTTTTTTTTTTTTTTTTAGATGTTTTCCACTAGGGAATCTGATTTGTCCTCTTGTCAGATCATGGAATGGGGGATGTGATATTTTGTATCTGGCATTAAGCCCCCACGTTAACGTCACTAGAAAAAGAAAAGAAAGATAAAACAAGTAGATCAGCAGAAGCCCATCCTTTTTTCTTTTTCTTTTGGGGCTTGGGAGTCAAACCTCCACTATCCTCTCCCATGTTTATCTTCACCCAAAATTTTTGAAAAATCAGGTGGAGTAAAATTTACTAATTTTAGGACAGGTTGGCTGCTCAAGATATTCTTCCCTAGGGGCAGGCCAGTACAGTACACCCATCCACAAAAATCAATTGATTAAACATAATAAGTAAATAATAATGATAATAATAATAATGTTATCCCCCATACCTAACACGAAACTCGGCGGATTCCCCACTAGCCCATTTACATAAATATAATTTTCTAAAAATTTATTAGTACTCTTCGTTTTGTTTTTTCTTTTCTTGGCTGCATGTAATCCCACGAATTATTCGGGAAATTTCAATCATCTTTTTTTATCGTCCACGTCCAATGATCCCCTATTCTCGATTAGTCCGGCCGCAACCTGTCCCTCTCCCTAGGCGGAAACGAAGAAAAATCTGAGCTTGAGAGATGACAGACGGACAAATCAGAACTAGAAGCATCATCGAGCCTTGGAGGATATCGACTGTCGGCCAAAGAAGTGATGATTCTCTGGATAATCAAGAATCAAGTGGGTCGTTCCTCCCGATCGGATCGAAGGAGTTGATAGGATCATAGGACTTGGGAGAGACTCCCCCGATGCTCATCATGTAGAGAGAGAGAGAGAGAGAGAGCAGCAGAGAAAAGGGCAAGTAATTGTTGGCTGAGAACGATGTTGAGGATGGGTTAAGTTTGGAGCTGAATCGCAGTTGCAGAATGGATCGCTTTGATTCTCGACTCCAAATATTTAGAACCGGCTCTGTCATGATAAGTTTGAAATTCTTAATTTGAAATATACCCACTGTGGAGTCAATCGCACTTTTAATTATTACATTATCTTAGTTCGAGTTTTGATTTTGAAATGATAGTTTAATTTTTTAAAAAAAATGATTTGTAAAATAACTTGCCAAATTTTTATCTGCTTTCATTATTTGATTTCTAAAGTATTTTGCCAAACACATATTAAGGGCAGCCCAGTTCTTGACAAAATTAAACTTTTACGCAGTCTTGAAATTAAGAATAGGGATGATAATGCATGTCGCGACATTGTATTAATGTTGACTGTCTTATCATTTTAAAAAATTTCAACTTGATTATATAGATTCGCTTCATCATATTTCGTATCACTCATATCATATCATAATATAATTTATATTTGTTTTTTATAAGTAAACCCTAGTTTTTTTTTGGTTCCAAGTCTAAGTGCTAATCAAAGGCTATTAATAAAACATAAGCATGCTGATCATGCGGAAGTAGTCGCTTTCGAGATTCTAGAGTTAAGTCAATTTAAGGTGTCCAAATATTTTAATCATGAGTCCTTAAATGAGATAAAATAGTATCTTGTTCTCAATTCACATTCAGCTTGTTAGATATCTCTTCAAATGCGATGACACAGAGAGAGAAGAAGACTAGAACGACTTCGCTCAAAAAGGAAAGTGAAAAAGCTCAAGTGATATCAAACTTTAGCTAAAAATAAATAAAAAAGATTTCTCATAAGTAAAAGTCACTTGTTAGGAAGAAATTCTAGCATCGACCCCACCAATAAACAATATATAATCAATCTTGGAACTCAATTCATGTGAGGTCCCCACCACAATAGATGATTGAGATTGACTTGATCTGCGATACGGACAACTAAACCTTGGAAAATGAGATGTTAAAGATATTTCATTTATCGAGTAATTCATTACTAGATACCACTAATGGGTTTGATTGGACTGACTTGGTAGAAAGAAAAGGAAAGGTTTTTAACTGATCACAAAGAGAAGAACGGGAAATGATCCTAAGGGATTGGGCCATAGTATCATAAAGCGCCTTCGAACATATATATATATATATATATATATCCTTTCATGTGCTTTGGATAGTAACCAAATGATGTTCACATAAAAAGGAGAAAAATTCACGGGTATGAACAGAGCCGCAGAAGTAAATTCAAAAACAGAGGCGTGCGATTCGAAAACAGAGGTTGCGAAAACAGAAAACGAGATGTTTATGGTAAATTTTCCCGGTCCGAAAATCTTCCTTATTTGCCCGGCTGAACGAGGGGAGAGATGAGAGAAAGCAGTACATACGAGAAAAGGCAAAGGGAAAGGACCACGCAAGCACGCACCGCCAGTGCGGGTCTGCTCCAGTGCGTACAATGTCTGATACGACATGGTACAGCTCCCCTATCTGGCAGCAACGCCAAATTTTTCTATTCCGAATTCCATCATGTTAAATCCCTTTTATTCTATTATTTTCTCTGTTTCTCTCTTTTGCTAAGCTCAAGCTCATCGTAGCCTCCCGCACGCGCCACCCGCGGCCGTGAACCGACGTCCTCCTCTGTTTTTCCTCTGTTTTTCCCCGTTTCGGCCCGAGTGAGTGGGAAGTACTGATGCTGCGACGCGACCCCGAAATCCCGGGAAAAAAAAAGGATATTAGGAAAAGGGGGGGGAGGAGGAAAATCCTATTTCGATTATTTTAATGTAGATACGATGATGTTGTATACGGACAGGCGAGCGAATCAGTGGAGGAGGCGGAGGGATAGGGGGCTCTTAAGAGAGAGAGAGAGAGGAGAGAGGGAGAAAAAACGGGGGAAAATCCCACGAGAAAATCAGAGTTTTGAGGGGAAAAGACCGAAAGCATCGGCTACAGTACACTCCTCCTCTCCCCTGAATAAAAGCTGATCATAAGAATACAAGATCCACCTCGATTCTCTCTCCACCCTGCTCTCCTCCCTCCTCCTCATCCTCCACCATATCCACCTCCGCCGCCGCCGCCGCCGCCGCCAGCACCGTCTCTCTCTCTGTCTTCCTCGTCCAATCTTGAGAGACAGAGAGAGACAGAGAGAGAGAGAGAGAGAGACAGAGATAGGGGGGAGACGGAGATTCTTGGAGAAAGTCCAGTCTCGTTTGCTCGTTTTCTTGATAGCCCTGTTCCCTTTTCGCGTTTTCGTTTTTCTCCCTCCCCGTTAAGCCTCGCAAGCTTTCCCCTTTTTTCTCGTTAACCCAATTTTCCGGTCTTTCTCGTCCAACACCTGCGCTAAATCTTCTCCTCGCGCAGAATTAGGCCGATTTCCTGGATCAAGAACGCGAATTTGCGAAGTGGGTGTCTCGAATTTCGCGAGCAAGAAGAGAGAGAGGGAGAGAGAGAGCGAGGCAAGAATGAGGGAAGAGGACTCGAATTGGTTCTCCAAATGGGAAGACGAGCTGCCGTCGCCTGACGAGCTCACCCCGCTCTCTCAAACCCTAATCACCCCCGATCTCGCCATCGCCTTCGACATCCCGACGCCGCCGCACGCCAACCCGTCCCCGACCAGCCCCCGCGCCACCCGCCCCCACCCCGACCAACCACTCCGGCCACCTCCCCCGCCGAGCTCCGTCACGCAGCCCATCTCGGCCGAGTTCGCCGACTCCAGCGAGCTCGGCCCCAACTCCGGCGGCGACGAGCCGGCCCGCACCCTCAAGCGGCCGCGCCTCGTCTGGACGCCCCAGCTCCACAAGCGGTTCGTCGACGCGGTCGCCCACCTGGGGATCAAGAACGCCGTGCCCAAGACCATCATGCAGCTGATGAGCGTGGATGGGTTGACCCGGGAGAATGTGGCCAGCCACTTGCAAAAGTACCGCCTCTACCTCAAGCGCATGCAGGGATTGTCCGTCGGGGGCGGCGGCGGAGGAGGCGGGGGCGGCGGCCTGGCTGCATCGTCTGATCCTGCTACCGATCATCTGTTCGCGAGCTCGCCCGTGCCGGCGCATTTCTTGCATCCGGTCCGGTCCAGCTCGGAGCATTACTTGCCGTTCGTGCCGGTCGCCGCGCTGCAACACCACCAGATGGCGGCCGCGGCCGGCCACCCGCAGCTGCAACAGCAGTATCACAGGCAGGTGGGGCATTTCGGGCCGCCGCCGAACGGGCAATTTGAGCATCCTTTCTTGTCGAGGCAAGCGGGGCCAATTCATAGGATGGGAGCACCGATTCACAATCCGGTGCAGCCTTATGTGGAGGACTTGGAATCTGCTAATGCAAACGGTGGCAGGAAAGTTCTCACTCTCTTCCCAACTGGGGATGATTGAACTTGGGCAGTAGTTGCAGTTTTTTCTTTGATTTTGCTGTTTTCTTACTCTTGATGATCCTATTATTGTGTCATGTGCAATGTGGTGTCTGTAATTTGTGGGTAACAACTGTTTAGTCTATGGTTTAGGCGTTAGTTGCTCTATGTTGTCCTAGTTGCCTTTTAGTAGGTGATGGTGAAAGCTTTTAGTGGAGCAATTGGATATGGACTTCCACTAGAGCTTAAATTGGCTTCATCGAGAGGCCTCTGTCGCGTAATTGACCGCATGCCTACATTGGATGAGTGGGACTGGTGGGTATTGTCGACTCGTGTTGTCCTTCATGTGGGCTCCTACATGTTTTGGGTAAACTGTTGGTACCAGTCTGTATGTTCTATTGATCCTTTTTCTCTTGAGGCGTTGATCATCATGCGATGGTCGCTCTTGGCAAACATCTACCACCAATTCTGAAGTGTTGCAGAAGGTGGAATTCGTCGACCTCGGTCTATTATAGTTTCCATTAAACTGCAGCTTGGAGATTAGATGAGTTCTTGTGCATATCAGAGCTTTTGTTCGGATGAGGGGTTCTCGCTGGGGGACGAAACGCCAGATCTTAAAGCTTGCAGGTGATAACAATAATGCTGGCCATCTCTGATTTCTTGAAATTCGAGGACATTGAGCGGAATCTTTTATGCTTAAGTTTCCTCTACTTAGTTATTGTTTAGAGTCGGAACTCAACTTTCTGTACATTAACTCCAGGGAAGACTTTAAAAGCCCCACTTTGAGGGGAACTGTAACTGTTCAGAGAAGGGACATTATTATATGGATGCAGATTGTTGTATGCCCTATCAACTATGGACCTTGATGATTTAGTCTGAATCGGTGTTTATAAGTTTTCTGCAGTCTTTGCTCAGAAAGAGAGGGAGAGAAAGCTGATATCCTGTATGTGGAGTGGCTACAAACAGGTGGTCATGATCCGAATGCCTAGTTTTGTTAGGGAATTCTGCTTTTGATTAATAGATGGAACCATTGATGTGAACTACGCGTTTTTATTTCGCTGTTGGGATGCTTCCGGTGAGTATTCTTCTCAGGGTATTATCTGAACGGTTAGTCCAGAAGCTTATGCCTAGTGATTCGCTTTGCATTTTCACCCTCTGGTTCTGGCATATTAGCTTCCCCTCCCCAACTTGGATCGCAACTCTGCTGTAACTTATTAGATGCTAAGTCACTCTTAGATTGGTTGCGAATGTACCAGTTAAAAGTCGAGTTCTCCTTTGGTTTCCTCTACTAAGTTTCTGGATATCCTAGTGAAGTTCTTGTTCTCTTGTTTGCTAATCACTACACCATGTGGCTTTGTCGGTAAAACACAAGTCCTTTGTCTGAACATCCTTACGATCTTCTCCTTCTAGTTTGTCATTATCATTCCTTAAATTGAGCTGAGGAGTCTTGTTCGCGTTTCTTCAATTTTGGGCAAAGGGTTCAGTGGTTTCAATTTAACCCGCAAGAATTGTTCCATGCCATTCGTTTTTGGCCTTTCCCCTTCCAGGTTTCATTTACATAAAAGATCATGTGATTTTGTGTGGTTGTTTCTCGGTTTTGTTTCTAACTTTGATACCCCAAGAGGGGTTTAAACTTTGCCAAAGTTCTTCAGGCCTGATGAGGTAACGTTATTGTGTAAGCTGGATCTGGTAAAAAGGGACAATGCATATTGCACGAGGCAGTCATTTTTGACTCTCCTTTTTGTGGCGTTGGTATGTGGTTACAAAGGTTGTCTGTCAAAACTTAAAAGGTGATTAAAAATCTTTTGTCCTCTAACACTTGACTTAAACAGAGCACATGATAGGGACGACCTAATTATAGACCCAGGAGCAATAATTTTCTCAAATCCTTAGTTATACCGTCCACCTTTTTTAGATCTTCCTAGGGATCAGCAATCGATGATTTGGCACATAAATAAGATTTAGATTAAATGTTAAATGAGCCAAGGATAAACAATCCTCTTTTCCACTTCGATGGGGTTTGATAAAGGGGGTACTGGTATCTCATCACTGACAGCTCAGATTCAACTGAGCCAATTAATTCACAAAAGTATTCAATCAAATCATCTTACGTATCAATTATTAGTCTCTAAATATTGCAAATTTTATCTTGAGATTTCGCTTTCCAAGGTCAACACCGACTTAAAAAAGTCTCTGCCTCCTTCTTGTCGCTTAAAGCGTAAGCCAGTTTCGTTGATGATTATGCACGATGGATCATCATTAGACAATTCCATCAAGATTTCATTACTGATGAAGCAAAGGATCAGCACACCTGTAAAGACTTACTCTTCTTTTTTTAGTCTGTCACTAGATGCAGTTTCAGGTAAAAAGATGAAACCCCGTGTGATCCGCTTTCAAGAATCGCAATCAATTCCTCTCGGCTTTCATGATGTCGAATGTTTACATTTAGGCATCATGTTTGAAAAGTGATCGACAAGATATGGAAAATGGGTACAATTCAGATCTACATCAGGAAGCTCCAAAATCCCAACTACATGGATATACGATCGGTAAAAGAAGAGTAATTGGCTATAGGCCACGTGCAATACAGTATTATCTTGTTTCCGGAGTCCCGCCGAGAGGATTGAATCTTCTCCTCCGAAAGCAACGTTTTAACCACATCCTTTTCCCCTTCCCTTAGATTACTAAACTTGAAAAGAATCCAGCATTGCTCTCAGAGTCTTTTCAGATGCTTGCCACTGTTTGTCGTTCGCACTGGCAACAAATAAAACGACGGTGTTCCCTTTTGCCGTCGCCTTAGCAAGATTGTGTGAACCCGTTAGAGCATATGGAGTCTCTAGCACGTACTTGTAATACTGCATCCACAATGTAAATAACAGCCAAGTATCAAAAATCAACAGGTTAAGTATAAACGTGTGAAGCTCAGCATAAAGGACCAACAATTTTTTGCCCTCCTACAAGACAATCTTCTTTTAGTTTCCATCATGTGCAACCTGAACTATGAGGAGGGAGAAGATAAGGATGGTAAGGATGGGCCTCTGTCATTGATTATGTCTAACCTGAACGACTGGAAGGAAATGAAATGGGACATTAAAGCCTTTAAGATCATTTAACTGGAATTCGACCAAAATTTAAATGGCGGGTCGCAATGGTACCATCCTACTACTGTTGTTGGCAAATGAAGTGGAGAAAACACACCCGCTTGGACCCAAAAATGTGAAAAAAAAAAAAAAAGAAAGAAGGGAAGAACGAAGCAAGAAAATTGCCTTAAGTTCTTGAAGTTGAATGTGGCCGCCAGCTAGAACTCCCCAACTCATTTTGTCAATTTTTTTTTTTTTTGGTAAAACCGCAAAAAGCCAACCAATTTTCATGGAAAGCCCAAGAATTGATGATTAGCCAAGTCTCATGTGTGAACTTTATGAGACTCATTTCCATGCAATGGCTTGACCAGCTAGCTTAAGGGCTAAGTCGGATGAAAGACCCAGATTTCTTAAGGTCTGGCCGCTAATGTGTAAGCATATAAAACTAGCATCTATCGGGGAACAGAAGTTCCCATTGGGGATGCAATTTCCAGGACACGAATCCGAATACCCCCGAGTATAATGGAACTCGACCAAACCGAAAACAGAATCCTACTCAAAGTGCCTATCGTGTGACGACAGAATGAGCAGACAGAATGTGAATACCGTCTGATCACCGAGCTTTTCAACTGATGCTTCCAAGAGCTCATCCGGGTCGAGCGTGTTCCCCGTCACGAAAGGGCCGAGAGAGGCGATCAACTTCTCCGGGCTCCCGATCTCCTCGATGGACGCATTGGGCTTATTCGTGAGGCGTACGAGAGGGGAGGCCACCACCTGAACCTTCCCCTGCCTGTCGTTCTCGAACTTCACCTCCACCCACGGCTCCGCGCACTTCGGCTGGCAGTAATTGCCCGACAATATGTTGGCCACCCGCATCTGTTTCCAGGTCGGGGGTAGGATGAATTGGTAGGGTTCAACATTCCCTGCAGATCACTAAATTTCGAGTATCATTTGAATCTGACAACACCAACAGCCACAGGAATCAAAACCATCCGCATTTCATCATCAGCAGACATAATTAACACTCACCTTCCAGCATATTCGGTACAAAAAACACTCTGCAATCGACATTATACACGATGCATACAATTAGATTCGGAATTGGAAAACGAAGATGATGGAAAGCGGTCTCATTTAGCCAACAATGTCTATATTGGGGGAAGGATCAAGTGCAGAAATGATCAAATTCACCACTTTACACCATAAAAAACGCCACTTTGCACACTCCACAATCTTCCCGCACGCAAATTCATGCAGAGCCGATCAGTCGCACATCGAAAGGGAACGCCGACGAACGAGAGAGGGACCGACGCGCGGAAGGACGGCGGTTTTACCTGCGCGGAGCGCCGGGGTGTCTTTCGGAGAAGCCTTGAAGAAGACGAAGGAAGGATCGGAGGGCGACGGCGGGAGGTACGAGCCGACCTCCACCTCCTTCGCCGCCGCCGCCGGCAGCACGCCCGGCGGCGTGCTCCACAGGAGAGGGGCCAGGGCCAGAGCCGCCGTCCCTCGCTTCAGGAGCTCCCTCCTCTCGAGCGGGCCGCCGCCCTCGACCTCGCGGCGGAATGCGGCTCGGACGGAGGTCTTGCGCGGAGATTTCGGAGGGGCCGGAGCCGAGAGGAAGGCCAACGGCACGGAGGCGCGCGAGCGGCGGTCATCGTTGCAGGCGACATGATAGAGAGAGAGAAGAGAGAGGATGATGGAGGAAAGATTTTGGCCTCCCGCCCTTATCCGTTGAGACAGGACGCCACGTGGAGGCTGGGGATTGGCTCTCGTAAAAACTTTGGATTTCAAATAAATTTTGCTTGCTGAGCCTCGACTCGTCGGTTCGAAATTGCCGACCCCGTCACGGCGGTTTCGCGGATTCTAGCACGAACGTTGTCCTCGTGCTCCAGGGGAGCGTCCGCCGGATTGTCAAACGCCGTGAAAGATGTCGCGCTAGGATAAAATTCTGTTAAGATGATTTGTCGCAAAATATATGCAAAGGTAAAGGCACTTATGTCATGGTCTTGAACGATGATCCTCTACTTTCAAAAAAAGTGTATGCCAAGCTGTGCAAGAGACTCGTGCATTTTATATTAGGGATAATGACTCAACTAGTGTTTGAATTTGAAAATGTTTAATATAATTATTCTAATATTTTAAATTTGTTCAATGTAATTTTTTGAATTTTAGTTAAATATGCAAAATGATATCTCAATTTTTGATTTGTTCATGATGTAGTTCCTACAAAAAATTAATAGTTTAATTTAATCCCTGATTAATCTGAAAATGTTTAATATTATTATTTTATTAATTCAAATTTAGTGACAATATTGAATATTTTCACATAATTCGAAAATTAAATTGAATATGTATCCTTTACCCAAAAAAAATTGAATATGTATCAAAATTCCATGGATTACATAGAAAAAAAAATTAAAATTTTAGGGACTATAATGCATATTGGGTGAAAGTTGAGGCATCATTTGTCATATTATTGGTTTTTTCAGAATCAAAAGAAATAAATAAATGAGAATTTATCGATATAGAAATTCGAAATCTCGCGTGATTAAAAAAAAAAAAAAAAAAAACAGTGCTTTGATCCTTATCCGCATTACCTAATGAATAGGCCCAGAAGATGGCCCAATACTGAGCCCAAAGTCCACAGAGGAAATAACAGAAAAATCTCAACTGCAGAATCACAGGAATGGAGGGAAACCGACGACAGGCTTATCTTCTTCTAACTGAAAACTCTTCACCCTGTACACTCACTCCCTCTCTCTTTCTCAAACAACCAAACACAAACAGACACACTCACGCTCTCATATCTAAATGGCAGCTTCCTGCTTGATAGCTAGAGGCGATGGAGTCGAGCTTTCGGGACTCCCGGAGAAGGAAGTTCAAATCGGGAAAGGTGGGCTCAGGAAGCGGATTCTCAGGAAGGGAAATTCGTGGCGGACTCCTTGTCCCGGCGACCAAGTACATGGTATTCGGACACGACTGTTTTTGGTGCTTTCCATGCTCTGAACGAGCGAATGATGGACAGGATTTCATTTATTCTCGTTTGGAATGCAGTTCGCTACAGTGGGCGAGTCAAGGATGGCGCTCTTCTCGATTCGGGCGGTGGAGGGAGTACCGCAATGGAGTTCAAGTTAGGCCAATGTGAGCAGCAAAAGACCTACAAGTTGCACTCCATTGTTTCAGCAGATTGGTTTTGCTTCTGGAGATTGGTTTTGAAGCTTGATCATGAGAACACGACTATTTTTTGTCTCTCTATGCTGGAATTACTTGGTGAAAGATGGAGTGCTGAATTCTTGTACAAGCGTGACGTATCTAATATCACTCAATGCAAATATCTGTGAACTTTCTTTCATGCTACCTGTGAGTTTAGGTTGTCTCCTTGCTGATGAGACTGTGTACTTAATTTAAGGTGAGGTGATAAAAGGATGGGAGGAAGGAGTTGCCACGATGAAGAAGGGAGAGAGAGCGATCTTCACGATACCACCGAACTTGGCTTATGGCGAATCGGGGTCTCCTCCACTAGTCCCTCCGAACGCCACTCTCGTTTTTGACATCCAGATGGTATCGTGGACCAGCGTCAGGGATTTGACAGGAGATGGAGGAGTCCTGAAGAAGATCATCAAAGAGGGGGAGGGCTGGGCTACTCCGCGGGACGCTGATGAAGTTTTAGGTAATCACTTCATTTGGTTAATATATTAAACAATCGGCAAATTGCCTCTTGTCTGGAAACAGTAAAAATCGTCCGATATCTTTTTAACTGCACTGTCACACTCAACCACACGAGTTCGAGTACAGAGTTTGAAGATTGTTAGGTTGTTTTTTCTTCCTAGTAAGGTACTAATGACAAATGCGTGAGGACAAGATTCCAGGGGAAAAAGAAAAGAACTTTCGGCATCTTTCTTTATATTGAGAATTAGAGGGTATTAACAAATAACTGTTCTTGTTGCAGTCAGATACGAGGTGATGCTTGAGGACGGAACTGTCATCTTGAAGTCCGACGGAGATGTGGAGTTTCAAATCGGACAAGGTGGGTTGAACTCGAACTTGCCTCCTTGTATTATATTTAATGGCTTCACGTCTCCTGGTAGAAATGAGAGAGGCACTCTGAAATGTTCCTAGTGATTATTCAGATTCTAGTTTCGAAAAAGTGCATCTGTGTCCAGCAATGAGCATAGCGGTGAAAACCATGAGGAAGGGTGAGAAAGCAGAGCTAGCTGTGAAGTTTTCTTGTAAGTCACTGGTGCTATTTCTTCCCTCCAAGGTTCAACATCAAAGCAGACACATGAATATAGATTACCTATGCTTTCTTCAGATGGCTTCAGGGGGAGAACTGTACCTGAAAGCATTGAACTTGGTGCCTCGGCTGATTCCAATCTAGTCATCCAGCTTGAGTTAATCGCGTGGAAAAGTGTTGTTGATGTTACTGGAGATAAGAAAGTGCTCAAGAAGATTGTAAGAGCCGGTGAAGGCTTTGACCATCCTGATGAAGGATCGGTTGTCAAAGGTGAATTACTGTAAGCATAGTGGAACGATCTCTTATAGAGAGTTCTCCCGTTTAGTCATTTTGCTAATGAGTTCTTTCTTTCAGTGGCATATACTGGTAAATTTGAAGACGGAAGCATTTTTGAGAGGAAGGGATCGACTGAGGAGCCTTTCGAGTATGTAGCACTTGAAGGTATTATGCATTCATTTGCACTCCCAGACAGCAATTTGCAACTTCGTCAAATGAGCAGAAGCTGATTATGAGTGTTTACGCCTGCTCAGAACAAGTCAATGAGGGCCTAGACAGGGCAATCCTGAGCATGAGGAAAGGAGAACAAGCCCTTGTGACTGTGAGAACCAACTCAGCTGTCGGTCTAGATGATTTGGTGGTCTCGACAAATTCAGTGTTGAGTTATGAAGTTGAATTGATTGGCTTTACCAAGGTCATTTTCACGTTCTTCATTACTTGATCCGATACCATAAAGAATGTCACTACACGTAGAATGAAGTTCTGGTCTTTACAGGACAAACCGTTTTGGAAGATGAATGCCCGTGAAAAGTTAGAAGCATGCGAAAGCACAAAGAATGATGGAAATTCTCTATTCAAGACCGGGAAGTTCTGGTGTGCATCAAAGAAATACGAGAAGGTGATCACTGGAAAATGCTATCACACAAATTTTTATGGCTGAATGATAATTTTCACCACTACTATCAATTTATAATCTGCCTGCAGGCTGAGAAATATGTACAGTTTGATCACTGTTTTACTGATGAAGAGAAGACCTCAGCAAATGCGTTACGGCTATCATGCTATTTGAACAATGCTGCTTGTAAACTCAGATTGGGGGACTACAGCGGAGCCACAAAATTCTGTACAAAAGTCTCCCTCTCTCAGGATGAACAGAGTTCTTGCCTTGTTACAATGACTTAATACAGCTGATTCCAGTAAGGAAGGAACAAATTTATATATTCACACTTTCTCTCTATGTACAGGCCCTGGATCTTGATCCTTGCAATATCAAGGCTTTGTACAGGAGATCGCAAGCATACCTTAAAAGTTGTGATTTTGATGAGGCTGAGGGTGATATTAACAGGGTGTTGATTCTCCAACCAGATAATAGGTATGCAAAATTCACCATCTGACTCTCCATGATCAGAAGGCAACTAGCTTTTGGTTTTTTTTCTTTATTCAGTTAGAACCAATACTTCATGTTTTGATTGGTTGAATTTCTCTTGCCTTTGATGAATTGCAGAGATGTGAAACTTGTGTACAAGGAGCTAAAAGACAAGCAAAAGGAATACAAGGTATATCAGGCCGAGATATCTCGGACAATGCTCTCACGGATGGCTTAAAACAGAGCAAGAGCAGTTACAAGCATCGAACTACAGATCTTCCTGTTAAAATTGTTCTTCCTTGTACAATGCAGTCAAACATCATATAAGCCTGTAAAGTGCAGTCTAGAGTGTCATGAACACATGCTCATTCTTATCACTGTAGCAGAGAAGAGTTGAAGGACAATGGACAGATTATATGTTTCTTCATAGCAGTTTGCTTTCTTTCAATCAGCAACATAGTTCTGTGACTTCGAAATGACTGATGGCGCTGAATTTTTCGGTTTGACAGACAGGTTTCCTCTTCAGAAATCAAAGGGTCCTTCGCAAGTTGAGCAAATTGAAGAGAGCCAGTCGGATGGTCTTATGTAGCAACAAAAAGCATGTGAAAGAAGTTAAATCTTTCGCAAGTTTTAAATTTTAATTACCTCTTAAATTAGTAAGCAATCAATCAAGTTCATACTTTACAAACTAAAGCCTGCTTATTGTAGTCAGTTCTCAACCCTATAAGGAGCTTTTCAACATGATAATTTCTAGTAAAAGTGCATTTGGTATCCATTCTATTCCCTAAAAACAATTTCCATTCATAAATGATTTTTTATTTTTTATTTTATTTTGTTCCCGATAATAATTTTTGAGCATTTGAAGGCGTTTGTTAATTGTTGAAATTTTTTTTCCTAGAGCAGAAATACATTTAGTAGAACTCTTAAATTTTTTTGTTTCTTTAAATTTTAATACTTTTATTATATTTATCTTTTTTTTTTCCTTTTCTCTTCTTCTCCTCCTTTTTTATGGCCGGTTGTCAGCGATGGCGGTGGCCTGCAACCAATGGGGGGAAGAAGAAGAGAGTAGGATAAAAGAACAAAAATAAGAAAAATAAGTTTGGGCTTGACTTTGAAATTATTTCTAGGAACAAAAAAGTAATTTTCTTTTCTACTTTTTGATTATGTTCCAAATCTATTTTTGGGAGCAAAGAAATGGATTTTTGTTTCAAATCTATTCCCGGGAATGAAATAATAAAATTGGTCACTATTTGGTTAGTTGCTAAACGCACCCTTACTTATCGACATGTTCATGGACTTACCTTTTAAAATAAAATCTTTCATTGATATTAGTAGCATAAGAGGGGCTTAACATTTTATATTAAGATACATCATACATTAATACATAGGAAATAGTCTTATGCTTACAACTCTATCAATTTACACCATTCAAAGGATAATCTTAGCGATGAAATCTTAGCAATTTTTTATTGAAAATTTGTAAATCAACACTTCAAACCCACTTCCAGAGTAATATACAAAAAATGGAATGATTCCTAGTAATTTGTGCTCAAGTAATGACAAGCATTGAACAATAAAAATGCAATTGGTTGGGTTTGGCTAAAGGTGTCAAAATGGGTCTTAAACCTAAACCTATATGATCTATCTAAATCATAAATGAGTCATTTATATTTTGAAGAAATTAATTAAATGGGTCTTAAATTGATTGGACTTAAAAACCCATTTCCAGCCCAAACCTCACACTCTCTCTTTCCCCTTTAACTTATAAAAAATATTTTTTTTATTTATAAAAATTATAATTAAAATTATTTTTTATATTTCATTTTTTTCTTTCTTCTTCCTCCTTCCTTAGTTGGTGGCCAGCATGACAATGGTTGGTAACTAGGGCGAGGCTCGAGCTTGCTGATATGGCAAGGCTTGAGCCTCGTCACTCGCCGATCATCGATTTAGCAAGCCTCAAGCTCACTTGTGGCCGGTGAGCTCAAGCTGTTGTCATCATGATCATGGCCGACAGGTTGAAGAAGAAGAAAAAAAAAAAAAAAAGAGAAAAACAAAAAAATAAAATTATATTTTCAAAAATAAAAATAAAAAAATTCAAACTTTGAAAATTTTTTTTATAAAAATAAAAAATCATCCATTATATTTTATTGCATTAAAGTGTTTTAATAATACCATTTTAAAAAAAATCATAAGAAATAATTTTTTTAGGTTTAGTTAAAGGTTTTTCATTTTTTATTTTATTTACTAATTTTTTTATGGTTTAATTTACTCTTTAAATTTGATGTGAAGTTTTTATGTGAAGAGCTTAAAGTGAATTCAATGGGGGTGAGAGCGGATCAACCTAATTTGAGTTAAATATTAATATGTTTCAGTAATATGGATTAGATCGAGGTAAGTTTAAATCATCAAATTTGTATTATATGAAAATGGATCAAAACGAATTGAATAGATCAATATGAGTCGTATTATTTTTGACTCGATCTAAATGTAACTTGACTCACTCACCTGACGACCCAGAATTTGGCCATAGGAGGACCATCCAATGTCCAAGTTATCCCGATTGAAGATGTTCCTGCATGTGCCAGAAATGGGCAGTTTGGGCTAGCCCGGGGAGAACGGGCCATCGGCCAGGTCCCGAAACACTTCAAATAAGATTTGGAATGTGCTGATTGTGCACGGCATGAAAAGGAATATCCTTTTGAAAGTGGTAGTTTTTATTTTATTTGGATGTTTAATCATTGCCTCAACAAATTTTTTAACAAAATCTTTTTTCATTAATAATGGACCCATCAACTGACAAATCGCGCTGTCGTCGTCCGAGAAGTAGGAAGGCCGGGATTTTGGAATCTCTTTCCGGTACAAGGGAGGTGGCGAGGTCCAGGTCGCCTCTGCTTCGTCATTTTTCTGGCCACGAAACTTCTCTCTGCCCCGACACAGCAACCGATTCTCAAGCTCAAAACGCAAAAAGCTCAGAACTTGCACCGCACCCATTTCTCATCTCGCCCTCCTCCTCCTCCTCCTCCATTTTTACACAGAGAGAGAGATGGGCATTGAGATGGTGGAGCCCAACACGTGCATCCGAGGTTGCTGTTCCAGCCAGTCCATCCCTCTCCACCTCCCTCCTTCTTCCTACTCCCTCCTCTCTCCCATCGCTCGAGGTCGCTCTCTGTCTACCCATTTCCTTGATGGTTTCTGCTCCTTCGCCCAATTTTTTCTTTGATGCGCCGGGCAGTCTAATTGTGTTGGCGAATCCTGCAGGGGCCGAGAGCGTCGTGTACGAGGCGGTCCTGGATGGCAAGAGGGTCGCCGTCAAGAAACCCATCTTGGCCACCTCCGATGACATCGACAAGTTCCACAAGGAGCTCCAATTGCTCTGGTGTCTTTCTCTCTCTCTCCCACTCTGTCTTTATGATTGTCGGTGATTTCTTGATTTTTGGTGCTTTTCTTTGCTTGTCGGACCATCTGGTCGGTGTTTGAATAAAGAAAAGATGTGGTATTGTAGCTGAGTAGTGGGAATTACTATGTGGGGCTGCAGTTCCTCTGCTTATATGGTGCTGTGTTGTATTGGTTTGTGGTTTGTTGCTGAAGCAAGCTGGATCATCCCGGCATTGCGACTCTTGTTGCTGCCCATGCGAAGCCGCCCAACTACATGTTCTTCTTCAAATTCTACGAGTCCCGGTCTCTCTCTGATAAGCTACATGTCGAGGAGTGGATCCCTGATCTCGATCATGCGCTCATGATTGCCATGCACCTAGGTATATTTCTTAGATTAGCATGTTTGTGCTTTTTGGTTATTTTGTTGCTTTTTGCAAAGATTTAGCGTTCCTCGTTTTCTACAGTGTTCTTGCTTTTAGTTGATAAATTCAATTTGGTGGGCATATTTGTCACCTGAATTTTGCTTTTTGCGAAGAAGTCAGTTCGCACATGTATGTGCTAGTTTATATACAGTCTATACATATGGTGATGAATAATTATTATTGGTGCATGTCATCATTTGAACTGATGCTCTTTGTTGATCTTTTAAGTATTTCTTTGATAATTCTTCTCTGGTCTTGTGTGTATTTAAACTAGACACATTAAATTCCATTCTTGTGTGGCAATACATAAGTTGGAGATAGACTTTTAGTCTGTGTCAATTAAAACATCCAGTGTTTGCACAGGGATATTGTAGATTATTATGAACATTACAAGGTAGCCTGTATACCCTATGGTATACTTGAATGAGCTGTTTCATGTGTTCTTTTATCTTCTTGATGATCATGGAAGTCATTTGCCAACACTGGTAAAAAAAAGCCATCCTTGGATTTCTCTTAATCAATCCATGATCAAGATTATTATCATTAAATGGGAGAAGTAGTTTCTCATCAATGTTAGTAGCTAAGGGATAGTGTTTCTTATAATTTCTTCATATGGACACTTGCAGAAGTGGTCATGTCATGGAAGTTCTTTTCACCTTTTGATGTGCATTTCTCAGACTGATCTTCATTAGGATTTTCCCTTTTCTAGTTTTTCTCATACTTGTTTAGTTTGTTTTTCCTTTCTTTGATTGATTTTCTCATTATTTCTTGTTTGTTTTGTTTGTTCCCAGCAAAGGCTTTGCAGTATCTTCATAACCAGGGGATTGTCCACAGGGATGTGAAACCTGCAAATATTCTTGTAATTGTCTTCTATTAAGATTCTCATTCGAAATTTGCTTACGTTGAATTCATCCCACCCCGAAATATACTCTTTTTTCCCCCTTTTCTTTTTTACATTTCTTTAATCATCATGTGATAACCTCAAGTAGTAATGCTGATGGAGGTATGGCTGTTTTGCAGCTTGACAAAGAGTCCTCTCCACACCTAGCTGATTTTGGTTTGGCAACATACAGGGAACATCTTAAAGAAGTTTCTGTTGAAACTTGGAAGTCTTCTGGCAAGCCAACTGGTGGCTTCCACAAGAAAAATATGGTTGGCACCCTTATCTACATGGCACCTGAAATATTAAGGAAAGAGATACATACTGAAAAATCGGATGTTTACAGTTATGGAGTATCTATAAAGTAAGTTCTTTTAATATTTGTGTTTTTGTGAGGATACGTATAATTCTATGGTTGAATTCTGCTGGCATTTGGCATCTTCTGTGGCCCTTTTCACTGACTATTTAATTGGAGAAGTTCTTAGCATGTTAGCTATTCCTTATCTGGCTAGATATTGTCTGCTCATGATATGGCTTTGTCTGCTTCTAGTTATTTTTCTGAATGCTGCCTTTGGAAGTTTTTTTTCCCCTTTTATGGAGGAGGAAATACACTGAGCTGTGTTGGAGCCATATGTGAAATGCCAAGTGCTATCTCGTGCAAGATTTTGACTTCTTATAATGATCCAATTCCAATTTGTAAAGGACTGAAGGTTGAAGTGAGTTATCTTGTATGCCAGTTGATTTGAGTGCATGGTAAGAGATTCCGACTGAAAAAAAGAAAAGTACATACTTGAAGCTGCCTTGTAAACATAGCAATTAGAACTGTCTCTGCAAACAAATTAATAAGAATCACTGAGTTAGAAGCAATGGGTAAGTGAAAAGTTGATTTTCTCGAGATAATTTTCTTGTAGCCTCGTAGGTAGACTGAAAGTCATAGGGTTGAGGCTGGTTAAGCTTAAGACTCTAATATCTATTAGTTGATGGTTTTGATTTTGAATTTGAATGTATAACTGAGTCCTGAGTTAGTTATGTCTGCATTTGAGAGCTTATACTGCTGGTTTTTGTAAAATTTCAGTTGTTGGTTAAGCTTAAGACTCTAATATCTATTAGTTGTTGGTTTTGATTTTGAATTTGAACATATAACTGAGTCCTGAGTTAGTGATGTCTGCATTTGAGAACTTATACTGTTGGTTTTTGTAAATTTTCAGTTGTCATAAGCATCAAATTGTAATTTCGTATTTGCAGTGAACTTCTTACTGGCGTTGTCCCATATACTGATCTCCGCGCAGAAGCACAGGTTGGCCTCTGATTATTGACTCTACAAGTTTGTGGTGCCTCAATTTGTATTTATTGAAGGTTTCATGCTTGTTCTGCTGGCAGGCCCATACAGTACTTGAAATGAACTATACTGAGCAGCAACTTACTGCAGCTGTTGTCTCTGATGGGCTGCGACCAGTTCTTGCTGGTCTGGAGTTGGGGGTGCCAGAGAGTCTATCATCATTAATACAGAGGTGTTGGGATGGGAATCCTTCTCATAGGCCTTCTTTTGATGACATAGTGGCGGAGCTTGAGGCAGTCTTGCAAAGCAGAAAAATGATGAAGAAAGAACAAATGATTCATAGTAATAACACCTCTGTTACTGATGAGACCAATGTTCAAACTTATCAAGAAAGTGTGAACTGGTCCCTTCAGGGTGAACATTTGTCCAAGAGAGCCTCTCTTGCAGCTGATTCTGCTGTAAGATTTCTGCTTGATGTTTCCAGTGATCCTTCGGGATATTGCCCTACTCTTTCCTCAGGTTCCTTTGCGACATGTGGGAGAAGGGAGACCATGGAGGATATGCATTTTCTTTTACCTAACATTGGGAATCAGAAGGATATACATATCTTTGGCATCTTTGATGGTCATAGAGGTGCTTAAGCGTGGTAAACTTTTTCTTTTTTTTCCTTTAGGGTGAGACAGCTATACTAAGAGAAATAGAGGCATGCTTCTAGAAACTTTTGAAATTTAAAGTAAATAACTTTTATGTTGATAATTTCCTTTGAAGAATTTTCACTTGATTTATCTGTTAAAACTATTATTCCAAGTAAGAAACTCAATGGGTGTTGGTATATATGTCAATCTGGTACTGCTTTCTTACTTTCCTTCCGGTGTCCTCTTCATGCTTGGCTCTGATCAGTTGTTAGAATTTCCATATACTATTTTTGAATAGTCAATGTATATTTAACCAGCTGTCATTTAAAGTGCTCAGCATTTTGAAACCTTTGGATATGGTTTATAGATGGTATGATTAGTATTTTTTTCATCATCATCATCATCATTATTTTTTTTTATCATTGTTGTTATAATAATTTTTTTTATTATTATTTAGAAAGTCACACGGTTTTTTCTACTTGTCTTCCTTGTCTTGACTCTTTTCTAATAACTGTGAGAAACAAATAGTCACAAACATAAGAAAAGGTTTCTGGTCTTGTTCCTCTCTTCCCTTTTAAATGGTTCAACTGTAAATATTTATTGGTTGTTTTGTGAGCATTTGGGATGTTAATTCTAGTTTTCCGACTAAATATTGACTTCTCTTCGCTATGTTTAGGTGCAGCGGCTGCTGAGTTCTCAGCTCAAGCTTTGCCTGGAATTTTGCAGAATTTTGGTCCTACAAAAAGGTTTTCTTTTTATCAAGAAATAAAACATTTCACTGTTACATCTTGTTTTTATTGTGTTCAGTAACGGATAGCATGTAATTGCAGTCCTCCGGATGCATTGCTGGAAGCATTCATCAAGACAGACATGGAGTTTAGAAATGAATTGGATACCTATCGGAAGTCCAAGGGTGTAATCCAGAAAGACTGGCATCCTGGTTGCACTGCAATAGTTGCCCTCATAGTCAGAAATATCCTTTATGTTGCTAATGCTGGTGATTGCAAAACAATCTTATGTCGAGCCGGTAGACCTATTGCTCTTAGTAAGGTAAGCTTCGTCTGTTGCTCCTTCATGTAAATTATCATTAGGAGCTTTGTTGCTGCTCCTGAGCCACTTGGCCTCAACATGTCAGGATCATGTTGCAAGCTGCCCTAAAGAGAGAGAGCGCATCATCAATGCAGGAGGGCAAGTTAAATGGCAAATTGATACTTGGCGAGTTGGTGCTGCTGCACTCCAGGTTGCTTTCTTTAACTGTTAATATTTATATTGGAGGGTCCCACTTTGAAGATGTAGTATTTATAGTACTTTATCTTAGTCCAAAAGCTGGAGTAATAACCACTCCTGTGCTTTTACCAAGCATCGAACAAGTATCTTCTTTTAGTTGGATTGTTTGAAGTTCTTAATCTAGTTACACTTTTTTCACATTTTGTTTGTGTATTTCTGTTAACATGTACTGACTGTTATTTCGCATGTATAGGTTACTCGCTCCATCGGAGATGATGATCTGAAGCCTGCTGTAACTGCTGAACCTGAGATCACTGAAACCGTTCTTTCAGTGGAGGATGAGTATCTGGTAAAGACTATTATCTTGCGGCAGTTTGGCTGCAGTTTTTCTATGAGATATAAGTTGTGAATCCAAATCTTGGTTTAAACATCAAGTGGTGTGACACGAGAACAGCACATTGACACCTCCTCTAATGGCGAATGCCAGGTGATGGCTAGTGATGGGCTATGGGATATCTTGACCAGCGAAGAGGTCATAAGCATCATCAAAGACACGGTTAAGGAGCCGGGCATGTGTTCCAAGAGATTGGCGACCGAAGCTGCTGAGCGGGGTAGCAAAGATAACATCACTGTCATCGTCATCTTTCTGCGTCCTGTCTCCACTGCAGAGAGAATATATTAGGCGCAAAACCTATTCTTTGTGGAGATCCAGCTGGTATGAAGAAACAGAGAAAGATCAATAACGGCGAGAGGCAATTATTCAACTGCTAGAATAAGGAAAAGATTCTTGTATTCTTTGTGAAGCATTGATTGGGCCAGTGGCATTGATGTGTGCGATTGCTTTCATTAGTTCCTCTCTTCTTGATCGACGCATTTGTTGACCCGAGATTGTACCTTAAAGGAAGAGAAAGCATTGCATATGGTGCTGATTTGATGACAACACTTGCAAAAATGCAAGATGCAGGAGGAAGTGATTAGCATGATCGGATACGATTCTTGAACTACATCGATAATTAGCAGTTGCATACTACCGTTGATCCGGACTTAAAGAGAATTTTCTTTTTATATCAAATTATGGACTATTCGATAGGACTTTTAGGACACTCCTTAACAAGAAGCTTATAGGGTCCGTTTAATGTACGGTACTCTCTCTCTCTATATATATATGCGCAAACTTAAATATGAAATGGAGAAAGCTTTCCGAAATGACGTAAGTAACCAATTTGCTCGATCGCATTATTTAGTTGAATGATATTGTGCAACTAGCTCGAAATGAGGCATTCTCATCTAAGATTTCGCCTATCAAAGATCATAGTCACTTCCTTTTCCAAGCTGTTCATTTTATTTAAATATTTCAAGGGCCACGTATTATCTGCTGTTAGTTTGATATCAAATATATAATTTATATGATCACCAACATGTCTAAATAATTAGTTGCACACTTAAATTAGTTAGAATATGACATTAAGATGATAAAAGTTGCGATGGTAAGTGAAATAGGAGGGTCGTGCATATGTTTTGTATTGAACATATGTTAAGGTTCGCAATAACCTTCTTTCCAAAGAAATCTTCGATATAAGGAAATCCGATTTCTGTGCATAGACGTGGTGGCCAGTAAATCGGATTAATGCGATAAGCTTGAGCTTGTTGCACTTGATTTACAACATACATAAGAACTAGAGGACTCATTAACATTTCATTATGAAGTTTTGATAAATCATATATTGTTCAATTATTACATTGACAACATAGCCATATTGACCATCTAGATGCTCTATTAATGACTAATCCCATAAAATGCATGCATATCGATCACTTTTGGCATAAGCGGAAAGCATGTATATAAGTCAAGGCTGGGTGACTTAAAACTCCAATTACAGCTTAGATATCCTTCCATGCATATTCCTTTGTACATTACAGATGTGATCCCTGTAAAAAGTCGACAGTGTATAAGCACGAAATGTAAATTGTCATACTGAGAGAACAGAACTGAACAAAGTTCGTCTATCAATGTCATAAAACCACCAAATGTTACCATATGTAGGAGCAACCAGATGTCTCCTGAAAGCTAAGGGCCAATTCAGTAACGTAATCAGGGTCTCTCCATGAGATGATGGAATCTGAAAGTACACATTGTAGGACAGAATAAACTCAAACTGCAGTCGAATCATATCATTGTAATCGAAAATAAAGCTCCCATGTATCATGAGAAACAAAAGGAAGTAGGACCTTCTTCCTTCATATAAATGTCCTCTGAGCTGATACGATGCAGAAGCAATGTTTCGTTGTCTTCATCAAACACAAATATACCCAGATCTTCCGACCTCTGTACCAGTATTTAAGTTCAAAACACACTCAGCTTTAGGTGAACAAACAATAAATCAGTTTTCTGGGAATCTAGGAGCGGCAGAATCTCAAAGATAGCGGAGAACGAACCTCCAAATAGTCGACCGTGACATGCCCGGTACCATGGTCGTCCCATTTCCCTTCATCATTCAGTTGATATACTTTAACACGCTGAAATCGAAGCACCAATGGTCATGCAAACTTAACCTTTTAACTCACCCAGCATTAACACTTGCTACACAAACTGCATCCCCAGAAAGTATCTTCCCAAAACCAGCATTCCATTCCCAAAGTCGCGCTAGAAAGCGCTCGGAACCCCTCCATCACAGAAGGGAGCCATCCAGCTCGTCCTTTCATTCATTATTCATTTGAATTGAGAGGATAAAAAGCCATCCCCTCGTGTCAGTGCACCAAAAATAGAAGCCCTAGCCCCCACCAAAGTAACCCACAGGACGAAGCCCCTGTTGGCGAAACCTAATCGAATCAAATTGGCGGAACTCCACCTCACTCCACTCCACTCCACTGAATCGCAAACAACCCCACCGCCAATCGAGAACCGCGAACCGCCGGACCGCCCCTAACTCGCTCTAAACCCTATCCGGCCACGCCGAATTCCTCATACGATCCGCCGCCGCGGCGAGAGAAGGAAGCCTCTATACAACAGTGAAACGAAACGAAAGAAGGAAACAAAAGACGACCACTCACCTGCATCGAATTCGAGTTCGAGGAAGATTTCTCTTGCCCGCCCATCGCCGCGCCCCAACAGCGAATTAGGGTTTGCGGAGGCGACGGGGAGAGACAGGGAAGGAGGAGGAGGCGGGCCCCACCGGATTGACGAAGAGATTGAGAGCTCCCCGGAGAATCGGACGGCGAGAAGGAAATCACTCAGGCCGCCATTGACGCTGCTGCAACCTTCGATTCTCTCTCTCTCTCTTCGAGTTTTTTCAGTGTCTCTCTTTCCTGTTTCGTGCAAGAGCTCCGATTAGAAGAGTAAGAAAAGGCAAAAACCCAAAAAAAAGAAAAAAAAAAAAAAAAAGGTCTCTCCCTCTCTAAAAATCTGTTAAAATTATAAAGAAAAATATAAATGAGTGGGGAGTTTGTACTTCGTAGACGCCCTGGAATATGAAAATGGAGAAAGCTTTCCGAAATATGACGTAAGTAACTAATTTGCTCGATTGAATTATTTAGTTGAATGATATCGTGCAACTAGCTCGAAATGAAGCATTCTCATCTAAGATTTCGCCTGCCAAAGATCATAGTCCCCTCCTTTTCCAAGCTGTTCATTTTATTTAAATATTTCAAGGGCCACGCATTATCCGCCATTACTTTGATATCAAATATATAATTTACACGATCGCCAACACATCTAAATAATTAGTTACGCACTTAAATTAGTTAGAATATGACATTAAGATGATAAAAATTGCGATGGTAAGCAAAATAGGAGGGTCGTGCGTATGTTTTGCATTGAACATATGTTAAGGTTCACGATAACCTTCTTTCCAAAGAAATCTTCAATATAAGAAAATCCGATTTTTGTGCATAGAGGCGGTGGCCAGTAAATCGGATTAATGCAATAAGCTTGAGCTTGTTGCACTTAATTTACAACATACATAAGAACTAGAGGACTCATTAACATTTCATTATGAACTTTTGATAAATGATATATTCTTCAATTATTACATTGACAACATAGCCATATTTACCATCTAGATTCTCTATTAATGACTAATCCCCTAAAATGCATGCATATCGACCACTTTTGGCATAAGCGGAAAGCATGTATATTTAAGTCAAGGCCTGGTGACTTAAAACTCCAATTGCAACTTAGATATCCTTCCATGCATAGACCCAAATTCATCCTACAAATACTCCATTCTTGGTTCTCGTTCAAGCACACGAGACATTTATAACTTTGCCATGAAAAAAGCACAACTCACGATCAGTTCTTTAAATCCTCTAAAGAAACTCGAACTGCCGAAACCAAATTCTGACCGTATCCTTGCGACCCGAAATTATGGTTGCAAGTTCTGCGAGGCAAAATTCAGCACCTTGCAGTCGTTGGGGGGCCACCAAAATGCCCACAGGCGCGAGCGTGCCGAAAGAAAGCGGGCGCGAGTGATGAATCGGATCGTTCATGCCTTCTCTCGGGTAAGACTTAGATCAAAGCCCAATTTTTCCGGCATGCGGGCAAATCCTATCCTGAGGCACCCCATTGCCCGTGAGCCCCGTACTAGGCCCTTGCCTGCGGACATCGTCGGACCTGCCCACGGGGGGATGCTGAAGCCGAAGCCGAAGCCAAAGCCGAAGCCGAAGCCAAAGCCAATAACAATAACAAACCCTCAAGCGCCGGCATTGCACCGTCCTGCCATGGCAAATCAGCTAAAGGGAACAGTATATGAACCTATGAGCAATGGCGACCCTAACTTTTGCCCAGAGGTTCCTGCTCGGAGCACACGACCGAGACCACCGCCTGCTAATTCTCTTGCTGATGGAAGCTCCTTCAGCACCCATGGACTTGGTGAAGATGAAGGGCTGGACTTGACCCTTAGGCTCTGATCGTGACCAGAGAACTGCTTTTTTTAGTCCATTGAATTGCATGTTTGACTAATCGCATTGTCTTAGTATTTGAGGATTGATTATATGCGGTAGAAATCCCTATTGATCTTGGCATCTCTCCTATTAAAATGACACAAGTGCAGTTAATCGTACCAATTTAATGCGTACTCGACTACAACTAACAAAATAACGCCAATAACGACTTTTCATTATCTTGATGTTCAAATCGATTAGACAATTACCTGGAAAAATATCTGTATTTCCATTTCAAATAGCCGACATGTTGCGTGAATAAGGTAAAAGTGCTTTATATTAAGAGATATTAGAGTGAGCGAGGGAGCCAAATTCCTCAATCAACCATTTCTATTTATGATAAGTGAGCAAGGGATGCAACGGATGTTGCAGATCCAACCGGTGGTCACGGCTGTGACGGTAATGACAAAGAAGAAGTCATTGATAGGGATGGTCAAGATTTGAGTGGCCATGACAATTGAGTTTGTATGACCGGAGGTCGAAGAAATAGAAATAGGTGGTATTTTTATTGTTAACAAGGGTGATCAATTTTAAAGTGGGTAGATTCCAAACCTAGAATTTGGAACCTAATTTGAATGGTTCCTAAATTTTAAAACCCGAAACCCATCATATTTGTTTTTGAATTGACCCCTAAATCTACCATACTCATTTGATCCAATTTTAGGATCTACTCAAAAATTGATATTTTTTTTTTTTGCTTCATTTAAAAAAAAAAAAAAAGAAAGAGCAAGACTAACAACAATTATAGCAAAATAATATGAGTAACAAAACAATTCAAAGTAAAATGTTGCCATAAAGCAAATAAAATATAAAGCAATGAGGAAGTTAAGCTAATTTAAGAATAATAAATTAATTTCTTTCAACTTCAAAAATTTGGGTGGCGCTATTTCCAACCCATATATAATTAAATCCATCCCATTTTCACTAAAAGGACAAAATTACCCTCGATCATTTATTGCAATTGTAGTGGTGGCCTATGAAGCATTGATGCTCTCCAAGAGTTTTTGTGTCGTGTTGGACACTTCAACATATGTCGGACACTCTCGACACTCTTCGATACTTTGGTCAACATGTGTTGGAAAATCTGATACCTAGTCAACTTTTTTTACACCCTCCGACAATCGAGTCGGAATTACGACATACGAGTTTCCAACAAGTAATTCGATGTCGAAATCAATTTAAAAATTCAATAAATGAGAGGTCAAAATATATATATTTGAAAAAATAAAAGACAATAATAAAAATAATAAATAGAGAACGAAGAAAAACCTTGTTTTCTCTTATCTTCTGACTTTCACTTTCCGTGATATACAATTCACTAATTAAGTTTTTTTTTTCCTCTTTCAACATATTTTACATGTGAGTCTAGAATATGGATTACTTGTTATTTCTTTAAGTTTTATAAATCATTGAAATAGAGTTGAATTTGTCAAATTGAAACAATGAATGATATTAATAAATGATGGATTAATGCTTTTAGTGTATATTCATTCTAGGCTTATTTATTTATTTATTTATTTATTTATTTATGAATTTGATTCAAATAAGCATATATATAATAGCATGTCCCAACGTATCGGAATTATTTATTTTTTGATAAATAACGTGTCGGCGTGTCGTGTCGTATCATGTCGTGTATCATGTGTCGGTGTCGATGTTACTTAGGTGGTGACTCCATTTATTCTTAGATTTGTTTATTTTTATTTCTATTTAAGATTTAGTTACTACAATTAAGTTTCACATGTTTTACTTTTGAATATTGTAGGTACCCCGTGTATATTAAAGGCACTATATTCTTATACCAAAAAGGACGCACTATGTTTTCTTTTCCATTTTTAGATTTTACTTCCATAGAAATAATTTTTGTTGAAACGAGAAATTTCCAAGAAATATATATATATATATATATATATCTATATCTATATGTGTGTGTGTGTGTGTATCAACTCTCTTAATTTATGACATCAAAGAGTTTGTCATTTTCGTTACTATTGCTGAAATATTTTTACACGGAGCATATATAACGTTATAGGAGTATCGATGAATATTCTAAAAAATCGACATAAAAAGTAATGCATAATGAAGCATTTTGCTATTTTTTTGTAAACATATTATGGAATATATTGATTTTTGTTGATCTAATACGATGAGATTTCATCGCACTTTTTTAGAAAAAAAAATCTTATTGTAAACAATGTTTTATTTGAATAAAATTTCGTCTTTAAAGTTTTACATCAGATATGTAACAAAGAGTTATTTTATTTTTTTTTTTATGTTTCATCCTATCGTTCCATTATATGTATGTGTATAAAAGACAACTGATAAGGAAATGTTTAATGGTGATATGCACAATAAGTGAAAGTTCATAAACAAGTAGTTGTGTTCTAAGGACGTATGTGTTAAAACTTTATTAAATTCTACATGATAGTTTATCCATTAATTTGCTTGACAACGTAGAATTGCTTGACAACGTAGAAAAAACTTAGATCTTTGGAATTTCTTCTTTTCGACAAAAATAATTCCTACAAAGGTAAACTCTAAAAAATTAAAAAGAAAATGTAGTCTCCACAATAAACAAAAAAAAAACCAAAAAATATGAAATTCTAAATATGGCAGTTAGATCCTACATAGAAATAGAAAAACTTAAAAAAAAGGAAAGTAAATAAATTTAGGATTAGTACTTTAAATTACAGTTTGAGGGTGATTTTGTCTTTTTGGTGAAAATTGGGTGGATTTAGTCATGTAGGGGGTGGAAATAGCATGGCCCAAAAAATTAGGTTCTAATCTAACAGCCAAGTGGGTGGGTGGGGTAGATTCAATACCCAAAACCGGAAACCTTTCCACATAGAAATGGTTCAAAAAATTTAGAAGCAAGAATTGGGAATCGAACTTGTTTCCACTAGAATTGGAACCGAATCTATATCTATGAGTGATCCGATCTGGTTCCAGATCGAACTAGATTGGTTGGACAGCCCGAGTGGGCACAAACAAGAATCATTGACAAAGCAATATGCTAACGCATGTTATACACCGACACAATTTCGGCCTGAAAACTTGACATTAATTTACTCAATTTCAATACGGAACCGAATCAATCCAAAGTTGACTATTCAACTTTTTTTTATTCATCAATTTTCTCAATGTCACACACGGTTGGTTTGATGCATAATATTCTCCTCTTTTTTTATGTTCCTTAACGATGATTGTTATAATTATTGACACCTAAATTTTGGTTATTCCACATTTGTCATTCATCTCAAAAAATTTTTGTGATCGACTCCACTCCTAAATGAAAGATTAAAAATATTCATATTAGCGAACATCGCATAGAGATCTTGCGAATTCGGCCACGAAAGGGCAAATGGGAACTTTCATGATTGACAAGGCAAGATCGCTTTTATATGGAAACCCCTCATTCAGCGAACGACGGGGGAGTTATGTATTTCGGCCACAATGAAGGGAAAGGAGGAGGAAGAAGCCTCGATGCGTATATGGAATAAAACTCCATAGGAAATAAATCGACAGATAGTGGTGCTGAGTGTAGCTTAGCCGGCCTCTAGAGGAAGGAAAGATGGAATTACCTTTTACTTATTGGGTTAATATCATGAAAAACTTCAAATTGATATATTTATAACAAATTTATTTCCATAAAATATCATAAAAACCCCAAATTGGAGACAATTTCACCCTCCATTAATTTCCATTAAATTTTACGGTTAAAATACTAAATTAGATGACACGTGTCAACTAACAAGTGTATCCATTTTCGGATTTTACATGGTATAAATCAAATTTAATGAAAATTAATAGAAGATAAATTTGTCTCAAATGTATTAGTTTAAGGTTTTGGGTAGTAAAAAAAAATTAATTTCGGATAAATTTATTTAAGAAAATAAATTTATCACATGTATATCAAATTAAGATTTTTTGTGGTCAAAAAATTAATTTAAGGTAAATTTATCATGGGTGTATTAATTTGGAGGTTTTTTTCGTTATATTAACTTTTAGTAAGGTGTCAAAATGGGTCTTAGACCCATAATGGGTCATATATGAATCACTTGTTTTTGACAAAAAGTAGTTAAATGGGTTTACTTTGATAAGTGGATTTTAAGTGGGTCTTAAATGGGTCTTAAATGGACCTTAAATGTGTTTGGTTTTAACTTTTAAGTGGGTCTTAGAGAGAGACTCTCTTTTCTCTTTTTAATTTTACAAAAATATTTTTTTATAAATACCAAAATTATAATTATTTTTTATTATAATTTTCTTTTTTTTTTTTATTTTTTCTTTCCTGTTCTTTTCTTTTCTTTCTTCCTTTTTTTTTTTTTCTTTCTTCTTCCTCCGGTTGCCGGCACGGCAATGGCGGGCGATCGGCCAAGCGAGCCTTGAGCTCGCCGGCGTCCGAGCGAGCTCGAGGCTCGCCTGTGGCCACCACCGGCTGTCGTCGTGGCCGGTGCTCGGCCAAAGAAGAAGAAGAAGAACCAAAAAGAAAAAAGAAAATTATATTTTAAAATTAAAAAATTTAAAAATTAATTTAAAAAAATTAAAATTCGATTTTTTAAAATAATTATTTTAAAAATTATAAAAATTGTTCATTAAATTTGTGTTGTATAAAACTATTTTAGCAATACCATTTTTAAAAAATAATATATATAAGAAATTAGTTTGGAAGTTTTTTAGTAATATAATCTTTAAAAAAAACAGAAGAATAAGTTTTCCTAAATTGGTTAGATATGAAAATATTTTATTAATATGGGGCGGGTTGGGTATGGGTCAAGTATGGGTCGAAAATTTTACATTAGGCTTAAATATGTCATAAATGAGTTAATGGGTCAATTTGGGTCGACCCATTAATGACCTAACCTAAACCCGACTTGACCCACTAGTTTGACACCTCTAAGCACGACCAAAGGGCAGAGGACTCCTCAGTACTGGCACGGGGCTGATCGGCAGACGCCAGAGATATTTCGCCGGACTTGCTTACTATTGTTGCTCCGCGTTTGTTGGAAACATTATTAGGTTACTGGACGTTGGGACTCTTTTGCAAACGCCGCATCACCATTGGGAAAGAGCCACGGACGACTAGAGTTAACTGAACTTCTATGAAGTTGTGAGAGGAAAATACATGGCCTTGTTAATAATGACTACTACATCTCTTTCAATTTTTTTTTTCTAGTAAAAGTTAGAGATGTCAAACGGGTGGGTCGGGTCAAGTTTGGGTCGGGTCATTAATGGGTCGACCCAAATTGACTCATTAACCCATTTATGACCCTTTAAGCCTAATATAAAATTTTCGACACATACCCGACCCGACCCATACCCGACCCATACCCAACCCATATTAATAAAATATTTTCATATTTAACCAAATTTAGGAAAACTTATTCTTATGTTTTTTTTAAAGATTATATTACTAAAAATCTTCCAAAATTATTTCTTATATATATTATTTTTTTAAAATGGTATTGCTAAAATAGTTTTATACAACACAAATTTAATGGACAATTTTATAATTTTTAAAATAATTATTTTAAAAAATCGAATTTTAATTTTTTAAATTAATTTTAATTTTTTATTTTTAAAATATAATTTTCTTTTTCTTTTTGGTTCTTCTTCTTCTTTGGCCGGTCGCTAGCCACGACGACAGCCGGCGAGCTTAAGGCTCGCTTGGCCATCGCCGACCATTGCCGTGCCGGCGACCGTAGGAAGAAGAAAGAAAAAAAAAGGGAGAAAGAAAAGAAAAGAATAGGAAAGAAAAAAGAAAAGAAAATTAAAATAAAAAAATTATAATTTTGGTATTTATAAAAAAATATTTTTGTAAAATTAAAAAGAGAAGAGAGTCTCTCTCTTAAGACCCACTTAAAAGTTAAAACCAAACCCATTTAAGATTCACTTAAGACCCATTTAAGACCCATTTAAAATCCACCTATCAAAATAAACCCCTTTAACTACTTTTTGTCAAAAATAAGTGAACCATATATGGGTCTAAGACCTATTTTGACACCTCTAGTCATGCTAGCATTCGCTCCCGCTTCATCATTAGTTTCTCGCCGAGCTGTCCAGGTGATCTCCAGTGTTCTGGCAATCCTCCCACTCGTCCTGGTCACTCCGGCGAACCTTGAGCAGCCTAGGCGCCTTGTGACCAGAACGTTCAGCGAGCTCAGCGTTCCCAGAAAGAGATTAAAAAAACGTGGGACCACAATGGATCAAATGGTCAAAATACTGTGAAAGGGAGTGAATTAGTAAAAATGGTGGAAAAAGCGCAATCTTTTCATATTAAGGACAATGTTAGTTGATCTTAAAATACATATAGATTTTCTACCAAAAAAATACATATAGATTTAGAATAATTCATAGTTATCATTAGACAAATAAAATCCAACAAAAAATGCCATTAAAGTCCCATTTTAATTGCATACAGACTAATGTTTAATCACTCGCATATCATATAATGCACGTCATGTAGGATAATTTTTTTTTTTTTTTTTTTATAATCATATCATGTAGATAGTTTTAAGTATAAATTGCATTAGATGCATTGTCCGCATGCTATATAGTTCACATAGCTTGAAAATATGAGTTAATGTTATTAGTTAAATAATAATTTACTGGCTAGTTTTGAGGTCGCATCAGAGTGCTAGGATTTAAATTTACCGTTATAAAAATAAAAATGGAAATGGTATTTCATATAGTTTGCATTATAGAGTTAACTTATTTTCGTGCTCCCGACATTCATGCATGCTAATTTAGGATTGCACACATACATTTAAAATTTTTCATCTTGCACCTAGGACTTAGATTGCATTTTCAATAATCAAGTCATAACTTAGGTTATTCATGTTAATCTAATTCATGCATGATTAGATATTAGGGAAAAAGCCACAAAAAATTCCAAACTTTGCCCGGTGTGACAAATTTATTACAAACTTTTTCTTGTGACAAAAGAAACCTCAAACTTTACTAGCCGCAATATATTTACTCCAAACTTTTTTTTGTGACACAAAAAACTCCAAATTTGTGCTTGACACATTTACCCCAGACTATAGGGCATTTTCATCTTTTACTTTTTCTATTTTTTCTATTTTTTTCTTTTTTCTCCTTCTTTCTTCCCTTTGCCATGGCCGGCTGAGAGAAGCCGAACTCAAGCAAAGGCCACCCTTGCCGGCGAGGGTTGCCCTCGCCTGGGCAGGTGAGGGTGGCCTTTGCCAAATCTAGGGAGGGCAACCCTCGCTCAACGTAAGTGAGGGCGGCCCTTGCCAAATCTGGGGAGGGCAACCCTTGTTCGATGTAGGCAAGGGCAACCTTCACCCAATGCAAGTGAGAACAGCCCTCGCCTAGGTTGAATCCGGTGAGGGTGACCCTAGTCGACATTGGCGATGGCGGCCCTCGCTTGAGTTGGGCTTCCCTCCGCTATGGGAAGAGAGAAAAAAAAAAATGAACAAAAGAAAAAAAAAAGGAAGGAGAAAAAATTAAAAGTAAAAGACAAAAATACCCTTCGACCATAGAGTTTAGTTGGAGTAATTTTGTCATAGTTGACAACATTTGAAATTTTTTGTATCACAGAAAAAAATTGGAGTAAATTTGTCATACTGAGCAAAATTTGGAGTTTTTTATGGTTGTTTCCCTAGAAATTAATACATAATCATTTAGTTTGGAGAATTTTAGAGTCATTTGTCCTTCGCTAATTAATAAAAGGAAAAGATCTAAAATTAAATTAGATCATATCATTTAAGTTGCATTAATTAGGAATGTAAATTTTAATTTGCACATCGCATGCTATTTAGTAGATTCATGCCATTTAGAATTAATTTTAATTGATATCTCACATGGATAATGCTTAGAATTAATTTCATAACATATAGCTTAGAATTCATATGGTTCATGTTACCTAGCATTTTAATTGTGCGGTTTAATTAGTCCTCACATTTTCTTAAATTATGCATGTTGATTGAGAAAAATTTTAAAAAAAATTAGTATAGATTACATAATAGTTAGTCTTAGTTCATTCACAATCATCCATAAGAGTCATGCATTCTGTTTACATATTTTTCTAAGTGATGGATAAATACATTTTGCTTGCTTAGTGCATCCAGGTTGTTAAAACTTTTTGCGGTCACATGGGCAAGTAATTGCCTTTCTAGAGGGGCTTTCATTCTGGTTTAGTAAATTCCTTAACTTTTCATTGGTAGTTCACCTCCGAAAAGGTCACCATAATAATGAACTTAACAAATGGAAAAGGTATTATGAAAACTAACATAAATAATCAAACTGTGCTTGATTCAATTAAATAATCGATATGCTTAGGATTGAACAGGTTCAAGATAACCTTATTTTCAAAGCAATGTTCAATAATACGATATGTGCAAGTAGAAGTGAGGGGAAATTGTCTAAAAAGTCTGAAACCGGTTGCAATTTTTATCTATTCAATTCTAAAACTTTTAATTATGCCAATTGAGTTATAAACTTATTTCATTTTTTGCTAATTAAGTCTATCTGGATAATTTTTTATGAGAAATTAGTGACATGAATGTCATTCATCTTACATAATACAAACAGTGTTGACGTTGACAAATTTTAATAATATTTTAATATTTTCTTTCAATTTTTTTCTTTTTCTTGTTATTTTTTACAACTCTAACTAGCAAGGTCATCGGCCACAAGTGAGGACCAACGACCATTGCTTGATCTGGGTGAAGGCATTGCGGCCCTTGTTAAGAAGCAATCGAGGATGTTGGGCCCTTGCCTCGATAATGTCCTCATTGGCCACAAGCAAGTGTTATGATCAAGAGTTTTCTCTAGCTAAAGGACCGTGTATTTTCAGGGAGGACCTCCTGAGATCACCACGGTTTCCCACAAGAGAGTTTCCGGAACATTCCAAGAGTGGGCAATACAGTAATTGCGTCGAAGTCTAGAACTCTCCTGCCATTATTGTCGGTAGTTGGTAGGTTGGGCAGTACGATCTCGTCCACTAGATGAAATCTCGATTAATGGTTGTAATCAGAGGGCCTCTAGTATAAGAAGAGATGCCCTCCCTCTCATTTGCATTCTTCCAACTATTCAATAATTAAAGGCTCTTTTCTCTCCTAGAGCTTCTCTCTCTAGAAACATTCGCCCTCCAGAAACATTCTCCCTCTACATTTAAGCGAGACTCTGGATCCCAATCGATTGGCTCGTGACCTAAGAAGCTCGCGGCCCTCGCCTAAACTAGGCAAGGACATCGTAGCCCTTGCTAATTAACAAGTGAGGGTGTCGGCCCTCACCTAGATTTGGGTGAGGTTCCAACACTTGCCTGTGGCCAAAGAGGACTTGAAGGCCCTCGCCCAAACTAGGTGCTAGCCCCCTATGGCCAAAGTCGTAAAAAAAGAAAAACAAAAAATTAATAAAATAGTTTGAAAAAATGTTAAAATTTTATTTAAAATTGTCCATGTCAGCATTAGTCATGCCACGTAGGATAGCCAATCTATCTTAGTGGTTACCGTTAAAGTTGGCCGAATTGACTCAAAATGTAAACATATTTAAGATTCAATTGATATAATTAAAATATTTAGGACTAAATTAATAAAAGTGTATTATATTTTTGATTTGTTTGGTAATTTTTCTAGTGACAACCAACAATTCCAATTGAGCTTGTAACATTTAATTTGCTACATAAGAATTAGAGGACTCTTTAAGACTTGACAATTATTTACTTCTAACGATTGATATATTTCTTCAATTACTACATGGATCTGATAGCCATACTGACTTCTAGATGCTCCATTTACAACTATTCCAATGTATATATCACACCTTTTAACTAAAATGGAAAGCACCGACCCCAAAAAAAAAAAAACCTAAAAGGAAAGCACTGATTTAAGTTTTCCATTCACTTCCTTTCCGACATTAAGTGGGACTAACAAGATTTTAGTTGCCAGAAATGAAGTCAAAACCGGATTATCAACTTAGTTTGTTTAAAATCAAAAGCAGGTGAGATTTCCTTCCATGCTTGGCGACATCTTCTCACTACAAATACGCCATTCTTTGTTCTCATTCAAGCACACGAGACATTTATAATTTTGCCATGGAACAAGTACAACCAGTCTCAAAAGAGAATTCCCCAATGACTACTCGCTCGGGAGATGTGGAGGGGAAGGCGGCGCAAATATCGGGTCCTTCATTACTAGAAGCGAAGCCCTCTAACAATGATCGCCGTGGATCCCCACCCCTGACCAATCTATTGGATTCTCCTAATATAGCTCCTCCAAAGAAACCCGAAATGCTGGAACGAAATGTCACCAAAATCCCCGCGACCGGAACTTACCGTTGCAAATACTGCAAGTCAAAGTTTGGTACCTGGCAGTCGTTGGGGGCCACCAAAACGCCCACAGGCGTGAGCATGTTGCTGAAAAGCGGGCACAAGCGGTGAATCAAATTGCTAATGCCATTTCTCAGACCCCTAACCCATATTATTTTGGCATGCAGGCAGCTCCTGTTCCGAAGGTTCCCATTCCGAGGAACCCCGCTGCCTTTTGGCCTTGTACCTGGTCTGTACCTGCTAATGCCTTTAGACCCGTGTACAAGGCGGCGCCAAGGCCAACGACCATTGCAAATCCAAATTATTTTGGTATGCAGGCAATTCCAGCCCCGGGGCACCCCATTGCCTATAGGCCTCATGCTTGGCCCGCGCCTGCCGGTGTTGTCAAACCTACCAATGGGTGGATGCCAAAGCCGACAACGATAGTGACTCCTCAAGCCTCGGTGGCGCACCGACCTGCCATGGTGGAGCAGCCAAATGGAATGGGAGATCCACTTATTAACCACAACTTTTCTACTGCGATTTCTCCTCGGAGCACGGGACCGAAATCACCGCCTGCCAATGTTCTTGCCTGTGGCAGTTCCTCGGGAACTGAGGGACTCGAAAATGAGGAGCTGGACTTAACACTTCGGCTCTGATCATGACCACAAAACTGCTTTTCATTGCTTTTCATGTAGCTTTGGTGTCATCACTTTGGGATGCTCCATTCTAAGTTCGTGTTGCAAAAGTATCTGTTTGTCGTTGTCTAAGTACTATTTGGGGATTAATAAAATGTGGTAGTTATCGTAATTAATCTTATGGCATCTCGTTTACTAGAATGACGCAAGTGCGGTTAATCATGTTGATCTAATGCATACTCAACTTTAACTCACAAAATAACGCTAATAACGACTTTTCTAGAATCTCGATGATCAAATCGATTTGAAATTTACCTAAAAAAGATCTAGTGCTTTTCATTGCGAAGATATTCAAGTGAGACAGCGAGCCAAATTCCTCGATCAATAAATTCAAGATACGATTAGAAGCGGTTCCTGCATTTTAGGTAAATCGCTTCTTCCTCAAATGCCGGTCATTAAGTATGGTAAAAATATGTGATGCATGTGGACAATTACGTAAACTTAAAGACGTACAAATATTTACAATGGAGTTTGTGTACTTGGTACTAATCCACTAGTCCCTTCTCATCCGTCATTTCTTTACCTTGAAATATCTATTTTCTATATTATTGTTGTAATTTCACTAATACTAAAGTTAAATACAATGATACAAAGTGCAATTGAGTTTTAAAATTTTAAAATCGTACGATAAAATTATAAAATTTTTCATGTCAGTGTAATTGAATCATAAAATTTTCAAAAAGTACAATCAAATCCTAAAACTAATCAAATTAGTGCAATAAAATCCTTCCATTAACTCCGTTTAACTTAACAAATGGAAAATTGCTAGTAAGTTTTAGAATTTGATAGCACAAACTTGACAAATTTTAAAATTTGATTACACCATCTTGAATAGTTTTATGATTTAATTGTACTTTTTATAAGTTTTAGCACTCAATTGTAACTTCATGATTAGTTTTAGGACTTTCAATACATCCATTCCTTTAAAGTAAGATATCTCATTGGAGTTCTCTTACATGTCACAAGCCTTACAAGGAATTATAGATTTAGAGGAAAGAGTAAATCCCATTCTCTTCCAAATGAAGAGGTTAAAAAAGTGAAAAAAAAAAATTGTACAAACGAGGCACCTAACTAGAAAAGCAAAAAATTGAGGTTTTGTTTGTTTTTTGAAAAATGAATAACTTGAAAAATATTTTTTTTCAAAAAATAATCATTTATATTGTTTGAGATAATTAGTCAATTAAGAATGTTTTAATTATCAACAAAAATTTATCTTTAAATATGTAAACGATAAAATATTTGTCCTTCATTTATTTTTATAAGCGATTCAAGAGATATTTTTTGGAAAATGTTTTTCCAATCATTTGTTTACCATGAAACAAACGCTCCATGGATGTCAAATTGAGCAATCCTGTCAAAGGGAAAATCAAGAAAGTCAAGAATGTTTATAATGTGCAAAGGTACAAACACCCAGGAGTCAAGCTCATGATCATGTCAAGAACACTAACGCTTGGAAAAGTATCAAAAAAGTCTTAAACCTATTATATTGATATTCAGTCATAAATATTTTAATTGTACCAATTTAATTTTAAACTTCTTGCATTTGTGCCAATTAAGTTCATTCAACCAATTTTGATCTGAAATCGCTGAAGTTGACATTGATCATCCTACATGATGCGACAAACGCTGACCTAAACATTTTTGTTTCTTTCTTCTTATTGTTTTTCCTTTCATTTTGGCCAATGAGGGGAAGCAAGCCCTTGCCAACTGCGAGCAATGGTTGCAGCCCTCAACCAGAGCTAGAGGCCATAGGTGAGAGCGCCTTGACAGCCTTGCTCATAAAGGGAGGCTGCGATGGCCCTCACCAAATGGTCCACAAAGTCCACAATGGCCCTATGTGCAAGGCCGCAAAGGCCCTCTGCCTTGCTAGCGAGGGGTTTGCTGTCCTCACCGGCCAAAATGAAAGGAAAAATAAAGAAAAAGAAAGAAACAAAAGAAGAAAAAAAACACCTCAAACTTCAAAAAAATTTAGAATGTTGTCTATGTTAACACTAGTCATATCCTATAGAATGTCTAGTATTTATAGCATCAATTTTTGGTCAAAATTGACTGAATAAATTTAATTGGTACAAGTGCAAAATGTTTATGACTAAATTAATCTAATTGAAAACTTTATTATTGAATTCATGTCAATATAACTTTCGTTATTTAATTATTCAAAAAATGCTGAAGAAGAGGAAGGGAAGAAAGAAGACACACCATTGCTTATAAGCAATGTTTCCCTTCAAAAACCTACGATGAAAAGTTGTGACGCCTATCTTCCAAAGAACTACCATCACTCTCATCACGTCAAGAACCCTAGCAAAAATTGATCTTATTAAACCCTAAAGCTGCTCATAATTCCAAAATTTGATCGTCATTAGGAACTCTCGAAGTGAAATAATTGAAAATAAAGGTTGTATATCTTTTGAAAGAAATGAAAAAAAAAATGAAACTTAAAAGTATTGGGGCATGTGGATCGATGAGTCCTCGAGATTGAGAGTTTGAAACCCAAAAAAAGAAGTTGTGTCTAAATAGACACAACCTTCCAAAGGTTGTAGGAGCGCCTAACATCCATTAGGCAAAAATAATAAATTCAAAATTAAATAATAATAAAATAATCTCGATTCTATTATAAACAGTCAAGTTGTTTAAATTGGAATTTTAATCAATAAACAAAATAAAAAACCAGGATTCGTGCTAAATCTAGTCCACGTCCACATTCACAACTTTTCAATATGGGATAATGCACCTCTTAGTTTTTTTATAAACTAACTACCAACACCCAAACACCCAAATCCACGGCCAAAGTTTGGTCCTCACCTAGTTGCCAATTGATCGATGGTCCTCGCCTGGCTGCCAATCAATGTGGGACAATCTTGACAATCTCCCCTCCACACATCGGGAAGGTCCTCGCTCGGTTGCCAATGCGGAGTCCGGGATGTTGGGTGATCTTGGCCACTCTTACTTCAAAAGCTAGCTCAAAAGAAGAGAGATGAGACTTTCTCTCGCATTGACTTGTTGGCAACAAGAGCTTTGATACCAATGTTGGGCAGTCTTTGGCCATCTTTCACTCTAAAAGCTAGCTCAAATGGTGAAATTTTTCCTCATAGTTACAAACCAACCACTAGCCATTGCCACAATCGATGTAGGACAACATCAATACGAGAGAGCTGACAAGCTTGTTGCATCTGGGGAGGATTCCGACTCCACGAACATGTTGTCCGGATCATTCACGAACTCACGTAGCAAGTCCCGGATCGAAGCTGCATGTCGGATATGTAAGATGAGGCAGTTATTGTCGTTTCGCAGTTGCATAGTCCACTAGTGGGTTCTTTTCGGTGCCCGAAAGGTCGGTCGATTTCGATTGCAAAGCTGATGACGAGCAGGATTGCTCCACCATGGACGCAGCAGACGTCGGAGATCAAAGAAATGCGGCTAGCTAATTAGTCTTCACAACACCTGTAGTCCAGAAAACTAAAATTCCAAAGACCATGTGTCGTGCACTTTCTTTTAGTTGAGAGTTTCCAAAGCAATCTTCAATATATTATAGGATAACGCGATTCGCTTGAACTTGTTGCATTTGATTTATGACTTACATATCAAGTTTCACATGTGACTCATTTTTGACCCATCTAATTTAACCTTAGCTCTTTGAACTCATTTTTAGCCAGGCCTTCAATTACTGACAAGCCATTTACAACTCATTCATAAAAAATGAGTCAGTTGACACCTCTAGTATTCTGACGTCTAGATGCGCTATTTATGACTAGATATTCCATGGATATCTCACTCCTTCTGATCAATATGGAAAGCACTTCTATAAGCTTGGGAATCTTACATCCATTCTTATAATTAAGTTGAACTCACAAGATCTCAGTTGCCCGAACTGATGTCAAAGCGCGTCCTATTGAAACTCCAATTACAAGATTACCAACTTAGTGTATGTAAAATCAAAATGAGTTAGATATCCTTCCATGTATAGCAACATGTTCGCACTGCATATACTCAATTCTTTGTTCTCATGCAAGGACATGAGACATAACCTTGCCATGAAACAAGTGCAACCCTCTCAAAAGAGAAATCCCCAGGGATTCTTCTCTCTGGAGACGCGAAGGGCAGGGTGGCGCGAATATCGTGTCCTTCATTACTTGAAGCGAAGCTCTCTACTGATGATCGTCGTGGATCTGCACTCACGATCAATCCATTGAATTCTCTTGAAAAAGCTCCCCAAAAGAAACCGAAACGCCAAAACGAAATTTCAACAATACCCTCCCAACCCGGGCTTACTATTGTAGGTACTGCAAGGCGAAATTTGACACCTCGCAGTCGTTGGGGGGCCACCAGAAAGCCCACAGGCGTGAGCATGGTGCAAAAAGGCCGGCGCAAGCGATGAATCGGATTGCTCATGAATTTTCTCAGGGGGACTCCAACTTTAACCAAGATTATTTTGGCATGCAGGCAATTCCTGTCCCGGGGCAACCCGTTGCCTATGGCCCTCTTACTTGGCCTGCACCTGCTGATGTTGTCGTACCTGCCTATGGGTGGACGCCCGAGCCAATGACAATAACAAGCCCTCAAGCCTCGGCGTGGCACCAACCGGCCATGGTGGATTGTTTAAACGAAATGGTACATCGACTTATGAACAGTAATGGTGACCCTGACTTTCCTACTACGGTTTCTCCTCAGAGCACAGGACCGAGACCACCATTTGCCAATGTTCTTGCCAATAGAAACTCCTTCACCACCCAGGGACTCGAAAATGAGGGGTTGGACTTGTCCCTTAGGCTCTGATCGTGACCAGAGAACTGCTTTTCATATAGCTTTGGTGTCATCAATATATGATGCTCCATTCAAGTTCATGTGTCACTAACAAGCTGAAATTTTCTAGAATATATTGCAAAATATCTGTTTCACATTGTCTACGTAATGTGGATTAATTAAATGTGATGAATATCCTAATTTATGCCATCTAAATGGACGCAAGTGCCGTTAACCATAATAATTTAACGCATGCTCAAGTATAACTGACAAAATAACGCCGACAACGGCCTTTGCGTAATCTCACTGATTAAATGTAATAGAAATTGATGAGTCTCTTTCTGAATATAATTTTTTTCAGAAAAAAAGTCGCAATCCGATATAATTAGCAAAATATCTATCCAATTGTTGCACTTCTAAATCTACATATTATTAGCTACATGAATCTCCTTGCTTGGATGAAAGAGTGCATAAGAATAAAGCAGGTAATTACACAAATGGTCCCTGAGCTATAGTCTAATGTACTTTATCATTTCTAAATTTTAAATTTGTTGAACACGATCTCTAAATTTTATCTCAATGTGCAATGTTATCTCAACAGTTAATTTGTTTAATGTGAACCCAAGCTTTCAATAAATGTTCAATATAATTCCAATATTATATGAAGATATCATTTATCATCCTTCCAATGAAAATTTCTAATTTTGCTTCCAATCTAGTAAGTTTGAACGGTGGATAAAAAAAATAACGTTACATATGGATTATCTATGTAAGATATTTTACTCAAATCAGAATATAATAATCCACGTTGTCAAATAACATGGATAATCATTTTTCATATTTAACACATTAAACAAACTAAAAGAATTATTGTATTCTGATTTGAATTGAATATCTTATGTGGATAATCTACATGTGACCTTTTTTTCCACCATTCAAACGTACTATATTGGAAGGTAGATGAATAGATTATGTTAACTTGATTTAATTTAAGGACAATATTAAACATTTTCATATACTCCAGGGTTTTGAATTGAGTAAATATCAAATGTTCAAACACCACATTGAACAAATAAAAGTTTAGATATGATGTTACACATTGTACTGAATTTTACGAATTATATTGAACAAATTAAAAGTTTAAGAACAACATTGCACATTAGGTTAAAGTTTATAGACTATTTGTATCATCTTTCCATTATTATATACACTAAGCTAGAGAGAGAGAGAGAGAGAGAGAGAGAGAGATAGAGAGAGAATAACAAGCCTAAAAAGGAATTAAAGATCCAGGAATACGAGGCGCAAATCCCCTCCTCTTTCATATGTCGTACATTTTTAAACTCTAAGATTGAGATGATAAAAATTGTGATAGCACGTGAAATAGGAGGGTCGTACATAAGTTTACGATTGAACATACGTCCTGCCCAAGATAACCTTCTTACCAAAGTAATTTATCGATATAGGGCAATCCGCTATATTCACTTAGAGGCAGCGGCCGACAAATGGATTAATGTGATTAATTTAAGCTTCTTGCATTTAATTTACAACAAACATAAAAATTAGAGGACTCCTTAAGACGTCTAGGTGCTCTGTATAAGGCTACTTAATCCTTGCTTAACTCACACCTTTTGATTTAAAAGGAAAGCACTTATATTATTGGACTCCCAAGATTTTATTCCTCATTTTGAAGTCCAAGCCGCGTGAAATTAAAACTCCGATTGCAAAATTACCATGTTAGGGTATATAACATAAAACAAGTGAGATATCCTTCCAAGCATGGCAACATCTTCCCACTACAAATATTCCATTCTTTGTTCTCTTTCAATCACATCCAACATTCACAATTTTGGCCATGGAACAAGTACAAACACCCTCTGGAGAGAAATTCCTGGTGACCCTTCTCTCCGGAGATGCGGAAGGGATGGCGGAGCGAATATCGGGTCCTTCAGTTCTCGAAGTGAAGCTCTCTAGTGATGATCATCATGGATCTGCACCCGCGATCAATCTGTTGAATTCCCTTGAAAACATTCTTCGAAATAAACCCGACAGACCGAAACGAAATTTCAACAATTCCCTCGCGACCCGGGCTTACGGCTGCAAGTACTGCAAGGCGAGGTTCGACACCTTGCAGTCCTTGGGGGGCCACCAGAACGCCCACAGGCGCCAGCGTGCCGCGGAAAGGCAGGCGAAAGAGATAACGTGGAACACTTATGCCTTCTCTCAGGCGAACCCTTGTTTTGACCCAAGTTATTTTGGTATGCAGGCAATTCCTGTCCCGGGGCACCCCATGGCCTCTAGGCCTCGTGCTAGGCCTCGTGCTTGTCCCGCTCCTACCAATGTTGTCGAACCTACCTATGGGTGGACGCCGAAGCGGACAATGATAATGAATCCTCAAGCCTCGGCGTGGCCTCGACCTGCCATGGCGAATATGCTGAATGGAATGGCGTATCGACCTATGAACTATAATGGCGACCCTCACTTCTGTAACAAGGTCCCTCCTCAGAGCACAGGACGGAGACCACCATTTGCCAATGTTTTTGCCAATGGAAGCTCCTCCGGCACTCAGGGACTCGAAAATGGAGGGTTGGACTTGTCCCTTAGGCTCTGATCATGACCGGAGAACTGCTTTTCGTGTAGTGCTGGTGTCGTCAGCGTAGGATGCTCCATTGAAAGTGCATATTGTACTAATAAGCTAATATCTCTGGGTATATGCAAAAAAATTCTATGTTTCGCATCGTCTAATTTATTTATGTTGATTAATTCAAACGTGATGAATTTCCTAATTAATCTCGCATCTTGCCAACTAAAATGACGCTAGTGCAGTTAACCGTACCATCTAACGCGTGCTCAACCATAACAGGAAAATTATCCAAAAAGTCATAAACCGATTGCATTTTTGCCAATTCAATCTTAAATCTTTCAATCTTGCTAATTGAATCCTAAACATTTTCATATTTTGCCAATTGAGTCCATTTGACGATCAATTTTGGCTAAAAATTACTGACGTGAATGATCGGCACTGATGTGGCACTCCTTAATAATATTCTAATGATATTTTAATAATTTTTTGAATTTTTATACTTTATTTCTTTTTTTAATTTTCTTTTTTTTTTAGGGTTTTGGAGAGAGACCCGGTGAGGATGGCCAGCGGGGGGCGAGGGTTGACCCTGGGTGAAGGCATTAGGGCCCTCATCGGCCAAAGCAAGGGTGCGAGAGCCCTCGCACGGAATCAGTGAGGGTCGCAATGCCCTTGCCAAATCTAGCCAAGCGAGGGTTTGGCGGCCCTTGTCGGCATCAAGTGAGGGGTGCGACCTCGCTCAAGGCCGACAGGGGGGCGAGGACCAACGCCACCAGCTAGAGGTGAAGGCCGGCCGCCCCTTGTCGGCCAAAGCAAGGTCGTGCAAACCCTCATGTAGAATTGGTGAGGGTTGCGATGCCCTTGCCAAATCTAGCTAGGCGAGGCATCAGGGCCCTAACCGGCCAAAGCAAGGGCACATGAGCCCTAGTGCAAAATTGGTGAGGGCCGCCAAGCCCTCACTTGGCCGAGACCATTGTGGCCCTCACCTAGGGCTAGTGAGGGTTGGCTGGCCCTTGGCTATGGCTAGTGAGAGTCGGGCGACTCTCACCTATGGCCAGGCAAGGGTAAAAGTTTAAAAAAAAAACATAAAATATTTAAAATAATTAAAATATTATTAAATACAGCCGTGTTAGCGCCAACTATCTACATTAACAATTTTTGACCAAAACTAGCCGAATGAACTCAATTAGTAAAATGTGAAAAAATTTAAGATTCAACTGGTAAAATTTAAAGGGTTATGAATGAATTGGCAAAAATCCAATAAGTTCAGGATTTTTTGGACAATTTTCCACAATTATAACTAAAAAAATAACGCAAATAACATAATGCGCTTTTCATCGCAGAGATATTAGGATGAGCTAGCGAGCCAAATTCCTCGGTCAATCATTTTTATTTATCATAAAAATTGGTCCCTACGTTTTTTGGTAACCGGTTCCTCCTAAAATGCTCATCATTAATGTATAAGAAAGAAAAACCCGAGAGGAAAAGTTTTTACACGTACATTCCAAAGAACTACTCATCGATGTGAGCGCCTCAAGAACCCTAACCAAGACTTGATCCTATTATACTTTAAAGCTGCTCATGAGATCCAACCTTCGTCAGTCATGGCGGCATTGGGAACCGACCAGCTGCCAATAGGACCGTCCCCATCTCAAAATTATAAAATGCGTCGAGACACGCATACGTCACCTGCTCAAACGATAGCACTTCGTTGTCCCACGAACCAGCAAACCCCTCGACAGGCATACATCTTCCCGGGATTGTCCTTAACCATTCTCGGTGTCCCAAAAGCACGGTCAGAGTTTGTTTCGCTCCTTGCAATAAAAGCACAACGGAGATCAGATGTCCTCGCTCAGTCACCGATCCAGATTCCACGGTAGGCAAAAAGCCTGTTGCTGTTGGAGCGGATTCTGACTCCCACGAACATGTTGTTAGGATCGTCTGAGAACTCTTGCAGCAAGTCGAGGATTGAAGCTGCTTGCTGGATTTGGAAGATGAGGCAGCCATTTCCATGATGCAGTAGCAGGGTGTTGACGGTTCTTGTAGGTGCCCTAAATCTCGGCAGTACTGACGTGCGGGTTCACCATGTTGTAGAGTAATTCATCTAGACAAATCTGGGTGTTAAAACATTTATATTAGATGTTCTTTGCAGAAGACTGTATCTTGCAGTGAATCATCAAGACCTTTCTGAGCCTTGTAATGCTTTTAAATTTCTGGAGCTTGACCTGTTTCCTTAAAAATTAGCCAATTGGCAAAGAACGGAAAGATCCAACACTTTTCACCGGCTTCTTGTTGCTATTTTGCAATGAGACCATCATACTCTCTTCATCTTGCTAACTTACGAAGAACCATTTAATTCGTAGGGAGGAAGTTTGTCTGTTAAACTTAAAAATTTAACAACATCGGCCAATTGAAGTCGCAGAGCTATCTCGCTGACTCTGGAGAGTGAGAAAGCTGCTAGGAAGAAACACAGAATCTGTCCATTGTCCCCAGAGTGAACTTCAGTCTAAATTGTATCAAAGAAGAACAGATTTAATGGAAGATCTGCAGTTCGATGCTTTGCTGTGTTTGAGGCCATCGTTGAGAGGATCTGTCCGCGATACCTTAGCCTTATATTCCTTTGGCTTGTCTTCCAATGCTCCTTGGACACAAGTTTCACATCTCTGCAACTCAGCAAACGCAAGACAAGTTCGATTAAGCAAAACATGATATTTTTGAAAGACATAAAAATTCCTGATGCGGAAGCCAGGATCAATTAAAGACAAACCTCCAACCATTGTTTGTTTGTTTTTTTTTTGGTAATAACCTCCAGCCATTGTTCTTGTTCACGTTTGTCAGAAAAACCTGAAATCAAAGAAAAATTGGGGACACGCTACTAACCCAATTACCTCACGTACTGATGGTGTATTCCAAATATGAGAGTTTGTGTTAGACCTTATCATTACCCGTCAGAAATGAACGTATATTCCTTTTTATATACCGTCTCCCATCAAGACGGTTACCAAATGGGCGGTTGTCTCGAAAGGGTACGAAGCATGGAAAAACTTTACGTTGAATAGTCACAACTTTAAGAGAAAATATGGGTCCAAAATGTGGGATCACAAAAATAAATAATATTCTCCCACTTGATCCCATCATTTTCATCATACACATTATCCAACTAATTCCACGAAAACTTTATGCTTAAAGAAAACAAAACACATGGATCATGGCGACATGTCCTCTAAAAGTGAGTAATATCTTCCATGTATCACAATGCATCTTATTTTTTTAATGTTAGCCTATATGTGACAACATATCTTAATGAATAAACCCCATGTTTATTCCAGAACCAAGGATAAATGTTATTTTCATAAACAACAAAATGTGTACACCAAAATTGAGAATCAACATTACAACTGAATAAGAGTTTTATACAATAAAAATCGTTCATATGACAACAAATCACATGATGGGACCTATTCCCATACTAGTTACATGATCCTTATACTTCATTAGTGGCATGCCTTTAGTTAAAGTATCGGCTATCATCAATTCAGTGCTAACGTGTTCAATGACCACTTTATTCTCCTTAACACGTTCCCTTATGGCTAAATATTTAATGTCGATATACTTACTTCGACTGCCACTTTTGGCATGTTTAGCCATAAAAACTGCAGCTGAATTGTTACAATATATTCTTAATGGCCTAGAAATAGAATCAACAATTCTAAGCCCAGCAATGAAACTCTTCAACCATACATCATGTGAGGTAGCCTCAAAACAAGAAACGAACTCAGCCTCCATAGTGGAAGTAGCAGTCAAAGTCTGCTTGGCACTTCTCCATGACACAGCTCCGCCAGCTAACATAAAAATATATCCAGATGTTAATTTTTGTGAATCAACGGAGCCCGCGAAGTCTGTATCCGAATAACCGACCTCTTCTTGGTTATCAGTCCGTCTATACATAAGCATGTAGTTTTTGGTACCTTGAAGGTATCTCATCACTTTCTTTGCAGCTCTCTAGTGGTCTAAACCTGGATTACTCTGATATCTTCCCAACATCCCCACAACAAAAGCGATGTCAGGTCAAGTGCAAACCTGAGCATACATCAAGCTTCTAACAACAGAAACATATGGAATGTTGTACATTTGTTCCCTTTCTAGATCGTTCTTTGGGCATTGGTTCAAATTGAACCTATCACCATTCACAATGGGTGCTATACTTGGTGAACAATCTTTCATCCGAAATCTCTCTAGGACCTTATTGATATAGGTTTCTTGAGATAGTCTTAAAATGTCTCTAGGTCTATCTCTATGGATCTTAATGCCAATGACATAAGATGCCTCACCCATATCCTTCATGTTAAAACTCTTAGAGAGAAATTGTTTCACCTCATGTAGCAACTCCTTATCATTGGTTGCAAGTAGTATATCATCCATATACAACACAAGGAAACAAATTTTGCTCCCACTGACCTTATGGTATATACATTGATACATGACATTCTCTACAAAACCAAATGAAAAAATGACATCATGAGACCTTAAGTACCATTGACAGGATGCTTGTTTCAAGCCATATATAGATTTCTTAAGCTTGCACACCAAATGCTTACCTTTACTAGAGGAGAATCCTTTAGGTTATTTCATGTAAACCTCCTCCTCTAGTTCTCCATTGAGGAACGCCATTTTCACATCCATCTGATGTAATTCCATATCAAAATGGGCAACCAATGCCAAAACAATACGAAAAGAATCTTTCTTAGATACAAGAGAAAATGTTTTCGTGTAATCGATTCATTCCTTTTGAGTGAATCCTTTGGCAACGAGTCTAGCTTTATATCTTTCAATGTTACCCAATAAATCTTTCTTAATTTTGAAGACCCATTTACAACCAATGGCCTTCGCACCATCGGTAACTCAACCAAATCCCAGATTTTGTTAAATGCCATAGACTCCATTTCTTCCTTCATGGCATTGTACCACAAATTGGATTTATCACTATCCATAGCTTGTGAAAACGTTTTGGGATCATTCTCAGCTCCAATATTGTAGTCAAACTCTTGTAAATACACAATATAATCACTGGGAATTGCCGATTTCCTTATTCTAGCAGATCTTCTCAATGTTGCATCAACATTCTCTTGAGGAGCGTGTTATTCAACTGGTTGTTCAACATTTTCTAGTAATTGCTGAACAACTGGATCTACTAGATCAATATCAGCAGATTGCGGAACTTTAACGATTGGTTGTTCAATAGCCGGTTGAACTGAAAGGGCATTATGAGCAACAACCAATCTTAAACTTGAGGTAGAAGGTTGAGTATCTATATGATCTTTCTTAGGATCAAGGTCCTTCGATCGATCGCTCCCACTAATCAAGTCATTTTCAAGAAATTTAGCGTTTCTTGATTCCACAATCCTAGTGGTGTGAGATGGATGATAAAACCTGTATCCCTTAAACCTTTCGGCATATCCAATGAAATATCCACTTATGATCCTTGGGTTCAACTTCTTTTCTTGTGGATTATTAACTCTCACTTCAAACTGGTATCCTCAAACGCGTACATGATGCAAACTCGGTTTCCAACCCTTAAATAACTCAAAAGGTGTCTTTAGGACAACCTTAGTCGGAACTCGGTTTAATATGTACACTGCCGTCTTAAGTGCTTCAGTCTACAAGGATTTAGGAAGTTTGGAGCTGCTAAGCATACTACGCATCATGTACAATAAGGTTCGATTTCTTCTTTCCGCTACGCCGTTTTGGTCCGGAAAACCAGGCATAATATATTGGGCAACTATCCCATGCTATTGAAGAAACCTTGCAAATGGACCAGGTGCTTGTCCATCTTCAGTGTATCTACCGTAGAATTCTCCACCTCTATCTGATATCACGATCTTAATTTGCTTACCGCATTGTTTCTCTACTTCCGCCTTAAATACCTTAAAGGCATCTAATGCTTTATACTTATTATGAATCAAATAGAGATACATGTAAGGTGAGTAATCATCTATGAAAGAGATGAAGTATTTCTAACTACATGAGTCCATATCCGGACTACAAATATCCGTATGTATGATTTCTAATATTTTTGTACTCCTCTTGGCACCTTTGTTTGTCTTGTTAGTCTGCTTTCCCTTTATGCAATCCACATAAATATTACAATCAGTAAAATCTAAAGTACCGATTACTCCATCATTTACTAATCGCTTAATTCTTTCTATGGAGATATGTCCCAATCTCCGATGCCACAACATAAAGGAATGTTCTTTCACAACACATCGTTTCATACCAGCTTTATCATGAACATGCATCGTATAATAATAGGCATTGTCTTGTAAATTAATTCGAAAAAAATCATCAGACAAAGTACCACTCCCGATAATTTCATATTTAAATGATAAACAGAAGTTTGAATCTAAAAAGTTAAATGAGTATCTCAAAGGTACAAGTCTTGAAACTGAAATTAAGTCTCTAGAAAAACTAGAAACATAAAAAGTCCTTTCCAAAATCAAAACAAAGCCACTATTGAAAACTAGTCTACATGTCCCAATAGCTTCCACAAGCGAGCGCATCTTGTTTGCTTAATAGATGTTTTGTTCACTTCCCACTGGCTTCCAGTGGTTTTGAAAACCTTGCAAGGAATTCGAAATATGGATTGTAGATCCAGAATTAATCCACCAAATGTTGTGACTTACATCAGTCATATTAGATTTATAACAAACACAAGAGATTGGATTACATTTCTTCTCGAGCCAAGCCTTAAATTTGACACAATCCTTCTTTATATGTCCCTTCTATTTATAGAAGAAACATTTGGATTATTTCTTAATGTCAGCTTGGGAAGGTATTTTACCTTTTCTCTTATGCTTGCCATGGCCCTTATTTTTTTCTTGTATTGCCAAATGAACACTTTTTCCCAATTCCATAATCAGTCTTTCTTCCTCTTGAACACACATGGTCATGAGTTCATTAATTGACCATTTATTCTTATATGTGTTATAAGAGATCTTGAAAGGTGCATACTGTTGTGGGAGAGTGTTCAGAATATAGTACACAAAAAAAGATTCAGATATCTCAACCTCATGTTTCTTAAGCTAAGCTGCAATGTCCCTCATTTGCATGATGTGCTCACGCACACCTCTAACACTAGTGAGCTTCAATGATGAAAACTTCATAATTCGGGTCATGGCATGCGCCTTCTCAGAACTCTCAAACTGTGTATCTATGGCCTCCAATAAAGCCTTAGTATTGCTATGCTGAGCAACCAAACCACGAATGCTATGAGATATTTTAGCTCTTATAAACATCGCACAAATGCGGTTGGACCGCTCCCATTGGTTATAAAGAGCTATCTCAACTGAAGTGCTCGAATTGGTAGGAGCAGGTGGTTCGTCTTTCCTTATAGCATAGTCAATGTCCATCCACTCTAATTGAAGAAGAACTGACTCCTTCCAAACTTTACAGTTCTTACCATTCGCATGGGAACATCAAACTTAAATTCGTAGAAATTCACAAAGGTTGCGAAACCGCATATCAAATAATCATGCTTATGTCACAAAATTTGAGGCAAATATAAATAAATCATGTTTTACCAATGTAAATATGTCACAATATGAATCATTTAATATAAAAACTACATGTGGGCTAAGTTTTTAATTTAAATAGATTCATAATTACTTCATGAAGAAACTACCATATTATATGCCTTTTCTTAATCCCTGTGGGTAAATTAAGAAAAATAATATGATATTTCATCCTAATTAATCATATTAATATAATGAAAATTCTTATAGGATAAAATTCATCATATTAATATAATTAATTACAATCAATGTCCATTTCTAAATATGATCCGGAGGCTTGTAACATATAATTTAATTAATTAAAGATGTTGTGGCCACTCTCTAATTAATTAAATATATGGACCATTGGACATTTAATTTCATGCATAAAATACTCATAAAAATGCATGAAATGACATAATAAATAAATACATCAAGGGCATAACAGTAAATAAATAAATTGGCCAAGGGCAAGATTGTAAAAACATGAAAAATTTGGGGCAAAAGTGTAAAAACAGCCGCGGGTGGGAGATGACGGGCGCGTGCCGAGCACGTGCGCGTCCAGTGCACAGGCGCGTGCTCGGCACGGGCCAGAATCCGCACGGGCGCGTGTGTTCCACGCGCCTGGCAACTGCCGCGCGTGTGAGAGCACGTGGGCTCCAAGCGCCTGCAACCGCAGCGCGCGCGTGGGCTCCACGCGCCTTCTTCCTTGCGCCCGGAACAAATTTCTTCGCCGTTTTTTGCCATTCCGCCGCAGTTTCGCCAGCCGTTTCTTCTCCGGCAGCCCATCTCAGACACAAATGAATAGTGGGTTTTGAAGAGCATGCCGGCACGACCACATGGGTTCAAGTTTCGGCGAAAATGACGAAAAAATTGGCCCCAAATCAGACGAAAATTTCCCAAAACACAATTCCTCAACCATCGCGACTTCCGCCGCCCAATTAGCCTCCGGCGAACAACGATATGCCGAAATAAGTTATGGCTAATGTTCCTCATGGTGGTGCGACCGTATGGGTCCAAATTCAAGGGGTGGATCGCCGGATTTTGCCCGGAATCGGCAAATCTCTCTTGGCCTCAAAATTTCAAGTTACTGTTCATCCTCAAAAATGACCGAAAATACACCAAAAATACACAAAAATACAACAAAACAAGGCAGAGGCACTTAACACGCTCTAATACCAAATGAAAGACATAAAAATTCATGATGCGGAAGCCATGATCAATTAAAGACAAACCTCCAGCCATTGTTCTTGTTCACGTTCGTCAGAAAAACCTGAAATCAAAGAAAAATTGGGGACACGCTACTAACCCAATTCCCTCACGTACTAATGATGTATTCCAAATATAAGAGTTTGTGTTAGACCTTGTCATCACCCGTCAGAAATGAACGTACGTTCCTTTTTATATACCGTCTTCCATCAAGACGGTTACCAAATGGACGGTTGTCACGAAAGGGTACGAAGCGTGGAAAAACTTTATGTCGAATAGTCGCAACTTTAAGAGAAAATATGGGTCCAAAATGTGGGATCACAAAAATAAATAACAATTTTTAGTTCTGACTGAATGAAGGAAATAATCCAATATGGTCGCCTTCTGATCATGAAAAAGTCACGTGGCGAATTCACATACCTTTCATCTGGTTGGCAAATTAACGCCTTGCTAATATCACCCTCGGCCTCCTCCAAATCAGAACTTTTCAGGTGTGCTTGTGATCTCCTGTACAACGCCATGGTATTGCAAGGATCAAGATCAAACGCCGGTCACAGAGAGGGAGAGCGAGCAAAACCCGTGTCGGATGAACTCTAGAACTCATTCTAACAAGGCAAGAATCGAGTGCGCATCGAAGAAAACGAAGTAAGGGAGGGAGGGAGAGAGAGAGGGAGAGTACGGTAAATTCGTTAGGCATTGAAACGAAACTTATATAAATGATCGAATTGTATGTCAACAGCATAATTTAAGTGATTGCAGCTTCTTTTCAGGCCAAACATGCAATTGAATTCCCACCTCTTTATCTTCTTTTTCTTTTTTGACTAACTAATGCTGTGATTATAGTGATTCTTTTTAACTTACATTATACTTTTTAAGCATCTAAATTTGGAAGTTTTCTCTAGAACTCAAGTTCAAAGTCATTTAACGTCATTTTAAAATTTTTTAAAAGTTACTATTAATTCATTTTCACTGTGAAGCCATGACTTCTTTTTTTTTTTTTTAAATCTGCCATAATTCATAAAAAGATATTATGGGAGGTTAAATGCACTCGAAGTGAAAGATTTTTAAAACCGTTACCAATTCTTATAAAAATTTAAACTAGTAACTTAATAAGTGAATTAAATTTCAGTTGCGGACCGGTTTAATGCTAAACTTTGTTTTGGACTCAAGACTGATAGAGTATCTAAAATGGTGATAGCGAATAATCATGTACTTTATTCCCAACTCCAAATTAGTTCATCACTAATGTTGGGATTTATAGACTTACTAAGCGTGAAAATCAGTGATAAAATAGAGTAAAAGGAGGGATTTAGAGATTGCACCAACATATTCACAAGGTTATACAATATGATGTAGCATTATGTCCAGATTACTTGTCAAAATCGCTGGATTACAACGTAACCTGAAGTATTTCTTGCATTCAAACCTCCTTGACTAAATATTGAAAAAGTGATTAACATCTTTATGATGGTTTGGTTAGACTTTCTTTAGGAATATGAACACAAGATTTTCCAATGAAATCGGCCTGGATAAGGGATTTACTAAACTAAGTCGATATTCAATAGTAACAAAATGAAAAGTAAATCCGAATCATTAGGTGTGATGAATATCGATTAAAGTTAAGCAAGAATTAAAGTGTGCTAACCAATCTGCGTCTAGCTCCAACAGTAAAGTTTTCGAGTGATATAATGTAGATTCTTAGTTGTAATTTATTATACAAATTTGCAAATAGTGAGAGGTAAATCACTGAAGCAGGATGTTGGTGCGTACAGGAGTACATCGAATTACTATGGTTATAGATCTTAAATTGTGAATCAAGCTGTGTAATGTTTCGGGTCCAGAAATTTGTCTACATGGACCGAATCAAATACTACACTTTGATCGTGATGAAAATATTACTACACGGCAATCGTCAGTACATGCTCAGACTTAGGTTTGTCTCACCCTTTTTAAGATATATGACCAACTCAAGAAGATATGTCAAGAATTGGAGCCCAGAAATAAATTGAAGAAGATATATCAAAGCATGTGAAAAAAAAAAAAAAAAAAAACTATTTCAATTTACTAATCTTCAATCTCTGATTGAATTCAACTAACCATTTATATCAATAAAAAAAAAAAAAGACTAACTGTTTATCCAATTGATCAAGAACGTGCGTCCTATAACCGCCCTTGTGTGATCCACAGTATGAATGGAAGTTCACTGCAATACACAAACCAAGCTCAACTTCGTCAAGATCATTTTTTCTGAAACCCTAGCTAGTCAACACTTCCACGTTGGATCATGACCAAACAATGAATAAATGGTCATCGTCGGCTCAATCACCTCAAGAACCCTAATCTTGAGAATTTACACCAGACTATGAGCACCCATCTCTCTCCCCATTTTGAAACAAATGAAAGCATCGACGCAGGTGTAACACACCATGTTTAGCAGCAGGGTCCGGCATCCCACTTCCTCCACAGAATCACCACCAACTCATTTACTCTTAGTCGAGCACCTGCCTCACCAATCCCACAGACCTCATGCCCTGAAGCAGGGTGTTGCCAAAGCTTGCAGCCATCAATTCACGTAGATCGACGGTCCTCGAGATGCCAAGCCCGTAGTCGTGGTTGTGCATGAAGGAGGAGCTGCGGATGCTATTGCCCACGAAGGTGTTGTTGAAGTTGCGCAGGAAAGCGTGCAGCGAATCAAGATGGGTTTTCTTTTGGGTAGTGATGGTCGAAAGGTTGAAGAAAAGAAGGGAGACAGAGAATCTTGTATATTCGTCGGGCCAAGAAATGGGAAATTTTGTCAACTGAAAATGGCGCATTAGTTCCGTTAATCAAGATCGCGATAGACTTATCTACAGCCATTGATGGAGAGTAACTAATAGAAACTATGATTAATATTGGGAGAATCTTACCAAAAATATTAAACTTTTACCCGCTAGACACGAATAATCCGGGCTATTTTTCCGTCTCATCTGTCGGGAATTATTGATTCCCTGAAACCGGATTCGACACTAAATTGAACCCCTAAAATGAATGCGGAAGACGAGCCCAAAAACAAACATGTATCACCGATTAAAGATACACCACGAAATTAAGCGTACCTTATGTCCACAGATTAAACACCAACGTTGATTTGAGGAAAGAAAACTGATCCCATTCCACCGAGGAGCGTACCGTTGCTAATAGGGGGAGAAAACAGAGCGTGTTTTTTCTTCCTATTTTTTTCTTTTTTGAGGGAGAGAGGGAGAGAGACTGACGTACGTTGAAAAGGTACATTCCTCTCTTTTCTTTTCTCTCTTAAATACGTCTCCTCCAAGAGACGTAACTCTTCAACGTAATACATTCCCCCAAAAGTCATAACCCCTCATATCTAAACAACGCAACCTTTCACATCGCAGTTGTTCCTCCATGGGCCATTTTCTTGCGGGCCGGGCTTTTAGGCCCAACATGGGCGGACGAGCCAACTTAGGCCCATCTACATAAATAAAAACCATCATCTCCCACTCGCATATGGTGGGCCGAACAGGATCTTCTTTACCTCTCTGCAACGTTCATACCAGTGAATAATCTATGAGACCAACATACTTTGAGAGCTCGTTACCATACATCCGTTAGGAATATATAACAGCTCATAATGGGCATCACACTCTTATTAGACTTAGTATGCAATACCTTAGATCGATCGATCACATTTATATCTCTCTTGATCTCCTTTTTAAATAATGATATATTGTATTCACAATTATAATTATCTCAAAGACAGTTATAATTGGTCAACCAGTGAATACAAAACTAATATGTGATTCTCCAAATTCGATCTTCCTCTTTCTTCAAACTCTCAATTTCAGTTCAACTTGCTTTTCTAGAAATGTCCCATCAGATCGAATCAATTCATGATCATTGGCAACATCCTAAGATAGCAATCACTTAATAGAAATCTTGAGAATAAGTAAGAGTCATGATGGCACTAAATTGAGGAACTCTTTTCCTCAAAAGTCTCACACGGCATAAAAGTTGAGATCAAACTTCTGCCACTCTTATTGGTCGTCTCATGCATACGTAGTATGAAATACGTATTACTGTATTTAACTCATTTCCCATGGAGCGTATGTCTACATCTTTAATACCGTACAGATGATAGTTCAGATATACGTTGAAAAAGTACGTTCCTCTCTTTTCTTTTCTCTCTTAAATACGTCTCCTCCAAGAGACGTAACTCTTCAACGTAATACGTTCCCCCAAAAGTTATAACCCCTCATATCTAAACAACACAACCTTTCACATTGCAGCTGTTCCTCCATAGGCCCTTTTCTTGCGGGCCAGGCTTTTAGGCCCAACATGGGCAGACGGGCCAACTTAGGCCCATCTAGATAAATAAAAACCATCATCATCAATTCCACCAAACTTGTACCAATGACCCAAATGTACCTTTAGTCCATATGGGCATAAAAAATCCAATGTGGCAATGTACATGGCCGTTAAAATTCTGACGTGGCTATAGTATTGGTCAACATGGCAACATGTGTCCATTGCCACGTTAAATCCATTTGTTCAACATTGTCCTAAATGCTGCCATGTCTGATTTTTAACAGCCAATATGAATAGAAGTCTAAGGGAAGGTCTTCCTTGGGCCATTGGTGCAAGTTTGCGGTATTGATGTGACCAAAAAAGATTTGGATTATTTAATGTACCACAGAAAAAAAAGTTTGGGATTTTTTTTGGATTTGTCCTTAAAAATATTTATGGTAGGTTATATGTCATGAAGTGTAGGATCTTGCATAATGATTTCTGGTTCATCTAAAAAATTCGAATAGTTATTTGATAAAAATAAACGTTCGAATTTTATTTTGCAGCTTAGGATTTCAAAGGTCTAGGTAATGAAACTTCATAAGGTCAAGATATCCACCTCTGGAAAGGAAAATACTAAGGTTACAGAGGATCTACCGTTGACACGGTGAATGCGATCAATAATCGCAACCTGGAAAGCTAATTACCAGTTCTTGATTAGATCCTGCAAGTTCTTTAAATGCATCATCTTCTCTCGTGTTGAAGAGCAAAGATGCAAATATTAGAAGTAAAGGTTTGTACAGAATCCTAGTAATCATGTATATGCGTTGACACCAACTTCATGAGCATCAAAATCCCGCTTAGTGCATGCCCAACCAAAAATGTGACATCCCGATTTTCTAATTCTAATTTCAATAAATTGAGACAGAAATTTCGTTGGCATGCATTCAGTTCTTTTCCTTGAGGCGGCCACTCATGTGAAAACTAGTCTATCGGGTGAAGCCGTTAAGAGATTCTAATGCATCAGACTCGAGAATTTGATCATGAAGCGACCTTTCGACCAACCTAATCTGCAAGGGTCATTACGGCACAAATAAAAATCGATTAGAGATTGGAGATAGGTCGACTCGAAAGAGGCATGTAATCGAGTATGGGTGATTCCTCCAGATCACAACATTCTTGTCGATCGGCACTGGACCGACTTTTCTATCGATTGGGTACCCTGTGTCCGTTTTTGAAACCTTGAGATTACCCCAACAACCGAAAGTCACCAATGTGTCAAAGATGTACATTGTGGCTTGAATTGATTAACCACAGGTCAAATGCATGAAAATTTCTAAAAGCTGTCCGATAGATCAGGACGCGCTAGTATCATGCCAAAGTGAAATTAACCGTGAAATTGAGATCGAATTCAGAAATTGAAAGTCATAGTGTGTCACAAATCATTTTAGGATCATTGACTCATTTTTGGAAGATTTTTCATGCAATCAGAGTTTTTTTTTCGGCAAATTAAATTAGAGAATGGCTAATTTGGCTCGAGAAATTAGTAGGCCCGCTTTTGGTCGTACTTTTGGGACTTAAGTTAGTCCTATGGACAAGTGAAAATGTGAATTGAAGTGTGGTTACATTGGATTAATTTTATGGACTTCAATTTGATTCAATTAGAAGAGAAGCGAGTGAAATTGAAGAATTTGTTGTACAAGATTTTATGCCCCGGCGGAAAATGAAATTGAACCTATTGGACTAAGGTTGTGGGAGGTTGGAGTTAGTGGATTGTGACATCACAAGTGATGTCATGGGGTGGGGCAAGATTGGCTAGGGTGGTGACACATGGATGGTGGAAATTGAATACCGAAAAGGTGGGATGTCACTTTCCCCTTGTCTCCATCATCTTCAAGCTTGGAAAGAGAGAGAGAGGAGAGAGAAAGCTGGAGGAAACCAACCATCTAAACCCCCTCACGCGACGCACGTCCGACCGGCCGCCCTTCATCCACCTCCTTCCCCGCTTCCCCTTCGTTCGCTCGAGCCTCCATCCCGTCGACCAAGCTGTACCAACCGCCTGTTTGTCATCGCCAAGGCCGTCGGAGGCCCTGCCTAGCCGCCGTGAGCCACCGCTCGAGCTGCCGCCTCTCTCTTCCGCGGGTTTCGCATCCAACTGACCACCGTGCCACCCTCCTCTGAGCTTGGTCAATAGCTGGAAGTTCCAGCAAGATCCGATTCTTCAAGGCTTGTTTTGGACACCTTTCAATTCTCATTTGGTGTTGCTCCGTGTAGGTTTGTCGACCACCTCGCCATTAGCTTCGCCGGGAACTCGTCGGAAAGTGATTCCGGTGAGTTTAGCTCACTAAATCTTGATTAGAGAGTTAATAATGCCTTAAGTGTTTATAGCTTAGGTTGATTGAGATTAGGTGGTTAGATTAGTTTATTTAGTTATGGATTAGATTAAGGTGTTTAATTAAGTTAAAGTATGTTTAGTTTAAAGTTAAGTAGGTTTAGTTTAATATAAGCCTTGATGTGACTTAAAGGAATTTATTTCTGATTTAAATAAATGTTTTGAAATTATTGGATTATTTAATAATATATTATATTCTGAAAATTATTAAAATATTATTATTTATAATAAAAAATTCGAAAAATTAATTTTGATCTCAATTGCTCAGAATTTCGTGCTAATAGCTGCTGTATATTTAGAATTTAAATTTGATGAGCGGATAATGCAAATTGATGGTTGATTGTGAAAAATAGGGATTTTATTCGAAAAATCCCAAGTGTCAGGTTTGGCACCGAAATTTGATTTTTAAGGGTTAATATTGTAATTGGAGTATGTGAGTGAAATGTAAAGTATCCAGGAATCAGTATTGAATTATCGTGTGCTAGTTGAAAGACTCGGTCACAGTAGTAGCTAGGCCAACTAGATCTTATTCTTCTAGAAATGCTATCAACAGAGTGACGTGGCTCGGGTTGCAGTAGAGGCTAGGCCAACTGGAGCCATGCTCCTTTGGGAATGTCGTCGACGTGGTGACGAAGCTGCGCTCCAAGGGGGGAGGCGATGCCTAGCATTAATGTCAGTAGATAGTCGAACTACAAGTTGGCTATGCCCTTGTATGACGGTGAATAATGATTGGAATGCTTGCTGTGATTGTGCATTATGTGAAATTGATTGTGTTTCAATGATTTAAGTTCTTATTACTACCTGTGATTGAGTGATATGAATTGTACTAACCTGCAAGAAGAAAATAAGACGAGATAAGTCTTCTATGCTGTGTGGCTAGATCACTTTTGGGCGTATTTTCTTTCTAATAGGGGTTTAGGAGGGGTGAACTTGCTAAGACAATGTCTCACCCCGTTGTGGGAAAAATATTACAAGGCCGTGGATGGCAAGACCTCCGGAGAAGAATGGCATCCCAATGCACATTGTCAAGCAGGTGCACAGTCTTTCGGACCTTGGGAGCCATTGGGTCTATGAGCTTATCAAGACCACCGTCTGGATTCAGGAGATTGAGGATGTCAAGGTACCACATAGGTTTAAGGTATGGTTCCGTTTTGGGGCTAATGGCTTTAGGATTGGTCCACTCGATAGTTTTGATATTCTACTTGCTGTGGTGGATGCTATTTTGGATGAAGATGTAGTTGACCTTCCTGATGGTAAGGTGGACAACCCATCGTCCCCGGCCCTAATGCATTCAAATGTGGAAGATGTGGGATCGACGAACGAGTTCGACTAGTAGTCATAGGGCTATTCCTCTTTTTGGTGGACCGATCCCTGTTGTGCAGACTGACCCTTTTTGCTGCACATGATCTCTGACCCATTTTTGGTGCATATAGTCTCTGATCCTATTAGTGTATGTAAACTCTAGAATGATGACATATGAAAGTATGTTGGTTTGTTTTTTAATTGATTTTTCCTGCTATCCTATCCCGTAAGTTTTGTCAGGAGTTTCTTAGTACGTTCCGCATGCGCATAATAATTGAATGGGGTCGGCAACACTACCTAGGAATGTCATTTACATGACCAGGGCGGGTTGTTCATGTGTCTTGGGGTCGGGGCAACAAAAAAAATATGGATGGCACATTTGTTTCGTAATGCAGCGTAAATTTGAGTATAATTGGTGTGAAAAATGCAAATTAATACATCAAATCTCCGCTATCTTCAAATGTGGAACAAGAATGAGCATAGCCACGAAACGGTACTCCTCCAATGCATTCATCTCTCAAGAATCAAATTTATATTGACCCTCGCCTACATCCGTTTTGCAGCTAACAAGTAATTGGTTTAAAAACCATGCACAATATTAATTACACGTGCTCATACATGTTCGATCAGTCTCGAGCTGCAAGCAAACTATCGTATTGTACATGGCTTAGGCTCATTCCTTAATCCTCATCTACATTTCGATGCATCCAATCACAGTAAAGACCATTATCACAGGAACACCACATGGTTTGAGGAATTATAGAAGTTTAAATGGAAGAAGAAAGCGGTGATTCACAAAAGGAAAGTCCCGCTAGTGAGGACTACGCCATCAGGTTCTCTCCATATTCTTTTGCCATCGTACAGCTACACTAATCACAAGAATTACCAAGGCAACTGCTGACAAACTTGAAGTTTATACATGTAGATTGTGATGAAGAAACCTAGATGTTGATGAAACTCATATACCGACGGGCTATGAAGCACTTGATATCCTATGGGAGCATTTGTATCATGTCAGACACATTTCCGACACTCTTTGATACTCGGTCAACACATGTCAAAAAATTTGATACCTAGTCAACTCTCCCAATACTTTCCGACACTTGAGTTTGGAATTCCGACGTGCAAGTTTGGAATTCTGATACGTAATTCCAATAGATAAGAGGTCAATTTTAAAAAATTTCAATAAATTAGGAGTTAAAATGTAAATATTTAAAAAAAAAAATAAAAAAATAACAAAAATAATAAATGGGAAAAGAAGAAAAATCTAGTCTTTTCTTTTCTTCCGACTCTCACTTCTTGTGACACACAATTCACCCTTAGGTTTTTTTTCTTATTTTCCGACATGCTCTAACACGCAAGTCCAAAATGTGGATTGCTTTTCTTTCCTCCAAGTTTCATGGATTATTAAAATTGAATTGAATTTGTCAAATTGAAACAATGAATAATATTAACAAATGGTTGATTAATGTTTTTAGTGTAACTTTATTCTACACTCTTTTTTTATTACTTATTTGTTTGTGAATTTGAATCAAATTAATTTAATTAAAATAATTATAAAAATGATAATTTATCAGGTATATATAACAATTTACATTTAATATATAACACGTCCTAACATGTCGGAATTTTTTATTTTTTTAGAAACAATGTGTTGACATGTCGTGTCATGTTGTATCATGTGTCGTGTCTCAATTTTGGTGCTACTTAACCGACAGGCAAGAAGACCTGTACCAAAATGAACGCATTGCAAACCTGAGTTGAAACCGATTACTCTGTCGTGAATCCTATGATACTCACATTGAAGCAGAGAGATGCTAGGTCTAAGTCAGCTCTATCCATTCCTTGTCATTGCCACCAGTGCTTATGCATGAAAATAAGAGGAAAAAGCAGTACTGCATAGCAAGCACCAGTAAATCTTATTCTTGTAGTGTTTGCGTTTCCCTTGCTCAGTCGACAAAAGGAGGAATGCAGAACCTTTTAATGAGAGAGAAAAGAGAGAGCAAAAATTTAACGATGTACCACATGACAGCTGCAAGTTAAAAAAACCCTACTAGATGTGACGCGCTAATGCAAAAATTGACGGTAACGCCTAATGGGAAATATTTTATTCTCGGACCAAACATAAATTTTAACTAAGCAAGAATATTCTTTCTAAAGCCGGTCATGGACATTGCTCTCATTTCCCACATGCCCGGTCAGAGCGTCCAGAAAAGATGATGTTGTTTTTCACACTCCTAGCATATTTATTCAGTTCGCATAAAGAATACAATCAAAACTCCATTTTTACTACCAGAGCTGTCTTTACGAGAAGCAAACAACATCCCAACACTTTTTTCCATATCTAATGAGATTACGACAAGCAGAGCAGATATAGAACATCCCAACTTGTAAAAAAATGCAATTTAACCAGCAAACTATATCAAACCATCGGTCAGTCATCAGAGGAAATCATTGTCCTCCACAAATTGCAGTCAATAAGCGCCTTATAATTTTCTCCTCCAAATTAACCAAATTAAGCAATACTTGAAATTTGTCCAAAGGGAAAATTAAGAAAGTCTGAAAGTACCTAATGGCTATCATCTACTAAATTGCTACAACCCAAGAATCATGCTCATGATCTCCTCAATAACACTAAAACATCTGTACTCGATTACTCAAAAATGGCTGAAGAAAAAGAAAGAAACCAAATACACAAAACAATTATTATAATCAAATCTTCCCCACAAAAACCAAAGATGAATAAGTTTTGACGCGTATATTCCAAACTGCTACCCACTCTTATTTTCTCAAGAACCCTAACCAAGACTTGATCCTTTTAAACACATGATCCAACCTTCGTCAGTCATGCCGGCACTGGAAGCCGACCAACTGCCAGGACCGTCCCCATCTCAAAACAGTAAAATGCGTCAAGACATGCATACTTCACCTGCTCATATGTTAGCACTTCGTTGTCCCACGAGTTCAGCAAACACCTTGGTGGCGCATAGTCTTTCCCGAGGATCTCCTTCACCAGTCTTCGGTACCCCCAAGACCCCGGCCGAAGTTGGCCCTCACTCCTTGCCATAAAAGGAGAATGGAGATCAAATGCCATCGCTCGGTTGCCAATGCGGAGTCCATGATAGGCGAAAAGCTTGTTGCAGTCAGGGAGGATTCTGACTCCCACAAAGACGTTGTTGGGATCATTCAAGAACTCTCGCAGTGAATCAGGGATCACAGCTGCGTGACGGATTTGGAAGACGAGGCAGGCGTTTCCGTCACACAGTTGCAGGGTGTCAACGGGTTCACGTAGTTGCTCAGGAGATTGGCAATATTCGATAGCAAAGCCGATGACGAGGGGGTTCACTTCATTGTGGATCCGGCGGACGTTGGAGATCCAATTGGTGGTAGTGCCTGGGTCAGCGGTGACTGTGGTGAGAATGAAATCATCGTTGGTGGTGATGGTGAAGCTCTGAGTAGCCATGGCGAATGAGTTTTTGGGCGGGAACTCAGAGAAATGGAGGGGAGAGTTAGCAAGCAGTCAGGTCGCAGATAATTAGTACACGCCTGTGATGAGGGTAGATTAACTTTGTAGCCTGCTGAACTTTGCACAATTCTCTTCAATTCCATAGGCCCACCTTGAATAAAAAAAAGAGAGAGAAATGGTGAAGAGAGAAACGAAGGAGATTAACTTTGTAGCTTGCTGAACTTTGCACAATTCTCTTCAATTCCATAGGCCCACCTTGAATATATATAAAATAAAATAAAAATAGAAATGGTGAAGAGAGAAACGAAGGAGATTAACTTTGTGGCCTGCTAAGCTTTGCACAATTCTCTTCAATTCCATAGGCCCACCTTGAAAAAAAAAAAAAAAAAAAGAGAGAGAAATGGTGAAGAGAGAAACGAAGGAGATTAACTTTGTAGCCTACTGAGCTTTGCACAATTCTCTTCAATTCCATAGGCCCACCTTGAATATATATAAAATAAAATAAAAATAGAAATGGTGAAGAGAGGAACGAAGGAGATTAACTTTGTAGCCTGCTAAGCTTTGCACAATTCTCTTCAATTCCATAGGCCCACCTTGAAAAAAAAAAGAGAGAGAAATGGTGAAGAGAGAAACGAAGGAGATTAACTTTTAGCCTACTGAGCTTTGCACAATTCTCTTCAATTCCATAGGCCCACCTTGAATATATATAAAATAAAATAAAAATAGAAATGGTGAAGAGAGAAACGAAGGAGATTAACTTTGTAGCCTGCTAAGCTTTGCACAATTCTCTTCAATTCCATAGGCCCACCTTGAAAAAAAAAAAAAAAAGAGAGAGAAATGGTGAAGAGAGAAACGAAGGAGATTAACTTTGTAGCCTACTGAGCTTTGCACAATTCTCTTCAATTCCATAGGCCCACCTTGAATTTAAAAAAAAAAAAAAAAAAAAAAGAGAGAGAAATGGTGAAGAGAGAAACAAAGGAGATTAACTTTGTAGCCTGCTGAGCTTTGCACAATTCTCTTCAATTCCATAGGCCCACCTTGAATAAAAAAAGAGAGAGAAACGATGAAGAGAGAAACGAAGGAGATTAACTTTGTAGCCTGTTGAGCTTTGCATAATTCTCTTCAATTCCATAGGCCCGCCTTGAATAAAAAAAGAGAGATAAATGGTGAAGAGAGACATGAAGGAGATTAACTTTGTAGCCTGCTAAACTTTGCACAATTCTCTTCAATTCCATAGGCCCACCTTGAATAAAAAAAGAGAGAGAAACGGTGAAGAGAGAAACGAAGGAGATTAACTTTGTAGCCTGTTGAGCTTTGCACAATTCTCTTCAATTCCATAGGCCCGCCTTTAATATAAAAAAAAAAAGAGAGAGATAAATGGTGAAGAGAGAAACGAAGGAGATTAACTTTGTAGCCTGCTGAGCTTTGCACAATTCTCTTCAATTCCATAGGCCTGCCTTGAATAAAAAAAGAGAGAGAAATGGTGAAGAGAGAAACGAAGGAGATTAACTTTGTAGCCTACTGAGCTTTGCACAATTCTCTTCAATTCCATAGGCCCACCTTGAATAAAAAAAAAGAGAGATAAACGGTGAAGAGAGAAACGAAGGAGATTAACTTTGTAGCCTGCTGAGCTTTGCACAATTCTCTTCAATTCCATAGGCCCACCTTGAATAAAAAAAGAGAGAAATGGTGAAGAGAGAAACGAAGGAGATTAACTTTGTAGCCTGCTGAGCTTTGCACAATTCTCTTCAATTCCATAGGCCCACCTTGAATATAAAAAAAGAGAGAGAGAGAGAGAGAGAGAGAGAGAGAGAGAGAAATGGTGAAGAGAGAAACAAAGGAGATTAACTTTGTAGCCTACTGAGCTTTGCACAATTCTCTTCAATTCCATAGGCCCACCTTGAATAAAAAAAGAGAGATAAACGAAGGAGATTAACTTTGTAGCCTGTTGAGCTTTGCACAATTCTCTTCAATTCCATAGGCCCGCCTTTAATAAAAAAAGAGAGATAAATGGTGAAGAGAGAAACAAAGGAGATTAACTTTGTAGCCGACTGAGCTTTGCACAATTCTCTTCAATTCCATAGGCCTGCCTTGAATGAAAAAAGAGAGAGAAATGGTGAAGAGAGAAATGAAGGAGATTAACTTTGTAGCCTGCTAAGCTTTGCACAATTCTCTTCAATTCCATAGGCCCACCTTGAATAAACAAAAAGAGAGATAAATGGTGAAGAGAGAAACAAAGGAGATTAACTTTGTAGCCTACTGAGCTTTGCACAATTCTCTTCAATTCCATAGGCCCGCCTTGAATAAAAAAAAAAGAGAGAGAAATGGTGAAGAGAGACACGAAGGAGATTAACTTTGTAGCCTGCTAAACTTTGCACAATTCTCTTCAATTCCATGGGCCCACCTTGAATAAAAAAAGAGAGAGAAACGGTGAAGAGAGAAACGAAGGAGATTAACTTTGTAGCCTGCTAAGCTTTGCACAATCCTCTTCAATTCCATAGGCCCACCTTGAATAAAAAAAGAGAGAGAAATGGTGAAGAGAGAAACAAAGGAGATTAACTTTGTAGCCAGATGAGCTTTGCACAATTCTCTTCAATTCCATAGGCCCACCTTGAATAAAAAAAGAGAGAAATGGTGAAGAGAGAAACGAAGGGGAATAACTTTGTAGCCTACTAAGCTTTGCACAATTCTCTTCAATTCCATAGGCCCACTTGCAGGTTTTCTTCAAGGTGGGCCCACGAACTACCCGGGTCGATGGTGGGTGTGGGTCCCAAATATGTGGTCCGGTCCCAACAAGACGCCACGATGAGTAAAATAGGGCACCCTTGTGCCATGTCAGCCCGCTTTGAAATTATTATTGGGCACTGGCCAGCGAAAGTGACCCCGTCTCCAAATTGTCCACTACTCCTCTTCAACTACTGGAGCCACGGGTTGGATTGGATGGCCAAGGTCTAATTGGTTGCTTGTCCCCCTCATTGCCCTCGATTAATTTTATGTCTTGAATTTTGTAATGACTATAATTCATCTTTGAGGAGCAATCAAAAACGTTATCTTTAACCAAAAACAAAAAACAAAAAACACTAGTTGTTCGCAAATTCAAACTTGCACGTGGAATAGTGTCTTTTTAAAAGAACCATAATGACCAATATTTGTTGGATCCTTTTTTAAAATTATCAATTATCTTATCTTTTAAAGAAATTTCTCTAAGTGTTTACCAACTTTATATTTACCTTTCTTACCACTGATTAAATCTACGAACTACTAAATGAAATTGTCCACTTTAACTGTGTGACTTATTACTTTTTCCCAACTAGGTTATCCATTAATTCTGTAATATCGAATCTCATTTTCAGTTATTTACCAGTGTATATTTTTTCCCCTCAAATTAATGAACAAATCTATTGAATCATTGCTTTTAATTGACTCGCTCAACTTTTTAAATTTTCCACTCCTGTAAAAGATAATCAACTTCAATTAGAGCTTTTATGAACTCTTTTTCCAATTAAGTTATCAACTAATTTTGCATTTTCAATGCTTTTTTAGTTAATTATTACCATTAGTGTGATTCTTTTTCCAAATCACCAACTTCTTTTGTCTCTAGCAATCAAAAAACCCTCTTATCTTTTACAAACTTTTATTTACCTTTCTTATCAACACCTTCTAATTTACCAACTACTGTATAAAATCACTAACCACGTGTACGTGACATAACAAAGCAACTTTTCTCCGTTAAAAAGAGTTGGAAACTTTAGGGACTACCAGAAATGCAAAAATAAGTTGGCCAAATACTAAGAAAAGCACAATCTTTTAGTTTTGTGGCACATTTAACGTGACTTTTCAAACATACCAAGCACAACACTAGCAGTCAACGTTGAAAGAGTCAAATGGCTGCCAGGTGGCTAAGATAATGGCGAGAATGGATTTAATATCCCAGGATGCTATTTTGTCAAAGTGCTACGAGGTTGTGCAATTTTTTTGTAGAAGTTTTGTTAAATTTGTCATGGTGGTAAAATGTTGCGTTGTTTTTAGTTGAAAGGTCATGTTAAATTTATAACAATAGTTAAAGGTTGTGTTTTTATTACATTTGGCCAATTAACATTTCAAAAAAAACTTGGCCAATAAAAAATTAATTAAACATTGTGAAATAACTTGAGTAAGAGTTAATAACCTTGTTGACACATAAATTTTGGCACCATATTTAGTCATTTATTGCATAGTAAATTAAGAATCAATCCTTCCCCTAAACAAACGTATTATTTGTTTGCTTATTTCGAGTATTATCATAAGCCCATGCAAATTGTATTGTAATTGGATTGATGCGGAGAGGTACTGGACTTAACTAAATTATTTGGATAAACCCTTAAGAGCATAAAATTCGACCAAGTCCATTGAATACCACCACATGGCTGAAAATTGCACGTGCCTAGCACATGGATGTTCTAAGTTCGAAACATCTTAAAATCAAGAGAACATTTTCTTTATAATTCTCGGCATGAAAAGGAAAGACACGGAAAATATGTGGGCTGAATATATGAGGTCTTTGGTAAGTAAAAGATAATGGGACATGGTTAAATTAACAGAAGAAAGAAGGATTTGGCTGGGAGAGATTCATGGCTTGGGCACAAAAAATAAAGAGCCAAAATTATGTCTAAGTTTGGAAGGAAGAAACAGACAAACGGATAATATACTTAGAGAAATAATTGGGTGATAACCTTTGATTTACTGTGAAAATAATAATCTGTTCTGGACCATAAAATTAAATAATAAATAATTATAAGTTGTTGTGAGGCCCATTCCTTAAAAAATCTGTGACTCACAACAATTCTCATCCTAACTCAAAACTGTTATGCTAATTATTTAATTACTAGCAAAAGGGAGAGTAAGAATAGAGATATCTTCTCCAACTTCCTCACTTACATAAGGACACACACGTAAAGAAAGGTCTCGGCTCTAACAGGCAAACAAACAGACATAAACGCTCACCATACCCGAGAGAGCAGACAGGATGGCGAATTTATAAAGCCTCCTTACGCCCGAAGAGTTTTCGCGGCTTTGCGTCGCTGCTCTCATCTGCAATCTGCCATTGCCTTGCTGGTCATCGCATGCTGTTCTCGGTTCGGTCGTCGTTGTATCCGCGCCACCATGTCATATATCATTAATTCAACTTCATGTTATATATCATGAATTCAAGTTAGAATTCATATAGACATAATCTAGATTAAAACTGCATCTCATGTATTGCATATAGTTCAGTTTTCATAAAGAGAATTAACCCAAAAATAACTAACTGACATCGCATTTAGAAAACATGTCTAGGGTATGCATGCATTCTTTGGTCTTTCGTTGATACTTTGCAGAAACACTAGGTGCATTGGATGATAATGAAGCTTCGCTTTTGCTTTGCATCACACATTGAGGTTCTTTACCCTTTGATTTATTGATTGTCAAATTCATGTTTATGCACTCACATGATCATTTCTTAATCATTTCTTACATGTTAGTGGATTAAGGTTTAAATTGACCAAGACTGCATGCAAATTATTTTTTAAATAAAGAGAAAAAAAACCAAAAGGTCATTAGATTTATTTAGCATAACGAAGTCCCCGAATCCTTGAATCTTTGACTGGCAACAATAAAATGTTCTCCCATATTTTACTTGGGTCTCTAACCGACTCACGATAGATTAGTGGCGACTCTTAAGAGAATTGAATTGCATGTTAAATTAATTAAATCAAAACCCCAAAGTTGCAATTAGTATGGGCTTAGGATACTTCGCGCTAAGTCCTCGTAATCTATTAGGTCTCCTTTCGGTAGTTCACCTCCGGAAAGGTCGCAATACACCCCATAGTAGATGTTAAATTAATAGGAGAAAAATTAGTGAGTCATAGTCATTTATATTGTTAGCTATATAAAGAATCAGTAGATATAAAGTTTGCTAACATACGCAAATAAAAACTGGTAACTCAATAGAATAATTAGTAAATTACAAAACAGCCATTAAAGTTGGTAAGTAACTCGATCCAAAACTAGTTAGGACCTTAATTTGACAAAAGTTAGTAAATCACTCTAATTTAGGTTGATTATTTCATATAAAAGGTAGTAAACTCGACATGTTAATAAGTTACGCAAATAAAAGTTATAAGTTATTGCAAAATTTGGTCATTTGCAGATTATAAGAAAATTGGTAATTTCATAAGAATGTTTGTTAGTTACTCATAAATTAGCTTGAAACAGTCACCAATCATTTTTCTACCGACGTATCTTTTTGCTTATCAACACATCGAAATTTATCCGCATGGGAAACGTCCATACTTTTGACATAGAACATGCCTCATATTGACACCATTGAAATTGGAAATACATTTCTTGCTGTATAAAATTTGGACAGATAATCCTTGTCAAATGAATGGACAATACAAAAATTGAATGGACAACGCAAATTTGTCGGGGGTGATCATGCAAATTGTAAAAAACATGCCGACATTTAAATAAATCACTAAAAAAAATTAACAAGTGAAGGAATTCTTTTCCACGGCTATGTTTTAATTTCCTCACTGAAGAACCAAAAAATCACAAAATGGCAACAACAGAAACACTCCAATAACGCCGATTTTATTGCTAACAGGAAACGAAGGCCAAATGTGAACCAACGCCAAGCTACTGTGAAGCCCAATACATCTTCAAGCATCGACTAGATAAAAATCCCAACAAGCGAGATTGCGACGTGGAAGTTTGAGAAGGGAAAAATGCTTCAAAACTCAAACGAAATCGCGGGACGCAAAAACCTAACCACCAGTTGACAGGATGTAAGCTCAAAAGTCGTTTAATTTCGAACTATGATTCAAACCAAAAGCTATTTGGTTATTCGGTTCAATCGGGACATCAGCTACTCAAATGAAGTTGCACTGGAAATGAAATTCAAAGCCTCCAAGGGGAAATTACGTGAACATTATCGTCAAGCATAAACAGTTTCGTTGATTTCACAGGAAGTTCGACTGTTTCTTAGGCCTGGTACATGGCAAGCAATTACTCTGTTCATCCTTTTTGACATGACAGCCAAGAGGCAGTGGATGGTGCAAGCACTTGCTTTTACCTACTCTCCCAAAGCAACCAGCAAGTTATAAACGTCCGGGTCCACGCGCGAGAATCGAAAATACTCTTAACCAAGTGGCGAAGTCATGGAGCCGGACCTCATCGTTTTGAAGACCAAAGTTCCAAAGCCCAATGCAACTGTTACTTGATTCTTCATGGATGTGTGTGGTCACCCGTTCGCATGCAATTGTTGAAGAAAGGGAAATTTACGTAAATGATCCCTCCACTTAGGTTAGATGCGCAATTTTGTCCCTATATTTTAATGTGTTCAATGTAATTCTTGAATTATTAATAAACGTCAAATCTAGTTCCTAAATTATATGAAAATGTGCAATGTCATCTTTTGATTAATTCAAATTAACTATATTAATATAACTTTCAATCCGCTAAGTTTAAATGATAGAACTACATGTGGATTATTCATATAAAATGTTCATGTAAGCATATAAAGTTGATGGATAGAAAGATGGATATATTAACTATTTATTTTTAAACATCAAATTAATCATAATAACCACGTCATCAAATAATATCTAGTTTTTCATGTGAGCAAAATGAAGAATTAAATTGAACATTATCAATAATTTAAAGATTACATTGTACAAATTGAAAGTTTAAGGATAATATGAGACAAAGATAAAAGTTCAAATATTACTTTTTTCATTTCTTCTTGAACAAAACTTGGAGGGAGGGAGGGAGGGAGGGAGGGAGAGTTCCGTTAAGTCATTGGGCATTGAAATGAGACTTATATAAAAGATTGAATTATACCTCGAGTGCATCATTTAAGTGCAGTCGAGGTAATCACGTTCCCAATCATTTAAAGCCACCAAAAAAAAAATTAAAAGCTACTATTAATTCATTTTCCCGGTAAAGTTATTGCACTTTTTTTTTTTAATAAATCTGCAATAATTCTTGAGAAGCTAATATGGCAGATTAATTGCAGTGAAAGCGAAAGATTTTGTAAAATCGTTACCAATTCTTTTAAGGGTTAATATCCTGAAAAACCCCAAATCGGTACACCTACGACAAATTTACCCTAAACTATTTTTTTTACCATAAAAAACTCCAAACTGATACACCTGTGATAAATTTACCTCGACTAACCATAAAAAACTCTAAACTGTTACATTTATGACAAATTTACCCCAAACTAATTTATTCGACTGCAAAAAACCCTAAACTAATAAATTTGTGACAAATATACCCTCCGCTAAATTGGATTAATATAACAAAAAAATCACAAAAATTGTAAACTATGACAAATGGAGCGTAAAATCCCAAATTTGTATATCAATCAACTGTCACGTGTTATTTAACTTAATATTTTAACGGTAAAATTTAACAAAAACTAATTGAGGGTAAATTTGTCACAAGTGTATTAATTTGGGGTAAATTTGTCAAAGGTATACCAGTTTAGGGTTTTTTGTGGTCAAAAAAATAGTTTGGGATAAATTTGTCACAGGTGTACCAATTTGGGGTTTTTTAGGGTATTAACCCTTCTTTTAAAAATATAAACTAGTAATTTAGTAAGTAAATCTAATATCAATTGTGGACCAATAATGATGAGAAACTTTACTTTGAACTCATGACTGATAGAGTATCCAAAATAGCCAATAGCAAATAATTATATACTTTATTCCCAACTCTAAATTAGTTCAGTTAATCGCGAACAAATCCCATATGTTGGGATTTATTGATTTTAAGTGTGAAAATTGGTGATAAGTGGAAGGGTCAGAGGAGAGATTTAGAGATTGCACCACCATATCTACTAGTTATAAAAATCTTTTGATTAAACTGTAACCAACGAATTTTATACATCCAAATGATAGTTAATTTCATGAGGGCTCGATCCACTGCCGAAGCATAAAATGGAAGAAAATTGGTGCTCCTCGACTCAAGATTGAGGGAGTGAATACCATCTTGATGATGGTTTGACTTGACTTTCTCTAGGAATACGAACAGGAGATTTTCCAATGAAATCATTATGGATAAGGGATTTACTAAGCTAAATCTAAATACAATAATAACAAAAAGAGAGAAGGCGGAAGTCTACAAGTGGGTTTCGGGGAGAGAGAGAGAGTATAGTGAGAGAGAAACAAAGGAGAGAGAGGGGACTTGCAACTTTTCTTCAAGGTGGGCCTGCAAACGACACATGTCACTCACGTTACTCGTGAAATGAACTGGTGCCATGTTAAGGTGGCCACCCCAACTGCACCTAATATTTTCTCATGGGTACCAAATATGTCGTCCCGTCCCCACGACGAAGAGACGAGAAGTAAGCACACTAGTGCCATATCAGCCCTGCTCAGACTTACATTCCATGCTTCTTCAACTAGCTATTCACAAATTCAAACTTGCGCGTGGAACAATAATCTTTCTAAAAGAGCCAGAGTGAACAATATTTTGTTGGATTCTCTTTTAGAATTACCAACTTATCTCATCTCTAAAAGAAATTTCTCTAAGTGTTTACCAACTTTATATTTACCTTTCTTACCACCGATTAAATCTACAAACTTCTAAATGAAATTGTCAACTTTAACCCTGTGAATTTTTCCTTTTTTCTAACTAGGTTATCCAATAATTTTGTAACACCGAATCTCATTTTTTAGTCATTTACCAATGTATATTTTTTTCCCCTTAAATTCACGAACAAATCTATTAAGTCACTACTTTTACTTGACTCGCTCAACTTTTTATATTTCCAACTCTTGTAAAAAAAATTATCAACTTCAATTAGAGCTTTTACAAACTCTTTTTCCAATTAAGTTATCAACTAGTTTTGCATTTTCAACACTTTTTTATTTAAGTATTAACATTAGTGTGATTCTTTCTCAAAATTACCAACTTCTCTTGTCTCTAGCAATCCAAAAAGCCTCTTACCTTTTACAAACTTTTATTTACCTTTCTTATCAACACTTTTTAATTTACCAACTATTGTGTAAAATCACCAACCACGTCTACGTGACATAGCAACTTTTCTCCGTTAAAAAGAGTTGCAAACTTTAGGGGCTACTAGAATGCAAATAGAAGTTGGAAAAATACTATTAAAAAAAAAAAAAAAAAGAGCACAATCTTTTACTTTTGTGACAAATTTAACGTGACCTTTCTAACTTTAAAAAAAGAAGTTGGGGGGAGGGGGGGAGGAACAACACTAGCGGTCAATGTTGAAAGAGTCAATTTGGGCCTGCATGTTTTCATTCTTTTTTTTTTTGTTTAAGAACAGATTTTTTGTTTTGTTGTTCCCAGGAACAAAAAAAGAACAGAAATGCGTTTGTTTGTGTTTTTGTTCAAAATCAGATTTTTTGTTCTTGGAATACAAAAAGAACAGAAATGAGAAACAAAAAAAAATTGTTTCTTGCTCCATAAACACTTCTCCGAAAACACTTTTCTTCTTTTCTTCTTCTTTTCTTCTCTATCCTCTTTTCTTCTTGTTTTCTTCTTTGGCCGGTCGCCGGCCTTGGCCATGGCCGGCGACGCCGTCGAGGGTCGGCGACCTCGCCGGAGCGTCACCCGCCCCCGGCAAGGCCTAGCCTCGGCCGAGCCTCGCCCGTGCCGGCGAGGCCGAGCCTCGCCTTGGCTGGGCGAGCTCGGGCTCGCCCAGATCCGGCGAGGCCGAGCCTCGCCATGGCTGGGCAAGCTCGAGCTCGCCTAGATCCGGTGAGCCTCGCCATGGCTGGGCAAGCTCGAGCTCGCCTAGATCCGGTGAGCCTCGCCGTGGCTGGGCGAGGCCCACCCGTCGGCCCGGTTGCGGAGGCCGATCGGCCGAAAGAAGAAAAAAAAATAAAAAGAAAGGATAAAAGGAAAAATAAAATAAAAATATTAAAAAATTAAAAGAAACAAAAAAAAGAATATAAATTTACCAAACATGTTTCTATTCATTTTTTATTCCTGGAACAAGTTTACCAAACGAATCTTTCTGGTCAAAAATTGTTCCTTTGAACGAAACACTTTTTTCTATTTATGTTTCTGGACAATTTTTGAACAGAAATGTTACCAAACACACCATTTGTTGCCAAGTGGCCAAGATAATGGCAAGAATAAATGTAATACCCGAGAGTGCTATTTAGTCAAAGTGCTACAAGGTTGTGCAATTTTTTTTGTACCCGGTTTCGTTAAATTTGTCATAGTAGTAAAATGTTGAGTTCTTTTTAGTGTGAAAGGTCATATTAAATTTATGACAATAGTTAAAGGTTTTTTTTTCCTTATATTTAGCCATTTAAAATTTAAAAAAAAAACTTGGCTAATAAAAAAATTAATAAACATTGTGATTAAAACTCGAATAAGAGTTAATAACATAAATTTTGGCGTCATATTTAGTCATTCATTACGTAGCAAATTAAGAGTCAACCTGACCTCTAAATAAAAATATTATTAATTCACATATTACCAAGCATTATCATAAGCCCATATAAATTGCATTATAATTGGATTGATGCAGAGAGGTTCTAAACTTAAATAAATTATTTGGATAGAGCCGTAAGAGCATAAAATTCTACCTTGCACGTGCCTAGCACATGGATGTTCTAAGTTGGAAACATTTTGAAATCAAGAGAGCATATTCTTTATAATTCTCGGCCTTCAAAAAGGAAAGATACAGCAAAAATGTGGGCTGAATATGTGTGGTCTTTGGTAAGTAAAAGATAATGGGCACACGATTAAATTAACAAAAGAAAGAAGGATTTGACGGGGAGAGATTCATGGCTTGGGCACAAACAATAAAGAGCCAAATTTATGTCTAAGTTTAGAAGGAAGAAACATACAAAGGGATGATATATTTGATTTATCACTAACAAAAGGGAGCGTAAGAATGGAGATATCTTCTCCAACTTCCTCAATTTTATAAGGACACACGCGTGAAGGTAGGTCTCGGCTCTAACAGGCAAACAATCAGACATACAAACGCTCACCTTACCCGAGAGAGGAGACGGGATGGTGAAGTCACAAAACCTCCTCACGCCCGAAGAGTTTTCTCGGCTTTGCGTCGCTGCTCTCATCTGCAATCTGCCATTGCCTCGCTGGTCATCGCATGCTGTTCTCGGTAGTCGTTTCGGTCGTCGCTGTGTCCGCGCCACCAGGGCATATATCATTAATACAAGCTCATGTTATATATAATAAATTCAAGTTGGAATTCGTGTAAACATAATCTAGATTAAAATTGCATCTCATGCATTGCATATAGTTTAGTTTGCATAAAGAGCAATAACCTAAAAATAACTGTCATTGCATTTAGAAATCATGTCTAGGGCATGCATGCATTCTTTGGCCTTTTGTTAATATTTTGCAGAAAGACTAGGTGCATTGGATGATAATGAAGCTTCGCTTTTGCTTTGCATCACACATTGAGGTTCCTCACCCTTTGATTTATTGAGTATCAAATTCATGTTTACGCACCCAACCGTGGGCAGCTGTGCTGATTGAGAGTCCCTCCCTCATCGCCTAGGTCCTCCCCCGAGGTATTGACGTGAGCCCGAATGTGCTAAGCCGAGGCACTACTAGGGATGGGTGACCCCATAAGAGGACTTTGCGGATCCTCGGTTATCAAAAAAAAAAAAAAATCATGTTTACACACTTGCATGATCATTTCTTACTTAATCATTTCCTACATGTCTGTGGATTAAGGTTAAAATTGACCAAGACTGCATGCAAATTATTTTTGAAATAAAGAGAGAAAATACCAAAAAGTCATTAGATTTATCTAGTGTAACAAAGCCCCCGAATCCATGAATCTCTTATTGGCAGTAGTAAAATGTTCTCCCTTGGGTCTCTAACCGACCCGTGATAGATTAGTGGCGACTCTTAAGGGAATTAAGTTGCATGTTAAAGTTTGCTAACATACGCAAAAAAAATTGGTAACTCAATAGAATAATTAGTAAATTACAAAACAGCCATTGAAGTTGTAAGTAACTCGATCCAAAACTAATTAGGACCTTAATTTGACAAAAGTTAGTAAATCACTCTAATTTAGGTTGATTATTTCATATAAAAGGTACCAAACTCGACATGTTAATAAGTTAAATAAAAGTTATAAGTTATTGCAAGAATTGGTCATTTGCAGATTATAAGAAAATCGGTAATTTCATGATATCATGTGTTAGTTACTCTTAAATTACCACGCTCATCGAAATTTATCCGTATGGGAAACGTCCATACTTTTTGGCATAGAACAATAGTATTATGTGATTACCTCATATTGACACCATTCAAATTGGAAATGCATTTCTTGCTGTATAAAATTTGGAAAGATAATCCTTGTCAAATGAATGGACGATAAAAAATAAAAAAAATAAAAATGAATGGACAATGCAAATTTGTCGGGGGGGGGGTGATCATGCAAATTGTTAAAAAAAAATGCCAACATTTAAATGAATAACTAAAAAAGATTAGCAAGTGAAGGTATTCTTTTCCCCGACTATGTTTTAATTTCCTCACTGAAGAACCAAAAAATCACAAAATGGCAACAATAGAAACACTCCCCTATGGCCGATTTAATTGCTCACAGGAAATGAAGGCCAAATGTGAACCAACACCATGCTACTGTGAAGCCCAATACATTTTCAAGCATCAACTAGATAAAAATCCCAACAAGCGAGATTGCAACGTGAAGTTTAAGAAGGAAGAATGCTTCAAAACTCAAACGAAATCGCGTGACCCAAAAGACAAACCCCCAAGCTGACAGGATGTAATACAGAAGTCATTTAATTTTGAATTATGATTTCAACCAAAAGCTATTTGGTTATTTGGTTCGATCGGTAGATCAACTACTCGAATGAAGCTGCATCAGAAATGAAATTCAAAGCCTCCTAGGGGAAATTACATGAACATTATCGTCAAGCATAAACAGGTTAGTTGATTTCACAGGAAGTCCGACTGTTTCTTAAGCCTAGCACATGGCAAGCAATTACTCCGTTTATCCTTTTTGACAGCCAAGAGGCGCTCGATGGTCCAAGCACTTCCTTTTAGGGAAAATTGTCAAAAAAAAAAAAAAAGTCCTAAATTTTTTGTATTTATGCAAATTTAGTCATGAACAATTTCACTTGATATTAATTCAGTCATTTCGACTAATTCAATCGGATTTTGCTGACTAGGCATCGATCTGTTGACATGACACAATCGACATTGACATTGACAACTTTTACTAATATTTTGGTATTTTTATTTTTATTTATTCTTATTCTTTTTCTTTTTCTTTTTCTTTTTTCTTCTCCTCCCCCTTCCTCCAGCAACCGGCCTCGTCGACCACCAGCAAGGCTCAAGTCCTCACCAGAAGCCATGAAGGCTGCTCACACTAGGCAATGAGGCTCCCTCACCGACAATGCCTCTAGTCAGGCTAGCTCAAGATGGTGAGGCTTGCCCTCACTTGATCTACTAAGGATCAAGCCTCACCAGTCTTAGAGGCCGCAAGGTCGCGCCTACTAGGGCTCGAGCCCTTGCTAATGGTCGGTGAGGCTCGACAAAGGCTGGCAAGGTTGACCTTGACCTCACCAGCCATTGCCTCTAACTAGTCGTCAAGGTCCAGCAACCGACAGGAGAAAGGAGGAGGAGAAGGAAAAAAATAAAAATAAAATAAAATAAAATTCAAAAATTCAAAAAATATTAAACTATTATTAAAATTTATCCATGTCGCCGATCGGCACCCAATCAACAAATTCTAGCCGAAATTAGCTGGAAAGATTGAGTTGGCACAAAATCAAAAGATTTAAAACTAAATTGACATAAATAAAATGTTTAGAATTAAAATGGTACAAATATAAAGGATTTATGAATTTCTTTGACACTTTTCCCCTTACTTTTACCTACTTTGCCAAAGCAACCACCAAGTTCTAAATGTCCGTTAGGCCCCCACGCAAGAATCGAAAATACTCTTAGCCAGATGGCGAAGTTGTGGAGCCGAATCTCATTGTTTTGAAGACCAAAGTTCCAAAGCTGAATGCAACTGTTACTTAGATTCTTCACGGGCTTGTGTGGTCCTCCGTTTGTGTGCAACTGTTGAAGAAAGAGAAAATTACGCAAATGGTCCCTCCATTTGGCTTTGATATACAATTTCAACCCTAAATTTTAACGTGTTCGATATGATCAATGAATTATTAGTAAATGTACAATATAGTTCCTATACTATATGAAAATGTGCAATGTCATCTTATGATTACTTCAAATTAATGATACTAATATAACTTTCAATTCATTAAGTTTAAACGATTAAAAAAAAAGCTACATGTGGATTATTCGTATAATATATTCATGTAAGCATATAAAGTTGATGGATAGAAAGATGGTTATATTGACTCATTATAATAATTCACATCATCAAATAATATCTAGTTCACATGACCAAATTGAGAATTATATTGAACATTAATCAATAATTTAGAGACTTTATTGGATAAATTAAAAGTTTATGAATAATATTACACGTTTGGTAAAAGTCCAAAGATCATTTTTCTTGTTTCTTCTTGAACAAAACTTGGAAGGAGAGGGAGGGAGGGAGGGTCCCATAAAGTCGTTAGGCATTGAAATGAGACTTATATAAATGATTGAATTATACCCCGAGTGCGTCACTTAAGTGCAGTCGAGGTAATCACGTTCCAAGTCATTTAAAGCCGCCAATTTTTTTTTTTTTTTTAAAGCTACTATTAATTCATTTTCCCGGTAAAACCTGAACACTTTTTTTTAAAATAAATCTGCAATAATTCATGAAAAGCTATTATGGCATATTAAATGCAGTGAAAGGGAAAGATTTTGTAAAATCGGTACCAATTCATTTAAAAATTTAAACTAGTAAAGTTAATTTAATATAAATTGTGGACCAATAATGATGCAAAACTTTACTTTGAATTCATGACTGATAGAGTATATAAAATAGCCAATAGTAAATAATCGTTTAATTTATTCCCAACTCTAAATTAGTTCAGTTAGTCGCTAACAAATCCCACATGTTGGGAATAAGACTAATATTAGACTCATGTTTGTTGATAATGTTTATGCAATGTTATGATTTTTGCTTTGTCTTATGATTTTATTTATGATAATTAGTCCTATGGATCTTTAATTTTTTCGTTTAGTCAAAAAATTCATGTATTTATTTGTTACAAGTGCTTAATGTTTCAATACAAGTTAGGAATGTTACGTTATTTTCTCGCGTATTAATGTAAAATTCGAAGTCATAGAGGATATCGGGAGGTTGCGAAACAAGTTCCAGTGGAAACAGGGTTGCCCCGGAATCGGATTGGAAAAATAGGGTGAGTTGGGTACGGGTCCAATATAAACAGGGTTGGGTACATGGTCCAAAAAATGAACTGATTATAACAAGGTCGGGTATAGAGTACGGGGTCCAGGTTGAGACCCTACCCATCCTGGACCCGATCACCCCTAATGGTTTTACAATAGTGGGAGGAGGTGTTGGTGGAGGAACATAGAATATGTACATGAATGAAGATCAAGCTCTATTTATAGAGCCATTCCATCGGCATACTTCAAAAATCACTGCAACCGGTAGGGATTATTTAATGGATCTTTCTAAACACATACTGATGTGGTTTATTTTTATCGTAAAACCTAATTACTCTTTAAAAACTTGCACCACTAAATATACGATCAAAGAGGAGGAAAGTTGCCTCTATAAATTGATACCATTTCGTGACCAACCAATTCGGACATTCAATCTTGACTTTGATTTCATAGCACTTGATTTCATTCCGAATAAGAAACATCGCAATCTATTAAGACAAACATGCAGTCCATGATAGTGTCGGCAAAAACATACATCTATCAAACAAATTACCCTAAATGATGCCAATTATTCACTCAATTAGCAACACAAACCACTAAAAACGACCTATAACACACGTACGCACACAACTGAACATCTTCACCAATAAAGTCATAGCAGCAGAAACATCATCCTCACATCCACCTGATCACACGCTTTGCGATGGCTTCTACGATACCAAAAACAAAAACCTAAGCTTCCATAGACTAGAGGAATTCACCAGAGTGGAAGGAGGGGACATGGACGGCAAGGGATGGATCGATTGTAGTATAGCTCAAGTCCCATGCCGTTGTGGATCTCGCAAACCTTGAGGGAGATATGGTCTAAGCAGCAATTGTCGCAACCTATTTTTTCCATCAGAGAGGAAAAGACATATAAATCTATGGATATTCCCTAAGAGATGGGCCAACAACTCTCGATTAGGCACAAACTCTCTCAAGCCCTTATCCATGTGATGTTGAAAAACTCAATTTTTTTAATTAATTGACTTTGTGTATTTTGTATAAGGACTCGCCATTAGTCAATTTAGATCAGTTAGAAACCAAGTGAAGCAAGGAAGTATATATCACCTTCTACGTAACCAGACATCTAACCGGCATCCTTTCGGTACCTATATTTAATTGTTTATCAACTAACGTGCTCATTTGTTCTTTTCACTAATCATGAGTCTAAGGTTCTCATCTGATAAGTGTTCATGCAATGCCAAAGATTCATCCTAACCACGCTTAAAAGAATAATAACAATCAATATACTGAAAGCGTGCAATCAAGTAAAATCATAATTGAAATGCACAAATAGCACTCTAACGATGGCCTCTAAGAGCACCGAATACCCTATTGTAAAGCCCTATGCGCTTTGTTCAAATTGGGTTGAATTCTTGTCCAAAGATTTTCACATTTTTTTAGACTATGCTAACTCTAAGATTTTTATCAAAATTATGTGAATTATAATTTAGGACAAATTAAACTAATTCTAAACTAGAATTGGCATTAAATTCTAGAAAAACTACTCAAGATCTAATTTCAAAACCTTTTCCTAAATTTTAGAAAAAAAATTCGATATTTTTAAAAGTTAATTTTTTTTTTTAATAATTCTCAATAAAGAAAATCGGACCCGGGTTTCACCGAGCTACCAAGCCCAGTCCGACCAAACCCCTAAGCTACACCTAAACCTAATTCTCTAAAGCCCACCTATCTAATTGGCTCAGCCTAAGTCATTAAAGGTAAAAAGCCTTCAGCCCAATTCCCACTTGAGCCAAGCCCAAGCTCCGTATTTGGGCCTGCCCAAAACCATATTAAACCGGCCCATCATGCCGGTCACCCCTTGAAACGCAAGATGCAGTGACTTTCATTGTTCGTGAAAATCAAGCTTAACAAGTAATGACCGAACCAACCGCATCTAGACGTACCTTCGGATTCAAGCAAAAAAAATATAAGCCATTTCTTAAACAATTCCCTCATAAACATTTCATCGAGCAAGTCTTTGGCGTTCAACTAAAAGTGATATAGCATTCCGATGAACGGACATTTCAGTGTTGTGTTCGTCCTACATCAATCGGCGGACACCTCAAGTGAGATGTAAATATTTCAAACAGATCTATGACATGCTTTCACGGAAACAAACAAAACCTCGGTCTCATTTTCAGGAACAACACCAAGGCATTACACCAAGCATGTGATGAGCACAGACTAAAGAGAGGTCATAAGCCCATTCTGGACTCCAGCTCGTGCCCAGACTCAAAAGAAAGCAGCAAGTGACGCTCAAACTCGACAAAAGGCACGAGACCGACCCAGTTTCCATTTCGGCTCCATTTTAAGCAAAACCCCGAGCAACGGGGTTCCCAAGTGAGATGAAAATATTTCAAATAGATCCATGATATGTTTTCATGGAAACAAACAAAACCTCAGTCTCAGTTTTAGGAATGATGGGTCCACCGATGTTGGGCCCAAAAACCCGGCTCATAAATGAAGGGCCCATAGAAGAAGAGGCAGTTACTGTAGATAAAAGAAAATGGGGATTTTTGAATAAAAATAAATAAAATCTAATCAGTTGATTATTTTATTTTTTTGAAGAAGTTACATAATCTGTGAAAAGGAGAGAATACAGTTCTTCTCTATTTCACGCTCTCTTAGTTTCTCAAAGTTTCTCCCAAAAAGTACAATACAGTATCAGAATTCCCTCATCAAACTACACGGTATTTAATATGTGTACGGTGTTTAATCTGTGAAAGACAAGGTATGTTCGACTCCGTAATATAACTTATGATCGGTGTAACATGTTTTCTAGGCTTGTTTTTTTCCGCATTCGTTTTTTAGCGTTCGATGGAGTATTGGATTGACGTTTAAGGGAATCTGTTTTCCAACAAGGAACAACACTAACTAAGGCATGTGTCATGGGCCAATCGATTGGGATCATAACCACGCGGCAACTCGGGCACTTTAGGATCGGATTGAATCGCCGAAGCGCCTAAGCCAAGCCTTGCTCGATCGAACGCTCACTCGCTCACCTTACCCAGATCGTAGAGAGAGAAAGAATCTAGAGAGAAGAACTCTGGAAAGATAGAAGTTTTATATTGCGGAAGTAGTAGATGTTTACAAATGAAGGAGGACACCCCTTTTATAGTTGAGGGTATCGAATTACAACTATCGATCTAGAATTCTATCAGCGGACGAGATCGCACCGCCTCAACTACCGACATAAATATTCAACTACCAGCTACCGACATTAATGAAATGAGACTTCTAGAATCAGGCGTAATGACGGTGATGTCCGCCCTTGGAAATCTCTGGGAGAAGTCTAGGTGGGAACCCAAGCGAGCATAGGAAGTTTACCATGGACGAGTCACGGTCGACCCCAGGGAACCTCTCAGGTCGTCCTTCTTTCGGCTCGTGACATTCTCCCCCACTCAATCGAGTGACGTCCTCGTCGCTCATAGCTTGACAGTCGGCCTTCTTGGCACGAGCACAGGCTTTGGCACAAGCTTTCTTGTTCTTGTTTCGCTTGGCTCGGACGCTCACAAACGAAGGACCGCAACCTTCAATGATGAAATCAGACTTGGCACGCGGCTCCATCTTCGGCTTGGACGGAGCATGCGGTGCGCACTCAACTTCGGGGAAGAGCACTTGGATGGGCATGGCGTGTGTTGGAGTAGGATCCAACTCTACCTTCGGCTTCACCTCAGCCAGCTTGTTTACTCGCTTCACGGACTTGAAGTTCTTGTCGAGGCGTCGGATCGAGGCGATGGTCTTGGTGTCGACCACCCCTTTGATCATGGGGAACTTCGTCGGGGTATTGCGGGTCAAGGATCACAATGCACTTGGTCCTCATGTCGATCATGGCTCTCACGCTATCGAAGAATTGAATACCAAGGATGAGATCATAATCGTTGAGAGGAATTACCTCGAAATCCATTTTACCCTTCCATCCGCCAATCTTGACGTCCACGTCTGAAGTTGCTCCTACGCCATGGACGCCCTCCGAGTTGAACGACTTGAAGGTATTTCCGGTTGGCTCCACACGAAGCTTTAGGGCCTTCGCTACTTCAGTCGACATGAACATGTTCGATGCTCCCGTGTCGACCAAGGCAAAGAGTGTTCGGTCGCACATGTCAACCTCCACGAAGAATATTTCTGAGTTCGACGCAGCTTTTTCTTTGGATGGTGATTGAGCTTGGACGGAATTGATCGTCTTCACGCCTCCAAGTCAAATTTGTTGCCTTTCTTCTTTGGGCTCCTCCTCCACCTCTTCGATGGCTAGGAGGGCGTTGATGCGACCCCTCTTCAGGCACTTTTGGGTCTAGTGCGGACCTTTGCAAATAAAGCAAGGAGAGGGTGGAGGTTGATTGAACTTACTCGCATAGTCCGTCGACGGTCAACCCCTTTGGAAGGACAGCTTAGAAGTCCCTTCTCCCCATGTTTTGGCTCGGCCGCCTTGATCATGCATGCCTCGGGAAGTGCTTCTTGTGTCGTCTTCGGGTCAATCTGACCTCCAATCTCTTGCTCGGTTGTTCCTCGACTCAACCTTGGTGAGGTCGACGAGAGACTCGGCCATGCTTAGTGCCCTCGCAAGGCTACTCACGTCCCGCCGCTTCAACTCGAGTTGTGCCCATGGCTTCAATCCATCCATGAACGCTCCGAAAGCCTCCTATTCGCTTAGGTTGCGAATTTGGAGTTTGAGCTCCACGAACTCCTTCACGTATTCTAGGATCGCGCCTCTTTGCTCAAGGTAATAGAGCATGCTACGAGCTTCTTGTTGAGCGAACTCAGGGAAAAAATAGTCGCTGAACTCCCTCACGAAGTCGTCCCATGTGCTCACGGGATCAGTGCCACGTCTAATCTCGTCGCACCTATTGCACCACCACAGCATTGTCGTATCAGTAAGGAACATGGAAGCGGTTTGTACCTTGATCGACTCGTATCGGATGTTGACATTACCAAAGTATTGCTCCATGCTCCACACGAAGTTGTCCACCTCTTGGGCGGATTGGTTGCCTTTGAACTCTTTTGGTTTCGGCACCTCAATTTTGGGCACCGCTTGAGTAGGCACCGCACCGTTTGTGATGCTAAGTTTGCATAGGGTGAGCTTGGTCTTGAGCTCTTGGATCTCCGCCTTCATGGCTTCGACCTCTTCCCTACACAGACTTACCTCTTCGATCACTTGGACATGCTCGTTCAAAGCATCGATCGATGCTTTGAGAGCTTCATCCATGTCGAACAATGGAGCTGTGGCTTGGTTGATGCCGGTCGTGAAGTTTTCACGGAGCGAGCCTTCAACCTCCATGATCCGGTCTCGCACATCGTCAAGACCTTCCATGAGTTCGAGCACGGCACTCCAAACCTTCCCGATCTTCTCATCGAACATAGCCGCAGCATCCATCGAGGTCTCCCTCTTCTTTGATCGGCCGCAAGTCTCTTTGACTTGCCCTGCCTCTCCAATTATAGCCGCTTCTTGGCTTGACATTCTCTCGAACAGTTGGTGCTCTTCAATCTCTTGGAAACGGATCTCTCTTTTGCTCTGATACCACTTGTCAGGGGCTGATCGATTGGGATCGTGACCACGCGGCGACTCGGGCACTTTAGGATCAGATTGGATCGCCGAAGCACCTAAGCCAAGCCTTGCTCGATCGAATGCTCACTCGCTCGCCTTACCCAGATCGTAGAGAGAGAAAGAATCTAGAGAGAAGAGCTCTAGAAAGATAGAAGCTTTATATTGTGGAAGTAGTGGATGCTTACAAATGAAGGAGGGCACCCCTTTTATAGTTGAGGGCCTCGGATTACAACCATCAATTTAGAATTCTATCAGTGGACGAGATCGCACCACCTCAACTATCAACATAAATATTCAACTACCAACTACCGACATTAATGAAAGGAGACTTCTAGAATCAGGCATAATGACAATGATGTCCACCTTGGAAATCTCCGGGAGAAGTCTTGGTGGAAACCCAAGCGAGCACAGGAAGTTTACCGCGGACAAGTCATGGTCGACCCAAGGAACCTCTCGGGTCGACCTTCTTTCGACCCATGACACATGCATGTGATGAGCACGGACTAAAGAGAGGTCATGAGCCCATTCTGGACTCCAGCTCGTGTCCAAACTCGAAAGAAAGCAGTAAGTGACGCTCATGATAGATAGAAAGATGGATATATTGACTCATTATTTTTAAATATCAAATTAAGCATATAATAATCCAAATCATCAAAAAAATATCTAGATTGTCATGTGAGCAAAATGAAGAATTATATTGAACATTTATCAATAATTTAGAGATCACATTGGATAAATTGAAAATTTAGGAATGACATTACACGTTTGGTAAAAGTTCAAAGGCCATTTTTTTCCTTTTCTTCTTGAACAAAACTTGGAAGGAGAGGGAGGGAGGAAGGGAGCAAAAGTCGTTAGGCATTGAAATGAGACTTATATAAATGATTGAATTATACCTCGAGTGCTCCAGTTAAGTGCAGTCGATGTAATCACGCTCCAAGTCATTTAAAGCGACCAAATTTGTTTAAAAGCTACTATTAATTCATTTTCCCGGTAAAGCCATGACATGAATCTGCAATAATTCATGAAAAGCTATCATGGAAGATTAAATGCAGTGAAAGATTTTGTAAAATGTTACCAATTCATTTAAAAACTTAAACTTGTAATTTAGTAAGTAAATTTAATATCAATTGTGGACCAATAATGATGCGAAACTTTACTTTGAACTCATGACCAATTGAGTATCTAAAATAGCCAATAGCGAATAATTATGTACTTTAGTCCCAACTCTAAATTAGTTCAGTTAATCGCTAACAAATCCCACATGTTGGGATTTATCGACTTTAAGCGTGAAAATCGGTGATAAGTTGAAGAGGAGAGATTTAGAGATTGCACCACCATATCTACTAGTTATGAAAATCTTTTGATTAAAGTGTAACCGAAGAATTTCATACATTCAAATGATAGTTAATTTCATGAGGGCTTGATCCACTGCCGAGACATAAAAATACAAGAAAATTGGCCCTCCTCGACTCAAAATTGAGAGAGTGAATTCCACCTTGATGATGGTTTGATTTGACTTTCTCTAGGATTACGAAGAGGAGATTTTCTAATGAAATCATTATGGATAAGGGATTTACTTGGCTGAATCTAAATACAATAATAACAAAAAGAAAGAATATTTATATCTTTCTGAATCAAGAAGTGTGATGAATACCGATTTAAGTTAGCAAGTATTTGTGCAAATATGAAGGGAATTGATGCCATATATCTCAACGAGTTGAGTTTAAGGCATGTTTGTATTGTTGCCAAGCGATGTAGATTGTAGATTCTTAATTGTATTTTATCTAGACAAACTTACAAATAGTAAGAGGTGAATCACCGAAGGAGGACGTTGGCGCGTATAGAATTACATTGAATTACCATTGTTATAGATCTTATATTGCGAATTGAGGTGGGTAATGTTTCGGGTCCAGAAATTTGTCTACATGGACAGAATCAAATACTACACTTTGATTCTTAAAGACATTACTACACGGCAATCATCAGTCCATGCTTAGAAATTTGTCCACAAGACATGTCGACACGGTGAATATGGTTAATAACCGCAACCTAAAAAGCTGATTACCAGTTATTGATTTCTGCAAGTTCTTCAATTGCATCACCTTCTCTCGCGTTGAAGAGGGAAGATGTAAATATTAGAAGCAAACGCTTGTACAGAATCCTAGTAATCATGAATATGCGTCACACCAACTTCATGAGCATCGAAATCCCCAATCAGTGTTTGCACAACCAAAAAATATGGACAGCGCATCTGTTTCATAATGCAGCCTAAGTTCATGTACAATTGGCACGAGAAATGCGAATTAATGCATCAATTCTCCAGTGTCTTAAGTGTGGAACAGGAATGAGCATAGCCATGAAACATTACTCTTGCAATGCATTCATCTCTCAAAAAACAAATGCATGTCAACCTACATTTACATCCATTTACAGCTAGCAAGTAATTGGTTTGGAAACCATGCACAACATCAATTACACATGTTCTCATTTGTTCAATCAGTTGCGAGCTGCAAGTGAACTTTCATATTGTACCTGGCCCGACACATTCCCTCAATCCTCTTCTTTGTTTCAATGCATTCAATCACAGTAAAGACCATTATCACAGAAACTCACATTTGGTTTGAGGAAATATAGAAATTTACATGGAAGAAAAAAATATTGATTCGCAAAAGGAAAGTCCCGCTAGTGAGGATTACGCCATCAGGTTCTCTCCTTTTTCTTTGGCCATCGTACAGCTCCACTAATCACCGGAATTACCAAGGCAACTGCTGACAGACTTAATTCTAATACGCTTCTTTATACTAAGGATTGCGATGAAGAAAGCTAGACAGCAATGAAACCGATGCACCGACAAGAGAGAAGATACTTATTTAAATGAACCCCATATCACGAAAACGGATCGAGGAGGAGTGCTGGAAAGACATCCATTTTTGTAGAAATTCTTGAAGCATCTAGTATAATAGGGGGAAGTTGAGTCTATTGGTACAAGGCTTAGGTCTTGTGTTAAAGAGAAGCCCACGTCAGCATGTGTGTGGAAAGATCCAAGAAATAATCACCGCAAGTTGCGGAGACTTGCACGATGGACATATAAAACTTGATTCTCATTTATGTATGTTACCTTATGCACCTCCACCAACACTTCCTCCAATTGTAAAACCATTTCAATAAACTAGTGAAATTATATTTCTTTATCCCATTGGCTATATCCCTTAAAATTATATACTTGTTTTCTTATTCATCCTCTACCAAATATGTCCTGCATATGTACACACTGCACATCACTAACCACAAATTACTATCGATATCAAAACCATGCTTCCGCGCAATTTTAATTACAACATACTTCACATTAATCACAGGCTAAATATCATTTGACATCGTCTGTCTCACATTTGGCAATAGTATAAATAATGAATCCAACGAGAATACGGACAAATGGTTAACCCACTTTTTAAGTGGGTAACTCTAATTGAGAATGCGGACAAAGACGGATGAATTTTCAGCGGGAAGTCGGAGAAATGGTGGGGAAAGATAGAAATCTCGGTTTTAAGAATAAATTTATCCGTGTCATCGACATATATTTGCATGCGGGGTCTGAGGAAGAAAATTAGGCCAAATCACTGCCATGTCAGCCCGCATTGACCTTTGAGACAACCCTAGAATTGAAGGAAAATCACTAACTCGGGCTGGAGAATGGAGAAGCGGACAAAGACGGACAGATGAGAGACACATGGGCTTGCTTAATTGTCCGGGTTGTTCTTTTAGAAAGATTATTGTTCCGTGGGCAAGTTTGAATAGTATGGAAAGTCAATCTGAAGAGAGAGAGAGAGAGGAACGGGAGCATAAGTTTCTGGCTTACATTCCATACTTTTCAACTAGTTATTAACAAATTTAAACTGGCGCATGAAACAATAATCTTTCTAAAAGAACCAGAATGACCAATATTTATTGGATCCTTTTTAAAATTACCAACTTATCTTATCTAAAGGAAATTTCTCTCAGTGTTTACCGACTTAATATTTACCTTTCATACCAACGATTAGTTCTACAAACTACTGAATGAAATTGTCAACTTTAACTGTATGACTTATCATTTTCTCCAACTAGGTTATCCCATGATTCTGTAATACCGAGTCTCATTTTCAGTTATTTACCATTTTATATTTTTCCCCTTAAATTCACGAACAAATCTATTCGCTTTTACTTGACTCGCTCAACTTTTTTAATTTCCAACTCCTGTTAAAAATTATCAACTTCAGTTAGAGCTTTTACAAACTTTCTTTCTCATTTAACTTATCAACTAGTTTTGCATTTTCAATGCTTTTTTAGTTAATTATTAACATTAGTGTGATTCTTTCTCAAAATTACCAACTTCTCTTGTCTCTAGCAATCAAAAAACCCTCTTATCTTACACAAACTTTTATTTACCTTCTTATCGAACACCTTTTAATTTACCATACCAACTATTGTATATAATCACAAACCACGTTTACGTGACATAGCAACTTTTCTCTGTTAAAAAGATTTGTAAACTTTAGGGGCTACTAGAAATGCAAAAAGAAGTTGGCCAACTACTAAAACAAGCATAATATTTTATTTTTGCGTCAAATTTAACATGACCTTCAAACATACCAAAAAAAAAAGTACAATGGTTCATTATCATGACGAATTTAACACATCCTTTCAATCTTACAAAATTGAAAGCATGGTGTCTGACCCATGTGACACAAATAGCACATGTTAGTAGTCCGTCCGTAACCAAAAGTCCAAACCTTTTAAACTATTGTGATTAAACGCGACCCAAACGATGTAGAATGAGATTTAGCTGGCCTAAATTTTTTTTTTATTTTTTATAATTCTCTAAAGCTTACCTCTCTAATTCGCTCAGCCTAAGTCACTAAGGTTGCATTTGGTCGTCAGGATAAAATTCAAATGAGATATGATTTATCATATCCTACATTTGGTGCTTGCTCAGGATAGGATAAAGTCGAATATAAGAGGGATATAGCCGATAAAATTATCCCATGGGAGAGGTGGGATAAAAGTGAATATGATTTATATTGTCCATAATAGGAAAGTTATTTTTCTCGAATAAAAAATTTATTAAATTAAAAAAATTAAAATTATATTTTGATATAAATAATATTTGAATTCTAATTTAAGAAATTAAAAATTAAAATTTCATTTTTTTAAAATTTAATCTTATTTTAATTTGTATATTTAACTTTAATTCTATCTTATAATAAACATTCAGTCTATAAATTATATATTTATATTTATTATATGTTTTAGGAATTTTTGTATTTTAGGTATGTTAGTACAATTTACTATTTAATAAAATTTTATTAAAGAATGATGAAAGGGGAAAAAAGAAATAATAAAGAAAATAAATTTTTTAAAAAAAAAAAAATAAATTAAAAATAAATTAATGAATAATGTCACGGGAGATTGTTACCATCTCAATTTATGACCTTTTAGGTTTATTTACAATGATATGACGTTTATATTAAAAAAATGTACATGATATAATATGAATATATCCACCTTTAATACCGTGATTCACCAAACAGTTGATAGGATATAAATAGGATATAGAAAAATCTCAGGATTTCATATTTTATCCTATCCAAATTTATCATGATTAGAAATTCGAACAACCAAACGTAGCCTAAAGGTAAAAATCCTTCAACCCAATTCACAACTAAGCCAAGCCCAAGCTCTGAATTTGGGCCGGCCCAAAACCATACTAAACCGGCCCATCATGCCGGCCACCCCTCGAAATGCAAAGATGGAGTGACTTCCATTGTTCATGAAAATCAAGCTTAATGGCTAATGACCGAACGAACCGCATCTAGACGTACCTTCGGATTCGAGAAAAGAAAAAACATAGAAGCCATTTCTTAAACAATTCCCTCATAAACATTTCATCAAGCAAGTCTTTGGTGTTCGACTAAAAGTGATATGGCATTCCGATGAACGGACATTTCAATGTCAAGTTCGTCCTGCGTCATTATATCGGTCTCATTTGAGATGAAAATATTTCAAACAGATCCATGACATGCTTTCATGAAAAAAAAAAAAAACTCGATCTCATTTTTTGGAACAACATTAACTGAGGCATTATATCGAGCATGTGATGAGCACGGATTAAAGAGAGGTCATAAGCCCATTCTGGACTGCAGCTCGTGTCCAGACTCAGAAGAAAGCAGCAAGTGATGCTCAAACTCGACAAAAGGCACGAGACCCAGTTTCCGTTTCGGCTCCGTTTTAAGCAAAACTCCGAGCAATGGGGTTCCCAGAGAGAAGTGTCTATGTCGCCGAGTGGGGATCCTCGGGATAAAAGTGGATCGAACCCAAAGAAAACTCAACGGAAACTCGGGCGCCATGGAAGAGGAGGCCGCGGCTTGAGGGCGTCGGCTAGAGATCGTCGGTTTTCGTTGGAGATGGCCGGGAAACGCTTATTCGAGAACGAAGTTCGGCTCTGCGTCTCGCTCTCTCTCAGTCCATCCTCCGCTCACTCTCGGTTCTCTCTCGACCTCACCCTTTGCTCTCTCTCGGCCTCAACCCTCCTTCAATCTCTCTCTCTCTTAACCTCCCGACAGGTGGACCTGCATGCGACACATGTTGCATTATAAGCGGACTTGCGTATGTCTGATGTGGCATAATTGAGGTATGTAATATTTCCTCACTAGTGGATTGCTTGTGTTCTTCCTGATCAATGTAAAACAAAAAGGTTGTGAGAGTGGCAAATGACTAAAATTCTCTCTTCCCTTTTAAGGAAGAGAGAAAAAGATTAAAAAAATTTCCAAAGGGTCAGATTTGATAAACTTTTATAATTTTTCTTTTTCCAAATTCCATTTGCCCTAGCATTGTCCATGAATTCTGCCATATCGATGTGGCAACATGCGTCCATTGCTCGGCATTTACCATTGACCAAAAGCCTGGTACAAAGATTTGGTATATTAGTGAGACCAAAAAAGATTTGGATTATTTAATGTCCCATAGGAAAAAGTTTAGGATTTTTTATGGATTTGTCCTTAAAAATAATTTATGACAGGTTATATGTCGTGAAGAGTAGGATCTTATAGAATGATTCCCAGTTCATTAAAACGATTAGAATAGTTATTTAATAAGAACATAGGAATTTAATTTTTTTTATTTTTTATTTTTTTGGTCAGAGAACATAGAAATTTAAACGTTCAAAATTTATTCGGCAGCTTAGGATTTCAAAGATCTAGGAAATGAAACTTCATAAGGTCAAGACATCACCCTCCGGAAAGGGAACTATAAAGGCCATAATGGATCCTCCCATTAACGCGGCCTGAAACCTGACTACCAGTTCTTGATTAAGGTCCTGCAAGTTCTTCAATTACATCGCCTTCTCTCGCTTTGACGAGTAAATGGAAAACTATAGAATCCTAGCAGTCACATATATGCATCGACACCAACTTCATGGGCATCGAAATTCCCGATCAATGTGTGCACAACCAAAAATATGGACAGCGCATGTGTTTCGTAATGCGGTATACAATGGGTGCGAAAGATGCGAACTAATGCATCAGATCTCCAGTGTCTTCAAAAGTGAAACAGGAATTGAACACAGCCACGAAACGATACTCCTCCACTGCATTCATCTCTCAAGATTCAAATTCATGTCAAGCTTTTACATCCATTTTGCAGCTGACTAGTAATTGGTTTGGAAACTATGCACAACATCAATTATGCATGCCCGGTCAATCAATCCCAGGCCGCGAGTTCACATTATGCATGGCTCAGACACATTCCTCAGTCCTCATCTTCGTTTCGGTGCATTCAATCACACTATAGACCGTTATCGTAGACACGCGAACTTAGCTATTGAGGAGATATAGAAGTATACATTGAAGATGAGAGCGGTGATTCACAAAAGGAAAGTCATGCTAGCGAGGTTTATGCCATCAGGTTCTCTCCTTTTCTTTTACAATTGTTTAGCTACACTAATCACCAGAGTTACCACGGCAACTGGCGACCAACTTAATTCTAGTAAGCAATGCAGTTCTATACATGTGGATTGCGATGAAGAAACCAAGATATCTATAAAACTCATATGCCGACGGGAGAGAAGATCCATACCAAAACGAACACATTGCTGACCTGATTTGAAACCAAACAATCTGTCAAAATCATCATATGATACTATTGTAAAACAAAGAACAAATGGAGGTAAGAATTTAATGGTTTGGCAATGTGCCAATGTCCTTGGACAAAACTCTCACACTCTTCTTTTCTTGTGTTGTGAGAGATGATCTCCCATTATTTTCTATATGTACAGAACAAGGTTGCTACAACCATAAAAGGAAAAATATCAAGAAAAATATCCCTAAAATCAAGATGTTGAAATAGAAAATAAATCCAGATGCAAAAATAGGAAATACAATATTCACATCTCCTTTCCAAGAATAGGAGTATGAATTCCGCCAACACTCCCCCTCAAGTTGGACCAAAGAGATCATCAAAGGTCAACTTGTTCACCATCTCTTGAAACACTCCTTTAGGCGGAGTCTTGGTAAAGACATCCGCTAATTGATCTTCACTACAAATGTATGGTGTCTCAATAGTCTTATCTTGCAAATTTCTCTCACAAAGTGACAATCCACCTCTAAGTGCTCAATCCCCTCGTGGAATATAGGATTCAAAGCAATATGAGTAGCGGCATGATTATCACAAAACAGTTTCATTCATTTGGTTATAGAGTTGCAACCCAACTCTTGAAGCAACAATCTCAACCACACTATTTCACTTGTAATCATAACCCTAGCTCAATATTTTGCCTCTACACTAGATCGTGCAACAACCAATTGTTTTTTACTCTTCCAAGTGACAAGATTTCCTCCCACAAATGTGCAAAAACCTGTAGTAGATTTTTTATCAACGAGGTTACCAGGCCAATCCGCATTCACATAACCAATGATGTTCATGTGACCATTATTCTTCATCAGTCCCTTTTTTGGAGAGGCCTTCAAGTACTGAAGCAAGTGATTTATCAATTCCATGTGCCCCTTCGTTGGTTTCTGCATGAGTTGGCTCACATGGTTAACAGCACGTGCTACTCAAGTCGAGTTATAGTTAGATAAATCAATCGTCCAACAGGGCACTAAAGTTGCCCAACATCATGCAACAATGTATTATCAGAAATAAACTTTTATAATCCATGGGGGTGTTCGCTAGCTTGACTCCTAACTTACCAGTCTCCTTCAGCAAATTAATAACATATTTTCGCTATGATAAGAACAATCCTTTCCAAAATCTAGCAACCTCAACACCAAAAGAATACCTCAAATTACCGAGTCTTTGACGTCAAATTCTTTATTTAAATGCTATTTGAGAGCTTCAATTCCAAACAAATCACTATCTGTAATCACAATATTATCAACATATACTAGGACAACATCAATTCCTCTATCTATGACCTTGGTATACATTGAGGAATTTGCTACAATTCGCTTGAATCCAACCTTGACTAGTGCGGTGCTAAGTCTACCGTACCATGCTCTAGGGATTGTTTAAGATCATAGATAGCTTTCTTCATCAGCACACAACTCCATCTTCATTCTATAAGGGATGCCCAAGTGGAAGATCCATGTAGACTTTTTGCTCAAGATCTCCATGAAGAAATGCATTCTTCACATCCATTTGAAACAATGGCCACTCGCAATTAACTACTATAGACGTAAGTGTATTCATCTTGACTATCGGAAGAAATCTTTCTTTATAGTTTATACCATAAGTTTGTATGTACTCTTTTGCAACAAGTCTTGCTTTGTGTCTTTCAACTAACCCATTGCTAATGTACTTGGTCTTGTAAATCCATTGGCATCATACAGTCTTCTTCCCTTTTGGTAGCTATACCAATTCCAGGTATGATTTCAATCAAGAGCATGAAGTTCATCCTTCATGGCATTAACCCACACATTCTTCTTATTTGCTTCCACGAAGCTATTGGATTCCTGATGATCTTCAATGGCAAATAAGAAACTCAAAAACTTAAGAGAGATTTTGTCATACCTTATATATTATTGAATAGGATGCTCAATAGAATAATCTGTGGCAAAGTCGCGAAGGCAAGTTGAAGGTCTTGGAATGCAAGATGACCCTTGTGGCTAAATTGGTGTAGCTGATTTGTTATCAATTCCCCCTTCTACTCCGGATATGTCAGTAATCCCCTTTTTGGCTTCAACAATAGCTTCAACTGGTGCCATAACTAACCTGTTATCAATCCCCTTTTCGGTTTCAATTGTTTGTTCTATTGTTGGCACACTACTGCTTTGTTGTCCTTCAATTTTGTGGTCCACTTATGTGTTTTCTTGCCTCATAAAGTCTTGACCAATAGACACTCTTTCAATTTGCATAGTGTCAACATTCACCGGGATAGGTGACACTGGGATAGAAGCAAATTCAAAAGGGAATTCGCTATAATCATCTTGCTCCCCCTGAATTTAAGTCCTATCAGGATAAAACATGTGAGCTTCATCAAAACTAACATCTCAAGAAATACAGACACGTTTTGTGTAGGGATCATGGCACTTGTATACTTTCATGATGGAAGAATATCCAATGAGCACACTTGCGAGCACAAGGGTCCAACTTGCCTCCATTTTGAGAATGTACATGGCAAACACACCCAAAGATTCTTAAATGGGAGAGATCAAACTTGCGACTGTGTAACTTAGTGTCGAAGACCTGGAGTGCTAAAACTTGGCACGGAGGGACACTTAAGTGCCAAAAGTTAAGAAATTGATATTTAAGTGCCAAAATCGGAGCAAAATAGATCACTTAAGTGCCAATCCGACCAAAATGTTGAGATGGCAATTTTCTAGCAAAATAAGTGCAAAACAATGTCGTTTTGCACTTTGACGTGGCTAGAAAATGCAAAAACAACATCATTTTGTCTTTGACATGGCAAATAATTAATATAAATTTATTTAAATTAAAAAAAATTATTTAAAAAAAAAAAATGGAGGGGGGATGGGGGAGACTGCTAAGGGCTAAGCTCTCACCGCCACCACTAAGAAGGGCCAACGACCGAAGGGGGAGGATCAACCAAGGTCGCCGGCCCCTGGCCAACTTGTGGTGAGGGCCCGCGAGCCCTCACTAGATCTGGGCTAGGGCCGCGACCCTCACCACCTCCCCTCCGTCGATAGGAAGGGCCAGCTACGATGGGGGGGAGCATCGACCGAGGTCGCTGGACCTTGGCCAAGGGCCGACGACCCCGGTTGACCAACAACAAGAGCCCACAGCCCTCACCCAGATTTGGCAACCCCGGCCGGGCCAATGGGCCGCCGCCCGAGGGGGGCCAAGGGCCGCTGCCCGCTGAGGTGACCCCCCAGCGGATGGTGGCCCTTAGCCCGGCCGAGCAAGTGCCGCTGACCTTCATTGGATCTGGGCGAGGGTAGCGACCCTCCCCCAAATCCGACGACCCTGACCAACCCTTCCCCTTCAATCGCCTCCCTTCCCCCTCCTTTTTTTTTATTCAAATATTTTTATTTTTATTTTTGTTTTAAATAAATTTAGTTTTTAATTTTATGTTATTAAGTTTTTTTACTACATTGGCACTAAAACAATGTTGTTTTTGTATTGTCTAGCCACTTCAGCGTGCAAAACGATGCCGTTTTACATTTATTTCATTGGAAAATCGCCACGTCAACATTTTGGCAAAATTGGCACTTAAATGATCCATTTTGTTCAGATTTTGGCACTTAAGTGTCACTTTCCTAATTTTGGAATTTAAATTTTCTTCATGCCAAGTTTTAGCACTTTGGCTATACTTCTCCCAAATGTAGCTAGATAGTCGATTTATCAAATAGTAACTAGTAAGCACAGCATCTGCCCAATAAGTTTTGGGAAAATGTCCAGAGAATAGCAAGGCCCGAGTGTGACATCTGGATTATCACTCGACGAGATCATGAGCCTCGAGTACTTAGCAACCATCATCATGCCATCAAGCTCGTAACCGAACCATGCCAAGTCAGCACCCCCACCACCTCATCAACCAACGCCACCTCGATGACACGTTTGCACCATCGCCACCGGCTGATCGCGCCACGTCACACCAGCCACGCTGCCTCATCGTTCATGACCCTTAGTCCTTTTGGACGACACCACATCCACGTGACTAGCTTGCTGCCAAGTCGACACCACACGACACTCATTTTCCTCCCGTTGGCGCATGATACTTCTGCTGAGTCAACCACGGCAATGCCACCTAGCACTCACCACTTCATTTCATCATTCAACACCACCTCTTCAACAACTAGCAAAAATATCTATTGCCGAGTCAAACAAACAACCACATGAAATCGTTCTTCTCTATCATTGCTACACCATCTCACTGATCTCTTCAGCTTGCACACACAGCCACAATGATGCCATCCGACCACCGACGATGCAAAATTCAGCTAATCAATCACATCATCATTCCACCGCTCGGGTCGTGGTCATCTTCCTAGGCCACGACAATTCACCAAACAGCGGCCACCACTCATCCAAGACTTGAGCAAGTGATTTATTGCCGTTTATACTACATAGGTTAATTCCATACGTTGGGGTTGATTTCCCCAAGTTTTAGTTGCCTTGATCAAATTCACGCTTGATTATATTCATCAACGGTTTGGAAATATTCATGTTGCAAATAGTGTTAATAATTTAGTACTTTGAGTTTATTAATATATTATTGAAATGCTGGTCACTAAAATCAGCATTTGAGTTTGAATATCATGAAATGTGAACGGAATCCATGAACACGATTATTCCTACAGTACAAATTTGATGGGACTTTCTTCACGAAAGTTATGTGTTTTGGCTTGTTCTACAATGTACTTAAATTTTGTATTTTACGGATTTTGTATGTGCAAAATATATTTCAGAAACTATTTAGGTCTGAAATTGTTTTTGTAAGCTATTTCCAAACCTTTGTTCGATTTCCATTTTCTATCGCATTTTTCACAAACAATTTGCACTAGTGTGTTCAAAATTTTAGATCACATCTTAAACTATAATGTGGAATTTTTCCATGATTTTTGGAGTTCATTTAGACATTTAAAATGCGATTTCCTAACCCGACTGCAATATGAAATTGTGCTCTGTTCTAATTGGAACTTCAGAAAATTATTGGGACTAGTACAAGCTAAACAAGAGCTTGAGTCCTTCATGAAAAACATTTCTTGGAATCTCATCCACATCATGTTAAAGTTTTGTGATTTTTTTAGCAGATTTGATTGGTGAATACTACTAATTTCTGAGGATGGACAAAATGCCTTTTGGATTGATTTTGGGACACTAAAATTTCCTTTTTTACTTGTCTTTTGGCAGATACTAAATAGCTGACCGTCCTATATCCCTTTTGGGTTGATGATTGTGAGATTGAATGGGTATCTGCGTTTTAACTCATTGGATGACATATTTCAATTAAATTATGGAATTGTTGCACTATGAAATGAGTGTGTGATACCCACCTGTGGGCAACGCAGTTGGTTGAGAGCTCTCCTTCCTTCGATGGAGGTCGAGGGTTCGAAACCCTATGTTGATAGCAATTAAAGCGGGGGGCCCCAGCGGTGAGTTGCTAAGCTAGTCTTCCCTGAGATATAGTGGTTGAGGGCCTCTCAGAGGCCCGTGGACTCCAAATCGGCATAAGTTGACAAGGGTGCCCAGCGAATCCTCGGTCAAAAAAAAAAAATGAGTGTGTGATTTGGGAATGTCATCGATCCGTAGGACGACGATGCCCTAGGTTGTAGTAAGGATGCTTGGAGAAATAACTGGGTTTCTCAAAATGCTTGAAGAGTGTAACACGGTTCACCCAAAAGTCCTCGTGATATCGAATGGATATGAGATGCCCAAGGGTTAAGGGGTTTCCCGGAAGATGGTAGTAGTCAATTTACGGTAAAGTTAACCAAGTGCTATTCCAAAGTTTATTTAAAACTTATTGAAACCTATTCTCAAAAGAAATGTTTCTCTCTTACTTTCTTGATTTTGAAAGGTTCTTAGGCAAGTTAATAATATGATAATATCTGCTTTTCCTTACATGTGCTATTATTGACTTATGTAGTATAGACCGGTTAGTAATTTACTTGTTGAGTGTTATACTCAGTTTTGGCTTACTCCTCCTATCTTTCATATCAATAGAAATGTCGGCCCCACCTACCTCCCACGTGATTTGTTATGGAGTCCCAACTGATTTTACATGGCATGAGGACGAGTTCACGAACTCTATCCTTCTAGATACGGTTTTTATTAGGATCATGTCCTATTTGACAGTGGACATAGGGGCTCCAATAGGGCCCATATTCTTTGGATTCATCAATCTATATGCTCATATCAACGGGCGCATGGTGGGCCCCCTCTCGCTATATCACGATGACAATGAACCAAGGAATAGCAGTAGCCGAGGTAAGTACACTATTAGTGCCAAAACTTGTGTACGGCGCTCACTTTTGTACCAAAAGTTTTCGTCAGATCACTTAAGTGCCAAATCAGAGAAAAAACGATTACTTTGGTGCCATCGGCAAGAGATTCTACTAGATTAATTACGTGGCTTTTATACTTTAAAAAAAAAAAAAGTTACGATGGCTTTAAAACGACGTCATTTTCCATCCTCCTCAAGAAACAACGTCGTTTTGCCGTTATATGTGGACATCCTTACAAAAACGACACCATATAGCTCATATGGGGATTGAAATTAGGGTTTCCGCCTCTCGGCCACCATCATTCGCCCACCATCGCTCAACCATCATCGCTTAGCCACCATTGTAGTTCTCAATCAAGTGAGCGAGGAGAGATTGAGATTGTTGCTCAAGCAAGAAATGGCAAGAAGAATAGGAGGCGAGGGCGGAGGAGGAGGAGGAAGAAGAGGGGTCAAAGGTGCCATTGGTGCACTGCTGCTACTGTTGTTGCCGCTACTGGTGCTGCTATTGGTGCCGTTGCTAGTGCCACTGCTGGTGTTGATATTCGAGGAAGAAGAAAATGACATCCCTTCTCTCTCTCTCTCTCTCTCTCTCTCTCTCTCTCTCTATTTGGGGATTTATGGTTTCTAAGTTGGGGGAAAGATGCCAAACGGCGTCGTTTTGTTGTTTAAATGTTGACTGTACTCTTCGACTAGCCATATTGACTTCAAAAATTAATAAAAAAGTGTCACGTCAAATTTCCGGCCAATTTCATTGGCGTTGGCACTGAAATGGTCATTTTTCAAATTTGTTGGCACTTAAGTGATCTAAAATAAACTTTTGACACCAAAATAAGCGTCATACACAAGATTTGGCACTAATAGTGTACTCACTTCAACAGCAACCTCACCAAATAGGATGGAGGCAAGCAAACAACAAAGGAGTTTTTGAGACGTGGACGATTTTTTAATGGAGCCAAGGCAAGAATAAAGTCACTATGTGGATGGTTAGGATGGAATGGGATGACAGATGTATAGCTAAATTTATAGCCAGATGTCATCAGGAGTACTAACCCTATTGTTTTTCCCCAATGTACCCAATCCCATCACCTAATGTACATATATAAGAAATGAAGTGAGTTTGCCCCACTCATATAAGCTCACCTACATTCCTTGGTTGTTTTAGTCATTTACATGTCCGCATGCTTGAGAAAAATGGAAAGATTTTGGTAATTATAATAGTCATGACATATCACATCCAGTGACTTTTAATAGATGACGATATCTGCTACTGCATTTTGTTGAGGGGTACTAACACACAATGTTTGATGAGATATGCCCATACGCCATAACATAGCTTGGAACACCTAATCGGTATACTTGGTACCATTCTCCGTTCAAATAACTTTCATCGTAATGTTGAACTGATTTTTTGACATGCTGCAAAAATATTGAAAGATTATAAGAACTTCATTTTTGGACTTAAGAAGGTAAAGCCAAGTTGCCTAGGATTTATCATCAATAAAAGCAACAAAGTACTTAAATCCTTCTTTAGAATCAACCGGAGAATTTCCCCAAACATTAGAGTGTACCACATCAAACAACTCGGTTGACTTATTGAAATGTCGAGGAAAATGCAACCTATGTTGCTTAGCAAAATGACATGGATCACAACTACTGGAATCATGTGTCAATGACAAGTCTAAAGCTTGCAACACCCAATCGGAAGGATGCCCCACTTGCCGATGCCATAGATGAGAAGCCGTAGAAATTTGTTTTGTCGCCACTAGAGCCACATCACCAAGATCCAAAGTGTACAACTCGTCTTGTAGCTAGGGCTATGCAAAAGAACCAAGAACCACCCAAAGCCGGATCGAATTGGATCGAAACTAGCAGTTCCCATGGAGGCCAGTCCGATTCTCAATTCCAATTTAGTGGAATTGATAAGTACCGGTCTAGTTCCCAATTTCATGCATAGAACCACCCATTCACCCGCCCGGCCAAACCGACATCTATATCTATATATATATAAAAGAAATTTCTTCTCAATTACCTAATTATTTTGTAGTTTTTCGACAAAATACATATGTACATATATGTATATTTGTAACTTTTGGACATCATTGGCTAGTTTTGTCTCTTGGTGCATAAGAGGATTAACCCCTTACTTTTCTTTTCTTTTCTTTTCTTTTTTAATTCTAACAATCCATTTACTTCCTCTCTCAACCAAAACAAAATAAACAAACACAGAGAAAGGGGAGAACCAATTGAAAATGTCCATAAGAGCCAACAACTTGTTTTACGAGTGTAATTAGGTCTCTCGTTAACCATCCACATGATTAAATTAGGTTGACATTGAAAAAGATGAATCATGCGATTAATTTTGTGACTTCTGTGAAGATTAGGACTTTTGACATGAAGTCTAATTCTCCACATGTTTCCGGTGTTGGGAAATCTTAAAAGGATGACACCACCTTTAAAGAAATTAAGTTTTTAGCTTACGAGTATTGTCTATCCGTTTTACCTTATAGTTTTCAATCCTTAATCAAAATCAATGGCTCACAATTGAACCCAAATATAAGGCCAACCAAGCTTTGTAGGGATTAGGGATCAATTCCATGGACCCATCCAAAAATCGGACCGAACCAACAGTCTAAATCTCTGGTAAGTCCATGGAACCAACAGACAAGTCTCGGTTCCAATTTTTCAAAACCGATCCTTAATGGGTGGAACTTGATTCCAAGGTAAAAACCCCTCATCCGGACCATACTTACCCCTACTCATAGCTATCCCTCACCAATCATTTTCTTGTTAAAGCGATCTTGAAAAATCACATTTTAAGGAGTAAATATGACATTACAATCCCACTATTTAGCACATTTTGCTAACAAACAACAAATTTGATTTCAACCCTGGAACTATCAAAGCTTTGGCTTTTGTCAAAAAAAAGATATTTACTTGGCCCATACCTTAAGTTGGGACTTGAACTCCATTCACAATAATTATAAGAGGATATAAAGTGCTATAAATTTACATAACACACATGAAGAGCTACACAGCCCTAGAATCAACAATAATCCAGAAAATTAAACTTAGTACAGAGAGCATGGAGATTACAAGGTCTTGGCCATATTTTCGGATTCAGTGCCTGTAGCACCCGATTCCTGCCATGACTTTGAAGCAACTACTAAACCTGTTGAGTTAAAAATTTTAGCTTAGACTGAAACTCTGTGACATCCCCCCGAACTGCAAACTTCGCATCAAGACCTTTATCTTTGCCAGACTGGTCGTAACTGCGGATTAAGAACCCAACACCGTTCCCTGGAATGCCCGTCACGATTACAGTGATCACAATAAGATCGTATGGGTTTCTTTCCCTTTTCTTTTGCCCACCGACTGCTAGCATCACTTTGCTTGAAATTAGACCTAGTATAATAGGCTAAATTTTCCGGTGAATCAACAAATGCCTTCACCTTTGAATTTGCCACCATGAATCTTTTCCGTGTTTCCTCATTCTGTATGATGGAACACACAGTATTGAAAGACGGCAGCTTTGGTCGCATAAGAATATCTCTTTTGGTCTCCTCAAATTCAGGCTTGAGACTAGCCAAGAGCTGGAAAATCCTGTCTTGTTCTTCCCGTTGGATATAGTCGCGAACATTTGGAGTAATAGGTCTATACTGCTGAAGTTCTTCCCACAGTTTCTTCATTTTACTCAGATGTTCTATGAATGACTGATTCATCCCTTGCTTGGAACTAACGAGACCCTGTTGAAGCTTAAACACTCGAGATGCATTATTGGCTTGTCCGTACATCTCATATAAGGAATCCCACAAATTCTTAGCAGTATCCAAATAGGCAAATATCTCATATATTTGAGGCTCCATGGAGTTGAAAATCCATGACATAACATTATGATCGTTGGCTTGCCATTCGTGAAAGTTGGGATCAGTCGTAGCAGGAGCTTGGGTTCGTCCTGTAACATGACCCAGTCTGGATCTCTCTCCAAGAGCAGTTGTGGCTGCCAGAGACCACGGAAGATAATTTACTCCATTCAACAACAGGTTTGTAAGCCGTTGATTATTTGTGTCTTGCGCAGCACCATTGGTGGGATTGCTAGAATCAGCCATAGAGCTGCAGCAACATTCACCACAAACAACCAAAAAACAATAGCAACAAGAATGTGGATCAAGAATAAGAAACAAGAAGAGGTCGATTCACTCCTGCTCTGATACCATGTTGTAAAACAAAAAAGAACAAATGGAGGCAAGAATTTAACAAGGTTCAGCAATGTGCCTCCGTCCTCAGACAAAACTCTCACTCTTCTTTTTTGTGTCATAAGAGATGATCTCCCATTATTTTCTATATGTACAAAACAAGGTTGCTACAACCAAGGAAACAAGCAACCATAAAGGAAAAATATCAAGGAAAAATATCCCCAAAATGAAGATGCAGAAATAGGAGATACAATATTCACATCTCCCTTCCAAGAATAGGAGCATGAATTCCGCCGACAGATACTCACATTGAAGCATAAAGATGCTTAGGTCTAAGTCATGCTGATGCATGAAAATACAAGGAAAAAGAAGTGCTGCAGATTAATCACCAGCTAAATCTCATTCTTGCATCAGCATGGCTCCGTGTATAACAACTGTAGTATAAATAATGCAATGCAATTTTGTCCAAATCCAAGCGACCAGAAGATGGATAATATACAAGCTCCAATATTCACATAACAAGCACTAGTCAAGCACTAGTTTCATGTTTTCCTTGCATGGTCAACATGGTCAACATGGTCAACATAACACGAAGAGCCAAGATTTTTAACGGGAGAGAGCAAAAACTTAATGTGCTTCTGCATATGCAGGGTCTTTAAATCTTAAAAGATGACGGCTGCAAGTTCAGAAATCCCAACAGATATAACGTGCCAATGCAAGATTAGAGGGAACTGCCTAAATGGAAAATATCTAAATCTTGGAGCAAACCTAAATCCTAACTAAACAAGAGAAATCTTTCTGAAGCGGACAAAAGCATCGCCACGTATGCAGAAAGAGAGCCTCTAGCAAAGACGATTTCCTCCACGAGATTAATAACCATCTCTACATTTACAGTCACTGCATATTTGTTCAGTTCACATAATTAATAGAATCAAATCCCCAATTGTTCTACCACCCGTGTTTACGCACCGTATCCAAATCCCAGATCAGGGACGAAATTATGAGAAGCAGACACCATCCCAATAAAATTTCCGCATCTAATGAAATTAGGACCGGCAAAGCAGATAAACATCATCCCTCTACTGTCAAAAAAAGATGCAATGCGACCATCAACCATATCACATCAGAGAAAAATTACAAACTGCAGTCAATCCCTTTGCAATCAGGATATTCAGTGTCCAAGTCAAAAATTGCGGTCGATCCCTTTACAACCAGAAGATTCAGGAGTCCAAGTCTTGCACAAGAAAAACCTAGCAAACGCCCCAGTCAAATCCCAAAATTTTACCTTCCTTCGTCTGGACGTGCCGTCGGCCGAGCACCACCACCAGCATTAAGAGCCTCCCCAATCTGGAGCGACACGAAGGCGTCCAGGCACGCGTACTGGACCTGCACGCTCGTCAGCCACGGGTTGTCCCAGCGGGACTTGGAGACCCGCTTCGGCTTCTCGATCTCCCTCCCCAGCACCTCCTTCGCCAGCGTCTTCAGCCCGGCCCTCCCCAGCTCCTCCCGGCCGAGCTCCCTCGCGGCCAGGGCCCTCAGATCCACCGTGTTGCCCACATTGAGGCCGTAGTCACAGAGCAGCTTCTCGACGTCCTCGTCGATGCCGACCCCGACGAAGACGTGGCGGGGATCGCGGAGGAAGTCGGCGAGGATCGGAGGGATCTCGGGGGCGTGGAGGAGCTGGAAGATGAGGCAGTGGAGGCCCACGGAGAGCTGGAGGATGGCGACGGGGTTGTCGCTGTCTCGGGTGAAGTTGGGCCGCCACTCGACGTCCAGGCCGACCAGGAGGGCCTGGGAGCCGCGGGACGAGAGCCAGGAGGCGGCCATGGGAGGGGAGCTGGTGAGGAGGGTGCGGACGCTGAGGTCATAGAACGTGACGTCATAGAGGTTGTGGGTGTCGTCAGGGAGCTCGTGGTCCACGATGCCGATCGTCATCGTGGTGGGTGTTGCAGAGACTTCAGAGATGGTGTGAAGAAGAAGACGAAGACGAAGAAGAAGAAGAAAAAGAGGAGAAAGAGAAAAAGTCACGACTTTTCGACCGTCACAGCCAATGGGATTGCTTGTGTTCTCGTCATTCGATGAAAAACAGTAGGGTTGTGAGACTGACAAAAAACGAAGATTCTCTCTTCCCCTTAAAGAACAGACCAAAAAGATTAAATCTTTTCCAAAGGGTCAGATCTAATAATCTTCTGTAGTCATCTATTTAATTTATCTTAATACGACAAAAATTCTCCCATAGGTGCGCCTTAACCTAGTGAGGAAGTAAAAACATTGGATGTTTTCATCAGCTACTGTCTAGTTGATTTGCCATTCTAAAGTCAAAACAGGGCTAGAGATGCACCAACACCAGTTGACAGGACTTTTGGAGTAGCTTTACTGCCATTCTCCAGAAAACCAGACCCCTCAAATTTGATTGTGCAGATCAGAGTGAACATACACGCATTGATGTAAATGGGGCAATGAGCTTATACACAATACAATACACATTGATATAATTGCATGGTGATAGTTACAAAATGAGGACGAAACCGCGTGAGACAGTAGAAAAAGGAAAGGACGGCAACTCGCCGATCGCTTTTCCTCTCACGTCGGGCCCCGAATGGTCATTATCTACAATCTGTACTAGCAAGTCATTTGGGAAACATAAAAGGAAAATTAGTCCACAATAATTACAAGCGATTTGCGTCCGAGCTTCTTTCTATCTTTTTGCTGATCTTTAAATCGTCTATTGCTTTGGTGATTCCTCAGAAGTCGCAAGAAGTTCCCAACCTCTGCTTTGAGCTGTTGCATCTAGCATTCTCCGTGACCTCGGGCAAGAGCTTCTCGAAGATTTCAAGGAACAGTACCCACTCATCTTCGCTCATATCTCCGAAAGAGATCCCCTCGCCCTCATTGTCGTGTTGCTGCACTGCAAAACTCATGCTCCGGTTGAAAGCCCCCACCTTGGGATGGTTGATGGCATCGTCATGATTTTCACCCTCATCGTCTTCCATCGCATAGAACTCATATTCACAATTCAGGGTGTCGTTTTCCTCCCTTTTTGGAGATAATAACACATCAGGCAGACCAGACATTGACTTGACAGATAAAAACCTGGGAAGTTTACGTGGCCTAGCCGTCTCAGGGAGGTCCAAGTCCTCCTTCATGTCATCATCATTTTCCATGACAAACTGAGTAGCTTCAAGGTCGTCTCCTTCGTTTGTTTCATCAACAGGCACATCACCGCCCAAAGTAATCAGCATGCTGGCCTTGGATTGAACGCACAGCTCCTCCAATAAACTGAGACTCTCCTGCCCACAAGAAAACTGGCGAGTCATCATCTCACCTATATCTGCAAGACAGAAGCCAGCAGCTGCAGTGTGCTTTAGAAAGATGGTGCATAGGATGAGAACCCGGACAGAAGACTCCTTCAGAGAAGGAACCTCGGTCCTCAAAAGCTCAGCATCCTTAAAGGGGTCTAAGTTGGATATGTATTCGCCTTCTAAATCGGAAAAAGGAACAGAGGCTTGAGGCCAGTGCAGCCATTCAAAATAAGGATCCTCAAGGAACTCGGGTAGGCAAAGGCCATGATCTATCGGCACAAGTTCCAGTGACCCAGCAGTAGAAATTTCGTTCAGATGTTTCTTAACCAGAATGTTTCCTGCGTGCCTGTCAAGATTTAGTATTCTCAAGTCCAAGATCCCAATCCTATGAACCGATGTTACCGAGAAGCTAGAGGGACCCAATTCTCCAGCATCAAAATCATGATCCACAAAGCGTTGCAGCGATGCAATCTTGTAAGGTGCTAATGATGTCGACGGCACGTCATTTTCATTAAAAACGTGAGAGATCTTCACCAAAGCAGTTGGAGGAACACCGGAAAATCCGTCATGGTCAAGAATGTATGCAGCCAGTTCTCGAACGCCACTTTCGCCAACACATATGGATCGTTTCATGCCAGGTTGGCCTAGCATCAGACCCCTGAAGCCTTTGGGGTTGTTGAAAGCTAAAGGTTCTTCGTCAACAGGCTTTGCCACGGCAATGTCATGCCCATCTCGGCCTCGCATGTAGTATGCTCCACCAAGTCCACTCGACACCGGCACAGGATTGACACCAGAAGCCATTGCTATGGCAACCTCTACAACTAGAGCGCGAGCTCTGAAGGCCCTGCAACCACCAAGAATTTCAATTCGTGGATTCCTATCAAAATCTTCTTCCACTTGGGTGGTCAAGGACAGGCAAGGGGTGGAGAAGCATCGGTGGAAATGAGCAACATCAAATGCTTGGTTCGAGGAACGGGCCAGATGGGTTTGGCCAAGATCAATTACAGTGAAGTCGAGATGAGTGAAGGATTGAAGTTTGCATCTCTGAGGTCGGCTCGGTGGCCTGAATCCATGATGCTGATCAATAGCTACCGCCATATTGGAAAATCTCATTCAACAGAACAAATGGCAGCAGGGCAGGGCAAAGGTAATCCTCAGAGGAATCCCAGAGAACAGGTCTTCCTTAATGGATTGGCCATCAGAAACTGCATCTCAGAATAGACAACTTCGAGTCAGTCCTAACGTCAAGATGAACATTTGACAACCAAAACAAGTTGCATAAGTTATTACACGGAAAGAACAGTCCCTAACAGCCAAGCATATGTTTAGATTGACATAATTGCATCATTCTCAAAATTGATGGGTAAAAGTTTGTTCCGGGATCTCTATTGAGAGTAAAAATTTCAAAAAAAAAAAAAAAAAAAGAAATGATTCATTTCTTGCTCTCTTCAATCCCCTTGTATTCATATGAACTGTAACATGATCAATGGTGACAATGCGCACGTTCATCACATTACTAATTACAAGCATTCTCTCAGTGGCACTGTGAAACTGACGAGAGGGGAATATGTTGTGTGACTTGACCGGATAAAACTTCCACATGCTTGAACCTAAGAAATCTTTCTGATTCGACTTCCTACTCCATCAAGTAATGCTCATGAAATAGACGCGGAAGCTGATCCAGTTGGATCTCTGCTTTGCTCCCAACAAAATAACAACTAATCTTGGAAATGCTTGAAAACCATATCCTAGAAAAATATAAAATAAATGTCGCCTCACCAGAATAATGCAGTTGCATATGTACAGTGCTGCACTTGCTTCATTAATGTTGACTTGCTGATGACAATCACATAGTAGGTTTAACTCATATCCAATGGATCCATCATAACCTGCATATTCCAATGAAAAAGGACAAGGATTTTATAAGGAAAAAAACTACACGGAACAAACCAAAACCAGAAAGAAAAGCTCATTAACGATTGCATAATGAAAAGAAAAGTCTTGAGTTATCTCAGGAGCAATCAAATCCAATATGGAATGCACCAACCTACAAAAGCCCTCGCTCCTCCACACGAAAACCCCCACAATTTTCTGCAAACATGAGATAAAATGTCATAAACACAGAGTAATTCCATCTCACACGCATTAAGGAGAAAAATTAAACAAAAATGTTTGGCGGGCTCTCCTCTTTTTCTCTCGTTTATTGCTAGATTTTGTTTCCTGGTCAGCGGAACAGGTGCAACCAGAGGTAAGCATGCTTGACACATACAAAATGACTTCAGGCAACCTATTTCTATTTCTTCTTCTTCTTCTTATTCTTTTGCTTGCACATGCATCGCATTTCAACAATGCAGAACAAAATGCAGAGGAAATGAAAGGATCAACCGTGAAGAGCCAACATAAAACAACAAAAGACAAAAAAAAGGGCATGACCACATAATATTACGAATGGCACAAGCCAACAAAATGATCAATGGACAAAACCCAGACACAGAACGAGAAAAGAAGGGCCAAAGAGAACATGGTCAGAAAGAATTGACAGAGAGAGAAACAGACCCTGAACACTGGTTAAGGCATTCAGGAGACGAAGAGCAACGGGAGCGCGAGAGGATCAATCCGTCCCTACTTTATTTAAGAGAACAAAGACCCCCCCTTTTTTTCTAAATTTATAAAAAAAATTCCCAAGAGGATTCCCACGGATGCCCCCCCTCTCCCTTCAAACCCACGACCCCTTTCGTCGGTATCAGTCAATCACACGATAAAAATCGATCCTTTTCTTCGTTCGCGAGGACAACCCAACTCGTCCACCGAAATTCGCTGCGTCTTCCAAGGTAACTGCTTCCTATTTCCGGACAACCCTCCTAATTTCCGATCCGACAAAAGATGATAATTTAAGCAATGTCGTTTCGGAACGTGGTTCTTGGCGTGGAATCGTTTCGATTTGGTGCCGAATTTAGTTGAATCCGAGTTGGTCCAATTCCTTTTTTGGGAGGGGCCTAGCAATCGCCATTCATCATCAAAATCGAAAGACTTCGTATTAATGGCAAATGGAGAATTTTAGGTCAAGGCAAAACCAAACTCCTAACTAAAAATTCTCGATTCATAAAATGTTTTTTAAAATCTTTTTAGTTGGTATTTTAGACAACGATTTAGATTTGACATCACCACTGATGTTTCGTGTTCGTCACTAACATAATTGGAGATGTCGTGGCTTTTATGTTATATTCGTACAAGGATTCTCTTAATTAGATTAAAGGGTGAATCTGGGAGTCGTAGATTTATTTTTTTCTTTTCCTCTCTATAGTTGGAGGTAAATTTTGTTAGTCTTGGTGAAGGGTAGGAACATAAATTACCACATATTGAAAGGAATTTCATTATAGGTAAGGGCAATTTTATTTGATTGGCCTAACAAAATCTTTCCAAACCTCCCACCAAACCAAGTAATCGACCTCCAACCCAATGTGGCTGATTGTCAAAGCAATTGATTCTTTTCTTTGGTAAGGTAAAGTGAAAGAAATGATAGAGAAATATGAAGATGGCTTACGCAAGAGCGCAAAGAGAGGGGGGAGAGAGATTGATAGCTCTAGTTCATGCTCCTTTCTTGAACAGTCACGGTGCATGATCGGATTGAGTGTTTGGACCATGCAAGTTTAAACATGATGCATTTGGCGTAGAAAAGTCACGATTTCTTTTGGGTAAGTTTCGACATCCTTTTTCAGCCCGTATAGCATGAATTTTGTACGAGCGGCATCCCTTTTGGCAAACAAAGACTACGAAAACTACACTCGCGCGAGGCTGGTGTATCAGCATCGGGAGACAGATAACAGTCGCAGCAAGGCTCCTTCCTTTGATGCGAATATATTACATGACCTGTATTGATCTTGCATTATTAAACACCAACGACCTAAAACCATGTAGATGTCAATTCAAGACCGCATACCATTCTCAAAATCTTTGAGCGATAAAACAGGCATACAAGCTCGTTCGTTCAAACATAGACTGTTCTATCAGTAATGATGTAACTAAAGAACAGTGTAATCACCGAAGAATACCTGATATCGAAGGAACTAAGGCAAAGTATGTATGCTCTACTCATTCTCGATTTTCATGAAACCCTTTTCATTTGCCAGCCTGCCAGGTCCGGTGCCACAGGACATAACAGCAGCCACATGACATAACCGCGCAAGAGAACAGAAAAACATCCTTCTTCCCTGGAAAAAAATTTAAACTAGGCTGCCACAATCTGCAGCCTCAAGATGGAACTGCTAGTAGTTTCTGGGCCGTAAGTAGCAATATGAGAATGAAGCAGTCCGACTATGTGCTTCACTATCTCGTGCGATAAGTGGGTATATACTGATGTATCTAAGTCATATTGTATCGTTTAACACAGTATTATCCATCAGCTGTGTGACAGGAAAGGTTATCCTATGCTTATTGGGAAAAAAAGAATCCAAACTTCAATAAAGCAAATACTCCAGGTACCTCTCCTTCCGATTTTCCAATAAAATGTCTAGCTTACATGCGCCAGCTGGATTAAGAAACCACCAGGCTCTCCCTCTGTGGAGCTACTTTTAATTGTGCGGTTAAGGCTTCTCCACTGACTAGCTTCTTTTCTGTAGTAGTATTTCCCATTTCTCGACTGCTACTCGTATTAGCTTCGACGAAGACGGGGATGTGATCTTCCGCTCCCACGTATAAGATTCTTGATCGTGGATATGAGATCTCGGTCCTTCATCAAGGCCTCCAGTGTCACATGTGCACCTGAGTTCAAGATGCACACGTCTCAAAACTTGGCAGTCTTTATATCTTCTCGATTTAATTTCAAATAATTTAAGCAAACCATAAAGAACTGCAGAATTTTCTCTCATATTTTTAATCTCAAAAGCTAAAAACAACGGAAGGATTAAGCTTACGGTATCTCCAGTAATGCTTTGGATTGGTCGGATCATTGATTGTTTCCTCAGTTGCTGGACGAGTCATGTATTCTCCTTTCAACACCAGCAAGTCCTGACATCAACACAAACTTGACTTAAGCACAACCGAAGTCACAGGATATCAAAAAAATAAAAATAAATTAAGAAATCAAGCAAAGGAACCCCATTAAGGGTATGAGGTTGGATCTGCCACACCTGACAAGAAGTTTGATGCAAATGGAATTTCAGCTGAAGAATTGTGTCAGGCAAAATACCTGAAGAGGGAAGATTGCCCACATGGATGGAGCTTCGACATGTTGGCGTAAAACAAAATATGCAACATCAGGAACGCATTTACTCGGGGGCAGCTTGTCAGAACCCACCACATTTTTGAAGAAACGACGCCTTCTTTCTTCATCTTCTTCCCACCAAGCACGTAAGGTAGAGCAGTCATGGCAAGATGGAGCACACACCTAAGTAACAGAAGATGTTTCACTGTCAACTATTTAGTTCTAATAGAACATGTTGGGCTTTGGAAAATTTATTTTCTTTGGTACTTCATGTGCACAGGCAAGCATACATAAGGAAAGGGAAAGTTCTCTTATGAACACACAAAGCAGAGACTTGATGAAATGAAAAGACAGAACTGCAAATTTTAACTTTCTTTGATTGCTAAGGACACAGACACATAGATATCTGAAATAAGCTTAAAGCACAACTCGGTTAACAAAGGATTGATGAAGTATTTGAACAAGCTATATGGATTCCTGTAGGATCATACCGTCATGTAGCTGTACTGAGAAGGAATACCAAACTCGAGATCTGGTTCACTAGGCATTCGCTGGATGCGCAAACCTACTAGTCCAAGTTCTTGCATAACCTGTGAGATAATGTCAAAGTTACAAGAGCTCCTTATTAGAAAGCGTTCGTATGAAAGTGGGAGACATACTGGATGTACACATGACGGGATTAGGCCTAAATCTTCTCCACAAGCCAGCATATCTGAACAGTTCAGGAGGACAGGCAATGTCTTCAAAGCATTTTGTCTCCACAGGTTATCTTGCCGGTGAAAATAGTAATCATAGTACAGTCGCTTCAGAACATTCTTGCTGCATAAAAAGAATCTCGTTAAATGTCACAAAGCGGAGGAGTCATCCATATTCCAGTAAAGCCCCCTTGTTCCCATCAAGAAACCCAAATGCAGCACAAGGTCAAATAATTTTCACCTAAGATATCAAAGAACACCATGTTTTTCCAGTAGGACATAATAACCAGCAATTAAACCATTAATGTAGACTGAGCCAACATTAGTGAAGCTGAGGTTTGTCATACGTCATTCAGTGACTCAACGAGAACCAAAAGATTAATACCTGTGATCATCTAAGTCCATAAAACTTGCTGTATCTTCCAGATTGAAACGTGGATAAAATTTCTTCACATCCTCAGGATCCCTGATAAGAACTATATTCTGCAAGATGGAACAGCACTAGGATTGCAAATGCAAATAGATTCTAGCAAGTGAAGGTGGAAAGCTTAAAAAAAAAAAAAAACAAGTGCACCAAATTATAGGAGAAACAGAAGATTGACTCATTACCTGTAGAAGATCAAAGAGATTCCGTCGTATGTTATTTTCATCTTCCAATAGGGACCTTTGCACAAATGACTTCAGTTTTGCAGCAATTTTCTTCTCTGTTTTGCAGTCTTCCTTGAACTACAAAATCAAGCAATCTCATGTGAATGAGTGGATCAATGGATCACTAGACAGAAAGAACCGTCTGAAGTTGAAGTTAGGCCAAGATGCTTTTATAATACATCTAGAAGCAATAAAATTCCAAAAGCAAATAAAGCAACAAGGGTAAATGTGAGAGGCAAATAAGTTCTCCTTCATTTGAACTTGCCATTACTAGACACATATGAAACCACTCACATCGCAGCACCATCAAATTCCATCCAGTGCCGAAGAGCAAGTAAATCTTTTTCCCATCTCCTCACTGCCATTACCAGAAAGTTTTGCAAGGAAAAGATGCTCTATATTATAAGCTTTAATAGGACGAATAACTACTTCAATTGTCCTTTTTCCTTCCGTTCATTCTTCTGTTCACTCTTGTACCTCCCCATGTCCCATGTAGCAACTTTTGCCCTTTAATGATGAAGAGAGACTTCTACATCATAATTTTTAAGAATTTCATGGCACCCCTATCTCCACAGAAGTAAGTACAACTAAACATCTTGACATATAACAGGCACATCAAAGTCCATCACTATTAGTTTAAGTTCAAACCAATATAACTTTTAACTGGATTAGGCAGACATGGCCAACTATACTTGAGACAATGAAGTCCCTCAAAGAGACATCATTCAACCTGAATTTAAAGGTGAAAAATCATAACAGGGAGAACAACATAAAGCTTCATGGTGCTTTAACTCCTGATTTTTACCTCATAATGGTGCTTCTCATATTCATTGAAGAAATTAGAAGCAATAAAAGGCCATGATTCTCCAAATTTTTCCTGCAAGAGGAGAAACCAAAAAGCCTCATTATGTGGTACCAATTGACAAATAGAATCATTTGAATGTACAAACACTAATCACAACAGGTCAAAGAAGCAAAAGTGGCAACCTGTAATAATTCCTGCCGGACGTAAGGATTGCTCAAACGATTAAAATCCCATATTCCCTCTCGTTCAAGTTCTTCCTGCAATCAGACATCATTTTTACTAAAAGGCTTCAAAAAATGGAAGAGGAATCTTTTATAACAAGAAAAAATCTCTGTGAACTTTGTTTTGAGTATGAATCAAGAGGATTAGAAGTACCTGACTAAGAGGAATTGACGGTCTAAATTTACCAACAAGGCCTGTCATGGCATGCTCTGGAAGTTCCCAGATTCTAAAGAAACCAAGTATGTGGTCGATTCGGTAAGCTGTGAAGTACTTCGCCATCTGGTGAGAAAAATTCATATTCATGCTTATTAAGTTCATATGACCACTGTGCAAAACCAAGAGCTCAAAAGTCATGGACACATGGTACTGTGCTATTAGATTCCAACACAAACCTGTGTTAAACGGGCACGCCACCAAGCATAATTGTCCTTTGACATTTCCTCCCAGTTATAAGTAGGAAACCCCCAGTTCTGCCCGTTCTTATCAAAATAATCAGGAGGGGCTCCAGTTGCCGTGTTCATCCGAAACAAATTTGGATAGACCCAGGTATCGACACTATTTCTATCAACACCAATAGGCAGATCTCCTTTTAACACCACTCCTTTCTCTCTAGCATACCCCGCTGCTTCTGACAACTGCAATTCATAATGTTTCAACCGATAAAAATGTCAGGATGGCTAGTGAACAATTTCCAGAATGCATTAAAATGAGAAAATGCACTACACTTACTTGCAAGTGTAAATGGAATTGAATGTAGTAGTGAAAGCATATGATGTCATTGTGCAAGCTCTCTTTTGAGACAAGTTTATCAAGCTGTGAGGAAAGAAGGACAGTCTTATCAGATCTTCAATTAGAGTGTGTGAAAATCTAGTAAGTTCATCAATAAAAACTGAATAAACAGACACGCCAAATTGACTACAAAAAATGAAGTAAAAATCACCTTTTCCTTGGAAAATTGGGAAAAGCGACCCCATTGGCTGTGATCGGAAGTTTCAAAGAAGTCACGTAGGAAACAAAAGGCTGCATAAGGTTTCAACCATTCCTACAACCAATTGAAGCAGGAGTCAGAGTGAAAACTGTGGCTTCAAAGGAACAGCTCATGAGCTGCTACCATGCATCCTCATCTCACAAGACCATCATCAACTAATAAGAACAAGACAAAAAGAACTTTTGTATGACCTCATTCTCTGAAAAGAACTTTTGGAAGGTGCTTGAATTAAGGACTGAATTCTTCTCAAGAGAGAAGATTTTCTTGGCAATTGAAAGCTTTGTGGCCATTGTTGCTTCATAGTCAACATCCTAGACATCCAAACCCAATTAAGGTAATTTGCGTGTCAGGATATACAGAAAAATTGGCCTCTGCAATAACATAATTAGGCACTTAGTAATTAGCAACACTGAAGATGTCAATTATGCTTAAAGTGTCCCATACAAAAAATTACTGATGCAAGCCTTTCTTCAACTAGAAACACAGAGCAGCTTCACACTTAGTTGCCAACTTGTCTTCATAGAACATGTCAACAATCTCATAAATAGAAGCAAACTTAGATGAACAGATAATGTATCCAGACCTACTGAGGTATTGACGATTGCTCCACTTTATCAGGAAGAAAGTCTTCAAAACCAATAACTAACCCAATAAAGCATGGTGGTTCCAGCATTGTATATCAAAACAAGAGGGCATTAGGTTAGAATCACGTACATGAGGAACCATCTTAAGGAAATTTGGCCAGCATTTTAGTAGAAATATGAGTATCCCACCTTGAGAAATAATCTTTTTTTCCAGCACAAGATATAATTACTAGTTGGTAACCAAAACCTCCATGTCACAGTTCAACATCTAATGCTAAAAATGCTTGGATATAAAAATATATATTATTTTATTAAGGCTTAGGATTACTATACTACTGGAAAGAGTGAAATCATAAGCATAAATTAGACATCAGCCTCTGAGTAATCATTTATTGTCATGCACAAATCTCTCATGCATTTCAGAAATTCTCCCCTGATGAAGCCACATGGCCCAATTCTAGCTTGTTTGCAGCTAGAATTTCTGAACATACGTAGAAAAAAGTTCCTTAGATAGCAAAGAAACTAATAAACCATGTTACCTTCTTATCCAGCTCCTCCTTGGCCTTCAGAATATCATGCTGGAAGACAAAAAAATTACAGATCAATTTTGTAACTAAACACGTGTTTCAGAGTTCAAAGCTTGACAATAAAGAAGCAGCTCTCAAAATATCTATTGCAAGCAAAGGTGAAAAGTTACATATACCACCTTGATATCATTTGGTATGTTCTTTGAAAGAGCATCCAGTCTCAGGTAAAGTGGATGTAATGCAAATACTGAAAGTGAGCTGCATGAACACAAGGGAAAAAAATAACAAATAGGTAACCGTATGAAAACCCAAAAACTATCATGAGAAATTTCATCTTCTCCACGGTGAACAACTGATAATTACCGATATATGAATTGATTTCACCAATGAATCATGCATCAGGAGCATCAAGTTCTTTTTTGCATGAGCCTCTTAATTAAAAAAGCTGTAGCTTTTTAAACGGTGTTGTTGACAAGATATTGCCTGGTGGTCAGATTCTGTGCTTCTTCACCCACTTCCAGGTGCTTCTCTATGATAGTGTCCTACTCCAGACAGAGGCATTTCTGTGACTATAAACTAGAATATATTTATCACTGTGAATTTGCATACTTTTGCACCTCACTATTCAGAACCTCAACTCTTGTTCAGATTTCTTGCTCCAAAAGAAAATGGATAAAGGTTAAATAAGACGCCATGGTTGTGAGTTGATAAAAAATAAAAATAAAAATTACCACATGTGGTAAGTGGTACGTGAACATCATATGGTGCATAAACAATATTTGTTATTCGATATTTCTTTTTTGTGACTATATACTAGAGGAGAGTAAGATTCAGGGATGAACAGATGAAAGAAGGCATAATTATTCCCATGATAGTCAAAAAGTATATGAACTTTTGAGGAGACAGCTTACCTGTAAGGATACGAGTCCCACCACATCCCATGTACAGATGTATCATTAATTGGTAAAAGTTGAACCAAGTGAAATCCAGATTCAACAGCCCAGTCAACAAGCAACTTCAAGTCAAGAAACTCCCCAACTCCTACATCCTCTTCGGATCTGACAGAAAACATGGGAATAGCAACGCCAGCACCGCGCCATGGCATTGCCTAAGAAACAGATTGAGGAAGAGAATGTCACTGAATGTCACACATCACTTAAAAGCCGATCAATAGTGAACTTGCTTACTCGAAACATGCCATCAGAAAGGAAAATATATCTTGGTTGACTTTTGGAGGATTCGAGGGAAAGTTCCCGTTGGGAGCCGATTTCTAGAGAAATGTTCTCTGTCTTGCCATATGTACAATACTTGTACGTATGAAAGATAGTTAAGGAAGGAGAAAGAGGCTTGCAATAGCCAAACTAGCAGCCAAGAAGATACTAATTGAAAGCAGTCAAATTGTTGAAGCCAAAGGAAACTCTAAAGGATATTTTAATGGAAAGTCACCCCTTCGGACTACACAATCAGCATGCCAAACTGAATCACCACCATGGCTAAGTTTAACTCCATTCTGGATCTTCCACTGCCCCAACTTTGAACAGCTCCCTATCACATACACCTGAAAGCCCAACAGGATTAGAAATGGATAGAAATTGTTTATGACAAACTAGTAAAAAGTTCAGTTCGAAAGGGGAGCTTACTGCAGTGTCCTCTTCTATACTGGGGCAGCATATTCGAAAATGAATGAGGACAGAATCTGCATTTAACCCAAGCTCAAAACAGAACAAGTCAGTTACATGAAAAGCTTCAAAAGACATTACATGCAAAGGTTTAATTAAAAGTCTAAATGAACAAATTACCAATTTCATCCAAATTATTCTGAAGAACAACAAGGGGTCTCTCTATGCCCAAACTTGCACTTCTACGAAAGATGACATCTTTGAACGCGCTTCTGAATGGGAGAGTATCTGAACCAGTCTGCTAGGAAAAAGGTGTCAGCTACTACTCATCAAGATCTACTTTAAAAGAAGTTGAGCACCAGTTCTTGTCAAAAAACTTTCACAACATCAAACAACCTCGCAAGCTAAAACAAGAAAATAATCATTGGGGCTAAATTACTCGATCTAAATGTATCCAGTATTCCAGTTTAAGACACCTCAGAAACACCTTACAATCTCAACTACTCTAAGATGAATTATCCAAGTGGCGCTTGGCCACTGATTATACTTTTCAGATTTACAACGGTTAAACAAAGATGGTATACTTAGAAACACAAACAAACATGTAGATGGAAGATGAGAAGCGTAAAGCAGCAACCAAACTTCAGCATAAAGTGAAGAATCATCAAGTCAGGGGCCCCAAGAACGATGCAGGTTGTGACAGCAAAACACAATCTGAAAATATAAATGGGACCAAATCGAGGACAGGGAGCACTGCCGCAGTTGCATTACTCTTCTACCATCTGTTATCATACAGATTTTCATTTTATAATCACTCTTCACCCCGTTTCACAGCTTGTTAACTTTGCATAACACTCCGTTGTAAATAAACGATCTTATCATAGATCCATTTTGGTCTGGACAGAGAACAAAGGTAAGTTCCTAGAATCTAAAAGTGCAACAGAGACACTCCCACCCATCTTCTACTTTTTTCCTGACAACAGGAATCTACCACTAGACAAAAGTAGAGCAACGCAAGAATTGCAACTCCACAATACCTATCAAGAGAGACTTCATCACCCCTTTCCAGTCACCAACAGAATAAAAGCAAGAATCATAAACTTTCTCTTTTGTTTTCACGACACATTAAGAGACTAAAAAGTTAGCAGAAGAAGACTCAGAAAAAGGATAACCTGCCAAAGATCATAAAGCTCCACCACATCGCCATCCTTCACTCCCTCAGGCAACACCAGCCTGCGCTTCTCCCCCATTTCCCATCTCAGCACGTTCCTGCCATCGTCCACCACATAATAACTGTACTCGCTCGTGTAACCACTTGGCACGGTGATGCTCCCGCGCCATATGAGCTCGTCGCCGTGGTGAGACGGAGCCAACAACACGCCCTTCTTCACATTCCACGATCCGAGCACCGGCTCGGAGCCGCACACGAGCAGGCTCTGACCCCAGTGAGTGAAGTACGGTATCCTGAAGCCAACGGTCACGGATTCCGTGGACTTGGAGCCCGAAGATATCCCCCAATTCGCCATTCTTTCGGGAAATCACTCCGACCCAGAAGGTAATTCTCGGAATCAAGCAAAACCCAGGAGAGAAATCGCAGTTGGAGCTATCAATCTCCCGCCTTTTCGTTATTTCTATAAGAAGTCGTCAAGAAACTTTGATGGGTTGCAAATAAATGCTTGGATTTTTACGAAGAACGCTCGCCACCCGATTCAGAAGATAACGAAAGAGAGAGAAGGAATCACCGCTTTTTGCGTCCAGATTTTTTTGGGGAAAAGCGGTGGCTTTGCTCCTACGAGAACGTGAAGACACTGAACCCAAAAGGGGTGAGAGCGAGGGAGGAGTTTGTCCGATCCAGACGATAATTTTTTTGGCCTTTTCGTTTTGCCGCTTCGCGAGAGCGAAGCGCCTTTCTCGTTCGCAAGGAAGGGTCACGCTCTGGCGTCTGAGCTCCGCAGAGGCTCCCCGGGCTTCCTCTGTCAGTCTCCATGCTCCTCACGTTTTCACAGTTCATGCGATTTTTCCTTTGAGCAGTAGGTGCTCAAGTTTTGTCATTTTGTAGCCATGATTTCAATTTTGGTTGTTAGTCCTCCAATTTTTGAATTTATTCAATCAAGTCTGGTGATTTATATGATTATTTATGCGCTTGATTATGATGACATGACAGTTGACATAACAGATTAGACATTGAGAACAAAGAAATATTATCTATATCGGAATTGATTAAACTGTCGACATGGTGACGTCTTGTCGTCAGTCATAGGGATTAAAGTTGATATTAACAATTGATATTGACATGCATTCACAATGCATATTGACAAAAATTGCCAATGATGATGGCTAATAACTATTGATGCAGATACTGATGAGCGAAGGACAGTGAACCATCAAAACTCTTTAGAGGCATGAAGATAGGAATGTAGTTGCAAATTTAAAATCACAAGGGGACAAAGCAATTGAGAATCGAAGAGAAATCAGCATGCATATTTTGGAGGACAAATACTTGGAAATAGGGTTATCAAACAGTTACCATTTAGAGACAAGATCTTAGGGTGATAAGGTCACGAGACAATTATCAATGGGCAATTTCGAGACAATTATCGATAGGTTATTACTAGTCACCACTTAATAAAAGATGGTGGGACAATTATTGTTTGGGAGCAAGATCGTGGGACAACCGACATACATTTTTCAAAGAACAACTGTCTGGGAATAGGATCAAGAGACATGAACACATGACCAGCGAGATTTCATAATCAAAAGTTGTTGCTAAATCTTTTGACGATTTGCCAGCATAATTATTCTAATCGATTTTATCTAAAAATCGCTAATGTTAAGGATTATGTTGGCAAATTATAAAAAATTTATGAGTAAATAGGTAAAATTAAAAAAATTAAAAACTGAATTGCCAACGTGTATACTTTTGGAATAATTATCCCAATATTTTGCTTAGTTAGTAAGGAGTAAGTATTATGTTATCCTCACAAAACGAAAAAAAAAAAAAAAAAGGAAAAGGATGGAGATAAATATTACTTGGTCAACTGATCCATGTGAAATTATATCATGTGATTCGGCACTCAAAAATATTATCACGAGAAACATCGGATCATCGAATATAATCAGTCATTGGCAAGGAAAAAAAAAACTAAATGAATCATTTTTACATAAGTCCGACATTTATATAAAATAATCATAATTGTTCACACGGTTACCATCATCTCTAACTTGCATAAACACACTTTCCGTTAATTCTTGCAAATAAAAATGTCTATTTTATGGAACTTTTTTGTACCTCATATAATGTCACAAATACTTTGGATATCTTGATTACCAAATAGAATGTGTTTTAAGCTCCGTTTATCTCACAAAAATAAATAATTTTAAAATACATTTTCCTTAAAAAAGATCATTTGTATTATATTTTTATCACCCACGAAAATGTTTAAATATAAATTATTATTTTTTATCGATTAATTATTTCAAGCGATGTAGATGAGGATTTTAAGAAAAATATTTTTAAAATTATTTATTCACTGTGAAGCCTTAAAAAAATATTAAAATCATATTTTAAGACCACGATTCCTCCTTATTTTCTGCCCACAAATTCTCCTGACTCGGCAAGCACATGCATATAAATCCAACCGTACGAGTTGCGAGAACGTGATCTCTTGTCCCCTCCTTTACTCATCGCTCGCCTCTCCCCTCTCTTACCCTCATTTGGTCGGACATCACTTTAGGAAAACTTTTACATAAATACGTTTTGTCTTTTCTTTTTATAACAAAAATAATAGTTTTTTTGGGCAAAAATATTCTTTGAATGACTATGAATAAAACCGAAACATTCCGAAATGTCACGGGTTAATTAACAACTTATATTTTCTTCTTATCCGCGTGTTACTAACGTCAATAATCATCCTTTCCTGTGTAATGTCTGAATTATTTGCTTCTCACCTAATGATTAGAATCTGCTCATATTTGACTAAAAAAATGACTTTGCATTAAGAAAAAAATAGAATAATTTTATCTCGATATGTTATAAAGTAATAAATATGCTTCTTTTGTTAATTTTAACTAGTCGTTATTTATCGCTAGCTGTATAACTTGCAAGCTAAACATATCATGCAGACACGATAAATGCTATTTGAAGAAAATGATGTTAAATAATCATTTATTGTTCTAGCGCACCCAAACGCATTGCTTTTGGTTATGAAATGGTTAAATAAACTCAAAAACAAGTTACTTGAATTTATTGTCAATAAATGAAAACAAAACCAAATGTATCTAAAAGGCATTCAAAACTAAGGTTGTATGTTTCGCCGAAAATAAATAATTTTTTAATTTTTTTAGACAATAATTTATTTTATTGCTTACAAAAACTAATAAATAAAAAATATTTCACAATTCATGAGGATATTTAAATATAAATTATTATCAATAATTAAAAAAAAAATCAATCAACAATTGATCATTTTTTGAAAAATATTTTTAAAATCATTCACTTCCCCAAAACTATTAACAAAAAGAAAACGATATACCCATCTCAAAAGAATTCCGAAATTTGCAAATAACAATTTTCTCCTTACTAGCCAAACAAAAAAAAAGGTAAAAAGGCCAATTCTTGGTCACCCAGATGGGAGCAAATTATTCGATCCAAAATAGAAATCGCGAAATCATCAAATTCAATAATATAAAAAAAAATAAAAATCAGCATTAAACAAGAAATATTGCTTTCAAAAGCATATGCTAATTCAGGGTCCTGAGGTGCCACCGACGGATTGCTAAAAGCTAGAAACCTGCCAAAAATTCAAAACTTTCATTTCCATTTTTACGAAAATACCCCGCCACGCCATTATCCAGATGTAGTTACACCCACCGACGCCCATCACTCAACTCCTTTCCCTTACGCCACAAATCATAGATTACTTAACTAACTAAATATAATTAGGCGCAAAACACATGGCGGGCCGTAGCAGCCTCGGTCGGCATGGCCGGAATTAGCCGAAACACAGACATGATCTCGAGTCGCCATGGAACACAACAGAGCCGAAATGCGCACGCCCGGTGAAAAATCGTACTCGACGTACTCGATAAGTAGATTGTAAACAAAAATAAAGAACAGTTTTATGCAGTTCCTTTGTTCTTTCTTTTCTTTTTTTCTTCCCTTACCGTTATAGTTGCCGCAGAAGAGAATACACAGCGGCGGAGATGCAATGTGAACCAACGGCCTGCCACCTCTAGTGACTTTGACCTGATGGTGCATCTACCGGCCGGATTTCGAATAACATATATACACACACATTCCCGTGCCCAAAACCTACGTACATCCATCCACACAGATGCGAGCCGGCCGCCCCTTTTTTGCGGCCGTTCCCACCCTAAAGCTCCCTCAGGCTCCTTCTACTAGGTATAGGACTGATCATTTGAGGCCTTCACCAGGACCAGAGACTTGTCTGTTTCAACCGGTCAAGATACCGTAGCTTCATCTCCGGCATCATAATTGTAAAAGATTGCAAAGATCAGGGTGAATGCCCATTGTGCCGTGGGAACAAGCCTTGCAGAAGCTGCAAATGCAGAGATGTACAACATTAGATTCGTTGATTATGTTGCAATCCAATAGATCAAGAAAGCTAGTATGCTTTTAACTTAGAGGCAAGCGTAATTTTCCATGGAAAGGTTTCTCGTCTGGGACAAATGCTAAAGACAGAACTAATAAGTTTCACGATAAATATAAAAAGTGCACTGAAAGGATTTAATCTCGTTCCCAATTATCTAGCATGGCTACCACAAATGGGGATAGAAGAACTCATACAAGAACCTGAATGGGAGACACAGTTAATCACATTTATGAAGCGGTAAGCAGGATGCATATTACTTACATGAATTCAGTGATGGAGCAACTGACGGCGTTTGCACAGGGCTCTCTGTATGATGTTTGGTCGTCGATGGGGGCTGAACATGAGGATAGACAACATGCGGTAACGGGCTAGACACAGGAACCACCCGCAGATGATGTGCTTGTGGGGATGGAGAAACCCCAGAATACCGAGGAGCAAGTGCTGGTGCGGGAACTGGGGCTACATGAGACTGCTTTCCACTCCCTGAAGGCTTTCCTTTATAGCCGAATCTACAGCCAGGAGGCCTTGCCTCATAACTTGGTTGAGGTGCAGGTGATGGTGAGCTTTTGCTGTGGACAGGTGAGATTTTTCTATGGGCAGGTGAAACGGCTCGAGGTGAATGCGCACTATCATGAGTTGCAGGTGCAGGTGAAATCGTAGTGGGCTGATGGAAGTGATGGTGGTGAGAGTGGTGGTGATGGTGATGGTGGTGTGCATGGTGGGGCCCAGGAAGAGGAGCTGGAGAAGGTGGTAATGACGGTCCAGCTCCGTCGCCACCATTGAGAGAGTGCTGCAATATCGATGAAAGACGGACTTGCTTGACCTTGCCAAATATGGTATTGTTGAGACCGAGATTTCTTGAGTGAGAACCCGTGATTGTTTGTGCCAGCTGCTTCAACCTAGGCTTGTTTCCAATCGCCAGCAAAACAGATGACTGAACAATGGTCGGAGAAGCCACTGTTGAACCTCTCACATTCGATAAGCTAATATACAAGATCTACACAGAAAACAATTCACCAAAACTGGTAAGATTCTCCAGATTGTTTAGTAAAAACACACATTCCTATAAGCATAATCCAATTGGGAGGCAAGAAATCCCTTTCAGATAAATGATAACAACCAAATGTCTTCTCACGCCGCCTTAAAAATCCCCACACAAGCCCCACAGGTCACAAAAAGCATGAGAACTAATGCTCATAATCCACAGAAGTAAACAAATAAAAATGGAGGACGAACACCATAAGGTTAACCAAATATTGCTTGCAGGAGATGATAACTGAAAATATGAATGTGCTAAGTCAGAACATTCTAAAAGAAACAATGAAAAGGTGCACGTCTCTAACCTCATCAGACGAGAGACGCAATCCTGATCTCAACTGGCTTCTGAGATCTTCAAAATTCGCTAGTATTTGCTCTATGGAGTAGTTTAAGGTGAAGTTGAAGTAGATCTGCGCTCTCTGCAGAGGAAATGCCTTCTGAAAAGGGCTGATGGTAATTCCTTCGGGGAACTTTAGCACCTCAAATGAGAATGGGTCACCAAATAAGGATGAAGTCAAATGGAGAAATATCTGGCGTGTAACCAGAGATTCAAAGGACTCCCTTATTATAATTTCAGTAGCATTGGATATTTTTGAATTTTTCACATCAGGATCAATAGCAAACACGACCTTTGCTGAATTTGATCCAGCTAAAGGCTCCACAGATAAGATAACTACCTGTTCAGAGGATGGGGAAGATTAGCCTCATAATCAACAAGATGGTTAAAAAAAGGAATTGGGAAGCACATACTCTGATAGTCGCAAGATTGATCTCTGCAAAAATGTCTTCTTCGAGCTGCAAGATATTGTCTTGAAGTAGAAGAACTGGCTTCTCAACATTAAAGGTAGCTACTATATCATGACCTAGAAAGATCAAAAAGTGAATAACAGATCAATCTTAAGCATAGAAGAATGCTGATCTTCTACTTTTGGCTATGAGAATAACATTGCTCGAACATACCAACAAAACATTGAGAAAATTAAATAATGAGATAAAATAGAAAATTGAAATATACAAGGCTTAATTTAAAGCCTGAAGGTGAAGAAGATCCATAAATGGTGAAAATGCATTCAAGAATATCAATAGATTGAACAACTCATAGATTTCTTTTTTGACATGCTAATCTTTTCATGCTGACAAACTACATTGGTACTCAGAAACTTCTATCACATGTGCAAACCTGCATCAAAGCAAGTCAGGCATGCTCAGGCCAGAATCAGCCAGCATGCACATTCATAACAAACTGTCAGTGACTGCAAAAAATGAATTCCAACCATGCAGCCTGAAATTATTTCCCATTTTATTGCATGGAAAATGGCATCAATCAAAATCTGGTAGGTTTATATATTCCTAATGGATGAAGTACATAAAATTGAGAGAATCATGCAGTTTTGTCAAGAGTAGGGCAGAACCAAAAACCCTTCCAGCATATAAAAGTCATTGGATCCTTTACTCCTAGTGATGCAACTAACAATAGCCTGAAACAAGCCTTTCTTTGCAAGCTGTAACAGGTACATTAGTGAAACATTGGACAGAAAATGAGAAACCCAACATTATGAAAGCTGTGGATTGTTAAACCCTGAAAAGAAAATCGAGGACAGCTGTCACAATTCCACTCTGTCATTTGATTAGTAACAACAATATGACCCTTCCAGTACAAAAAGATGCACCATATGACAACCGTAGGTTGGCAAGCAGTTGAATGATGGATATAGTGAATACCTTTAATAAAGTAACAATGAAAGAATTTTGTAAGAGATGGAATCCCAGTGCACAAAAACTAAAAAATAAAAAGGAAAGGTTAAAATTCCCACTGAAAGGGTCTGACTTATTGTATTAATAGGTAGCAGCATATATTCCCACTTTGTTACAAGCAAGAAAGCATGCAACAGAATCTATGAAAGCTGCAAGATTAGGAACCAGATCTTCAAACCCTGAACAACCATGAACCATTTGCAAACTGATGCTGCATGAATATCATCAGACAAACCACCGGCCGAACACTAGGAAAGCATAACATTTAAACAGCCTGACCCAGCAAGAGATTAACTAGGCATGATTGGACACATGAAAAGGGGAGCATGAGCAAGCACAAGCATGTATATGCTAACGAAAGGAAAGACAGATCCATCAGTCCAGTTTGGTAAAGAGTTCATCCCCATAAAGGCGGTCTATAATTGACCATAAAACAGAAAAACGGAAATTAACAGCTAAAACTAAACCATATATCGACTAATTTGCCATCAAAACTGAATGGAAACTTTCCATTTCTATGCAAATTGGACGGATCATAAGACGCATTAATTCAAATTCTTACTTGATTCTATATGTAGTCAAAAGCCTATCAGAGTCTTCCTAATAGAGTAAATTCCCTCATTTACTACTTTTAGCAATTAAAGATGAATAAATAGACCCCTAAAATCAAATGAACACATAGGAATTACTACTAACTCTCCTCAAATGCGAACACTGAAACTCCACCATATCTATTTCCCTCGGATCTTCATCTGCAATTACTCCCAAAACATTCCTAACAAACCCAGAAGCAAGAACTAAACCATGTACCCCAAACAGCTCAAGAACGAACGAACCCTCGAAACCACGTGTCATCTTCAGGCAATGTCGGCACTCAAATTCGAGAAAACCAGGGAAAAGCGAGCACCCATCGAGACAAGATTCCAAGAATCCACCGTGCAGACCCACCTCTAAACCTCGGATCCAGATCCAGATCTCCCCGATCTGCGAACCGCAAGAACGGAGGCAACCAGAACATGGCCGACAAGAACACGGCCACGGACAAAACCAACACCGCCACGCATCTGACCCCGACCCGCTTCGAAATCCCACCGCACCCACAGCGCCGTCGCTCCGCATTCCGCTCGGAAGTGATGGACACCACCGTCGCGGCCACCTGCTGCTCCTCCTCGGCGCTCTTTCCCATTGCGGAGGCCGGCAATGCAGGCTAGTCCCGGGAGCAACGGCGGCGGAGGCCACCGCCGAACCCACTTCCCGTCCGGCGAGCTGGGCCCAAATTAGATGCACCCATTTCCGCCGCGTTGCTTGCAAAGCGAAGGAGAGAAAGAACGGCGTCAACAGAGAGAAGCGGCCCGAGCGCTCTCCTTGCCTGTGGTTTCTTTTCTTCGCATTCAAAAGGGGATTGAGTGGGCAAGAACAGCTTCCTCTGCAAATGGATTATTACACGCCCTCTCTCTCTCTCTCTCTCTCTCTCTCTCTCTCTCTCTGTCAAGGTAGTAGTCTTTCTCTCACTACTACTCCATCACAGTTGTTTTAGTCATGGGATGGTGGTGGTTTATCTGTTTTTTTGTGGGGTTTTTTGTTTGTACTTATGCACTGTCTTGGACATGTACTCCCCCTCACCCCCCATCTTTCAAAAACACCCACCAACAAAAAAAAAAAAAACAATTTTTTTGCCTTTTATCTTTTCAATGGTGGGTGCTTGGCTTCATTCAAAAGTGACACAGAAGAGAGAGAGAGAGAGAGAGATGGTGAAGCGCAAGGAGAGGCAGGTGCGGAATAATAAAGACCTCAGCACCTCCTGCGCACTTTGAGACAGCGGGTATCCTGGAAAGAGAGAGAGAGAGAGAGGAAGTGGAGTGTTTAAGTTAATTTAGTTTAATCCAAGTTGATTAGCAGATAGATAATGGAGATCAAGCAACGGAGAATTCTGCGATCGGTGAGGTGAGGGTGGTTTTGACTCCCGGGGCCAAAGTGCGGATAAAAGGCGTGTGGTGGAAGCCACGGTGGGGGCGTACTGTATGCTAATATCATCGATTTGGTCAACCAAAGTTAAAACCAATGTCTTCCCCCCCTCCCCCACAAATTTTACATTTTCTTCTCTCTTTTTTTTCCCCAGAAATAGAGGTTCTAGATTTTCAGATCATAATTTGATGGCATTTTTAGGAGACTTGTTGCTCAATAGTTGATCATTTAGGGGTTTGTACCTAAAAATCCTAAGCTACACTGTTTTTTTTTTTTTACGATAACTGAGGAATCACCGAAGATTTCCTTTTGCTTACACTATTTGAGATCATACTGCTCTCAATACTTGGTGACACCGTCAGACGTTGTTGCAAGCCATTATTTAAATAAATCCTTGGAGGAATTGGCCTAATAAACCGTCCTTAAGACTCCCACTTAAGTCGGGAGCATCTGAAGATTCGAACTCATTCCCTCGGCAATAAAATAGTAAAAGCCCGGTAAACCACCCCTAAGCTACATTGTTATGACACAAATATCCCAATTTTTTTTTGTCACTAAAAATCCGAAACTTGTTCATTATAAACATCGAATTTTAGCAAATGCAAGTATTCTAGTCCCCTTGTGGAGACTTTCCGGCATTGGTTTTATTAAGGTGAGTGCAAAGCATACTATTAGATTAAGGTGCTATCTTACCATTCTAATATCTCTAATATTGGACATAAATTTGAGAAGAATAAGGGAGAATTAGGTTTGCATGATTTGAGCACACAAATGCATGATTTTATTGATAAAATCTAGTCTTGATAAAAATAAAGTAGATCATATATATGTCATATATATGTATCGATATATATAAGTTTTGGTTTTTTTTGTGACAAAAAAGAAGTTTTGTCACACGAAAATAAATGTTTGGATACTTATGTTGCCGTGAGAATAGTTTGCCCATGATTAAATAAAGAAAGACCATCGAATTAATACCTTGAAATTTATAAAATTAGAGGAAACCGGGGCGATGGCTTTTCGAGTGAAATGATTTCGAGAAGCGTCGAATTTGACTAAGAACTTTAGTGTCCTGAATATAACGAGAAATCTAGATGCGTTGGCGATGTGGTACGCGGTGCTTGGCCCTTTTCGTGACCCACCATCGTCGTCTCTATCTCCACTTCACATGGACAGTAAAAAGAAAATGAAAACTAAATCCAATTTTAAAAAAACCCATTAAATAAAGACAGGAAAACAAAAAGAAATCAAAATATGTTATTTAATACCAGAGACCGTGAGACACCGACGAAACATATGTACCTAAGATGCGGACGAAAAGTGGGCTGTCCGAAATTTGATGGTGGTCTTTATATACATATTTATATAGCTAATTGCAAAGTCAACAATAAAATTTGCTCAAAGTCCATCATACCACCATTAGATCAACATTAGCAAACTCAATTTGATTAAGGGTAACTTCAGAATACAGATTTCAGTGTGCATCGACATACGTTACGAATAATATTTGCAAGAAAGCACAAGCCAACTTCCCTATATATATATTTCCATTTTGTGGAGCCGCCACGGTCAAAGTGGTCCATAGGGAGAGAGACGGTGTTGATCTCGAGGAAGATGTGGCGGAAACGCTTGCGGACCAAGGAGCGAAGGATGAGGGTTTTAAGGCCGGCAACCTCGGAGATGATGAGTAGGAGGAAAGCATCGAGAAGCAAATCGAGTTTAATGACTTACCAATTCCATTTTTTTTTGGAAAATTTAAATTATTTTATATATAAGATGCGGGCATCCGAAAACATTTTCAATCATATATAACTAAACAAAGGAAAACGAAAAATAATTTCCCATAAAGCATTTTTTTTTATCATAGAATTTTTCCCCTCGAACAAACACACCCTAAGCTATTATTAATCTCGGGTTTCATTTGTTTTTGTGAAAAAAAATGAACAATTATGAAAAAATATTTTAAAAAAAAATCACTAACACAACTCATGATGTGAATGTAAATTATCTCCATCATCCATAAAATCATTTAAACATAAATTTTTATAAAAAATGAAAGTAACTTTCATCAGTATTATCTCAACCGATACAAGCGATGATTTTTATTTTCCAGGCACAAACTACCAGCCTTAAAAATTCTCGAATTATAATTTTCATTTTTTTGGGGGGAAAACACGTGTATGGATTTAATTAAGAATAGTTAGTGGGTAGGAGGGGAGGGGGCGATGGGTTGGCTACAAATCTCAATCGCGGGGAGTGTTCAGTGGGAATGTGCGGGGGAAGCGAGCGAGGGACGACGTGGATGTCGGGCACGCTTTTCTTATCGTCAGAAAGCGAACCTCCCTCTCCCTCTCTCTCTCTCTCTCTCTCTCTCTAGAGTAATGAGGCCCACGCGCCGGTCACGGGATAAATTGCAATTTCCCCACTTTCTCAAGAATTCGCCAATTTTCTTCCCCATTTTCCATTTTCTATTTTTTTTTTTTAATTTTAATGGTCGTCCCCACCGCGCGTCCCGTGATTGAGATAAAACCGGCTCGCGTCATCGCGTGGTGGGGATAGGGTCTTCCATGGTTCTTCCACATTTTCTTCTCGGAAGACCACGCGGAGAAATTGATTACTTCTAACGGGCGGGGCCCGATCGGCCGCCCTCGCCGTTCGCTAGTTTCCTGGTCCGCGCTTGGCACGGGATGTATCCGTTTGTAATCCCTTCGTCTTGGATTCGGAACATGACGGGGGAAAAGACACCAATTCGATCCTGAGATTATTGTGCGAATCCCATCACGGTCCTTGAACTAATCTTTATTTTGTGCTTTTTATGCCTGCTAAAGAGTCTCCAAACTCGAATTGAGCTCTCCAGCCCTCGAAAGAAGACCAACTATCGGCCTCCGTCTATAGCACGCCCAAACTCGATAACACCTTTTTATGCTTTGGTTCATCGGCACAAAGTGATGCTACTAGGAGGACTATATGGTCAGATATGTTGAAGAGCAATTCTTTCTCAAAGGGTATCGAAAAGATTCATGCCTTCACTCTGACTGGACAGTTTATTGGAGAGTCGGCACTCGATCTCGTCACTTTCGTCCATCTCTACTTGAACCTCTCGACGAGAGAGAGAGAGAGAGGGAGCAACCAAGAAAAATGGATTCACCCACCATCTCAAAATAGCTCGGCGCCCTTGACAGGTGATAGTGTTATTAAGGCTTTGGGGGAATATGGTAAGAAGTGACTTCAAAGTGTCCCAAGTTTGACGCACTCGAACCCAAGATCTGGAGGACTCAACCTCTATAGTAGCTTCAAGCTTGAGCCCCCAAATAGGCATATGGCTTGAGCTGTGTCGCGCCCCTAGGCTCGAGGCCCAGACCTCGTTCAACTTGTGGTCAGGGTTCGATGGATGAGCTTTTGATGGAGGAGCATAGTGTTGTTTTTATGTTATGGGATAAGTGTAGAAGTCCTAAAATTTGTCATAAATGTGCAATTGAATCGTAAAATTTGTGAAAAATGTATAATTAAGTCCTAAAAGTTATCAAATTTATGCAATCAAATTTACTCATTAACTCCATCCGACTAGACAAATAAAATATGCCGACGTGACTTTTTTACTTTTTCATCTATCCTATGCGACGATGGCATAGTCAAAACGATGTCATTTTGTCTCGAATCTATTTTTTAATACATGCTTTTTTTAATTAAATTAAAAGAATAAGCTAAATTGAAAAAAAGGGTGTGTGAAACTAGGCTACAAGGGCAACCTCGCCATCCCACCATTGCCATGAAAGGCTTGAAGGTGGGGGATGGCTGGTGAGGATCACTGAGCCTCGGCCAATGGTTGATGACCCTCGCCATTGAAGGCGAGGGCTACAAGCCCTCGGCCTATTGGTTTCTCATCCATGCATTTGTCCTTTTTTTTTAAACATTATTTTTAAAATTTTAATTTAAATAAGATTTGTATTAAAAATTGGATTTGGATCAAACATACATCATTTTAGCCCCGTGTTTTATGTTTTAGTCACATCATCGCCACTTAGAAGAAAGAAAAATAAATATCAAGTCAACATTTTCTGTTAACAAAGTTGAATAAAGTAAACAAAAGAACTCGATTGCACTATTTTGCACTTTATATAAGTTTGTTGACTCAATTACACTTTTCCGATAAGTTTTAAAAGTCTCTTATTCTTTTGGCCAAGTAAAGTCAAATGGATGGGTGGAAATATTTTGTGAAAGGGGATCATGATATTGATATTCAAAAGTGAACCGAGAGAACAACACATTTTTTTGGCTCACGAGATCAAAGATTAATAGTAACCAGGGTAAAAAGAAAAAACATTCAAAAAATAAAGCAAGCATGTCATTTTGAATAGATTTGTTCACGTCAAATCGTAGCCATAATATATTCAACAATAACTAGACCGCGGTGTCAATAATTTTAAATAATAATTGAAATTTTACATGCAAAAGTTTAGAATTATAATAAAGCATGTACTATATATTTAGAATTGAATTGATAAACTTTTTTAAAATTATAGTGTAAGTAGTCCTTAAACTTCTCTAAATTGTTTGATCGGGCCTTGAAACTTTTCTTCTTGGGGAAAGGGATTCTTAAACTTTTTTCTTTTTTTTTTTTTTGTTCAAGTTTATCATTCAAACATAATTATAGATGGAAATGTTGACATGGCGTCCTGCGTGTCATTTTAAAAGTAAAGAAAGATGGAGAAATAAATAATGTTAGAAAGAGAAAATAAATATCACAAAAACAAAAGTGGAAATTCGAATCACAAATTTTGGGTAATAATTACAAGTTTGAAATTCTCGAGAATGTAACATGTGTATTCTCAAGTTTACTCGTGTGCATTAGCTCCATCCAACAGTCTTCTCAGCTCTTTTCTCGTACGGCGATTTGGAATGTTTGGGGCTTGAATTGATTGTCGGTCGTTGCACCATCTTCGAATTTCCTTTTTCCTTTAGTAATGTTGCCATCCATCCTCGAAATCAGCTTTCGAAGATATTCTCCAATCATATCATTTGACTGTCCTACATAGAACCATCTATACATGGCAATGATTCTAGCAATCTCCATCTAGGATATGTTTATCTGAGTGTAATAATTTTTTTGCAAACTGATTTTCTGGATTTTCATGCATTTGATTTGTTGAAAATGACCACCGGATGGAAAATCATTTATTATCAAAACAAATGTGCTTACTTAAAATTAGGAAAATGAATTCCCTCATTTGAAAAGGGAAAAGTATTTTTCATGAAAATCATTTTCTATAAATTATTTTCTTTTATTATAAATAGATGCACACTTAGTAATCAATTATATAAATCATGTAGCATTGAGCCTAAATTGGGTATGACACAATTATATGTATTATGCGTTCCTCGAGATTCACCGGGAAAATGTTCTCTTGCAAATATCTTTTACTAAAGTGGTTATTTTTCAGTTTTTTGTTATTGGGACAGGGTTCTATGTAGTTTCGAAAAGGATGTAAAAAGTTCTATGCTGCTTGCAATAAATTAAAGGATAAACATGAAGATGGACATGTAACTAAAGATAGATGCGCAACAAATGAAAAGGATAGCCAAAAAGACGATTATTCTCGTGTTTGTGAATTTGTTGAAAGGTCCTAAAAATTATGTTCTTTCGGCTATTTATAGGCTGATCCAAGAATAATCGCTCATTAGCAGTGATTAGCTTTTCGAATTTAAATTACTTCTAAAGACTTCAATACTGCTCCATTAAGTTAACTGCTTCGCTCCGTACTTATCGTAGGTACCAATATACGAAATTGTTTTCATTCATATCTTCTTGCTCTCGAGCGGTTACTAATCTCGAAGCGTTAGTATTTATTTTTTATTTTTGGTAAAATCTCGAAGCTTTAGTATTTTTAATAACTGGTGGCCCTATTTCATAATGGGCCCAATGGGTTCCTTTTTAGTTCTAGGCCTGATAAACCAACTTTTTGCACCAACATCCGGATCTTGAATATTTAATCATGATTTATATATGGAAACTTCCGGACACAGCGTAGAACATGTATCTTCTGCATTTTTTTTTTCACACGAGAACACTAGGAAGATTAGTCAATAATTTAAAAAAAAAATTATCCTAACATAGGTTTCTCCAATTTTCTCTTCGACATAAATAAATATTGTCCTCTCCCCCTATCTCCAATTTTTCTCAACCCAAAAAAGTTATTGTGCAATGTAATCGGAATCCTCATATTGTAAAATTCAATATCACTTCTCATCTACTTCACAGAATTTCACTTAGTTATAAAATTTGTAAAAATTCAGGGTAGGCACCAAAGTTCAACAATTTACCTTATATATTAGATAAATAAAATAAATAAAAAGCCCACAAAAAATTCAAAACCTTGCCATGACACATTTATCTCAAAGTTTTTTGTGATAACAAAAGCCTATGTGACACATTTATCCAAAAAAAATATTCCGTGACACAAGAGATCTTAAACTTATATTTGTGTGACACTTGTAACTATAACTTCAAAATCCTAAAACTCATACTTATATGGCACATTTATCTCAACATTCATATAAGTATAAATTTGGGATTTTTGGGGTTATAAAAAATGCTTGGAGAAAATATGTCACACAAATGGGAGTGTAAAGTTTGGCGTAAATGTGTTACATGAGTATAAATTCGGGGTTTTATGTGGCTTTTACCTTAAAATAAACAAAATCTATTAGTTTTAAGGGAGGGCATGACAAAATTTTTGGAACACATATCAATTTCTAGTTATAAATTGATTTCTCAAATTTTATATCGTAGATGAATTTTTAAGTAAAGAAACCTGTTTGATAACAATTCAAAAATTTTATTCTTAAAACATAAATTCGTTTGATAATATAATAAAATTTCTATTTTTAATAGAGGCGGTGGCAGGCCGGCATTATGGCGTTCGATAGTGGGTGGTGGGCAGCTAGCAACGGGTGGTCAACGGTGGGCGCTTAGTTGTGGGCATTTGATGTTCGGCAATGGCAACTGACTTCTAGCTTTTGGTGATGGGCAGCCGACGTCAAGCGTTGGTGACGAGTGGCAAATCAATTTTTTGGAATAAAAAACTTTAGCCTCTGATTTTTGTTTCAAATTTTATAGAATAGACATCTGTTATAGAAATATAAAAATAAAATTACATTATTAAACTGATTTTTATTCCAAATCTATTTTGGAACAGAAAAATATAAAAAAATAGAGAAATATAAATTTCGTCCCACGCGTCCTAAACATCCTCGAAGATTCAGGCAAGCCCAGATTGGGCCGGGCCGGCTGCCGTCGAGAACAATTAGTCAAAAACGCCCGGCGGCCCGCAACCCCCGCTAGCCCAGGCCGGGCCCAAGGCCCCCGGAAACGGGGGGCAGTCTCGTGATTAAGGGGGGCGCGCAGGAAAGGAGCGAGTCATCGGTGCTCCTCTCTCCCCCACCTGGGCAAGTCCCCAAAGCGCATTCGTTTCCTGGCAATCTCAGTAAAATCTCTCTTCGCTGCGCTCGCTCTCTTTCCTCTCTCTAACAGACGCTCGCTCGCTCGCTCTCCGGCACCAAACCCTAATTCTTCCACCGCGGCCATGGGTAAAGCGGTCGTCTCCGACGACGAAGGTGAGCCCCTCGAGAGAAACGCGCCTCCGATGCGCTTCTTCTTCCGGCCTCGAGCCTCTTCGGTTACTTCTTTTTTTTTTCTCCTCCTCCGCCTCCACCTCACATTGCGGCGCGTGATTATTGTCTGTTTTTTTGTGTTTTTTTGTCTCCGGTGCCGTGGGGCAGACGAGCTCGAGATGGGAGACGAGAGGGAACACCTCGAGGACGAGGACGAGGACGAAGTCGGGGGACGCCACCGCGGCGTCGACCAGGAGGAGGACGAAGAGGAAGGTATACTTTTTTAAGCTTTCAATCTTCTCCCGCCGAAAGGATTTTTTAGGGTGGCGATCGTGGCTCGTTCTTTTTTTGAGTTTCGACCGTCGCGGTTTTGGAGCTTCGTGATTGTTTGGGCTAGGGTTTTTTGTTTGCTGGAGAGGTGGGCAATTTTTCTTTTTTGATCCGACGATGGGTTCGAGTGAGTAGGTTTGGGACATTGCATGTTTGGTCTTGTTCGAGTTGGTTGTAGGCAGTGTGAGGGTTGGGGCTTCTTACGGATCGGCTTTGGGTATCTTTATGAAAGTGACGGACAATTTTTTTCCTCCCTTTTTCCTTTGGGTGAAGAGCAGTGCATGACAGAGATTTAGAGGCCAGGATGATTGTGGTTAGGTATAAGTTAGTTTCACTGTGAGAACTACTGGATGATTTGAACATCACTATGGAGAATGTCAATGACCTCACGGAGGGTTTTCAACTGGGGAGATAGGCTCTGGACATTGTAGATCTTCCTTGCAGACCGAACTTGCTCGTTGATGGGAGTGTAGAGTTCTGGAAAGTGGATGGTAAAGAATCTTTCGAAACTGTAAATATCAGGGTTTGGACAAAGAAATATTTCTGGTAATCTCTCTCGAAAAGAAACGAAAAGGGTCACATGCGTTCACTTGGAGATTGTCATAGTTTTGTGCTTTCTCTTGGAACAATTGTTATCTGGCATTATCTTTGGGTATGCAAAAATTTTGATTTTCTTCATATGCCGTGGGCACTTCATTGGATCGGTAATCCGACTAAGAGTGGATGAGCGTGCTTTCAATGCTGAGCTGAGCTGAGCTGAGCTCTTGACCTGTATTTTCCCCATAGCAATGGGTCTTGATCAATGTTATAATTATTGTACTAAAGTTTTAGTATTCTTCCCTTGACCAATAATTAAGTACATACTTCATTGGATGTTGAGTTTCGAGCTGCCCTTCTTTTAGTTAGTGCTTTCTCACAGGGATGTCTCCTTGAGTATATAGTCATACCCTCCAGTTTTGTTTGGCAGAAGAGGGACAGGATGAGTACGAGAAAGATGGATTCATCGTAGATGATGCTGATGAAGAGGAGGAAGAACAGGATGAAGAAGAGGATAGGGCAGACAGTGATGAGGAGAGGCAGAAGAAGAAAAAGAGAAAGAAGAAGTAATATCTCTGTTCTCTTTTGTGAAATAAGTACAGCTTTCTTTGTCGATTTTTCCCCCATTTCAAGAAAATCATCTAAAGAAACAGAGGATCTTTGCTTATATATAAGTTTGTAACTGTTTATATGAGTTTGATGCGGCTCTTCACTTGTTGGAGTTTTTTTTTTTTTTTTTTTTTTTTTTTTTTTGGGGGGGGGGTTGGTTTGAAAGCATGTTCCAGTCTGGAAAGGGAGTGAAATCTCTAATTCTTTTCTTTCTTCATTTATCCATTTTCTTGGTGATTGGGAATTGAAGTGTTAAGGAGTTTCAACTTGACGAGGATGACTACGATCTCCTGGAAGACAACAATATCACTGGTTTTCACCGCCCATCAAAGGTATTCTAGTGGTTTTTTTCCCTGTTTATCATTTGATTGTTTGCTGCCATATTGTCCCATTCTTTGTTAAAAAAATATTTAGTTTAAACGTTGCAATCTCTTCAGGAGAGCAAAAAGTTTAAACGGCTGAAGAAAGCAAGGAGGAATGCTGATGAGGAGAGCTCTGGGTTTTCTGATGATGAGGAGGTTGTTGGAAGTGGTAAAGTTGGGCGAACTGCGGAGGAGAAACTCAAGCGCAGTCTGTTTGGGGATGATGAGGGTATGTGTCTCTTTATTGCACTGTAAAACTTATGGACTGGGGTCTGAACCTAATTGTAATGGTTGGTATTCATAATGTTACAGGACCACCGCTCGAGGATATTGCTGAAGATGAAGAACCAATGGAGGAGGAGGAAGATGCAGAGATAGGTGATGACGATGACATGGCTGATTTTATTGTGGATGAGGAAGAAGTTGATGAGAATGGTGCTCCTGTCAGGTACTGCTAAAACTCCATTTGTTATTACAATGTTTATGTAACTGAGTTGTCACACCAGTGTTTCTTTCTTTTCTTAAGGAGGAGGAAATTTAAGAGAAAGAAGTCTAGACAGGCTCCTGGAGTGTCATCATCTGCACTCCAAGAAGCCCATGAAATTTTTGGCGATGTTGATGACCTCTTGCAGTTGCGCAAACAAAGCATAGAATCTACTGATTTCAGGGAAAGGAGACTTGAAGATGAATTTGAACCTGTTATTCTTTCAGAGAAGTATATGACAGAGAAAGATGACGTGATTCGTGAGAGAGATGTTCCAGAGAGGAAGCAGGTTTATACTGCATCGACACAATTTTTGTAGTTGCTTCAATGTCTGTGTTTGCTGATTGATCCTTTTGTGGTCATACTCTTGTTTTGATAGATAACCGATGAAGGCGTTAATCTGCGGACAGATGAAATTGATTTCGAAGAAGAGACAAACTGGATATACAATCAGCTCACAAGTGTATTAGCATTGCTCTTCCGTAAGAAAGATGGAGGGCCCGATGTATCTATAAACAAGGATCACATAACAAGATTTTTGAATCTTTTGCACGTTCAGAAGTTGGATGTTAGTATCACTGTCTTTGTTTCTTGAGCAGCTTTATTATGGTCAGAGAATTTATTTTTCTTTATTGGCTTTCAGATACCTTTTATTGCGATGTATCGTAAAGAGGAGTGCTTGAGCCTCTTGAGGGATCCTGAAGGAAATGAAAGTCTTGAGAATGATGAAAGTTTTGAGAGAGCACCTCCACTGAAGTGGCACAAGGTTGATGTACCAACCATCGAAGCTGTGATTTGATTTTGAGTTGGGCTCAGTTTTGACTGATCTAATATGGGGAATGATGAGTGTTAACCAGCCATTGCAATGTGTGAATGCAGGTACTTTGGGCTATTCATGATCTTGATAGGAAATGGCTCTTGCTTCAGAAAAGAAAGGCTGCTCTGCAGTCATATTATTATAAGCGATTCGAGGAAGAGTCTAGACGAGTGTATGATGAAACAAGGCTCAGTCTGAATCAACGGCTTTTTGACTCGATTATCAAGTCACTCAATGCTGCAGAAACAGAAAGAGAGGTTGATGATGTTGACTCGAAATTCAATTTGCATTTTCCTGCTGGCGAAGTTGGACTGGATGAAGGCCAGTATAAGAGGCCCAAGAGGAAGTCGCAATATAGTGTCTGTAGTAAGGCTGGCTTATGGGAGGTGGCAAGCAAGTTTGGATACAGCTCGGAGCAATTTGGGTTATCGATATCATTAGAAAATCTGAAGAATGTAAGATTGTTTTCTTGCTGCTTTTGTGTGAGATTGATATTGATAGGAAATAATCAACAATCTTGCCTTGTGTTTTATTGCAATGTAGACGGATGAATTGGAAGATGCAAAGGAAACTCCAGAGGAGATGGCTTCTAACTTCACATGTGCTATGTTTGAGACTCCACAAGCTGTTCTTAAAGGGGCACGGCACATGGTATACATCAGCGTTATTTTTTAAATTGTTTGCTTTATGGTGAATGATTCTTTTCCAATGGGTGTAACAAATTGTGTCATTGCTAAGTGCTGATCCTTTTTAAAATTTTTTAGGCCGCGGTTGAAATTAGTTGTGAGCCCCGGGTTCGAAAGTATGTCCGAAGTGTATTCATGGATAATGCTGTGGTGTCGACAAGTCCTACACCTGATGGAAATGTGACCATTGATTCTTTCCATCAGTTTGCTGGTGTTAAGTGGCTGCGTGAAAAGCCACTGAGTACGTTTGAGGATGCACAGTGGCTTTTAATCCAGAAAGCAGAAGAGGAGAAGTTGCTTCAAGTTTCAATCAAGTTACCCGAGGCAGCACTGAAAAAGTTGATAGAGGACTGCACAGAGTGTTATCTGAGTGATGGGGTAAGTAAATCTGCTCAGCTGTGGAATGAGCAGAGGAACTTAATCTTGGAGGATGCACTTCATGGTTTTCTTCTTCCCTCAATGGAGAAAGAAGCGAGAGCATTGTTGACCAGTAGATCCAAGAATTGGTTGGTAACAGAATATGGCGAGGCACTGTGGAGTAAAGTTTCCATTGGACCTTATCAAAGGAAGGAAAGTGAGTTTAACTCGGATGATGAAGCAGCACCAAGAGTTATGGCTTGCTGCTGGGGTCCTGGAAAACCCGCGACAACCTTTGTGATGCTAGATTCATCTGGGGAGGTCCTAGATGTGCTTTATACAGGATCCCTCACCTTGCGGTCTCAAAATGTAAATGACCAGCAACGCAAGAAAAATGACCAACAAAGGGTTTTGAAGTTCATGACAGATCACCAACCACATGTTGTAGTTCTGGGAGCCGTCAATTTGTCTTGCACACGGTTGAAGGATGACATATATGAGGTGTTGTCTCTGATAGATTTATATCAATTCCTTTTCTTTTGTTGCTTGGGCTAAAGATTACTAGTTTGTCTTGAAAGTGTTACTATCTTGAGTTTGTTCTGGCTTCTGTGTTAATTACTTGTTTCAAGGAACCTTGATTTTGCGTAGATTGTGGATGCTGGGGTAGCAAGTGAATAATCCCTTAAGTTCTTATTTGGTATTTATTCAGGTCCAAATGTCCTGCCAATAGTGTGTGGTGTGGTAAGTCTCTTATTGCTCCAGTGTTCTGAGAATGATGGAGTGGGATTTGTTACTCACGAGTTCTGTCTCTTTATAGTCACGTCTTTCCAGTACTTATCTTGGAAATAGTTTTTGTAATGTATTTTTTTATCTTTCATGCTCTTTCATTTTTGTCTGGAACAGATGATAAGAGGGACTTTTCCTCTTACACTGTTTAAACCTTGACATGTCTTTCCAGTACTTATTTTGGAAATAGTGATTGTAATGTATAAACAAGTTTTCTTTGGGTCTTCTTGTACATTGCCAAGGATAGGAGATGGATTCTTAGTGGGATTTTACTGAGGTGGATGTCCTTTTTGAAGACTTCTTTTGTTGCCTTCTCTGCTTTGCTGATGTATCAGTGTCCTGTTTTGCTCTCTGCAGATTATTTTCAAAATGGTGGAGGAAAACCCTAGGGATGTGGGTCATGAGATGGATGGCTTAAGCATTGTATATGGGGATGAATCTCTACCTCGTCTATATGAAAATTCTCGGATTTCATCGGATCAACTGCCATCTCAGCAAGGTAAAAAGAATGTCACGTTTTGTATATATTGAAGTCTTAAAATTGTGATCCTCTATTCATGTCATTCTTTTTTCAGGCATTGTGAGGCGAGCTGTGGCTCTTGGGCGCTACCTCCAAAATCCCTTGGCAATGGCCGCAACTCTTTGTGGTCCTGGGAAGGAGATATTATCTTGGAAACTTAATCCATTGGAGAATTTTCTCACTCCCGATGAAAAGTACAGCATGGTTGAACAGGTCATGGTGGATGTGACAAATCAAGTAGGGCTAGATGTTAATTTAGCTATTAGCCACGAGTGGTTGTTTGCACCTTTACAATTCATATCCGGGCTTGGACCTAGAAAGGCAGCATCTTTACAGAGGTCATTGGTGAGGGCTGGAGCTATTTACACTCGAAAAGACTTTGTAACGGTTCACGGACTTGGTAAGAAGGTGTTTGTGAATGCTGTCGGTTTCTTGCGCGTCAGACGAAGTGGCTTGGCCGCTAGCAGCAGCCAGTTTATCGACTTGTTAGATGATACAAGAATCCATCCAGAATCTTATAACCTAGCCCAGGAGTTGGCCAAAGATGTTTATGATAAATTTGGTGATGGTGATGGAAACTTCGATGATGAGGCATTGGAAATGGCTATAGAATATGTCAGGGACCATCCGAAGTTTTTGAAATCAATTGATCTTCCTAGATATGCTAAAGACAAGCAGCGTCAGAATAAAATACAGACCCTGCATATGATTGTGAGAGAATTAATCCAGGGTTTTCAGGATTGGCGAAAACAATATGAAGAACTTAGTCAGGATGAAGAGTTTTATATGCTTTCAGGTGAAACTGAGGAAACTTTGGCTGATGGGAGAATTGTGCAAGCCACAGTTCGCAGGGTGCAACCTCAAAAAGCAATTTGTGCACTTGAATCTGGTTTAACTGGTGTCCTTATGAGGGAGGACTATTCAGATGATTGGAGAGACATATCTGAGCTGTCCGATAGGTTGCATGAAGGTGACATACTTACATGCAAAATAAAGTCGATTCAGAAGAATAGGCATCAGGTTTTCCTAGTTTGTCGTGAGAGTGAGATGAGAAATAGCAGATATCAGAATGTCCAGCACCTTGATCCTTACTACCATGAAGATAGGACCAGCTTACAGAGTGAGCAAGAGAAAGCTCGGAAAGAGAAGGAGCTTGCTAAGAAACATTTCAAACCAAGAATGATTGTTCACCCTCGCTTCCAGAATATAACAGCTGATGAAGCAATTGAGGTGTGCGGCCTAAAATAAATGTCTTTTGTGAAGTTCAAGTGCATATATTTTGTGTGCAGAATTCTCACATTGCTATATCTTATGCATGTCCCTGATAAATTGCTGATTAACTGTGATCTGCTAAAGTAGGCAATTCTGTTCATTTCTGAGCATAAAGCAAATGGATGACTGGTTAGGCAGCAAGTTGTTAGTTTAGTTTATATGCATCATTATCGAGTGTCTGAGGGTGGTTCAGATGGAAGAGAAGGAAAGCAAGTGAGAAGGTTTTTCTAAATGGTAGTGGTGTTAGTTGGGTGGCAGGTGGTTCATTTTTTCTTAAATTCTGGGCCTGAAAGAATCTTGATCTGATGAGATACTTTTCATCGTTGGTTCCTTTTCCACCTTTGGGTAGTCTAGGGTGATAAAAACTAGGTTTTCTATGATATATCTTGAAGTTGTGAAAGATGGAGTTACTCCATCTTTTTGAGTCACGTGGACAAAATATTTTGTGATGCACAATGTTATTAAGCCTTTTTTGACTACTTATATTTGGTTTGGATATGGTTCAAGTATCCGTAATATTATGTATGACAGAAGAAAAAATGTGCTTTTTTTTTTTTAACATAATAGCTTTTGTGCTTGTTTGGCAAGATCTCTTTGAATCGAGTGGGCATATAAGGATTTATATAGCTGGGCCCACTTAGTTGGACAAGGCTTTGTTTGTACTTGTTCTAACCAAAAAAAATATCGATAGATTTCAGTTACTCGGCACTATTTTGGTATGTCAGCCGTTTTTTGTCTTTAATAAACCGAAACTTGATTTTTCTTATATATGTTTGTCAACATAAACTCTATTGTAGATGCATATTATGGATGTACAACTCTTATGGAATATTTTGGGGCTGAGGGCCAGGAAAGTTGGATGTCTGTTGAGTGTCGATAGAAATTGGTTTGAATTTAGTGCTACATGCGTTCTTTTGCACCTCAGTTACTTCTAAGAAAATCATTTATTGAGCAAAGTACTTGAAGAATGGTTCTTTTGTGGCAGTTCCTGTCCGACAAAGATCCTGGTGAAAGTGTCATTCGTCCCAGTTCTCGAGGGCCCTCTTATTTGACCTTGACTCTTAAAGTTTATGATGGCGTTTATGCACACAAGGATATAGTTGAAGGTGGCAAGGAGCACAAAGACATCACAAGTCTTCTTCGCATTGGCAAGACATTGAAAATTGGGGAAGACACCTTCGAGGATCTGGATGAGGTCAGTAATTTATAGTGTCGATCGACTCACCCCATGAAGAATTTCAAACTATGTTGCGTGTCACATGGTATTTTGAAAAGTACAAGGGTGTGCTTCGCATTACTTAGCTGTGTTTTAGCTAGTCTGTTTATTGCATTGTTTGTATCAGATTTTTGAGATGCTGAGTTACATTGTTTGATTCTTTGTGGTTGGAACTTTCCTTGGAATTATAGAGTGAGAATTTATTGAGCTGATGGGTATTTGGACTTGTTCTTTCTTCTTAAATGATATAGCCTGAGAAAATTGTTTAACAGTGGTTTTCGTGAAATAGGCTTGAGATTGCAGACTGGGTCCATTTATTCAATATCTTCCTCCCTACATGTGTCTTTATGCTCACCACAAATGAATTGCCCGAGCTGACTCTGAATAAATTGGATAGTTCCAAAGCATCATAATATGACTCAACCGACTTCTTATATGGGTCAGATTTTTTGCAGTAAAGGCTATCTTTCCTTAGTGAACTTGTAGTTCTTTCTTATTCAAGCAGATGATTTTGTGGAAAAGGAACTCAGAAATATTTTTTTGATTTTGCCTGGTAGTGCTTGTTGCTGGTTGCAACAAACTGTACTTTTAGGTGTATGTGCTTGCTAATGCTTGCATATGGTGGGTTTATAGGCTGGGTGGGTTTAGGGGCTGGCAGTACTTAACCATTGGAATATAGTGTGCTTTCCTATAATGACTTAAGCAGTTTTTTCGGCTGAGTGCAGGATGTAGCTATTGTTAAGAACCACAATCCAGTGAAATTCTCAGTTTAGTGATACCTCCGGAAGTTGTTATCTGGAATTTACTTTTAAGATGTAACCTTTCAAAATTTATTAGTTAGCTTGCATTGAGGATTACGTCTTATTAAGGACAGAAAATGACCATTTTGAAGTTCCAGAATTGACTTACTTCCAAGGGTATTATAAGAAAGGGAGATTTTGAAAGCAAGCAGCAAAATATGGGACGTAACATATTAATCTTCAACTCTGGAAATTATATGTAGTGCTGTATTGATTTGAAGATGCTTAATTGTATATATTTGTTTTTTATTGTGGATTTTCTGGCAGAGGCTGATGCTAGGGCACTTGTTTTAAATTTATGCAAGGCTGATGCTAGGATACTTGCTTTTATTTCAGTGACATTCGTGCTCAAATGGGGTGAGATATCCTTTCTTAAATTGAGTTGCTTATATTGTAGGTTATGGATCGATATGTGGATCCCTTGGTGGGTCATTTAAAGGTGATGCTGAACTATCGAAAGTTTAGGAAGGGCACTAAAGCAGAAGTTGATGAGCTTCTAAGGATTGAGAAGGCAGAGCATCCTATGAGGATAGTTTATTGCTTTGGCATTTCCCACGAACATCCAGGCACATTCATCCTTTCCTATATAAGGAGCACAAATCCCCACCATGAGTACATCGGTCTTTACCCTAAAGGATTTAAGTTCCGGAAAAGGATGTTTGAGGACATCGATCGGCTTGTGGCATATTTTCAGAAGCATATCAATGACCCTCAACATGACTCGGCACCATCAATTAGGTCAGTCGCTGCCATGGTGCCTATGCGAAGCCCTGCGACTGGAGGTTCTTCTGGAACATCTGTGGGCAGTGGTTGGGGTGGTTCCACAAATGAAGGCGGCTGGAGGGGCCAGTCTTTTGACAGAGATAGATCTTCAACACCAGGGTCAAGAACAGGTACTGTCGGTCTAGATACTTGATATATAGACTTGCATGAGTGCTTTATGTTTCTCCCGTTGGGAATTTCTGCAGAAGGTTGAACATTCTGAGATTAGGAAGAGATGGCCTAAGTTCATTGCTTAACCTAGAATGTATGAGTCAAGACTTGGTTTTGATCTAAAATAGTAAATGGGTCCGGTTAACAAGTGTCTCAGTGCACTAGTGAATATACTAGACTTGAAAATAATTCAATTTTCAAAGCACTGATTATCCATTATATGGGGACTATCAATGCATTTCCTTAGTATTTTGGGACACTCATCACCAGAATCCATTGTAGACAGAGTATCAATATGCAGTAATCGGGAGTCTCTTCTGGTTTGGTTGAATAGGATTCTTTAGAGAAGCTCATGATGTTCGCTACCTGTAACTGAGAATTGGTCTGGCTGTTACGATTTTGGTGGAGGGATTGCTAGGGCATAATGTGGTCTGTTTACATAATGTATTTAATGTCACATTGCGTCTCTTTTTTTGGCCATATGTATTTAACTGTTATGGGCTATTTCCCTTCTTGTCATGTTTCTCCTCTGGTTGTTCTTCATTTCTCGTGTTTTCAGATAGTTGGGAAGTTCTTCCGTGTTCTTAATGCATTCAGATGGCCCACTAGTTCTCTTTAATTGAAAATACATTTTGGATTAATTTTTACAGGTCGAGACTACAGAAATAGCGGTGGTCGTGATGGGCATCCTAGTGGGCTTCCTAGACCATATGGTGGGCGTGGACGTGGTCGGGCCTCTTACAATAACAGGGGGAGTAGCATCACCAGTAATGACCGACCAGATTCAGGTTACGATGCGCCTCGATGGGATTCAGGTAACAAGGACGGAGGTGACGGGTGGGGCAGCTTTCCGGGTGCTAAAGTTCAGAATTCGCCAGGCAGGGAAGCATTCCCCGGCGGATGGGGCGCTGGGGGCAGTGGAAGCGGCGGGGGAGACCGTGGTGATTGGGGAAGTGGGTCTGGAGGTTGGGGTAGCACCGGTGCTACTGAGGGTGGGACCGAGAATGGTGGCGGTTGGGGGGGTAGTAACTCCAAGAAAGCTTCTGACGATGGATGGTCTAGTGGGGGTTGGTGATGATGCTACGGACGAAAGCTTTTCTTTTTGTATATCTCGAGTCTTTCCACTGCAAGGATGCAGAGGATGATTAGCCCTGATTTTCTTTCCACCGTCTCTTTTCTCCAAATGAGCCGTGAATTGGATAATGCTCACATGCTTCGGCTAATATAACTTATTTTTGTCTTTTGTCGAGCGCCCCTTGATTTTTGAAATCCTGAAGAACCAAAGCTGCTGACGCAAGAAAGACTTGCCCCCTACTTTCCCAAAAAGAAAGAAAAGAAAACGCTGAGCGTCCTGAATGAGTTGTGCGATTTAAAGCCTAACATGATGTGATGCACATGAGCGCCGAATCGATAAGGAAACATTACCACCGCATGTTAGATCCACATCAGCTCTGTTAACTGAAGGCTGTCCTATCAGTTTTAAACAGATAAGTTCACGATGCTGATCCGTAAACGAAGTGAATCCCCGAAGAAGATTCGATTTTCTCTTCTTCCTTTGTCTTTTGGGGCAACAATCCCCCACAGAAGGTCCAGAAAAATCGACGTTGAAAACTTGGCACGCTGGACTTTACCTCAAGCCTTTAAAGAGCACATAGTACGGATCACAGCTGAAAACGCCTCGGACAGAATTTTACCAAACTAGTCGATTTACAGAAACGGCAGAAAAGAAAAGAGTATCGTACTAGAAACAGCACACAATCTCTAAAAGCCAATTCCATTACAAGCAATTCTCTTACCATGAATTGTTATCAGAATTACAAAGCAACGCGCGGACTGCACGGACGGGGCATCGACTCAGTCAAAAGGCCATTCAGAGTACTCCATCTGGTGGTGGTTATTTTCGCGTACAGTCGAGGAGTTACTAGGGCTGTGTCTATTGTTCTGAGAGCTGGAATTCGATGAACGGAATGGCCACAAGAACGAGAAGGGATTCCTCCTTCCTTGACTCTCCCTCCTGCTGGTGTTGCCATTATTGCCGCTGCTCCGATTAGCAGCAGTTGGACGACTGCTGCTCGATCCTTGGGGTGGCAGTTCTTGGCGGCAAACAGGGCATGAGTTGTGCTGGACTAGCCATGGTTCAATGCAATCCGAATGATAAATATGGCTGCATGGCATTTGCCTTGCATCTGACCCAAGCTCAAATTCTTCTTTACAAACAGGGCAGTGTGAATCAGAACGAAGATGCCTCTGCGAGATCTTAATAGTGGGCATGGAATCGATCAAAGACCTCGCCGCAGGAGGAGGGCCCTGATGTTCATTAGCAGAAGAAATAAGGCCTTCTAATCCAGGCCCGATAAAATAGTCGCCCCCGTTACCCCTGGTAAATCCAATTCCAGGAACCGCATTAAAAAGGGCCTCAATTCCATTACTTGCAGAGAACCTCACGGGGCCGCCATATATCAGAAAAGGACTGACTCCAGAGTCACGCTCAGAAAATAGATCAGATCTGCCCCTGATGCCATGGCTATGGCTTCTATCTGCCAATCGCTGCCCCACCAATGCTGAGAATGCTTGCTGCATCATCCGATAGTGTGGGTCACGACCTTCATCATCAAGTCCAAAGAAATCGAGCCGGTTAATGTGCACCAGGTCAAGTTCTTGAATAAATCCTCCAATACAATAGGGGCAGACTGCATCTCGCCCTTGTAATCGTATTGGTCGTCTACATTGGTAACACCAATGGGTGTTTCTACTACTTGACATAGTCTCCTCTCCCTGTGCCTCTAGAAATCAGAAAAATTTGATCAGAACTCACCATGGGAACATGGAATAATGCTGTCCAAGCATAATGCTGAAAGGTTTCTATTGCAAGAACTCCAAGTGTTGCACAATTTCCAACCAAGTTCCATAATGTAACACTGATACATGCATAACCACAAAATAACATAGCTTTTCCCACTATTGTAGTAGAATATATTATGACATCTTAACACAAATTACTGAATCAATTCCCTCATATAAAGAAGTCTCGTTTGAAAGGTGCTCTCACTTATCACCCACGACAGGGCTAAAACAGGGGGGAAAGCACTAATCACTCGACATAATTCAAGGAGCTCTTCAACACAGTATATGTACCACCAGTCAACAGTACTTTTGCAACTAAGAAAACTCTCTCTAAGTTCTGACCTCTTAAAACAAATGGGTTTTACTAGAGAATTATTCATCCAGAAAGGGGGGAATGGGAAAAGATTTTTGCTAATTTTGACCTAATAGGAACTAAGTCCATGAACGTCACTTCGACAGAGAAGCCACAGTATTTCTCAATTCAAATAAATACATCAACTAGCATATTCTGTGCTGCTCCACATTATTCCAATCAAAATACATAGACTTTAGTGCTCTGCATTATGGCAGCCCAATAAAGATGCTCTCTCTGTCTCTATGTCTATTATAGCAGAGGTAGAGATGATAATCAAATAAAGCCCAAGAACAACAGTTTGATTTCGGAAGCGTTACTTCTAATAAGTTCCAGATAAGTTACAGATTCAATTGCTCAATTTCGCATTCCTTCATTCAAATGCTAATCTTTGATTTGTTCTAATCTAAGCGCCTGGCGCAAAAATCTCAAAAACAAGTCCCAAGAGTCTCAGAGCTGAATTTGAAGGACCTAATAAATTTGCTTGGTTGTAGTTAAAATTTAAGCAATGACAAAACTGACTTGTTTCATCACCATCGGAATCTTGACATGTTTAGTATGAACACTTCAAACCATTCTATCAGACTATGTAATAAGGACATTCTTAGTCGTATCTACTGCCAAAAAAATCCAGCTATAAAAAGAAGTGTCAACATGCACGATACTGGTTATTAAGCAAAGACTCAGTTGTTTCATGACCGTCAGAATCTTGACATGTGTAAAATGATCGCTTCGTACCATTCTATCAGATTATGCAATACGGACAATCTTAGTTGTAATTACTGCTGCAGAAAAACCAATTATAAAAAGAAGTGGCAACTCGCACAATATTCATCAATTGTTAACATCTTTGCACATGTTAAATCAAGCTTGACATGAAGCCTTTTAACAATTACTACATGCAAAGTTTTTGGTTTGTTTCTAAACAAATTTAAGAAATTGCGTATTCATTATCCTTTGCATTTCATAGGACCACATTAAAAGTAAGCAAGCACCGGGACTCTTTGGTCTCCACAGTGAATAAAAATAAATTCCTGAAAATAAATGGACAAACAATCACAAAAGCAACTCAGTCAACTGCAATCCTTACCACTGAATAGAAAGTGTAAAAACCTCCTAGAAATGATTTGAGTAGTTCTTATGGGAAGCAGACCATCGAGAAGTTTCCTCACATGCTTAAAGCCATTTCTATTTTAATAACCCAGCGAGATTATGGGAAGCAGATCATTGAGAAGTTTCCTCACATGCTTAAAGCCATTTCTATTTTAATAACCCAGTGATCTCCCTCCCTCCCTCTCAATAATTGTGCATGCAAATATCATTTCCCTATAGGAGAGCAGGTTCTCCTTAGAAAAATGTGCATTAAGCGAGAGGGGAAAGTTTTCCCCAAAAAACAGACAAAGACAGACAATGTGAAAATCAAAATTGGATAGGACCTGAAAATACTAGGAAACGTTGGTGAACAAAAGTCCACATATAAACAGAGTGAACTGATTACTGCTGGCCCTGTGCAGTGTCCTGCATTAACTATGTTCCTTCCCATTTTTCAAATGAATATAAAACCGTTGGGTGACAATGACATTGACATCATTAATCAAACAGAGGGAATAATGTCACATTTCGGCATGAGGAAAGTTATCAAACGGACCCTAACTCACCCGACTCTGACTATTGGTTCGATCTAATTCTCACTGTAATCCTAAGAAGATCAAATGGAAGCCCATGTTTGCCAGAATGCAAACCTTTGGTGAGTGACAATAGATCAAATCTAAAGCTCGAAATGGAAGTTACACGAAGTATTCTCCTTAACGTTGAAATAAAATAATAACTTGAGCATCCGATTAAGGTCAAAATAAAGTACCCAATCAAAATCCAGTGCAAGGTTGACTACAAAATTCCTCCCTCCATGTTGTAATAAGCATCAAAACCGGTGCTATGACATCTGACAAACCAACTTGTAAGTGGTTTCCAGCTATAATCGAAACTATTCTATCAATGATGTTTAAAATCCAGAAAGTAGCATGTAGGAAAATCCAGAAAGCCATTTCTATTAAAAAAAATTTTAAAACTGTTCTCATACTTCACGAGCATACAGAAAAAAAAAAACCTAGGATGAGGACTTTGACGAAAGTAATGCTTTGCAAAGTCAAGGTTCTGACATTCTCAATCATTAGCTTCTCGATAGCTGTCTAATGTAACCACATTTAAAGTGCCACATGATACAGATGAGCAAGCAGCAACATACCAAGAGCAACCATCTCTCTTTGCTGCTCCATGTCCTCCAACCAATCATTAACCATCTTCTACATTTAGTCATTGCCATCGTTATCATCTCAAAAACAGCTTGTAAGCAATAATTAACCCAAAGGTTTTGCTAGCAACCAAAGAATATAGCATAGCCGCTCCAGAAACTAGAGCGTTCGAGACGCATCTTATCATAGTTTTAAGTGGGAGTCCATTAAACAGTTCGAGCATCGATAGGAACAGGACTGGTCACCGACATTTTGCTGGAGTTACTTCTAAAACTTAGGGGTATCCGTAAGGAGTGAAAATGGACCCACTTTTCGTCGGGCAACAATCAACGTCCCCGATGGCTGCCGGTGCAAAGTATGCAGCAAAGATCATTCTGATCAGTACAAACTCCCCGGAAACTTAAATCCCTAAGCCAGTGACAACAAGAGAACTCCACAAAAAGTCAAAGACCAAACTACGCAGCTAAAAAACGAAAGAGGAAAGAGCATCTCACTCCCCCCAAGACCAAAAAATAAAAAATAAAAAAAATTGCGGAGCTCTGAGCGGGGAGATCATCAAGTCAGAGATCCAATTCAGCAGCAAAGATCGAACATTTCAAGCCACAACAAACGCGCAACAACCCGTCCAACAAATCCCCCAACTCCCGACCCTCCATTTCCCCGTGCAACGAAGAAGAGCGGGAGCGCTCCGGACTGTGGGAAGATTCAGATGCGGGGAAGTTACCTGCTCGGATGCGAACGTCGACCGGCGATCAAGGGAAGTGGGAAGGAGAGCTGAAGACTCGCGCGCTGCAAGAGAAATCAGCAGAGACACAAGAAAAAAAAAAAAAACCTAAAAATCGAATCGAGGGGGAGCTCAGTGGCGGAGTTCTTTTATTACAGCAGAAGAAGACCTTGACGAAGAAGAAAGAAGGAGATGGAGAAAGATGCCTTGCGTCTTCGCCTGCGCGCGACACGTGGCCTGCACGTTGATTACGTTAATCAATCCTCTTCCTCTTCTTCTTCTTCTTAATATCTCAGCACTGATGCAATGGCTTTGGGTGGGTGGGCGTCGATCGAGGGGTGTTTTGGTAATTTCACGAAGGGACACTGTGGGGGAATCTGCCTTTCTGAGGGCGTATTTGGGATTTCGCGTGGGCCCCCCGCCGCTCCTGCCCAGTTTTTACCGGCTACTTGCGCAGCCTGTGGGGGAGGGCTCGGTTCCCTCGGTTTCAGGCTTTCAGCCCAATTCGCAATTCTCTCCCGAAGTCAGAAACCATGGTTATGGTTGGATTAACAATGCTTTCGGTTGATTCTAATCTTAAATAATTTTGACTCCACACCGTGATCCCTACCTCTCGTGTTCATAGATATGTCAACGGTTTGGTTTGAAACACATCGGATTATGGTTTCATCTATATCCAAATCGAATGATTCATCTATATCTAAATCGAACTGAACGTGGAAAAGCGCCATATGCTTCTTGTAAACTGAATTTAAAACATAATTTGACTTGGCTCAATTCAAGACTTCTTTTCTTCTTCTACTCTCTCTGTTTTTTTTTTTTTTTTCATCCTCCTCCTCCTCCTTTTTTAGCATAACTCTCGAGTCTCGATAAGTATTTTCATTTCTCTCTCCTCATTTCTTTATCCATTCTCTATGGCCATCCCCGATTTCCCTTGCCCCTAATGTTGCTGGCTACCCTCGGCCCACCTTCAAGCTTGACAGCAGGAATCGACCATCTGGATCCACATGATTCTCTCTCTCTCTCTCCCTTCCCCGTCCCCACCTCTAGAATTGTCCTTCCCATGGCCAATTGAAATAGCTTGTTTCTCAAAAAAGAAATAACAGAAAATGACACAAATGGTTCCTAATTATTAGCCTAATGTACAATGTAGTCCCTCAACCTTTAATCTGATTAATACGGTTCAATATAGTTCTTGAATTTTCAATTTGTTCAATATAATTCTAAAACATTTTGTACATGTTTAATTTAATCCTTTAGTTATATGAAAATGTTCAATATTATCATTCTATTAATTCAAGTTTATGGACAATATTAAAAATTTTCATATAATTCATGAACAAAATTGAACGTCTATAATAAGTCCATGAACTAAATTGAATAGATTGATAGTCTAGGGACAACATTGCATGTTGAGCTAAAATTCATGGATCGCAATAAATAAATTAAAAGTTCATGGATTACGTTGTATATTAGGTCAAAATTTAAGAACCATTTGTATCGTTATCTTGAGTAATGTATGAGAATCTACCCCGTTCGAAGCATAAGGCTCGTAATATCTCCTCTGGCATTGGTCATTTTTTAATTTACTCCCTCCATTTGAGCACTCTCGTCACCTTTACAAGATCAAACCAGACAGAGAGTGAACGAACATGTCGGGAATCATCCACAAGAATGAAGAGACGTTTCATGTGGGAAGAGGAGGGCACAGACAGTACAAGAACAAGAAGGACGAGCACAAGGAATGCCTCACCGACAAGATCAAGGACCAGCTTGACAGCAATGTGACATCGTGCGAGGACTAGAGTAGCGGCGACGAGACAGAGAGGAGGATTGAGATTGTGATCGAGGTGCAAATGAGAAGAACAAGTGGAGAGCGTGTTCTTGGCGATCGAAGTGCGAACGGCAACAGAGAAGGAAACGTTCTGGGATGGCTTCGCGTTTTCTGGAATGTGTTTCGGTTTAATGAAACTATGATGATTCTCACTCTTCACCTATTACCCGAACTGAAAGGAGATTTGAATCGAAAAGATTTGAAATTTTTTTGTACGGTTGGAGAATTTTTTACACCCTTGATTTATACAATATTATTATTATACAAAATTTAAAACTCGACTCCTAATAGAAGTATACTTTTCTCTTAATAATTTAGAAAAAGAAAGGAAAAGAAAGGAAACAATCTTAGCAAGCTAATGGCCTGAATAAGAATAATCATACTCAAATCTATTTACTTTGAGGTTGTTAATTTCTTTTATGGAGCTACAGTATATCATCGGCTAAAATTCTACTAGTGTATCATCCGCTAAAATCTAGATAAAGCATAATGTTGTAAATATAATTATGTATTAGAGAAAAAATACACAACACTATTTATTATAATAAAAAAAATATTTCCAAGAAAGCAATAACATAATAAATAGGACATGAGGTGCGGTTAGCCGAATCTCCTTAACATGATTAATTCTTGCCAATAATGCTAAGCAGCTTTATGAATTATCCCTCCCAAGATATAACACCTTGAATCTATTTGTATCAGCATTATAAGAAGAAGACTCTATCGAACACTTCTTAATATTGCCACACTTAGAGGAATATTTTAGAAAAGAAAACTCGAGATGCTCTAGGATTGCTTTGAGCAATTCTTCTTCTATTTTGAACTAAGTAGACACATCTATCTATACATGTGGGATCTTTATGTCAGTTACACTCATATTAGTTGAGTCATTAATGAGTCATGACTTTAATAATAAATATAATAATAAATTTCATAATTACAACAATTAGGACGTGACTTAAATAGACATAACAGCTACACAATTAAAAAAAGTCATTAAAATGTATAATTATAATAATAATTACAACAATCCCCCACATCAATGGCTCAACATAACATTCTTAACTCGAAGAAATCCAAGTGTGCCTGTGGAAATACACTACATTAAGATAAGTAGCTCTCGCTACTGGTCGGTGGACAAAGCCTTAAATCCCCAATTGTTGGAGTAAGCCTAGACAATAGACCTCACATAGAATATCTCTGGATCAAGATTGATTCTTGTTTGTGTTCATTCTTTTGGCCATGAACCTCTCAAGATTTATGCGTGCTTTAAAAAAATCTAGTTTTTAAAGATTTTCATCGAGTTGACTAGCTCCATGTATATAAGTGCATTCTTATCAAATGTATCCCACCATACCTTATTAGGATGTTGGAATCCAAGCTATATAAGAATCATTAAATGTAGAGCGTATCCTTTAAACGTTGTAGGTAGCATTATTGCATCATAGGAATGGGAGCTAGTGCACAAATTAGAGTTTCCAAAATTTGCATTATCCTATTAAATCTAGTCCATGGGATCTCCAATTGCTAGGTTAGGTGTCCATCTTGGAACCTCTTTTAACACCATTCCCATCGATACACAGTTTATCTGCTCTTTTGACAAACCTTTTGTAAGCGGATACGTAATGTTATCTTTTGACTTTACAAAGTCCAAATAATTTTTTTTTATTTGAGAGCAACTGCCTTATGATATTATGTCTATGGCGAATGTGTTTAGAGTTATCATTATATATCACGTTTTGTGCTCTTATAATCGTTGCTTCATTGTCATAATCAATGCTTATCGGAGGCACGCGTTTTAGCCACAATGGAATGTCCTTAAAAAATTACTGAAGCCACTTTATTTCTTCAACAGTTTTATCTAAGGCAACAAACTTAGATTCCATCGTGAAACGCGCTATCAGAGTTTTCTTTGAGAATTCCATGATACTACAATACCTCCTAGCATAAAAACATATCCGCCAGTTGAGTTCAATTAATCGGAATCCAAAATCCAATTGGCATCACAATAATCTTTTTAAATAGCTGGATATTTGTTATGTTGCAAAACATAGTGCTTGGTCCTTTGCAAATAACTCAATATTTGCAAAAGAGCATTCCAATGCTCATGACCAAGATTGTTTGTATACTAGCTTAGTTTTCCTACTAAGTGCGTAATATCTAGTCTAGTGCAATTCATGATGTACATGATATTGTCGATCACTTGAGAGTACTCTAACCGTTTAATACTATTTCCAGTATTATTTCTTAAAGTTAAGGATGGAAGAAAATGATTCTTCGCATTTTTAATGTTGAACCCTTTAAACCTCTCAACCTAGATCATCATAATTCCTTAAAATCTAGATGCCAAGCATAACATCCACAAAACTCATGTCTTTCATCTCAAAGTTTTACTTGAAAACATTCTTGGTGATTTTGATAACCTCAATGTTATCTTCAAAAATCAGCAAGTCATTGACATATAAACAAATAACTCCACATCTAAAAGTCATGGATTTAGTATATATGCATTTGTCAAACTCATTGATTTTATCCATTTTGGATCATCATATGGTCAAATTTTTCATGCCTTTGTTTATGAGCTTGTTTAAGTCCATACAATGATTTGGCAAGTCTACACATTGTGTTATTATTTTTTGACCTTGAATCCTTCAGGTTGTTCTATATAAATCTCTCCATCGAGATTATTATTCAAGAATGTAGTTTTCACCTATGTAGCATTGACATGGACATGTGACACGACATGACACAACACGCTGATGTGTCATTTCTAAAAAAGTAAAGAATTCCAACACGTTCCGACACATATATATGTACAAATAACTAAAAAACAATAAAAAGAGCCTAAAATTAATCTATACTAAAAACGGTAATATTACATTTGTTAATATCATTCATTATTTTAATTTGACAAATTCAACTACATTTCATTGCAAAACTCCATAAAACTTAGAGGAAAAAACAAGTAATCCACATTCTACTATTAAATTTAAAATTTTACAATAAGAAAAAAAATCAATATTTCACCATCAAATATAAGAAAAAGTCATCATCCACATTATCCACTTCTTATACAACAACTCCATCTCCGACTTATTAAGTGAAAGGCTTGCAACTTCAAACACCTCAATATCTTCAAACATGTCCAATGCATCTCTGCCAATATCTCAAATCTCGGTCTCTCTTTTTGCATACTATGGGTTTTTCCTTGATAGAAGATAAAGATTACTATGAATGAAAACAAAATCTTTTGCACATTTTTGGGTTATCTTATTTCTTCTCATCGAGTGTACATATGAGTAAGTACTCCAATTTCTCTCAGCACATGATGGAGAAGAAAATTGTACAATAAGCTTTAAGGTTATGCTTTGAAGTATCAAGTGAAAGGCTTGCAACTTCAAACACCTTAATATCTTCAAACGTGTCCAATGCATCTCTGCTAATATCTCAAATCTCGGTCTCTCTTTTTGCATACTGTGGGTTTTTTCTTGATAGAAGACAAAGATTGCTATAAATGAAAACCAAATCTTCTGCACATTTTTGGGTTATCTTATTTCTTCTCATTGAGTTCACAAATGAGGAGGTGAGGACACCTGGAGTGCCATAACTTGGCACGCCGGGACACTTAAGTGCCATAACTTTAAAATGGTACACTTAAGTGCCATCATCGGAGTAAAATGGGACACTTAAGTGCCATCATCGGAGTAAAATGGGACACTTAAGTGCCAATCCGGCCAAAAACCGGTCAAAATGCAGACATGGCATTTTCCGGCGACTTGCTTAACTGATGTGGCAATTTTTTTTTAAAAAAAAAAGCACATGTGGAGGAGGAAAACGACGTCGCCCCATCCACTGTGCATTTGGCCAAACTAAACGACGTCGTTTTTCGGTAGTGTTAAACGACCTCGTTTGGTTTATTTGGATTTTAACATTTCGTCAGTTCACACTAGGTCTGACGTCCTCTCCATCCATCGCCGTTCACAGCTCGCCGTTCGCAGGTGATCGCTCGCCGTCGTTGCTCGCCGTCGTCGCTCGTCGTCGTCGAGCGCCGTCATCGCTCACCGTCGTCGATTTGCTCAGGTTTTTTCTCTTCTTCCTCTTCCCTGTGGTGAAATTAGGGCTCCGACTCGTTTATTAGGGCTCGGACTTCAAATTTGGGGGTCGGCTGGGAAAGGTCAGGCTTGATGTGAGATTTATGGCTGAGATGTAGTGCTACAATCCTATTGGGGGGTTCGAATTGACAGTTTAGGAGCGGCATTGAAATATAGGCTCGGTGTAGGGCTCGGCGGGGGGAAAATTAGGGTTCAGTGTAGGGCTCGACGTCGCCTCATCCACTGTGATGTGTGATTCATTTAGGGTGTTGAATTGTGATGTGCGAAAGTAATTTGTAGTGGTTGGATGTGAAATGTGTGATGATTGGTGATTGTTAGGGTTCAGAGTATTGGACTTTGCACATGTTCGAATCGAAGGTTGTGGGGATGGGGAGTTTTGGATATTTTTTTAATAAATTGCATTGTTGAGGACCCATGTTGAGGAATCTCTCCATATTTTAAAGAAATGCGATGGCATAATCAAAGCAGTTGTTGGGTCCCATCTTTATTTTTATTTGTCCTTGTCCTGAGGCCTCTTGTTTTCAAGCTGCAGCTGTCGTCTGACCGCATCTTCCCTCTCTCTCCTTCTTTTCTTTTCTTTTCTTTAATAAAGAGTGTAGGGACCTCCACTTGCAATTGTCTATTCTTTGTGAATGTGGTCCCAAAAGTTAATTGTATATTTGTCCTCTTTTGTTGCAGAAATGGCATATAAAGACTATGTTGCTGTCATCGTTTACTACGGTGGAGATTTTGTGATTGGGGAGGATGAGTGGGAGTATGAGGGGGGGAATGAGGGTACTATCTTTGTAGATATAAAGAAGGCATCTTATATTGGATTTGTTAGGGATATAGTGACATTTTTGCCTTGTAGAGTACAAAAGTTATGTCTTGTGTTCCTGGGAAAGGCTTGAGAGATGGTTTGAGAGTTTTGGAAGATGATAATGGTTTTAGGGATGTCTTATATCATTATCTTCATGGCGAAGAGGCGAAAGTGTTTGTTGAAAACAATAGTGAGGACGAAGATGATGACAGAGATACCACCCAAGTAGGAGAAGGAGGAGATGAAGTAGGTCATGATGGACAGGATGGGGAGGAGAGGGGCGCAGATGCTGTTCACCAGAGTGATTGTGACATGGGTGATGTCACCATCACTGAATTAGATTGGGAAGTAGCTGAATCCAGTGACGGTGATGATGACGATGACGATGAAGGGTTGGCGGCCGAAGCTGAAAATTTGTTAATCTTAAGTGATGCCGACGATGAGGAGCTTACACGTCAAGGAAAAAACAAAGGGACTTTTTGTCGATAGATTTGCAACTTTGCATGTAACTGTTCATCCAAACAGACGAAGGCCCTGCAGATGTTGGTGTTGCTGGCCGGCCAGTCCCGGAGACAGATTATGAAGAAAGCATCGACACCGCAACTTCCGAGGACGAAGTTGAAGAAGATCAACGAGCCGTGCGTAGAAGGAAAAGTAAGTTTCCTTCCTATGATCCATCTCTTGCGTCTCCTACTTTGTCGTAGGTATGAAATTCCATGATGCGATACAATTTAGGGAAGCTATACTGAGTTCTTCCATTGCTGCACAAAGAAATATTGATTTCATTAGAAATACCAAGAAATTTGTAAGAGCTAGGTGTTCGCAGCAAAACTGTCCATGGAAGATTTACGGTGCGTTTATTAAGAAGAGTGGGTCTTTTCAGATTAGAGCCTACCAAGAGGAACACACTTGTTCCATTAATTTTCAAAACAAAAGGGTAACAAGTGCATGGTTGTCCAAGCACTTCTTCGATGTGATCAAGGTGATGCCCAACTTGAAACTTGCTAACTTTAAGATGTTGGTGAAGGAGCGTGTAGGCATCAATGTATCTAGGAATCAGTGCAAAAGGGCAAAGCAAAAGGTGATAAAGGTACTTATTGGTCAGTATGCTAAGGAATATGGGCAGGTGTGGGAGTATGCTTTGGAGTGTAGGCTGCAAAACCCTACAAGTAGAGTGTATGTAGAGGTGATTGAGAGACCGCTTCCTGATCATGGGACCAAGTTCGATAAGTTCTATGTGTGCTTTGATGCATGCAGACGAGGATTTTTGGCTGGTTGTAGACGGATTATAGGATTGGACGGCTGTTTCTTGAAGGGCTTGTGCAAGGGAGAATTATTGGCAGCGATTGGAAGAGATGCCAATAACCAAATGTTCCCACTAGCTTGGGCTATTGTAAAGATTGAGAACAAGGACAATTGGTCCTGCTTTTATAAAAATCTGATGGCTGACTTGGAGATAACAAACGGGGAAGGGTGGGCATTCACGAGCAACCAACAGAAGGTAATGCTTGTTTTTTGAAAAATTTAGTCAATAGTTTGCTTTGCTTTGTAATATGAACATGTAATTTGCTCTAGTATTTCTTACTTTGATTTATTGCAGGGATTGGTTTCGGCAGTAGCCGAGTTGTTGCCCCATGCTGAACATCGAATGTGTGCACGGCACATATACGGAAATTGGGCAAAGAAGTATAAAGGGGATAAGTTGCAATTGCAATTTTGGCAATTAGCAAAGAGTGCAAACATGGCTGACTTTAGAATAGCCAAAGAAGGACTGCTTCAGTTGACAAAGGAATGTTATGCTACTCTATTTCAACTAGAACCGAAGCATTGGTGCGGGGCATTCTTCAAAGGAGGAGTTCAAGTGCGATAACGTCGACAACAACATTTGTGAAGTATTTAATTCAAAGATAATAGATGCCAGATGCAAACCAGTCATCTCAATGCTTGAAGATATACGAGTTGCGGTTATGACTCGGCTGCAGAAACAAAGAGATGAGGCTGCAAAGTGGACAAGACAATATGGTCCTAGGATTGTGAAGAAATTGGATGAGAACTTGGCTGTAAGTACGCATTGTCATCCCATTTGGAATGGAGATGACGGATATGAGATAATGAAGGGTGCATATAAGTATGTTGTCAATATAGGAAGTAGGAAGTGTTCATGTAGAGCATGGCAAGTAAGTGGAATTCCATGTGCACATGCCATATGTGCCATCCAGTTGAAGGGCGACAATACATATGATTACATCGATGATTGGTACCATAAATCAAAATATCTTGCTTCCTATCGCTTCATGATGCGGAGACAATTAGAAGTAGCAAGTTTTGGGAGCCCACGGATCATGAAGCACCTCAACCTTTGCCACTGAAGAAGACAATTGGAAGGACAAAACGAAGACGAAGAATGGCGGAGGGAGAGGTCTCGGGTCAGCAAAGAATGAGCAGGCAGGGTGCAAAGATCACGTGCTCTTATTGTCGCCTAACAGGCCACAATATTAAAGGTTGTCAATTGAGGAAGCAACAACGGTTGAGGCAAGGTGAAGGGCCTAGTGAAGAGACAGATGGAGAAATGCATACAACAGGGCCAAGTGAGTCGACTGTTCTTCAGTCAACAAGTAGAACCCCGGTAAGTTATGAAATTTATTTTATGTTTATGTTGCTTTCTTGTCGTTTATCATAAAAAATGTACATAATATCCTATTTGGCCTTGTATGTAATGTGTTTGTTAGGTCACAAGAAGAACCTCGATGAAGTCATGAAACCGAACACTGCTCAAGAAGGCAAGGTAGAACACAGCCAGTGAAGGATTGGCCCAAGCAAGATCACGGCCACCAAGGATTAGCCCAAGCAAAGATCACGGCCGGTGCGGTCGATCGTTCTTCAGCGAAAAAGAAATACCCGTGCTAAATTCAACCAATTTGTATTCAGTTTTTATTATTATATGTCTCGATATTATATTTATGGTATCTTTTGGCCTCTTTCTCGTGTTCGAAGAAAGCAAGTTCGAACTCAACTGCCAACTGAAGGGCCATCACAGGAGCCACCTCAATGATCATCACAGGAGCCACCAGAAGAATCACTGCAAGGGGCACCACAAGTACCACCACCAAGTACCACCGTAAGGCCCAACGAAGGAGGTGTCACTGAAGTTGAAGGGCTACACAGAAGGACAACTAGAACAAGGCCAGGTGAAGGGGCAGGTACACAAAGGCCATCTAGAAGACGCCCAGCACAATTGGTCGAAGAAGCCCCGGCTATAGTTAAAGGGCCCAAGAAAGCAGGAAAAATGGGCAACAAATCACAAGTTCCTGAAAGTGACGCCCCTATTCAAACAAGAGGGGCACTTGGGAAGAGGTTAAGACAATATGGCTATGGTCTTTATACAGATGAGCGTACTGGAACAGTCATTCTCAATGTAAGTTTTATTGGCTGCATTTAATTTAATTTATGCTGTAGATTTTTGCTAACAATTTATTATTTTTTTGTAGCCTGGGAGAAGTTCAGAAGTTCTTATCTCAGGCCCAACTCAAGAATCGATGGCTGCACCAACAAAAAAGAAAACATCAACATCAACTGTGCCAACAAAAAATAAGAGAAAGAACCTAGCTCCAGCTCCAGCTCCAGCTCCAGCTCCTTTTGATTCAATTCGGCCTAGGATATTTGCAGCTCCATCTGAGTCAGTGGATACTGAGAAGGTTGAAGAAGAAGTTGCACGTCCAGTTAGAAAGAGTGCCAGAATTATGAATCAAGTGAAAGGCCCATCGAAAGGAGGACGAACAGGGGGTGTCGTGCATATTGATTGATGAGATGAGATGTGATATTTGTGGATCTTAGGAGTAAAAACAGTCATGTAAACGATGATGTTGTCGTGCATATAGAAAGTCTCTGGATGGTTATCTTTTGTTTTGAAACTTTTCTTTAGTTTGTCATTCATTGATGTTATCAGACTCAGACTTGATGAAATATCAATGAAATGATCTTGTGCTGCTTTTCAATTTATGTTGTTGTTTATCATGGATTCTGCTTTTACTTGTTGCTGCTGCTGTTGGTGTTCTGTGGTGATAGCTGAAGTGCTGGTGTATCTGGTGATGGTGGATGGTGATGTTTGGTGATAGTCAGTTTGTTCTTGGGGTGCTAATGTGGTGGCTGGGGTGCTGGTGTGGCTGGTGGTGATGCCTGGTGATTATTGGTTTTTGGTGGGGGTTATAGGCTTAAGCAGCTACACCTACAAGGGTACAAGTGTGCAGTTTGCACATCTTACACCATGTGTACTGGTGCAAACTAGTGCAAGGCTAAGCTTGCACTAGTATCTTGTGCAGCAACGCCACCAGCATTGTGGTGGCTGGAGCGCCTAGTGCGTAGTGTGGCTAGTGGTGATGGTTGGTGGTGTCGCCGGTGCTGGTGGCTAGCACAATTTTTATAGAAAACCCACAAAAAAATTGGCACTTAACTGATCCTATTATAAAAAAACTTGGCACTTAACTGTTCACTTTTAACTACAAGTGACACTTAACCGATCACTTTAACAATAACTTGACACTTAAGTGATCCTTTTTTCATCGCGACTAGCACTTACGTGATTACTAAATACAACTTATGGCACTCGAGCAATCATTCATGTTTGTCTTGTGTATATGTTGGTCTGCATCAAAACAGAGAAGATGATGGTAAACTTATGGCAAGTCCATACGACAGCACAAACAACAACAAAGCAACAATGATCTTGTTCCACAACAACACCATTTTTAACTATGGCAATCGGAGAAACGTTTTCTCATTTTCAAGTACTTTACATTTCATCATAAAGTACAATAGACAGCAAAACAACACCATAATACACGCTTGGTAACACTTTCGTTCAATTTTCATCATTGGAACTTCATTCTCGAAAGGTTTAGTTGAAGATGCTTGAGCGTGCATTGAGACTTCATTCTTCAAAAGTTTAACTGAAGACACTTGAGCTTACATTGAGTCAACATCGTCCAAGTCGTCCACGAACACAGATGGAGATTGCTGTCTTTTATGAAGTAGATCCAATATCACCTCTGTCGCTCGGTCAGAGAACTTCTCATCGATCCATTTGAAGTATTTGCACTTCGATGCTTCTTTATATCGGGCGCATCCATAAAATCTTCTCCCAGGATTGATTTGAGTCCACGATGTTCTTCTTGGACTCGGTAACCCACAAAAACAGAAATGCTGGCCTTCTCCTTCGCTTCAGTGAGAGGAAATTGAGGCGCTGCTGCGAGTCCTGCTCTCCATTTCCAAGATTCGACGAAGGAATTTTGGGCAAATGAAAATTAGGGTTCGAGACTTCAATTCGAGCACTTCAATAGGGATTTTGGCCGATTTAGGGTTTTAGATTTGGAGCATTTGGGGAGACGACGTCGTTTCTGGTGAGTGAGAGCCGACTCAGCTCTCCGGCGAGCCACGTAGGCAAAAAATAGTAATAAAATATTGCCACGTAGAATTTCCGGCAAGGGTCGCCGGAGGTGGCACTTAAGTGTCCCACTCGAAAAAAAAAAGTGGCACTTAAGTGTACCGTTTTGAAGTTATGGCACCTAAGTGTCCCGGCATGCCAAGTTATGGCACTTGTGGTGGACTTCTGCCCACAAATGAGTAAGTACTCCAATTTCTCTCAGCACATGATGGAGAAGAACATTGTACAATAAGCTTTAAGATTATGCTTTGAAGTATCGGTGCACGTGCACCATAATTAACCCACAAAGCCTTAGGATCAATAGAATACTGATTTTGAATGGAATCAAAATCTGTAAAATTCTCATTTTTGCTTGCAAAATCTACATACTCAAAATTCACCTTGTTGCGTTCATTCAAGTTAGTAAAGTATTTTCTAAAGCATTTTAGTCTTTCTTGATTGATCTCCTTATTCTTCTATGGAGAAACTCGAGTAGGATCTTCATTGAGCCATTGATTACTATAGTACCTTTATTTAATAAAATAAAATAATAATAATAATAAATAATAATAAATAATATGAGTATTATATTATCATGTCAAAGAAAAAATAACTACTAAAGTAATAATCTCATTCAATTTTAGAACTTACTTGGGATTTAAGGCATGTGTCAAGCAATGAAGTAGAGTGTTGTTCCTCATCCAATGATCCACAAGAATTATATGAACCATTTCATAAAATGTAGACTTTTCATTCAACTTTTTCACTTCATATGCATATATAAATTTATTCGTTTTTTTGATCATTGAACCCCACATATCATAAACTAAGTGAAGGCAAGGCTTATCGGTGTCACAAATTTTAAGCATGTCATTAATAGGAGCCGTAAACAAAATATATAATCAATCGAATTCCACAAAAAATCATCCAATACCTTCTCCTTGACAAATTTAGCTTTCCATTGATTATCATTTCAATAAATATTCAATTTATTACAAATCATCATGTTTCAAAGACCACTTCTTATTAACTTGAATCTCATAAACATCACAATCATCGAAGTAAAACGTGTATCCGTTATGAAAAGCAACTTCAAGCTAACAAACTCATTGTATATTACTAATCTTATAAAATGATTCATGATGAAATGTTTAATTTGCATAATATTTGAAATCTAATTACATTCCTCATAAATTACTTGATTAATCTTTGTATTTTTAGCAATACAAATGTTCTTCAAAGCTAGATTAAGGATGTGCACTACACAAAACGTCCACATAATGGATGAAAATTCTTGCTCAATAAGTTATCCCGCGCTCTTACAATTTGAAGCATTTTTTGTAATTACTTGGACCACATTCTCATGTCCAATTTTATTGATAACTTCTTTCAACAAGTTAAAAATGAAATGCATATATTTTGTTTCTTTCGAGCAATCAACCGATTTTATAAACATTGGTTCTCCATCCAATACCACCATAAAATTAATAAGCGGTCTCCTTTATGAGTCGCTCTATCCATCACTCATAATACTTACACCATTTTCCTTCCATATGCTTTTAATAGGTGCATACAACTTATTAATATTTGCCTTATCTTTTTGCAACAAAGTGATCCTCAACAAATTATATTTCAATGGTACATATCTCGCAATATTATGATTAGCGATATAAGTGAAAGCAAATTGAAAATAAGAATTCTTTGCTAGGTTAAATGGTAAGCCCACCAAATAGAACATCCTAGCAATCTCACAATCTGGGACATTCCGATTGAGACATATTAAATGCATTCTCAAGTGATTTTCCACTCCAACTTCTAACTTTCTTTTTTTAGCATTAATAAATCCATTCCATCACCATCGCCACTAAGTGAAAAACTAGAAAGGGGTAAATATACATTTCTAGGTACAATACTCATTAATTTAGTATTGACATCTTCCTTTAATCTTTCCATCTCCAAAAGATCTTTTTTTTCTACTTTTGTGTATTTTTCAATTTCTTTTCCACTTATCATCAACAATTGGCCCTTCACTCTTGTGTATGAGTTCCTAAAATCTTTTTGACAAAAAACATATCTCCAAGACAAGTTTCCCCCGCATCATTATGATTAACTAACTTCATAGCAATACATCCATAATGGTTGTTTTACAACTTCATTGCTGGAGGTAGGTGGTTGTATATTTGAAGTACTACTAGTTATGTTTGAACTTGAAGACATTCTACAAAAAAAAAAAAAAAAATACAAGAACTATAAGTTTAATATATATTACAAGTAAATGTAATGGCAAAAAAGAAAAAAATTCATAGCAAATAGAAAGATGTAAAAAAATTCAATAATCTAGATGTACTTAAAAAATAAGCATGTTACTATCAATTGCCACAAGGTTTCTTAGTTAAAAGTAATTAAGGAATATTGTTAGCGACTGGAAGCACGTTGCGGGAAGCAACTAAAAGGACATGTCAGCAATGACTAGAAGCAAATAACAAAGATGATGGCATAGTAGCAACAACAAACGATGGCAAAATAGCAACGAACAACATCGAACAACAATAAATTAGAGCAAGCAATAATAGATAGCAGCAAGTAGTAGTAAACAGCATCGATGAACAGTAGAAATTGACGATGAATAGCATTAATACAACAGAACAACAACGGGAAACAATAGAAATTGTCAAGGAACAGCAGTAAAATGATAAGATGCTTAACTGGGAAGAAGTCCATTCCAAAGTATACGCTTTTTGGAATCTAATCAACGTTTTACTCCAATGAAATATACATGGTAAGAGTTAAATGAAAAGATGCCTAACTGGCCGTTGTATCAGTCCATTGAAACCACACGCAAGTAGAGATAAACCACACTCAAAGAAAAGATTACCTCACCAAACGAGAAGTTGAAAGTTGAATCTTGGCAGAACCCTACAATAATGAAGACAAAATAGAAAAAAATAAGCAATCCTACCATAGAAACTCAGGCATCCCTACCCTTAGACCCAGTTCAGATAGCAAATTATTTCTGCCAATAGCAGTAATAGAAACCCACACAGCTCCACTCATTATTGATCTAATCGATAGCCCCCCACAAAATCACGCAAGCCTACTAGTTCTAGATCAAGAATTGAATCACAATTACCCACTACAATCGAACAAGCCATTGCAAAAGTTATGATAGAATTCACTTCGTCAGACAATATGGGTAAGACCCATCCAACCTAATCTCTACAAAAACCCACAAGAAATATTGAAAAACAAACAGTTGGAAGGTGGGCAGCAAAAATCAGGCGAACCCAAGTGTCCTGGTCCTATATGAGAACAAGTACAGCGGTCGTTAAGATACCTCAGGTCTTTAAATGCAAATTCCTAAATTGGACTATAGTTGCAAGACACTAGTTCTGAGGACAATAAGTATGAAACAACTGAAAATATCATTATAATAGAAATTAACAAATAAGTACATAGAAAATACACTCCTCTAAGTATTTAACGGTAGAAGAGACAAAGTTCTTGATCAATTACTAAAGAAACACCTTGCACGCCAAAAAGAACCAAACAAGACTTTCTTGATCTTCAGAAAAGAAAAATGAGAAATACAACTATAGAAGCAAACATAATCACCCAAAGCCAGTTAAGTCCTTATTATATAGACAATCTTCCATGCGTAGAAACAGACATACACAAGGTATCTAGAATTAATATAGCATAACATTCTATGCTAATGCAAAGCACCAAAGGAACCAAAGAGAAGTAGCTATCTATTTATTACCATCAAGTCATCAACAAGAAATAAAGGAGGAGAAACAAAAGGAGGTGTTATGGCTAATTTACCAAGCACTGTATTCACTTCCATTGCATTCATTTGGATGTTCGGCGTGGTTTTAGGTGACATGCCCGACACCTTCACATATGACATTTGCAACACTATAGTTTATGCAAGCAATGATTCCTATGGAAACAATGTAGCTTATGTCATCGAGAATATGGTGCTCATCACTGTAGAAGCTCAGAGTGCCTGATTGCTTGATGCGTCCCCACCTTAGACCAAAAAAAGCCTTTGTGGACTGTCTTGACCTTAAAAGGTTGGCTTTTGTGGGATCAAATATTTTAGGGTTAATACCCTGAAAAACCCCAAACTGGTACACCTATGACAAATTTACCCAAAATTATTTTTTTGACAATGAAAAACCAAAAAATGGTATACTTGTGACAAATTTACCCCAAATGACCATAAAAAAACCTTAAACCGGTACATTTATGACAAATTTGCCCCTAACTAATTTATTTGGCCGCAAAAAGTAAATTTGTAACAAATATATCATCTGCTAAATTGGATTAATACCACAAAAAAATCACAAGAATTGTAAATTGTGATAAACGGAGCGTAAAATCCCAAATTGGTATACCGGTCAACCGTCACATGTCATTTAACTTAATAATTTGACGGTAAAATTTAACGAAAGCTAACATAGGGTAAATTTGTCATAAGTGTACCAGTTTGGAGTAAATTTGTCAAAAGTATATCAGTTTTAGATTTTTAATGGTCAAAAAAATAGTTTGAGATAAATTTGTTATAGGTGTACCAATTTAAGGTTTTTCAGGGTATTAACCAAATATTTTAATAACCCCCAAGAAAAAGATATTAAAAATTGCATATAGTAAAAATGGAGCAAGAAAGGGGTAAGAAGGCCATTCCCTAGAACTAAAAGCAAGAGGAAAAAGAAAGAGGCCAGGACATTTGCAACAGAGGGCAATAAGGCAACCACGCCCACCTGATCAGATGGAAAATATCAAATTCCATGCTAATGGTAGTCAGACGATCGAGAATTGACAATTCCAGGGCATCAAAGAACTCGCCATCCCCCCCCCCCAGTTGAAACTGATAATTACCGCTCTTGAAATACAGAAACAGCAAGTGGAGCACACGGCGAGATGTGAAGAGAGGATCGTCACCTTTCCACACACTGATCTTCAGAGCCTCCCTGTTGAGCCCTCTCACGTAATTCCCCAGCACTTCTGTAAGAGGTTTGTCGGCTTGTGGGCAATTGCGACGGCATGAACACACGAAATCATCCATCAATCATAATAAAGGCAACCAAAACGACCCAAATCCCCTATTTCCCCGCACTAGCTCTAGGGTTCGCAAAAAAATCCCAAATCGAATTACAAAAAAAAATCTAAAATGTTGAATTGAAAAAGAAAGTGGAATAACGCAACTTGCGTAGATGAGCGAAACGAGATGAAATCGCGAGACAAAGAGAAGCAACGCCTGCAAGAGGTGGAGGTGCTCATCACTCGGTTAGGGCGACAGCCTAACGCTTGCGAGAAGCGACAACGGGGTTAGAGACGGCTGTGGCGGCGAGTGGGGCGGAGGTGCGTGGGGCTACGACGACTGGTGGGGTCCGCCATGTAGGTAGCGAAGCAACACCGATATGAGGAGAGGGGTTTCGATTGATCGAGGACTCTTGGCCAAGGAAGAGAACGAGAAGTGTGATTGAGATTCTGAGAAGCGCTTTTCTTCTTTTATTATTTTTTTATTTTTTTCATATATTTATATTTAGACCCCAGAAGTATTGGAATTTAAAAATAATCCCTTACATGTCGGAATTGCGTGTCGAAATTTTTGACTCATAGGTCGGAGACAATTACTCACGTGTCAGACACATGTCGGGGTGTTAGACACGACACGAAAAGTCCCTGAGAGTGTCGGTGCTTCTTAGATTTTTACATCTATCTGATGTACCTGTAAATTGTATGGCGAAGCTGTAGCAATCAATATCCTACCCGATAACTATTACAGATGAATAAGTATCAAAGTAATCTAAACTGTCGCTTTGTCTTCACTTTGGCAACAAGCCGTAATTTATACTTTTTAATGGAACCATCAGCTTTACGCTTTCTTTTAAAAATCCATTTACATCAAATTGGTTTATTTTCTAATGGAAGATCATTCAATTTCCAAGTGTGATTACTTATGATAGAATTAATCTCATTGTTAACATCTTCCTTCCAGTAAGGAGCATCTAGAGTTGGTATCACTTTTTGAGACATTTAAGGCTCACCTTCTAACATGTACGCTATAAATTCAAGTCTGAAAGATTTTTCGATCCACAACCACTTGCTCCTTCGAAATTTGGCTTTGTGTGTCTCAACTTCATCATTCTCAAATTATGACTTTCTTAAGCTGTTATGACAAAGTTCACCATGATTTATTTTTGCAGGATATATATCCTCAAAGAATTCAGCATCCCTAAATTGAAGAAATGTGTTAGCATGGATTTCTGCATTTTCTTATTCATAAACCAAAAAATTGTATGTGTTGCCTTTTTTAGCATTACCAATAAATATGCAATCCACCATTTTAGGTCTCAATTGAGTTTGTTTAGGAGGAGGAATCGCCACCTTGGCTAGGCATCCCCAAATTTTCAAATAATTGTAGGATGGTAGCCTTCCATTCCATAACTCATATGAAATTCTACCCGTTTTCTTGTAGGACACCTTATTTAAAATATAGTTTGACAAACAAACTCATAGTCTCATATTTGCTAGTTAATAGACAAACATAGTAAAATTGGGTACAATCATTTACAAAAGTCATGGAGTACTTCTTTCTACCTCTACTTTCTACTAATTTTAAATCGCATAGATCATTATGGATTAATTGTAGAGGTTCATTTGATCTTTCAATCGATTTGAATGGTTCCATAGCAAACTTACCCTCAACACAAGTCTCACACTTGTAATGGGCATCCAACTCAACCCTTGGAATAGATAAGAAGACACAACAATGTAAACTAAAGGCTTCACTTTATTAATAACTTTGGGTACAAGAATTTCAAATTTGCATCAATGACATCCACATTGGCTTTGAATAGGTCATTACACAAGTACCATTTTCCCACATACATCCCCCTTTGGAAAGTACAAACTTATCCAATTCAAATACTATTTTGAAACCCTTTTTGACAAATATGGTCCAGAAATTAAATTTTTCCGAATCTCCGGTACATGCAGCATATTTAGTAGGATGATTTACTTGCCAAAGGTGAATTTCACGATCACTTTTCCTCTTCCAGCGATAATTGCTAATGTAGAGTTAGCCATATAAAGCTTATTTTATTCTTCAACCTTTTCGTGAGACAAGAACATGTGTTTATCCACATAGATATGATCTGTGGTACTTGTGTCTAACCACCAATCGATATTTCTCTATACCAAGGATACCTTAGACACCACTAGAGCAGTTAGTATCTCATCCTCTGTCAAATTCATATGCATGGCTGCACCACCACTCTTGCCTTTGTTTGGACGTTTCTTATAATCCTTAGCCCAGTGGCAAGGCTTATTGCAAACATAGCATGTCCCTTGAACTTGCTAGGATTGTTTCTTCTACTTGCCTTTCTCTTGAAAGGACTTCTTCCTCTTCCTATCTTGATTGGAATTGGAAAATTCAATAGTGTTAGCATTTGGTTTTATAGGAGGATTTGCATTCCTCCTATTATCCTTCTTGATTTTGAGGCGCGAAATGAGATCTTTAAGGCTCATCTCTTTCTATTTGTGCTTCAAATAATTTTTGAGGTCTGATCATCTTAGAGGTAGCTTCTCAATAATAGCCGCCACTTGGAATGATATAGGGTGCGTTTGGAATCAACTTTGCAAAGGACTTTGGACTTCTAAAGATACTTGGGCTAAAGCTGAGGTGTTTGGGAACAATTTTAAAATTTCCATTAGGCCAAAGCTGGCCTTCTCAAGGTTGAAAGCCCAAGGCAGGTGAAGGGGTGCCTTGGGCTTTCAGCTTTCTCAGTATACAAGTGGCACTGTTCACTTTTTTTTTTTTTAAATTTTCTTCCAAAACTATCCTCACCTACTCTCGATTTTTCCAGTTTTGCCCTCGTCATTACCACTGTTCATCTTCTTCTCCGTTGAAGGCCGACGACGTGTTCCTCGAAGCTGTGAGCGGCCACCGACGGCTCGGCGTATTTGCGGTGGCCTAGGTGACCGTCGCCGGGGAGTGGTGCAACCGTTGCCCTGTCTAGGTCACAATGATCGCTGTGGGTCGCGGCGAGGTTTGGGTCGCCGACCTCGCCGCGACCCAGATCCGAGGCAGCGAGGTCCTCCTGCGACCTCGCCGCCCCAGATCTTGGTCGCGGCAGTCGCCGGAGGTCGCGCGACCTCTCCGCAACCCAAATTCAGGGGTGGCGAGGTCGCGTGACCCCGCCGCGACCCAGATCTGGGTCGCAGCGGGGTCGTCCGACGTCCGGTGACCCTCTGTGATGGTCTTCAGTGGTCGCCCGATGTTCGGTGACCCTCGTCGATGGTCTTCAATGGTTGCTTGACATCCGGCGACCCTTGCCGGTGGTCTTCAGTGGACATCCAGCGGCCACCTGCCCTTCCCGGCCATCTGCTCTTTTGGTCAACTTTTTTTATTTTTCTTTTGATAATTTTTTTTATCACCAAAGCGCTTTGTAAATATAATTCTCTCATACACCATTTTGCTCAAAAGTACTTTAAATGGGCTTTCAAATTACAATTTTACCAAACACACTTTGCATTTTGAAAAATACATTTAACTCAAAGGTCTTTGCATTTTCCTAAAAACTTTCTCCAAAAACCCTCCCAAACACACCCACAATAAGTAAATTCCTTCAACAAAGATGTTGTTCAGAGTTATTTGCACTTCCTAGACTTGGTTCATGATAGATTTAAAATCCACCATTTTAAAATCCAAGAATTTGGCAACCACAAATTTCTTGATGTCTGCATTCTCAATTTTGTATTTCTTTTCTAAAGACTCTCATAATCAAGTTTAGCGGCGTTTCAATGTTGTAGTAAACATTATATAAGAAATTTACTAAACAGTTAATGATATAATTTAACATAGGAAGTCCCTGTGCTTCCAAGCCTCCTAGGCCCTGAGCATCATGACATCTAGCTCTTCTGGACTAATTAATAGGTACACCTCCGATAAGAACTTGAGCAGATTCAATGCGATTAGATAGAATAACATTTTCCTGTTACCATTGCTTGAAGCCCACATCGATGAATTTCTCTGGTTTCTCATTTGGTGTTACTGGAGTTGGTATCATCAGATTAGGCAAAGCTTGTTGAACCATCCCTCTAGAAATTAAATCATACACCATTTAGCTTGCACTGTTTTGAAAAACAGTCTCAAGTATATCAGTCAAGGAACTTATACCCGTATCACCATAGATGCTTTCAGCCAGAAGGCTCGCAACATTTGTTGCTACAATACCAAGCCATGAGGTTGGAACCTTACCAGTCGAAACAACCATAGGATCATCCCCATAAATATTCTGGACATCATTAGGTACTTGATTGTTATTAGCCATCTCGATTTTGTGACAAACCAATAAACAATAAAGAAGTTAATCGTCTTATGATTGTTGGAAATATAATTACATATTAGAGAAAAAATGCACAATATCGTTTGTTGTAATAAAAAAATAATATTTTCGAGACAGCAATAACAAAATAAATAAAATGTAAGGTACGGCTAGCCAAATCTCCTTAAGACAATTCGTTTCTGTCAACGGTGCTAAGTAGCTTTACGACCTATGCCTCTCAAAATACAACACCTCGAAACCTATTTGTTTCGATATTATACAAACAGGAGTTTATTGAACACTTCTTAAAATTGCCACAGAATATTTCAGAAGAGAAAATTCAAGTGACACACTAGGATTGCTTTGAGGAATTCTTCTTTTAGTTTGAACTAAGTGGACATGTATATTTATAGACAAGGGATATTCATGTCGGTTATGCTCATATTAGTTGAGCCATTAACAAGTCGTGTTGGTTATGCTCGCGTTAGTTGAGCCATTAACCTTTAATAATTAATATAATTATATTAATTTCATAATTATAATAATAATTGCAACCTATATTACCATCAATCTAATCCAAAATCTAACATTTGGGTTAGGATTTCAATGAGATATCTATTGATCAAGATTCAAGGTGAATTTAATAATTTCAAAAACATCATTTGAACAATCTTTAGGAAAATGACGCATTCGACAATTGTAAACAATATCCGCTTAATTGTTACATGATAGTGTTTGTTAAAAGCCTAAGTCAGTTAAAATTGATATATATATATATATATATATATATATATATATGTGTGTGTGTGTGTGTGTGTGGAAATTAAATAAAATGATAATATAGTACTATGGGTTTTGTCGTTGAAGATTGATGGTTTGGGAGAAAAAAAAATTTAAATAAATCGTTTATTTCGCTTGAAATAATTAATTAATTAACTTTACCAAAAAAATAATTAATTAATTAAAAATATTTTTCAAATAGTTAATTTTCAAACAAGCAAGGTGTGGAAGTGAAACCAGAAACCCTACCTCTCTTCTAAACCCACAGCCTCCGCCTCTCTCTCTCTCTCTCTCTCTCTCTCAGTCTCTCTTCTCTCCTCTCCCTCGCGCCGCACCGCCGCACTCTCCCGCCGCCGCCGCCGCCGCCGCCGCCGTCGGACCTATCTCGTTTCCGACGCCTGCGCGACCCAGCTCTGCGGCGATTAAAAGAGGGAGCTTGGCATACCTCAGTTTTGGCGAGATGGACAAGAGCATGATGGGCGACCTGGACAATCTTCCGGAGGAAGACAAGCTTAGAATGTCCTCCATGATCGACCAGCTCCAGATCCGCGACAGGTTCTCTCCCTCCCGCCTCCATCTCTTGCTTTCTTTAACCTCACTCGTGATTCGCCATTCTTCGCTGGACGCCTAATTATGCCCGAAGGAATTAGCCTTGCGTGATTCGAGTGGTTTAGTTCGAGTTCTAAACAATCATGTCGGGTCTTCCGTATCAGCTTGGTGTGATTTGCCACTTGTATCTGCTATTGTGGATAAAAGGGTTTGACGGGTCTCTTAAAAGTTCCTCTTTTTACCTGCCGATTTCATACTCTGGAGAGTCGAGGATGGAGAGTTTGCATTTCGCTGTGTTTTATTCTTGAAGGAGTGATGGGGGATTGACATTTCACTATATGAAGCTTACTAGCTTCTTTTACTTCCTGCAATGTGGAATTTCTTCAATTGTCGTTTGCTGGCCGAGAAACCGCGCTAAGCAGATCTGATTCGGACCTGTAAATGTGATGGTTCTCTATCAACATGGGTGCGCTATGCATTTGGCTTCACATTTGCCTATGTTCTTACCGAAAAAGGGTTGCATCTGGATTTGTCTTTTGCAGCTCTATGTTCTTGTGAAGCTATAAGAAATGTTCTCCTTTAAAACCAGTGTAGCGTGCGTGCTGCTTCTGGACGTTTTGGGAACGACATGCGCATTTTGTTTTCTCTCCTGGATTTCTTGTTAAGTTTGTCGAAATTTGTGGCCATCATAGTTTTTTTTTTTTTGGTAAAGGTAAGAGATTGTGGGGATCATAGTTCATATCCAGTAGAGTTTTTTTTTTTTTTTTTTTTTTTTTTTTTTTTTTTTTTTTTTTAATATCGTCATGTCTGTTTGCTATTCATTTTAACAATGAATTGGCTACATGGAAGTTGTTTATAACCATGTTATTGCTTAAGAACTTTTGTTTACTTCATTCATCCTGTGTTTTGTATGAAAGTTCTGGCCTGTATCAAAGTGTAAAGATATGCTATGCAATGTTGGGCTGACATTAATTGAACGCCATTACCTACTTGGATTCGGAATGAAGATATCGTGTTGCACAAGTTGGTCTTGGTTGAGCTCCCAAAAGCCGAGGGAAGGATGGATGTAGGAGTTTAGTGCCTGACAGGTTCACAGGAGCTGGGAATGGGCTGGCCCAAAACTTACTACATTCATTTTAACTATCTTTCACATTTGCCTGCAGAAACAAATTTTCATCCTTTATATTACAAACTCATCAATCTTGTCCTGGATTTTCTTTGCATGGTCTAAGGAAGAGGATGAATCCACCAAGTTGGGTGACTGATTAGGGGACAATTACTTACACTGTATGTGGGTGACTGGCGTTTTCCATGTCTTCTGGCTTCTCTCTACAATTGTTTGGAAGTTTATTTGAAAAATGAAATGACATAATCCCGTTATAATCATTGAGTTATTCAGTGAATTGTAACTTCTACGATGTAAGAACTATTCAATACTTAAGTCTTTGTTCCTTCATATGTAGATCCATTAGACGAAGTGGTGGATGGCCGCTTGCTGTGAAATAAAGTTATATCATGGGTCTTATTAGCAAGTGCCCAAGACACTTGTTAAGTATACTTAATATATGGAAATGTTTTTATTTTTAATGTATTGATTACACATAACACGAGAGAGGCGGTGAATAACAAATTACCAACTTTTCTTAAACAGGTGTTTTATTGAGATACCTCTTCACAAAATCCTTCATGTTATGCAGTTGATCTACTTCTAAGAATTTATATAGCACTGTGTGTCTATGGTTGTGTGCTCTTTTTGCTGCTGCTACTGATGACCTTGTGATTGCCATCAGCTGTTGCAAATTCCTAAGCACTATTTGTATGCAGCTTGCTGCTATGCAAGTAATTGTAGTTCTATGCAACCCTTTTTCGAGGCATGCTTTTTGTTTTTCGTGCATCGAATGCGTCTCAGCTTGACTAGATTGATTGTTATTATTAGAAGTGTAATCATGAAAATTCCGTATCCCGATTTGCAGTTTGAGAATGTACAACTCCCTTGTCGAGAGATGCTTTAACGATTGTGTGGACTCCTTCAAGCACAAGAACTTGCAAAAGCAAGAGGAGACCTGTGTCAACCGATGTGCCGAGAAGTTTCTAAAGCATTCAATGAGGGTCGGCATGCGGTTCGCCGAGCTGAACCAAGGAGCAGCAACCCAAGATTGATATTCTCGTTTGCCTTGTTTAAAAAACATAAGATCAAAACAGACCACCTGACCCAGGGGGTTTTTGTTCTGCATTCATGCAGAAGTTGATTATCGATCCAGTCATGTCCTTTTAAATTTTTTGTATCCAGAGCACAATGTCCTATTTGTTACTTGAGATGAGGAAAAGGCATTCTACGAATAATTTGAGGTAAGATGACACGACTTGTTCTGTGAAATGAAACGGTTCATGTCCCCTTTGGGCGTCATAAAGGTGGCTTGTCGGGGGTCCCAAGCTGTAGGGCCCCGGACCTGATGTAAAAGAAGAAAGTTTTGGCCTGAACCTGTAAGAATCGGTTGTGGCTTGGGCTACTCCTTAGTGGAAAGCAGAAGAGATGATGCCAACTCATTGCTTGGCCCTTTTTAATCATGAGTTCATTCTCATCATTCTTTGAAATCCGGTGCAGCCTTCCTACGTGAAGCTGTCCTCCCTAGGCAGCAACTAGGATACAGAAGTCCCACTAGATAGCTTGCCTGTCTTGTCGACCGGACTCTCTGGCCCAGCGCTTGGCTGCAACCATTCCAATTCTGCTGTAGCTGATGCTGCTATCTGTATCATGAATTACTCTCCATTTTTTTTACCAAAAAAAGTGGCAGACGAGGGTGCCGAGAATCATGCGAACCAGATGTCTTATGTTACCTTTTTTTCCAAAGAAGGCATCAAATGATTTCAGCACTCGAGTGTTCTCTATCAAAGAAAAAATTTCTATTATCCGTTTTGAAGCTTTTCTGTATTAAATTAAAATGATAGTAGAAAGAATTCCATGCCACAATTGAACTTCAAAAGGTTTTAGCTTTAACCATAATAGTGGTCCCACATTATCTGTTCATCGAGAATCAAAGTGACTTTACCGGTGATTCACGAAATGATATGGTTCTTAAATATTTATTATTAATTTAGTTACTTAAATTATTCGGATTAGATTTGCAGGATCATACATCTTTTACTTTATACTTGTTATGATGAAAAAGTGCAATTATTTTTGTCCAGCCTATTCTTAAAATAAACAGTTTGCATACACTCCATTTCGAAAGAAAAAAAAAATAAGCAATGCACCAAGGACTGCACTTATATTTATTGGATTTGCCCCTGAGCTTATAAAAATCACTCCAGGCCACCCAAATAAAACCTGCCCTGTTCAGAAGCAACGAAGATATAATGCAAGCAGAAAGCACTCACCGTCGGCCCGCTTGATTGCTTTCTTTGGAAGAAGGAAAATCATTGCACCAGTAGCTTGCAATGTTGCACGACACATACGGCTAAGCAATATTTGATATGGGCTTTTTGCACGACATGACACGGTACGTAATTAAACAGGTTTGACTTCTGACATAAACAGTCCTTACATAACCCATTTAATTAGTTAACATGATTAAACACGTATTAACATGTGTGTTGTTGGTAGTTAAAAAGGTTTTTCTTAATGCTTAAAATTTTATAATATAATAACACCAGTATCACAAAAACTCTAATTGAACTAGACCTTGACTATTTTTCCAAAAAAAAGAAAAAGAAAAAAGAACTAGACCTTGACTATTCCAATTCCATCAATTCACTCAACAAAACACCCAGTCTCAATTGCACAGCCAATAGCTTCCTTTCTTCTTCGCCTCATGGAATTGGACATGGTCCTTTCGTACAACATGACACAATACGTAACTAAACAAGTTGGGTTTGGTATAAACAGTCCTTGCATAACCCGTTTAATTAGTTGACATGATTAAACATGTATTAACATGTATGTTACCAGTAGTTAAAAAGGTTTTTCTCAATCCTTGAAATTTTATGATGCAATAACACCAATATCACAAAAAAACCTGGTTGAACTATACCTTGACTATTCCAACTCCATTAATTCACTCAACGGAATAATCAAGCTTCGTCAGTTGCACAACCAATAGCTTCCTTTCTCCTTCGCCTCACAATATTGGACATCGTCCATTTATACAACACGGCATGGCACATAACTAAGCTGGTTGAGTTTGGTATAAATTGTCCTTGCACAGCCCATTTAATTAGTTAACCTGATTAAACACGTATTAATATGTATGTTACTGGTAGTTAAAAAGGTTTTTCTTAATCCTTAAAATTATATAATATAATAACACTAATGTCACAAAAACCCTAGTTAAAATAGATCTGGACTACTTCAACTCCATCATATCACTCAACAAAACGTTCATGCCTCCTCATTTGCACAACCAATAACTTCCTTTCTTCTTCACCTCACGGACCACAATATTCTTCACCACCCCCAACTCAGCTCTGCTAGTGACTAGCTCCGTCATTCTCACCTTGCTCAAATCTTGCTATCATGTTCCTATTGAAACGGTTTGGTATATTTATTGATCGTGTCATGTCCGGGCAGTCCTTGACTGTAGTTATATCCTTGTCTCGACATGACATGCATTGCCGGTCAAAACAGCAGCTATGAGCTGCAGCCTAGCTGTGAAAAGACTGATTCTTCGAATTCCTACCGGCGATTCTCCACAAAGATTCGATCCATCAACGCCTTTACCCTCCTTCTCCATCACCTTTCCCGGAACGCAAGGAACCCAACAAGTACTGAAAACTGGGAATTTCTCCATCCTTCAAACCAGGGATTCTTAGCACGTCAGCAGCAGCATATTCATTAGCCAGGCCAGCATATTACAGATTCCTGCCTTCAGAGGATTAAGCCTTAAAGCCTGACATGGCACGAAATTCCCCAAGCAGCATCGCATCAGACGCTTTCCTTTCGACACCTTCAGGCTCACCACCCTTGAACACAACGAGATCGTCATCGAAACACAGCTACGTCAACTTCAACGTCAACCCGAAAGGACCACCCTTTATTCGTCCCTCCAGCTGCAGCTGTGTCCAGCAGCGGACTTGGAAAAGACCCCCGAACGGGGCCCCACCCACTCAGGAAGAAAAACATGGGATCCTGTTTCTAGAAACACTTCGTAGAAAGAGACCCGTCCCGGAAGGGGAATGGAGGGTGCTTCCTGGGTGGTGCTGCCGTGCCCTTTCAGTCTTTTTCGATCTTCCCCCCCATCTTTTATCCGGATTCCTTCCTTGTGCTAAACGCAAAAAAAGCAAAAATCAGGCATCATTTTCGCTGCCCTTTTCAAGCTTCCCAAGGACGCACTTTTCCTCGTCACCCCACCACCGATCGATCTCGAGCTTTTACCTCCGGAGTGCTTGTGGCCCACCGAGCGCCCTGCTTTTGATCCCCATGTCCGTAAAAGAGAGAAAAAGGGAGAGAGTTGGAGATAAGAAAGATTGCATCGCACGGCCTTGGAAATGAATAGGAAGTCCGCTTGATGGCTACATTCTTTGAAGTCCGAAGAGGGGAAAAAGAGGGAGATAAAACTCAATAAAAAATGACCCGAAAAGAGAGAAAAAAAAAAAGGTTTGAATAGGAAAAAGCAAGATCCACACATGATCTCATCGAGGAGGACCAACCTCAAAGTGAGTCAAGCCCTCTAAGTGAAGTGAAGGCCATTCCATCGAGATAGAAATATTTTTATAAAAAAAAAAAAAAAATTCCAAGTGAGCACAATCTTTTTATCAAAAAGAACACGTGTTTATGCACGTTAACTTAATACACCCTAGACTATATACCCGTGACAAATTTATCCCGAGTTGATAGTGATTTCCATGTAAACTTACCATGCAAATTGAGTTATTATTATGTGTCATCCAACTTGGTAATTTTATGGTAAAATTAACGAAAAGTAAATATGTTACAAGTGTATTTATTTGGGATATTTTGTGACTAAAAATTAATTTTGAGTTAAAATTTCTCATGAGTATAACAGTTTGAGTTTCATCATGATATTAATCATATTATTTATGAAAAAATATTTATTATTGTGTCTATTAAAATGTGCAAAAACAAAAACAAAAAAAGAGGGGGCCATCCCATGTAAATGTTGCTTAAATTATTGGGAGGGGGATTTAGCATAGCGAAATCCGATTAAGCTCCTTTTGATATTGAAAAAGAGAAGGGAAGAGGGAAAAAAAGAGAGAGTCACGAGTGGTAGCGGCATATCACAAATAATGAAAAAAAATTATATTTTCCCAATTGAAACGGAAAAAAGAAATAAAGGGAAGAGGAAAAAAAGAAAGAGAGTCGCGAGTGATAGCGGCATATCATAGATAATGAAAAAAAAATATATTTTCCCAATTGAAACGGAAAAAATAAATAAAGGGAACAGAGAGAGAGACAAAAAGAGAGAGGGAGAAAGGGAGAAAGAGAGGAAAAAGAGGAGGCAGTCGTGAGGCCAATGTTGAAAAGAAGGGAAAACAAAAACTAGGCCCGCTCAATATTAAGTGCTGGAGTGGGAGTGGCATCAATGTCTCGGAATTAAAAGGCATTTTATGGACGAGAGCTGCTTTTTCTTTGCACGCCATCCCCCTTCCTTTTTTTAGTTTTTGGCAATAACCCCCCTCAAAAAAAAAAAAAAAAATGTTTCTACATTCAAGTATATATGAAAATGGCAATAGTTTCATTTACGATTTTCTTAAACATTCAAATAAGCTCACGCTATCACTTTCCTAACAAAAAGACTTTTCATTCCTACTCTAGTCAAGTGTCACTAATTACGAGATGGGTAACTTACAAATCAAGAATCCAAATCTTATCGAAATCAAGAATTGACCAAGCCATTCCAAGGTGGACCAGAGAGGATCAGGAATAACCTTAACTTATAACACTACAATCCTAGGAAATGGACTATGTGAGCAATTCATGACATAGCAGTGAAGGCATGTCCCTAACCTTTCCGAATTTTTAACCCATCTCCAACGTAAAAAGAAAAAAGAAAAAGAAAAGGCTAAAACTTGGACAAAGCAGGTTGACAATCTAAAATTGGGAAACGAATTGATCATGGCCAGTTCTTCAATTTTTTAACCCAAGACCCATTTGGCCCCCTTGTGAATATTCCCAAAACCAATTATTAAGACTAGTTCGGTTCGGTCCAATCGATTCAATCGCTCACCCCGACTCCTACCTCGAAGTGCCACCCTCATTAGTCCATGGTAGTTGTACCTTTTTCTGATTTTTATCGACATCCTATACATATATAGCAATAGGGATAGGATTACCATTTTCAAATAATGCTAATCTCCTCCTTTCTCCTCTCCAATGATGTCGATCCACTTCATTTTGGAGGAAGCCTCTCGAGATACTATTTTTGTACACGTCATGTTCAATTACGATATAAGCCACTGCCGAACCACCATATACAAAAACAAAATAAACATATAACGACATTATTATCCTCCACTTGTATAAAAAAAACAAAAAACAAAATTTGATGGAGCACGAGAAATTCCCCTTTGACCTTGGCCAGTGAAGACCCAATTTCTGTTGCCGACCAGAATTAAAACTGAAAACGGCATTAATTTAGGTTGTTGGAGGTCTCGACCTAACAAGGAATTTAGAGTTATAGAATTTAGACAGGTGGGCGAGTACGTGGCGTTGCACTGGTGACTGAGTCATACGGGTCTTTACTTGTAATTTTTGTATTTATCTTCTTGTTTTGGCTCGTTTCGAAAAAAAAAATCAAAAAAGGAAAGAAACCTTTTTTTTTGGTGGGAGAGGGGGTGTTTGGTTATGCGTTCCCATCGTTGACTTTTGGGTACTGTTGGATTTGACTCGACAAGTCAAAGCGTGTCCCGCGCAGGTTTTTGTTCGCTAGTCGGGGAGGGAGGACCCTAAACTGAAAGCCCGTTTTGGAGATTTTCGAGATTATACTAATTGCCATGGACTAAAATATGAAATAAATAAAAAGCAAAGATGTTATTAATAGTTTGATTAGGGTCCACGAATATAAAGTACCCATTATTATATATGGTGATCTCATGTTCTCTAGAATGATGAATTTTTTACTTTTAATATTAAGATTTTGAGTTATTTATGAGATGAGATAAATTTATTTGAATTATTTCAGTTTTGCACCTAATAACCCTTAATTTGCAAACCGTTTAAGCTCTATTAATGTTCAAGAGGGGTTAGGCACCATATTAGACTCCACCTATTTATGTGCTTATTTTTTGGTAATGCTCTCCCACAAAAGCACGCTTAGTATGATAGTATTGATGTTGATGATAATATCCATTACTTCATGTAACGATGACCTTTGCAAGTTGGTTTCAATTTCGAATATATGATATAGGGAAACTTTCTCCTTATTTTGCGCACAGTTCGTGCCATTCCAACCTCTTTCATCAAAGTAGAAGCCTACTAGGAGTTGTACATTATTTAGAACCTTTTTGCCTTGGCTATTAGTGTTGTATCATTGTCAGATTGAGTCGTTTTCATAAAACATTTACTTTTTTTTTTAAGTTTTCATGATGACATTTTGTAATTATACAACCTTGGAAGAAAAATAGCCATACATCGATTTCAACTAAGTCATCCTTGAATTGAAATTCTGTCAATGTACAATGTCATTATCTATTTTAATGGCTTTAATTTTGGTCCTTAGACTTAAATGTGGTCGGTATCTTTCCCTGGTAAACTAATTTGTCGAAATTGAAGTTGCCACGTAGGTACCTAACATTTATACAAGTGAATTCAATTCCACAGTTGCATTTGTTGACTTGAGATAATAATAAAAGGAAGACATTCTTTTTCACCGTACTCAAGTAACTCGATGCGGACCATGAGTTTATAGTGTTGAGCATGCCAATTTCAAAATGGATGATTTCAAGAACCACGAGAGCATGTAATAAGCAATTCAACTCATTCCTATGTACTTGATGTACAATCAAATCCAAAATTCATCATGCATATACACACATCATTCGGGAAATTTGCCTTTTATTAGTTTTAGGAGAGTGCTCATCTTTCATTATCAATAAGTAATAAGGAGGGTGACGTTGATGTTTTCTAGAAGCTTTTTAGGGATCTAATCAGGATTACTCAAAACTTTTCGAGTGAAAGTTGAATATTGCCTGATAAGCAGAACTTTAAAAAAAAAATTAGATTTTAAAATCAGTATCAACATAGCTAGATATTTATCGATAATGATCAAGTATATTTTCGCCTAACTCATTAATCTTATTATTGATGTAACGATTAAACTCTTAAAAAAAAAATTCCTTAAAATTATTCTATTTTTGGACTCATTCGAAGTTGAGGACAGTCGGACTTTAACCGCTCGGGTTTCAACCGTAACGACGCGGTCCAACGGTAAAATCGTTATCGCTCCGGTAAAAAACGAACCTCGGTTAGCTCCAGCCGAGGAAGAGAAGTGGAGTTGGGGGGAAGACACAAAGGGGGGCGAGCCGAGCGGAGCCGAGGGGGAGCCGCCGAGGTCGGTGGAGGGCCCCACCAAAGTTCTGATATTTTTCTGAGTTTTCGTTTTTTTCAATTATTATTATTTTTTTTTTTTTTTTTTTGGGGGGTGGCGTTTGCAGTTGCATGCATGTGAGGAGAGGGAAGGAGGGAACGAGCCGGGAGCTTTCGGTGTTCGCACATCCCGCCCGCCCCCACAATCACACCCGACACGTCACCTCGGGCGGCGGGCCCCGCCGTCCCCCCTCACCCCTCCTTATCTTATCACTTTCATCTTGACTTTCCTCTTTCCGGGTGGCGTCAGCACCGCGTCACGCCACGTCAGGATCCACGTCACCGCTCGCGCCATTTTACCCCCTCTTTTTCTACATATATATTTTTTTTAAATTGGGCTTCTAGACACTCTCGAAAAAGGCGAAAGGGACGCCTAGCGCCTACGCCGCTCCCCTCCTCCTCCGCCCTCGATAAAAGGACGGATGCGTGCGTGCGGTTGGTCCTCGCTCGCCCGATCTTTCTTTCTTCCTCCTATTTAATTTCTAATTTTCTTTCTTACTTCTTTTTTATTTTTTTAATAATTTCTAAGATTATAGCAACGTTATGGTCTCAAATTTAAGTCCCACTTGCACCTTCTCTTAAATTCAAATCGCGATGTTACATTTTGTGCTCATATCACGTTTCCTTATCTATTGACTTATAATCAACAATGAATTATGAATAAATATTTGAATAAGTTGATCGTACTTCATATTTTATAGATCTATCATGTTGTCATGTAAAATTAATGAATTCGACGTTTTGTCACGAGCTAGATTTCTAATAAGCATTACCAAGAATGTTTCGCATCAAGACTCTTCCAATATTATTTTGACTCTGTGATTTAGGCAACGATGTTGTATAACTATTTAAATTATTGAATGAAAAATAAATATTTTATATGGAAAGAATGAAAGCTTGCCCGTCCTAGCTGGGAAGAGAGAGGTGATGAGTTTGTCTACCTACTTTTTCGAGGACTCGGGATGAGGACATGTGAGCGAGGGAGCAGCGTTTTGTAATATGCACATAGCACACTGAAAAGACAAATCCTCTTAGTTCGACCTTTAATTACATATGATATGATAGACTAGCAAAGGAAATGGTTCGATCAATTCTAAATTTATTGTATGGACGTCCATCAAATCATAATTTTTTCAATTTTGTCATTATTTTCAAATTTTTGTGCAAAATTCCAATGAAATCATTTTCATCAATTTTGTTGACAATTGCTGATCGGAACAGTGATGACTAGCTCATCACATCATCTATTTCTACATTTGTCTCAGATAAATTTGATTTCATTTATGCCTCAAGGGGGGTTAGCCATAAAGATAGTTGGTTCATGGGATATTAGTTTATTTGATTTAGAATGATTTTGTATAAAAGTTTATGATTAAATCTGATAAATTGAAAATTTTAAAACTGAATTAATATCTATACAATAGATTTAAAATTGATGGAATAATTTTTCCGTTGTTGTTAGGTCCAAGTTCTATGGGCCAACAGGAAGAAGAGGCATTTGCTTTCATGATCATATCGCATGACCTCAGTCACAACCAATCTAATAAAAATAGGAGGAGAAAAAGCTTCATGGAATTGGAAAAATAATTCTTCGGAAAATGACAAATCAGGATAAATGGACCCATGCATCGTGCCTCCAATCACTGCCTAGCTAAGTTCATCATTTTCTCACGTAACCAAATGGAAAATGGAGTCAACCTTTGGCAACGTCACACATCTCCACTTAGGTAAGATTCCAAAACAACGATATTTATCGGTCGAGTACTTGATTTTATCGCGGCGTGATTGGTCAATTGAAGTCTGATGACGGAACTAGAACAAAAGCCCAAACGCCGATGTCATTTTTGAGCGCCGGGTCATGTGCAATTCAAATTTTGCTATCTATAAATCTGAGGTGGATCCAAGACCTTCTCTTTCGTGTAAAGGAGACTTAAAGTAAATTATCTTTGAAAATGATTCCTAATCTTTGGTACCCCGAAGTGCTATATGACGTTGGAGCGTATCCAAAAGGTCTCGATTGTCCAAGGTACAGAAAATTAAAATATAAAAAAAATAAAAAGAAGATCCAATAAATCAAGCCAACGACATGGAGTGATCCGTATACCAATCAAAGCATAAGGTCGTGCCGAATATATTCTCCACAATAATTTAATATATATATATAAGTTAATAATTGACGTAAGTAATAAGTATTACTTTATTTCAACTTCAAATAAGATTTTTTTAGGAGCATGAAATTAAATGGGGGTCCAGCTTATATCATCGATGACGTTAGCCAGAGCTAGGGGTCACGATCAGTCGTACGACTTTTGTTTTTTTTTTCCTGGACGCACTTTATGTGAAATAAAATGTGATTCTTGACTTTTTTAACACGTGAATTTGCCTCCCCCGCCTGGTAAAAAAAGATGGCTTCGTGCCTGATAAACGTTTTGATTGCAAAAAAAAAAAAAAAAAAAAAGTTTTTATTGCACAGGAAATTATACCAATTTCTTGTGAAAGATCCTACAAGAAATTCAGCAAAAAAAGAAAGATAATTAAGACAGAAAAAAAAGAGGGATTTTTTCACCAAAAATTACTTGATATCACTCATAACAAGAAAACTGAAAAATAGTGTATATTCCATGGTCCACCAATCACTATCGTAAATTTTACATTAGATGCATTTTTCTTGCATTGTACGAGATGAATGATTTAAAACATATTTTAAAAAATGATCATTTGCAATTCTTAAAAAAATAAAGAACGAATTTCTTTTCCATCATTTATTACCTTTTACCAAAAAAAAAAAAAATTTCCCATCATTTATTAAATTATTTAGATATAAAATTGTTATTGATAATGAACACATTTTCTATTGATTAATTATTTTAAGCGATAGAAGCAATCGTTTTTGGAAAATGTTTTTTGAATTGTCATTTTTCACGAAATAAATGGCTTGTGAAATGATTGATTTTGAAAAAATGCTTTTGCCAACAAGCAACAAGAGACTTCTTCGATAATTTTCTCTTTATAATTTAAGCCAAAAAAATGCTTCAATTTACTAAAAACACCAACTAATGGTAAATGCACTAACTTTAGTATACTAAAACGATTTATACAATGGAGGAAACTGTGTGCAAAGATTCATGACTAAACTTTCAAAATTAGAAAGGTTAGGTCTGAATTAACATTCATTTAGTAAATTTGAAACTAATTAGGCGATTTTCCCAACATCATGACATGGTAGATTTTCGTTGGCGATCAAATGAGCACTCGCTAATGGAAATGATCTCTTATAACCCACCGTGCCATCTTGTAATAGGAGGCCGTTTTAGTAGAGATGAAATCGGGTGATTAGTTGCAATTGGTTTTTGGCCACCTCATCCTTAGCTACGGTTCCTTGTCGAAAATGAATCGTGCTATATCTATATACAAGTAGGTGCAATTTGAGGTGGTAGGGTGACGAAGTTGAAAAGAGAATAGGGTGGACGGCATCGTCTGCGATTGTACCAAACCCTAATTTTGCCCCTGTTTTTTTTGCCTAATATGTCTACACTAGCTCCCCCATTTCTAGACCACACCCTCTGCCCCAAGCTTAAAAAAATCTTATCAATAGTACTATCCTACATTATTAATACTATTAGACAATTATCATCTATCTATCGATGAGTGACAACTCGATATTGATATTTCGATATCCTTCAGTATGGTGTTGTAACTTGTAGAAATGTCTATGAATTCGATACTTTGTGCGGTATTTTGTTTTATAAGTAACATGCGTGCCAAAATATATGCACACATACATGCTATTTATAAATAACCTAATATCTACTCAAGGATAGAGCGCCTCTAAAATGGATGCCTAGCCAGCTCTCAAGCCTCTCCTACATAAGGTGTGACTGTTCATTCTCGAAAATGCTAGGACCACTAACTCTCTTCTTGCTCTTTTTCGGCTATTCTTAGGGCTTTTAATACACTTAACTCTCTTCTCTCTGCTTTAGAAGCCTGTTCTAGGCTTTGCTAATTGCTTCACTTGCCCTAAAAAGGGTGCATAATCTCGACACTACTAGGGTCGAAGCTGCTGTTGGGAGAGCTTTTTTGCTTCTTGTGACAGGTTTCGATTGAGGCTCTCATATTGGTAGGGGCAATGTCACGATGCACGAGTGCTTTTCACCGTTAGGCAGCTCGTATCATGTTAGACAGCCATCGCTCATGTGGTGCATTCACACGAGCCAAGAAAGCAGACCCAAACCCTATCCATTGTAGAATAGCATCTCAGAAAGCTTGATCTTTCACGTTTTCTTTTGTCCTGCGTCGCTCGGAAAGCTTCCTCTGGTTTTGCCTTGTTACTAGGTTCAGTTTACTAAACAAGAAAAATGCATTAGGCACACCTGAGAGCAAACACGTCCCAAGTTTTGCACCTTCTTGGATATTATCTTCAAGGATAGTGTTTCCATTTTCTTTCAAATTCCAAAGAATGAACGTTTTCTGATAATGAGTACACAAGAAATACTTATTAAACACGCACCTGAAAGAAATGTTACCATTTTCAAAACAACACTCTTCTCCCATGTTATGCATCCTTTTTCATTAGGTATATTGACAAGCGTCCTATGGCACTCATCGACAATGCATGATGTACCAAAGACCATCAAAAGGCTACAATTGAGATATGATTTTTAAAATATCTCGAAATGTGCATATATCGATGCATTTTTTCATAATTACTCATTAGATAAAAGTTGCAATATAGATAGGTCTCCTAGCATCTTTGATTGACACTATTAACCCGTTAATTAAGATTGAAAATTATGTTTTTAAACTTTTCAATCGAGCCGCCAAAAAAAAAAACGGAGGAGGGCGATTCTCTAGTCCATTTCAAGAGCTCAATCAAACCCCTCCATTTCAAGCCTACCACTCCGTCGCTGTCCAATGATGGAGATTTCGGAATATCTGACGTGTGCACCGATGGAGATGATGGGGATATATATATATGTATATATTATATATATATATATTGAAAAAGCGAAAACTAATTAAATTAAAAATTAGAAAATCAGAAAAGGATGGGGGAAAAAAACTGAGATTCCTCGAGATTAATAATGGAGAGAGAAGGGGGTGGTGGGACCCACGCGCTTTCAGCTCTTTTGGGGGCCCCGCCGTCGGTTTTTAACTCTTTACGAGGAGGACAGGGGGGCCTTTGGGCATTTTTAAGTTAATTTTGCGCCCTTTAAAAAAGCGCCACAAGTTACAAGGATCGCCATCGTCCATCCGCTCTGCCCCCCATAATAATAATAATAATAATAATAATAATAATCATATAAATTTAAACCGCGGTGTTTGACTGAACATATTTGTCAATGTCTTCCATCTTAACGTCTTGATTTTAATTTTTGAAATCCAATCCCTGTCCGTACTGTTGGAGCGCTATTTGTCAATCGGCAGCTACTGCCTTCCAATCCAAATCCGTCTGTTTCGCAAAAAATTAACGGCTCACACGGTGTGTTTTTAAAAAAATTAATTAATTATAAAAATAAATTAGCAAAAAGTAAGACATAAGTTATTGTTAATAATGAAAATATTTTTCTTTAACTAATCAATTTAAAAGTCGTAAGAAACCATTTTAAAAAAATATATTTCTTAACTAAATCGGACATGACATGAATTGTTGTCTCATTTTCTGTAAATTTATAATTATGTTATCACACATTTGCGGTGCATAAAATATTTAAGAAGACGGTTTCTTTATTCTTACTTTGAAGCATTGTAGGGCCAAAAAAATGATTACATGTCGTAGAATCGTATCAGGACCGCTTGAAACAGACGTGATCAGACAATAAGAGTTACGTTAAGCGGTATTTACACTCGGTTCAGTGGCTCCAGCGCTTGGCTCGATGACCAAGGACAAAATTTAGCGAAAACTTGTTGATAGGACGCGATTTCGTGATGAGCATTTTGAAAGGCGGTGCTTATTTAAATAATCAAAAGATTTGCACGATTTCTTCAATGCATCGTTTGTCTAGGCAAGTCTATGCTATCATATGCTTTTGGAAAAAGGCTGCCATTCCAAATCAACAAGCGTTACAAAGACAGTCATTAACATGGTTCATGCATATTATATTATTCTCGGAACCGAAGTTTTCAAAATAGGACATGAATAATCGGGCGCCGCTTTTGATGTCGAAATTGAACCTCTCTTTATAATATAATACAATTTATTTATATATTTTCTCTTTGTTCTGGAAATCTTTTAGTAGATTTTTTACTGCCTTCTTTCTTTCGTTCGTTGCGGCAGTTCCACTGGGCTGTACGTGTGGGTTTGACGGAAATGGTCTTCTCCGGCGCGAAAATTAAGAAACGGAATAAAAAATACGGAACGAGAAAAATAATAAAGAAAAGGATGAAAAAATAGTCAGGAGCGAAAAGGCATCTAGGGAGGCGCGATTACGCGTTAACGAGCCGAGCGCCGACAACGCGGCTTCGGCGGCGCCCGTCGGAGCTGACTCGCTCGCTGGGCTCAGCTCAGCTCAGCGACTCAACCCGCCCCCCCGCTTCTGCCTCCTGGGAGGAGAACTCGGGAGATATTCCTAAATCCGTTTTAGCAAAAATTCCCGGATTAGCGCACTAATCCTAAAAAATGGCAGTCCTTTAAGTTCACTAGATTTTGTCCTCGAAACTTCACGACCACATCCCCCCTTTTATAGGAATTCTCGGACCAAACCCACTTTCCCAGTTGCTTCAAAGAAAAAAAAAGAAGAAAAAACCGATGGTGCAATGACATAAATGACCAAAGGCGACCTTATTTATACATATTATCGTCTCTCGAAATAGATGGTACATGTCTTAGAATTATTGTTCGTGCGACGTGATTGATTGCGGGGTTATTGAGTTCTGACTTATTCTAGAAGGCATGACTAAGTAAAATTGAAAAATGATATGGAATCTAGATGAATTCCAGATGTACCGACTTCTGACATTTTTAAGATGATATAACGATGTGCTGCATCATGTGAAATTTTCAAAACGAAGGAACGAATAATTTTTGGAAAGAAAATATAGAAAATCTATAGGCCCTAGGGGAAGAACCGGGTGAAATCGAACATCAAATATTTAACAAGAGTCTAGAGAGAGAGAGAGAGAGAGAGAGAGAGAGATTAAACCATGGTTAAGGAGGGTGAGGGGTGAGGGTTGGCCCATTGGGTTCTCGATTTCCCTACAGAAGCTGACGCGTGTCCCCCCCGAACGACGCGGTTTCTCCCTCCCCCCCCTCCCTCCCTCTCTCTATCTACATACGACTCAAGATGATGACACCGCCTATATAAATGTAGCCCACCGTCTCCTCTTTCCTCCCCATTTCATCCTCTCCATCTCTCTCTCTCTCTCTCTCTCTGTGGCCGCCTTCGATTTCGCCATTTTCTTCTTCCTCCTCCTCCTTCTTCTTCTTCTTCACGGCGACAGGCGCACTCAGTTTTCCTCTGCTTCAGCTGACTGCTCTTGACTACCCCCTTCCCCTCTCAGTCTCTCGTCAGCTGCAGACCACCTGTCCCTCCTCCTCCTCTCTCACGCCTCTCTCCCTAGTTCGATAAGCTTCTTCCGGCGGGCTTCGATCCATCCATAGAGTAGAAAGAGAGAGAGAGAGAGCGATTCGAGGGTAACCCAGCAATGGCGTCGTCCGACCACATGACGAGCGTTGACCCCTGGATCTTCACCCGTCCCGGCTTCGTCGACCCCTGGTTCACCGAGGCCTACTCCCGCGACACCGAGACCCTCACCAAGGCCCTCCAGAATTCCTTCGCCGCCGCGACACGGCCGCCGCCACCACCACCACCTCGAACAACTCCAACAACTCCTCCGACACCCTCACCCCCGACGTCGTCTCCCCCTTCCTCAAGCACAACTCCGAGCCCGCGCCTTCTACCCCCGCCGCCGCCGCCGCCGCCGCCGCCCCCGCCTCGGCTTCCTTGGGGTCCGACCAGGAGGTCACGGCGTCGAAGCGGCAGCGAGCCTCCGTCCCCGGCGCGTCGGGGAAGGTCTCGAAGCGGAAGTCGCGCGCCTCCAAGAAGTCCCAGACCACCTACATAACCGCCGACCCGGCCAACTTCCGCCAGATGGTGCAGCAGGTGACCGGCGCCAGGTTCGTCGGCGCGGGCCTCCAGGTGCCGGCCCCGATCCTCAAGCCGGAGCCGCAGAGGCTCGGCGGCGGCCGCTTGGTCCCTCCTCCGCGGCCGCTGCCGCCGCCGCCGTGAGCGGGTGCTTGCCGACTCTCGACACGTCGGCGGTCTTGCTGGACCACCACGCCATGACCCACCGCAGCCAGCAGCAGCAGCAGCAGCAGCAGGAGCAGCAGGAGATGGCCGGCGCGGCCGGCGTGGCGAAGGGACATCTGTCGTTCTTGGAGGCGGTCGGCGGCGCCGGCTCCGGCGGCTTCGATTACGCGTCGTTTGCGGGGTTTCCCACTCTAGAGTCGTGGAGCGCCTGATGCCATGTGACCGATTAATTTTTAGCTCCCTTCCGTTTTTTTTTTTTTTTTTTTCGTTTAATGTTTTTCATCAGCCCTTTCTTTTTCTGATTTTGCGAATCGCCTCCCCGTTTTGTCGGCACGTTTCTGCATATGGATGGGGATGGATGATACGTGGGAGTTGTTGTAATTGTTGCAGCGAGGAGAGGAGAGGTAGAGGGATGGAGATGGACATTGAGTGGGGGATGATTGGGTCGGGTCGGGTATATGTTAATAGTTATGGGTATATCATAGTGCTCTCCATTTCTTCAAATTCGAGCCTATATTTTTTACTTATTCCGCACGCAAAGTTCTGAACTTTCACTCAAAACAGCGCTTCAAGAATCGGGTCTCCACCCTGCCCTCGCTTCGCCTTTCGATATAGTAACCGCCGCCCGCCGACTCGGGTCGAAACCCGACGGGGGGGTCCGTCGGCACTGAACTCGGACCGGACCGAGTTGACGTAGAACTCGCCAAACACCTCGTCACCCCCCCAGGGTTCAATATGGGATTTCCGCTAGGTCGTCGGAGGATTTAACTTCTTCTCCGATGGCGAAAGATGGGCGTTTTCGTAACGGAGATTTGTCAAAGTTTTTTTGGGGGGGAATGCAAAATTGTCGTGTCGGCTTTTGCATAGGGAAGGAATAATAACGTGGACAAGAAGAAGAGGAGATCTAGAAGCCGTACAGTTGGGTGCGTAGGCGCAGGCGTAAGCGTCGGCGTGGCATATACCCGACCCGACCCGATCCGACCCGAATACATAAGCTCGTGGGTGACCACATAAAAAAGCCAAAAACAAAAAGGATAATGGGGAGGGTGCAAGATCGTGTCCCCAGGTTGGGGTTTTAGTTCGTGGGTGCGGGAGAGAGGGTTTTGCTCTAAGGTCGAGTCGTCACTCATCGGTAACCATAGAGAAAAAGTTAGATGGAAATAAAATTTTGATGGCAACATAGTCGTACTGACCTGCGGACCATGCGATTCAATATTTTGTAGGGCCTTTTCGTTTCGATTTCTCTAGACGGACAGATTTCGAACACATGGCACGATCTAGATTTGTTCTTTGCCTAAAACGTATATTGGACAGATCTCCACAATCAAATCCTATGCAAGATTCGGAGTTCGAAGGGGTTGGAACGCATGGGTCACTAGAGACGCACGCAAAATTAAAAAAAGAAAAAGAAAAAAGGGTGCGGTGACCATAAGATACACGGGTCATTAGAGGGGCACACAAAATTCCAAAAAAAAAAAAAAAAAAAGAAGAAGAAGGTGAAACGACTTATCAATGCGATCTCGTTACATGATTTCGGATGCTCTCTCTCTTGAGCATGCAGTTGATTCCAGATTGTCAAAAACTATTTAGAACCATTTCTTAGCTCGAAAAGACACCTCAATTCCCATGCTTATAATGTATTCACCTATAAATGAGCCAAAACGATTCAATCGACGTCGAAACTAACGACTAAGGAAAGATGAGGAAAGACGAACGAAGCAACTTTGTGCGATTGGCTCTCTAACGAAATGATTTGATAAAAAGGCGATAAGGATTGCCCAAATTTGTGAGGTTTGCTTAGCGAATACTCAAAATCGAATGGGATTAGTTTAATCCACACGCATTATTATATTAAAAAAAAACGTAATCCCATCTTCGCGTGACATTTCACGGAATTGGAATCTAGCGTTTTAGACTATCAATTGAGCAACAGTGGAATTCCTTGTCGATACATGGAAATAGCTTGGCCACTTAGAACACTCCCCCACATGCAAACACCGACGTGCCCATCGACCCCTTACGACGGATTGGACAGGTTTTAAAAAAAGAAACTTGCAAGATCACGTTTAACTAGTGAGATTCGATCCGTCTTGGATTGTCATTAAGCAACGCTCCCTTTCGGTGAAGACGATAATGATCTTTCTACTCCCAATTTTACTATAACTTTATTTTTGTCGCGTAAAAAATCATCAACTTTAAATCATGTACTAATTCTATGCTAATATTTTTACACATGAAAAACGCCCTACTCTAGGCTTTATCCCAATTTTACTGTTCAGTCCTAATTTTACCGTAAAATTTGTGTAGTCTCATAAACAAACTACAAACTTGTATGCTAGTAAGAAATTTCTCGTTGATAACGGAGAGATGAAAAACTCTCGAGCATGAGTTGTTTAAACATTCCAAGCACAAGCTTTTTGATTGCTAAAGATGGAACATACTTGAGCACTAGAGATTAATGAGCGCAAACTAAGGGCGATTTTGACGGAGGGTTAATGGAAAGCAGATTTGGGATTTAAGTAAAAGTTTGTAATATTTTATGAGACCAAAAAATAGAGTGAAATTCAAACCGGACTTAAAGCTGGGATTTTTTTTCGAGACGAAAGAAAGTTTAGGGTCGAGTTGATACTAGGTCAAAAGTTTTTTATGAGATAAAAAAAATTTTAGTGTATAATTGAGACTGGATTTAAAGTTGAGGTTTTATAAAGGACAAAAGGAAAGTTTTGGAGTAAAATTGGGACGTGACTTAAAATTGAAGGGTTTTTATGTGATAAAAGATAGAATTGAAATAATAGCTAAAGTTGGAGATTTTTTAGAGTATTAAGTCCTCGTTTTTCATCTTGCGAAAATATATTTAGGAGCATGGCAGAGGTGTAGGTAGTGCCACAAAAACCTCGGCTAGACAATCTGTTGCTGTCGAAGCTTTGCCGGCATCTCCTCAGTGGAAAGAAACCAAGGAGTCCGGGCGGCGAACAACCCGCATAGTTGAAAGATGCGAGAGAACAATTTTTAAATGGTTTCTCTTTTGGCTGATCTTTAGACCCATCCTACTAAGCTTTGATGCGGTCGTATGGAGTTAATCTTTACTCAAGTCAAAAGGGCTGCATAAGATAATAATGTCTTTCTAGAGCATTAGGCCCTCACCTTTTTGTCTTGCGAAAGGATGTTCGGCGCTGTCAACAACCGAGGGAACTGGGTTAACCTATGGTTATTGACAATGCCGTTCGGCGTGTTAATCCAATTGTGGGCATTTAACCCATCCCCACTCACTCCAAATGCGGGAGGCTATTATACTTGCCTATCCAGTAGTAGTCAAACCGAAGTCCTGACGTGATGTCTATCTTCACCACCATGAGGCCTCCTAATTTCCTTTCTATCTTTATCTTCCCAATAAAGAGGCAATAGGAGGATAGTGTGGGATCTCTCATCTCATGGCAATTTTCCCACTTGTTTTCTCCGTTAGTCTTTTAAGGACTTGCTTAGGTCCGATGTGCACAGTGGAGGTGTAGGCGGTGCTGAAAAGACCTCGACCAGACAATCTATTGCTGTCGGAGCTTCACCGGTGTCGCCCCCATCGAGAGAAACCCTAGGAGTCTGGGTGGCGAACGACCCGTATAGGGTGGCGGACGCGAGAGCAATTTTTATCCGATATCTTCTTTCGGCTTGTTTCTAGATCGATCCTACTAAGCTTTGACGCGGTCGCATGGAGTTAATTTTTACTCGAGTCAAAAAAGCTGCGTAAGATAATAATATTCCGGCGCGCGAAGTGCGTTAGGTGGGGCGGTAGCTTGGGTTATATTAGAATTGACTTAGGTCGTGATAACATCTCTCGATCGCCCTTTTTTAATCAAAATAAACAGCAGGATCCAATATAAAAATCAGCAAGGAGAGGACGTAAAGATCATGGTCACACCTAAGTTAATGAGTATTATAATCGAAAGTTTTTGAGGGAATTAAAAAATTGCCAAAGTGGGGTTCAAATTAATTTAGCTATTTGACGCATCCCATGAGTTGACACGACTTTGTCGAATCAATCACGCAAACGTCTTGCAACATTGGCGTGAGGTGGTGGTGTCACACTCAAACATGACTCTTTTTCCTTTTTATTTTTCTTTTTATTCAATTAATTTTTTTGAGCAATTTTTATTCAATTAATTAGAATTATGCTTATTTAGCTTTGCAAGAAACTCCCCCTCTCTAATTAATTGAAAAAAATAACATTTCCCTTTTCACAATCGAATTTATTGTTCTAATTGTCTCTACAACTTTAGCTAATTAGATTGAAAGAGAGGCAGCATTAGCCAACCTTTCCAAGGCCCCAAAATGGGATTAAAAGTCATAATCAAGATAACGAAAACTACGGAGAAAACGATGAAAATGCCCATGTAATGCATGCGGTGCCAAATTAATTGTACCAATTCAGATAACGACATTTATGCGATCACGTTAATCCGATATTGGTCGTTGAAAAATAGATTTGTACTTTCATATGGGTGGCGGTAAATTTTAAATTCTATTTAAGGGCATTACACATTGTATCGGAAATGACAGCTATGAAATTTAAGTATTTTGCAACTAAGGTGTCGTTGGATTTTTGCCAATCGGTTAATTAATTAATTACTTAATTATAATTGGAGGGCTTGACCCAGCCTTATGGAACAAGGCAAGGGATGACGCGGGAGAATCAAGACAAAACGAGGTCGCTGTTTTGGACAACCGCATCGCATGGCTGTCCAAATCACACCGTTCGGGAAAAAAAAAAACGAATAATTTTTTTTGGGAAAAGATGACGGGCACTGTGACGTCAGCCATGAAAGCTACGTCCGCCTATTATAAATAAATAAATATAGAAAATAAAGGGATTAAATCAAGGGTGCTGGGAAAATGGTTATAAAAGGCTTCGAATTAAAAGGGGATTTTTTTTTTCTTGAAAGAATTAAAAGGGTTGGTGAAATAGGAAATGAGGATATTTCATGTGACGATCACCTTGTGTAATCCGATGATTATTTTACCATATAGTATGCTCGTTGTTATATGCACAAATGAAAAATGAAAAATCTGAAAACATGATTCAGATCGAATTGGACCAATTATAACTTTGGGCAGTTTTTGTGGTTTATGTTTCCAATAGACCTTGAATTTCAAGCTTCACATGGTGATGCCCAAATGGCTAGGCTCCAGATATGTAGCGGTATATTTATTTCAGTGTTTGTAATAGAACAAATACAAGAAATGTTTTTTTTTTTTTTTCAGGTGTGGGATTCTCTATTTGTTCAGAAGTGGACCAACTAGAATTTTTTGCTCATTAATACAAGAAGTTAGTAGTTAGGAACTTTGGCAAACAAAAGAAAAAAAAAAAAAAAAGAGGGAATGAATGTAAATAAAGATAAAAGAATTTTCGTAGTTAGGATTCAGGAACAGTTTCTAGAGATGCACATTGGTTAGGAAACATATTCTAAAATATGTGGCGCATCTTTGCGGGGGTCAAAATCGCCAAACCGACAGTGACATGGCGAAATAGTTACATGCAACTCGTACAAGTTATGTAGATTAATATTCCCCAACTGGCAATATTAAGAAAAGTCGAGAGCATCCGTCGCCATGATTTGAGGATTTTAAGGCAGGCGGATCTGCTAGCTCTCGATTTGAAGATTTTAAGCCATCGTCTCTCTCATTGACTATCGGATGTTGTAATGTCGGGATTAGGCCATATACGTAGACAATATGGTTGAAGGTCCAGGCCAAATCAGGAAAGAAAAATCAAACACGTGTCAAAAGCGAATTACGAGCCGGACCAATTTGCGAACCATTCCATATACTCATCTTCTGTGATTCACGATTTCGGCCTTCTTGCACGCGCATATGTTCGTGTAATTAGCATATGCATCTGCTCATAGGGACATTCGAGTAGGTGCACATGGATTGAGATCTTGTCCAGTCAAGATGTAAAATGGACATTTTCAAGTTAGGCGAAAAAAAATGATCCGGCGATGAACATATATGGCCATCTTCTCTCTAGTGATCATTGGATCAATCACTTGATTGTGCAAGAAAGATGGTAATTTGAAATACTTTTAATGTTAAATTTGGAGCATACTAACTTAACAAGTTTAGCACAACAAGAAAATAGTATCATAAAAGAAAAAGGGTCATCAATTTATGTGGATGTCAGGCAAGTAGTTTCCATGTATGTACACGAGAATGGGATGACATCCTTTGAATAGGTCAACCCGGTCCGCACCGATCGTGGTCCATCCTCTGAATTCGACTCAGGCTGATCCATCCACCGTGGATGAACACCGTCCTTCGTCGGGACATTTCGTATTTAGCGAGCCCGGTAAGAAAGGGAGACACATCCTCGTGCATCGCCCACTTGCGCCCCATCATCCTCATGTGACGGGGCGCATTGGATTCACTTCAACGTCGAGAGCATCCCCACCCCGTACGGAGACGTGCGAAACGATTCGGAGCAGGAAGGGAAGGGCAGCAGCGGAAGCGAAAGAGAGGAAAAAAAGGGAAGGAGAGTCAAAGATGATGGGCAAAACCAGAGGAGTGCAGTCAGCCGTCAGTACTTCCCATCGTACCATTGCCGAGTCGTCGTCATTTTCCGCTTGACTCCCCACCACCACCTCACATGATCGCGCCGCTGACTTGCTTCGTCCCTCCTGGCCCTCGCCGGGGATCCCGCGGCCCCACGCGGCGGAGCGCACGGCAAGGGATGGGATGGATGGTGGTTGGGGGCGGAGGTGGGGCCCCGCGGGGCGTCACCGATGACGTGGGAGTCGTGATAATGAAGGGGGCAGGGGGTAGCGGGGGAGGGAGGTTGTTGACCTACGCACGCCATGAGATAGGGGAGAGCCAGGGTGGTCAAAGTCGTCGGTTGACGACGTGGCGTTTGACCTTTGGACCCTCCCACGTTGGACTGGGCATTTAAAGAGACGAGGGTGGGGCCCCCCGTCCCTCCCTCCCCCTTCTTTTCGTGGGCCCTTTTGAATGGTCGCCACCCACCGCATTGTAGATTCGCTTCGGGCCGACGCGTGACCGCGTGCTGGCGATCGCGTGTCGTCATCCCGAGGAGGAAAAGATTAGCGGCTGATCACGCGGTATGGTAAACAAAAAGTTACTGACATTAGAGAGGATAAGACAGACATTCTGTGTGTTTTTTTTTTGAAAACGATGTAATGTATGGACACAGACAAAGTTGTATAGAAGTTTTGTGTGATTTCATGAGCTTAAAGAAGGTTGTCTAGGCAATAAGCAATCTTTTCAGACACAAAGTTTGGACCGAGAGACAAAGCCCCTCGAATCTACGCGATAGGAAGAGATTCGTCTGGCTGCCGTCCCCGGCCAAGTGGTAGAAGTCGCGAGACTCCACGGTTGCGTTGCTGGACCGGACCCTCCCCTCCGCCATCTTACAAGCATTCCCCTTGAGCTGAATTCGCAACACTTCCGGCAACTCCGTGCTTTGGCCACGTGCAGCAGATTGGCAATACCGCAGATAACGCTGAGCAGATTGGCAATACCGTCACTAGCTGCACACAATGCACGGGAACCCATCCATTGCCTTCGTTTTTCTTGCAAGACTGGCCCGCGCTTGCAAAATCCTGAGATTCACTAAGTTTAGTCGAGTCCAACGTGCGAGAACAGTATGATTTTTGATGAAAAGAACCTGCATAAATATTTTCGTAAAGGTCATTGTTGCAGTAACCGAGTTCGCATGGCGTGTGCAAGCACAAAACAAATAACGGGTAATGGCAGTTCTTGTTGTCCCTCGATACCACGCCAAAAGGCAAAGGCACATAGATGAGCAGCCCTTTTCCCGAAGGTTGCCAGTCTTTGTATTCCTACATGCTAGAAGCTCAAAAGACTTAAGGCATACTCCGGAGCAGAGATGATATCGTCACATTTTTCACTCGAAAGAACATTAGACAATAGCGAAACGGACCAACATGAGGTGAAAATTAGAATCCCAAAAAGTTATTGGATTGGCTAACATCAGAAATCCAAATGTCTGAATTCCACAACTTGAAGCTTAGAACACTACCGAATGGATCAAAAGAAATCTCACACCACAGACCAAACAAACACCAAAAATGCCTGAGACATCTTAATTGAACGCACAACTTCTAGCGCCCGAAGCTATGTAACCCATTCAGCAAATATACAGCAAAACTGAATCACCTTTCCACGCCTGGCTTAGGCGCCATACTTTTAAGTCAATAGCACTGTTTCTAGAACCATAATGGAGACTAAACCAAAAACCAAATAAGTCCTTGGCATACACGTTCAACCAATTGATCCATTTGGTTTTTGGTTTGTCAATATAACTTATTACTATATAGAACTTGGAATTCATACTAAACATTATGCTCTGCGCCAACTTATCCCGAGTTGAGATGGTGGGGTTGTTCGGCATGAAGCTTGTGGTTATGAGTTCAAATTCCCTCCATGGCAATTTTCCATTCTCTTCCTTAAAATTGCGTAGCGAAAGTGGTTAAGTAATTATGTAGTCTTGGTAAATGAATAAAGGCACCCAACTCAGTTGGCTGAGCGTTTCTATGAAACAGATCAGGAGTAGAACCCCTTGACCCGTACTCATCTTCTTAATTTGTATATCTCCCAGCTCCAGTCAAACCAGTTCCCAGTTCACCCAGTTTGATCAGCATCCTATTTTGACTGGTTCCATGTCTGGGTCATAGTAGTACAGGCCTGGACCAGCCTCCTGTGCCCAGCTGAACCGGCCGGTCTAGTTTGGTTTTCAAAGAGTTGGTCAATAAGGGACAAAGTATGTCCTCTACCAGCAGTTAAAAGACCTGCTAATGTTCAGACTCTACATGATTGCTCACCTTTCCAAGTACCCATGAGAAACGCACTCTGTTCTAGTCAACAACTCGCTATTTGTCTTCTATCAGGAAACCATAAGGATCTTCCATTACCCAAAAGATAGGACACTTGTAAAGCCTTGTCATGCACTTCGAAGCAATAAAAAAACAAGGGCATCATCATGGATTCAAACGGAACTGAAAAAGAATCACCAACCAATTCTTTTTATTCATTTCCACTGGGTGCTACATATCCTTACAAGCATCATTGTGCAAGGACTTCTTCCTCCTTAAATCTGTGTAATTTCACAATGCTCAAGGCTGACAACATACGAATTATAAAAGCTTGCCACATGCAAGCCGGATTACGAGGGACATGTGAAATTTTGACTACACACATTCAAGAAAAAGATAGCACTGGCGTTAGAAAGTCTAACCCAAAAGCTTAAATTGATAGATGAAGGGAGACCACATGAATATGAAGAGCGTTTGGGACCCATTGTCAAGTGATGTGAGAGAATATTTCAACATATGTCAAATTTTCTATTCCAATTCTTATAAGCCAATGGTCCTGACACTGATTACTTGCTCAAAAATAAGTAAAAACTAATTCTTGCTAATGAATACGATCATAAACAGTTTAGCTGGCAGGTCAAATCTCTAATACACGTCAGACAGCAGACGTCCTAACTTTTTTATTAGGATAAGTTTACTTTGTCAGGAGACTCATATCTGCAGTAAGTAGACATGGGAAAGTTAACATTGAATTGATAGCTATGACCATTATAGAAATCAGGTAACTTTGAGAAAGAATAATCTCAAAGTACATGTTTCCTCAGTGGACAACTAAGCAATCTTAATGAAAATTCAACACAACTGAAAGTTAAATATAAAAAACTGCTGTCCTGCACCCTCATAGCTCGATGAATATGAGTCTTGGCAATTGCAAATTAACCAGTAAATGGGATTCCCGAATTGAAGCTCCAACTACCGTCATAAAGCAAAAAGCTCTGACTTACCATTTTGAAGCAAAGGTAGGAAAGCGTGCAAGGGCTAAGCATGTTGTTTTAATTAGAGAGCAGTAGCTATTTCTTGCACCATATACTACTTTCTCCAGACACTAAAACATTTCTTTGAGAATACACAGCTCAAATTCTTCAGCAGACTAAACTGAATAGACCTGATCTGATTATCCAATATATGAACCACGTCTTCCCTGTTTCCAGTTACTTTGGTTAGTCCCTTTGGATTCTTAAGAATAGAAGAAGATCATTGTAAACCAATTTTTCAATTTCAGAAATGAGATGTATATACATTCAAGAGGAAACTTCAGGTGGCAGTAGAAAGCAGAATAAGGAGATGCAAATTGAGTATTCTGAATGATATTATGATCATGTAACTAATCGGTAAGCGCATGTATCCCCTTCAGAACAAAACACAAGCTTTTTCATGACAAGATTGTCCTCTAAGAAACTGTGATGGAAAAGCAGGATTAAATAATTCAAACTCATTTCTCAATAAATGAACAGATAGTGTAAATCCACTAGGAAAAATGGAATACGCAATAGTATCAATATACAATCACAGCAAACAGAACAATTTAAAGAAAAGTAAATTATAGTTTAGGAAAGGATAAACAAAAAGCATAAACTAACCACCACCAAACAAAACCTAACTATGCTGTTATTGCCTATGAGAGCACAGATAAAACTGCTCTTATACAACAGACAAGCGTGCATCAAGGACCATAGCATTGAGATTATATCAGGATGGGAGAATTCAATATGTAAATAGAAACATCTACTGGAGGGATTACACCCTAAAAATTTCACAGTGGTATTCAAGAAATGGCAGGGCAAGATGCCCACTTTTATCAGGGAACTGGTAATTTTCTATGAAAAGCACTTAGGAGTGACAAGATATCAAAGCATGTCAGAGATGCATCTTAATTACAAGATATTTGAGCAAATGTTATTCTAGAAGAATGCACTCACCATGGAATGACTACTTCAGCCCATCCTTCAATGTTAGCTGAGTAAATCCCAACCATCTTGATGTCCAGTAAAACGAACTTATTAAGCAACTCATCTCTAGTAAAAGCACGTTACTGAACCATGGACTGTGCAACCTCATCACTCTAGCACATGCATCAAGCTCTCCATTTCATTTTCAGGTCCAGAAGCATCATCTCTTGATGTAAACAATCACAATCAGATCATCTCTCAACTCCATGACCTTCCAAACTCTCTAATATGGGAACTACCCAATCTCCCTCTCTTTTATGACCTTCATCTACAGTATGCACCAAATTGTCCTCCTCAATAACTGATAATACCTTAGTATTCCGGCGTCTTAACAGAAGGAGCTCCAACATTTTCCTGCGAACAGCATAGATGGGATTTGGCTCGAGCAAACACCCTTTACAATAAGCTTCTCTGAGAAAGACAGTCTGAGAGCTTCCTTTAGTAGATATATAGAAAATTCCTGGGTGCTTCAGAAGTAACTCACGCATGTTAACTTCCATACCAAAGTCCTTCCTGAAATGAGCTAATCTCTCCACCTCCACCATCTTCTCCACAGTTAAGCTCAACAATTCGTGAATAATTGCGGCAGTGCGCTTCTCAAATCGCTCTACACCACCACAAGTACGCACTTTCACGATTTCTTTCCTCTCATATGGCTTCACATATGGAAGCCTCTGCCAATTCTTCATCTTCTGTCTAAACCCTCCCTCAATCTTGAAACCGGTAGGGAAATTAATTGGAAAGGCGAACCTAGTTTCAAACTCACTCAACCATTTTTCCCTATACTCCTTCTCTCTCCACTTCTCTATCTCGGCGACACCCAAATCCTCATCCCTCTCCACCAACTCCACAATTTCCAAATCAACGAGCCTGAAATCCTGCGAGTACTTGGCCAAGATCGACTCTCGGAAGTCCTTGGGTAGACCCAATTCCCTCCTAATCAACCTCAATGCGTGCACATGAACTCTCCCATTCACCGACATCATCAGCAGCTTCTTCACCCTCGTCACAGACTCCAATTCCATACGTCTAACAACACCCTCCTCCTCCTTAACCAGCTCCTTCATTCCACGCCTAATTCTGCAACATAACTTCCTACGGAGCGGATGAGTAAATACCTCGAACACGTGGGAGTGCTTGCGGACGAAGGCCCCGACGGTGACGTTGAGCCCGACGAGGCCCCTCCAGCGAGACATGAGCTGGAGCGAGACGTAGGGGCCTCTCCTGCGGGCGGACATGAGGGCGAGGAGGCCGAGGGCGGTCTTGAGGGTGGCGAGGTGGGTCGCCAGCTTGTCGAGCTTATGGTCTCTGGTTCGGTCTTCCAGGCGGGTCTGGGCGGTGACGAGCGGTTTCCGCCACCTCTTCTGCACGCAGGAGTTGAATGGGCCAAAGGGTGTCGCGGAGGCGCTCGAAGGAAGCCGTGCTCGCGCCAGGTCGAAGGCGAGCGGTCGCAGCTGCAGCATTCTCATGGCTTTGCAGTGCTTTTCGAAAGTGGCCGGCTTGAAGAGAGACGGACAACTTGAAGATGCTGAAGAGGGGAAGAGAGAGAGAGAGAGAGATCAACCGTTTGGCATCAAAACATTCAAACGGCCCAACCGAAACAGGGAAAAAATCCCTCCTTTTTGGCTTTTTCTTTCTTCTCTCTGTGATCTCTCTTATGGGCAACTTCTCGCGGATCAGCACAGCAACCACGCCGTACCATCTTATTCTGTCCCATCTCCATCCGAGGTTTCAGCGGAATCTGTCGAAGAAGGTGCTTAAAACACTTGTTCAAAAATGATTCTGTAAAATTATCTATTTAAACTAATTAATCTTCGGGTAGATCTCCAATTTTTGATGTCCAAAAAAATAGATTTTTTGTTTTCGTTTTTTCAGTATACTTAAACTAGTGCTCTAGAGCGACTTGTTAACCTAACCTTTGTTGTATTAATCTCAGCCGAGTTTATCGAACGTGTCAACACACCTAGAAAGTTGATGGACTAAAAACTACAAAACCTGTGTTATTGGATTGAAAATTTCTTAAAAGTCACCCCGTAACAAAGTTCTTGAGATTCTGTTACATACATTTGAAAGCATCCATCTTGCTTTGGATGATTTGTTGGTATTTTTCTTCAACCTCTGACCGAGCATGTATAACAAGAAAAGCAAATTCAAGAAACCGGAAAGAACTTTTGAAGAGAGAGAGAGAGAGAGAGAGAGAGAGAGAGAAATTGTGATGGAAGTTAATGCACCTTGCAAGGAAGAAAGCTTAAAGCAACCGAACAATTCATTCCCACATTACATTTCCACCCCAATGGACACAAGAAAGCACAGTCTAACCATCAAAACCAACATAAATCTAAGAAAAGTTGCATTCTCCCATCTCCTGAGGCTCATGAGGAGACATCCACAGAGGACAAAATTGCCTGACTTCAGGAGCATTGACCTGCAAGTACAAAATCATACTCCATAAATGACAGCAAGTTGTCGCATTAATAGACACATTGAATAAACTAATGACTTCATGTGCAGTTCGCCTTTGTCCCTCAAACCTGTAAGTTAATCTCATTAATATTTTAGGACGGGTAGGCCTCTGGGTAGGGATGTAGTTGCACGTCCCTTGGGTGTGCCAAAGTGATGTTGCATATATGCCTGGTTAGGTAAGGTAGTCTAAACTCCCCATTTGGTGCGCCTCTAGCACTTCATATGCAGTTCAGCTCTATCCCTCAAGCCTGTGACATGATCTCATCGATTTTCAAGGACTTGTTTCTAGTTTCTTTTATTAATAGAAAAAGGCTAATGAGAGGTCAGAGAGCTTTCCTTGGGCCAAGATGACATGATGGGACAATCTAACAACTTATGGTGACACTACTTCTTGCATACGATTCTATTCAGCTTCCTTACAACAGATCAACTCTTTAGGCTATTCATGAAAAGGTCTATGAACAAGTTGGAAGGTGACACAACTGGCTAGCAGAAGACATAATCACAGCCACCTCCCACACGAGATCTTTAGATGCTTGAAATTTCAAGGACACGATCTGGGAAATCAGTGACCATGTTTTTTTTCCTAGGAATCTATTGTTCAAGACTTTACGAAAGTTTTTAGTGGTAAAAGCTCTTCCAATCAAAACATCCCTGTTGCATCTACACTGTCTGAAGCTCACGAAAGTGTAGAACCAAGAAGCTGCTAGTCTGCTTCTAATGTTTTAGTGGAGACCTACATTGAAGAAAATCTGGACAGCCACAAAACTGCTCTTCCATTCCAGATTGTGCACATGCAATAAGGCACCAAATCTTGAGAAGTACTTTTTTCACAAGCAACAACCGTTCAGATGTGCATTTGTACATTAGTGAATAAACAAAATTTCAGGTAACATCTGCTGACTGATTACCGTCCTCCAACAATTATCAAAGACTGGCATGTTTTCCATGCTCTTTGACAGACTTTTTGATGAGATTATATAACTCCCGGATGTGAATTTTGAACTCAAAGTCTGCTGCGTAATTTCATGAACTGATAGTTACTCTTTCTGTTGAATTTGTTAATATAAGGTAATCTATGCATCAAACTAATGGCCATCCATAAAAAGAGAGAAGAAAAAAATTCTCTTTTATTTATAATCTCAATTCCTTATTCTGATTGGAAATTGCACTTTCGAATGGCAACATCAGCTATGTAGCAAGCCTTCACAAGTCTAGTTCTTATTTTCTTGGTTGCATAAAAGTAGTCTCAGATGCTGAATTGCTATTCAAAAGCCAGAAATCCTCTACCACTGTAAACTTCTAATTAAAAACTCAAAACAATAAAACTTGGATGATACATAGCAAAACTTAAGAGATCCCTACAAAATGCAATAAGCAGCCAGGAAGTAAGTACCTATTTAGGAAGAATCTCTTTATGAGCTTTGAACGATAGAATCACATTCCAAACCAAAGCAATAACATTAGCGGCAAGGACCTGAAATTATATTCATATAATAAGATCTGAGTCAATAAGCAAACTTATGGTAATAGATAAGAACTTGATAAAAACTGAATAACAGCTGTTTTCCACCCATTCCCTTTTGCTAATATCATCCAAACATCATCCACCAGCTATTCATGAAATCTATTGAAACTCGAGAATCAGAGTGCTAATCTTTATGCATGATAGACCAATTGAGAGCAATTACTTTCTCTCGGCAAAGATACAGGAGCTTATCAGTTTGAACGTGGAGAGCAGGACCTCCTCTTGTCCTTACTTCCAAATATCATAAAATGATTTTGTTATATATAAACACCACCATAGACGAATTTATAGTAACAAACTATAAAATGGAGCACATTAAATACTGTGCTTCTGTTTCAATATTCCAATTCCAGATTCCCTGTGAGTCTAGATGCTGACTGATTCACATATTTGGCACAGAAATTTCATCTTCCTGCTGAAAAAATATTACTTTCTTCATTCCCAAATACCTTTACAGGCAAACTTACAACTAACAAGAATCTTTTTGCTCTTCGTGGAGAAAATGGATGAATTCTGAATAAATTAATAGAACTGAAATTTCAGATAAAGGGGCAGGTAGAACCTGAAATTGCTGTGGGACGAAACGAAAATTTAGAAACTGGAATGGTATCCAGAGCTTCCAATTTGCAAGAACAGCAGAAAACCATTCCTACAAGTAAAAGAACCATCATAAGAACCATGATAAACATAGCATAGATGACATAGACAAGAACTTCGACTGCTACCACAGGAAGAATAATAACAAAAGGAAGAGACTCCCTTTTCTATAAGCTTATCAAAAAGCAACCCTCTATAACTCAGTTACACAACCAATATGGCAATTCAATTGCCTAGTGGATAGAAGCATTCGCATTTTATTAAACACCTGCGTCGGCACAAGTTTGCTAAGAGCCAAGCACTAACCTTTGTTCCCTTTCTAATTATCATGTGTATTCCAAATTCAAATTGTAAACTTGTTGGGGTAATGCGTCTGACCTAAATGGCTAACATTATGCTAGTAATTATAATGCTTTTAGTTGATTGTACCACAATCAAAACCATTCAGAATTTCTTTTTTAATAGGTAGAAAGATAGACTATGGACCACCAAGGTGGGGAAACCCATGCGCAAAAAGAGCTCAAAACTAAAGCCATACACAAAACAACTCTCAACCAAAAGGGTGCTCAATTACAAGACAAATCATCAACTAAATCAACCTATGCATTTTCATCCATAAGCAAGTTTCCATTATAACTAAAGTGTAAACCTTTTTAGCCAACTCAAAAAAACCAAAAAAAAAAAAAAAAAAGGAAAAAAATGCCTCTCCATCCAATCTCTTTTATTCTGCTCCTTCCAAATGAACGAAAATTCTCAATCAAAGGCATTTAAAGAAATATACTTGCCACATATAATGGGTGTGTTTTTGTACGACTTAGGCTTTTGACAAAACAATTGTTAAACATGGTATCACATAAGGTAAAGGGTTTGATCTTGGCACTCCCTCTTGTTTTCATTATGCCTGTTAGTCACCTTTGTCCTATGGTTGTTGTATGATGTGGTCATGTCCACATCCTGTATACAAGTGTAATATCCGGCTTACATGCAAATGGGGAGGGTTAAGATACTAGATAAAAGTGACAAATTAAAGTTTTGGGGAAAACAACTGTATCACCAAACAATAAATTTAATAGGCTGCAACAAGATCTGGTTTTTTGATTAGTTAGCTAATATATTAATACCAAAATTGACCCCAAAGATATGTTTCCAACCCAAATATTTTGTTATACAATATCAAAATAATAATGACTTGGTAAATTGATATTTTACTTCATAATTAAAATAGCTAACTATGACCTAGAGAGAATCCAATGGTGTTGCCTTGTCACACTAAGCGGAGCACCTTTAGACTTTTGTTCACCCTCGATGCTCTAAAGGCTTTTTTCCACCTTTATCTCTCCCTTTGACACACCTGAATCCTTAAAACTGCAGCAAAACCAGGAGCACCTCAAAGTCATTTGAGCATTACCTGTTGCAGCTTGGGAACAACGTCTGATGGCCTCCCTTCTAGTGTTACCAACGTAGCTAGGAAAACACCAATGAACAGTGGAGAGAAAAAGAACTGCATAAGAGTTTGATCACACTTAGACTTAACACTTTAGCAAAATATCAAGCTGAATGTTCAGTGACCTCATGAAGAACCTAGCCATCTATCTTAGAAATCAAACAGACTTTGCCAAATCACCTGATCAAGTAGAAGACGCATAAAAGCTCCCAGGCACCAGGCACAGTTACTAACCGGCTCAAGTATAAGTACCTGCAGGTGCACTGAATGGTGTCATAAAATGCGGGGGATAGAGCTCCATAGAACCACAGGATAGTTTATCTTATCCTCTGCTGTCAAAGCAAGATGGGTTCAGGTGATTGCACTAGCTGTTCCTATATATCATCAAAGTACATGCAGCATAACTAATGGAAAAACTAATCAAAGCTGAGACCACAATATTCCAGTGTTCGCTCAGCAGACATATGCAGATCATACCACATTATCAACTACCAGAAACCTGAGATACATTCTTTTTGCCATAAGATTTTACAGAGAATAGAACAGACAGTACCCAGAGGAAGCATTGACTAACTGCTTAAGTGGACAAAAGCAATGAGGCATTACCAGAAGTGAAGTGTAGGACCCACTAAAACCAGCCCCAAGAAAGTAAATAAGAAGTTTCTTTTCAGGTCCAATGATGGCGCTTGATCAATCACAAGCTGTGTCCAAAAAGATCGAGATTTAGTATGACCGAGTGTAAAACCTCATACTGCAGTCGAAATGCTCATTTTTCCGGCAATAAACAAAGAGGACCGATATCCAGATCACAATCTACTAAATACGAATCTGAGGGCTTAGAAACACTGACCACAATGGAAGTCCTTCATTAAAAGTTATACTAGCTAAACTTAGAACAGTTCCAGAACCTGTCTAATCACCATGGAGAGTTCATCTCAACTGATGCATCAAGTGTTAAGTGAAAGTACTTTCGTATGCAATCAGTAGTTTTCAAGTATCTTCCCATCATCGTTCATATCTTGATAGATTTAAAGGTAACTAAATTGTTTAAATGATATGAAACACATAGGATCAGAGCTAATCATACAGCCATGGATCTTCAAAACATGTCAGAATTAAGGCAAAGTCTAGTATAACAACACTGGCATAGGACCTAGAAGAGGAGGAAATAATATTTTACTAATGGTTGCCACTAAACAAATTCTACCTGGCAGATCAAATCTCCCAGGAATGTTAGTATTGCAGAAGTCACCGCTTTTGTCGCCACAGGATATTTTGCAAGTAGGGTCAGATACCTGCAGTCCGAAAATAAAATCAGAAGAAATGGTTTTGGAATGGCTCACTTAAACAGCACAAATATTCAGACAGGTGCCTGAGCAAGTGAAATCACATACTGCATTGAATAACATTACTGCAGTCAGTCTACACAAGACGAAACGAATTTTATAAGATAGACATTTGCTACAAGAATAACGGCAAAATCATATATTAAAAAGATCCTACGTTGACGATCTCTCTCTTCATCCTGAAGTCACTTTTATATCATTGCATCTTCATCAGTGTTGCCAATCAATGGATAAACGTCATTTTATTTTTCCCACCCTTTTTCCCGGATTTGCCTCTATAAAATTAGGAGTAGTGTCTCTTCTCAGTGCCTTAACTCATCGAAGACAAAATGGAGGAAATAACTTTTGCTTGAACACTCCTTAATCACCCACACTACACAAAGATTGCCCCGTTGCTGTCCTAGAACTTACAATCATGAAAACATTGCCTATGCCCTGCCACGGCATCCTTAAACCAACACATAACAAGGCCAATAATCAAAACCCCTTCAGCAATCACAATTATGCATTAGAAGCCACTAAGGTCCACCACAAGCTATGATATTCTGATTTCCCAAGCCAACAGATAATTAGCAAGAGAGGGCACGGTAGGCGAAAAAATTGCAGCAAAGGAAATGCATTTTTACCAAGAAAGCAAGGACCAGTTATTTCCACTACTCCCGCCGCCTTCACCACTGTCACCTTCACCTCTCCCTCCATAATTCTTATCACCAGAACCTCCATCACCACCAGTTCCGCCAGACCCCGTGTCTGAAACCGCCGAAAACCGGGCCCGGTTGAAACCCAGTTGCCGGAACCCAATTTCAACCTTACCCGAGTCCCTCGGAACCCCAGAGCGGCCGTAATTCAGAGGAAAGGCGGGATTTTGACTCGAGGAAGAGCTCCAGAGCCCGCTTCTCCGGACCGCCTTGGCATGAACTAGGGCGAAATGTGAAGGGTGCGCGCGAGAGAGGCTCACCAACCGGACCAAGGCTGGGGACTGCCGGGCGACGCTGCCGGTGAACTGAATCATATCTTTTTTCGATTAAAGATCGATTCTTGGGAATGAACTGGAGAGAGGGAAGCTCGCGGGGGGGTTTTGCGAGGGTTTTGGAACAGCTAAGGTTGTTCAGCTGAGGTTGCTCCTACTTGGCGCGAGAGACAGAAAGATAATGCAGCTCCTGCCTGCTTTGCCGGCTCCGACATTCCAATTGAAAAATTAATTATCTCCTTTTTTATAATCTGAATCCAAGCCATGGTTTGACGCTGTTTTCTTTCTTCTGACAACAGAACGAGAAAGAGAATACAATTTGTGCATGAGGGGAAGTTGTTGCCACTGGACGGGACAGAAATTGATGGAGCCTCAGCTGCAATTGATGCTTCTCTTCTCCCATGGAATGGAGGAAAATGAGACTGGTCCCGAGCGCGAGCAATCGGGCTGGTTCACACGGAGACCGGTCGGTATTTGGTTTTATATCTTGAACGGCCAATTCTATCAAATAACCGAGACTGAACCGATTTTCAATCAGCTTACTTTTGACCTCTTGCTCAAAAAAATTTCAGTGAAATTAAATATGTTTAAAATATTATTTTCGAGTAAAAAGAATCATATTAGTTTTTGACACGTGTTGTGGGCTAACGGATCTTTGGTTGGGAAATAATCGAGTAGCACCCAGTGAGTTTGAGAACACCAGGCCATCTATAATTGTTTGTAATAATAGTATGATAAATAGTATCTTCATATCATATTGTAATTGTATCGCACATAGTTTAGCTTTGATATTCGATCTCTCGAATGAGACACATAAAACACTTCAATAGTACAATTAATTTCGTTCTACCATTGCCAATAGCATCAGGTTCCAACTAGTTTATGTACAAGGACCAATTTGGCATACGAGGCTTCTTAGAACTCCTAGCATAAAGGACCCTCCCACGAACTAGTGTATCGTCCCTCTCCATCACTTGCTCTTGATCTTGACACCATTAGCTCCACTCACAAGGGTATGTGAGCATGGGAAAATTCTTGCTTTACTTTGCTCTGTGACACATGCATATTACATAGGATTAAACGAAACAAATGAAAAAAGAAAAAAAATACCTAGTTGATTTTAGGATCAATAGAGATGATTCCCATTTCAAAAACTATATAATTTTGATAGGGTAGATTTTAGGTTTCAAGTTTGAAATTTGATCACCTTAGAACCAATCACCACTAGTAGCGGTAGGACATGAAGTTTGGCATTGGTTAGCTAATGCAACTCATTTCTATATTAACCTCCACAACATAGAGTAAATAATAGTGCCTAACTCCTTGAAATCCTTCTCAATTTGTTTTTGTCACTCACGAAACAGAAGAGACATTGGTGTATCTACATGTTGGAGTGTTTTAATTAGAATGAGTGATTCTAGGTTCTATGCAAGTTTTACTTCAAACCTATAATTAACCTGTTAAAATAGATTCCTTATTTTTTTGAACTTGAAATCTAAAACTTACTTTGTTATAGGTTTTAGGATTTATCCAATTTTCACTTGTATTATTAATTGAACGATTGTGATAAATTATTACCTTTAATAATAATCACTTGTTATTAAAATCCACTTACTACAACTTAAATTTAGATATACAAAGAATATAAAACATTAATAGGGTAAAATTTTAATCTTGAAATGGAAACTCAGATTAGTGGTTTCACCTATCTATACTAAAAATATACTCACTATTGGATGTCATGAAATAATGTAGTATCACACAAAAGATATAGACAAAGAAAAACACAAAAATTTATTTCAGATTCAAGATTCCACTTATCTAGAACTTAGAATTTACTCATCGAAACGGATTATCCAATTTTTTAAACTTAGAACCTATTCTATATATTTTGGAATCATGTCGACACTTAATTTTAGTCCTAGCTAGGCTCTTAACGAAATTTTGACTTTGTCCTTCGGCTTGTGATTTCGTCTTTTCTTTGGACTTGTTTCCAAAATGTCCATGGGCCTGAGGTGGTCGACCACTAAGAGTGATGGATTTTAACGGCCCACACTGGACGGTTTTGTCTTTTCTTTGGACTTGTTTGCATAGGGTGCGTTTGGTAACGTTTAAATTTTTTTTGTTAGGGGCGAAACAAAAAAAAAAAAGTTTTTGTTCGAAGCTGGTTTTTGAACAAAAAAAACGCGTTTGGTAAGTGTAAAAAAAAACTGTTCTTGAAATAAGAAAAGAACAAAACACGTTTAGAATCGCAGCTTAATTTTTGTTCCTAGAATAGAAAAAGAATAGAAACATGTTTGGTAAAGCTGTACAAAATTTCTGTTTTTAATTTTTTTTAAAAAATGCTTTTTTCTAAATAAAGTTTAAACGAGATGAGAATTATCATTCTCATGAAATGCTCATTAATTTTATTTTGTTCATGGTGAGTGAAGACAAATTTTTTCATACTTGGTAGAAAATTTAAAATGTAAAGTTAGAATCAAATTTTTTTTCAAGTGCTTTTTTTATTTTTGATTTTTATAACATTTAAACTTGATTGAATTCTCATTCTCATGAAATTGTCATCAATTTAATTTTGATAATGGTGAGTGAAGAAAAATATTTCCCACATAATCATATAAGCATACTTTAAAAAAAAAAAAAAATATAAGTAAAGTTCGTACAATAAGAAATATAAGGGTGCGAATGGTAACGTTTACGTTTTTTTGTCTGTTCCCGGAACATAAACAAAAAAAAGTGTTTCTGTTCCGGAACAATTTTTGAACAAAAGAACGTGTTTGGTAACGTTTGGTCCGGGAATAAAAAATGAACAGAAAACACGTTTGGTAAATTTTATTCTTTTTTTGTTTCTTTTAATTTTTTAAATATTTTTATTTTATTTTTCATTTTTCCTTTCTTTTTATTTTTTCTTTTTTCGGCCGGGTCATCGGCCCGGCCTCGCGGCCGACGGGGGCCGACAGCCTCGCCCAACCACGGCGAGGCTCGCCGGCCCTCGGCGAGGCTCGGGCCTCGCCTTGGCCGGGCGAGCTCGGCCTCGCCGGATCTGGGCGAGCCCGAGCTCGCCCGGCCAAGGCGAGGCTCGGCGACGCTCGGCCTCACCGGGGGCTGGCGATGCTCGGCCTCGCCGGATCTGGGCGAGGCTGAGCCTCGTCGGCCGGTCGCCGGCCATGGCCGAGGCCGGCGACCGGCGAAAGTAAAAGAAGAAAAAAAAGAAGAAAAAAAGAAGAGAAGAAGAAGAGAGGGAAGAAGCTCGCCGGAAATGTTTCTTCATTTTTGTTTCTAAAACAAGAAACAACAAATTGTTGTTTCTTGTTTCTGTTCTTATTTCGTTCCAGAAACAAAAAAACAAAAAAAGAATAGAAACGCAACCAAACGGGTTTCTGTTCCTTTTTTGTTCCCGGGAACACTTTCCGTACAGAAGTGTGCCGGAAACACTTTTTTGGAGTGTTTCCATGCACACCCTAAAAAAACCGAGGCTCTCTTTGCCACTGCAACAGAAATGTAGTTAATCGGTCATCTAGAGAAATCTTAGTGGGGCAACTATCTATAATGCAAAACCACAACCCATGCAAACTGTCACACCTTGGAGGTCACTCTAAACAATGCCAAATGTAACAATGCTACTTAGAAAAGACCAAAATATGCTTTGCCTAGACATAAATCGGACATGTAATTATAACTGAACTTAGAATTTGGATGCTTTTACATTTCGCCAACTTTGCAAGCGGACGTTTGATGTATCCAATTTTTGGATTGAAACCTAGAACCTATTCTATATATTTTGGAATCATGTTGACACTTTTTTGAATTTTAATCAACACAACATTTCAAAGGATCCCATCGATCTAGCATCTCTCTTAACGAAATTTTGACTTTATCCTTCGGCTCGTGATTTCGTCTTTTCAAAATCATCCTCCTCCATTTGGACTTGTTTCCAAAATGTCCATGGGACTGAGGTGGTCGACCACGATAAGAGTGATGGATTTTAACGGCCAAGAGATCACGGAAGGAGGTCGGAAGTCTGGACGGTTTTGTCTTTTCTTTGGACTTGTTTGCATAATGGAGGAGCGGCAGCAATGCTGTCTCGTTAGGTTTTTAGAGGGCCTTTATTTTTGTTCTTTTTCGGTTTGCCGAGGTAGTTTTTTGGATTTTTGTTTCACTTTGTTCTACAAGTTTGTACACTGTTTTTTCCCGTTTGGTTTTTAAGGGCTGGTTTTGGATACTTGTAAAGTTTGGATACTGGTTGGATACTGACAAGAATAGTTTTGAGGTTTTGGTGTCCCACGAGGAAAAGTCTGGGATTGATGGGAATTATCTCTTGCTATGCCGACTAAGACTATAGCCTGATGAATCCCTAGGACGCATACGATAATTATTTTATTCTATTTCAAAATTATTTTTTTTGTTTTAGATTTGTTTTTAGAACATAAATTCTTTTGGTAAAATAATTTATTTTTTTTATTTTTGCAACAAATTTTTAGTCCAAAAACAAATTTCAAATAAAAATGAGACATCTCTATTTCTAGAACAAAAATTATAAATAAAAACTCTTATCATTGCTAATTCTCACTATTAACTAGCCACTCATTTGCCGTTGTCGCTTGTCATCCACCCCTAGGGCCGGTCATAGCTACCCCTCGCCCCCTATTGATTGCTATGGCTAGTCACCACTGCCACTTACTGCCCCCGTCCCCTGCACTCCCCACCCTTTAGTTGCCATTCTTGTCGATCGTTGCCCATTGCTAGTGGGCCCTACCATTTACTAACGTCTAAGAGGAAGAAATTTTATATTGTTATTAAGCAGATTTATATTATTTGAATATTAATTTTATGTCGTTATCAAATATATATTTTTCTCAAAAACTCATATAGGAATAGAAACATGAAATCTATTAAATTAATTTTTGATTAGAATGGTTGTCATCTGTACCCTTAATGACTATGCATGCATGTTGCCAAGTTGGATTTTTCATCACCATAAGGAAACAAGGTATTTTTTGGGCCATCAACACAAATTTGGAATATTGCGAGATGAAAAAAAGTTCATAAATATTAAGTTTTATTTGTTTTGCTAAAGATGAATAATTTAAAAAAAATATTCAAAAAATGACCACTTATATCATTGAAAATAATTACTTAATGAAAAATATATTTATTAATAATAATAATTTATATTTAAATATTTTTCAGAGAATTTTTCGTTCATTTGTCTTTATAGATTACATAAATGATTATTTATCAAAAAAACATTTTTTAAATTATTCATTTTTCGTAAAGTAAGCTGAACCTTAACCTGTCACGGGGAAAAGTTTTGAATTTTTCGTGTTTCATCTCAAAAAAATCAAAGGCAATACTTGACCCAAAAAAAAAAAAAAGGATTTGAGGCAACAAAATCAGTGTGGTTGCTCTTCCATACTGACATAGAGGGAAGGAGCGAGGAAAAAGGAGGAGACGAGCGCCATTTTCCCCCCAAAACCGGAGCGCCGTCGCCGTAGCCGTCGCCACATTCATCGAGCTCGACGAGACTCCGAGCAGCGGCGAACGAAAACCCTAGAACTCCGTCATGCCTTCGTTTCCCAGCCCGGGCTCTGTCACGGTCTGCGAGATCAATCGCGAGCTCAGTACGCACACCCCTCTCCTCTCCTCTCTCTCCTTCGTTTTCCACCCCGAGTGGTGCCGACGACTCTCCGGTGCCGATTATTAACGCCTGAAAATCCCTGCAGTCACCGCCGATGTTCTGTCGGAGGCGCAAGCGAAAGAAACCTACGGAAAGCTGCTCGTGAGTTTTTCTTCCTCGTCCTAAGTCAATGGGATGTTGCTTTTAGGGTGGATTTCGTCGCGCGCCGGAATTGCTGTTCTGTTCTGATTGTTTCTCCCGTCGCAGAGAACGGTGTTCAATCCGGTCTCCTTTCAGCCCGATCAGCCGGGCCAGCCGGGTCCGCCGGAGCTCGGCGCCGAGCACCAAGTGGAGGAGGAGGAGGAGGGCCTGGGGAATGGCGTGGCCGTTCAGAGGAGGAACGTGGTGGAGAAGGTGCAGGGGATCTTCGGCGATTATGTCAAGCGGGTCTTTCATCCCTGCGACGTGAGTATCTTTGTGCCCTTTTATGTATAAATACGTTAAAAAAATCGGGAGATTGAATGGGGCAAACCCATTTTAAAAATCTTCAAATAGTCTCAAATAGTCTCGCAGCAGAGTTGGCCGCCATTAGTCTTTCACCCATTTCATATATTTGCTTTGTCTGCCGTGCAAATGGTAGAATTGGATTCTAGAGCTCTGGTACGAGTTTGCTGTCCAGATGACTTATGAGTTCTTAGAAAATGTAGTCCTAGTCATTAGGGGAGGTCTTTTGGCTTATCCAAGTCATTGCTTCCTTAATACCGGATAACTTGAATTCAAACCTCAATGGAGAGATATAATGTGAAAGAAACTCACGTGCACATTACACGGCAGATGCGATCATTTTCTGGTTTTCTGTCTATTGACATCTCTATTATATTTATAGGTTAATTTGCTACCTGAAGTTGATCTAAAAGGAGTAAGCTGGCACCCGCATAAACATATCATAGCACTTATCTCTGCCCCGAATCAGGTTCTAGTGCGTGATTATGATGATGCAGGTCCGTATCTTTCACAGTCTGTCTCCAGTGCTGGTTCTTATCTTGTCACTACTCACATCTCTCATTTCTGTCCTTTGAAAACGCTTGCAATGTTATCTTCAAAAGAGTGCAGGGAACCTTGTATCTTGACCCATGAGTCCCAAAAGGACGTTAAAGCTCTTGAGTGGAGACCAAATGGTGGAAGGATGCTTTCTGTGTCTTGCAAGCAAGTATCATGATTCATCTTTTTCTCATTTAAAGTTTAGTTGGTCATGAATATTCTTCTACCATATTATTCTTTTCAGTCTTTTTTTTTTTATCTCATCAGCATCATGAAAACAATGAAATGCTCAATTGATTTACTTTTCAGGGGTGGAATATGCATTTGGGCTGCTTCTTTCCCTGGCAATGCAGCATCTATCAGATCTGGTGCTCCTTCTTTTGTTGGGACCCTGCCAAGAGGTACTGGTGTCCGATGGACTTTGGTTGATTTTCTTCGCAGTGATGCTGATGAGCAAATAACTGCACTCTCTTGGAGTCCTGATGGAAGATATCCTTCACAAACCAACTAGTGAAGTTTCTTATATAAATGCTTCTTAATTGACAAAGCTGCTTTTGCTCTAATTATGTTTTCTCCTGATCTTCTATATATGTATGTGTTCCCCCCTGGATGCGTGTGCATCCAAACGGGAAGGCCCCGAAAACATACATTTTGTACCATTTAACTATGGTTTTAGTAGTCACCAGATATTTCATATGTTCCCATTTTCAAAAAATAAATTTCCACTTGCAGTTTTCAGAGTGCATGGTGGACATATTATGATCTTCAATATTAATTACTAGGAATTTTGTACTTAATTAAACCAAGGCATATGTTCGAACTCTTTTGACTGGAAGAGGACCCAGAACCAGTTATTCTATTATGGCAGTGCATGTGCCGCTTGATAGCCTGTTTCCTTGACCCACCTCTACGTACTTGGCATCAGCCTCCTGTGAAAGCTCGTCGTTCACTGTATGGGACGTGGCACAAGGTCATTCAATGTTCTGATAATTCTTTTATCTCCTTTAGTTCATCAACTACTTCCTTTTGCAATTATATTGAGTATATGCTCTTTTTTACAATCATATCTTTAAATTTTATATCTGGTTGTTTGTTTTCATTTAATTTTGTAATCGCACCTCCTCTACTTTGTTTCTAGGGCTCCTAGTTCCTAGTCTACTTTTTCCAGTGATCATGCAAAATTAATAGTCTAGTCCTTTGCCAAAATGTAATTCTTTCCTTTTGTGCTACTTGTTGGTAAAGGTATTTACTTATCATACATCTATGTGGGTTTGGCCCATGGTCATCATGCATCTGCTGTGCTAATTTTGTAATTCCTAGCCTTAAATAATTAAACTAAAGTTATTCTGATTATATGGAGCTTCAGTCATGCTTAATTGTCATATGCATAAAAATGAGCACCTGCCAGAAATTAACTCCTGGTTGCTCATACTGAAATTAGCTTCCTGTGAGGGCAGCAAATATAACCCTGGTTCATAGAGGTAATGTGATAAGACTGGGAGTGGTATAACTCATGGAGTCCAAGCTTTAAGGTCCTGTTTGAATGGTAAACTTGAAACTAGTTGTGTTACAATTCTATTTCGAATGCACTTCTCATTGAATGGTAGTTTTAATGGGATAAATTTCATTAATATTGACTTTATGAACACGAACATTGAAATAAAAACTTTTGGAGCTTAATCCATGTGACTTTAGTACTGGAATCTAGGATCTTTTCTAGAGTTCCTGTATGCCGAAAAAGAAGATGTTCTGATGAGAATCTTTGTTGATCTATGTGCATGGAAAAAAATAGGAACAGATATTTTCAATTTTGAAAATGATGACTATGTGGAGGTGGTTCTGAAATTTTGACGGTTTAAATGAGTGAATTTGTGGGTCAAAAACATTTAAAACAATAAAATTTCTAACAATTGCTATTTAGTTAAAGTATGGCTCTCAAATGTGAAATTTTGGAAGTTAATGACTAAATATAATCGACAATAATTGTTGCCTATTTTTAATCAATAAATATATAAAAAAACACATGTGCGGGCGCTTGCACACACAAATTTTGGAGCTTGATTGATATAATTTTAGCGAAAACTTAGTGTTTCTGGACTTCATTTTGGATCATGCTGTTGATACAGTAGTAAGTTTCTCTCCCTAAGGCACTGCTTCCTTAGTAACGAGTGTTGTTTATTTGCAGGTGTTGGGACACCTATTCGACGTGGATTAGGGGGCATATCCATGCTAAAGTGGTCACCTACTGGAGATTACTTATTTTCTGCAAAATTGTATGGTCATTCAGCTGTATGTTACTTTGTCTTCATGTGGAAATATATGGATAACATTGTCTGTCTGATCTGGATTGCTGTCAATTTTTTACAGTGATGGAACATTTTACCTATGGGAGACAAACACGTGGACCTCTGAACCTTGGTCAGCAACTAGTGGTTTTGTCACGGTGAGGAAAGTGATCTAGATGGCTTGTAATGATTGCTGAATATAGGATCAGAGACTGAATCAATTTTCCTTTTAATTTCTGGGATTGGTGAACTCTTTATGCCTTAAATTAGATTCTGCCTAAAATCTATGGGAATCTAACTAGTTTTTTAGCTTTTGCACCCTAGAGAGGTAGATAATTACATGACTCTTGCAGTGAAAATTTACCTCTGTCACTGTTGTCTCGGAGTTGCTTTGATATTGTAAAAGTTTGTACCATTTTCTTCTCTATTTGCTAGTTATGTGGTGACGATCCATGATGTCCTGATGAGAATTCTGGCCAAAACAGCTGGGGTTGTGATTGGACTTAATGATGAGTCTTTCCTTAGACATTGTAAAAAATCTGCACTAAAAAGTTGACAATGGGTTAGTGATATGTATCTCTATCGCCAAGAAATGATGGTTGAATTGTCTCGCTTCACTTGCGACTTCAATTAGCATTCAATATTATAGTGTCTTAATTGATTTTGAGGCTTAAAGCATACAAAATCTGGAGCAAAATTTAACTTGGTGAGTGTTATAGGCTCGATTATTAGTGTTCTGCTCTTGTGGTGCCATCACCATATGAAAATTCTGTTGGTTTAATCAGGTAGATGTAGGTCCAATGGTGAGGCAATATGTGTAATCAATTCTTGAGTGATTAGGGTGCACGCCCGCTAAATGTTGGGCTTAATTCTTTAGTGAATTTGTATCGAGGAGAGGCCTAATTTATTTCCCAGTACTCATTATACAAAATAACATAATGTATCAAATGTTGACGTCTGCGCATTCATTCCTGCACTATGTGTGTTCCTTTTAGAGACCTTTGGCTATCTCTGTTGACATGCTTTATTTTTATTATTTTTGATGAAGTGGTGAAGCTGCATTGTATCAGCTGGTGCACTTAATTTATCCAGTGGTTCATTTTGCTCCTCTATGCATGTTTCAGTTGTATGTTAGGATTCCTTGAACTTTTTAATTTAGAGTCATGTTGCAACAGGGGGCAACATGGGATCCTGATGGGCATATGATACTGATTGCATTCCATAAGTCTCCAACATTGGCTTCTGTTCACTTTGCATCAAAGCCTCCATCTCTGGGTAATCAGTTTTGCTTAAGATGTGTACTTCTAGACTCCACCAATTAAGTACCAAGGCAGTGCGGGTGGTATTTTGACTTGATAGTTGATGGAAAATTTTATATTCATCAATTATTACTTGTACTGTTAACTCAAGCACCTAACTTGTGCACAACTTACAAGGGGGAAAAGAAGAAACATAGACAAATGTGATGTTTTGGCTCTCAGTGTGAGCTGGGGCATACTTTATTTCATTTTGGGAAATTCTTAGAGAAACTCATTGGAGATATCTGTTATAATGGCGTTCATAAGAGGGAAAACAGTAAAACTTAATGGAAGGAACTTAAACTGGCAATTCCCTGCTGATTTGAGGTGCTTTCAATTAATTGATGTATATTTATTACCTACTAGGTTTTGAAGACTTATTCTCCTTTGTACCATTCCATTGTTAACGTGACTAATTTTATTTTTGGGTGATGCTATGAAGATGCACTCTTGTTGCCAGTTGAATTACCAGAAGTGTCATCCCTGCCTGGCAGGTAAATCAAACTAGTGCAAATGTGTATATTTAGATAATAATGTATCTTGAAGTCTAGTATTTACTTTTTGCCCCCTCTTCATATTATAATGTGATAATTCCTCTGTAGCAATCGGATCTGTACAAATGCAGATCATTGAAGAAAAATAAAATGTTACATATAACATTATGCATTCAACACATGTTAAAAACTAATCAGTGGGCACAACTTAAAGTACCAAATGGCATGACCACTTGTGTGATATCATGCAGTCAGGGGATTGAGAAGGTAGCATGGAATGCTTCTGGTGAACGACTGGCAGTATCATTTAAAGGTGGGGATGAAATCTACAAGGGTCTGATTGCCATTTATGATTCGAGAAGAACACCGGTGGTTTCTGCCTCATTAGTGTGAGTGTCTGTCAAGCAATACTGTGGTGTTGCACATTTACTTTTCAGATGGTAAGCTTTTTACTCTGTATGTTTTAACCCATATACTGACAGATTTATTCATGTTGTCTTGAAATACAGCGGCTTTATCAGAGGGCCTGGTGATAATCCTAAGCCACTGACATTTTCATTTCATGATAAATTCAAGCAGGGACCTTTGCTTTCTGTGGTAAGTCTTTGTGATCATGATATCTCTCTCTCATGCTTTAGCAGATTTGGAAATCTTGCATTGCATACAGGGAAATGCAAACTCAAGTATAGTGAACCCATAAAGTATTTGCTTTTGCTTCATGATGGGCAATTGTCTGAATTATGCTTCACAATCTAATGACATTACATATGTTGAAGCACTGTTTTCCTTGACTCAAGCAGCTCTATTTAATTCTTTCAACTGTTTGTCTACAATTTCATCCAGTGTTGGAGCAGCGGCTTTTGCTGTACCTACCCTCTCCTATTTCGTTCTCATGCTCTTCCTTAAGTAAGGTATTGGCCGCTCTGTGGTGGTTCTCGCGTTATTTTGCAATTTGATGTCCGCTTAATATCATTAGTGCCTAGAGATGCTGTAACATTGAGTCTATAGCGTCAACTTACTGATTAAACTCTTTGTTCAGGAGATTTTTCTGATAGCGAGAATCTCAGTTTGGGCAGCGCATAATATGAGGGTACTATTTCATCCTACTTACTCTCATGAACTCATTTGTTCTAGATTTTTTGTTGAGTCTGGAACTGACCGTTGTTCATCTGGGTTCCCTATTGTGTTGTACCAGTAAGGATTGTAGCTGGCGCAGCCACCCTTCAGTTTTTGATTCTGGAGAACTTGTTGCGCAGCGCTTCTCCCCTTTCCTGGCACCCTTGAGCTCTCTTCTTTAAGCTTGAGTCTTTGGCCATTGATACAAACAAATTATTATGCAGGCCGCTGCAAAAAGTTAAAGCAAAGCTAGCCGTGGAAATGGTCTCCAAACCGAAGGGCAGTTTTGATCTGTTTTTTCTCTATCTTCTGAAATGATGAAGCACCTGGAGAGTGTTGTTATCCTCATCTCTTAGCGAATGGGGTTATTCTCAGCCTTTTCTCTTTGGTTTCTGTGTGTCGAAAGGAAACGATGTAGAGGGAAAAGAATTTTATGAATGGCCCAAAAGAATGCCAATTTTGTCCTTTTCTACTGTCCGCTCTTCACATTTTAGTGTCAGGGTAGATTTGCGTTTTGTGGAGGAGTCAATGGATTTGCGTTTTGTGGAGAAGAGTCAAGCATGTTTCCGTTCGTTTCTTACTACATGAGGTCTTAAAGAATTTGACACATTTAGCTATTCGATAATGAATTCTTTTGCAATCAATAAGTTGTGTGGTATAATGTTAAATGGCTAATCCGCCGTTCATGACATCATGAGTTTGATTAATAATGTCAATGAATTTCTGAAGAACGACTCGTGTTAATTAACTCTTGAATACTTTGTGTGGACTGTGGACAGAGTTTTTGGCTGCAAGGAACTCAGTGGGCTGCCATGTTGGATTCATTAACTTTGGATTTTCAGATTGTGGGCGAGACGGAACAGGAGTGGCACAAAGCGAACATTTTGTAGCATATTTAGGATTGATAGCGTATAGGGAGAGTTGTTAGCAAATGATCCTCTTCTTATAGACTTTTAGTTAAAAAAATTTATAAGATAAAATTCCAGAAATATTAAAAGGGGGGCGTTATTTTCAATGACTAAATACATTTCTATTTTCATTAGAAAGATAAAATTATTCTCAGTTATTCAATTACGATTTAAAATGGTAATCCCCCTTTCTTTTTGTTTATTTATTTTTAATTCTTTTTAGGATTTGTCTGTCACGATCACACATTTCCCATGTGTTATTTTTGTCAAAACCGAAGGCGAAGAAGCTTGGACTGTATTGTCGACCTTCTTGTCTCGTTGGTCGGTCGGACAACGGTCTTGCTCGCACCGCAAGAGGAAGACCATGGCTCTGGTCGTCTCTCCGACTGCTCTCAAATCGACCCCTCTCGCTCTCCTCCCTCCTCCCACTTCGTCGTCCCCTTCCTCTCGCGTCTTCTCTCTTCCCGCCACTACTGCTTCGTCATCAATTCGTACGTCTCTCTCTCTCTCTGTCTCTGTCTCTCTCTCTCTCTCTCTCTCTCTCTCTCTCTCATGCTTGCGTGCGCGGGCGAGACGCCTTGCATTAGGAATAAGCTGAACTGAACCTCCGCTCATCGATTCTCGGTCTAATTCGAGAACTGGCCGCTGCAAGAGGAGGAACTAGGAACACCCTTTTTTTTTTTTTTTGTCTCCTATCGCGTAGCCGCCGTCCACCTTCGCGCATCTCTTGCTTTTTGGCTGTTTCCGAGTTCCGTGATTGATCGTCGCATGTCTCCTTTCTTACGTGTTCGCGAAGTGGGTCGCCCTTGATCGTTTGCGCTGGTTAATCTTTGTGGTGTATGCCGCGCGAGGGGGCTTATTACATACGAATGTTGTGCATGATCCTGGTTCGAGAAGGACCCTGGGGATCTTATGTGGAGGGTCTTTTGATATGTCTAAGTGGGGTGGGTTTTTTCCCTCGTTGCTTGTTTCGGTTCATTTGGGAAGTTAGGAGGGAGTGGAAGTTGTGGACACCGCTGAAGATCTTTCTAGCGATGATTGTGCTTTCTCTTGAAGAATGTCTTGAGTGGTTTGAAGCATCATCTCAGGTTGATGCTTCAAACCATACTAGTTACTTATCCTATACTCTGTTTGCAAATTTTGTGCAATCGCATGGAAGTGTCTTGATGATTTTGGCTCCAGGAATCATTTATTTGCGACTGCTGTTGTCTCTTCTTTTATGTCAATTACAATTTTCTATCTTTTCTTTCTTTGTAATTGCTCATCACTGTATCTTAATTTGCTCTTGTATTCAGTATCATTGTGGACCAAGGAACCCACTCATTGTCATCTGAAGTACATCCGACCATTTAGCAGTGGTATGATCTTGCCTACCAAGAGAAGGGCTGTGATGCTAATCAAGCTAACGGATGTCGAAGAGACTGCTCAGAATGATGGAGAGTGTTGGGAATAACGGGAAGAAATTGGAAGCCGTATGCCTCTTGTTCTTCGGGAGAGAAAACGCGCGGGAGAGAAGCGTACGTTAATTGTGCCAAAGGGTTATCTTCTCTCTCTCTCTCCTCCCTTTTATACCTTCCCCTCCACGGGCCCTATTCCCGTGGGCCGGGCCCTTTTGGGCCCAACTTGAGCGGATGGACCTTGAGCCCATCTTATAAATCCATCATCTCCCACTCGCACATGGTGGTGCAAAACCAACATGGGCGGACAGCCCTACTCAGCCCCATCGAGAAAAAATCCAGCATAGACTCTCACTTAACTTGGTGGGCCGAACATAATCCTCTTTTCCTCTCTTCAACATTCATACCGGTGAATAATCCGTGCGACCAAAGATACTTTGAGAGCTCGTTGCCATACATCTTTAGGAATATATAGCAGCTCATAATGGGCATCACACTCCGAGTAGATTTAGTATGCAAGTACCCTAGATCGATCGATCACATTTATATCTCTCTTGATCTCTTTTAAACAATGATATATTTATTGTATTCACAATTATGATTATCACAAAGACAGTCATAATTGGTTAACCGGTGAATACAAAACTATAATGTGATTCTCCAAAATCGATCTTCCTCTTTCCTTCAAACTCTCAATTTCAGTCCAGCTTGCTTTTCTAGAAATGCCCCATTAGATCGAATCAACCTCATGATCATTGGCAACATCCTAAGATAGCAAACACTAAATAGAAATCTTGAGAATAAGTAAGAGTTCGAGGGGACTAAGAAATTGAGGAACTCTCATCCTCAAGAGTCTCACACGACATAAAAGTTGAGATCAAACTTTTGTCACTCTTATTGGTCGTCTCATGCATACGTAGTATGAAATACGTATTACGGTATTAACTCCTTTCCCATGGAGCGTATGTCTATACCTTTCAATACCGTACAGATGATAGTTCGACATACCCAATGTCTAACTTGAGTTCACGTATCTACTCATTCACAAAATTCATCGAACTCACATCGGCATCTTAGACGGATAAAGTAAAAACATGTGGGGTATTTTTACTTTCGGACATAGTAAGTATTATATCCTCATCTCAACACTCAGTTAAGGCGACATACGTGTTTTAAGCTTGAGCTCTCGATTATCACCTAGATAATAAGCTTAAATACTGTCTCATCTCTATTTATCATACAGTAAATAGAGGCGATTACCCATGTGAGTGGGCTAATCTTATATCTGTCCGACATACTTCTCAACTTAAAGTAATGCACTAAGCATTAAGATGCATAAAGATCAAATAAAGATTCATAGACATTAATGATGAAAACACAAATTCATCAAATGTGAACACTTAGGGAAAATATAAAATATTCAGTACATCGCTCTACGCAATCCTAGAGATTTCACACGGCCACAAAACACATCTCTAGTTTTTGGCTTTGTCATAGGATCTGCTACCATTCCATGCGTAGTATGTACTCTAAGTTCACATCTTTTCGTGCAACCATATCCTTGACAGGATTATACTTGGTATCTATATGTTTGGTCTTGCCATGATATTTTGGATCTTTGGTGTACACTTTTGCTGCTTGGCTACCACAGTTAACCAATAATAAATCTGCAGCACTTCTACTAACACTTAAATGATCCAAAAAATCTCTTAAGCCAAACACTCTCTTACACTGCTGCTGATAATGCCACGAACTCAACTTCCATCGTGGACAAGGCTATACACTTTTGTTTCTTACTGCTCCAACATATGGTGCCATTATTCGGTAAGAAAACAAACCCAGAGATAGATTTTCTTTCATCTAAATCTCCTCTCCAATCGGTATTAGAATAGCCTTTGAGTTGCGATCCTTTTCCTTAATAACTCAACGTATAATCAGCAGTTCCTTTAGATACCTCGGTATTCTCTTAACGGCTTTCCAATGTGCTTGACCTGGATCGGATTGGTAACTACTCACCATTCCAACTGCAAAACATATGTCGGTCTTGTACACATCATAGCGTACATAAAGCTTCTAACAGCACTAGCATAAGGAACATGTTTCATTTGTTCCTTCTATTGTGGAGTCCTTGGACACAGACTATGGCTCAACCCTTCACCTTTTGTAATAGGAGTGTCTATGGGCTTACACTTTTGAAATCTTAATTCCAAGAATGTATGCAACATCACCCATGTCTTTCACCTCAAAGTTGGAAGACAACAAATTCTTCACAGTATTAACAAACTCCATATTACTTCCGACAATTAGTATATCATCAACATATAATGATATGATCACAAATTGATCATTGGATCTTTTGATATATACACAATGATCATCGTCAATCATTGTAAAATCATATGCCACTATGGCATTATGAAAATGTATATACCATTGTCTTGATGACCGCTTAAGACCATATATCGACCCCCAAAGTCAACATACCTTTTCTTCTTGGCCTTTCACTATGAAACCAGCAAGTAGTTCCATATATGTTCCTTCCTCTAATTCTCCATTGAGGAAAGCAGTCTTTACATCCATTTGATGTAACTCAAGATCAATCTCATTACAGGAGAAAATGTATCTTCATAATCAATTTCTCCCTGTTGATTATACCCCTTCGCCACAAGGCGAGCCTCATGCCTTTCTATTGAGCCATCAGCCTTTCGCTTTATTTAGAGAACCTATTTGTTCCAATAGCTCGCGTCCTTTTGGAAGATCAACCAGTTCCTAGACTTGGTTTGATTTCATTGACTCCATTTCCTCTTTCATTGCATGAATCCATTTTTCCTTATTAGGGCAGTTCAGAGCCTCAATAATATTTCTTGGCTCATCCTCATCTTGTGGAGCAACCATAAAAGTTTCCCTTTCAATGTCAAAATATCGACGGGGAATACTTTGGTGACTTTTTCACCGTATGGGAGATTGTACACTTAGCACATCATTTCCCATCATGCTCCCACTTGGATTAGGTAATGATGATGTCGTCACATCAGGTGGTTGCAATTGAGAATGAGTTGAATTCAATTCATTACATCTCATATTACTCTCACTTGAACAAACTCTACTGACATCATTATCTTAATCCAAGGTTTCAAATAGGGAGTTATTTTCCCTTATTTCGCCCCTCTTAGAAAATTCATCCACTAAGGATGTGACATCCCGTGATTCAAATTCAGTTATACTCCCACTTTCCTGCTCACCTATGAACACATACCTTTTTGAGTGTTCGCGGTATCTCATGAAAATACTCTTATTTTCTTTGGGACCCAATTTCCCAAAACTTGTGAGAGGACTTATGAGTATAAACAGAACAACTCATGGCTTAAGAAAACTTAAGTCTAGTTTTCTAATTGTTCATAACTCATATAAAGTAGAAATAACTGATTTGGAAGGCACCGGTTAAGTATATAGGCAGCGTTAACAATGCATCACTCCAAAAGGTGATAGGTAAGTTAGCATGCGCCATCATAGACCTAACCATTTCCGGTAGGGTTCTGTTTCTTCTCCCCGCAACACCATTTTGTTGAGGAGTATACGGAATAGACAACTGTCTTTCTATTCCTTTTTCATCACATAATTTTCTGAACTCATCAGATAAATATTCTCGACCTCGATCGGATCTCAATGTTTTTATTTTCTTGTCTAATTGATTTTCTACCAGGTTCATAAACCTTCTAAAACAACTTATGCTTCAGATTTATGAGAAATCAAATAGACATATCCGAATCAAGTAGAATCATCTATTAAAGTGATGAAACAAACAGCCCATTGCCTTCCTCTCACATTCATTGAACCACGATGTCCAAATGGATTAAATGCCGAGGAAATTCAGCTCTTTTACCTTTTCCAAATGGTCTCCTTGTCATTTTCCCTACTAGGCAATGCTCACATATGGACAAATCAACTTTTTCAATATTGCCCAACAAGCCCTTTTTGGCTAGTCTTTTCATATGTTGTTGGCCCATATGACCAAATCTAGCATGCCATCATATTCACATCATTATCATATAAGATAGAAGACGTGAAACAAGGGGATAACATATTGACATCATCACAGTCAACATTTAGTATAATAAAACCATCTAGAAAGTGACCACAACCATAGTAGTTTGTATCTAAACACAAATCTACACATTTATTATGGAAATTCATACCAAAATCAAGCTTAACCAACATTAAGACAGGACACTAAATTTCGACGAATCTCCAGTATATAGAACATCAAAGATGCGTCCACCTCTCATGTTCTATTGGTCGATGCAAATTTCTTTACATCAGCTCTAGAGTTGTTTCCAACATAGATACACTTAGTTCCAGTTGGTACTCATCGGAATTCCACGAAGGATTCTCTATCCTTCCCTTTATGGTCTATCGCTTCTGAGTCTACATTCCACAAAGGATTGGATTCAGCCTATAATGCAGAACTTGACACATAAGCAAAGTTCGCAAATGTACAAGAGGTGTATAGCTTCTTTGGCTCACGAAAGTCGCGAGCATAGTGACCTCTCTTGTTACAATTGTAACATCACACCCTTGACATTTTCTTCACTTGAGGACGTTTTCCTCTCTTGTGTTGGTTAACTCTTGATTTCTTGCAATAAGGACTTGATCCTTTGCATCCCACATATTGAACGAATCAATACGCTTGTGCTTAGAGCACAAAGCCCTTTCTGAGCTAGAACCAGCATAGCAAACGTCTATTTTCGGCTCAAATATCGTTAGGCGGTCCTCTACTAGCTCAAGGTGGTGCACGACACCCTCAATGTCTTCCATAATGTGGTCAAGAGCTTCTAGTGCTTTTTGCTTTTCCAGCACATATTGAATCTTCATATTCAATATTCCACAATTATTGCCGTTTATATCGGCAATTACATTCTTAGTTGCTTTGAACCATCGTTCTGAACACATCAGATATACATGCACGAATAATTAATGCCTATCATTTATGCATCCCTATTTGCATAGACCCATCATATTAATAAATAATTTCAAGTAAGGCTTCGAAATCAAAAGGTCACTATGGGCGCGTTTGGTTGTGTTTACGTTTAAAAATTGTTCCGGGGAACGTAAATAGAAAAAAAGTATTTACGTTCCGGGAACAATTTTTGAACAAAAATACGCGTTTGGTAAACTTGTTCCGGGAATAAAAAATAAACGAAACATGTTTGGTAAATTTGGATAATTTTTTTATTTCTTTTATTTTTTCTATTTTTTTCTATTTTTTCTTTTTTTTCTTTTTTCTTTTTCATTTTTTTTTCTTCTTTTTGCCGGTTGCCGGCCAAGGCCTTGGCCGGCGACCGGCCGGCGAGGGCCGAGCTCGCCCGGCCGGGCGGCGAGGCGCGGCCTCGCCAGGCCACCGCCCGAGGGCCGAGGCTCGCCGGCCGCCGGGCGAGCGGCTCGGCCTCGCCGGCTCGGGCGAGCTCGAGGCCGGATCTCGGGCGAGATCGAGCTCGCCCGGGCCGGCGCGGTCGGCCTCGCCATGGCCGGGCGAGCTCGAGCTCGCCCGGATCCGGCGAGGCCGACCTCGCCCGGCCGGCCGGCGAGCCTCGGCCTCGCCCGAGCCACCGCCAGTGACGCCGACTGGCGGTGGCTCGGGCGAGGCCGAGGCTCGCCGACCGGCCGGGCGAGGTCGGCCTCGCGGATCCGGGCGAGCTCGAGCTCGCCCGGCCATGGCGAGGCCGACCCTCGCCCGCCTACGACGAGCCTCGGCCTCGCCGGGGATGGCGAGCGTCGGCCTCGCCGGGGCCGGCGAGCCTCACCGTGGCTGGGCGAGGCCGCCGGCCCTCGTCGGCCGGCGGCGACGCCTCGGCCGTGAAAGAAGAACAAGAAAATAAAAGAAAAAAGAAAAAAGAAAAAAGTGTTTCGATTTGTGTTCCGAAACAAGAAACAAGTTTTTTTGTTTCTTGTTTACTTTTTCTTTTTTGTTCCTGGAACAAAAGAATAAAAAGGAACAAACGCACACAAACGCGTTTAATTTCCTTTTTTGTTCCCAGGAACAAAAAAACAGAAATTTTTGTTCCCGGGAACAAAACAAGTTGCAACCATGCAGGCCCTATGTTTCCAATCATCCTCCAAAAATCCTAACTTAAAATTATTATTAATATAATTATATTATGCAAATAAATCCTATGAAGTTACAAAAACTTCTATTACTACCCACGACTAATTACCCACAAAGAACCAAAGAATAGCGAAAGCGAGATAAAAAATCTTAACATTCAATAAAATAACAATGCTTTCACATGATACAACTAATATATCGGTTGCTACATCAACAACAATCGGTAGTAATCATTACATAATCAATCAAAGAAATAAATAGGGAATGTCCCTTCTAATCTATCGCCATAACATCTGAGAAAACTGAAGGCACATTTGCCAACCATGGAAAAACTTTTGGAGAGCATTCATGTCGCTTCCAAGGCGCATTTACTTGGCGCCATGTGGCGCTCAATCTAAGGGTTGAAGTTTTGGCCAACTCAATCCTATAGTGCTCTCTTACAAAAGCTTCCACCAGCCTTCTATAATCCGGACCACGTTGACCTCCCATAGCCGATCCAACACCGCTTGCCATTCGGGTGGAAGAGTGTTCATCAAAGCCGGCACCTTCCGAAAATCCGGCATAAGATAACCATTCCGGATGATTTCCCGTATCATCCGATTGACCCCGACCACATGTGATACTAAATCACCGTCATGCCACCGATAATCGCCTAACTCTGTCATCAGCCTTTTAAGTCTTGCATTTCCTCGTCCGTTCTCGGGATTGCGGTATTCTTACATAACGCATTATAGTTCCCGCAACAAATGCGAATTAAAAATGGATCACTTATAATCCATAATTAATATAAGAAAAAATACATAATTTTCCCAAATTCATGCAACAAATGCAGAATTAAAAATGGATTACTTATAACCCACATAGGCATGACTGACAAAGAAACAAATTCTTTTTTTTTTTTTTTTTTGGGTCAACGGTCAAAGTCAACGGTCACGGTCGTCGGTCAACGGTCAACGGGTCCATGGGCTGGTCAACGGGCGCGCGGGTCGGACCGGTCGGGCCGGTCGGACCGCTCGTGCGGACCGACCGCACGTGCCTCGTGCGTGCGGGGCTGACGTCACGCAGACGTCATCCGGCACGTGCGGGCGCGTGCCTCGTTCGCGGCGGGTCGGGTCGCCGGTCGGGTCGGTTCGCCGGCGGTGACCGTCCGGCGAAACTTCGTCGTTCATGACGTCATCGCGTGACGTCATGATGACGTCATCGATGACGTCATGATGACGTCATCACGTGACGTCGTTGGTGACGTCATCCGAACGGTTCGACCGTTGGATGACGTCACGATGACGTCATCTCGTGGACGCCAAGACGCGTCGGTCCGCGGACCGGCACGTGCCGGTCGCCCCCGGCGGCGTGCGCGCCGGTTCGCCGACCGGCGTGTGCGCCGCACGCGGCCGGGCGGCCCCGCCGCTTCCGCGCGTCGCGCCCACGCGCAGCCGCCTTCCGGCCGCGCGTGTGGGCGCGTGCGGTGGCTTCCGGCGACGGTCGACATATCGCCGGACTCGTCTCGACGTCGCGCTTCTGCCAGTGCCTTCAGAATGTGATTTCGACTTACGAAAACTCATAAAAAAAAGGCCGAAAAGCGCTCGGGTGTCGGGATTTTCGCCCGGTTCCGTACGGCCGAAGTGATTTCGCAAAAAAATCAATCAAAAACATCAGAATCGATCGGGAAAAACGTGAACTAGGGCTCTGATACCAATGTTGGGAATAACGGATCCCCGAAAACCGGATTCGACACCGAATCGAACCCCTAAATCAATGCGGAAGACGAAGCCCAAGAAAACGACACGTATCACCAATCGTAAAGCACACCACAGATTCGAGCGTACCTTGTTAGCCACAGATTAAACACCGTCGTTAATGGAGGAAGAGAATCCGGTCGATGAAGCCTTGAAGGGAAGAAATTGGAAGCCGTATGCCTACCGAAAAACGCGGGAGAGAAGCGTACGTTAATTGTGCCAAAGGGTTATCTTCTCTCTCTCTCCCTCCCTTTTATACCTTCCCCCTCCACGGGCCCTATTCCCATGGGCCGGGCCCTTTTGGGCCCAACTTGAGCGGATGGACCTTGAGCCCATCTTATAAATCCATCAGAGAGTATTACTCGGACAGTGACATTGGTGATTTTCTGTTTGACACATGTTGGTTGGATGCAAAGCTTCAGCTGAAGCTTGAGCAGAAAATGAGGATGAAAGTACCGAAGAGGATACGGCTTCGGAGGAAAAAACTTGTCCGCAAGAGAAGAATGAGGAAGAAAGGTCAATGGCCGCCCTCGAAGATGAAGTAGTCGACCAATTCTTTTACTCTAGTTTTGTTTCTGCGCCTTCTATGCCTTAGAAGTTCAGGAGCAAGGCTTTTATTGGCATTGTGTCTTGTTCATAGAGTACTCACAATTGAAACCTGATTAGTATAGGTAGAATCTGTCCATTCTTTTCTTGCTCTTTCATTTGAGAGCTCTCTATCTGTTTATCAGGATTCGCTTCATTCTCCAATACTATTTTTATCCTCAATCGTATGAAATGGCATGTTGAATCAAGTGAAATGTGGAGTTTTTTGCTTATGGTTCCTAGAGAATTGCCATCTCTGGCTATACTGTACGGAAAGGTTTGTCAACCTTAATTGTGGGAGGCATGCCCAAATTCATCTTATCAATGCTTCCTGTCATGGGCGTCAAAAGACAGTGAAACTATCTGTCACAATGCCACAAGCAATCGGAAAATAAATCTTTGTCGTCGTCGTATTAATTTTATGAGATTAGATTAATTGATTATGTATCACAAAATGGATCTAAAACATATTGTAGGAATTAACACTCAAGGTGGGATTAAGAAGATGTCCCAAAGATGAATTTGAGGCATGCTATTGCCGACTGAAGGGTTGGGAGGCAAAAGGTCTAACCATCAGGAGTCACTGATATTATCGTTCGTCTTCAGCTGCAGACCTCTTTTAGTACTTGGATCTTGAAGATGAATCATCTTTTCGCCATCTTGGGAGCCGGTATATTCTTCTAACAAATCAAATGAAGTGAAAGAATATGGCGAGAGTGTGACTTGCATGTCCTTTCCTGCACCTTTAAGTGGAATTTGTTTTGGAGCCACCTGCATTAAATCAGGAGAGATCCATCAAATATGCTGCGATGCAATTTAACTTCGCATAAACTCATCATTTTCCTGGTTCTTGAAATGACTGCTTATATAATTTCTAAGCAAGTTACAGCAAGTGTTGAATCATATAATTCTGGAAATTTTCCTATATGCGAGGTACCATTTGTAAAATTCTGATTGAAGAAAATAATCAGAAGATAAATAATGGCTTGTATTCAACAAATGAACCAGCTAGAACTATTAGTGTTAAACGACCAGTCCAGGCCGATGTAGACACCAGACAGCATGACCTCAAAGATGAGCGTTGGAGACTAGGACGTGATAACTCAAATATGTACGCAATAAAAAGAAGAAGATACCTTTTTTGGCTGTTGAAAGGAATTCTCGTCCATCAATTTTCCAGAAGTAAGGACAGTTTTTGAAGAGCCGGACAATTGAATAGAATTTGTATCAAATCCTCCAACAGATATGTTGAGATTAATCGAGCTGCTTCCAAAGTTCACAGCCTGCAAAATTTGAAAATTCTAAACTCAACCGCCACTATATTGCCCAACAAGAATATAGTAGATGCATAGTCAATCTTAAGAGGAGCATGATGTTGACAAACCTAATCAAACAAAGAATAAGTATCTGCGAAATCAGCAACCGATGTAACATGCATGATTATTTGTGCTAATGGAGCATATGCAGTTGCTCTTTAATTATTTTACCAAATGATGCTCAACCAGATATGACTCATTGTATATGTTCGGTCTTGTCATGACAACGCTATAAATTTCTTTGCCAAAGAATTTGATTGGTTGTGCACCAAATAGTAAGAAAACTTTGATCATTGTCTTCATATTTTCCTTTCCTTGTTCAAATTTTCATTTTCATTCCATCAGAGTCTGGTTGTAAAGGCATTGGTCGATAGGCAAATGAGAGAGACAACACAAGGATGTGTTCATGAGTAAGAGAGAATTCTAAGTTTGCAAAGGACAAATTTCAAACCTTTATTCTTATGTAATTCTCCTCATTAGCAGAATCTTTCCATAAGATAGCAGATGTAACAAGTAATGCTGAGGTTGACTTCAATGTTGTGTTAAGAAGGGTTGCTCCACTTGACTCTGTGAAAAGAGTTTGCATCCAGTAGCTGGGAGTTCCATACAGCTGCGAAGAGTTGAACACGATCGTGTCTGGAGTAGCCCTTCAATGAAGCAGGTTGGTGTCAGTGAGGAAGAATCTTGCTTTCTTTTGCGCTTCTCAAATGGCTTGATAAACTGATAGATAAAAGAATGAGAGAAATCACCTTCTGTCGTTTTCATTCACGAGTAGTGGTGCATAACTTGCCATTGCAACAACATCACTGCGAAAATGTAGAAAATTGAGATTTAATTAGTATTTACTCTTTTTGCATGAAGAGGAAAACTAACCTAAAGTGCCATTCGAGGGTTAGTCCTTTGTTAAGGCACTTAATGCAGATGAGTGTAGTTTGTATATCAGTATTGAAAAATTGCAAAAGTACTTTATTTTTGTCTTCATATTTAGGTCAAGTGGGAGTTTAGTTCTGGAATATTGTTGGAGCATACTAGCTCATCTCAGACATGAGAGTGAAATCTGTTGAATATTATGATGGCAATTAATATTTTCCCAGGTATACCGTATTTGAGAAAATATCAACTGAAACTTATGGTAAATATGTGTGATCATGGGTGGGCAAGTGTTAACATATAGATATACCATAGCTGCAGTATTATTTATGTCGGCATTGGTTTTTCATTTAAACACATATCTGTATGCATGGTACCATTGACAGTGCTCATTTTAGTGGCATGAGAGATGATGATGAAATCTTAGCTTCACTTTCGTGGATCACATGGGGACACTTCAGCAATATATCCTGATTGAACAAAAAGACAAATGCCATCGTGTTTTCATGTTTTCTCTCAGATTAGACTATCATACAGATGATATCACAAGGTCCTTATTTATAAATGTATTATTAAAGAGACCTGTTCTTTTCTAGCCCAAGAAGGAATGCAGCTTCTGCTAGGGCTGCCAGGAGACTTCCTTTACCTGCGTCTTTTCCTGTAACGGAATATTCGCTGACAAAAGCCTGAAAGCACCAAAATTGAAGGTTATTCATGTGCACACCTGACCTCTCAAATACGTTAAGGCATGTTGAACGCACCTTCGGACCACTTCGAGACACCTGATCGAACTTACGAGCCATTGAGAACATGTTGCTCGCAGAAGTGTAGACCTTATCAAGAAGCAACGATGTCATTGTTTAATGGGTTTGTATTTACAGAAGAATTCTTGACGGGAAAGATAAAAATAGACTTTACATGAAAATCATAGAGATCGGCTGGGTGATCCAACTGCCCAGAAGAACCATCACAATTTGAGATGATTTGCATGTTCGGATAAGCATCCTTTATAGCTTCATAGAATTTGAGAAAATTCCCTGGTCATCAATGAAAATGAAAGAGGACAAACTTGTTAGCTGCAATATTAAGAAATTGGTATGACCTAGCTATTTTGCTGTTCCTTGAGCAAAACAATAACCCGTCCCCATAATCAATAGCACAGTGGACCTGAACATGTCCTTAAAAGGTTCCTCCCTGAATTGGATATCCCGGGGAGACTCCCCCTCACAAGCCATTTAAGGCAAGTGAGAGGGTAGTAGTATGGGATAATATCCCCATTGGGTACCCCCGGCCAAAACCTGAAAGGGAAGGGGCCCACGCCCGATCCCCGTGAAGCCTTCCCCGGGTAACCAATCTTGGGCGTGGTTCAGGGAAATGACGGTGCTTCTCCTGGCAACAGGAGGAGGTGGCCGGCTGGACTAAATGGTAACAATCTTCTAGGGACTTACATTACAGATAATATGAAGGAGGTGCAATATCACGGTATTTGAATTTATCAGATCGAAGGACGTTATATTGCCTGCTTCTATATGAGGCAAAATTTTGATAAGGGTATATTACAAGAGGGAGCAAAAGAAACGCAATTCCAGATGTCAGTAATGTAAAGCAACTTTGTGTCAAAAAACCTCAGCGAAAGGCGAAAAGGCAGGTCAAAGTTGGTTATAGTGCCTTGACATCAGCAAAACTACATATTACTTTTGATGGCATGTTTGTTAATCCTCGCTACTTCAAATATAAAATCTGTCCTCAAGGTTCTGAGAAGACGATCCTGTGATTTATTAAGATGTTCTGTCCATGAAATTAAATAGCAGGTGCGCCTGGTATCAAGTTTAAATCAATCACCATAAATGAAAGAACACTGCATAATTATGTGATCCGCTCCTTCAATGCAGACAGCTACCTACTACATAGACCAAAGACACAAAAATACGCTGAGATAGGCATGAACTTCTATTCATTAACAGAGAATATGTACCGGATATCTCTACTCCAAACCAAGGTGTATCTATCTTGCAACTACTCGTTAGATGTAACAAAAAGATAAAATGAGAATAGAGGGAATATTAGGAGAAAGAGGATTGCAATAGAAAGCAAACCTCGGTAGTTCTTTTTCCCACAATCCTGGTTCCCAACAGCAACATATCTCAAGTCAAAAGGTTCGGGGTGTCCCATTGCAGCTCGAACTGAACCCCATGTAGAATCTGGATCACCTCTAGCAAACTCAACACCATCAAGGGTTTCCTATGACAAAGGCGGCAAAATATTTTAAGTTAGGGACAAATCAACTCAAAATCTTCAAGGGCAGTATAAACCAGAACCAAGCTATAAAGTACTTCCTAAATTCCTAACAAGCATTTGCTCTTTCACAGTTCTCAACCGTACCGTCCATTTGCTTCATGTTAGCAAGCTCAGTATGAGAATTGAAATTGATGACCAAACATGATAATATGCATCCAGGTGAGGATCAGGTTAAGGGCATACTTTTACAAAAGGAGGCACACTGATAGTTTCAACTTGATCATTATGGCTGAACCCTGCAAAATAAAGTTGGATTTCTTTAATTTTTTTTTTTTCAAGGGTATGTGGAATCAACATGTTATCAAGCTATGCAAATTACCGCCATTGAATACCCAGACAGGCAATGCACCAAGATCCTCTGCAAGCTGTAGATAACTTTGTGAGGGTAAGTATATGAGAAAAAATAGATTTCTAACTGAAGTCCTTGAAAGAGGGTTTTAAATAGTCTAGAAACTAGACAGTTTTATAAGAAGCATGAGATACCAACCTGGAGGAAGTCAAAATAGCCAAGTCCATCATCAGTCCAGTATTTCCATACATCATTAAAATGGCCAGGCCTCTCTTCCCAGGGCCCCACGGTTTCTTTCCAGCGAAATGCGTTCGTCAACCATTCACCTTCCACAAAAGATCCACCTACAATGGTTGTGAGGGAACATATTACATTGCGATTTTTGGGGACTAAATAAAAGAACAGTCTGGCTCCAGTTTGTGATCATCGGCAGCAGGAAGTGAAAAGGAAATGTTATTGAGCAACAGAACAATCTGTCATTGTTCCGTTCTAAGCTAGAGCAAAAAAGTTACTCGGTTCATTGGTTTAATGGCTTGTAATATGTTAGATTCATCTCAAGGACTGAGCTTCAGGACGTAATCTGCAGCACCCCGAGTCTTAGATGAAACGGAGAGTGGTAGTGAAGTGATATATAAAAAGAGATTTATATGGGAAACACACTTGAGTGCTCCTTTTGGAGCTTGTTCCATGTGGATTCGGGCATTGATCCTCCTAATGGTATCAAAGCACAGTCCATAGTCGAGTGAAGGCTGATGTACTTACTGTCAAACTAAGGGCTTGAATCAAGTTCTAGACCTAACATTTGAGGGCAACGGAGGTTCCAAATGTAAAGATGGAAAGAACTCAACTGTCAAGGCTATGTATACCTGGAAATCTCAGAAATTGCGGTTTTATTTCTGCAAGCATTTGAAAGAGATCATTCCGAAAACCATGTCCCTGCATCTCCCAAAAAAACAAATCTTGTGACTCAAATCATGAAACAAATGAACATGATTAAGCTGAAAAACTTTTGCACTCTGGAACCACCAAAATGGTTTACTTGAACACCTTTATCTTTTAAAAGTTAAGAAGCTGAATTGACTGGCTTTCAACTGTTTTTTAATTGTAGAAGCTATGTGATAGTATTAAAAGCCCAGAAACTGCACACCTTCATATTTTAATTTTCTAGACGTCCTCCAATTCTAAATTCAGCCCATCAATGATACATTGTACAAACTATATACTTCCTTCTGTTATACATTTAAGCATGGCCTTCTATTTTCATATAATCAGAAAAAATTATCAGTGCACAGTGCACTCCAAACATGCAAACATACAAGGATGTGCAGTAGATGACAGAAGCTATAGTAGTCTTAAATAGCAAAAGACTCTTCTCATTTCTGTATGACAATCATTGATGATTCCAGCGAAGGAATGCATACCATACCATGTGAGTATCCAGAGGCATAGCTGAAAATTGATCAAACCATATCACTCCCTTTTGGGTGGTTGTCAATTGAAGTCTTGAATTATGATTTGTTTCACTCGCCTCTAATAGAACCTCCATCTTTGTCCAGCTTGAAACATCTGAATCAGATGCACTACAAAGACACGTAGAATTTAAGAAGGCAACATGCATTTGCTAAGGGACAATTGACAAAACTATGTGGGTGAAAATAGTTAGCAGTGTGCACCTTATGTTGGCACTAGCCAGCAATGGCATCCCATTTGAGCCGGCCAAGGCCAAGGATAGATTGATTGATGTTGATGATCGAACATAAAACACTACTTTGTAAGTCTTTCCCTTCTCAATATTCTGGAAAAAGGCAATGATGGTTTAAAGCCTTCTAAAGGCAGGCAAAATATAATCATTCCAGGAGGGGGAAAGTAAAGCGAAGCAAGTATCATCAAGGACTATTAAGGAAACTTATACTGAAGTAGATGCATAAACAAATTGACCAAGATCTGACAGGAATAGAAATCCAAGTTCTAACCATGCCCCAGAACCCTGGGTTATATACACCGACTCCCCCAGCTGGACACACATTGGTTCCTTGGTTATCACAGAGCACATCCATTCTCAGAGCAACGGTATTCCGTTCAAAGCATGACGACCTGTCCGTTGATAAAATCAGAAATGACTCGTCGCCAATGATAGACCAAGGGTCAATGTTTGAGGGGGTATTCTGGCCCCCAGCTTCAAAGCCTGGAAATCCAATGTATAATCAGGATTATAATATGTGGATAATCTGAGAAAGAACAGTTACAGCTTACCGCCATAGTTAACAATTCAAATGGAAAACATTCTGTGATGACCTTGTGAGTCATAGCACATATTGTGCCTGTCTGAATGCAGGAATGGTATGAAGGTTTTTGGATGAATATTTCTCCACGCACATGTTATGCTTAACTATGAGAGCACGTGCAGCTGGGCAATTAGTGTGCAAGTCTGTATGCTTGAAGAACATTAAGTACTTAAACAGCTGCTGGTGCTCATCCAAGTCCAGAGGTTCCCATCTTAAAGCTTGGTCTAAAAGTTTATGCTCATTAAGCTCAGGTGACCACATGACCAGCAATCTCATTCGGATTCATGTACACATCTAATATGCATATTTACTTGAAAAAGACACGTGGCTCCATATTCACACACTGTCCTCCAAAAAAAAAAAAAAAATCAGGAAGATTTATATGTGACCTCTGTTGCTTAAAAGTTCTGCCCACAGTCCCCCAGCCCCTGCATGGTTGATTTCCTGCCAAAAAGTCAGAGAAATGCTTAATGCTTAATTCCCAACATATAACAGGGGAAGACAAGACATAAACAAATATGTGATCAAAGGTGCTGTTTCTTTTGAAAAATTCATCCCGTTATCTGCAACAGCCATACTTCAGGCATTATGAAAAAAGATGCAGTCATTTGAGCAGCTGAACAAATTAAGACCGACCAAAGTAGCAGCTAACCAAGCAGTTAGTCTTGAACTCAATGCTGTTAAGTTACAAGTGGATGGTGGGGGAAAGGAAACTGTAGCAACGGCTAATAGCTGTGGTCTGGCAGGTCAAGAACAAACCTCGAAGGTTATACCAAATAGAGTTTCTGGTATTGGCCGACCAGCTGCTTCAGAGGCATTTATGAACAGCTGTGCATTTTGGTTCTTGTCGATTTCAAGAGCAAAGCTTTGCCACACAAAACAGATGCCAATGAAAACGTTGATAAAAAATCTGCTAGATGAGGCCTTGTGAGAACCCATTTTTCTCCTCCCGCATTCAATCTCTGGAAAGCAAAGACAGAGTTGCCAATTAGTTATTGTTTGATTAGTCTCATTAGAGACCTCGTCATTTGTCAGTCTTTTGTTACTGACTCAATTTATCGACTTTGCTGACAACTTAAGGTGACAGCTGAGGAAATCGAAACTGAAAAATTCATCGCCCAACAGCCATGAGTATTTGAAGCTCTAAGTGTACTAATATTATTATGACACGCGCAATCTACCTGGATAAAAAAAAAGCAGACTTCACAATATTTCCTGCCGATAAATACAAACATAACTATTGGCTCACAGTCAGGCACATACATCACCAATACCATATCCAAAGCCAAAACATCAAATTTTCCTCACAGACATAAACAAACATCCTGTCTCGCAGATGTAAATGCTGCCACATACATATTTGTGGTGTCCAATCACAGGTGTGCACACAGAAGCCCACACACAGAAGTATGTTCAAATAATTAAAAGGACAATCTTTGGAACCAAATAAGAGGAATCAAGAAAAATTATAGCTACGTGGATCTGGATGTGGCCATGCATACATTCAAAGACTGGACACAAATTGCTAGTGTTAACCTCAATACTCACTTGGTCAGGTGGGTGGAAGCAAATCACTTACACAAGTAGAAAGAATTCAATATGTAAATGCTTCTCTTAATGCTGGTGAAGTAGACGCAGCGTTAGTAATGGATACATTGGACAAACCACGAGACTTTGTTCAACAGTAGTCTAAGAGTGCGAACGGACTTACTGAGCTACCAAACACAATGGTGTTACCTGGACTATGTAGCTGATAGGCCTCTGTTCTTGAACATCCAAGAGAGGGAAGGAGAAACTGGAATCTGCAAGCAGAGATGAGTGAAAGCAATGATTGGGTTTGTGGATAAACGATGACTTTGACTTCTTATACCCACGAACACAGAGCAAGTGGAGTTGCCACTGCAATGCCATTTACTAAATAAATGCTTAATAGTGGACCTTTGGGTTTGCTTTCAAGGGAGAGTCTCATTTAGCAGTGGATTACAAGGCAACGCAAAGGGTCTTGCTCTGTCTTGCAAGCCAACTTTCAGATGTCAACGTCAGTGCTAACGCGGACTCTTGGGCGCACGATGATGATGATGAATTGATGATGGCGTGTCGATAAGGCAGCAGTCAGATCATAAAGAAACGATTTAGGCAATAGGAGTTGCCATGATGATGATGCATGTTTTTCCTTGTTTTGCGAAGTTCGCCTGGCCCACTTACCGTTCGGATAGAGCTGTCCTTGACTAGTTCTTTCGGCTATCTGCCGTGGATAGCATCTGGGGGGTGACGTGGCGCATGATAGTTGATCCAATATTCTCTGGAGTTATATTATTAAATCGGACTTCCTTAATGATTAACTATAAACATTATGTGTCCAATCATGACACGATACTAAAAACCTAGGTACGAGAAACTATTCAGCGAATTCAATGCATATACGAAAATAATCGTGGACAACCGACAACTTGCTTGAATCCCGTGGGACTTACCATTTAGCAATAGTCCAAATTCATTTTCATGCGATATATAAATACAATTATCGAAATACTGGCATAATTGAACATTCTTTTACTAATAACAAGATTAAGGATGCGTGAATGGACAGCGAACCGGTAAATATATTTAAGAGGGTCGGATCGGAAAATTTATAATTAGGCGACATTTGAATTCTGGAAGGATTTGTCATATAATTTTGTTTGATATTCAGACAGTTTTTAAACCTACTTGACAACGGTAAACTGCCCGCCCGCCTGAACAGGGACATGAGATCCCCAAGCCGAGCAAATGGGGTGTCGTGTCTTGTCCTTTCCTCGTTCTTCACACGGCTTTGCGCGCGAAAACGTCGCACTAACCTGGAACATGTTTGCCGAATTTGGACAAGAATCTGTTGGGAGAGAGAGAGAGAGAGAGATAAGGACGTGGTGTGTGTAGGGATGATGGTGCTGAGAGGGCGAAGGTGGTGAAGGGGGGAAGCAGTTATTTCTTTGGCAAAAGAGAGAAGGAAGATGTGAGGAAACTGAAAACACCACCTCCCAATTTCTCATCTTGGACACGCAGGAATCCTGCAAAATAACAAGAGAAAGAAAGCGAGTTGGTGTTTTCGGGGGGAAAAAAACAGTGGGGGTCGAACCGTTGCAGATGTGAGAGAAGAAGATGAGCAGGAACAAAGTCCACAACCATGACGATGGTGGAAGCGATCGTGGCCTCTCCTCCAAAGAATTAGCCTCTCCTGGAACCCTTCCCAGGAGGCTCTACCAAGTTTGGAAGGGTAACAATGTAATCTTTTTCTTCCCTGAGTTTCCATTTGTGTTTGCATGTCGTAATCTTGGCTGCTAAAAGGCGGTTTCTTTATTTGACATGTTGATCTTCTCTTTGTTCTTGAAATGAACTGTGTCTGATTGGGTCGGGTTCTTGATTGAACCATCGTGTTGTGTTCTGGTTTTCCATTTTTATGATGTCATTTCATTTTGTGCATTGGCCCATTTTTGGTTCGGTTTCATTTGGGTCGTGTTGGACGCCGCCGGCAGATTCTTTTTGATTTGACATTGAATAGTTTGAAAAAGAGAAGGCGCCTCTTTAGCCCTATCGGTTTCCCTCTCCTTATGATTCGATGTACTTGAGCCAATTTTTACTGTCCCTGTCGTTAATATAATGCATATTCAATTAGCATAATCCTGCTTATGTGTCTTATTCACCGCTCAACAACATCCTTTGCATGCTTGTCTGAATATATCTGAGAGTGATCTCTTCATTTGTTGAGTGGAAGGTGTCATGTTGGCATCTCCTTTCTGCAACTATGCATGTTCGATAATTTCTTTTGGCTACATCGACAGGTCAAAAATATATGAATAATTGCAGATTTATCTTGATGAGCATTGGAGTATTCGGTTGGAAGCTTGACATTGTGGTGTGTGGTATTAGAAAGTGCCTGCTAAATGAATCTTATATGCTGGTTGTTCGTGTTTAACCTTGTCATTTTGCTGCTCAAATATTATATCGTTGACTCACAAATGAGTTCGAAGTCATAACAAGTTGATGCGGCTTTAGTCGGACCATGTATTTTCAGCGGAAAAAATCCAGGAATTAATTATTAGACGACCATAAGGCTTCTCTGATCTAAAGACTGGCTTCTTTCCCCCATGGTTAAGCTCAATGGAGAGCTACTAAAAGAAATGAATTACCAAGCCACGCGGCTAATCTGCCATCTTGATGTGGATGATGAGATTTTCACCTTTTATTCGTCTTCAAGTTGATTGGTGAATTTGGTTTGTCTCTTAGAAATTCCTCTGCGGTGGGAGATTGGTCTTCGGTCCGGATGCTGCATCGGTGTTGTTGACCGCTACCCTCATTGGAGGCCCTGCAATAACATTCTGCATAAAAATGCTTTTGCTAATCGGTGAAGTGAATCCACTCTTTGGGTACATCGTTCTGATTGTGGGATTGGTCCTCACTGTTCTGGTTGGTTCATGTAATGTTTCTTTCGCATGTTGCAAATTAATGGCACTGCTTAGTTACAAGCGTTAAGCTGCCCAAAATCTGTGCAGGACTTCATTTTTCTATTCCTTACCTCTGGTAGAGACCCTGGTATAATTCCAAGAAATTCACAGCCACCCGAATCAGATGAAGAATGCGATGCAACTACTCCATCAACAGAGTGGGTCAATAGTAAAATGCCAGATCTGAAACTGCCAAGAACCAAGGATGTACAAGTGAATGGTCAAACAGTAAAAGTGAAGTTCTGTGATACTTGTTTGCTATATCGACCACCACGCGCTTCTCATTGCTCCATCTGCAACAACTGTGTGCAAAGGTTCGATCATCACTGTCCATGGGTTGGTCAGTGCATTGCATTAGTAAGTTATTTGCATGTTATCATTAGTTATGCTGTTCAATCCCCCATTTAATCTCTTTATTCTGGAACTTTTAAGTCAACGAGCTTTCATAACTTACATCTTGTATTTGTCACTGTATCTGAAAACACAGTTTTGCTGCTATGAGCATTTTGAAGATATTGCTACAAAAAAGCGACCCTAGTCCTTTGTATTTATCTTGTTGTCGTTTGAGCACTATGGTGCCAGAAACTGACAGAATCATTCATATGAACTTTTGTTGCAGCGTAACTATCCATTCTTTATATGTTTCATATCCACATCAACCTTCTTGTGCATATACGTGTTTACCTTCTCGTGGATCAACATTATTCAACAAGGAGGCAATATCTGGAAGGCCATGTCGCGTGATGTCCTCTCAGTCGTTTTAATAATATATTGCTTCATTGCTTTCTGGTTTGTCGGTGGGCTCACAGTGTTCCATCTTTACTTGATCAGCACCAACCAGGTAACTCTCTTGATGCTATCTCTTCCCCATGCTATTTGAAATATATAATTTTTTGAATCGGGATTCTCTTTCACATTCATTTTTCTTTTTCTTTAGTTGCTTTGATGACTTCTGTCTCCTTTGGTTTCTCCTTTGTCTCTGGCAAGTATCTCTAATTTGTGGAGCGACACTACTTGTGTTTTTGCCAATTCTGCAAGCTTCGTGTGGTGCCACGCTTCATTAACCACCAGATAGCTTTACTCATAACAAAGTTCCAGTGCAGTAGAACGAGTCATTGATTTTTTGCAGGGCCAATTATTTTTTATCTTTCTTTTCTTCCGTTATGTCTGCATGATTTTTTCTATTTCTATTTAACACAACCAATAGAAATTGGCTTCTCATTGCTTTCTCGATGAGTCGAACCCCATGAACTTGTGGTCTAAATTTGCCATTTCTTTGGCATTTGGTTCTTCCAGACAACCTACGAGAATTTCCGCTATCGCTATGAAAAGGAGGAGAATCCATATACCAAGGGAATGCTAGGAAATGTTAAGGAGCTTGTCTTTGGCAAGATCCCGCCTTCAATGATCAATTTTCGAACTTGGACATCGGACTATGAGACTGGCGGATCCGTCACCTCCGAGTTTGAGAAAGGCTATGTAATTTCTAGAGGAAACTTTGACATAGAAAGGGGGGGTTCTCTTCAGAAGGAGGGCGACCCTCATCTTCCAAGCATTCTGCAGAGGCTTGATTATGGTGGCATTGACGAGAAGTTGAAGAGAAAAGAGAGAGAGGGATCTGTTGCATTCGATCCATTCCTCTTCCCTTCTCATCTAGATTCAAGGTATCCAAAGCAGCAATTGGATAACGGACTCAAAATCGGTTCAGGTCACAGTATAGTGGATACAGGCTCCCCTCAAATTGCATCTATCAGTCCACCGAGATAGAGGTATTGTGTTTCTTCTTTTGCTTCGCAGACACGACTTCATCTCTGTATGAAGTATATGAAGTTTTCAGGGGCTAAGTTAAACAAAGGAACAGAAGGAAAAGGTTGCCTGTGAAATGCAGCCTAGAGGTTTTCTGAAATTCAAAGCAGGCTTCATTGTGTAAAAATCATGTCGCATGCCCTCAGTGGCGCTTTTTTGTTTCTTTGCCACAGCTAACTCGTCAGTGATTTTGCTGTTTGTGGACTTCAAACGTTGAGACCCTGATTTCTGTGGACCAGTAAATTCATTTGATGAGGCTTGAATTGTAGTTGCCGTAGCAAATCAACCTGCATATGAAGGAAATGAATGAGAGAAATTGCAAGCTATTAACTAAATCGAAGGCAGTCGGGCTGTACATTTGAAGGTTGCTGTACAAACTTGTGGAAAGTAAATGATGAACAGTTGCAGAGCCTTGGTGGAATTTGAGGAAAAAACTCATAATGAGAAAAATTGTTTGTGTAATGGCTGTGCTACATTGAATCCTTCTAAGAGCACAATATGTGTATTCAGTTATAACTGCAATGTCTATAGATAAGTTCCTCTAAAGCTGGAACCGGGCACGGCATCTCTAAAATGGGTCATTTTGGAGGAAAGATTATTGGTTGGTAGAGCACATAGCATGAACATATCCTTTATTTTCATGCTTGTTTCCTGAACAGGAGTGTTGAACAGAAAGAAGTATAGGCATCGCCGAGTTTATCCGGTCGTTACCTTGTTTATTCAAGGTAAAATTAAATTTGCATTCTATGTCACTGTTCAAACTGGTTCCCATAATAAGCCTATTCTTCATTCCAGAAAGTTGAGGGATACTGCAGTGGCTTGAAATGAAATGCGGCCTGAGAATTAAATAGAGGAGTCGCGCATGTAACTTGGCAGATCCAAAAGATGATCTGTGATCTCTTGTTCGCAACAATAAGCTTCGAAACAGAGGATGAATGCAACAAAATGGATGTCATATACGTTTTTGAGAGAGAGAGAGAGAGAGAGAGAATTGAATCCAGCACATACTTCTTTGGCAGCCAAGTTCCTGGCACGTTCATACTGCTTACGACTCCATCTTGGTTCATTGTTGCTTTCTCCATGAATACTTGAGAATATGTTAGACTCGAGGTCAAATTTTGAGGGCTGAGGCAGGTTACCCTTTTCAAACTAGCAGACTAGCGGAAGTGAACGAGCAAGATAGAGAAAGAGACAGAGAGATTTTCCGTTGTATGAATGATCGCCCGGTACTTAGCTGCTAGAATAGAGTAGGATCTTCTTTTTGGTTGAGGAGAACAAGGAAAAAAATGCGGTTTCTCTGTCGAGAAGGTCCTCCTTTCCCTTTTGCTTGGAAACCAGCTCCTAGAATGGACCCGGGGCATCTACAGGGAATATCTGTTCCACGCTAATCTGGCCTCTTCGTTTGTATGATGTATTGATTGTGACGACCTAAGTAGCGGTGTGTGGGAAGGAGAGATGACGGTGTGTCCGCGCCTCGGTCCTCGGATGTGCGCAAGGAAGGGATCTCTCTCGTCTCACATCACTTAGGAAGGGAGTCTAGGCTAACTTATAAGGCTTGGATCTCTCTAACTATATATATGCGTTTTCCTGGGGTAATACGAGCTGAAACATCTTCTTCCCCACGGAGGTCGAACCCAAGGCGTTGGGACTTGTCCTTGGCATCGACCTAAATGCCAGCGCCGTGTCCACGACAGGGATCGCGGAAAAAGGAGATCCTTATCGTTGGTAGCGAGAGATGCAAAGTCGCAGAATCATTACTTGTCTTGCCATCTGATCTTGTTGTGATGCGTGCTTATCGTTTTTCATGTGCATGCCGAGCTTCAAGGCTGAGATCGATCTTTGCGTCAGGGCTAATCAACCTGTTGGGTCGTTGAATCTATGCATGCGTGGCCAATAATGGAGGGCATCGGACTAGTCGAGTACGCGATTAATCTTTATTGACGTGTTGTAGTACTGTACGCTTTGTTCTTGGGTCCGAGATGGCTCCTAAAGAACGAATAAACAAGCGGGACGACTCTTCATTAATTACCGGATGTTATCACGTGTTAGATCCTAATTAAACCTGTGATAAGTGGTGACTTGTTTTTTGTTACAAATTATCACCCTTTGACTAGTCTATCGAAAGGACTTAATGGTACATTTTGAATTAAGTAAATGATTATATTGAATCAATTGAAAAGTTTAATGACTTGATTGGAATCTCCACATGAAAATTTGAAGACTTCTTGCTTACAATTTGCATCGACTTGCGCACGAGAAAAGACTGGACAGGTACAAAGAAATTTTGCAAAGTAGACATCTCTTCGTGGCCTTTGAGGAGAATCTTCTTGTCTGGCCGCCCACAAAAGGCGAGGGATTCCAGTCAGCCAACGGAAGGACAAGGTTTTGACCAAAACAACAGGAGAACAAAGGAAACATTCGAAACCTTAGAATATTTACTACCTTTGCAAAGTTCCGTGATATTAATGTGAATTTACACCCCTAAATAAAAAAATTTCCGACTTTCCTTCCATAATTTAAGAACAAAAACAAGATTAAATACTTAATTTTAAGAAAATTAATATATGGCTATGCATGTCGATGTTTGATATCGATTATAGAATGGAATTTCTAGGAGCCTAGGGATTTGTGGAAAAAAATGAAATTAATTCAAATGTTAGTCACTAAGAAGAAAAAGACCTTCAGTTCGGATTTTTGTTTGATTAGCCATGATAATGAGATAATGGAAATGAACATTAGTAGGATACAAATGTTGCCATGGTTTGGATGTTGCGGTTGTAAATTGCTGATAGATAAGAGCAAACCAATAAGCTTTTGAAGGGTTCATACCATAAGAAGTTCCCTTTCTTATTTTTTAGTGAAAAGTAGTATTGATTATTAGTTGATTTTTTAAGGGGTTAATTCCATTGAAAATCTCAAATTGACACCTTATGATACATTTATCATAAATTAGTTTTCATCTCATAAAAAAAGTTTCAAAACTGGTAGATACCCCACACATAAATCTACACTCTGGTAGCATTCTATTTGGTATCTCGCGTAAAATGTGCACGCCTGAATGTTATGTAATTTTTCCACACTAGAATCGTCATTCTTTACGTTAGATCCATCTTGTGGTTGTTGGTCAATTCTAGTTAGTTGGAAATTTTTCTTGTGAAATGAGAATGAGCTGTGGATGAATCTTTCGCAAGGGCATCGCTTCGAGACTTTTAATGGAATCAATCCGAGTCATTGGCTCTTTTTTATTTTCTTGTCTTAATCAATCCTAATTTATTCTCTCTTATGCCCACCCTCCCACGTTGATGATAATAAACATAACTTCCACACGTCCCAAATCTCGACGGCCATTTGTCTTCGTTGTTTCGAGAGGATCAAACACAATAAGACAAATCGGTCGGACATTCCATTGTCTATGCCCTTTTATAAATTTTCATCAAAAAATTTAAAAATTAAAGAGAGACAACATCGGGTGACAAGAAAAAAAAAAACAAAATTCAAAAACGAAGAACAAGTGGGCTGTGAATGTGATGGCACGTCGGTTCGAGGACCAGCACCAATGCTCCGAGGACCAACAGAAACGCGTATACGTTTTTTTTTTTTTTTAATAATTATTTAACACTAATTATTTATTTATTTAATTTCCCATTCACCCTAAAAGAAATAATCATATAAATAGTAGCACTTTTAATTTATTCAATGTGGTACATAAAATTTAACATAATATGTAATATGACTTCTAGATTTTTAATTTGTTCAATGTGGTTTGTAAATTTTTAGTATATGTTTAATTTAATGTTCAACATTGAACATTTTAACAAAGTTTTGTGGGCTAAATTAAATATGTACTAAAAGATCATATTTAACAAATAAAAAATTCAGCCCAACGTGCAATACAATTTCTAAATTTTTAATTTATTTAATGTGATTTTTGAACTTTTAATATATATTTTATATCATCTTTTCATTAATTCAAGTTTAAATACAATATTAAATATTTTTATAAAGTCTAAAGATTATATAAAATATGTATCAAAAGTTTGGACATCGTATCAAATAAATTAAAAATTCAGAAACGGTGTCCTAAGATCGCTAAACAAGTGTAAAGTTACATTGCACCTAACTCCAAGAGACCACCGTGTCAATTCCTCGTCCCGAAGTCCAGACGATGATTAGAGTAATATAAAAATTAATAAACAAAAGGGCGCCCGACAGTTGACAACCGCGAGAAACTTGAAACTTCCGCCCCCTCACCGCTCTGCGCAGGAGAGAGAGAAGCAGTAATGTGACAACATGGGATATTCCAATGTTCCATCTCACAGCAACGAAGAAGAAGAAGAAGGAAGGAGGAGGAGGAAAGGAGAGGGGGGTTTTTGGGTGCGCAGAGCAGAGGCAGACAACGCTGTTTTTTTTGTTCTGTTCTGTCGTTATTCCGTTCGATTTGAATAAGATTTCTCTCTCTCTTTCTCGACTCCAGCTTTTGCTGAGTTTCTTGCCGGGCCGTGCTGCACGAAGTTTCGAAATTTGGAGTGGGTGGTCTTCTGGGTTTGCGTTTCGATGCTCTTTTTTGGGTAAGTTTCGGTTCTTTTTCTTCTTCCCTTTCTTGGCGATGCTTTCCCTGTGAAGACGACGATCGGGGAGAGAGGTGCGAGGAAAGAGAGCGATATCTGGCATCGTCTGTTGTAGTCGTCGGTACCTTTTCTCGCCAAGAATGGCGGAGGACGCCAAGCCCAGGAGGCTCTATCAGGTCTGGAAGGGAAGCAATGTGAGTCTCTCTCTCTCTCTCTCTCTCTCTCTCTCTCTCTCTCTCTCTCTCCAATGCAGTTCTTCTACTTTATCTGGAACTGGTGCTGTTCGACGCGGTTGCGTTCGTGGGATTTCCAATGCCTGGATTTTAGCGCGTGAACTGTTCTGTATGGCCTTTTTGCGTTCCTTGTGATGATGATTTTGATTCCGCGATCAGCGAATTGTGGGTACTTTGGCTTCTGTGCAGGCTGTGGAATTTGTTCGTCATTCTAGTACTTTGGCCAGATCAGAGAATTGTCTGCTTGTGTGAATGGGGTGCTTCGCCGTTCTTTTCTTAGAGGGTTTTGCGATTTGTAGTTGATTGTGCTGTCTCTCCGCGCATTAATTGACGATTGTTTGGTATGTTTGATCGCTAACCATCTTGTAGTGTCAACTGCTTATGTGGAGGGATTTGTTGTTCCTTGGATGAAATTTGGTAGTGATCTTAAAATTGCGTGAGACAGCGCAATTGAGAAGAAGGATTGGGAGCAATAGATCTTTATATGATTATGGATCTTGAAATTTCAGAACTAATGATACCGTTTGGTGATGTCTAATACTTTTTGTCTCTCTTTCTTTCTTCTCCCTTTTCTGGGTCAGAGATTTTTCTGTGGAGGGAGGTTGATTTTTGGGCCTGATGTTGCGTCCGTGTCACTTTCGATCCTCCTTATTGCCGGCCCTGCAATTGCTTTCTGCACCAGAGCCCATTCCAAAATGGAAGATCATTCCTATGCATTGCCTGCACTGATTGGTGGCTTTATTCTCGCTGTTATGGTATGTGTGTCAGAGCTTCCGTCACACTGACAAATTAAAGTTTGTTTTCAATAGCCTATTGCATGTTAATGTTCTTTTCAGTTGGCAAGATTTTTTTTCCCCATCAGTTTTGCTTGGTAATCATAGATATGTGAAAAGCTTTATTAAATGTGCTTGGCGGAACAATATTTTTTCTGTCGGTGCCATCCATCTCTCGAGCAATGCCTTCTAATATCTACAAGATAAGAATTTGAGGAACCTGATCTTCACAGGGTAACATGTAACTTTTGATGCATTACAGTATTAGCCTTTTCTCTTATTTCTCTGGGTTTTGACTATGCAACAGAAACTCTGAAAGAAAAAGTTTAAGAGAGAACACATCCCATATTGGCATTACGTGGAGACAATTTCTCTCTCTAGAATCTAAATGATGAACTGAATGTGTGTTGACTTTGCATTTCTGGAACTTTATGTGCTGCGGTTCAAGGAAGTGTTTTCTAGTGATATTCGGCTGGATAAATTCTTCACATTTACAATGTGAATACTGATGACTTGGATTCTCAGTCGGGTATGTCCTGTTGTGTATGGTTGTTCGCTGACTCATACTACACATTTTCATGCAGGATTTAATTTTTCTTTTTGTCACTTCTGCTAGAGATCCTGGGATAGTCCCTAGAAATTCTAAGCCTCCTGAATCAGACGATACCTTTGATGCTACTACCCCATCAATGGAGTGGGTTAATGGTAGAACACCTCATATGAAACTACCCCGAACAAAGGATGTGATTGTGAATGGTGTTCCAGTAAAAGTGAAGTACTGTGATACTTGCTTGCTATTTCGTCCTCCTCGTGCTTCTCATTGCTCAATCTGCAACAATTGTGTCCAGAGATTTGACCATCATTGTCCATGGGTTGGCCAGTGCATTGGAATAGTAAGTAATTTTAAGTTGAGCATCTTCTAAAAAAAAGAAAAAAAGAAAAAATCTCATATTTAGCCTGATAAACCATGTCAATATAATCTGTTTTTGTAAATATAGATGGGCTTGTCATTTTTTCCTTCTTGTTTCTGTCCAATCTTAATTAAGTTGGTGAGATAAGTTGAAGATTTTTTTTTGTGTGTGAACACATCACTCTATTTCCAGATAGTGAAATTTAAATCAACGATATCTTATATTTATTCCCATGGCAATTTGCATCTCCCAATGAATCTTATTAGATGCACTGTGTTTTCACCCTCTAATGAAATTTTCAAGCCTAGGTTGGTCTGCAAGTGCATTGTTTGTCCATGAATGATGCTCTCCTAGTTAGGTGTTACCAGTTCAAGATTGATGTCCCTAGGATCTAGGACTCTGAATCTGCAATAAGAAAAACAATGACATCGGAATGGAACACTTATCTTGATAATTACATAAGGAAAATCTATTTATAGATTCTACAAGAACTTATAAACAAAAGTCTGCACATTTACTTGCAAAGAGCAACAGTATCCATTTGTAAATAATTTATACTAGAGAAAATTGACTGCATTTCCTTGATTAGGGGAACTGATACAGAGCTTAATTAGTAGGAGTTCCTCTTGTGAAGTCATACTCATTTTGCATGCTTTTTGTTGGTCATGGATGGAAAGATACGTTGTTTGGTTTTTATATGAAATTTAACTGCACCTTAAAAATGCTTTTCCTTCACCCTCATTTGATCTTTTCACTTCTTAACTAAACTTTCTTACCTTCCTTCTTGGTGCAGCGTAATTACCGATTCTTCTTCATGTTTATATCAACTTCAACCGTGTTGTGCATATATGTGTTCGCATTTTCTTGGATTGACCTTCTACAACTGAAAAGAGCAAAAAATTCTATTTGGAAGGCTATGTCAAATGATTACTTGTCAGATTTTCTCATTATCTACTGCTTCGTAGCGGTCTGGTTTGTTGGTGGTTTAACAGTTTTCCACTCCTATCTGATTAGCACAAATCAGGTGATCTTTCTGTCCCTTTCAAAGCAATGTCCGATTGTGCATTTACCAGGAATTAATCTTGCAAAAGTTTGATTCTTCTGCTTGTGCAGACCACCTATGAGAACTTCCGCTACCGCTACGATAAAAAGGAGAACCCCTATAACAGGGGGATCATGGGAAACCTTAGTGAAGTTTTCTTCTCTAAGATCCCACCTTCAATGAACAATTTCCGTGCATTTGTCGAGGTAGAGGAAGAAGACGCTGTGGGTGTGGTGACTCCAAACTTCGGTGAAGGTATTATGAGCTCAAATGAGAAAATAGATATAGAGATGGGAATGAAGCTTGCAGAGGATGGTGGCTTCACTCTTCCTGAAATCTTGCGCAACTTGGAATATGATGATTCAGATGATGATTTGAAGAATTCAGAAGAAGATGGAGGGCATTTTGACTCGATTTTCCCTGTAGAACAAGACATGAAGGAACCCACAGGAACAACTATCCATGGTGATCAAGTGACTTGCTCTGGACAGAAAGCCAGAGAACCTGTGTATAGCTCCAGTGCTTTAGAAGATGACAATATTGCAATAGAAAAGAAAGATGATATGAGTGGCTCCAATCAAACTGCTGCACCATAAAGGTCAATTTTGTTCTTACTCTATTATGCCTTTTTTGGCTTTTTGTTTGTACTTATGAAATTTGCAGTCCAGGTTGGGTGGAATAATCTTCTTATAAGTAGTATATTATAATATTTATCTGCACATTCGGCATACATCCCATGTGATGACCGTATAATGAGGACAGGCATCTACTTGTGGGAGGGGATATGCAAAATTGGAAAGCTCTTATCAACCTTCTGGTGCGTGACCATCAAGATCTCTTCCTTGGGACGTTAGGAACCCATATGGTTAGGAGATACTTCAGCTAATCGTTGGTCAACATGTTTTCCTTATCCATGTGACAGCAACTTCGCATGTCCAAAGTCAGCAGAAGTTTTCAGTTGGCACAGCATGATCTTTTTATAAAAAAGTTCTTGCTGTTGAGTGTTGAAGCCGAGATACTGAGACCGATGGTTTATTGAAATGCAGCATTGAGGATGTCATGAAAAGAGTTTAGGTCATTCTTAGATATTGGTTTGAATTCCTTTTAGTTACCATGATTTTCTAGTTGGATTGATGTCATTAACTAGGCATTGACAAATCTTTCCTTATCTTATCCAGAGCAGAGGTTAGAGAATATCACATTACCACAGTTGAATTAGTTGGTGAACTGAGAGGAAGCTGGTAAACTCATCAGAAATGTTAAACTGGAGGACTGATGCTCTCGACGCTGTACAAGGAGACAATGCCTTTAGTCAGATACTGGCATCTGCTAATTATTTGTTCAAAAGCATGCGAATGGCTTGTGCATTTGGATATGACGCGGAATCCCATGAGATAAGAGATGGTTTTGGTTTGCGGAAAAATGGTTTGTGATTCTGAAGTAGGTTTTCATTGAATTTGGATCACATTCTATACTTGTGTTTTATTTGTCACAATACGTCAGATTTCATGTGGTTTATACGGTTAACTAGATCGAGTCATCTCCTTTTGTGTCTGCTGGAGTATTTAAACATGAACAATAAGCTTTGTGCTCACCCATGTACTTTCTTTCAATATCTCAGCAAAGTATTCTCTGGATTTTAGTTCAAGAACTCGATTATTGATTCTGCATTTCAAGCACTGCCATCTCTGGAAGATGGCAGTACTTGCATTGCAGACTAAGGATCCTTAGTCTTCTAATGCAAATGGTAAAAAAATCAGTAGCTTTTTATACTACTTACTGGGTAGTGAACTTTGAAATCTCAGCTAATCCTCAATTAAGTAAAGTTTGTTCTACTGCTAATTCAGTGTATAGGTAAATGCATGGAGCTCCAAAAGTCCCTGAGCTTGGTTTCACTTAAACTGTTTCAACCTCATCACGCGTGCTCTTTAGTCTGCCCCCAGTGCAAAAGTGTTTCCACAATCGGCTACACGATCCCATGTCATTTGATAGGTTTTCATGTCGAGCGTGTTTCGCCGCTCTGACAATTTCACAATATTTCTATCTGTTAGCTTTTATATCATTGCGTTGTGAACACGAAAAAGAATAGATTGCGTGGCAATGGGTGAAAGAATCAGATGTGTTTATTGAGGGCTTCGTTAAGGCGTGATATTGTTGCCACTTGCCAGGCCATCACACTGGAGATCACTGAGAAAACAGCATGCCGTGAGAAGCAAGTGAATATTAATGGATCAATAAGATGGTGTAGTTTTGAGCTTTTCCACCTGTTTTTCTAGACAATCAATAGCGGTCACGTGTCATGATTTCCACCTGAACTCTGTCCGTCAGAGGCTTACGATCGATGAGCTCTCCAGACATTTAATCAGTAGGGTTTGCGGGGCCAAGTGTATTGATTCATTATGACCTCAATGATCGACGAGTTTATTAAGGCATTTTATCGAGAGGCTTTATCAATTAAGTGCATTGGTATGATCTATTTGGGCCATTAGCTTTTTTAAGTTAAGGCCTATACTTTAAGTCTGGCGTCGATAGTATTATACGAAATAAGTTAAATTATTACAAAATTTTTTGCTGGTTTTGGTTTCTATTCTTATATGTATCTTCTAAGACTAGCAAACAAGGGGAAAAAGTGGCATTTGGTGGATACTTTGATTAGTTGCTTGGTGGAATGGAGAGCAATAAAAGTTGTTAAGTCTTTTACTGCACCTTATAAGAACCGCACCGTGTCCCATAAGATATATATGTGGACCTCAAAGTTAAGGTAAATATGAGCCTAAAAGCAAATGAATGGCCCAAGATATGACCGGATTTCGGATGAGTGGCCCATAAGTATAAATTTTGTTTATGCTTAGTGCCTAAGGGAATGGGACTTTTGCGTCTTGCGCTTAATCCATATAATATATCTAAGGTGTGTTTAGTACTAAATAATCAATCCTTTAGAACGGCTCTTGTTTACTATGAAAATCCTCTTAAAGAAATAATGAATGACACAGTGAAGAGAACATTACAAAAAAAAGTCATAAATCTATTATACTTATACCCATTCCTAAATCTTTGCAAGTTTTGACAATTGAGTTAATTCAGTCAATTTTAGTCCAAAATTACTAGCATTGACACCGACGTTGACATTTTACATGGTACGGTTGGCATTGATATATACATTTTTAATAAATATTTTATTTTTGAATTTTTTTTTTCTTTTCTTTACTTTTTTTTTACATTTTTTTTTATAGAAAACTTGGGGCTTGGATGCCCTCACCGGTTGTGGCCCTCGCTAGATTTGGGCCGGGCAAGGGCTTGTGATGACCTCATGTCAAACTTTTGATTGCGCCTTTGCATAATCAACTTTGCATGTTAGTGATTTAGGTTAAAATTAATTAAGACTGTATTTTACTTAGTTTTTTAATAGACTCTTAGTGAATGAAATTGCATATTTAAATTGATTAATTTGAGTGTCAAGTTACGATTGATAGGGTTGGGGAAAATTTAAGCTAAGTGTTTGGATTTAGTAATCTATTAACTTTTCTTTTTTGATATTTTACTTCTAAGAAGGTTGCGACACCAAGGGCGAACTAAATGAATTGATGTCAAGTACCTCTTATATGACAATCCAGTGCACGTTGATGAAGCCCATTACATTGGCTAGTGTTTTTCGGATGCGGTTAATGTCTGCGGCAATTGAGGAGCTCGAGAGGCTCAAAACAGGTGACGATCGAGATAAGCTTGAAGTGGGATTATCAGTCGAGATCATGTGGCATGGCATGAAACTAATGCGACTTATTCCATATGACATGCGTGTTAATATTATTTTTTAATTAAAATTAGAAGAGTAAACTATCTAAGCATAAAATCATCTAACCTAGTCTAGGAAATAGACTAAACTAAATGTAAGTTGATTAGACATCTAAGTATAAAGGGTGGGAGTATGCTTCATTTCCGTGAACCATATGGATACGTTTGAGAGCAAGAGACTCAAATTTCTTGATTATTGTGACTTTCAATTCAACGACTCCTAATCGGATAATACCCAACAATATAGAACAAATGAAGTTAAGCGTCAGATAATTCAAAGTTAGGCAACGAATTAATCTAATTAAATTCGGTTTCCCATATTACCTAACATGGAATTTTTTTCTTTTCAAAAAGGGGGACTGGCAGCAAGGAGCGAGGCGGCGACTGGCGAGGAGATACGACCGTGGCGGTGAGGGCTCGCTGGGGACTGATCGGACGATCGCGGTGGCTAGGCAAACGGTGAGGGAGTGAAGGCCGAGGGGAAACGAGATCAGCCGATCGTGTAGAATTGATCAATGACCAAGCTTTGTCGCAGACAAGAAACGAAGGAAACGTCTTCTTTTTTCTCCTTTCTTCGCTGAATTTTACACATTTCTTCTTGTATTCTCTTTTGACCCCAGCGAGAAAGGGACAAAACCCCCCCACCGCTTCCAACTCTTTGGGCGCGCGTGTGAATGAATCCTGCAAGAAACTCGAGAGTGCATGGGCATGTGCGGCCGAGCGTACTCTCCTTCTGAATTCTTCAATGGCTTTGCGTCTCTCCTGAATGCCTTCGATTGGATGCTTCGTCGTGGATCATCAAGGGACCGCAAGTGCTGGATTTACTAGCCTGGGGCTCGCCGGACGTGTTGATCTCTCTCCAGAAAGCCTGCAAAGGGAAAATTCCAGGACGGTAGCTTGCTGGACACCACGGCGGCGGGAGGCTGGCTGGCAGGCTGGCCAGCTGGCGTCGCTATGGTGGCCGAGTTGAGCAAGGCAGCAGCTTCGTTGTCGTCAGAACTGGCAGGGAATTCACGGTTGTGTACGACGAAGATGCGAGCATGAGGATGGCAGCCGCGGGAGAGAGAGATCCGCTCGTGTATTGTGTATTGTCTCTCTCTCTCTCTCTCTCTCATTACCTTCAAGATTGATATCATGGCCAATATAAATATTTTGTTTAGGGTCGGGATTGATCCCTAATTTTTTTTTTAGGGTGGGGATTGATCCCTTTTTTTTTTTCTTTGGCGATGAATGGCTTGATAGAAATAATAAAATTTAGGTGTCAATTGAAGTTTTATACCAGTTACGGAACGCTGGATTTGCACTGTAGTTACTCAGCATTGCCAGAGACATTAAAGTCCGAGAAATTCAAAACAGCCTCACCGGCATGATTTCATTCATTACTCTCTTCTTTACACAGGGGTAGCAACGCCCAAGGGATTAAAGTTGGCTATAAAATCTCACTTACGAGATGATTCGAACCTGTGAATACGTGGAAGATGAAAAACCACGAGATTATTGAGCCAACCGCGCTCGGGTAATGATATGTACATGTAAGTTGAATTTCTTCTTAATATACATTCGGTTAAAATCTTCCCTACGTCTATTATTCATACAGATTGGTTCAAAAGTGACCTGTTGGCTACATTGGGCATGATCAAGTGAACATAGGCAGCCAATGGTGACCCGTTGGCTCCACTGGGCAAGCGAACATAGGTAGTCCATACATAGGAAACGTTAAAATACTTTAATGAATAGGAAACGACTTTTTTGGCAACACTCAAGTTAGTAAATTGAAAATGCATTAGGATCTTCAATTTTGCCTTCAACGAGCGTTTAATGATTACTCAAAATGACCATCATCTATTTTTTTCAAATGAAGCAATGGCTCAAACAGGGATAAGGCTCCCATTGATCTTTTGTACAAATCATATATGGAGGAGAGGAGTTGTTTATGTAAATACAATTCTACATGGGCATGATCAAGAGATCTTAGGTGCGAATGTTAGAGTGGTGGGTCAAGCGAACATAGGTAGTACATGCATAGGAACGTTTGCCCGCTTTAATGAATAGGAAACGACTTTTTTGGGGTTCCCACTCAAGGGAAAATCATAAAAAAATGATTACTCAAAATGGATTCATCTAGTTCAGAGTTGGCCTCGAGCTTGAACTCATCAAATTAGGGAATTACCAAAAAAATCTTGAACCTATTGTATTTATGTTATTTTTAATCATAAATTTTTTAATTTAGCCAATTTAATTTTGAACTTTTTTGACGATTTGCTAATGAAGTCTTTTTGGTCAATTTTGATCGGAAATCGTTAACTAGACATTGGTCAATCTACTTGGCATGTTTAGTGCTGACACCAACAATTTTTATATATTTTTGGAATTCTTTATAAAATTTTCATTTTTTTTCTCTTTTTTTTTTTCGGCCATGGGCTAGCCGACCCTTGCTGATTGTAGGCAAGGGTCATGGCCCTCACTTGGATCTGGTGAGGGCTACTGGCAAGCCAACCACCCTCACCGAACTTGAAAGAAAAAAGGAAAAGAAAGAAAAAAATTATCAACGTTAGTGCCGATTGTTCTATAGAGCTCTAATGGCATTTACATTAGTGATTTTCGGCAAAAATAGCTTGAAGGACTAAATTGGCAAATCATAAACAAGTTAGGATTAAATTGGCCAAATTAAATATTTAAAATTGAATTGGCATACGTGTCATAGGTTTATGAATTTTTTTTTTTAAACAATTTAGCCCATCAAATTAATCTTAGCTCGACAGGTTCACATGCCTAATCTAATTTTTATTATTATTTCAATAAATTTACTAGTTAAAAATAGGTGTAGTTATACCCATAATATTGGAGATTAACATCTAACTTGTGTTCCTTCATTAATTAATGGTAATCAAGTCAAATTGAATGGACTCACTCTAATTGATAACATCGAGTTTTTGTTTTGTCGGAATTTTTCTTGTGATGAATTATCTTTAACCGAAAGTCGTTTTTCGGCTTTTAATTGAAGGAGACAAGTTTCGCAGTAACTCTAGACAAGATATTCTTAAGATTCCTGAGGAAAATACTTATTCTAATTTAGCCAGAACTGTACAAACACAAACTGAGTTGGAATTCAATCGACAGCAAGGCTATAAAAATACAGACTCTGAAACAGACCGAACGTAGACAAATTATGTCAGAATTTAATTGATGACAAAGCTTGAGATCATAAAGATATTATGCCCGAATTAGTGGCTAGTGCAGCAAACCTTCATCTCTCTTTATATGTAACTTTCTTTCTGGCTACTTTTAGAACAGAAGTACTTCATTGTTGTCTAGCAATTACATATTAATGGACTTCAGAATGCAATACATTCGACCGTATCGCGAAAGACATCCGGAGCATGGGAAATAGGCTTTGGAAAGTGCAAAAACAGAGTCGGACATATTGAGGAACGATTTAGACATTTCAAAAAGATCACGGCAAAATTTCTCCAAGCTAATATGGATTTAACGACATGACCGGATGCCCGTTTTGGCGTTTGGGGTTGGAATCGGAGGTCCATCTGAGGTTGGCCGGACGTTGGACTTCTGCTGAAATTTGGGTGCCATCAGATTCGGACATCCAACCGCTTCTTAGTTAAACGCCCGATGTGCAAAGTTCAAGATATTTCGGACGTGCAGGGCACCGGCTGTCCGGATGCACACGAGCTAATTCGAGAGAGTTTCAAAAGTCGTCAAATACAACTTTAAGGGTTTATATTTAGTTTCTCTTAGACTTTATTCTTGTAAAGGCTATCGAGGATTCGAGGTAGAGGTTCCGAAAACATTTGAGAGTGTGATGAAGTGACTATAATCTTCGTTTGTTGATTATAGTACAACGGGCCATCGATCTCTCCCATGAATGTAAACACACTTCCAAACCACATGTGAATCTTATGTCACATCTATCCACAGTTTCGTGGTTTTACATATCATTTGTCCTTGGTTGGGGAGAGGGGGGAGGAGGATTGTTCTGATATGTTGTGAGAAATTCTAGTGAGAGAATGGCTTTTTGACTTTGGAAATTAGGATAAAATACAGAAGCTCAAGTCGCGGGACTTATATGGCCAAAAAGTGCACGTTTACAAGGAGATTTATTAGATGTTGCATGCTTAACCAAGCACAAGTTGGTTGGCATATTAAAAGATGTTGCACGTTGACAATGAAAAAGAAAGAAAGGACGTGCTGGTCAACAGATTAAAAATAGCACTTTTATAATGAGATGTATTATACGACTTACTTATATCAGCCTCAGCTATGAATCGATCAAATCCACATGCAATTGATGGGATTTAAAAGAGGGAACTCTAGTTCCTAAACTAGAAATCCCCGAACGCCGCATCTACACTGACCCTCGGCAGTTGGTATTAATATAAAAAGACGACTCGCGTTATTCAAAGTTAGTGTTGGCGAGATTTAGTATACATCTTTGCAGCTGCATCCGTGTGTAGCGATATGCTTTTATAATTTCGGTGAGAGCATCGTTTAGCAAAAAGGGCCTGATGGATCTCGCAAAATGTAATGAAGGTTACGCTCCCCAAATAAATTGAAGAATTTGCGAATTATATGAACGGATTCCGGCTATCGGGCGATGGACTGTTGCTGAGAAATCAGAATCAAGATCACTGAGACAGACCGTTTGACTTTGTTGCTTCTTCTTTCGGCAACTTAGATGTTCGAGTTGATTATTACAGTAACACACGACTTCGAGACTATTGACATTTTGCAGTAAAGTTGAACGAGTGCTCACCTACCTATCTCGGACATTGAAAGAAAACGAAACTTGTTTTACCTCTGAAGACCAAACTGAAAATTCGTTGTAGTTTCTTTGCCGTAATTCCTAAGAATAACCGAAGACGACATAGAGAAGGAAGAACCGTGTGTGGGAAGTAGATCTGGAAAATTAGATGAAGCAGTCCATCTAAGAACGGGTAGCACAGAGATTTTATACCATCGCCCCCATAGCCGGAGGCCGTTCATGTTAATCAAGCAGGCCCTTTTCTTCGCATTGTCACATCCCAAATCCGTGTAAATCAACTTATTTGATATGATTAAAATTGTTATTATTCGCAAAATCTTCCGTTTATTTGTGTGCTCTAACCGAAATTATAAAAGCATATCATTGTACACGCATGCGCTTGCAAAGATGTATAATCAATCTCCCCAACACTTACTGGTTTTTAAGAACTTTAAATAACGACTTATCTTTTTATATTAATACCACTTCTGAGGGTTGGTGTAGATGGATCGTCTAGGGATTTCAAGTTTAGGAGACATCCTCATTTAAAGGGAAAATTGTCCAAAAAGTTCTAAATTATATTGCACTTTTGTTAATTCAACCTTAACATTTTAATTTTACCAATTGAGCCCTAAACCTTTTTTATCTTTTGCCAATTAAGTTTATTCCACCAATTTTGGCTGGAATGTGCTGATGTAAATATTGGCCGTGTTATATAGGATGATCGATGCCGATATAGACAATTTTTAATAATATTTTAATAATTTTTTGAATTTTTTGTGATTTTTGTGATTTTTTTTCCTTTTCATTTTTTCCTCATCAGCCCAAACTCCACCCCTAAAAAAAAAAAGAAAATTAAAAAAACCATAAAAATAAAAATATTATTAAAATATTATTTACAAATATCTAAGTCAACAAATTTCGGCCAAAATTGACCGAATGAACTCAATTAGCAGAAGATGAAAATGTTTATGACTTAATTGGTAAAATTAAAAGGTTTATGATTGAATTGGTAAAAGTGCAATAGGTTTAGGACTTTTCAATTAATTTTCCGCTTGTTTAAATTGCATCAACTATGTGTGAACTTAATCGGTTCACAGTTGAGGTTGATATAAGTATGTTCTTTAATGCATCTTGTTGTAAAGGTGCTATTTTTAATCTGTTGACTAGCATGTCCTTCCTTCTGTCCTTTTTAAACATGTAATTTAGCAAACCTCATTGTGATTGTGAACGCGCAACATTTTTTAATGTGTTAAGCAACTTGTGCTCGGTTAAGCACGTGCATGACTAGGTTTAAGTTGTCAAGTCGAATGTATGATACACCTATGTACAGGAAAAATAGAAAATATATGATCCAACAAGAGAATAACCCTCTATGAATTATCACAAACCACATAAAATTAGTAATCTAAAACATAGTAACTATATCATTTATTGACATAAGATAGTAAACACTTTTATAAGATTGAGACTCCTGAGTGAATTCGATTCTCGTAATTATCTAAAGCTTTCACAAATTGAGCATATGACTCGCATTTGTTTGACTTACACAATTTTAGCGCTATCAAATCACAATGGGTAGGTTTCAATGATGGATAACGAAGAAGGGGTTTTGATGATGTTGCAGTGAGGAAACCCTCCCTTCTCAAAATCTTCTTCCATTCAGGTTTGTCCCTCTCCTTTCCGCCTGAGGAATATGAATCATGACTAGATCGGACACTAGTCCCAACTCATCGAACATGTCATCGCCTTGGTTTCAACACAATATCTACTATGATCACCTTGCCATTTTTTTCTAGGACTGCTTCTTTGCAATTCTTTAAAATCTTCAAGCAATCTTCGTCCCCCAATCATGCATTATCCCCTCTAAAACCAAAGACAAAATTACTAGATTCATGAATCACGGTTTCTTTCCACAGTACTTCATCAGTGTGTTCATTATGTAATCTCTATGCTTATGAAGACTTGAAATAATTGTCTAAAATGTAACCCAACATTTTCAAAAAAAGAAAAAAAAAAAATCTCCCCCTCCCCCCCTTCTCTCTCGCTTGCTCTACGTAGGGGTGAGCAGCGGTCTAGGGTCGACCCTGGACCAACCCTGGACCGGCCCAACCCTGCCGATCCTGGTCCGGTTCCCAAGGGGACTAGGTCGGTCCTTGGTCCTGAGACACTATACGGGTTGGTCCTCGGTCCTAAGAGTTTTGGGTCGGTCCAACCCTAGACCAATCCTGTATATTATATTATATTATTTATAATTCTTTTATATATTCAAACCTAAGTAAGTTTGTTATATTATATTATATTGAGATGTTCTATCAATAGCACCAATAGTAATTTCAACTTAAAACTTTGTTGAATATTAATTATGTGTTGTTTGTTTTGTTTTCAGGTGTTTAGAAGTTCAAGTGAATTAACAAAATGTGAAGTTATATATTCATGGTTTATATTAAGTATTTTGAACTTTTTATGGTTTAATTGTATTTTACTAATGAATTTCAGCTGCACTTTGCTTTTCAATTTGTGTCAAATGGTAGACGTTTTTGAATAGTATAGTAGTACTGTAGTTGCTATGGTGATTTGCTAGTCAAGTGGTGTGAATCTCATTTTTTGGTTGAGTGGATTCTACATGATCAAGTGCAGGAAAACACTTTTGCATATGGTGTTATGAATATTAAAGATAGATTATTACAAGAACTTTCTATCTTGTCCTATATCTCGATGAACAGTTAATAGATACGTAATTTCTATTATTGTGTCATTTTAAATTTGCTAAATATGTATTGGTATTTATAGTTTAGTTGCACAATACCGCATTGTCGATGGATGTGTAATTTGAATTTGTAGGTTTGCTTTTTTAGGGAGTATAAAAAATAGACAACTTAGCAAAAGAATTTGAATTTGTAGGTTTGCTTTTTAGGAGTATAAAAAATAAGACGAAAAAGTTATCGATCGGTTGACCACTAGTTGACCTTTGACCGGACCGACACTGAAAAAGCCCATTGAAATATTCATCAATGCCCCAACGTCTGAGACTTCTCCATGCCGCCCATATGACTACCCTCTCTCGCCCAAGATGCACACTCTCTCTCTATCCTCTCTCTTTTAACTTCGAGGAGATGACCTCATTTCGACCTCCGCCATTGCAGACCTAAGGTCTCGCTGAGGCACTGGTTATAGGCCTGTAAAATCGAGACATTAGATCAATATATTATATAACACCCTATAAAAGCATATAAAGAAGGTATTGTAGCCCTTTCGGCTGAGAACTGAGAATACATATATATGCACCCACATGTGATCCGTACAGAATCACAAAATAGAAGGAGTTCACTGTTATATATATGGTGTAGCCTCCAACTGCAATAGAAACAGAAATTTTAATTTTCAGGGTTATTATGGTTGTTTGGAGCGTGACACCATAATTGGCTTACTGGTAAAATGGGATGGCAAACACACAAATTTTCAACTTTTGTTTGCTTTTGCTTCGTCCAATTAATTCAGATTTTAATAGTTACTCGTCCCTTTATACTTTATTTTGCGATTGTTAGGAGGTTATTATACTCGCATTGGTGGATACCAAGATATTAGAATATGTTTTTCCTCATTTTTCTCATTTGCATATCATGACACGAATGGTGACACTAATATGATGCACAACTCACTATGTACCATTGTTATATTTATACACACACCACCTTTTCAATTTCATTTTGCAGCTATTTCATCTATGACTAGGGTTTAAGTCATCATGTCAAGCATATGATATATATCTATGAATGCGTGGGATCCAACATGAGAATAACCCTCTACGAATGATTACAAACCACATAATAAGTAATATAGAACATAGTAACTAGATTATATATTGACGGGAGATAATAAACTGTCACAGATTGAGAGTCCAAAGAGAATTCAATTATTTTAATGACCTAAATCTTTCATAAATCTAGCATATGACTCGCACTTATTTGACTTACACAATTTTAATGCAATCAAATCAAAGTGGAAATGCTTCGATGATGGATGACAAATAAGTGGTTTTGATGATGTTGTAGCGAGGAAACCCTCCTTCCTCCAAAATTTTCTTCCATTCAAGCTCATCCCTCTCCTTACCACCTGAGCAATGTGTCATCATGACCAGATCCATCACTAGTCCGGTCTCATCGAACATGCCATCGCCCTTTGGTTTCAACACAATATCTGCTATGATCACCTTGCCCTTCTTTTCTGGGATTGCTTTTATGCAATTCTTTAAAATCTTGTCGCAATCTTCACCCCCCAATCATGCATGATCCCCTGTAAAACAAAAGACAGATAGAATTATTAGTCGTGAAACATGGTTTCTTTTTACAATACTTCATCAGTGTATTGATTGTGTAATCTCTATGCTTATGAAGAGTTGACATAATTGACTAAAATGTAACCCAACATTTAAATCTCTCTCTCTCTCTCTCTCTCTCTCTCTCTCTCTCGCTTGCTCTACCTAAAGGCAACTCTGAGTCCCACTAAAATCATCATGAATGCCCTGAGGCCTAAGATGTCACCATGCCGCCCATTGACTTCCCCTCTCTCGCCCAAGATGCACACTCTAGTTGAAGAGGAGGACTATCGGTGATGTGACGATTGATGGCAGGTGATTCGCTGATGCTATGCAAAGAAGAGTTAGAGAGAGCGAGAAGAGAGGGGAGGGGAGATGCGGGCTGATTTGTAGGGCTTAGGGTGAGGTTTTTTATTCTAAGATGTTTTCCTCCTTTCCCAGTGGATTGTTTTCTCCAACTAGGATTCTAATAGTTGGATTAAAAAAAAAAAAGTAAGGATGATTGGTTAATCCAGTTACAATATGAACATAATCGATTCCCAATGTATGAAACTAGGAAGTAACCCTGTCCACCTTGGAACTTGATCAACCAGTTCGAAATTGTCAAGGGAATGGTAGTTATTTTTTTTTAAATTTTTAATTTTCTTTCTCAAAAGTACTTAAATATATCAAAAGTTATTTTAGTGTAGGATGAAATTTGAAAATCACATGTACATTACTAGTAAAAGAAGAAATTACTCCCAAAAATATTATGTACTTTTTCCATTCCCAAATAAAAAAATAGCAAAAAATATTCTCTAGCCTATTTGGTTTGGTTCCTAGAGGAATCAGGAGTGGAATCGGTTATTTGCAATTCGTCAACAGTAACCACCATAATTGGTCGGCTTGATCTGGTTTGGTCTAGTTCAGTTGAACAAGGATTGATGCACACTCCTAAAATAAAAGATATCCCCACACTACTATTGGATAAGTTTGGGTATTTATGTGTGTGTTTGTGTGATATTCATGTTTGAAATCCACTATTCAAATTTTCAGTTTGAGGAACTATCTTCTAATTAGGGATAGAAAAAAAATGATGTCGATAAGTTTATGTGATAATTATATAAAAAAATTTGAAATCCCACAAAGTGAAAGGTGAATCGGAGCAAATTTTCTCCAATTAGAAATGGAGAAATATTAAGCCTTTTTTTATTATAAAACAAGATGCTCCCTTTGTATGGCGCTTGTATGGCTTATACATAATTCTAGTTTGAGGTTACACAAAACTTATTTACCAGTGTTCTTTACCAAAAACAAAAAAAACTTATTTACCAGCGTAACAAGCTAGACACATGAATAATGTGAAATCCAATATATATTTATCTCGAATAATTTAGAACATGGGCAGGACTTTGGATACCACTATAGATATGGTGTGTGTTTATTTTATTAAAAAATTAGAGTCCCATCGAACTGTTTTCCTATAAACTTGATTCCCATAAATAAACATATAAAGGAAAAAATAAATACATCAGCACATTACTTTAGAATGCCTAAGAGACAGCAGAAAAGGTAGATCTCGAGCTGCAAGATGGAGAAACAAGTAGTCACAAGTAACTAAACTCCTACGAGGTCAGGCCAACACGAAATTGCAAAACGAAATGAAGCACATTTCCAAATGAAAAAAATACACATTTACCGAAAAATTACTGTGTGGTTTATAAATAATGTGAATCAATATAATTTAAATCATTAATTACGAGTTTTTATTATAAGACTGATGTGATTTAGAATCCAGACAGGTTTGACCCCACATATGATTTATAAACTGTGAAATATCTTTTCCCCCTACTATGGCATTACTCGAACTGAATTTTCGTCACAAATCATGGATTCCCACCCTTTTGATACATTAAAAGGGCAAAATAAAAAAAGGATCATGTGCCATTAAAAAAAGGGCAAAATTCACGAATTAATAAATATGTATAAAGTATATGACAATAAATTTCACCTTCATGAAAACTGCATCGGCGTGCGGTATTGTCTCAAACATGTCTCCTCCAACATGAGCGATTCTATTATGCGCAGGTGCCGTCGCAATGACGTGAGGCAGATCGAAATTAGTCCCTTGAATGTGCGATCCTGGTTCGGTTCCCAAGGGGATTGGATCGGTCCTTGGTCCTGAAATTCCAGGACCAACATTGTGCGGGTTGGTCCTCGGTCCTAAGAGTTTTGGGTCGGTCCAACCCCGGACCAACTCTATATATTATATTATATTATGTATAATTCTTTTATATATTTAAATCTAAGTAAAATGTCTGTTATATTATATTATATTGAAATGTTCTATCAATAACACTAATAGTAATTTTAATTTAAAACTTTTGTTGAGTATTAATTATGTGTCATTTATTTTGTTTTCAGGTGTTTAGAAGTTCAAGTGAATTAACAATGTGTGAAGTTATATATTCATAATTTATATTAAGTATTTTGAACTTTTTATAGTTTAATTGTATTTTACTAATAAATTTCAACCGCACTTTGCTTTTCAATTTGTGTCAAATAGTAGAAGTTTTTGAAGAGTAGAGTAGTATTGCGGTTGCTACAGTGATTTGCTAGTTAAGTGGTGTGAAGCTCATTTTTTGGTTGAGTGGACTCTATATGATCAAATGCAGGAAAACGCTTTTGCATATGATGTTATGAATATTAAAGATAGATGATTACAAGAACTTTCCATCTTGTCTCATATCTCGATGAGCGGTTAGCAAGTACGAAATTTCTATTGTGTCATCTTAATTTTGCTAAATATGTATTGGTATTTATAATTTAGTTGCACAATGCTGCATTGTCAATGGATGTGTAATTTGAATTTGTAGGTTTGCTTTTTTAGGGAGTATAAAAATAAGACGAAAAAAATTATCGATCGGTCCTGGGTTGACCCTGGAACCGGACCAAACCCATTGGATTGGTCCGGTCCTTGGTCCCAGGCTCAATAGGGTCGGTCCTCGGTCCTAAAAATTGAGGACCGACACTGTACGGGTTGGTTCTAGGGTTAGGGGGTGGCCCGGACCAACCCGGACCATGCTCACCCCTACTTGAATGTGTGGATATGACTTAATGATCTCGGTCAAGGGCCTGCCAATCCCCCCTCCGACATCGACCAAAGATCCAATGCTCTCGAAGCCGTCCTTATACGCTTCCACGATGCCCCTAACCAAGATCCTGCTCGTACATGCCATCCCATCATTGAACAAACGGTTGAACTCGGGATTCTCTTATGCGAAGTCCCAAACCTTGCGGTCGTGAGCCATCTCGAATGCGATGCCGCCGGTCCTGACAGAGTCGCCAAGGCAATGCCACGAGGACATCAGCCATGGGTGGTTTTCCATCAACACCATCGGCGCGAGGCTAAGCTCGGACCCGCACCCCTGGAGGAGCCATCTCGACGATGGGGTGAGGTTGTAGAGTGTCTCATGACTCTCATGGCCGCCATCGGGTAGGCAATGGTTAGCGGAGAAGATGTTCTTGCAGACAAGGAGTCTCATGATGCGTAGGGGTGAGCACGGTTCCCGGGTAGAACCGGGAACCGGAGAACCGAACCGGAGGTTTCGGTTCGGTTCCCGGTTCTTAAAGGACCGGTTCCGGTTCCCGGTTCCATTTTTCTGGGAACCGGCAATTTCGGTTCCGGTTCCGGTTCCTATTAGAACCGGAATCGGAACCGGAACCGGAACCGGAACCGGAACCGATGCGGAACTAGAACCGGAACCGGTTAGGGCTCCAAAAAGATACCCCTCTCCCCCGCTCGCTCCCCCTCCCTCGCTCAGCACTGAGACTCCCTTTCTATTTTCTAATCCCTACTCAGATTTTAGATCTGGAACTCACGCCGCCGGACGCCGCTTTAAGTCTCGCCGCCGGACGCCGCTCGCCCTCAAGGCCGCTGCCGCCGAACGCCGCTGGACGCCAGTCGCTGACGTTGCTCGCGCGAACCCTCGTCGCTCGACGCCCGTCGCTGCCATGCTTTGCCTCGCACCGCCGACGCCGCTCGACTCTCGCCGGCTGGGACGCGCTCGCCTTCAAGGACGCCACTGTTGGATGCCAGTTGCTGAATCCGCTCGCGCGAACCCTCGCCGCTCAACGCCAGTCGCTGCCGTGCTCTGCCTCTACCCATCGTTGACGCGCTCGACTCTTGCCCGCCGCGACTACCCGACGCCGGCGATCTGAGCCGAGCTAGTCTTCGCTCGCGACCCACCGCCTCTGCTCGCGCCAGAAGCCCAACATGCCAAAAAGCATAAGCCTGTCATTTATTATTTCTTTTCTTGTTCGTTTCACGTTTGTCGGAATTGGGACTTGCTTGGTTGCGGATTTCAATGGTTTTTGATGCAAAAGCTGAGATGGTTTTTGAGTCCCTCACAGTTGGTGGCCACGACTGGTAAACATTGTTTCATTTTCAGCGGTTGTAAAATGATGTATCTACTTAGGCGGCTGGCTTGATTCTGAGGAGGTGCTTGTTGATCTACCCAAAAGGCAATAGAACCAACTCTTTGGCACTATATTTGAGTGTTGCCGATCCTGAGGACTTCTAGACGGATGGTCTAGATTTGCACCGTTCAAATTGACTCTAGTTAATCAGATAAATCCTGGTTCTTCAAAGAGAAAGGGTATGAATTGTCTACTCCAGGGCCTCCTTTCCCCCCGGCTAGATGGTTCTTTTATTTAATCTTGCCGTTAATATATTTCTGAAAGGATGATAAGCGATGATCTGAGTTCTTTGTTGGTTAATGTAAGATGTATAAAATTCAAGTAACAGGAAACATGTGATTTTGTCACTCTACCCCTCTTTAGACACCCAGTTAGTTTTGGAGTGAATATTCACCATGTTGAAAGTGGTGGCGAGTGTAGATTTGAAGTGAAGAAATCAAGGACCAAATTGATGTTTTGCTGAAGTAAATTAGAACATTCTGGTGCTGTGTTTTGAATCTTTTATTCAAACATGTTTCAACTTTACTCCAGTTGTTTGATTTGCTGTCGAATGTCGCTCCTGCATAACATGGTAAATGTCTATATTATTATATGCACACTCTATTTATGATCTACATCCTTCGCAACCACTAAACTCCCGCTGATCTTGCAGAGACAGAACACATTTTCACTGCTAGAGAGAGCGATTGGGGTTTCACATCCTTTATCCTTGCCTGTTGCTCGGTTATTTACCATGACTTTGACCATTGGTTCAGCTTTGCATGTTAATTATCCTAGTTGATAGAGGGGACAATTATGATGATTAAAGATTATGGTAAGGATTCTTTCCTGATTGAAGTTTTTTCACGTTTCAGGAAACTATCTGTGTTAAGAGAGAACTTCAGCACCTCCAAGATGAAGTTCTTGAAATTTGACATCCCACTAATGGCTTTGACTGCTACTGCTAGTAACTATAGTCAAGAAGATGTTATTCGGCGCCTTTGCATGTCAAAGGAGACAAAGATTGTGCTTACATCATTCTACTGCTCCAATCTACGTTTTTCTGAGTTTGTCGTTTTCTTTTGTTCTAAGGATTGGATTAGGTTTTTTTTTTGTGTTCATAGGGATATTTAAGTGCTTGAAAACAGAAATATGCACCAGCATGATTTTTGGCAGATTTGCTCCTAATATGAACCTGCTGTTAACAGGTTAAGCATAGCAAAACTTTTTCAGAGACTTACAAAAAAGATTTCCATGTTTTGATAAAAACATATGGTTTGAGAAGAAAGATTGGTGACAGCCAGCATCTTGAATGTGCTGAAGATTCCAATAATATGCGCGTATGTTATAATTCAAATCTGAAAATGAAGAAAAAAAAGAACCTGTTGGAACCTGGAACCGACCCTGGAACCTGTGACAGGGTAGGTTCTAGGTTCTTGGTTCTAACGGGTAGGTTCCAGGTTCCAAATTTTTTGGAACCTGTACCCGAGGGTAGGTTCCAGGTTCCAGACGGAACCGAACCGGAACCTGGAACCGCTCACCTCTAATGATGCGTGCCAAGTAGGCGGTTCCGTGGGATGAGGAGGGAATGCGGGAGGCTATTTGGGCTAGGGTTACGGGCCCGTCACCGTAAGAATGGATGATGTCGGGTAATCGGAGCTGAACCGCGCATTTCAGCACCATGGAGTCGGCGTATGCATACAGGAGCTTCCATATGTGCGCTTGGCCTCTTAGGGTTGCTTCAGTTTCATCAAGCGATTCCATTCTCACTCTCTCCCTCTCTCAGCTTGCTTTGGTTTGGGGTTATGGAACGAGGAACGAAGAGAAGAGACCAGAGGCGTACTAATATATGGGGCCAAAGGCTTTAGGGGCGTAGATCTGTGTGTCCCGGTGTATCCAGGATGATGGGACTACCACAGGCGATGGAGATTAGTAGAGCCCTTGAACTTCAAAGAACGATGATATACTCAAAATCAGCTGTCTGGCCATGCATTAATCACGACAATTAATGAGACCGAGAAATCCTCCGTAACCCCGAACATGGGGTTTGCATTCCCGTGTCTAATGCACGAAATGTCAACACACTAAAACACTTATTTAAATTACTCATGAAATTTCAATGAAACATTCTGACAATTAAAAAAATTCACCGTCACCTCTAGAAAACAAGAGGAGAAAAAAAACAAAGAATATGATGATTTGCAAGCCGAATTGGATTTTTCTTGGTCCACAAACTGGAGCTTAAGTGGAAAACCCACTTAATTTGATAAAAAAAGAAAGAGATTGCTTAATTCGCTCAATATGACTGATCAGAATCTTGTTAAATATATTTATAAAACTGATCAATAATAACCTTTTTTTTTTATGCTTGATCAGGGATTAATATTAATCATTTATAACTCACTGGTGGGCAACATAGCTGGTTGGGCTCTACTACCTCAGTGCTGAGGGAATGAATTTGAATTTCCGCTAGCCTCCCTTAGGTATAGTCGGTGGTCTCCGTCGGGCCTGCGACGGCCATGAGCACCCATAAGGTGTGCTAGGCCAGATCCTGAATATATATAAAAATATATATATTAATCATTTACAACTTTGTAATTGTCACCAATAGTTGAGTACGTCAAAGTGTCAAACAAGAAAGTGGAAAGAGAATTTTAGAAAATTAAATAAAAAAAACTGTTTATGACAGTAAATAAAGGTTGGGAAAACGCAAAAAAGCTAAGCATAAGTCTCCCAACCTGTCCAGAATCGACGCTCTAGACGCAGTTCCGTTGCATCCTCTTCAACCTCGCTCTTGAGATAAAGAGAGAGTGGCTGCAGTTGCATCATGCATGTTCCATTTCAATCTTTGACAAGAGTGAAGAGAGAGAATTCTAAAAGTGCCTTCTCTCTTTTGGGCGCGATTTTTCTTTTATCTCAACCCCACTTAAATATTTAATTTTGTACTAACTTAATATTTTTTTTTCCAATTTTAACTCCACTAAATATTTTCACCAATATTAGAGCTTGGAAATTCTCCACTTTTGTTTTAGCCAACAACAATTTTTATGTACATCTCACAAAAAAATAGACACGATGTTTGCCAAGTAAATCGACTCTTGACTCGTTGACCACTCTGGAACAACTTTGTTACCAAGTCAAGACCATTCATTTCTTGTGAAGTTTAGATGAATATGAAATTTCGAAATTGATATTACTTGAATCAAATTGCTTGCAAAAGCTCATTGGCCCTAATTTAAATAGCTTAATTGATTTAAGTGGCTCGAGTGTTTGAATTGAGTTAATCTCAATGTATTAAGTACTTGATTAACATGACCCGCTTGCCAATTAATTAGTTAAAGCTATTTTTATGATAAACTAGTATCAAGCACACGTCAAGCACAAAAGTATCAGGTGGTAAAGTTACAAGGTATGTGTTACTTTACGAGGGAAAATTTGGAGAGAGAGATGTCAAATAACTTATTGAACTGAGAAGCATGAGCTTGGAAACCTGGCTACTTGGAAGCCCATATCATGAACCAATTGAGTCTAAGTTTTTGTCACGTGCAAGTGGCACAAAGCAAGAGCAATGTGCACGTAATCCATAGGACTAATATTAGCCTAGCTATTACCTTTTTGTTAATTGCAACTATAATTACTTTTGAAGGGAAAATTTGGAGAGTTAATAGACGTGCCAAAATCATCGTATGTCAGGTTCTTTCTAGAGAAGAATCGCAAAATAGAGGTTGAAGCAACATTGGATCATGTGTTTTGCCTTTTCGTTTTGCCCATATCATAGCAGTGATGCTTTAATGTGTTATGTGACAGGATTAAAAAACTATGACTAGATTCTATTTATGAATTGTTGAAATCCCTCATTTACTACGAACTTGAAAGGTCATTCATCATTTTTTTCGTTTTGCCCATATCATAACAGTGATGCTTCAATGTGTTATGTGATGGGATTAAAAAACTCTGGCTAGATTCTTTTCATGAATCGTTGAAATTCCTCATTTTCTACAAACTTGAAAGATAATTCATTAAGGATAAATATGGTCAATTGGTCTTTTTGACTAGCATTTTGGTCAAATTTCCATGAACTAGATGCACTACCAGCCCTAACAAATTAACCCGAGGAACCTTTTTTGCCTTTTTCAATAATTGTATATGGGTATTCCTTGCATCTAGCTAAATATTAATACATCGAACTGGTCTCATTGATAACTAGAACAAAACATTCAGCATTTTCTTGATTATGAATCATTTTGAAGTGTTCCCACACTACATATCTCCTCCAATCTGTGACACTAGAATCAATTGTTGCAAATGTCTAGCAATCCTTTTATCTGTGATGTTTAGAACCTGCAAATTATTGTTCAATAAGATATATAGTCCTCAACATACTCTTGACAAATACAAGAAAAGTTGGCAAGCACTTGCTAATCAACAAGAAATTATACATAAAATACTAATCAAATTCATTCAGACGACTATGTTGATATATGGAGCAAAAGTTCCGCTTTTGGTCTTCACGAGTGACACAACGCACCACTTCACAAGTATACATATGAAATGCACCATGAGCATATGAAACAATAGATCTCTAAATGAAGACTAAACGATAATTAAGGGAGACCAGATTACTCTGCTTCTCAAAAATCAAAGCAAACAGAAAAAATGGCAAAGCCAAAATCCTAAGATATTAAAAATCAATATCACATGCTTACATAAGGGCAGCGGAAGGAGATCAAACCATACTAAAAATATTGAACTAATAATAGAGAATGCCTTCCTAGGCTTCTAGTCATAAACTTATTTATTTTAGTTTGCATTTGGGTTTGTGACCCAACCTGAATTAATTGATTTAGTTAATCTATGATTAGCTTGGTAAAGTGGGAATGTAATCGTAATATAATCATGTATATTTTCTTTCCCGTCTTTCTCTTGTAACATATATAGAACAGTGCTCCTGTACATGAATATATATAAAAAAAAATACATATTACATTTTCTTCCAAAACACTCTCCAATTTTCTGCCATTTCTTCAATTTCTGGTAGGTTGCGGCCTCGAGTTTTCGCCGGTTTTCGATTTGTCCATTTTTGGGGGGCCGGTTTCCCGAGAATCCCGGCTCGGAGATGAGGGAGGCCAACGGACATAGCCCGATCTATCGAGCTCGTCCGCCGTCCAACGCTGCTGAGCCGGGTAGGGAACGACATTGACAGCCCCCATTCCCTTCTCGTCGTGTTCTGTTTCGGGTTTGCTGAACTGGGCTGCCTTTGCTCGGCTCGCGCGAGTTTCTGGCCTTCCTTGTGCGTGTGATGCTGTTCTGGGGTTGTATGTGTCGTTTATTGGGAATCCCGGCTTGAGCTCGGGCTCGGTCGTCGCCGTTTCTCATCCCTCAGTTTGCCTATACCAAGTGTTCGATAAATTACCTAAACTAGACGCCTGTTCATGGTCTTCATAGTGCTTGAAACTTGCTGTCTTTTTGTTTATACCGAGTATAAATGAGTTGTCCCTGTGCCACGCTTGAACCTTGCTCATTCATTACTTGCAGATTTTGGTCTAAGTTCATGTCTCGGACAAGTTCGAAGCTTCCTCTTAGCTGACGCCCTCTGCGTGTTCGACGAAATGTCTTACTAAAGTGTACGCGTTTATTCTTAGTCCCCCGTGAAGAAAAATCAATACAGAAGGGAGTAGTTGAAGCTGAATGAGAAGAGAGCTTGCTGTTGAGCTCATCCTCTTCTTTCTTTCATCTAAGAGTTCGATATCAATTTGTTCTGTTTTACATGCTTTTATATAATAACAGAGGAAAAACTTCTAGATCTAAACTAACCACACCTTGAATGACAACTCAGCACACACACATAACAGAAAAATAGAGCTCATGCATAAGTGTACAAGAAATAACTCTGCTGAAGCAAACGACATAGTTTTACACCCTTCTAATTTGACTGATTACTCCTTCTTCGCGCCAATTCTCTGTTTCCTTTGTTCTAGTTGACTTTCGTTGCTGAGTTTCTTCCTTCTGCTTCCTTCTAAGCATTTGCAGCGTTGCATTCTCAACATCCCCCGCAAACTAGGTGTGGGTTTGAACCCTAGACCCAGTTTGGTGCGTATGATGCAATGGTCCCGTCTGGATAGTGCTTTAGTACAAATACCAACAATTTGGTAGTTGTTTGGAACATATTGTACACTTAGAGAACCAATAGATACTTTCTCGCGAACAAAACGGAAATCAATTTCGATATGTTTTATCCTGGCATGTAGTGCAAGATTAGTCATAAGAGAGATTGCTGATTGGTTATCACAAAAGATTACCGTAGGTGAAGCTAACAATATGCCAATGTCCCGAAGAACAAAACTTATCCATGTGAGCTCAATAGTAGTAGAAGCCAGCGCTCTATACTTTGCTTCTGTGGATGATCAAGATACTATAGTTTGTTTCTTTGCTAACTAGGACAGTATGTTGGACTCAAGATAAGTACATAATCCAGTTGTAGAATGCCTTGTTTCAACACAACCAACCCAATCAGCATCCGAAAACCCATAAAGCTTCAAGGAACTGTTGGAGTGAAGGAAAAGTCCCAGGTTTACAATTCCTTTAACATAGCGAAGAACTTGTTTTAATTTGTTAAAGTCACAAACTGTAGGGTTCTGCATTTTCTGACAAAGCATATTGGTAGCATAAGCAGTATCTGGTCTTGCTATTGTCAAATACTGGAGACCCCCAACTAAGCTGCGGTACTCAAGTGGTCGATTAAGATAGATTTCATCATCAGAAGAATATGATAGTTTCAGAGGCAGTGGTGTTGATATTGGTTTACATTCCTTCATGTTCACTCTCTCAAGAAGATCAACAACATACTTCGTTTGACAAAGAAAGAGTTCTTCGGGTGTGTGTTTTGCCTCAATACCCAAGAAGTAATGAATACATCCTAAGTCCTTCATGTGAAACATTGGACTTAGAGATGTAATCAGTTGTGTAAGTAAAATATTAGAATTACCTATCAACAGGATATCATCTACGTAGAGTAGGAGTAAAATTGTCTTGCCCCTTATGAAACACAAAGAGCGATGGATTTGTAGTGCTCCAAAAGAAACCTGATTCAAGCAGGAACTTACTAAACTTCTCAAACCATGCGCGCAGTGCTTGTCGTAGACCGTAAAGAGACTTTTAGGGTAGGCAGACATGATCAGCAAATGTAGGATGGGCAAACCCAAGGGGTTGCTCCATATAGACAGTTTCTTTCAATGTGCCGTGCAAGAAGGCATTTTTTACGTCAAGTTGATGTATTGACCACCTCTTTACCATTGCAACTGAGAGAATGATCCGAATTGTTGCTTGTTTGATGATTGGACTAAGCGTCTCAAGGAAATCAATTCCTTCCTCCTGGTGGAATCCCCTTGCTACCAATCTTGCTTTCAACTTGTCAAGACTTCCATTTGGTGCCGGTTTAGTTTTTAAAACCTACTTGCACCCTATCACATGCATATGATCAGTTCTTGGAACCAATGTCCAGGTTTGGTTTTCATGAAGTGCATTCATCTCTTCGATCATTGCTCTATGCCACCCCTCATGAGCTAATGCAGATTTGATTGTCTTGGCTTCTGCAGGTACATGATATTCAGCTAGACAAGCATACTTAGGATTCAGTTTCGCAATACCTGACTTGGACTGGGTTTGCATGGAGTGTGTTGATGTTCTAGTTGATATCGTGGGCTGTAAAGCTTGTCTCTCTTGATTCTAGTAGCAGTCAACCGGAATTGCAGTTGGTTGACTAGGTGCACCATCTCCACTTATCTTGAAGACAGATGATGAATCCATTATAGTTGGTAAATGTGGATCTGATGGTGTTTGTGACTTCTTAGTGGTGGTGTTTGGGGCATGCATTTGTTTGTTTTCAAGCAACTCGTGTTCTTGTAAAAGTCCTGCATTAGTCTATGGAATCTTCCTCACTCGTTCTGCTTTAGTTGAATCTCTAGATTCAACCTCTTCAACCCATTTCTTGTACAAGGAAACACCTCATTTAGCTTCTAAGCATTTGTAGCACTGCATTCTCAACACCCCATCCGTCTTTAGTGTTCGTGATTTGTGACATGTGTTTTGATAGATTTCCACTGCTGTCCTTTGCTTTGAATGCCCTTGTGTTGTGGTTTCTTTCGGCATACGACATGTTTCCGTGTGTGGGCGCTTCTCGGTTGGCGAAGACAAGGGGCGGTGGTGGTTGTGGCCACATATGACAGCCGCGCAGTGGCTTGACGTGGCTTGTATTGTGCCCGAACTACTCTAATTAAAACTTGGGTCCTTCTTCCTGTTTGCATCAGCCATTGTTCTTGGTCCTTGGGAAAGGAGGCGCACGTTCGGGCAAGGAAATGCTTCTGCGAAGCCGTGAGGGGGAAGACGTGGGATTGGCTAGAGTGGGCTTGAGTGTTTATAGGGGTCTGTTGGGCTCAAGAAGATCTGAGTTTTGGTTTGACTTTGGGCTCTAAGAGAGCTTAGCCGTAGTGGCCTTTAGAAGAGACAAAAGATTCGGGCTGGTTTAGGGGTCTCCTTTGCTTTGGGTTGGCCGTCTTTTTGATTCCTTCTCAAATGGGCTTTCATTTTGGGAGGGGACCGAACTGGGCCTGCGTATCAGGCCAGTCCGGCCGTGGGTTTGGCGACCCGGATCGTTTCCGACCTGGGTCGGTACGACTTTTTTTAATAATATGATATAACTTTGTTTTCTTTTAATATTGAAAAAATCAGAAAAATCCAAAAATAATTTAAAATTTTCAAAAATAGTAAAAGCCTAAAAAATGATTTTTATTTTCCACAAATGCCTAGAAAAAACTTGAAAATGCAAAAAGAATGAAGGTTCAAGGTTTAAACAAGATTAAATATCAAAAGGGTATTAAGTTGATTAATGAGTGTAATCAAGTTCTCAATTATAATTTCTAAAATATTTTTCTCAATATTTTACTTAGGTTTTTCAATCGACCTACCATGAATTGATTGGTAGTTGGACCATAACTCGTATATTGGTGGTCTCAGGAAAGCTTGCACTAAACCTAATATTTAACAAGCCATTAGCCTTTGCTTGCCCATGCGTAAGGGCTTTGTAGGGAGGTTGCAACATCTATGTACATAAAAACCTAGAAAGCATGTGATCAATATGAGAATAAACCTCTGTAAATGATTACAAACCACATTGATTAGTAACTTGAAACATAGTAACTGAATTATTCATAGATAGGAAATAGTAAATTTGGTCTTAGCTCGAGATACCTCTGCGAATCCAACTATCTTAACTACTAAAGTCTTTCATTGAAAGAGCATAGGACTCGCATTTATTTTTCTTACATAATTATAGCGTGACCAAATCACAGAGGATAGGCTTCAATGATGGAAAACAAGGAAGGGGTTTTAATGATGTTGAAGCGAGGAAACCCTCCCTCCTCCAAGATCTTCTTCCATTCGAGTTCGTCCCTCTCCTTACCGCCTGTGCAATGCGCCATCATGACTAGATCCAACACTAGTCCGGTCTCATCAAACATGCCATTTCCCTCTGGTTTCAGCACAACATCAGCTATGATCACCTTGCCATTCTTTTCTAGGGATTGCTTTTTTGCAATTCTTCAAAATCTTAATGCAATCTTCGTCCCCCCAATCATGCATTATCCCCTGTAAAACAAAAGATAGAATTACTAGAGTCAAGAATCATGGTTTCTTTTTATAGTACTTCATTAGTGTGTTCATTGTGTAATCTCTATGCTTATGAAGAGTTGACATAATTGGCAAAAATGTAACCCAATGTTTTCAAAGAAAGGAAAAAAAAATTATCCATTCTCTCGCTTGCTCTACACAAAAGGCAACTCAGCAAAAACCCACTTGAAATTGTCATTGATGCCCTAAGGAGACGTTTTTGCGCCACCCTTATAACCACCCCTCTCTCGCCCAAGATGCACACTATCTCTCACTAGGGGTGTCAGGAACCGAACCAAAACCAAATCAAACCGAATCGAAAAACTCGGTTTTTTCGGTTCGGTTTGGTTTTCGATTTGATTCTCATTAAACACCAATATTTTTTTTTATTGGTTTGGTTTTTATCGGTTAACCCTATCGAACCAAATCACAAACCGATAAAATCAAACCATTAAAAATTCAGTTTATTCTCTCCCGACTCCCGTCTCCTCTGGCTTTGAGTCCTCTCCTCTCGTGTCTCGCCTTGGTCGGTGATGGCGACTGCGATGATGACAGCGATTGCAATGGCGACAGCCAAAAAGCTTCTTTTTTTGAGCCCAAATCAGCGAAAGTTGCAAGGAGATGTCGTCTCTTGCTCCTCCGAACGTGTCGGGAAGGAGACTAGTTGCAGAGAGCCGGTCCATTTCGGCAGAGACTCGTTTGCTCTGTTTTTCAATCGCAAAACAAAGCAATGCGAGAGAGGGAGAATATGATGCTAGGGACCAGAGCTAATGAGAGCAAGTAGAGCAAGTGGATCTTTATGATTTGGCAATTGAATTATCTGAAAAAAAAAAAAAGTTGGAGAGAGAATATTTGCTTTGCAATATTGCTTCTGAGTCAAGCAAAGGAGAAGGGAAAAAGAAGGAAGACAGAGCTGGAAATGTCAGTGAACTGCTCGCTCAAAGGTCACTCCTCTTGATGCATTGCAGAAACCCACCGAAAAAAACGACATGGAAAAGAAGGGCTTGATCATGAATCCAATAGCTGAGCAAAATAAGACAATTACTTATTGATGAAGATGGATGGACAAACTCTATCAAAGAAAAATGGAACCTTTTTGGCTGCCGTTGCCCTTAAATGACGACGAAAAGAAAAAAAAAACTGAAAACCAAATCTAAAAATAAAAAACCAAAAAACTGAACTGAACGGAACCGAAATTTCGGTTGGGTTCGTATTTGGTTCAGGTCTTATTCGGTTTGGTTCGGAAGTTTTTTTAACAGTTCGGTTCGATTTGATTTTTCAAAAAAACCGAACCGAACCAAATTGTTGACACCCCTATCTCTCACCCTCCCTCTCTCTTTTAACTCCGAGACGGTGACCTCATTATGATCTTGGTGATCTTAGACTCAAGGTTTCATTGAGGCACGGGCGATAGGCTTGTCAAATATAGACGTTAGATCAATGGTGGCCTGAGGTCGTGACGAGGGAGGGAGGGAGAGAGAGAGAGAGAGAGAGGATGTTGACTGAGGAGGCTGAAGAGGAGGGTTATCGGTGACGTGACAGTTCAGTGGTGAGCGACTCGCTGATGCTATGCAAAGAAGAGTGGGAGAGAGCGATGAGACAGGGGAAAGAAGACGTGGGCCAATTTCAAGGGCCTATGGTAAGGGTTTTTACTTTTTGACGTTTTTTTTAAAATAATTAATATGCTAAGTTTGAGGCCATGTTTCCTCCAATTCTATTGGAATATGTATTCTTCAACCAATATTTTGATAGTTGGATTAAAGAAAGTAATGGTGATCAGTTGGTCCGGTTTTAGGATGGATAGCATCCTAGACCAAACCAACCAATTCAAGGTTGTCTTGGGAATTTGTGGTGTTATTATTATTTTTTTTTTGTTAAAATGCTTTATTTTCTTTCTCAAAAGCATCTAAATATATTGAAAGTTACTCTAGCGCAGTATGAAATTGCTAATCATATGTAAGTCATTACTAAAAAGAAGAAATAACTTTCATAAATAATATATACTTTTTTCCCTTCCCGAATAAAAAAAATGAAAAAAAGTATACTATAGGCTGGATAGCTCTAGTTCGTGGAAGAACTTGGAGTTGAATCAATTATTCCTAGTTCCAAATCAATTGGACCGGCGGGAATCAACCGATTTGATCCAATTCCCAAGTTTAACTGGAAACGAAGCACGCCCCTAAAAAAAGGACATCCCCACACCAATATTTGAATAAGTTTGTGTTTTTGCGTGTATGTGTATAATATATATTGTGTGATATTCATATTTGTAACCAACTATTCAGAGCTCCAAGTCGAGGAACTATCTTTCAACTAAGGATAGAAAAAATAAAGCCGCTAAGTTTATGTGTGGCTCATACACAAACTTTTGAAATCCCACCAATTAAAAGACTAATCAGAGGAAATTTTCGCCAATTAAATATGGAGGAAAATAATGCCTTTTTATCCAAAAACAAGATGCTTGGTCCCTACCATGCTTGTATTGTTTATACATAGTGCTAGTTTGAGGTTACACAAAACTTATTTACTAGTGTAACAAACTAGATACAAGAATAAAGTGAAATCCGATATATTTGTCCCAAATAATTTAGAACATGGCCAGGACTTCTAGATGCCATTATACATATGGTGTGTGTGTTTACTTTATTGAACAAATAGAGTCACGTGGAACTGTTTCCCTATAAACTTGATTTGCATAAATAAAGATATAAAGGAAAAATCAATGCATCAGCACATCAATTTAGAACGCTTGTAAGATGGCAGAAAAGGTAGATCTTGAGGTGTAAGATAGAGAAACAAGTAGTTACAGCCAACTAAACTCTTTCTACCAAGTCAGGCGAACACGAATTACAAAATGAAAAAAATACACCTTAACCGGAAAAGTCATTGTGTGGCTTATAAATCACGTGAATCAATATAATTTAAATCATTAGTTACGCGAGTTTTATAATAAGAATTATATGATTAAGAATTTAGATAGCTTGCACTTGACCCCCATATAATTTATAGACTATGAATAATTTTTCCCTTGACTATGGCATTACTCAAACAGAATTGTTATCGCACTTCATGGATTCCCACCCTTTTGACACATTAAAAGGACAGGAAAAAAAAATTGATCATGTGCCATAGGAAAAATGCAAAATTCACAAATTAATTAATATGCATAAGGTATTTGGCAATGAAACTCACTTTCATGAAAACTGCATCAGCATGCGGTATAGTCTCAAACATGTTTCCTCCAACGTGAGTGACTCCGTCGTGCGCTGGTGCTGTCGCAACGACATGAGGTAGATCAAAATTAATCCCCTGAATGTGTGAAAATGACTTGATGATCTCGGCCAGGGTCTTGCCGACCCCCCCTCCGACATCGACCAAAGATCCAATGCTCTCGAAGCCGTCCTTATACACTTCCACGATGCACCTAACCACGACCCCGCTCACACACGCCATCCCATCGTTGAACAAGCGGTTGAACTCGGGATTCTCCGATGCGAAGTCCCAAATCTTGCGGCCGTGAGCCATCTCAAATGCGATGCCGCCGGTCTTGACGCAGTCGCCAAAGCAATGCCATGGGGACATCAGCCATGGGCGGTTTTCCATCAACACCAACGGCGCGAGGCTGAGCTCGGACCCGGGTCCCTGGAGGAGCCATCTCGACGATGGGGTGAGGCTGTAGAGTGTCTCGTGGCTCTCATGGGCGCCATCAGGTTGGCAATGATTAGCGGAGAAGATGTTCTTGCGGACAAGGAGTCTCATGATGCGTGCCAAGTAGGCGGTTCCGGGGGATGGGGAGGGAATGCGGGAGGCTATTTGGGCTAGAGTGACGGGCCCGCCGCCGTAAGAATGGATGATGTCGGGTACTCGGAGCTCGACCGCGCATTTCAGCGCCATCGAGTCAGCATATGCATACATGAGCTTCCATATGTGTGCTTGGCCTCTTAGGGTTGCTTCAGTTTCATCAAGTGATTCCATTCTCTCTCTCTCTCTCTCTCTCTCTCTCTCTCTCTCTCTCTGAGCTTGCTTTGATTCGCAGTATAGTACGAGGAGTGAAGGGAAGAGACCGGAGGCGTCGTAATATATAGATACAAGAGGGAAGAGAGAGAATTCTAGAAATACCTGACTCTCTTTTCATGCGCGATTTTTCTTGTATCTTGACTCTGCTCATATATTTAATTTCGCACTAATTTGATGTTTCTCCAGTTTTAACTCTACTCAACATTTGACGCCGAAATCAGAGCATGGAAATTCTCCAGTTTTGTAGTAGCCAGCGACGATTTTATGTACATCTCATAGAGAAGAGACACAGGGTTTGCCAAGCAAATCGACCTTGACTCGTTCACCACTCTGGAACAACTTCGTTACCAGGTTGCGGTGATTCACTTCTTGTGAAGTTCAGAAGAAAATCAAATTTTGGAGTTGATATTACTTCAATCGAATTGCTCACGAAAGCTCATTAGCCCTAATTTAAGTAGCTTAATTGATTTAAGTGGCTCAAGTATTAGAAGCATGAGCTTGGAGATCTAGCTACTTGGAAGCCCATAAGACATCTTCTAAGTCTCATAAACTGGTTGAGTTTAAGTTTTTGCCATGCGTAAGTGGTGGCTCAAAGGAACAACAATCTGCATAATCAGTAGGGTTAACATTGGCCTAGCTATCATATTTCCGTTAGTTGCAAATATCATTACTTTTGAAGGGAAAATTTGGAGAAATAATAGATGTGCCAAAATCATTACACATCGGGGTTTTTTTTTTTTTTTTTTTCTGGAGAAAAACCACAAAATGAAGGTTGAAGCAACATTGGATCATGTGTTTTGCTTTTTGTTTGTGCTTAGTCTTAAATACAAAAAAAAGGGAGAAGCTTTCCAAGAGGGTATAGATTTCATTGAAAAATTTCAATTTATAAGTAAAATTTGCAGCCAATTATTGTGATTAATAGAAAGATATACGACCATATTCATAAGAAAATTGAAGAAGATTTAACATGCACTAGAGTTTAAAGCTAGGGCAAGTTTGAGCATGTAGAGTACTTAAAAAACCGAGCTCAAGCTTAAGCTTGAGAATCAAATGTATCATAGGCTAATGTCACATCTTGATTCCTAAGTGTAATTTTGGGCAATAGATTTCCTCAAATTAACTTAGGTTGATTGTCCCTTCATATTCTCAAAAGAAAGTGATTAAATGTTTTGGGAAGTAATTATGACCTCATCCATTTGATTTAATATAATCATGCATTCAAAGTATTACTATTTTCTTTGCACGTGTCTTGACTTGCGAGGTTGAAAAACCTAATTGGTCCCATGCTAAGTCAGCTAAACGATAAGATTCGATCATGTACAAAAATAAATAAGAGATTTTCTCCCTTCTAAACACCCAAAAAAAGTAATTAAACACAAAAATCGAGATCAAAGGTCACATCTTATGAGCACTAGAAATGATGTCGCATTAAGAGGGAGGCAAGCATTCCTACTTAATCTTCGTCAGAAAAAAAAGGGGCATTCCTATCTAATTATTATTAAACGTTTAGACTTTTGACTTTCCCGGCAAAAGAAGAGACTTTCTCCCTTCTAAACACCAAAAAAAAAGAAAGAAAAAGTAATTAAACGCAAAAATCAAGACGAGAGGTCACATCTAATAAGCACTAGAAATAATGTCGCATGAGGGAAGCAAGCATTCCTACCTAATCTTCGTAAAAAATATAAATAAAAAAAAAGGGCATTCCTCCCTAATTATTAAAAAACAATTTAGACTTTTGACTTTCGCAGCCAATTGCAATTTTCATGATTCAATTGGAATATCCTCTCTCTCTCTCTCTCTCTCTCTCTCATTTAAATCATTAATTTGTCATAATCAAACAAGAAAGAATAATAAAAAGCTACCAAGCAAAGAAATTTTCAAAAGAGCTGAAAAACAAAACAAAATCTAAAAAACAAAAGAGTATAGGTTGCAATTATAAGTAGGCCCTCATTTCAAAAGATCAGATTTGTTGTGACGTCAAAAACCAATCGGCGACTAATTATAAAAAACATTATTGATGGCACATGTCAAGATTTTTGCATTTAAAAACTCGTCTCGGTTTTGATGCTTATATGGATCGGGTTTTTTTCTGGAGCAAAACCACAAAATGGAGGTTAAAGCAACATTGGATCGTGTGTTTTGCTTTTTTGTTTGTGCTTAGTCTTAAATAAAAAAAAAAAAAAAAAAACAAAGGGAGAAGCTTTCCAAGAGGATATAGATTTCATTGAAAAATTTCAATTTATAAGTAAAATTCACAGCCAATTATTGTGATTAATAGAAAGATATACAACCATATTCATAAGAAAATTGAAGATGATTTACATGCACCAGAGTTTAAAGCTAGGGCAAGTTTGAGCATGTAGAGTACTTAAAAAGCCGAGCTCAAGCTTAAGCTTGAGAATCAAATGTATCATAGGCTAACGTCACATCTTGATTCCTAAGTGTAATTTTGGGCAATAGATTTTGTCAAATTAACTTAGGTTGATTGTCCCTTCATATTCTCAAAAGAAAGTGATTAAATGTTTTGGGAAGTAATTATGACCTCATCCATTTGATTTAATATAATCATGCATTCAAAGTATTACTATTTTCTTTGCACGTGTCTTGACTTGCGAGGTTGAAAAACCTAATTGGTCCCATGCTAAGTCAGCTAAACGATAAGATTCGATCATGTAAAAAAATAAATAAGAGACTTTCTCCCTTCTAAACACCCAAAAAAAAGTAATTAAACACAAATAAGATTCGATCATGTAAACTGGTTAGGAGAGAGAGAGAGAGAGAGAGAGAGAGAGAGATGCCAAAAGAGAGATGCCGAATAACTTATTAAACTGGTTAGGTGTAATAATATCATTTTATGAAGCAACTATTTTTTAGTGGGTCCATAGAAAATGTCACCTGGGACATAATGTAATTTTTCTCTTTTTTATAATTCAGAAGCATGAGCTTGGAGATCTAGCTACTTGAAAGCCCATAAGACATCTTCTAAGTCTCATGAACCGGTTGAGTTTAAGTTTTTGCCATGTGTAAGTGGTGGCTCAAAGGAACAACAATCTGCATAATCAGTAGGGTTAATATTGGCCTAGCTATCATCTTTCTGTTAGTTGCAAATATCATTACTTTTGAAGGGAAAATTTGGAGAAATAATAGACGTGCCAAAATCATTATGCATCGGTTTTTTTTTTTTTTTCTGGAGCAAAACCACAAAATGGAGGTTAAAGCAACATTGGATCATGTGTTTTGCTTTTTTGTTTCGCAGCCAATTATTGTGATTAATAGAAAGATATACGGCCATATTCATAAGAAAATTGAAAAGATTTAACATGCGCCAAAGTTTAAAGCTAGGGCAAGTTTGAGCATGTAGAGTACTTAAAAAGCTGAGCTCAAGCTTAAGCTTGAGAATCAAATGTATCATAGGCTAATGTCACATCTTGATTCCTAAGTGCAAGTTTGAGCATGTAGAGAACTTAGGTTGATCGTACCTTCTTATTCTCAAAAAAAGTGATTAAATGTTTTGGGAAGTAACTATGACCTTATCCATTTGATTTAATATAATCATGCATTCAAAGTATTACTATTTTCTCTGCACGTGTCTTGACTTGCGAGGTTGAAAAACCTAATTGGTCCCATGCTAAGTCAACTAAACGATAAGATTCGATTAGGTTAAAAAATAAATAAGAGACTTTCTCCCTTCTAAACACCCAAAAAAAAGTAATTCAACACAAAAATCGAGATCAAAGGTCACATCTTATGAGCACTAGAAATAATGTCGCATTAAGAGGGAAGCAAGCATTCCTACTTAATCTTCGTTAGAAAAAAAAAAAAAAGGGCATTCCTATCTAATTATTATTAAACGTTTAGACTTTTGACTTTCCCGGCAAAAGGAGACATTCTCCCTTCTAAACACCAAAAAAAAGAAAGAAAAAGTAATTAAACACAAAAATCCAGACGAGTAGTCACATCTGATAAGCACTTGAAATAATGTCACATTAAGAGGAAGTAAGCATTCCTACCTAATCTTCATGAAAAATATATAAAAAAAAGGGCATTCCTCCCTAATTATTAAAAAACGTTTGGACTTTTGACTTTCGCAGCCAACTGCAATTTTCATGATTCGATTAGAATATCCTCTCTTTTAAAAAAATCATTAATTTATCATTATCAAACAAGAAAGAATAATAAAAAGCTACCAAGCAATGGAATTTTCAAAAGAGCTGAAAAACAAAACAAAATCTAAAAAAACAAAAGAGTATAGGTTGCAATTATATGTAGGCTTTTATTTCAAAAGATCAGATTTGTTGCGACATCAAAAACCTATCGGCGACTAATCATAGAAACCATTATTGATGGTCACATGTCAAGATTTTTGCATTTAAAAACTTGACTCGGTTTTGACGCTTATATGATGATGTGGTGCAATCTCACTGAATGTATGAACAGGTTGAGTATCTTGGCTGCTTTGGGCGGTTTTACATCTCCATGGGCATGAAATTGAAGAGACAAGCTTAAAATATCACAAATTACAGCAAATAACGCTTGATTTCATCATGCAGAAGTTGCTAGTTATCTATAAATGTTCCCAAGTATCAACATATTAAGTAATTAACTAGACTAATTAAAATTTTCCGCAATGAGGTTAATTGCTCGATGGTTTTTAACTTTGGCAAGTGACTATGGAGCTGATGCGCAGTTGACGTTGAAACCCACGTGGCACTATCCTTGTCTCACGTGTGATGGCACGCGAAACAAAGCTGAGATTGCAGGTCGTTTGTGCTTCGAAGCGCAGTTGACGTCTCGATTGCCGGCGGATGGAGATCCGCTTGGAAACGCATGCTTGGCGGGGCTGGGGCTTGGATTGTCTTGACTAGGTAAACGGGACGTGGTCGATGATGTTGACTAGCTCGTTTCTAACTTTGGTGGCCGACCCGTTGCTATTGCGGTCAAGGGTCATTCGTGTCGTGAACAGAGCATGATCGGTTCATGGTGGGGCTCGAAGCACCTTTTGGGTGACCTGGGGACGACTACTTATTTTCCTCTTCGGCTCAAACCTAGGCTCGAGAATCAATCCTAATGTACCATAGGCTGATTCCACATCTTGATTTCCGAGTGCAATCTGAGCAATAAATTTCACCAAATTAACTCAGCTTGATTGGAGTTTAAAAGCACCAATCTAATGAATGGTTGACTTTTCTACTTTCTATCTCTCCTGGTTTCCTCTATTAGTCTTCTTCTGGTTTGAGCTAGTTTCACCCTCCCCCTTCTCTCTTGTTGATTTTGTTTGTGTTTTTGTTTCATATTTTCTTTTGATTTAGATCTAGGATTTTTCATCTCTTGATCAAATTATAGATCTAACAAGTTGAACTCTCTTGATCTAATTCTACATCTAAGAACTATCACCTCCTGATTTAAATCTGAAAATTTAATAGTTTTACTTTCGGGGATTTGATGCACCGGTACTATGTTCGTGTATAAGTCCTCTACATTCAGCTTTAATAGTGATCACAGAAGCGTTTCGCTGAATTTGTTCTCCCATACGTCAAATCCGTGCTTGTTCAATCTGTTTTGGTTGTCTCCATACGGTGATGATGCAAAGGAAGCCGAAGTGCGCACCAATAACTAGATAATAAAGATTTGACATGTGCTCATGACTTATGAATATATGAAATGCAATGATCAGCAGCCGATTATTTTGCTTGATAAATCCATTTATATAGGACAAGCATTTGTCGAACCTACTGATGCCATGTTGATGCCTCTTATTTTCTGGATTTGACTTTGTGTTGTAGTATTATGGACTTTGTTGTGCTTCAATATTCTTTGTTATGAACTTTATGTACTTCTCATATATGTCCTTTTTGAGCAATGAATACGATATATATATTTTTTTTAAATTCACATATTCAAAAACAAAAGTGTTTAATATTCCCCAAGACGAACCTCGTCCAATTAACCTGATCATGCATTTAAAGCAACATCACCAAGTTGGAAAAATGAATCGTGCCATTTGATACTCAGTGACTGGCCTAGATGATTGGAGACGTCATGCTATTTGAAGACGTCTATAAAATTTCTCAGTCCTTTATCATAATGACGACCTTGTGAATAAAAATATGCGCTGGCTCTATTAGTATAGCGCCAAAAGCATATGGTGATGGGTCGCTTTTCCAATGCTTGCGCATCACGTCTTCTTGAATGTAAGGATGCGGAGTTTAATTAGTCTTGCATGTTGTGACTTGTGAGGTTGATAAAGAGAGAAGGTGATTTTCCTCCGGGGACGTAAATGGATGGACCAAAGCTAAAGAGCTTGAGATTGATGGCAACCAGAAATGGTCTCCTTTGTGTTGTTTGTGTTATAATATGTCTCGAGTTTGAGTCTATGAATGAAACCGAACCCAAGATAAATTAAAGGAAAGTGGATATTTGGATTTCAAGTTGCTAATTTGTAGAGACCAAGCCATGAATTTGTAGATTACGGAAATCAAATTCCATATATATTGCTTGTTCAAGATAACAGAAGAAATAGGAAAGTCCAAGTTGGAATTGTTGACCGAAGCGTCCAAGTTTCCTATTCTAAGTTGAAGTCGGCCGCGTCATGCATATTATATCATTTATATTTGTTCTTTTTTCCATAAGAGCGTTGTTGATGCAAGTAGAGCAACGTGGTCTTCACGCCATGGCAAACGTGAAGATCTCTTGAAGCACCATTTCTAAGCGAGTGCTTGATGTGGGTTTCTTCGTTGATTTTGTTCGTGCAATTACATCCGAGAAGAATCCCAATTAAATCTTGTGGTAAGATTTGCATGTAATTCTTTCGTGAGATCGAAGAGATTATTTCGTGAGAAATTTCGGGAGCTAAATACTGCGTGCATTATTGGGTGTAATTGGGGCTAAGGAAATACCAAGAGAGTATTTGAGTGATTCGAGTGTGTAATCTCCTTGTATCACTTGATCTATGGTGAAATTCGTCACTACTCTCTCCATGGATGTAGGTCTTTACAACTGAATTATGTAAATCCGGTGTCCGATTTATTTTCTTCTTCTATCTATATTATTATTTGATCACTCGTCTTTCGCAACAGTTTACATGAGAACCTTGTATGAATTCCGGAGCTTTGTATTCACCAATGACGTCATATAAGACATGATTTCACTGAAGTTATGAACAAATAAAGTATTTTGGTTGCATTAGCATTAGGTGGTTCTACAGTTAATGGACATAAAATACGAGGGATAGAAATAGGCAACTTAAAATTAGAGTCGTGTGAAGATACTACTAACATCAGATGCATCGAACACCTTCATTGTGCAGAAGCTCTTAATCATGTATAAATGTTAATAAATATCAACATATCAAGTAATTAGTTATAGTGGTTTTAATATTTTCTCAACGTTATATTAACTTTTCATACTCGAAAAGTAATATGTAATGATCCTAAAAGGAAAAATAACTTTTCAACATACAGGGAATTAGTACATTTATCCACATGGTTAATAACTTCTATTTTACTAAATTGGGAGGGGCCGCGCTAAGCCTAATACTTAGCAAGCCATTAGTCTCTGTCTACCCATGCATAAGGGCTCTGAAAGGAGGTCACAACATCTATGTATAGGAAAAGCTAGAAAGCATGCGATCCAACATGAGAATAATCCTTTGTGAATGATTACAAACCACATTGATTGGTAACCTAAAACATGGTAATTGGATTATTCATAGATAGGAAACTATAAATTGGTCTGAGATCAAGAGACCTAAGTGAATCCAATTGCCTTAACTACCAAAGTCTTTCATTAATGGAGCATAGGACTCGCATTTATTTTTCTTACATAATTATAACGTATCATAGTGGATAGGCTTCAATGATGATAACAAGGAAGGGTTTTGATGATGTTGTAGTGAGGAAACCCTCCCTCCTCCAAGATCTTTTTCCATTCGGGTTTGTCCCTCTCCTTACCGCCCGAGCATTGCACCATCATGACCAGATGCATCACTAGTCCGATCTTATCGAACATGCCATCGCCCTCTAATTTCAATACAATATCTGCTATGATCACCTTGCAATTCTTTTCTAGGATTGCTTTTTTGCAATTCTTCAAAATCTTGACACAATCTTCATCCCCCCAATCATGCATTACCTCATGTGAAACAAACAACATAGAATTACTAGAGTCGAGAATCACGGTTTCTTTTTACACTATTTCATCAATGTCTTCATTGTGTTAATCTCTATGCTTATGAAGAGTCGACATAATTGGCTAAAATGTAACCCGACATTTTCAAAAAAGGGGAAAAAAAAACCTTCTCCTCTCTCTTGCTTGCTCTACACAAAAGACAACTCAGCGAAAACCCATTGAAATTGTTACCAATGCCTTGAGGCTTGAGATGTTTTTGCACCACCCATATGACCACCCCTCTCTCGCTCAAGATGCACACTCTCTCACCATCCCCTCTTAACTCCGAGATGGTGACCTCATTATGACCTTGGCAATCTCAGGCATGCGGTCTTGTTGAGGCATGTCGTAAAATTGAGATTTATAGGACCTATGGTATGGTTTTTAACTTTTTGAGGATTTTTTTATGCTAAGTTTAAGGCCATGTTTCCTCCATTCCTATTGGAATATGTTTTCCTCAACCACTATTTTGATAATTGGATTAAAGAAAGTAAGGGTGATTGGTTGGTCTAGTTCAGGATGGACAGCATCGTGGACTGGACCAACCAATTTGATGTTGTCTCAGCAATTAGTGGTATCATTTATTTTCTTACTTGAAAGTACCTAAATATATTGAAAGTCACTCTAGTATAGGATGAAATTACTAATCACATGCAAGTCACTACTAAAATAAGAAATAAATTTCAGAAATAATTTGTACTTTTTGCCTTGCCTGAATAAAAAAATGGAAAAAAAAATACTATGGGCTGGATCGATCTGGTTCGTGGAGGAATCGAAAGTCGAATCGGTAATTCTTGGTTACAAATTAATTGGATGAAATTTGGTGGGAACCAACCGATTTGTTCCAATTCCTAAGTTGAATCAGGACCGAAGTACACCCCTAAAAAAAGGACATCCCAGAACAATATTTGGGTAAGTTTGGTCGATTTAAAAATGCGACATCCCAGGACGCGTTGCCGACCCATTCTTTTTTCTTTCTTCTTTTTTCAATTAAGCACATGCGAAAACAAATTAAATAAACCTTGGCTAACAACAAACATAAGGATGGTCAACACGAGGAACAATTTCCCCAAGAACAACGATTTCCTTTTCAGCTAATTAACTCTAAGAATTTTAATACCTACAAGCCTTTCTACGGTCACTTCCTATCAACCCTCTCAAAAGTCTCAAGGCCAACCTAAACTTCACTAACAATGGGGCCAGCCGAAGGGTGTCACATCTCGCGCCCACCACATCTGCACTTGGTAGATCTCCACGCTACAACTCTAAAAAAGGTTAACCATGATGGGGTGAGATAAAATCTTAGTGATTCAAAACCCTAAACCTCGATTAGGCCTCTGCGCGTCCCTGCACATTAGTACATCACATATACTGTTATCAATGCAGCAAGCGTAATTTAATAACCGGAACACATCAATTCATTCACATGGATTTCAATTATAAGGCCAAACCATTATGACACGTTCCATACCGTGCCATACAATTTTGTTCCATAATCAGGCGCAACTATCACAACCATTTAGGCGTGTTCCAGTTATTACAACCCATCGGACATGACCAACTCAACAGTCGGCGGTCATCCGGCGTAATCGGGCATTATCCCGCCTGGTCGGGTACGGCATTGTCTAGAACCCCCACCTAGATGGCATTCCATACAGGAGCTTCGTTCCGAAATCCATCCACGAACGGCAACGTCTAGCATCCTCCACCTAGACGGCATTCTACATAGGAGCATCATCTCCTGTATTCATATGCATCAGGACAGGTTCGTTTAGTGACCACACGAGCACGTACTTGGCCAAGAACACCTTGCTTTGTGTTCAAATATCTCATTTTCAAATAATAAACTTGGCCACTTTTCTTCGTATTAAAAATCCCAGTAAACATAATCGTGCGTGGTGACATATTCGGAATCAAACCAACATGCTTAGTACGTTGCTATTTTAAAACTCCACGTTTTATATAGTACATAAGAATTGGTGTCTAAAAAACGACACCTGGCATTTTTCCATTTAAAAGCCCATAAAACCGAGTTTTCTACTAAAATTCATTAATTGCCATCAAGCACTCAATTACACATCATAGCATATAAAAGTCATCAAATCTATGCATAATGCCATCATATAGCCAAGAACACCAAAAATCCATTTTCAAAGATCAACTTGGCAACTCTTCTTTTTTTTTCCATTAAAGCTTTCAAAAATAAATTTGTATGGGGTCACGTATTTGAAATCAACCCGTCAAAATTTGCACACATCTAATTTGAAACCTTACCATTTTATTGAGCAAATAAAATTTGGCGTTCAAACCCGACACCATATTTATTTTCTAATTCTTTGTCCAACCCTTCTTTTTGGAAACAATTTAGAGTAACCCCCATTTTTTTTACTTTAAAACCTTTGGAAATAAATTCGTATGTGCTCTCATACTCAAAATTAATCCGTCAAAATTTACACACGACTAGTTTAAAACCTCATTGTTTTATTGAGCAAATAAATTTGGTGTCCAAACCCGACACCTAATTGTTTTTCTATTTAAAAGCTTATAATGCCATCTTTTGCAATAAAAATCGGAGCCAACATAGAGGAACTAATATCATAATATCATGCATTCCCAGCATGCCAAAAGTCAACCACATCACCAAATATACATTTTCCAGCAAGCAAGACACCAAGAACGACCACAAAACCACAACCGGCCCTAATTGGCAAAAACCGGGTCCACTCGCGTGTCCCCAAAATTAATTCTAGAAAACTAACTAAAAAAATTCAGAAAATTCTCACATTTGAATATGTTATAAAGGACACTTAAAAAAAAACTTTTCATGAAGACACCTTGACCCAAATATTTCTATAATAAGAGCAATAAATTGCCCAAACCATTACCAAAACTGTGTCTATGTCCAGAAATTACATTTTCCAAAACCAGCTTGGTTCGAGCTTTAAAACTCATTTGTTTGCTCTGAAATTTGACTATGTTAAACTAAAAGATGTGAGAAAAAATTTTTGTGAAGGAACTCTTTCAAAAATCGAATCCTAAGAGTTAGTAAAATTTTAAACACCAAAAGGTCACTGATTCCAACACCAACCGAAATTCTGCCTTGTTTATAACGAAGCTGAAATCTTATTCTTTTAAATCCCTAAAATCTTGAGCAAAGTATATGTTATAACTGAAGATGTTAGAACATTTTTCAATAAGGAAGCAACCTCAAAATTGTAGTACATTTTAACCCACAAAAATAGCAACCAGCGAGTGTCTAGTAAACTGTGATTAATTAAGCTAATCCAACTTAATTAACACTAATCATTCTTAGCACTAATCTAACCATGATTAGAAATAATCTAAATAAGCTAATTAATACTAATCTAACCAAGCTAATTAATACTAATCTAATCCCTAAGCGCAATTAACAACCTAATCCAGGATTAGGGAGTTAACTCACTGGAATTCGATGGCTACGGCCTCACAGCGACGGCAACACGACAGTGGCGAGAACCCGAGACTACTATGTCTTGCATGGAGGCCCAACAGAGGTGGAAATGGCCCTACTAGTTCACGGCCAGGAGCTGTTCGGTTCTATGGGCTAAGGGCTGAGCTGGTCTTGGCTTGGTGGGCTGGTCGAATAGTGGTAGCTTGGTGGGATGCGGCTGTTGGTGGACAGCTGGCTGGCTGGTCGGAGCTGTTGGCGTGAGGTTGGAGATGGTGTAAGATGCTGGGGTTGTTGGCTTGCAACCAAAACAAAAAGAAAAGAACCAGGTGAAGGAGTGAAGAAGAAGATGGAGAAGGAGTGGTCGGCTGAGGCAGAGAGGAAGTACATGCACAAGAGGGAGAGAGGGAAATTGGAGAGAGGAAAAAAGCCAAGAAGTCAAGAAGAGTGCCAATAGAAAGCCTTGCAAAATATATTTGCACTCATGAAAATGTCTTAAAATTCTTCAACCCAATTGTCAGCACTCTTCCAATGAGAATTTAGTTCCAAATTCCACAAATAAAGCCAATTTGAAGGTTGAAAATGACCCTTCTTCAGCCCATCAAAATTCCTTTATTTTCTTTTGTCAAAAACTGATTTTTTCGCAAAATTCCGAACTTCACGAAATTTTTCCGAAAGATGAGACGATATCCTATAAATGAATCGTGACACGCTCGAACATCCAATTCCCGAAACCGAATTCAATTTCGTGGTTAAAATCAACCGAACGCGATTTTAGTATGACCTAACCTATCGGGTAGCTTTTAGGGATTTTAGCGCATTTGACCCATGGTCAACAATTTTCGATCCATGTTTGTGCATCTCTGACTCATAGATGACTATTGGTTGTTGTAAAAATTGTGAAGTTTCAATTAGTGTTCCGAGTATAATTTCGATAGAAATTTGGGTTAATGCCATTTGACGTGAATTTCGCAATCATGCAGAATCACCTGCAATTCAATCATACAATTTCATCGAATCGACTTAAATCCGATGACAATTCAATTATAACGGTGTCGTATTGACCTTTGCCGATTATTATAGTCGAGCAGTCAATTTCCAATCGAATTCTCTAGTTTGTCGCATTTATATCATTTAATGGCCTCATCTAATAGATTAGTTAATTCGCGAGAGGCCAACTCTGAATAAAATGACCATAGGTACATCAATGAAACAACCAATTCCTATATTCAAGACAAGGTCAAATTTCAAGATGTCACAATTGTACTTTGTCTCGTCATACGAGAGTGAAAATTTCCACTTAATATTAAGGAATAAGTATACCAAAAGTCATAAAACTTATTACAAAAGTGCAATTGAATTTTTGAACTTTTAGAAACGGCAATCAAGTCATAAAACCATTAATATCTCTCACTTGGTTAAAATTGTCCTACATCGATTATGGAAGAAGCTAGCGGTCGGTTTATAAATATAATGGAAAGCCTCATCCTTTGTGCTAGTTTTTGGAGTGAGAGAGCCTTAAAACCACCAACATGGGTACTAGAGCCCAAGTTTGCTAAAAAGTCTAGACCCAATAGCCACACAAAAGAGTTAAAAGTTATTGCAGCTCCAATCCAAACCAAATGTATGAGGAGGAGATTGTTGAGGTTACTCCACATCCTTTGTGGGAGGGGTTGATGATTAATTTATAAGTGTGAGGGAATATGTCACCCATTTAGGGGGGTAGGAGAGGCCCATTTGATATTAAGGAATAAGTGTATTGAAAGTCATAAAATTTGTTACGAAAGTACAAAAAAATCGTAGAACTTCAAGAAATAGCAATCAAGTCAAAAACCAAGGATGTCTCTTCCTTGGTTAAGATTGTCTCACATCAGTTGTGAAATGAGCTAGTGATCGGTTTAGAAGTGTAAGGGAAAGTCTCATCCTTTGAGTTATTTTTTGGAGCAAGAGAGACTTAAAACCACCCAACATGAGTATTAGAGCCTAGGTTTGCTAACAAGTTTAGACCCAACAATCACATGGGAGAGTTACGAGTCATTACGGCTCTAACCCAAGCCCAATGTGTGAGGGGGCAATTGTTGAGGTTATTTCACATCTCTTGTGGAAGGAGCTGGTGGTTGGTTTATAAGTGTGAGGGAATGCATCACCCACTTAACTAGCTTTTGGGGCGAGAGAGGCCCAAAACCACTCAACACGTGGCACCCCCTTCTTTATATGCATATCATTCATGTCCTACCTCTTTGTATGCACACCGTTCATGTCCAAGGTTAGAGATAGTAAAGTTTTCCGTTGAAACAATATGATCCCATGACTCATCTATATTGGGAATATGAGACACATTTGCTAAGAAATGGTTGCATTCGTTCCATTCCATGCCTTATTGGCTAATACAAAAACCCTTCATCTCTTTTTTTTGGCTACTTATAGAGCATAAGTACTGCATTGTTTGTCCCGCACTTACATGCTAATGGACTTCAGAGCGTAATATATTTGACCAAAAATCAGATATACCATGAGTTAACCAAAGAAGTCGATGTCAGGTGCCTTTTATACGAGATAATCCAGGGCATGTCCATGAAGCTTATTCCATTAGCTAAGTTCCAGTATTCTATGGATGTGGTCAACGTCTGCAACAAATGGGTTGCTCGGGGGGCTCGGGAGAGATCATGATCGATAGGCTCAAATTTGGTCTTTGAGTTGAGGTGGAGATTTGTCCTTTGTGGCTCAAAACAAACCCAATTTAGTTTGGAATTAAATCGAGATTGAAGTTCAAGTACATCCGGAGTATGGGAAGTAGGTTTGGGAAAGTGCGAAGATATAAGTTGGAATCGGAGGCCCAGTCAAGGTTGGTTGGACGTTGGACTTGTGCTGAAATACGGGTGCCACTAGATTCAGACATCCAACTCTAGGTTAAACTTTCGACTTGCTACCGAGAAAGTTCAAGATATTTCGGATGTGCAGACCACTGAATGTCCACTACGCACGAGACAGAGTTTTAGTTTGGGTTTTAACATATTTTGCTCATTATGTCAACTCCAATTCGAGAGAGCTTCAAAGAGTCGTAAAGAGAAGTGTGAGAGTTTGTATTTAGTTTCTCTTTGGCTTAATTTTCGTAAGGCTATTCAGAGCCGAGTTCAGAAAACATTTAAGAGTGAGATGGAATCTTCATTTGTTGATCATAGTACCACATGCCATCGATCTCACTTGCAAACCACATATAAATCTTATGGGTGTTGTTTAATTTCTACACATCACTAGATTTGTTTATATCTATCAACAGTTTCGCGGTTTTATAAATAATATATTCTTGACTGGGGAGAGGTGTAGGAGAGGTGTAAGGGGAAGGAGGATTGAACTAGATGTTATGAGAATCCATGAAAATTTAGGACAACCTTCGTCGATATAGAAATGTGCAGAGAGAGAGAGAGAGAGAGAGAGAGAGAGAGAGAGAGAGATCTGAACCTTTATTTTTCATGCTGCCTTATTTAAACCTTAAAGAGACGAGAAGGTATCTTTTATTGAAAGTGAAGACAGGACTTTGCTGCCTTCTTTTGGCAAGCTTCACTTCATGCAAACCTATTTCCTGCATGGGCGTAACACGTCGCAAGTTCAAGTTCGACCGATGAAGATTATCCCCGTTGTGAACTGTGCTACTCCTTGCACAAAGCTCAAAAGGGTGAGGGTCGTGTCAACAGTCCCGGTCGGAGGAAAGAGACTGCAGCTGGCGGCGTTCAAGAGATTGATTGTCCCCACACATGTCGAGGGGTCGAAAAGAACGCCGTCCAATAGCTTGAATGCGGCGCTCACGAATCCGGTTGTGTTGGTGACGGCCTGGCCGAGGGTGGTCGTTCCACCATTGCATGTGAAGACCACCGTCGCTCCGCTGAGTGGGGAACTGGTCAAGGCCGGCAGTACCCTGGGACAACGCAGCTCAGGCGGCCGACGATGTTGACCTGGGCAACATTACCGAGGATGATTCCGTGAGTGCGTGGAGTGGTGGCAATGAGGAACAAGAGCGCAATTAGGCCGATGTTACGGTAAGAAGCCATGGCAATATATGGTTTTGCTTCTGCTTTTGCTTCTGTTTGGTTTATGGGTACCAAAAGCTTTGGGTGAAGTCCCCTTATATAGATTTCATGCTGGGGCATTTTGAAGCAACTTGCGGGGGCACTTCTTCTTTTCCAATTCTTTATTTTAGAAAAAAACACAACTAGCTTAGATAATGGGGCAACATCACCCAAACATTTCTGGTTGACTTTTATTCTTACCTACATCTTCTCAGATCAAACGGAATGCAGAGCAATAAAAGTTGGGTCTGATCTACACTAAATAATCGCTTTTCTATTATGAGTAGCCTCTTTTTTCTCTCTTTTTTTTTTTTTTTTTTCTATAGGTCGTTAAATCCCAAGTTTATGATAATTAGGTAAAAAGTGTGACAAAATTTGAATAGAAGGCTCTGAGTGTGTATATATATATATATATATATATATATATATATATATATATATATATATATATATATATATATATTGTCTTCAATGACTAGAGGAACGAGACGGGTACATCACTATTATTTAGGGCAAAAGCCTTTAGAGCAACTCTATTTACTATAAAGATTCTCTGAAATAAATATGTCATAGTAAGTTAATGAGTGAAAATAGTGGGGAGGGGCTATTAGAAATGACAAACCCTTTGGAAGTCACAATTAGAGTCCCTTAGAATGGTAAGTTAATGCTGGAACTACTCAGCGCTGCCCGAAAAACTAAAGTCCGACTTTGGCGAGATCTTCAAAACAGTCCTATGGGCGAGTTCTCATTCATCACACTCTTGTTTACGCAAGGTAACAATGCCCAAGAGGACAACTAGGCTACAAACTCACGTTCGACGTAACTCAAACTTATGAATTCGTGAAGGACAAAAAAATTCACAAGATCATTGAGCCGATCGCCCTCACTTGTGATGTACGCAAGTGGAATTTCTTCCCTACGTTTATTATTGATAGAGAGTAGATCAGGAGCGACCTGTGGGCCGCATTGGGCGTGATCAAGGGAACATAGGCAGCCCATTAATTTATGTTTAATGAAAAGGAAATCACTTTTTTGGCCCAAAATCTTCAATTTTGCATCTTGCAAGCAAATCAAACCGAGCTTGGCGATTACTTAAGATCGACTCATCTTGTTTCGAATTGACCTCGAGCTTGAGATCTGCTTAAGCAACTCAAGTAGCTTGCCAAATAGAGCTTGAAGTCATCAAGTATAATCGAGTTTCTATTATTTCTTGAATAAGTTTACATAATTTAAAATTGGATATTAATATCAAACCTGAATTTCTTCATAAATTACATGCGGTCCTGTCAAATTGAGCCAAACTTACCCTAATTCAATGACGCTGAATTTCAATTCTGCTAGATGCTCAAAACATGTTAGATTGATTGTTTGATATGTATATTTACAAGTGGTGAAATGGTATATTGACTAGTTCGCTAGTTCGACTAGGGATTGTCTATGACCTTTTGATCCGCATTTATTTAGCGTGCCATGTTATAGAGGTTAAAAGACTCCTGGCAACTTTGATCTTTTTGGCTTAGGGTGTGTTTGTTTCGTGGAATACATTTTTGGGGAAAATATTTTCTTCATTTTCCAGCGTTTGGTTCAATCAAGAAAATGAGTTAACGGAAAATGTTTTCCTAGTCAGTAAAAAACGTTTTCCTAACAAAGCTTAAATTTAGGAAAATGATTTTCCCTTTGAAAGGATCAGAAAACGTTTTCCGAATCTACCAACGATTAGATTTGATGCTTGGTTTACAAACAATTATTCTTATAAAGATATATTTTTAAATTTTTATAATTATTTTTAAAATATTTTTAAAAAATCGAATTTTTAATTTTTTAAATATATTTTTTAAATATATATATTTAATTATTTTTATTTTCAAAATTTTAATTTTAAAATTTTAATAATTATTTTTTCTTTTTCTCTTTTCTATTTTCTTTTTTTCTTCTTCTTCTTCGGCCGGTCGCCGACCACGACGACAAATGACGACGACGGTCCACGGGCGAGATCGAGCTTGCCGGCATCGAGCGAGGCTCGATCGTTGGCGAGCTCGATCTCGCTAATCTAGCAAGGCCAAGGTCCCGCCCGACGCCAACGAGCTCGAGCCTCGCCGGATCTAGCGAGGCTCAAGCTCACCGGCATCGGGTGAGGCTCGATCTTGCTGATCTGGCAAGGCCAAGGTCAGCAAGCTCGAGCCTCGCAAGTCATTGGCGAGGTTGAGCCTCGAGCTCGCCGTTGTCGGGCAAGGCTCAATCTCGTCGATCTAGCAAGGTCGAGGCCCCACCCGACACCAGCGAGCTTGAGTCTCGCCGATTTCGGGTGGGGCTTGATCTCGCCAATTTGGCAAGGCCGAGGCCCCGCTTGACGCCAGTGAGCTCAAGTCTTGCCAAATTCGGCGAGGCTCGAGCCTCGCCAGTTGTTGGCGACCTATCGGCGAGCTCGAAGCCTCGCTTGGCCTGTCGCCGGTTGATGGCCAGCCATTGCCCTGCTGACCACCGGCTAAGGAAGGAAGAAAAAGAAAGAAAAAAGAATTGAAATATGAAAAATAATTATAATTTCAATTTTTTATAAAAAAATATTTTTATAGTCATGGACTCAACAAATTAATTTGGAAGTAAGAAGCACACTATTGTCAACTATTAGGGCAAATATCATTCAATCATTTTTCAAATGCGATCCAAATACCAGAAAATACTTTCAGTCACTTATTACCAAATAAAGGAAAACTAGCAATTTTCTTGGAAAATGGTTTCCCGAATAACTTTTTCCAAAAACGTTACGTTTTATGTGAAACAAACACACATTTAGTTCGTTTTAGCATGTGTAATCTGAATGTTCTAGATTTTCCATATGATCCGTGTTGTAATAATGAATAGTAATTCAAGCCTTGGTACTATGATTAAACATACAGATGCCAAGCTCAGTTACGTGAATCAGTAATTGAGTAGGGCATTAAAGGGGTGATAAAATGGTATATTGACCGCTTTGGCTGGGGATTGTGTATGACCTTTCGACCTGCATTTACTTAGCGAGCCATGTTATGCGGCTTGAAAGGACTCTCAACAACAATAATTGGGCTTAAAAGGAAAAAAAAAACTACAAATACCAATTTAAAGTTTTTAATGGTGTTCTGTTATTCATTAGTAAATTATGCACTAATACCGATGTCTAGCAAAATGTGGTTGAGAAAACAAAAGGAAAAATTACTAAAAAGGTCTTAAACCTATTGTAATTGTTTGTTTTAATTCCTAAACCATTTTTTTTTCAATTCAGTCTTCAACCTTTTACAATTGTTTCAATTTAGTCCATCTAACCAACTTTTGCCAATCAACGCTAAAGTAGACAATTTTTAAGAATATTTTATTTTATTCAATTATTTTATTTTTCTTTTTCCTTTTCATATTTTTTTTCTCTTCTTTTCTTTTCCTTTTGTTCCCCATAGTGGCTATCGCCAACCACTAGGTGAGAGTCACAAATGTCACGCCCCGATCCTCGAGCGCACGCCCATCGCTCTCTGGTCAATTAAATAGCGATGTCCCATGATGGTGCTCAAGACAGTACCTAAGGAAAATGCTACAAAAAAAATTCTAACCAGTCTAACACATTTAACATGATCTACGGCATCATCAAATTTCAAATTAGGCTCGCTACGATATATTTATGTAAATTTTTTCTTGTAATAATAAAAAACTAAACTTGGAAGTATATGATACATTCACATCAAAATTCTGTTAGATAATTTTTCAATTAAAATAATTGTCAATTTTTCGAAATAACTATCCAATATATCTCACACATCTCATATGGCGGCCAATTCAATTATAAACATTTCATGCTAATTTGGTCATAAATGTATTGTACGACAACCAATTTAGTCTTAAACCTTTTGATTGTAACAATTTAGTCTTTAATATTATGATAAATTGTCAATTTAGTCCTAAATATCTAGAGTGACTAGATTAACAAAATGTTAAAATGTTTATAATTAAATTGGCACAACTGAAAAATTCAAAACTGAATTGGTACAATTAAAAGCTTTGAGATTGAATAGGCTACTATGCAACACTTTGAGGACATTTTGGACAACTTTCCCTTCTTCTTCTTATTTTTATTTTTTCATTTAAGCCACGTGAGCATCGTGTCAACAACATTTGCTTTTCGATGTTAATATAGGCAAATTTTTTATAGATCTCATTGAGGAAATTTTGATGGAGGAAAAATATATCATATATGTATAAGTTTGGGGTTTTTGATGCTATACCAAAAATTCAAGACAAATGTATTATAGTAGGCATAGTTTTGTGGTTTTTGGTGGCTCTTGCCCAGTGTCTATTTGTTCTTGATAGAAGGCTGATATATAAGGGTTTCGAGCTTAAAAAATCCTCTTTGATTGGCATTCCTATAAGAATGACAGACCTATTACGAATGTTGGGAAATGAGCTAATAAACCATGACGGCAAGCCTGTTGCCACCTTTGTTATCAAAGTGCCTCAGAATAAAGAGTGGACAGACGACTAGTGGGGCATAATTCATTTTGTTCTACAATTAATCGAGAAGGTGAACAGTTTATGGAGCCATATAGGTGAGATCCGATGCCACCAAATGAATAAGAAAAGATTATTATGTATTACTTTGAATTGTATTTTTTAATGGCTTACCACAAGAAAACTTCAAACAAATATACTTGTAACAAATTTAGTCTAAACTTATTTTTTTACCACCAAAAAATCTATTTTGACACACCCATATCATATTTACCATTTAAATTTTAGAGTTTGCGATATGAACGGAGAAAATGTGCTACATCATTTTAACATAAGTAGTTTAGCAAACTAACATTTTGATCAACTTTGTGGTGGTGGTGCTATGACAACACGTGTTAATTAAAAAGAAAGAAAAATATATATCATTTCAATATGCACTATAACCATTGTAAAATTATTGTGAAAAATATTGGTTCTTGCAAATTAAGTCAATGTGAAATCACCGAAAAATAAATGAGGAACAGTTAAGGCCACAAAAGATTTACGTAGTTTGGTCTGATTGTCATATTTACTACATAGAGAAAACCAGCAACAAATAATCCATAATAGTCGAAGAATCCATGTTACAATAACTCATACACTCAAGTATTTCAACCAAAGTCATCTTTGTATGTTTTTCCCTCCGGCGGCTACCCTTTGAGAGCGGCCTGAAGAACGAAGAACCCTTGTGTGGTAGATGTTGGATACTTTACATTCTACTGGGTAAATCTCATGTATGGAATCCTGGATAATTTTCTCCAACAAAAAGGAAAATTCGCATGATCTGGTGTGGCATTCAAGAAAAGAAAATTCTAACCTAAGATTACTATCCATTTCAAATATATTCGATTTAGCAAACCAATCTACATCCTTCAATATGATCGAGTCTTATACACAAGATCTCAACATATAATTTAACAATGTTTACATGTGCCTTGCAACAAAAGAAAATATCAATATTTTTTTACAAGAATCTTTTAGGTCCTGTTTGTAACCATCCCCGAAACAACTATTTCTGTTCTTTTATTTTTCGGAACAAAAAAAGAATAAGAATTTGTTTGGTAAAATATTTATTCCCGGAAACAAAAATATATTTTTTTGTTCTCGGGAATAGATTTGGAATAGAATCAAAAAGTAGAAAAAGTAGCTTCTGTTTCCAAGAATAATTTTTAGAATTAGTTCCTGTTTTTTTCTTTTCTCCTCTTTTATTCTCTTCTCTCTTCTCATCTTCCCCTTTATTCTTCTTCCTTTTGGCTGGTGACCTCACCGGAATGTTGCTAGCCCCCGACGACACTAAGCCACATCGAGGCTCGTTGACTTGAGCCTCACCATGGCTGAGTGAGGCTGAGGCTAGCCTTGGCCAAGCGAGCCTCCGGCAAGCTCATCGAATCTTGCCTAGCCAGTCGCACAATGGTGGCTAGCGACCAGCTACAAGAGGAAGAAGAGAAAAAAAAAAAAAAAAAAAAATATAATAAAAGTATTTAAAAATTAAAAGAAATAAAATAATTTATAAATCCTACCAAACACATTTTTATCCCAGGAATATAAATTTTGGACAATTAGCAAGTGCATTTTTTTGCTTAGAAATTGTTCCCAGGAATGGAATAAAAGAAAAAACCATTTCTAATAAAAATTTATTATCGGGAACAGAATCGTCATCAAACGCGCCCTTAAGATTCAAGAATGATAATAACCTTAATGAACAGAATTCTATTTTAAAATAATAATAATAAAGCGGTGATTTCTGGAGCATTTATGTACGATTTCTCTCAATAGTTCAATAGTTAGCATGCTATATGTGCCATGAAGATAAAATTATCTGGAAATTTTTCAATGATATAATGGCGAGAAAGACGATTACCAAATTGAAATGAGACGATAAAGGAAATAATCAAAAGTGAGGAATTTAAAGCAAACCAATAAAACAATTTCGGCAAACCTCTGTATCATCAACAACTCAGTACAAACTAGGTAGCACCGACACTGACATGCAACGCGTCATGACACGCTGACATGTCGTTTCTCAAAAAATATAGAATTCTGACACGTTGGGACGTGTTGTATATTAAATAAATATTTTTATATATACATACTAAATTATCATTTTTATGATTATTTCAATAAAATTAATTTGAATCAAATTCATGAATAAATAATTAAAAAAAAACCTAGAATGAATATGCACTAAAAACATTAATTCACCATTTATTAATATCATTCATTGTTTTAATTTGACAAATTCAACTCTATTTCAATAATTCATAAAACTTGGAGGAAAAATAAACAGTCCATATTTTGGACTCATAATATGTTGGAAGAGGAGAAAAAAAACTGAAGGGGTGATTTGTGTATCACGGGAAGTGAGAGTCAAAAGAGAAGAGAAGACTATGTTTTAATTCTTTCTCAACTTACTTTTTTTTTTTTAATGTGTTTTATTTTTTCACACACACACACACACACGCACGGATATATATACATATATATATTGACATCTCATTTATTGAATTTTAAAATTGACATTGATATCGGAATCATGTGTAGAAAACTCATATGTTAGAATTCCAACTCGAGTGTCGGATTTTTCCAACATGTGTTAGCCGAGTATCGAAGAGTATCCGAGAGTGTCCAACAACGTGTCGAAGTGTCCAATATGACACGAAGACTTTTTGAGAGTGTCAATGCTTCATATAGTATGATGAGATTGATTTTGAGAAGCCCAATGACAATTAATTAGGCAAACACCGATTTGCATTTAATTTTCCTTTTGTCCCATACATTCCTCTCCACAAGAAAATAATTTATTATTTTGCTTCAATTGCAAATGCAATCTCCTGCGCTCTTGAGCGACTTAAAACTTCTTGCAACCTCCAGTGCACGAATTCACGCAAGCTTTGACTTTCTTGGAGTCTGCAACGAAGTAAGGTACATAAAACCCATGTTATACATTTCAGAATATTAAATTATAATGAAAGCAGATAATTACTGTCGAGAACAATTTCGAATGATGTAGAGATGTCAGAACACGGAACATGAGTGATTGCTGTTGCGTTTTTTTCACCGTCTACCCATGGTCAAATAATTCATTGACATTTACTCTATGGTCCATATAAATGAGAACTATCGACAATTCGCAATTTCAAAAGCACGTATTTTTAAACCTAAGTAGTTGCCAATCACAATTGATAAATGAACAAAAACAGATGTCTTTTCTAGTTTGATTTTGGTATGCAAGAGGAAATAAAATACAGATTATCTCTTAAAACATATTTCCAATATAAAAGGTGAAGATTTTGCTTTCATACCACCAAGATGCGAGTCGAAACATTTGGACAGCACACATTCAAGGTTGCACTGGCCTTCGAGTGTCTCGACCTTGGAAGCCTTGCAGTTTATGAGGCACGCTTCATAGCATACCTCTGGATCAGGTGCCCCAAGACAACTGAGCCCGCACTTGACCTTACAAAAAGTGGAAACTTGCGTCTCGGCTGATGATGCCTCCAGTGCCATCGCGGCCACCAGCATCAACACCATTAATGTAGGAAAACTCTTGACAATCATGTTTGATTTGTTTTCAATTGAGTGTGATTCACAATCTTTTTGCTGTATTTTGGTAAAGGCATGAAGTGATTCTGCGGTCTATATAGGTGCATGACACAGGGATAATCTTCTTTTGCTTATTTGATTATTTGGTTTCAATCTTCATTTATGGAATATTTTTCATTTAATGGAAAGATAAGATCTTACCCATTTTCATTAAACAAACAATGTATTATTTGTTGGCAATTTGTCCTTTTTTGGATGAAGGGATATTTATATGAGGAAAAGTGTTTTTCTTAGTAATCAAACCCAAAGGATAAAGATAAATCCTCAACTGTCATAATATTCAATACAATCAGCCTTGATAAATCTACCATCTATGAGGTGTTATTTCCTAACTTGGGAATTTTTTTCTTTTTTTGGGCGATGGTGACTTCTTATATGACTAATTAAATCCATTTCCACTGAGAGGCAAAGTTACCCTTGATAATCCAATTGAAATTTAAAGTGGGGGGCCTCCAATTAATTCGTATTATTTGTTTGTTTGGTTTCTCATTTGTTAAGTGACTCTTTAAAAATAAAGTTATTATCTAGTTTAGGCAACAAATAATGCAATATATAAGAAAATATTTGGATTCATTTTTTATTATTTGAATTTTTCTTGTTTATGCAGCACAATAAGATATGGAGAAAATAAGGAAAAGAATGGCAAAAATAAAAGATTCCTTGATTTTGTTCCCTAATTTTATCTAGAAGTGATAGAAGATGGATATCAAATAAAAAATTCTCTAATTTACTCTTTGATTTTATGCAAAAAAAAATAAGCAATTACCTGGGTCTTAGATGTAGGGGTGAGTGGTTCCAGGTTCCGGTTCGGTTCCGTCTGGAACCTGGAATCTACCCGTCAAAACCAAGAACCTGGAACCTACCCTGTCACAGGTTCCAGGGTCAGTTCCAGGTTCCACAGGTTCTTTTTTTTTTTTTTTCATTTTCAAATTTGAATTATAACGTACACGCATACTCTACGGTAACTTGAAGGACGAGGTCTTTTGTTCAGTAATAAATTGCAAACAATCATACTAAAATCTTGCCATTGCTCTATGAGATATCAGTTGACATAATAAGCAGACATAAACATAGTGATATGTCTCCAAAAGTAAAACATAACAAGAAGAACCTTGAGTTTCACAGGAAGGCGTCTCTATGTCTGACGGTCTTTCTTTTGATTGAATAGGAGCAAAGCCTGCATTTAAAAAGGTCTTATATGAGAAGCAACAAGTCCATACGAAAGTCCGAACCCAATGAGCCTAAATGGGTTAATGCTGCAAAAGAAAAGGTACATAAGAATGAATTAGAGAAAATGGAATCATTGCGACAACTCAAAACTTGCATGTTCAAATGATGATGACAATGAAATTAATGCAAAAGAACAGACACAAGTGTCATTGCTCACTCAAATTAAGGAAGATTATGGCGTAGCACAGGGCCCAAAAAAATCCTTTTTCTTTGTGAAAATCAATCCTACATGAAAAATTCACTTATCTCAAAATGAATTTCAATAACTTGTGGATGCTCTGCTAAATTTACTGTACTACACATCCAGGGAATAGATCAAAAGCTTTGCTCGAAATGTAGTTACAGCACACACTTTAGAATATCAAAGAGCTACTATTTCTAACGGGACAACCTACCACTTCGCCTAAAGCAAGAAATAGTAATTTGAAAAAATAAGCATCGCTGAAGATGTACAAGAGAGGAAAGCTTGGCATCTTCACGAGCTAACTGAAGACCATATTTACCTGCAAGGTGCTGATCGACAATTTAATGGCATCAACAGGAACATAAGATCCTAAGAGAATTGGAGCAACTACCACCTACATAAGGAAATATGTAGCAAAAGATTTAACCATCAATACCTAACTTGTCTTGTGGCATCTTCACAAGCCGACTGAAGACCATATTTACCTGAAAGGCCGACGAAGTTTAGCGAAAAACGCATCGTGAATTCGATCAAAAGAAAAGAAAGGCCGACGAACCCACAACACCATCCTTTCCACGGAACTCATCGAACCCAAGAAACCATCCCACAATTCCCACAGACCCAAAACCGAAAAATTCATCGAAACAGCGCATGACCCACGAAACACAGAGAAACGGACGAGCCCAGAATCTAACCGGAATCAAGAAACGGGAAGCCCACATGACCAGCAATGGAGGGCGGTCGATCTTTCGACCAGAAGCAGTCGAGTCTCAGCAAGATCGAAAAGGCACATATGGGTCTGGGCGAGCGGCATCGGCGACTGGCGTTGAGTGGCGAGGGTTTGGGCGAGTGACGTCGAGTGGCGAGGGTTCGGGCGAGCCGCGTCGGCGACTGGCGTCCAGCGGCGTCCGGCGGTGGCGGCCTCGAAGGTGAGCGGCGTCCGGCGGCGAGACTCAAAGCGGCGTCCAGCAGCGTGACTCACGGATTTGGGCAGCGACTGGCATCGAGCGGCAAGGGATTGGGCAAGAGGCGTCAGCGACTGGCGTCCAGCGGGGTCTGGCGGCAGCGGCCTCCTTGAGGGTGAGCAGCGTCCGGCGGCGCGACTTAGAGCTGCGTGAGTCGTGACTGTGTGAGTGTGAGGTCTGAACTCTGAAGACTGAAATTTGAATGAAGAGCTGTGGACTGGAGATTCTTTGGAGCCCTAAACCGGTTCCGGAACCGGTCCCCTTGGAACCGGGAACCGAACCGGACCCTCCGCCGGTTCGGTTCCGGTTCCCAGGTAACCCGGGAACCGTGCTCAGGCCTACTAAGATGTATCCTATAAGTAGGAGAACATTGATTGCTTGGTACGGCTAGGTTTTTAATTTTTAGATTGGTTTCATTGTTTTGAGAGTTTGTTAAGCATTTTGGAGAGAAAATAAAAGTAGTGATAGGATTTTTATTTTTTGATTCAAAATATTAGGTTTGATTTATATTTTTGTTTCTCTTCTACTATGTTCTTATTGTCTTTTGTTAGTCTACAATGTAGCATAACCATGCTATTGTGAATTTTATGATTTTTATGTTTTGCAAGTGATTTCATTCATATGAGTTATATATTATTGCGCTTAATGCTTTTAAGTGACCGATCGCAATTTAAATGATTTAATGTGTATGTTTGAGACTAAAAAGCGATGATATGCAATTACTTTTTGTAATATATAACCATGAATCAGATGTACACAGAGATGTACCACTTTATTTGTGTAGTTTTTGTTAATACGATAATTTAAAAAACTCATTGTAAGCCATAAATATAAATAGATTTTAATGCACTTATGTTTAAGTAAATTCCCGTAGAGATATAATGGATTAATAAACTAAGTAGTCTGCTATACCTAGAAATAGGAAATAAGTTAGGAAATTCCGCTATTGCATATGTTTGATATCATTAACAATTTGAAATTAATATCTAGTGATTATAGTGAAATCATATGCTCTAACATATTTATTTGATTGATTTACTACATTTTGTTCCGAAGTTTTTCTTTCATAAATTTTAGAATTAATCTTTTTTTAATATTTAATTGGTTTGTTATTTTTCAATGTATGATTCTGTGTGGGATAATATTATTTTCTCATCATTATATTACTCGTTTGACGCGTTCACTTGCGTTTAGAATTTTACGAACACTTAAGTAGGATCTAGTTGCCATAATTAAAAATATAATGTAGCGTTTTGTTATATTTATCCATTTCATCGGCATAGTTGTCGGTGCTGCCACCGTTCTCGAGCTCATCGTCGTCCTCGTCCTCGGCCCTCATCGGCCCGCCCCTGCAAATGCTCTGGGTCCGCACTCGCCATAACACTAGAAGCGAAAGACGGAAGACCAAGGGGGAAAGAGAGCAGGAAAGGGATAAACCCTACCAACAATGGCGGCGGCGACGGCAGAGCTCGAGCCGGGAACAGACGTCGGAGTAGCTCAAGAGCGAAGACTATTACATTGAGCGGGCATTGACCGGACTGATAAACCCTAATTTTTTGTTCGATTTTTTTCTTTTTGGGTCGATTAATTTTGGGGGCGAAAGGTCCGAAATCGAGAGGCGCCTGAAAATGGAAAAGGGGGCGTGCGAGGGGAGCGACCTGATGTTTCCACGAAGGGCCTTTTTAGAGTAAAATTCGAGAGAAGGGAAAAAGGAGAAAAGAAAAAAAAGACATTGCTTTATCTTTCTTTTTCTCTTCAATATTTCTCCCTTTATTTTGTGATTTGTCACTCCAAAAAGTGGAATGTGCACTTCTGTACTAGCACGAGTACTGGTGGTGCTCGAGATACCACTTAAAGAAAATGCTGCAAAAAAATTCTAAGCAGTGTAACACATTTGACTTGATTTGTGACATCAGAAATTTCAAACTAGATTTACTACGATATATTTACATAAAAAAATTTCTTGTAATATAGAAAACCCAAGCTTTTAGGTATATGATATAGTCACATCAAAATTCTGTTAGATGAATTTTGAATTAGAACAATTGTCGATTTTTATTTCGAAATAACTGTCCAATATATATCTCACACTTCTTGTATGGTGGCCACTTCAATTATAAACATTTCATGCTAATTTGGTTCTAAACGTACTGTACGACAACAAATTTAGTCCTAAACCTTTTGACTATATCAATTTAGTCTTAAATCTTTTGATAAATTGTCAATTTAGTCCTAAATATCTAGAGTGATTAGATTGATAAATCGTTAAAAATTTTATGATTAAATTGACACAACTAGAAAGTTCGAGATTGAATTGGCACAATTAAAAGATTTGGAATCAATAAGATTTGTTTTCCGACGTTGATGTAGGCAAATTTTTTATAGACCTCACTGACGAAATTTTTGACAAAGGAAAAATATATCATATATGTATGAGTTTGGGAATTTTTATGTCATATAAAAAAGTTTAAGATAAATATATTATAGTAGGCATAGTTTGTGATTTTTGGTGACTCTCGCCCAGTTTTTCTTCATTTGTCTATTTGTTCTTGGAAGAAAGCTGATATATAAGGGTTTCGAGCTTACAAAATCCACTTTGATTGGCGTTCCTATAAGAATGGCATACCCATTACGAATGTTTGGAAATGAGCTAATAAACCATGACGGCAAGCCTGCCGCCACCTTTGTTATCGAAGCGCCTCTGAATAAAGAGTGGACGGACGACTACTCTAGCATAATTCATTTTGTTCTACAATTAATCGAGAAGGTGAACAGTTTATGGAGCCATATAGGTGAGATTTGATGCCACCAAATGAATAAGAAAAGATTATTATGTATTATTTTGAATTGTATTTTTTTAATGGCTTAATATCACAAAAAAAAAAACTTCAAACTAGTATATCTGTAACAAATTTAGCCTAAACTTTTTTTTTTTACCACCAAAAACTCTATTTTGACACACCCATGGCAAATTTACCATTTATATTTTAGAGTTTGCGATATGAAAGAAAGAAAATGTGCTACATCATTTTAACATAAGCAATTTAGCAAACTAACCTTTTGATCAACTTTGTGGTGGTGGTGCTATGACAACACGTATTATCTAAATAAAAAAGAAAGAAAAAAATATATCATTTCAATTTGCACCATAACTATTGTAAAATTATTGTGAAAAATATTGGACCTTACAAATTAAGTCAATTTGAAATCACCGAAAAATAAATGAGGAATATTTAAGGCCACAAAAGATTCATGTAGTTTGGTATAATTGTTGATATTTACTACATAGAGAAAACCAGCAACAAATAATCCATAATAGTCGAAGAATCCACGTTACAATAACTCATACACTCAAGTATTTCTACCAAAGTCACTTTGTATGTTTTTCCCTCCGGTGGCTGCCCTTTGAGAGCAGCCTGAAGAACGAAGAACCCTTGTGTGCTAGATATTGGAGTCTTTACGATCTACATGGTAAATCTCGTGTATGGAAATCCTATATAATTTTCTCCAAAAGAAAAGAAAATTCGCGTGATTTGGCGTGATTCAAGAAAATAAAATTCTATCCCAAGATTACTGTCCATTTCAAATATATTCGATTTAGCAAACCAATCTACATCCTTCAATCCGATGCAGTCTTATACACAAGATCTCAAGATATAATTTAACAATGTTTACATGTGCCTTATGGCAAAAGAAAATATCAATATTTTTTTTACAACAATCTTTTAGGTTCTGTTTGGTAACCATTCTCGAAACAATTATTTATATTCTTTTTTTCCCTGGAATGAAAAAAAGAATATAAATTTGTTTAGTAAAATCTATTTGTTTCCGAAAAAAAATCTATTTTTTCTGTTCTCGAGAATAGATTTGAAATAGAATCAAAAAGTAGGAAAAAGTAGTTTCTTGTTTCTAAGAACAATTTCTAGAATCAAATTCTGTTTTTTTCTTTTCTTTTCTCCTCTTTTCTCCTCTTCTCTCTTCTTCTTGTCCCCTTTCTTCTTCTTCCTTTTGGCTAGCGACCTCACTGGAATGTTGTTGCCCCCGACAACATCGAGCCACAGCGAGGCTCGTCAACTTGAGCATCGCCATGGCTGGGTGAGGCTAAGGCTAACCTTGGCTAGGCGAGTCTCTAGCGAGCTCATTGTGATATAGCTAGTACAAGTACCTAGAGGGGGGTGAATAGGTATATAAAAGATTTTTCTTGATAATCGCACAATACTTAGATAGTTGAAGGATTTGCAACAAATGATAATCAACGTGAGACTGAGTAAAGGAAAGAGAGAATTGAACATGCGGTTTATAGTGGTTTTGCTTGATTCAAGCCTACGTTCACTCTTCTGCACTGACAGCCAATTAGCTGGATTCCACTATGAACAAAGAGATGTTACAGTGTTGATCTTCCTTGATTTCTAGGTGTAGATGATCTACCACACTCGCTCAAGGTATCACCAAGTATAGACACTCTATGTGTATACAATTTCGCTCAGAATGAATCGACTAATAATCAAGGTGCTTCAGACTCTGGAATTTCTCTATCGATCACGTACTCAAACAACTAGAACGTCTTCCTTTTTATACTCCTTTATGCCATCATACCCGTTGGCACTTTCCAAAGAAATTCCTCCAATCTACCCGTTGGACGGAATCAATCAAGAAGATCATTCGAGCTATTAAAGGAACCTGACGATAGCCCATCAATCCTGTTCGCCCATACAATCAGGATCTTGGTTTCCAAGAATAGAACATTCCAAGAATATTTCGTCGACCATCGAATCTTCAATTGATCTAGATACGAACAAAAGAATCCGTTATATTTATCCAACCAAGAGATCTTCTCCAGAGGATAGGATTAAATCCTCAACCATATACTTCGGCTCTGGATTTCCTTCGTCACTGGATCAGAAAGACTGTCAATGAGAATAGTCTTGAGTCTTGAGTCTTGAGTCTTGGGTCTTGGGTCTTGAGTCTTGAGTCTTGAGATCAGAGAGTCTTCAGACTTTAAACTAGACGGTCTGCAGATATCCAGACTAGACTGATAGAAATGTTTTGTCAGCTTCAAAATATTCTGGAAAGATTTCTCCAACAATCTCCCCCTTTTTTATGGTGACAAAACTTTCCTGTAGATTTGAACAACTTTGACCTACAAAAACATTTCTCAAGCAATATGGCTATCTCATAAAGATTAATAAAACAACCAGACTCTGCATCCACAGAAAATTGGTTAGCCTTTCATGAGTAATACCATATAGCAACACTTGATATAAATGCAAACAGTCAAGCATCTAAATCCACAGCCAATTCAGTCAAATTCAAGTTCACACCCAAGTTCACTCAAGTCATACTAAAAAACAAACATATTCAACCACAAAAACAAATTTAAAGTCAAAGTTTAAAGTTGGTTGGTTGGTTCAAATTTCTTCTCCCCCTTTTTGTCATCATTAAAAAAGGTGAGAAAGGAGTCAGGTCTGCTTGGGAATGCGCACGATCTGGAAATCTCTCATGGACTGGACTACGCCTTCTAGCCTTTTCAAGTCTTCCCTTAGTTGAGCTACCTCCTCTCCTTTGGCATTGGCTTGAAGTTGTAGAGCGAGGTATTTCATTTTGTCCTCCAAGGTAACCGAAGATGCTTGTCCAGCATTCTTTATGGCTTGAATTTCATAGTCTAGAGCATAGATTTGGCCCCGCATTTCCAGAAGAACATCAAGAATACGACGAAAATCTGCAGAATTGTCCGTCTGTGTACTTGCATTTACTTTCTCAGATGGAGTGAATGCAGACGATGGCGCTTCTGTATAGTCTTGCAGATTTGGTGTTGACGTATCGTGTCCTTCTTCAGGCAATTGAGAAGCCTGAAATTCTTCTAGATCTGCTGGAGATTGTCTTAGACCTTCACTATTGGCAGCATGAGGTGTGGACCTTTGCTCGCCAACTCCCCCTGTCTCTAGGACATCAAAAAGGGAAGAGTGATGATCATGCTCTTCTATATCTTGATTCCCCTTCTCTCCAGATTCAGCTGCAGACTTTTCTTTCTCTTCTTCTCCTTCTTCTTCAGCTTCTTTCTCCTTCTCTCGCTGCTCTTCTTCTTCTCTGTTATTGGCTTTCTCCTCTTCTTCTCTCTGTTTCTTCTGATGTTCTATCGATTGGGGAACAGAACGTCTGGTTCTTATCAAGGCAGTGATTGTGAGATTTTCCTCCTCATCTTCATCCTCCAAGATGAGAGTTCTCTTCTTTTTGGATGAGGCACCAATGGCCTCCTTCCCTTTTCTCTTTAAAGCAGACAGAACTGGAGTCTTCACTCTGAATTTCTCCATTGCCTTGGAAAGTTCTTGCAGACGCATCTTCGTTAACATCTTCAAACCTACCACCATCTTATCGCACGGTCGAACACAAAGTGTGTGTGGCGGTTCAATATTCATGTGTCTGAAGATCTTGGTCACCAGACCTGGGTAAGGCAATTGTCCCTTGTCCTTCGACATTGCTCTGTACATGTGAAAGAGAATAGTGTGAGGAAGAGAGAACTTCATCCCTGAGTTGATTGCGTACATCAATTTTGCCTCTGAATTAGACACATCAGTCTTTGATGTAAACTTGGGCCTGATGCAATTGATCACAATTTTGTGCAGCACGATATTGATGGCACGCATCCTTGAATAGATGATTTTTCCTTCTACATCTCTATCTTTGACAAGTTCTAATGAGGCACGAGCAACTGAGACTTTGATTGGTTGATAATGTCCTCGTTCAACTCCAATTATGTCCACCAACATGTCCACGTCTACCACATAGTCTTGGTCTCTAACACTGAATGATATTCTATTCGCATCTAAGAAGCTAAGATTCGAATAGAAGTATGCTGTTAATTGCGCATATCCATCTGTGGTATTAGTGCAAAAATATTCCAGTTGAAGCAGACTGAACTTCTCCCTTAAGTTCACATTAACAGCATCCAAGAAATCGAAATCAACACTCCTAGGGTTTATCACCCCTCGTTTCAGCAGTCTGAAGAACAGATTCTCCTGTTCCTTCGATTTAAACAATTCCATCATTTTTCCCTTCACCTTCGCAGCAACACCCATTCTAGGTTGAAAATCACTGAACATTTTATCATCATCGTTCCCATCAGTCGGATTTGGTCCCGACATACGAGGGTCACTTGGAATGTTCGCAAGTGCTTCCTCGGCCTTTCCCTTGAGAGCAATTCCCAAATCCTCCATTTTTCTCAGATAGATATACTCATTCCCATAATTCTTATCTTTGAGAAAATCATCCACGTAGTTCAACAGAGTTCCTGTACTTTTCAACGCACGGTAGAGTTTGTAAATATAAGAGGGTTTTTGGACTCTTACAGGGTCTGCGTCCTCGATTATCTCTTCCTCCGGTTGTTGACCCGCAACTTGTGGGGTAGATGGCGTTGAGTGACGTGGTGAAGAGTGAATCGGGCTCTGTTGCTGACTTGATAATTCTTCCTCTTCGGTGAGATCAAAATGGGTAGGACCCTCCTTCATTCTCTATGGTCCCTTGTTCGCGATTCTTGAAGACTTCCTCGAAGAAGACATCCTTTCTTGTCGCTGAAAGATTCCTTTACTTGCTTTCCCAAGAAAAGATGACAACTTTCTCGAAGATGAACACGAAGTAGAAATCGGATTGGGAGGAGAATGCTTTTTAGGGTTTTGAAGATTGGGTGAAAAAGAAAACTGTATATATAACTCAGTTTTGAAAAAGGGAAGTTCAATCGGCACAAGGAAAGTGTACGAACACTTCTTTTTAAAATCATTAACTGCCAAAATTAATCCTTTCGAAAAGACAAGATTTCGATTTTCACGGAGACTATAAAATAACTGAACGAAAGATCGTACCTTTTCGAGTTTAGATAAAATAGCAACTTACAGTCTATATCCATGAATGTTTGAGTATGGGGATTTAGAGTCTGAGAGATTAGAGTCTGAGGGTTGGTGAGTCTCTAGACTTTAACTTCTTCAAGCTTCAAAATATTGAGTCTGGAACGGATAAAATCGAATTGATTTCTCTCCAAAGGCTTTGTGAATATATTCGCTAGTTAACCTTTTGAATCAACAAATTGAATCGAGATTTCTCCATTTTGAATATGATCTCTAATGAAGTGATGTCGAATCTCTATATGCTTTGTTCTTGAATGAAGAATTGGATTTTTGGTGAGATTGATTGCGCTGGTGTTGTCACATTTGATTTCTGTGCATGAGTCTTCAATCCCAAAGTCTTGTAGCTGTTGTTTTATCTATAGAATTTGCGAACAGCAGCTTCCAAGGGCTACATACTCTGCTTCTGTTGTTGAGAAAGCTACAGTGCTTTGTTTCCTTGAAGACCAAGACACTGTCCTGCTTTCAAGCAATTGGCAAGTTCCCGAAGTACTCTTTCTATCAACTCTACAGCCAGCCAGATCTGCGTCTGAATATCCCAGAAGATTAAAGTCTCCCTTCTTAGGATACCAAAGACCAATGCTTGAAGATGAAGCAACGTATTTAATAATACGTTTTGCAGCACTGAGATGGGATTCTCTAGGATCTGATTGAAACCTAGCACAGATGCAAACACTCAACAAAATGTCAGGTCTAGAAGCAGTAAGATAAAGAAGTGAACCAATGATGCTTCTGTACAGCTTTTGATCAACTTTCTTCCCTTCTTCATCTTTGTCTATCTTCAAAGAACTTGGCATTGGTATATTAGTATTTTTGCAATTTTCCAATCCAAACATTTTGACAAGATCATTAGCATATTTTTCTTGGTAAATGAAAGTTCCTTCCTTCAATTGCTTTACTTGAAGACCAAGAAAGAATGTTAATTCTCCCATCATACTCATTTCAAACTCATCCTGCATAGACTTAGAAAATTTCTTGCATAGACTTTCATTAGAGGATTCAAAAATAATATCATCCACATATATTTGAACAAGTAAAAAGCTTTTGATTTCCTTTTTGATGAATAAAGTAGTATCTACTTTACCTTTGACAAAACCATTCTGTAATAAGAACTTACTCAGTCTGTCGTATCAAGCTCGAGGTGCTTGCTTTAAACTATACAAGGCCTTTTTTAGTCTGAAGACTGAGTCTGGCTTCTTTGGGTCTTCAAACCCAGGTGGTTATTCCACATAAACTTCCTCTTGGATAAATCCATTTAGGAATGCACTTTTGACGTCCATTTGGAATAACCTGAAATTTTTGTAACAAGCAAACGCAAGTAATAGACGAATAGCTTCTAACCTTGTTACAAGAGCGTAAGTCTCATCATAGTCTATTCCTTCTTCTTGCGTATATCCTTTGGCCACGAGTCTTGCTTTATTTCGTACGACTTTACCTTTTTCATTCATCTTGTTTCTGAACATCCAATTGGCTCCAATAACAGTTTTACCTTTTGGTTTAGATGTCAATTCCCAGACATCATTAATGTTGAACTGTCTGAGCTCTTCTTGCATGGCTTCGATCCAGCTTTCATCAGATAAAGCTTCTTCTATGCTTTTTGGTTCAATTTCAGAAATGAGAGCCACAGCACTAGACTCTTCACGTCTTTTGGATCTGGTTCGAATTCCTTCATTAATTTCGCCGATAATGAGATCTTTGGGATGACTGGACTTATGCTTCCAGTTACTGGTTGATTTATCTAGATGATGATCTATTTTTTATTTGAATCTTCATGAACATCTTGATGCTGGTCTTCCAGAGTCTGAGACATTTCTTGAGTTGTGAGCTTTGGAAGGTCTGGAGCAGATTCAGACTCTTCATACTGAGTCTGACTGGATTCATCTTGCGTAGAGTCTTGAAATTTGACATTCATTGACTCCTCCACCGACTGGCTCTTCTTGTTATAGACTATGTAGGCTTTGCTTGATGTAGAATATCTAAGGAAGATGCCTTCATCTAATCTTTCTTCAAACTTACCAACTTGATCCTTTGCATTTTTCAATATAAAGCATTTGCAACCGAACACATGAAAGTATGAAACAATGGGCTTCTTACCTTTGAATAATTCATAAGGGGTTTTTTTTTAGAATAGGTCTTAAGAAGACTCTATTGATAATATAGCATGCTGTTGAAACAGCTTCAACCTAAAATCGTGAAGAGATTTTACTTTCAATTAAAAGAGTTCTAGCCATTTCTTGAAGAAATATATTCTTTCTTTCCATAACTCCATTTTGCTGAGGAGTATATGGAGAGGAGAACACATGCTTAAATCCAGATTCATCACACAATTTTGTAAAATCTTGATTTTCAAATTTACCTCCATGATCTGTTCTTATACTAGAGATAACACATCATTTTTCATTTTGAACCTTTTTAGCAAATTTTTCAAAATACGATAAGGTTTCTAACTTACTTGCAAGGAAATATACCCAAGTAAAGTGGGAGTAATCATCCACAATTACTAGGCAATATTTCTTACCTCCAATACTCTGGGTTCTGGTTGGTCCAAAGAGATCCATATGCAACAACTGTAGTACATGATTAGTAGAGACATGATTTATTGGCTTAAATGAATTTCTTACCTACTTTTCCAGAATACATGGTGTGCATGGATCGGACTTTTGGTATGGTAATTTGGGTAGACCTCAAACAATATGTTTTATTAATTATGCTGCTTTGATGAGATTTTGGCTAATTGCTTCATATTGACATGACCAAGCTTTCTGTGCCATAAGCTTGCTTCATCTTGAATTGAGATTAGGCATTGTGATTCATTTAATTTTATGTCTAAGAGGTAGATATTTCCATGTCTTCGACCCATGAAAGACTGAGTAGAGTCTTTACTGATTCCAGAGCAAATTCCTTCTTGAAAGGAGATCTTGAAACCAGTATCACACAATTGGCTAATGCTGAGAAGGTTATAGTTGAGTCTTTCCACTAGAGAAACATTGCTTATTATGAGATTTCCAATTTTCACAGTTCCAAATCCCACAATGCTTCCTTTGCCGTTTCCTCCAAATGAAACATTTCCACCGTTTACTTGAACAAGCTTTATGAAGCACTTTGAGTCTCCTGTCATGTGTCTTGAACATCCGCTGTCAAGATACCACTTTACCTTTTTCTTGACGGAGACCTGCATTTAAAAGAGAGTCTCAAGCTTTCTTTGGTACCCAAATTTTCTTGGGTCCTTTGGTGTTAGTAGGATAAACATTATTAGGTCATACTTTCTTAACAGGGTTCCAAACCATTGGACACTCTTTTTCAAAGTGATCCTGACTGTTACACTTTGAACACCTTAGAGCATTTCGACCTACAGACTTTACAAAAACTTTCTTGAAATGATTTTTGTAAGCCTTTCTCGACAGTTTTTTCTTAATTCTTTCTTTTACTTTAGGAAAATCAATCAAGGGAATTGTTTCTGCTGTCATGCCTAGACCAGACTTATTGAAGTAGGGTCTTTGAACCGAAAGAACTTTTTCAAGTTTTTCGGATCCTATCGAAAATTTCTTTGAAATATTTGATAAGTCAGTTTTTAAAAAAATATTTTCTTTCAAAAGATTATCTTCTTTTTCTTTAAGAGTAGAAACATTCAAGTCTAAACTTTTAACTCTTTCTTCTAAAATGTTTTCCTTTTGTTTTAGAGCTGAGTTTTCCTTTTTAAGTTCGGAAATTCTTTTGAGAGAAGTTTTAAGACTAAAACACAGTTCATCAATGTATTTAGAGACTTTGACAGGAATTTTAAAATTACTTACCTCAAATTCACTGTTTGAGTCTGATCCAGAATCTGAGTCTGAGTCTGAATGTGCCATCAGACATATGTTGGCATATTCATTATCACTTTCTTCACATTCTATATCACTCCAGGTTTCGGCTTTGAGAGCCTTTCAAAACTTCTCAGCTTTTCCTCTTTTCTTCTTCAGAAGAGGACAGTTGGGTCTGATGTGTCCCTTTTTCTTACATTCGAAGCAGACTACATCTTTGTTTGGTTCTTCATCATCAACAGACTTGGTCTGCTGTCTTTGGAAACTTTGTTTCTTTAAGTTGAACCTTCTTCCTTTTCTATTCATTTTTCTGAACCTTCTTATCATGAGAGCAAGCTCCTCATCGTCCATATTATCTTCAGAATCTGTATCATCATAATCATCATTTGATTTTAATGCAATGGATTTCTTACCTCTTGGATCTTCGTCTTCATTAATTCTTTCCACTTCATAAGACTGAAGAGTTCCAATCAGCTCGTCGACAGATAGAGGCATAATTCTTTGCGTCTCTCTTATTGAAGTCTTTATATGATTCCAATCCTTGGAGAGTCCACGCAGTAGTTTGTTCACCTTCATGGGATCAGAAATTTTTTGTCCTTAGTTCTCAAGACCATTGACAATATCTGTAAAACGACTAAACATGTCAGTTATAGATTCTCCTGGTTTCATTTTGAAGGCTTCATATTGACCGAGGAGAATGTTGATTCTGGCCTCTTTCACTCGATTTGTTCCTTCATAGGTGATATGTAATCTGTCCCATACTTCTTTTACTGTAACACAAGAAGATATTCTGTTATATTCAATTGGAGACAAGGCACAATATAAAGAGTAAATTACTTTTGCATTGAATGCTTGTCTCTTGTTTATCTCTTCCTGAATCATTCCGCTGGTCTCAACAATTTCTTTCCCTCTTTCAGAGACTGATGCAGCAGTAGGAGTGATTCCTCTTTCCACAACGTCCCATTCCACAGGATCCTTTGATCGTAGAAAAGCTTTCATCTTGTTCTTCCAGATGTTGTAATCCTTTCCATCAAAGTAGGGTGGTCTGGTATTGCTTTGCCCTTCCACCAACCCTAGTGCTAGCATACTAGTCATGGATCTTTTACTCTGAAGTAAAACACTTCAAATAAAGTAAGAACACGAGCTCTAATATCAATTGATATAGCTAGTACAAGTACCTAGAGGGGGTGAATAGGTATATAAAAGATTTTTCTTGATAATCGCGCAATACTTAGATAGTTGAAGGATTTGCAACAAATGATAATCAACGTAAGACTGAGTAAAGGAAAGAGAGAATTGAACACGCGGTTTATAGTGGTTTTGCTTGATTCAAGCCTACGTCCACTCTTCTGCACTGACAGCCAATTGGCTGGATTCTACTATGAACAAAGAAATGTTACAGTATTGATCTTCCTTGATTTCTAGGTGTAGATGATCTACCACACTCGCTCAAGGTATCACCAAGTATAGACACTCTCTGTGTATACAATTTCGCTCAGAATGAATCGACTAATAATCAAGGTGCTTCAGACTCTGGAATTTCTCTATCGATCACGTACTCAAACAATTAGAACGTCTTCCTTTTTATACTCCTTTATGCCATCATACCCGTTGGCACTTTCCAAAGGAATTCCTCCAATCTACTCGTTGGACGGAATCAATCAAGAAGATCATTCGAGCTATTAAAGGAACCTGATGATAGCCCATCAATCATGTTCGCCCATACAATCAGGATCTTGGTTTCCAAGAATAGAACATTCCAAGAATATTTCGTCGACCATCGGATCTTCAATTGATCTAGATACAAACAAAAGAATCCGTTATATTTATCCAACCAAGAGATCTTCTCCAGAGGATATGATTAAATCCTCAACCATATACTTCGGCTCTGGATTTCCTTCGTCACTGGATCAGAAAGACTGTCAATGAGAATAGTCTTGAGTCTTGAGTCTTGAGTCTTGGGTCTTGGGTCTTGAGTCTTTAAACTAGATGGTCTGCAGATATCCAGACTAGACTGATAGAAATGTTTTGTCAGCTTCAAAATATTCTGGAAAGATTTCTCCAACACATTGGACCTTGCCTAGCTGGTCACCGAGCACAACGATGGCCAGCAACTAACTACATGATGAAGAAGAGAAAAAAGAAAAAGAAAAAAGAGAAAAATATGATAAAAGTATTAAAAAATTAAAAGAAATAAAAGAATGTAAGAATCTTACCAAACGCATTTCTATTTTCAAGAATATAAATTTTGGACAGTTACCAAGCGCATTTTTTTGCTCAGAAATTATTCTCGGGAATGGAATAAAAAAACCATTTTTAATAAAAAAATTATTATCGGGAACAAAATCGTTACCAAACGTGCCCTTAAAATTCAAAAATGATAATAAACTTAATGAACAGAATTCTATTTTAAAATAATAATAATAATAATAAGCATTTATGTACAATTTCTCTCTCTGTAGTTTAATCTCCAATCAGCATGCTATATGTGCCATAAAGATAAAATTATCTGGAAATTTTTCAATGATATAATGGCGAGAAAGACGATTACCAGTTTGAAATGAAATGATAAAGGAAATAATCAAAAGTAAGGAATTAAAAGCAAACCAATAAAACAATTTCTGCAAACCTCTATAATCATCAACGGCTCAGTACAATGAGATTGATTTTGAGAAGCCCGATGACAATTAATTAGGCAAACACCGATTTGCATTTAATTTTCCTTTTGTCCCATACATTCCTCTCCACAAGAAGATAATTTAGTATTTTGCTTCAATTGCAAATGCGATCTCCTGTGCTCTTGAGCGACTTAAAACTTCTTGCAACCTCCAGTGCATGAATTCACGCAAGCTTTGACTTTTTTGGAGTCTGCAACGAAGGAAGGCACATAAAACCCATGTTATACATTTCAGAATATTGAATTATAATGAAAGTAGATAATTACTGTCGAGAACAGCTTTGAATGATGTAGAGACGTCAGAACACGGATCATGAGTGATTTCCAATGCGATATCTTTGAGCATGGGTAGACCATCTACCCATGGTCAAATAATTCATTGGCATTTACTCTATGGTCCATATAAATGAGAACAATCGATAATTCACAATTTCAAAAGCACGTGCTTTTAAACCTGAGTAATTGCCTATCACAATTGATGAATGAACAAAAACAAACATTTCTTTTCTTTTCTTTTTAGAGTATATAAAAGGAAATGAATTACAAATTATCTATCAAAACATGTTTTTTATTTAAAAGGTGAAGGTTTTGCTTTCGTACCAAGACGCGAGTCGAAACATTTGGACACCACGCATTCAAGGTTGCATTGGCCTTCGAGTGTCTCAACCTTCGTAGCCCCACATTGCCGGAGACACAAATGATAGCATATCTCTTCATTGGGGACCCCGAGACAATCGAGCCCGCACTTGACCTTACACCAGGCGTTTTGTGTCTCGGCTGCCGATGCCTCCAATGCCATCATGGCCACCAGCATCAACACCATTATTGTAGTAAAACTTTTGAAAGTCATGTTTGCTTTGTTTTCAATCGAGTGATGATTCAGAGTCTTTTTGCTGTATTTTTGGTGAATGCGTGAAGTGATTCAGTCTTTTTGCTGTATGTTATTGTCACGTAGGAGAGAGAAAATATTTTTAAAAATTACATCAGCATTTTTCATTAGCTAAGTTAAACCAAGACTCAATTACATCAATCTGACAAGTTTTAGAATTTGATTGTATTTTTTATAAATTTTATAATTCAATTATATTTTTATAATAATTTTTAGGACTTCTAGTATAATCTAATATCATGTTTGCCACATTTTCTATGTGGGGGATACACAGAGTCCAGACTGCAAAATAAATATCGCATTTAGCAAACCAAGATTTTCATTGGCTTCGCGGCGGGGGTAGCCCTAGTATGATTGCTCGTCTGGGTTCTTCTCTCCTCTTACATGTACGACAATGGATTCTAATTAGTTAAAACAATAAGAAACAAAACTATGATTTCGCTATATACTAGGACGTATGCTAAAGAATAAATCAATAGTGAACCCGTTTAAAAACATATTTATATAAGGAAACTCAAATTATTACGATTTATTAGTTATAATTAAAAATTCATTCTTGTATCATGATATGACTTGTCTTTCGTGAAATTATCTTTCAAATTTCATTAGTCTTAACATACCATATAAATCTCACTCAACATCATCAAAATCTTTGTTTTGAATATGATATTCAAAGACCCTTCTTCTTTGAGTATTCTTATTTTGTAATCTTATAATTAAAGATATCATATACTCCTTTTTCTTTTGCTAGAAATGAACTTTTCAATTCAAAAAATGAATTACAAACCGGTTGCAGTACCTACATTGAAACGATCAATAAAAAAGACTACTTATACAATATTTTTAACATTAGATGGGAGACCGTGGATCAAAGAAGAAGACGCGGTTCCCATTTGATTAAAAGCCTAATTTGCAAATGCATGAGTAGCTTCATCATCAGGTCTACAAACGTAGGCCAAATTCCAAATCGGATTGTGTTGAAGTAGGAAGCAAGAATCTATGGCAAAAGGCTGAATACTCCAATGGCAAGGACCCTCTTTTTCAATGGCATTATTTTGGGATTTGTGGTCATAGAAATATTGATACCTAAGTTTTGGTAACACATATATTGCAAAGAAAAGTTAGGGATCAACCCTGACCCCTAAACAAAAGAAAAAGTAAATCGCATATAATTATGAGGAGCATTTTTCATTGTTAAGCTTATATTGCATTGCAATTCTTGCCCTTGCTTGATCTGGCGAGGGTGGCCCTGGCCAAGCCAATGAGGCCAACGATAAATGGCAAGAAAGACAATACACTTGACAGAGGTGAGTCATTTTAAGAAGTGCTATGACAATTAATTAGCTAGACCATGATTTCTGAGCAAAGTAACGTGCACTTTGAATCTTGTATTCCTTTTGTCCAATACAAATTATTTCTATAAAAAGTACACGATCTATTATTTCGCTTTACTTGCGAATACGGTCCGCCAAACTCTTGAGGGGCTTAAGATTGCTTGCAATTTTTCGAGCATGAATTCACACAGCCTTCGATTTTCTTGGCGTCTGCAACAAAAGAAAGTACATAAAGACCCATTTAATACATTTCCAAATACTGAAATACAACAAAAACGATAATTAAAAGAATTTTTGTTTGGTATAATTTTCCCAAAGTCGACAAGTAATCAATATCCACCTACACTAAGTAGGTCATTTTGCTAGTTTTTCATCGCTGTTGTCTATCGGAAAATGGGACTAGCAATTTTTTTTCCATGGTCGAGTAACATAAGGTCTATGCTTTTAAAAACTAGAATTCATTAAGACCTCAATCATGGTCATTGGCTATTCAAAGCTTGGAAAAAAGACTCCAAAGTCAGATATGGAGGTTTTGATGTTTGAAAAAATTATAATATGGTGTATTAAAGAATATGTAGATGAAGCCCATCCACACCATTAACCATGCGAAACCCATATAATTAATAATATGGCAATCCACTGGATTGATAATTCAAATGATATTGATCTTTATGATTTACAAACCACGTAATAACTTCTCCTCAATGCCCAGACTTAGCACAGAAACTGAAGGACCAATTCCATGAAATAATGTAAGAAAAAATTTAGAGTTTCTTGGTAACAAGGATGGGAAACTAATTTCAATCCAGGCAAACAAAAGCAAAATTCCTTGAAAAACGCAGGCATTTTCTGGAAAAATCAAGTCATCTGCAAAGCAAATGGATCCTAAACGTACGAAACAATTGAAATGATAGATTTTTATTTCATAAAACGGCAGTAAAAATCTCTTAGCTTTTGCAAGCAGTCTAACTTATGATCGAACAAAAGTTGTAGGTTTTAGCCTGTCACAATTGATGAATGGAGAAAAACAGGCATCCTTTTTCTATTTAAAAGGTGAAGGTTTTGTTTTCATACCAGGACGCCTGTCAGCACACTTGGACACCAGGCAATCGAGGTTGCATTGGCTTTCGGGTGTCTCGGCCTCCTCCGATGCACCCACACAATTCTTGTAGCATGCGAGATAGCAGGCGTCTGGTTTAGGAAGCACGCCACAAGACGTCAAGCAATTGGCCTTACAAAAGATCGATTTCGCTTATTGCACCTCGGCGGCGGATGCCTGCAATTCGACCGTGGCCACCAGCATCAGCACCGCGAGTTTAGCACAACTCTTGACATCCATGTCTTGTCTTCTTTTTTTTTCAAATGAGTAAACGATTCGTTGTCTATTTGCTGTATTTGGGTATAAGAGTGATGTGATTCTACTGTTTATATCGATGTAGGGAGAATCTTCATTTGTTTATATTATAATTTGGTTTCGACACTTATTCATCGGATATTATTGATGTTGTATAAAGAGGAAATTGTGTCCATCTTTATCAAACAAGTAATTTGACCATATAAATTTAGTTAATGCTTTATCTATCAATATTTTTTACGAATTTGGGATGGAGGGAGTTTTATTTGAGGATTTGATTCTCCTAGTAATCAACTCAAAGGAGAAAGATATCTGCTCACCTCCCAAATAAGACTTGATAAACCTGCGGACTATGGATTGTTATTTCCAAGTTGGGATTTTCTTTTCTTGTGGGGCTACTAAGACTTCCTGTTTTGACTAACTCCCCCATTTTTTTCCTAAGGAGACAAAATTGCCTATAAAAATCCAATCGAAATTTAAAATAGTGGACCTAATTTAATTTTTTTTTCCTTGTTTTTCCGTTTTTGCTTTTTCTAGGTAGATTCTCATTGCCATAGTTAAGAGGTGACATTCTTGAAAAAATTACTAGAAAAGTCCTAAATCTATTGCAACTTTTCCAATTTATTCCTAAACCATTTTTTTTTTTTGCTAATTCAATCATAAATCTTGTACAGTTGTATCAATTCAATACATTCGACCAATTTTGGCTAGCCTATGCCGACAGAGATGTCAACCTACATGCTAATGTTGACATTGACAAATTTTAATAATATTTTATTTTTCGAAAAATTTATTTATTTTTTCTCTTTCTCTTTCTCTTCTTCCTTCTTTTTCCTCTTTTCCTCATAGTGGCCCGTGAGACTTCAACTTGGATCACAGCCCTTGCCCAGCCTCGCCCAAATCTAAGCAAACTAGCCTCGCCATGGCTGGTTTGAACAATGCTTAATAATTTTTTTCAATTTTTTTTTAAATTCATACGAACTGGACTATCTAGAACTAATTATGATAATTTAAGCTAGAAATGGTTGATAAAATCACTCAAATAAAGATTTGTAAGTTCATATAAGAATTGGTAAGTTGAAGGGTCAATAAGAAAAAGGATAATCATTTCATAAAACTGTTGATAAGTTATCAATAAATTATCGAAAAGTCAAGTGATCAACAATTCTATAGCTTATCATTACTTCGCGGCTTGGCAAGTCAAATTGCAACTCACTTGTCAACCTTATAACAGCAAGAGCACAATCATGGGCACAACATTTCCTATCATTTGCGAGCTGCCTACGGACACATCGCCAACTCTTTCATTTTAATATGCATGCGGAAACAATTAAAAGATCCCCAGACAACAACAATATGGGATTGAAAAACAGGGCCACAAATTTTCAAATTTTAAAACAAGCCTTTTATAAATAAATGGGTCTATTTACAATGCCAGGCTGTTTAAAAAAATATCGGCTTAACAAAAAGGGAACTATCCTATGACCCTATAATCAGACATGTTCGCCTATTCTTCGGTCTCCACCTTCCACAGACTCCGAGGCTTCTGGTCCTCCACCAACACTATATAAGGACCTGAAAATGGTTATACAATAACCAATGAAACAATGTCTAAGCGAGTTTTACCTCATAAGACCCAATTAGGAAGAAAATATACCCGTAGGACTGCCTAAGCACAAACATGAGTTGGAGGTCTTACATTTGCCTATATTCCTTCCTACAAGTCAGTATATCTCATAGATACACAAATCACATCAACCAATCAATTTAATCAATTGGATTGAACTATCGATCAATCGACTCAGTCAATTACATGTCATCACGACCTCCCTCTAGTCGACCAAATCAATACTATCTAATAAGTCCGATCATATCATGACTGCTCACTCTAAATTGATATATAGATAGTATAGCTCACACTAAGCTGATAAATAGTGTACTGCTCTCACTAAGCTGACATATCGAACCATTGGGTTGATATAGCACACTAATAATGTTCCATCTAAGCTGATAATATTGATTTCGCTAAGCTGATAAGATATATTGCTCGCAATCTAAGTTGACATATTGCCCGCAGGCTGATATAATATACCATCCCGAACCATACAATCAATTCAATTTATCATTTTTATCATACCCAATAAAATACACGTGTGTGGGTACATGATCGACCTTAGCCAAATTACAAGATTTTCACTTTTGAACCTCCCACCATTTTCAGCAGTCCCAAAATAGATTTTTGGCGCTGTAAACCAATGCCTTGTAATTTTCCAATTAATTACCAAAATTATTAAAATTTGGGATAAATACACATAACCACCAATCACACTCAAATTGCACAACCAGGTACTCAATTAAATAAACAAGATGCACCACTGCAATCAGCACAAAATTCCGTTCACCAACTATCCCAGTCTAATTTTTGAAAAATAATTAATTAATTACGGAAAATAATAAATAAATGCCATAAATACGACTTAGGCCCGGAAAAGTCTAATTGGAAGCCAAGACAAGCCTCGAAAATTTCCGAACTACTTCAACTAAATACTAGAGCTTGTCTAGGCTCTAATTACACTAAACTATCCATCTAACATACATTGACAATTAATTAAATTACTAATCTAATCTAACTAACCACATAATTCAAGCTTAGCCTAAAATAATCAACCCTTAAGCATAATTAACTTACTAAGCAAAGATTAATGAGTTAAACTCATTTGATTTGCGATCCGCTCGGACCAAAACAGCAGGGACGCAATGGCGGCAAATACCCGAACTTTCGATGGCATCAACGAGCACTTGGACCGGGCCAAAAAGGCCTTGCAAGCCCACAGCAAACACTGGGCTTGGTCCTGGGCTTGGGTTACTTCACGGGCTTCAAGTGGACTGGGCCGAACTCCAATAACAGGCTGAAAATGGGCTAAACTGAACTTGCGGGTTGGGCTGCTGCAGGCTAAACTTGTTGGCTTCAAATGGGCTTGACCAAAACTAAAGATGGGCTGGAATTCACGTGGGCTGCTGCTGTGCTCGGGGATTTACTGGATTAGGCCTGCAGATGCTGCCGTTGGGCTGACTTGCATGGGCTCGTGGGCTAAGCAACCCGAAGTAGCGAAGGAGGAGCAACTTTGGTGGGCACGTGCAACAAGAGGTCTTCGAGGCAGCTGCTTTGGTGGACGTTGCTAGAGACGGTGGCAGCTAGCGCATGCTGGCTCTGCAAGGGTCAACAATGGGGCTTCAGTGGAGCTAGAGTTGACCGGGCATGCTGGCAGCGGAGAAAACGGAGCGGAGAGAGGGCGATTGTGGGCTTGTCGCTATGGACCTGAGATGTGAGGCTGAAGAGCTACTTCGGTGGGAATTCTTTGATGGGATGGCAACTGCAGCAACTTCGAATGTGGGCAGCTGGCAGTGGAAGAGAAGACAAAAACTAGTGGAGCTTGACTCGATGGAAAGCACCGAAGATGGAGGGGAAATGATGAGGGAGCAGCGTCAACGCCGCTTGGGGGAAGGAGCTTCAACGAAGGGGAATCAATGGAAGACATTGGCAAAGGCAACTGGCTCGGTGAGAAGAAAATGAAATCAAAGCCGAAGAAGAAGAGTGAAAGTAAAAGGTGTGAAGGGGAAGGTCGGCTGCTTGGCGTGCGACGGAAGGGATGGAATAAAAGTCAAGAAAAATATCTTCACCATTAATATGTTGTCCCCCAAAAGCCTCCATACTTATCCCTATGGTCCCCCAATTCTTTTCTTCTTTTTTTTTTTGGTGCTAGAGGAACCGCTTTGGCCAACAGCTGCCACGTAAACCCCCAGGTGTCGCTAGCGGGGAAACCACCACCCCTGCGCCACGCATCAATCACCTAATAGCCCGCCAGCCTTCTTGCAACTTGTGTTGCAAGGGCTTCGAACTCCTGACATTCCCTCAAAAGATTGAAGCCTACCCAGCGGAGCCACCACGGCTGGTGGTATGGTCCCCTAATTCTTTCTAGCACTATAATTCCCAAAATTATCCAATTTAAAGCCAAATGTTGCGGCCCCCATGCCTAGATCTGAATTCACTCATTTTTGTCCTTCAATTTCTTCTCTAAATTCCCCAAATCAACATCCAAATTTTCCGAGGAAAAAGCCCATACAGTTTTCTGCAAGTCCCCTTCGCCAAATAGCTCAGTAAGGAGGCCAAAAATCCCTTCAATTTGGCCCATCCAAATTTCCGTTAATTTTCAAATCGTCCAAAACGATTTTTTGTAAAAATCCCGAACTCACCGAAAAATTCTTCGAAGCATGAGTTGACGTTCTTAAAATAAATCGTGACATAACAGAACTTTCAATTTCTAAAATCGAGTTCAAATTCGCGATTAATTTCAATCAAACATGATTTTAGTGTGACCTAACCTACCGGGTAGCTTTCTGGACTTTTTTGTGCAATTGACCTATGGTTTATTTTCTTCAAGCCACAATGTACCACTTTGATGTATCAGCAACTCTCGGTGGTCGTGAAAATCTTGAGATTTCAATTACGGGCACAGGATACCCAAAATGATAGAAAATCGGTCTAGTGCCGATCAACGAGAATCTCGAAATCAGGTGGAATCGCCCACACATTGATCACACATCTTAGTTTAATCGACATATCCCTTATCTCTAATTAATTTTGACAATGCCATAATAACCATTACAGATTAGCATAGTCAAACAGTCAATTTCTGGTTGAATTCTCTAGTCTATTGCGTTTAAAATCCCTTAATGGCTTCACCTGATAAGCAAGTTATCTCATGAGTGGCTATCTCAAAGAAAAGCACTATAGTCGCGTCAATGAAAGACCCAACTTATCCAATCGAAATCAAAACCTGAAAATCAAGATGTCACAATAAAGCTCTCACTAGCCATTAGCAAGGGTTAGGGGTGAGCATGGTTTCAAGATAAAACTTGGAACCAAAGAATTGAACCAATGGGAACCTATCCAATTTCAAGTTTCAAGGTATGTAGAATAGGTTCTATATCCAGAAATTGAGAAACCTATTTCAACGAGTAAGTTCTAGGTTGTAGGTATTTAACCCAAAACAAGATTTTGTGTTTTTTTTTTTTTAATCTATGTCGTCGCGCGATCTTGCAATATTTCATGTTGTCCGATGATAAGTGTATAATTTGAAACCACTAATTTGAACTTCCATTTTATAACTAAGATTTCTACTTTATTAATGCTTAATATTCTTCGTGTGTCTAAAAAGAAGGAGTGGTCCGTGAATTATAGCAACAAATAGTGGTCATTAAAAGTGATTAATTGCAATCATTCAATTAATGATACAAATGGAACCTACATAGAACCCGAAACTTGCGACATGATAGGTTTTAGGTTCTACGGTATCTAAGATAAGTATTGGATTCTAAAAATTAAAGAACCTGTTCCAACGAATAATTTTCAAGTTCTAGATAGAACCTGTACAAAACCTAGAACCCGAAACCACTCACTCCTAGCAAGGGTTGCAACTCTCGCCTAGCCTTGAGCACATCTGGGCATAGCCACCTCACTCACGGCCCCTAGGCCTCGCCCAAATTTGGGCAAAGGTCATGACCCTCCCCAGCCATTGTGGGGAACAAAAGGAAAGGAATAAGAGAAAAAAATAAAAATAAAAATAAAAGGAAAGATAAAGGAATTCAAACTATAAAATGTTATTGTAATTATTCATATCAGAGTCGATCGAATGACTGGTGCTCACGTTAGCGCCGGTTGATTGAAATTGACTGGATTGATTGATTTGGTACAATTGCAAACAGTTTATAAATGAATTAGCCATATATATATATATATGACTAAATTGGTACAGTCGCAATAAGTTTAGAACTTTTATGGTAATTCTTCCTAAAAACAAAACTACAATGACTTCTTTTGGCAATTAAGAAGTTTTGAGGATTATTATAATGGTGTAGGAGACTTCATTGTACACCTCATACGTGAGAATGCAAAGTCCCATTTAAATTCAAAAAGATATCCATCCATTTTTAATTGGTTATGATATGGATCCTATGGAAATGTAGATAGGGGCATGTCTGGAGGAATATATACTCCATATGGACATTACTTGTGTGGTTGTAAATGTAATGTTCATATCTATAATCTTAATGGAAGAAGTTTCCTCGAAAAACTCAACACCTATGTAATCTTGCTGCATAGTTTCTACATTGACCGAATCACCATCCCTCATATATGTGACGCGGGCTTGGTGAACCAAAGAAAATTATTTAGGGAAACCCTGTTGCACCTGCCAAGCGGAACATCCCATTTTCTATTACGATTTCGTAAATCCATCTAAATTTGCCTGGCATTACTCATGAAAATGGCACTAATAGCGTAAGGTCCATTGTTCAGGGCTTCTGTAGGTGCTAACAGGAGTAAAAGAAGTCGATATGGATAATAGCACGTGCTATCTCTACCTAGATTGCAAAGAAGCACAGTTGCATACAGAATGAGATTCAGATTGGATTAATATATGAACATCCATCGTTATGCTTCTTACCTTATTGAAAGAGACATTATTAGTCATTGCCATATAGGGTAGACAACATTAGTATCAGCTTTTTTATACTTGGATACATTTTTTCCGCCTTAATTAGGGTTGAGAACTCCGTTCGAAAGGCCCAGTGGCGGAGAAACCATAGAAGGCTGAATACCTCAGTCGACTTTTAAACATCGTCAGGCTTGCAGGGTCGTTGACGGTCCGAACTTGAGCGCTCTCGATGTAGGTCGAGCTATCGAAAGAGGTCCCTCTACATGGATTTCATGTTGGGGCATTTTGAAGCAACTTGCATGCCAACGTCTCATTTTCCAATTCTTTATCAGAAGAAAAAGGAAAGGACAACTAGCTTAGAGAATAGGGCAACGTCACCCAAACTTTTCTGGTTTTAATATTTATTCTGACCTACATCTTCTTAGAGTTGGGACAGGAAAGAAAGGAAAATCGTGGCACGACGAACGCCAAAATGGGGAAGTCTGGACGAAGACTTAGCGCGTTAGTTGAAAGGCAGAGCAATAAAAGCTGGGTCTGCTCTACTCTCAAGAATCGCTTTCTACTATGAGGAGCCTTTCCCTTCTCTGTAGGTCGGTAAACCTCAATCAGTTTCTTTTTTCGGTGAACAGTGCCGTGGGGACTGCAAAATCTCGACCCATTATGTTGACCCAAGGAGAAGGATGCAAAAAGCCGCGTCCATTGCATCCATGCCATGGCTCCCTTTCTTTTAAGAAGAAGTTTACTTTTCGTTTTTGCCGCCATGCCCTTCCTTGTTGGCCATCGGTCACTTGGAGTGGCATGGGCAAAGCTAAATTCGCAGCAACTATGGCTGCTTCCACAGCCTTTTAGGCGATTGGTCAAAATTAATCCTGATAGAGAACTGTAAGATTTTAGAACGAAGATTAACAGTGGCGGGCTCGTCTGACTTTCCCTTCTTTGTCGGCCAGAATTTTTGGGAACAGAAAACAAGGAAACTAAACTAACTACCGCTAGTGCTTCCTTCTTCCTCATGTGTGCAGTGTGCTTGATAGCAGAAGCAAAAACTCGGGTTGGCATGCATCAAAGAACGGTTCTTGATATCTGACGAATACCGTCTCTAACAACACTCCATTCAATATCCTCCTGACGTCCTGAATCTCACACCGATCGCCCTCGATGATACATTGCGTCTTCTCCTAGGTTTATGGCCCTACCCTTCGAAAGCAAAGAGGGAAAGGAAGAAAGAGATTGTAATCAAAGGCTAGGCAACGAATTCTAGTCAGCCATCGTATTTTTGTCTTTCCGGTGGAGTTCATTTTAGCACATGAAAGCCGAATGATCTTGATTTTCCATACGATCCGTGTTGTGATGTACCATAATCCAAGTCTAGATTACATATGCCGACTCCAAGCTTTGTATCATGATTTAGTAATTAACTGGGGCATTAAAGTGGCGAAATGGTATAGACTGGTTGGATTAGCGGATTATCTATGACCTTTTGATCCGGATTTACATGGCATGCCATGTTACACAAGTTAAAGGGATTCCCCACAATCATGATTGAGCCAGAAAAAAAAAATTACGCATATAAATGTCAAGTTTTTAATGGCTCTTCATTATTCATTAGCAATTTATGCATCTGTATGCTTTTACCTCTAGAAAAATGAGGTTGAAAAAATCAAGATGCTATGATCTTTTCACTTTGCAGTTAATAAATTTTAATGGTGATTACAATGGAGTTGGAGATTTGGGTGTATTTAAACAATTATTGTACTTTGTCTCATCATATGAGAGTGCAAATGCCCATTTCATATTAAGGAATAAGTGTATTGAAAGTCATAAAATTTATTACGAAAGTACAACTAAATCCTAAAACTTCCAAAAATAGTAATCAAGTCATAAAACCAATGATGTTTCTCCCTTGGTTAAGATTATCTCACATCGATTGTGGAATGAGCTAGTGGTCAGTTTATAAGTGTGAAGGAAAGTCTCACCCTTTGAGTTAGTTTTTGAAGTGAGAGAGACTTAAGACCATCCAAAACGAGTATTAGAACCTAGGTTTGCTAACAAGTTTAGACCCAACAATCACATAGGAGAATTACGAGTCATTACAGCTGGTTGGTGGTTGGTTTATAAGTGTGGCACCCCCTTCTTTGTATGCATATCGTTGGTGTCCTGCTTCTTTGTATGCACATTGTTTATGTCCAAGGTTAGAGATAGTAAAGTTTTCCATGGAAACGATACGATCCCATGACTCATACATGTTGAGTTAATATGAGACACGTTTGCTAAGCAATGGTTGCATTCGTTCCATCCCATGCCTTATTGGCTAATACAAAAACCCTTCATCTCTTTTTTCGGCTCTTACAGAGCATAAGTACTGCACTGTTTGCCTCGCACTTACATGCTAATGGACTTCAGAGCGTAATATATTTGACCAAAAATCAGATATACCATGAGCGAACCAAAGAAGTCGGTGTCGGGTGTCTTTTATACGAGATAATCCAGGGCATGTTGATGAAGCTTATTCCATTAGCTAAGTTCCAGTATTCTATCGATGTGGTCAACGTCTGCAACAAATGGGGTGCTCGGGGGGCTCGGGATAGATCAAGATCGATAGGCTCGAATTTGATCTTTGAGTTGAGGTGGAGATTTGTCTGTGTCTCGAAACAAACCCAATTTAGTTTGGAATTAAATCGAGATTGAAGTTCAAGTACATCCGGAGTATGGGAAGTAGGTTCGGGAAAGTGCAAAGATTTAAGTTGGAATCGGAGGTCCAGCCAAGGTTGGTTGGACGTTGGATTTGTGTTGAAATTTGGGTGCCACTAGATTCGGACATCCAACTCTTGGTTAAACTTCAGACTTGCTACCCGAGAAAGTTCAAGATATTTCGGATGTGCAGACCCCTGAATGTTCACTACGCACGAGACAGAGTTTTAGTTTGGGTTTTAACATATTTTGCTCATTATGTCAACTCTAACTCGAGAGGCTTTGAAGAGTCGTAAAGAGAAGTGTGAGAATTTGTATTTAGTTTCTCTTTGAGTTAATTTTCTTAAGGCTATTCAGAACAAGTTCAGAAAACATTTGAGAGTGAGATGGAATCTCCATTTGTTGATCATAGTACAACATGCAATTGATCTCACTTGCAAATCACATATAAATCTTATGTGTCTTGTTTAATTTCTACACATCACTAGATATGTTTATATCTATCCACAGTTTCACAGTTTTATAGATAATATATTCTTGATTGGGGAGAGGTGTAAGGGGAGGAGGATTGAACTAATATGTTCTGAGAATCCATGAAAAATTTAGGACAACCTTCGTCAATATAGAAATGCGGAGAGAGAGAGAATCCATGAAAAATTTAGGACAACCTTCGTAAATATAGAAATGCGCAGAGAGAGAGAGAGATCTGAACCTTTATTTTTTTATGTTGCCTTATTTAAACTTCAAAGAGATGAAGCTTAAAGAGAGGGCGAGATGTATGCGTGGAATTAACACATCGGATCTTTAGCAGCAACGATGAACTCAAAGTTAATGGATCACTGAATGAAGATTGATAATTTTAATAAAAAAAATTCGGCCAAGATTTAGGTACAGAATGAAGATCACTGTTAAAGTTGGTGTATTTTTTTTTTTATTAAAACGGAAAATATAATTACAAAGCATTTCGTGAGTTCAGTTTACATTTGACAAACTCTTAACCAATTCGATAGCTGAAATTCCAGTCTTTATTTTGTGATGACCTTATGTATTTTAAGCAAAGAGAGATCACTTTCTCTTCTCTTGCAAATTCCGATAAATAATTTGGTAAAGAGTCTTTACCAGACTTATAAGGCAAGCCTCGTGCATAAAAGTAGCAAAAAGATAGCAATAACTCATACCATGTTATGATAACATAGATCCTAGATTGTGAGTGATCGATGCTCCTGTGTTCATGTCGTGATGTAGCCGTTACATAAGCCACTTGCAGATAGCACAAACCATAATCACAGCAAACTCCACATCTCGAATGCGGAAAAAGTGGAAGTCGTGAAATTAATATCCCGGGGAAAAGAAGATACCAGCAGAGGATCAACTGAACAGATAAACGCTGTGGATCCAAGGAAATGGACTTTCCCCCAAACCCCAAAACCTAATTGTGATATACAAAAAACGGCAACGAAAATGAGAGTAGGCAAAAACTGATCCCTATACACTTAGCACTCTTTGATACAATGATCCCCCCCCCCCCCCAACCCGTCAATTTCACAACTTTCAACACCATGGAAATGGCCAAAATAACAAAATACAACCGACATCCACCAGAGGCGCGTCACTAGTGCAGAAACCAGGTGAGGATCCAACAGGATGCTGCAGCTGCTTGAGCATGTTCTCCATCAAAATCAAAAACGATTGAGCTCAGAAACAGGTTCAAATAGCCGTTGAGTCCTTAGAGCATGACTCACCTGTACCATGCAATAGCCATTGAAGATGTCCAGATAAAAAGGGAATGCTCTCAATTAAGAATCTGACTGCACGATGGGACACCATCCCCAGTAACTGTGACAGCATCCTGTCCCAAGAGAGGCTCCAATCCAGAAAATCCATCGAATTTATATAATTGATTTCAGTCTCAGATACATCTACCAAAATTCCAATCAGTCAAGATGTGACAATGACCAATGGTAAGTTCTAATTTTATTTTCATTCTGCCACCAGCCACTTTGAAACGTCTCAACCAGACGTGTCAATTTCCTTCCCGTGATCCTCCTCACGAATGTTTCTCCTCAACCTTCTGAGCCATATATCATAATCCATGGGATAGGGTGTCCCACAGAGACTGTCAACATAATCCGCAAAAGCTTTTAGTACGGTGGAAACATCCCCAAGCTTCTGCTGAATCAACCTCCTTGACCAAGAGGTCTCTCTCCATTGAAGAGCCCCCTCCACCGAATCAAGATCGGGCAAAACCCCACCACAGGAGAAGTAAAGCATGTAAACCAAACTCTCTGCATCTGAGGCAGAACACAGCTTTCCTTCCTGTAGTGCATAAGTCGATGAAAAGTGAAGATTCATCGCTGGACGATCCCTATCTTCGAGAATAGCATGTCCCCAGCCAATAAGGACAAAATAAGGATACCTCGTACCAGATCTAACATAGATTACATTCTCCGGCCGAATGTCTCCATGACGAATGCCAACAAAAGATGCAGCTGAGAGTGCAGATAAGCAATCATGACAACAGCGGATTGCTTCATCCAAGCCGAATCGGCCTTCAGTTACCATGTGAGCAACTGTTTCGCCAACTGGGCTGGTGACAAGAATTGGAGTACCACACCAAGGGTGGTCACAGTTTCCACCAGGGCTTGGTCTCCGACATTGACCGGGGTGAATGATTCTCCCTGACGCACTGATCTGAGGCAGGTATTTGCTAGATAGACCTTTCTGTTTCATCACAGTGAGTACTTTAGTCTGCCTCTGGACTTGATACCACAAATTCATGTCTTCCCAAGCTGGTTCCAACTGAGAAGGATGAGAGCCAACATAAAGAAATAAAGATTTTCCAGGATCTTCAACAGGGTACGCAACATAATATGGAAGCTCGCCATCATTCAAGACTTCATTTATCTGATAGCCTTTTTGCCAGTTTGAATCCTCCATCCATAGCACAGATCCTACTTCCAGCCTCATCATTTCTTCAGGTTCTATCTTTGCAGATTCCTCCTGGACTTCAACGATTTCAGGGGAAACACTGCGCCGCTGAAATCGAAATAGACCATTCCCATTTGGCCTCGCATCTCCTAACTGCCTCTCCATTCTTCTTGTTTGTAGGCGAGCACCATGATCAGCAGCTAAATCTTCAATTGAGTGCTTAGGCATCCCAGCAAATTGCAGTATACATTGGAAGGTAGCAAAAAGTACCTGTAAAGCACCAATGTCTCCCCAATTAGCATTTCCGAGTTTGTTCCAGATTCGATCAACTGGAGAGACTGAAACGCAACAGTGCTCTTTAATCCACTCAGCAGCACATTCATAAACGTTATTTACATCAAACTCCAGTTTATTTACATCTCCATCAACCTTTACAACCCGACCATACTGAGAGTCAACAAGGAGGATAAAAGCCGAATTAAAACCCTGAGTTAAAGTTAATCTGCTTACGCTCCTTGATAATAGCATACGAACAGCATAAAAAAGAGCTTCACCTAAAACAGATAGCGAAGGCTGTCGATCACTATCCGCAGCAAGATCTCCAATATCAGGCCTCAGAAGAGCCAATTCAAGAATGTGATCCCATTTTCCATGTGGATGTCTTGGGTTCTTAAGCATCAAACCAGTTGCGCAAAGACTCCCAATCTTTCCATTAGCAATTGCTTTCTCAGCCTGGCAAAATTTCAAGTTTGGCTCGTACAGACAAGCGACAGCAAATGGCAATGGCTCATCCTGACTCCAGAATGCCTCCCACAAGCCCTTCACACTTGCATGTAGAAAATCTTCGATTGCAAGATAAGCAGTAGCTTCCCCAGCATCTGAGGCCGATGCATAAACAGCACTTGGCATTCGAATTAGCTGCTCAAATGAAACCCCTTCTAATGCATAGTCAAACTTTTGTAATTCCACCAACTCAAATGGAACATCAAAAGCAGGTTCTGCTGCTCCATCCTCTGATATTGATATAAACCAATCCTCAAGTTTTTCAGTTAAATGCTCATGGTTTGTGAATTTGCGAAGAAATTCTTTGCGATTCCTGGACCTGCTACCAGATGATACACTGGATCTTTTTGTCTCAGACCCCACTGATTCCCGGTCTGGGGATCCACCTGGAGATCAAGTTTGCCGTTCTTCATCAGTGAAATTAGCTCTACCACGTATGCATCGATATAAGAGAATAATAACTAAAGGAAGGGGGTTGCACATAGTTGACTTAAAGAAGGGGGAGTGGTTTCGAATATGTATTAATGATGTCCTACTAATGAAGGTCCCATGGGCAAGAAAGATACAGTATATCTCTTGCAATTATAGGTAGTTCCCAAGACCTTTGAGTCGTCACTTCCATCCTATTGTGGAGAACTTTACCTCAACAAAGTCCATCGTTGCAAGGTGCAAAAAAGATGTCAGAGGTCAAATTCCTATATAATCAAGTTCATCGATCAACAGAGTTTTAAAGCTACACAACTAATAAAGGAATGAATTTGCTTAAAACAGCCTTCAATAATCGGGGTCAACGCAACTTCTCCAAAATTCTTCAATCTTAACCAGATTAGTGGGATGAATCATTTTGAAAGGGTAAGCATGGCTGTGGCTATCATGTAACCATAGAGTTTGCATCCTCAACAGATTGATGAATGCAACTTCACAAATCATCCTCAGGACTTCATCCATCACTCAGCCAGATTAAAATGCATTCATCTACAGAACTTGAGAATCATTCAAAAACAGTATGGATTGCAAAAACCCATCTATAGGACTTGAGAATGTAAATAAGATCATCATCATAGAACTATATACTTGACACTGATTGATTTGGACTGCATTTATTTATATCAAAGTGATATTGCATCAATTTACCAAAGAAAACTGGTCAGGAAAAGATTTATTTATAAACCTATTCCTTTATCAGGGTCACTTCTAAAGCATATGGATAACTTAATTCAAGTGTATATGCTTAACAGAAACAAATCGATCTACCTTAGGCACTTCACTATCAAGTCATGTCCACCTAACAATGAAAATGCTAAAATTCAAACCAACTAAGAGAACCAAGACCTGTACAACCAAGGGAAATGATTAGCTAGGCCACTCAGCAATTAGTATACAACACATTGAGAAGGGGAAAGAACTAGCTACTAGGTGATCTTGGACCCAAAGAAAAAGGGAACTAAAATCAAAACAAGAGCATTTCTGATTTTCATAATCATAGAAATGCTCCAGACATCTCCCAGAAAACAACGAGAATATCTCCACGCCAAAATGAATCATGGAAAAACAACACCAGAAATGTATTGCATTAGATTCTATCGGACTAGATGCCATCTAACTTAAGCAAACCCTTCCCACAAACCCATGTAAATTGTTGTATGTTCAATCCACCAACAATTCAGTAGGATCATTTGGCGTATGCATCTAAGACAAGGGATGACAAAAACGCCGTCGATCAGATTGTGGCATCGCAGAAGCACAGAGAGAGAGAGAGAGAGAGAGAGAGAGAGAGAGAGAGAGAGAGAGAGAGGAAAAACTAATGCTTTCAGTTTCACTCCACTCGCTTAAAAAAGCAACCGAGCGACAACGTGCAGCTCGACTTAAAAAGAAGCCGCGGACGTGCTCAGATCCCGGCGGACGCGTATCCAAGAACTACCACACATCTCGCATCGAAATAAAAACCCCCCAACAACGTCAAAGCAAGCAACTTGCCAGAGAAAATCGCGCCGAGCGAGCGGCCATTCGATTCCGATTCGCCGACTCCCAGTTAGCGGCCTCCCCTCCAAAGCCCGAATCAATCAGCAAAGCCCAACCCACCCCCCCCCCCAAAAAAAAAAAAAAAAAAAAAAAAAAAAAAAAAACCGAACCCGCGACGGGGACTTCGAGCCGGACAGAGAAGGAGTCAACGGGATTTCCGGGACGGCGAAGAGCCGGAGTGGAATCGGGTCAAAGGAGAGAGAGAATCTAGGGTTTCGTGAGGGGGGATTACGGCAGCGGCAGCAGCAGCAGCGCCGGCAGCGGCGGCGCCGGGGAGCGGCGGAGAACCGAACGAGAGCGTTACCTTCCATTGCGGAGCCAGAGAGAGCAAAGCGAGAAGGGGGGCTTTCGGACAGCTTCCTTCTTCCCTTCCTCCCTTCTTCGACCTCGACCTCGACCTCGTCCTCGTCCTCGTCCTCCACCTCGGATCGTCCTCCTCACGCAGGACTAAACATTCGCCATCTCTATCTCTCCTCTCTGTCTCGATTTTGTCGGGTGGGGGGATACGCAGGTCGTCTCTTCACTCGCGTTTTTCTTCGATTTTATTATTAATTCCCTCGACAAATTACGCACGCATGAGAGAGAGAGAAAGAGAGATAGCGGAGGGAGGAGTCAAGGGTTGACTGTTATGGGGAGTGGGATCTCGTCACGGTCGGTCACCACACATCCTCTTCAAATTATCTTTTTTTCTAAATCAATATGTATTTTCTCTATCATGGTGACCCCAGCTAATCCCGTACTTTCTTTTTATTTTATTTTCCCATTTCCGATTTATTTTTTTAGTTATTTTTCTCTATCACACCGTCTCGACTTGAAAATTCGTGCTCGCGTCTCATACTTTCTAATCCAATGCATCATTTAATCACCATGAGATGTGCCGGTTTATGACATGTGTAATTGAACATGACATGATTACCTGCATCTAATGTCGCCAGCCCTCTCACCTTAGATTCCAATTACCTACGTCTTTCCCCGGGTTTTAATATGATTAATACCTTATTTAATTTGATTTATTAGTCTTTTATTACTAACAATCCTTTTTGTGGGTATCACTAAAAAGCTCTTACGGTTACCTCCTTTGGCAATTAAGGGTGGCAAATTCTCTAACATGAAAGAAAACACACCTATCCAAAACAACACGAATTCATAAAAATAAATCAACCGACATAACATGAATCGTCTGTCATTATAGGCTGACAAAATCGATGCCGCTCCGGAGTCTCCTTAAACAAAATTTTTTACCTTTGATGATATCATGTCATCTCTTCAATATAGTTAATAGCATAATTATGATTGATTTAATCATTTCCAGTATGATTCCATTATCTATTCAAAAGAAGTATCGATGAATGATCTCGGTGCATTTGCTATTGTCATGCCAAGGCCAAGACTCAACCACTGATATCACTTGCCAATAAGGGACTAGCAGGCAATTGAGAAATCTACAATGCTCGGGTAGTTTCTTGTAGCTCTTGTTTGAGCTAGACTATAAAGAAGGTACAAAGATGAGAAGGGTCCAAAGCGTAAATACAAGGGTACAGAATGGATTTCTCATGGCCCCTTGACCGGTCATTTTTTAGCCACACGACCATATCAGCAAGTACAACTTAGAAAACTCACCATTCTACAAAGAACTATTTGATTCGTTTTCCACATAGAGAAGCATGTGTGTGTATGTGTAAATGTATATATCAATATATTCTAGGGAATGTGACTTTGCAATCTTCTATATTCATTTTGAGAGGTCATAACTACCTAAAAATGCTCAATTTGAATATTTTACAGAATCATTTAAACAATGTAAATTACTTCAAGACATAAAATTAAGTGCAGTATGGAATTGGCAATTTCTCATCCTTATTCTCCAAATTAGACATGTCGAAATTTTTATTTCCCAATATGCCCCCGTTGCTTTTTCTTTTTTACCCTCTTTCACACATGCTAGGCGGGATATATTCAGCATTTGACTCCAACGTCATGTCAAATGCATCGCCTATAGATTAATCCAAGTCATTTTTCCGTCCTTTGCGTTTCCCTAGGGATTACCAAAATCTCTTTCCTCGGTCCCTAACATCCCCCCTGTCCAAACATTCTGTCAAACACCTTTTGAATTCTCTTGTCTATTTCTTACCGTCAGCAAACGTCGGAAGCGGAATGTCCGTTCCTAATACGGGCTCTCTTTTTGACTTGTCATACCGGCAAAAGGGAAACGTTTTCTTTTTGCCATGCCTTGGACTTTGCTGCGACATAGCAATGGGACGTCGATGCGGCATCCTATGTTCCAGGGACCGCGATTCGTTCCTTGAACAGCGATGGAAGAAAGAAGGAACAAGAAGAAGAGAATCGTGACACGGTGGGTAGATTGTCAAACTCAAAAGCTAGGCATCAGGTGAATGAAAGACGACTCAAAGGTACAGAACCCACAAATCAAGAAGGAAGAACAGAGGAAAGGAATAAGACCCCAAATGAAAATCCTAATGGAAAGTACCAAACACTCGCCATCCTCTGCTTTTGAAAAATGCAATTTGCATGGTCAACCTTGTTTTGTAAAATTAAAATGACGAGAATATCTTTCCTTAGTGGAAAAACACGCAAAAAAAAAATTATTTATTTATTCACTCAAATCCATCGCTATCATAGCATCATTTACTAACTATAACAAGGATGTTAAAAGGTATTTGTTAACTAAACTCATCTTTAATCTCTTCTTTGCATCTTTACCAAAAATAGTGCCAAAAAGATCCAATTACTCTTTGAATGAAAAACACCGACAAGATCCCAATTCAAGTATCACAGAATCTTAAATTCTAGATTTCATATCTCTAAATCATAATTTCTCAAGACCCAACATTTGCTCCCAATCTCTCCCCAGCCAACGTTGCTCACCTGTGTCATCCATTGCCATGCTCCTGATGATAGCAAGGAGGATACCGTGACTGATTATTACCCCCCAATTAAAGTTTTCAATGCTAGATGACCTTAATTTTTTAGTGTCACAATGACTCATCACAACATCAATTAAGGTCCTTGGAATTGGATAGAGAGATATGATCCACTATGAATAGCACAACATAAGAGTGATCGATTTCACAATTGGTAGACTCTAAATCTAAAACTTGGAACCTATCATGTTAGAATCGGTTCCTAATTTTTTAAACTTGGAACTTGCCTTATCTGCCTTGGAATCGGTTCTAGAACTTACTCTTTTTTCCGATCTAGCTCTAGGGTCTATCCAAGGACCTGTTTTTATTTTGTTAAGCTTTTTTGTTTAATTTTTTATAGCAAAATAATTAAAATAATAAAACATTTCGAAGTAAAAGATGAATAATAAAAATCCTATTTGTCACCATAAGATAAACACGTTACATACAATCATAAATGCAAAAAGTTTAAACACATAACATAAAATAGAGATTCTAAAACACCATCATTTCTCATTCATTCGTAACAATATTGCTCCAAATTCTAACCACTTAAAAACAAAACAAATAATATCATCAAATTTGCAATAAATTTATATAAAACCTTAGTCTAGAGGATAGAAATAGAATAACTAGGTTTTTTTTTTTTTTTTTAGTTTTATGAAACCGGTTTTGATTGGTTCAGTTTTTGAGTATGTCTTTGCTCGGAACTAGAAATCCAAACCGGTTCTAGGACATATTTTCAAGCCGGTTTGGCTTGGTCTCCAAGTAAAACCAGCTTGGTTGTACACTTCTAATGTAGAGTCTACAATGGCCCCATTTAGTTCGGCTTTTGGGGAATGTCTTTGTAAAAATGTAAAATACCTTTGGATAAATGGAGTTTTTCGAAATGTAAATAGCATTTGGTGAATTGTAATTCTAAAGTGTATTGAGAAATAACTTTTATTAAAATTTGCAAAATGACTTTTATTAAATTAAAAGACAAAAAAACATCTATAATATTTTTTTTTTTGAAGTCTGGCCATCGACCGGCTAGATTTCGCTGTCGGACTACCAGATCTAGTTGTTGGTCAGACGATGGCCGAACCCAGGTGGGCAATGCCTAGGCGGTTTGGCCATCGCCTAGGGTCGCACGACCTCAGGCGGCCATCGCCTAGGGTAGCCCAACCCAGGCGACCGTCACCTGGGTTGTGCGATTCAAGGCATTAGTTGCTTGGGTCGCGTGACCCAACCATCACCTAAGGTCCGGAAATGGTCGTCGAGGTCGGGCAACCCTCAAGCAGCGGTTGCTAGCATATGCGATCCCTTGGCCGACAGTCGTTAGCCTCCGATCGACTTTTTCGTGCAGTAGTTTTGGAAAAGATGAATAGTAACTAACTTGCATTCCGAAAATACAAGTTCCCAAAATATTTGGGGACCTACTTTGGACTAAAGACTTTTAGAGTTCTTTGGAAATACAATTGTATTTTCCTAAAGTTGAGCAAAAATACAAATTAAACGAGTTTGTATTTGGCTAAGGGACTTCTAAATACCGAACCAAACGGAGTTGATGATAGGCCAATACAAAAGTAACAAAAAATTGAACCGAAACTTAGATCCCTTTCTTGTTTTGGGGTCCTTTGCATCAACGAACATTATATATAAAAAGTCGAAGAAGGCATCTGGGAAGATAACGATGGACTCGACAAACGGAACATCCGTCCAAATTTAAAATTTCCAAGCTGCAATTTTGGAATCTCGCAACGAAGTTCAAGAAGAAGTGAGGCGGGCGTTCTTAAAAAAGAATAATTCAGGGACGATCCAAAGGGACTTGTTTTTAGTACAGCCGGCTCTCTTTCTTCCCCAGACAGAAGCTGAGCGGGGTGGGCAGAGGAAGGAACAAAGGACCCCCGCGGCTGAGCTGGCACCGCTAACGGCTAGTTGGGGGAGAGGAACGCCCCAACGGTCACCCAACCTGTGTCGGCAAATTCAAAATTCTTTAGGCATTCAACCAGAAAAAAAAAAAAAGAGGAAAAAAAAAAAAAAAAAGGAAATGAAGAAAAGAAAGAGACGCCGTTAACGGGGTAAGGGCGGAAAAGAAAGCGGGCTGAACGGAACGGGAATCCCAAGTTCCGAAGTCCCCGACAAGAAACGCGCCCCTTGATTGAAGTTGGGTGCCGTCGCAAGTCATCCCGGTATTTACCGAATTGCCCAAACTGCCCCGCTCCACCCTGGATTTGCAAATTTGCCATCGAGAAAGCCTTGCGCAGGCGTTTTGGCCGCGAGGATTTGCATTTTTCCTCTTAGCTTTCTCAATTCTGTCACATTTAAACTTAAGTGGAACGGTATAACCTGTGTGTATGGTGTTGGGGATAATGAGCACTTCGTTTAGAAGTTAATTACTCCTCATTTAATTTGTTCAATAAATGCATCGAAAGCGTTCATTAACAGGTTTTATAAATTATCGGCTCCCTATCAATCTTGTAAAATCACAAAAATAAACTCATTATTATGGTACCCTGATACAATAAATTCCACGTGGTGTACCCCTCTCAGCTATGTCCTGCAATCCGCATGCACCAGGGTCGTGTGCAATCTGGAAAACAACAAAAGCGCGTGAGAACACCTACTTTCGAAATTATTAGAAAATTTGAAAAGTTTTAATATCTTTCAATTATCAAGAATTCTGGCATTGGTTATATTGACATCATAGTTACTCGTCTGTGTCGGTTCACATTAATTTAAATTAAAAGCATCCAAACCTTTATTCAACGAAACTAATAATCGTTTCGTATTGTCGGAAATTAGGTTAGATAAAGCTTGTCAAATTGTGCGACGTTCGACCTTTTCTTTCTTTTTTGTCCCCTTATACGTTAGCGTCTCGTCTGGTGCCGATCCGTCGCGCAACGGGACATTATTCAAAAAATAAGGAAGGAGGAAGAGTAAAGAATGAATTTTTTTTTTTAAAACACGAAATATAGAGAGATTTAATAATTGCATTCTCTCTCTTCTCTTTGTATTAAAAAGTCACCACCCAATCATTTCTTGAGAAACAGATTTATGCTTTCTCACTTCCCTCTCTCTCTCTCTCCTCGCTCGCTCGTTCTTCGCTGATTTCGCTGCGCAGGTGATTCTTCTTCTCGCCTTCTTGCTCGCGTGTATGCGCGCGGCATTGTTCTGGGTTTTCCTTTCTCTTTTGTCTCTGCAAAGCTCGCACCTTTTTCGCCTGTGGATTGTGTGGGTGGGAGGCGATCGGTTCGGACGACCGGGGCGCGAGTTCGGTGGGTGAATCTTCGCTCGGCGTGGGAATGTGGGTGGGTTTTTGCTGATTCGCCTGTTTCTCGACGTTCTTGATCTCTTTTTCACGGGTAGTGCTCGTGTGAAGCGCGACGATATGTAAAGAAGAGAAGGAAAAAGGTTGCATTTTGATTGCTTCCGCAGTCGACTGGGGATGCTGGAGTCCTCGTTTCTAGGGCTTTTGCGATTGGGGATTTTATTCTCATGGGATCTTTCTTTCCCTTCTTTTAGTTTTCTGGGTCCGCCTTTCTGCATTTTGAACGGGGACTATTAGTTGGCTTAGGGTTTTTCTTTCCTTTTTGAGAAGGATTACAATTTTTTTTTTGGGGGGGGGGGGGGGTTTAACATGCTTGCCCGTTTATCTCATTGCGATCGTTATTCATGTCGTTCGATCTACTCCTCCTGAATCCCCATCATTTGTGCTGCTGGCTTCAGCCTACGATTCTCCTTAAATTGCCGAGATGGCTTGTTCATTGTGTTTTCTTTATGCTTTCTGAGGTTGGTTTGATTGTTGGGGATGTGTAGATTTTCCATATTGAGTGCGTTTATTGGGTTCTGGGTGTATTTTCATCCTCATGTCTTAGATATTTGCGAGATGAACATCATGGAGGATCGCCTTTGCTTTTGACTGTTTAGAGCAAAAATAGAACTAGGTGAGTAGATGCAGGTGGACAAGGCAGCAAAGAGAAGTCGGGACAACTCGTTGATCTGTCGAGCCATTCTCATCTATAGAATAGAACTAATGCCTTATTCATTTAGGTGAAGCAGTGTGGTCACCATGATGGCAAAGTGCTAATGAATTTTGCCCAACTTAAGTAAGACCAATGCATGGAACTCTCTTAATCAATTTATGAAAAAACTATCTTGTGGATAAAACTTGTTTTTATATGTGGAATGAGGATACAGCAGCCACTTTTTCTGGAAATGTATACAATTGCATGAAGAGTAATTGTGTGAGACTTTATTAATGCTGTTCTGCGATAGATTGTCCTACAAGAATCTTAATGTTCTTCTATGATGTATCACTGCCCATGGGTAAAATAGAGTGCTTCGATGTTCTTGGTTTTCCCAATTAGACTCATGGATTCTGAAGTGGAACATGTGTGTTTCTGTCCTATTTTTCGATTATAGCGATTGGCTTGCTGTTTAGATGATGTTTGTAATTCTTAATCATTGACAAGTTCTTCTTTATTAATGGTTCCAGCTAATCCTTCATTGGTCTTCCTTGAACTAGAACCTGAGTTTCTTTTCAGTTCTTTGCATAACCGGTTATTGTTCTGCAGGTCTGGTCCTCATCACAGTAGGCCATTAGCCAATTGTTCAGCATAGCAACTAGAAGTGCCTGGGGCTCATCATCACTACAAGATCTTATTCAACTAATAATTGCAACAAATTCTTGTTGGGGGTAGTATGGCTATGGTAATTTGCCTCCCTTTCCTTGTCTTCAATTTCTCTTGTTTTTTCAATTTAGATTGTCTAGTGTGCAAAGCTTTCTTGATAACTTCATTGCTAGAGTCTCAGCTGAAGTAATTGCCTTGATATCAATCAAAAAATTTGTTGGTTTGGCATCTCAAGCTCTGTGGAAAGAATGTGTAGTGGATAATATTGTCCTGATGTTGTTTCATGATTGCCTATATGAGTCTACCATAAGTATGCTTAAGAATACACTTTCAAAATAATAATTATGGAGAATAGAATAGAGTAATTGCAGCTTTTACAGTCTATGGGAGCTGCTATTTTCTGATTGTGATGCTCCCTTGTTAAAATTGTTTCTTCTAATGATTGGCCTTCCATAAGTTTGGCTATAGCATGTGCTTCTATTTGTCTTGAGTTCTGATGGATCAAAATTTTCTTTTTTCTTAGGCTACAAATGAAAACCTTCCTCCAAATGTTATAAAGCAACTTGCAAAGGAACTGAAGAGCCTTGATGAATCCCCTCCGGAGGGCATAAAAGTTGGAGCAAATGATGATGATTTTTCCACCATATTTGCTGATATTGAAGGCCCAGGTTATTCTCTTTCTTTTGACTACTTAAGCCATTCATTGCAACTAATATGGTCATAGTCTGATAAAATTATGTCTTTTGGTCTCACAGCTGGGACTCCATACGAGAATGGTGTTTTTCGGATGAAATTGTTATTGTCTCGTGACTTTCCACATTCTCCTCCCAAAGGTCTGCTCATGCCTATCACTACGTGGCAAGAGAACTTATAGCACTGTTTTTAACTCCCTTATGGTTCAATAGTTTTGCTATAAGAAATGGTGCACACATCAGTTCATGGTAGAAAGTATTCTCTTTCTCTGTTAATGTTGTCTGTGACTGTTTTTTTTTTTTTAATGGTTTTTAACTCATTTGTACATAAAAATTTCAGTTTCACAACTTGTAAGATTGACCAATTCATGCATTTTTATAAATTTTTTATGCAATCTGTTTGATGTCTCATATATACACCGTCACGGACTATGTAGGTTATTTTCTTACCAAGATTTTCCACCCAAATATTGCTACCAACGGTGAAATTTGTGTCAACACATTGAAGAAGGACTGGAATCCTAGTTTGGGACTACGTCATGTTCTTATTGTGAGTTTTTCTCAATACAGAAATTTAATATATCCATGTTCTTGTAGGTGCTACTGAGAACACTGATTTTTTTAATTGTTTAAAATCCTTCTTTAGTTTCAATTAATTTCTTTTCATTGTCATCATTCTTTGAAATTCAGGTCGTTAGGTGCTTACTCATTGAACCATTTCCCGAGTCAGCTCTGAATGAACAGGCTGGCAAGATGCTGCTTGAAAATTATGAAGAGTATGCCAGACATGCCAGGTAATACCAAATTATAATCTGCTTTATGTTTATATTTAATTATGGGACCAGGAACATTTACACATGAGATGCTGGAGTATTATTGAGACAAATTATCTCCTAGTATTGAATGGGCCATAAAGAAACAGCCATATTGTGGGACCTTAGTCATCTTCCTTTCCAGGAAGTTATACCGCCGATCCATGTAGACATGGCAGTAGGGCCAAATAATGATTTGACTGGCACATTTTCTACTGAAGGAACTTTTCTGTTCTCCATAGGAGTCGCCCTCTATGATGAATTAAATCATTGAGACAAATTATATTCTAGTGTTGAATGGGCCGTAAAGACACAGCCATTTTGTGGGGGACCTTAGTCATCTTCCTTTTTAGTAACATTATAGTGCTGATCCATGTAGACACGGCAAAAGGGCCAAATAATGATATAATAATTTGATTGGTCCATTTTCTCATGAAGTTAACTTCTCTGTTCTCCGTATGAGTTGCCCTCACAATGAATTAAGTCATTGTCTATAACTTTCCTTTTTCATTGTAGTAACAGAGCAATAGTCCAGTATCCGAATTCTTTGAACTCCATCTTAAGAACTGAGTGTGTTAATTTCGCATCTGTGGTACTGATGTGTGTTTCTTGTATATGTGTGATTGTGCTTATTACTTGCAGACTTTACACGGGAATACATGCCCTCAAGCCAAAACCCAAGTTTAAGTCAGGAGCCATTTCTGAATCGACCACCGTACTCAATGTCGACCAGAGTAATGCTTCGCTTCTTAAGGTTGACCAGAAGAATCAAGCAACAGCAGCAGCGGTGCCTTTGCCTTTGAATGCAGCAGCACCCAAGGGAGCGAATAGCCAGGAGAATCCAACAAGTGTGGCTCCATTACCCGAGACCGGAGTGAGTGGGTCTGCAGTTGTTAGCAGCACTGCAGCTCAAAAGAAGGAACTCGGGTCGGTGAAAGTCCAGCCAGACAAAAAGAAGATGGACGCAAGGAAGAAAAGCTTGAAAAGATTGTAACATTTGAAATTCATTCTGTATTCCCGGTTCACCTCTCTTGGCTTATGTACAACGACTTCCTCCATTGATGAGAGTGGATCAATTGAGCTGATCTTACTGTTTGCATTTTGCGCAATAAATTTGCTTTCGTGGATATTCTCATATCCTGCTGTGCATTTCTTTCTAACCTTCCTCCGGAGCTTTTCGTTGGGAGGGGGTACTGAACTGAACATGTTCTCTTGCATCCTTTGGCCCAATCTTGAAAAGATTGTTGTTGCCAAGAACTCGAATGTAAATCTGAGGCGATTCAATGTTGGACTGGTGCCCAAGAACATGTTCTCTTGCATCTCTGCACTTGGCCCAATCTTGCTCCTAAAGATTGTTGTTGCCAATAATTCGAACGTAAATCTGAGGCGATTCAATGATGGACTGGTGCTTAAGAGGTGTCGAGGTCTGGGAAGAAAGATAAAAGCAGTTTTCGCTCCTACAATGGTTGATGCCCCATGCATCGTGCAGTTTGTGGATAGTAACGCTGGCATTAGTCTCTGCTAAGTGGAACTCTCTCTCTCTCTCTCTCTCTCTAAAAAGCAATATTGGAGGCAAACTATAAGTGAGCAAACAAAAGTAATATACAGAAGTCATTTTAAGGTAGTTCAGATACGAATAGTACAAATGTCACGACCTGCCAAAAGGACCTTGAGATTACAAGAAGCGGAAAAACAAAACATGGGAATTAACCCTGCAAGACTGGACCCACTACTTCTTCAAAGGCATGTTTTAACAATAAGCATCAAATAAGAATCGGAAAGGAACAAAGAAACTTAAGGACTCCCCACTATATTTTTAGCCAACCCCTTTCCCCTTTCTTGAGGATCGGAGTCGTTTACTTAGCCATCATCACCTTCACGAATTCCTCGTAGTTTATTTGTCCATCGCCATCCACATCAGCCTCCCTGATCATTTCATCCACTTCTTCATCGGTGAGCTTCTCCCCTAGGTTAGTCATCACATGGCGCAGCTCCGCAGCTGAGATGAACCCGTTCTGGTCCTTGTCAAAGACTCTGAAAGCCTCTTTCAGCTCCTCCTCAGAGTCAGTGTCTTTCATCTTCCTGGCCATGAGGTTCAGGAACTCAGGGAAGTCGATGGTCCCGTTGCCATCAGCATCGACTTCATTGATCATATCCTGGAGCTCAGCCTCAGTTGGGTTCTGACCCAGCGACCTCATCACAGTTCCAAGTTCCTTGGTAGTGATGCAACCTGTTAAAATGGAAATCAAATTGCTTTCAGTGAGCAGAGAGACAAGCCACCTCAATCCATAGAAAAAACCATTGCCTTGAATGGCCCAAATGAGAGGAACAAAAACTCAACAAATGTATCTTCGAGGAATGTCTAAATAAGATCATGACCATTTCCACCAAGGGGAAATGAAAGCATGATGATGATGCAGCAACTTACAATTCATAATTCAAATTATAACAAAGAAATTTTTCTTAATTGATCCCAAAATTCTTCTAAAATCAGGATACAAATAACTTTATATTAAGTAACTGAGTGGTTATTTTCCTCCAAACACAGGACAACAAAGAACTTGCTAGACCCAGAAGAAACCAGCTTGACATAGGCAAAACCTCAATTGTTCCAGGTAACTATATTATATCAAGAAACTTGAATTCAAGCAATATAAAATTAATAAGTCAGTCGATTGAGAGGAGCATATTATCCATCGTAGATTGCATGATGCTTAGTTTGTGTTGAGTTGGAGAAGGGAAGCCATTTTGCTGCTTGTGTAATTGACCTCCCCCTGCCCTCACCAATCTCTATTTTGGACTGAACGTGTCAGAAAGCCAGCACTAAAAATTCATTCAGATATTAGCACAGTAGCATAGTGTCAATGACTATGGCCCTAGAGCTACATGCAAAAGAATACACGCTGTATCCTCATAAAAACCGAGATAACTCCCTCCTATCGGAACTTCACCTACTGGGTGGTTACGGACGTGATCAAACACAGCGATCATTGACATTTCCACCACATGAACATTGATAATATCAAAATGAACAAGCACACAAGAAATCTAATCATCAAAGATCAAAGAACCAAAAAACAAAAAGTGGCAACTTTACAGGCAAAACCAATTCATGGAACAGGTGATCAACGTACTGGAAAAGTACGGATTTCCTCTGCGGTCGGTAAAACTATGCCGTAAGAATTCGAACACAGTTCAGCACTTGGCACATCATAGACAGTTGAGCATCTACCGAATTTAAAATGCTCAACGAATAACCTCCAAAAGTTCCAAGGAAAACAAAACAAGAGAAACAGACGGATTTGTGATCAGAGACTCGAGGTAAGGAAAACAGAAGTCATAAAATGCACGACTGCTCTGTATAACCATAAAAAAGAAAGGGAAAAACTGCTATCCCAAAACCTCCACCACCCAAAATTGGCAAAATTTGAAAGGCGTTCCTATCTGTTTCCCCATGGATTTCCTATCGATCAAACATTTTACAAGATCGACACGAGGCACACCAACATTTCCCTAGCACGACCTTCTTACTCGCAAGTCCCAACCGGTCAATCAGGCTGAAATTACCACCCAAAAAAAAAGAAAAAAGCAAAAAGCGGATTCGATCTAGCTCGAAATTCAACCCCAAGGGCAAACCGGTCGCCGCAAACGACCGTTGGGATTCTTCTCCACGCGAAGCCGCAAGAAAACCCGACCGCTACAGACTCGAAACACCACCCACCAAAAAAAAAAAAAAAAAAAAAAGCGCGAAAAGAGAGAAAAACCCCAAGGGCTCCTCGCGCGTCACCAACGCCGCGCCATCTCTCTCCATCGCACTCTGAGGATCCCAAAAAGAAAAAAAAAAAAAAAAAAAAGGAGGCAACGAGTCAAAGCCCGAGGAGGAAGCAAACGAACGGCGAGCTAGATCCGCACACTAAACACCGAACAGGCGACGCGACCAAAAGCGACGGACAACCGACGCCGCCGCGACCGCATCGAGAGAGGCGCACGGATCATAGACCGAGAAAAAACTAGAGAGAGAGAGAGAGAGAGAGAGCGAACCATCGCCATCCTTGTCGAACAAGCTGAAGGCCTCCTTGAACTCGGAGATCTGGTCGTCGGTGAGCTGATCCGCCATCTCCCTTCTCTCTCTGTCTCTCGGCAGGCACAAGCTTCCTCTTCCGGAATGCGAAAAGCGAAGCGCGGGGGATCGAGAAGACGATCGCCTTTTTCTGATGAGATCGCGAAATGAACGGGAGAGAGAGAGAGGGGGTAGAGGTATCGTGAATCTGATGAAGACGACGGGGGGATTTATACAGCAAGGGGTGGAGAACCAATCGAGGCGCTCCGTGACCGGAACGACTCTATTTCTCATCCCCATCGTCCGTTTCGCCCCCCCGCCCTTTTTTTACCCTTTTGCCCCTCTCATCTCCTCGTCGGTTTCTCTCTCTCTCGCCGTATTTTCAGATTTCCGCCTTTTCACTTTTATGTTGCATTCGTTTCGTGAAAATTTTTCAAAAAAACAAGTATTTTTCATTAATAGTAGATAATAAGTCTTTTAAAATAAGAAAAAATATTTTTCCTCTATCTACTCTCTCTTATGTCAACGCTCTTGCCTAACCCTCTTAGCCCCTCTTCTTTCTTTATATTTTCTTTCTTAAAATAAACTTAGTTTTTTTTTATTTTTCCTTCCCCTTTTCTTTTTTTTTTCCTTTTTCCTGGCTGATTGTGGCCACAGATGAGTTCAAGCCTAGTTGGCCTTAGGCGAGTCTCCATCTCGCAAGATCCAATGAGCTCAAGTCTTGCTAAATCAGCTAGGCGAGTTCACTTGAGACCAGCAAGGTAGATCCTTACTTGTAGTTGGTCGCTAATTGTCGTTGTGGCTAGTGATTGGCCAGTGAAGAGTAAAAAAAAATTAAAAATTAAAATGAATGTAAGGAGGAATTGACTTTTCATGTCAAACGATGAAAAATAATTTTTCATTCATTTTTAGGTTTTAATCAAGCACTGGAAAATTGAATCATTTTTTTGAAAAATATTTTGAAAAACATTTTTCCATAATTGTCATATTGTTTGCGAAACGAACAAAACCTAAAACTATAATTTATTCTATACCCACACTACATTTGTTTTGCGAAAAATGAATAATTAAAAAAAATCTTATTAATGATTACTTAAAATAATTAGTTAGTAAAACACGCTTTCATTATTGATAATAATTTATGTTTAGATATTTTCCATGAATGATGAAAATGTTTTTCATTTATTTTTTATTTTTAAGAAGATAATTTCTAAGTCTTTTATTTTTCACAAAACATACAAAGCCTTAATAACTATACCTTAAGTGAATTTATTACAATCCCCTTTATTATTCAAGTGATTCTTTACCATGCAAATTGTAGAATATGAACATTTTTTTTTTTTTGGGAACGTGAATGTCAAGAGTCCAATGTACAACGGGCTTCATCTTTTTACTTGGGTGAAATGTAGGCTCTAGTTAACTTTAACAACTTGCTCGGATTAGTAGTGTGATCAAAATCTTGTAACAATTACTATAGGTTCTTCCCCGGATATGCTTTTCGGAGTAGATCCAAGTTAAGCTATCTTCTCACAAATCTTAAGCTCGAGTTATCGCTTAAAAGTGAAATTTGAATATAAATCGATCACGATGATAAAAGAAGAGAACAAAGTGAGAACAAATGCGAGTTTGGATTGATTTCACAATTTATTTTGAATTTAATATGGAACTTGCGATTCAGATACTTTGACATAATACTTGTGTTTTTTATGAGAAACAAAATGAGCCTTTTTCCTCAATTTGATTATAATAAAGAAAGAGGGGATTAAAATAAAAAAATAAAATAAAAAAGATTTCCATTCCCCTTAAATCACAACTTTCCGGGCAAGGGTTGAAATGGTAAATAGAGCGTCCTGCTCCCCCCGTAAAGAGAAAGGATCCGAAACCGACCACGCGACACGTGGCTAGGCATTAACTCTACGCCGCGTTGTACCGGAGCATCCCCCCTGCCTACGCGGAATCGGGATTCGTCACGAACTTTACCCTACTTTTTCTTTGTCTTTTCCTTTTTCCTTTTCTTTTTCTTTTTTTTATCTGAATTTACCGAAAAAATTGAAGGGGGCACAGTAATTCTCGCTTTTTTCTCGAAAATAAAAATAAAAATCGCGTCTATTCTCTCTCCTCGGTAGCCCGACCAATGGGATCGCACGCGGTTTGGACGCGGCAGCAACCTAGCGCGCACAACGTGGTCCCCGCCAACGGTTGACCGCCACGTCAGCTCCCCGTCGCTCTCCCACTATTCCCTGGCGGCTTTGTCGAGGATCTGTGGAGGTCCGGGTGTCCACTTTAAAGAGGCACTTTTCCTTATAATTTCTTCATCGAAAAAAAAAAGAGAGTAATTTTTTTTTTTTAAATGTTTATAGGTAAGCAGCAAGTTTTTATGATTACATCAAAATAATGATAGTCCAGAAAAAATAAAAATATCAGCCGACTATAAAAATATCGGCTGCTTCATGGAAATATCGCATGTGGGTCATAACTCGTGTTGTTCGTTATCATATTATTTGGATATTCATCCAAACATAACTTTCATATTTTGGGACCATTGACCTACATGTATAATAGCGATGGCAAATTGCGCTTAATGAGGACTAAGTGCATGCAAGGGTTTCCATGAAAATCTTGAACTTATCATGAATGTTCAATACGATCGAATGCTCGATCCATGATAAATTTGAAGGTTTGAAGTCGACCAATCCATCCTTGTAATCTCGCGAGACGGTGTGCTAGGAATCGGTAAATCTGCTATTATGAGGTAACAAATGCTCAGCTTATAAGTTAATAAATAATTCTCTAAGATGGGGCTAGGTGAATGATTGACGATGTGATAACTTCACGTGACTTGTGATGCACGCTGACTAAACTCGGATCATGGATCTTGTGGCCCGCCGACTCACCTAGGCCTGAGCCAGAAAGACTAAGGGCTTTTTGGACAGGCTTAGAGTAAGGCATTTAGTGAAAAAATCCAATTAAGCCCGAAGGTTTATATATGTATTAAGTTTTATGATCAGCGGGCTTGGGAAAATTTAAGCCCGACCCGAAGGCCTAATTCTATTCCGAACTCTTTTTAGTTTTTATTTTTTTGGTGCCTGTGTCTTGGCAATTACCGAATGGGGTATTCATCGGATTGAAGCGTCTGGGCTCGGCCGGAATTTATTCCCTAAAGAGAGAGAGAGCGAGGGAGAGAAGCTTTTTGTGGGCTCTGCGGCATTTCCTTGGGCTGGAAAGTTATGTGTTCTGATGAGCGTTGGTTGGGAAATCCATTGATTAAGGAGGTCTATTGTGGACTGACGAAAAGCAAACCGAACTGATTAGTCATTGTTATTGAGCATAGATCCTATATCGCCGCCTTGAACAATTGTACAAGAATTATTGTAGTAGGATAATAACGGCTTGGAGGAATTGAAAGGCACTTGTAGTAGGATAATAACGTTTTGGAGGATTTGAAAGGCACTGCGGCATTAAGATCTTCGATATTTAGCCAAGGCTTAAACTCAGGATTGCCAAGCGCATCTAATTCGGTATTGAAATTGTGCATGCTTTTGAGAGTTGCAATGATGTTGCCGAAAATTGGTGGGTTCATCACCACTAGTGATGAAAAAAGAGTATCTGAAAACTTTTTTCTATAAATAATGTATATCATAGGTAACTTCATTATTATGTTGTTATGAAAGTAGGCTGCGTTTGGTTCAAAGATTTTGATGAACTTTCGGCCTAAAAGCCCTTGGGGAAATGCCCGCTTTTTTCAACTTTCAACTTTTCAAAATCTTTGCCTTCAAAATCTAGCTTTGGGTTGAATTCCGCCGAATGAAATTATTTACCTAACACAATTACATTTCTCCAAATAGCTTTGGACTTTAAGTATTTGCATTGGACTCAAAGCCCCTTATAAATGCTGAATCAAATGCAGCCGTAGTATTAGTAGAAAACTTACTTTTTTGCCTTTCCAACTTGTGGTTAGGTTCTTTGGTTCCCTCGATTCCCCTCATTTGTCCTAAAAAAGGACTTTCTAATTGCCCTTTTGCTCAAACTTTCACAAGATTTTGCACCTAAGGCACATGTACACAAACCCTTCTCAAACTTGATGATGGAAAAACTAGTGCTTTTTTTACATGGTGGGGGAAGAAAAAAGCATGGTCAAATCAATCGTGCAGATCTAATATCACCGCAACCGCTAGTCAGGCTACGGAAAGCAAAGCTCAAGAAAACCTGTGACTGCTCCCTAATTCTTGCTTCTTCAATCACAAAATGACAATCATCTTCGTGCCCGAGAGAAGATAAAAAGAAGGAAGATCGGTTACAGCGCGCTAGAAACTGAGTCTTCGTTTACAAGCCTCTAAAGGGAGGGAGCTCGCGATGCCCCCATACCCCATCTCCCTAACCATCTCCTCTATCAAGTCCCTACAGATGTGGTCGTGCAGGGCCAAGCCTATCCTTCCCACCTCCCTCCTCTGGCCCCAGGCTATGTCCTTGCACACCTGCTCCACGCTCTGCCTCATGGCCTCGCTGATCCAAGATGGTGGCGGCGATGGCGCTGCCGGAACCCGGCTCTCGTCGATCCTTGCCCGGGCCAGCGAGGGCTCGTAGGCGATCCTGTCCAGGAGGCATATGCTGTAGTTGAACTCTTCTAGTGGTTTCTTCTTCTGGGGCGGCGGCACCAGTCTTTCTGCGTGGCAGGCTATGTAGTTGTTGGAACGCGTTTGATGAGCTTTTGAGAGCAAAAAATGGATGAAAGTAGAAAGCCAATTGTCATTAAATGGTTCTAGGAATCTCACAGGTTTGTCTATGTCAGGATCTTTCTAAAATTTAATCTATGTTTGAGCACTCTAGAAGAAATAAGTTTACTTTAGATTATTGACAATAATTTCTGTTTTTCTCAATTGTTACAACACACGGAAAAATCATTTATTAGATTTCTACTTTGGAATGATCCAAACAGAGCCTAATCTCACTTGTCCGGATCCTAAGCAAGCCTTTCTGGGTCCCAAATTCCTATTTGGAGGACACGGTTTAAGAATATCTATGCCATGAAGAAATAGTCCTAAACAATTAGCAAGTTTCTTATGCCAATTTGCATATACAAAAGATTGATCAATCATAATATTGACGGTACTTGAACCAAATTGAAATTTAAAGTCTACAAATGACAGAATATCTAGAAATCGTTTTTGTATGACAAAGGTAACCCCTTTCAAGATGGCTTATGCCAGAGTTTTTTTATCCAATAAATCTAACTTGCCGATTCCTAGAAAATATCTTTACAACAGGCTAATTATGATTTCGACTCATGACTTTTGCAATAGAAAATGAAATACAAATGTCATCATATAGATTCCGTATAACTAGAAAAGGATCACATACGATTTTACACGTTAATGGTTTGATATCATAATAGTTTTGAGCATTTTTAAATTGCAAGTTTCCCAAATTGGTAAAAAGATCATAAATTTACATGTTTATGTGATTGTATACGACACTGGCATAGATGTATTAAAGTGTTGGGGGCAATGTGGTGGCCCCTGGTACTAATTAAAGCAGACACCTGCGAACGGTGAAGTGATAATGGTGCGTGCTTTCTCGCTTTTCCTTTCTGTTTTGTCCTTCGTTTTTTTTACCCTTTCGAATCGCCTTTTGACTGCATAAGCAAGCACCGAGTTGCAGGCCACGCAGCAAGCAAGTGCTCAATTTCCTTCCCCGTTCACACCTCACAAAAAGCAAAAGGGCAGGACAGGGCAGGGCATAATCTTCACTCAGTTCAAAAGCTTTGCCCGACCCGAATAGATAGCAGATCAACTCGAACGTTGGATCTAAATGGGTTCTTTTCTTTTTTTTTTTTTTGCTATCTTTATCATCATAACAAAGGGAGGAAACTGACACTCATCTTTGGATCCAAAATGGGTTGTCAATAATGATGTCATAAAGTAATATATCAAGGAAGAATTCTAATCGGGTTGTCATCCACTATGAATGTAATTTGGATCCGAACCCGATAGGGACATTGGTTGTCTAACCTTCTTTTCTAGGCCAGGGGTGCTATGATGGTTCTGCTTGGGATCCAAAAACATGGCATGTGGCTAAAAAGCATGTCTTGTCTGAAAGCTCCCCATGCATTGCTTAAAGTATCGTTTCTTGTGGCTGGAACAGCGGATCGGATAATTGGGTTTTCTGGTCGGACCGGACCCGTCTCAGGTGATTGATTATATAAGACAATATGGCCAAAAGGAATTACTTATACGACAAAGCTCGAAACGTGCGGGATAACTAACGGCCTTTTGGCAATTAGCTTTGGAATTGCAAATCCACAACGTGCAATCCGTGGGAATTTTTTCTTTCTTCTTGCATAGAGGCTTTTGAGATTGGAAGGTGTATTAGCCTAGGAAATAAAACATGGCAGGAAATAGAACATGGTTGTTTAGGACCTAAAGACGACCGTTTTCCCAACTTATTTAGGTTAGGTCATGTGTTAAATCTCATCACTCATCTACTTGTGCCAAAGTTAAAAAGAAATTCGTGCAAGAGTTGTTTGTATGAACATATTGAAGTAGAGACACTTGTTAATTTTTCACTTTTCCAAATTAGACTTGCATCATTAGTAGTTGGATGCCTTTTGATTTCATTATGATGTTAAAAATATCAAAACAGAGGATTTTACTATACCATCTTTTTTAATATTAAAAAAAATTTGTTACCGAGTGCCCTAAGTGCATTATTTAACGAACCGAATGAGCAAAGCTTGTGATTTTTCATGTACTGTTTTTTCTTATTAGGTGTAACCGTCATCTTGAAAAATTAAGATTTTCCCAATGTAATTTTGTTTTTTAAATTAATCTCCTTGTCACTGATCTTGAAATTTCCTTGTTTGTGGTCTTGAATCTTGATATGTGTGGATGTATCATCTTTCCGATGAGCTTATAAGGAATTCCTAGAAAGGTAGAAGGAATAACTAGTCCATGCAATTGAGAATCGTCTCAATTTGTGTATCTGGCAAATGTTCTTGCATATTCAATAATTAATTGGATTTAAAATAATCCAAATTTATTTAAAAAATGATTCATATCCATCATATATGTGATTATTTACTATAGCTACGTTATTAAACATTATTCCATTAAGAAGTAGTACGCCACTATAACAAAAAAATTATATATAAATCAGAAATAAACAATAACTATATTATGACCAGGTAAAATTATCATAATCAATTAATATCATTAGTGATGATAAGATACTTATATTAATATACATCAATTTAGGTCGTTTATTATTAGATTATGGTGCAATTACTATTAGAAATCAATTTGATTATTTTTCATGTAAATTCGGTCAAATGGAAATTAAAGTTGACTTGGATTCGGGGGCACTGATAAATCTTGTCGTCGAGCGGTCCCGTGTCATGCAGATGCGCACGAGAGAAGAGACGAGCGATCATAAATGCTGCGCGAGAAGGAACGACGAAGACATACCGATGGATTGTCGCTTGGCGTAGCCGCTGAGCAGCGTCGACCGAGTGAACTCCTCCAGCACGGACACCGGACTCGGCTGCTCCGCCGGTTGCTGCTGCTCCTGCTGCTCCTCCTCCTCCTCCTGCGGCTCGCCGCCGCCGTTCCCGTTCTCGTTGTCGCCGGAGGAGTCGTCGTCGTCGTGGTCGTCGTCGCCGTCGCGGCCGGTGTCCCCGTCCTCCTTCGCCGCCAGCTCCTGCAATCGGGCGTCGAAGCTCGCGTTCGGTTTCGCGGCCCCGACCGGGGAGCGGAGCTGCTCCGACGAGCGCACCACGTCGATGATCTTCTTCAGCGCCTTCAGGTCCCGGTCGCACTTGTCCAGCGCCCCCAGCAGCTCGCGCCTCTTCTCCGCGGCGGACTCCGGCGCCTCGCCGGCGGTGAGCCCCATCAAGCGGGCCACCACCGTCGGCTGCTGCGGCCGCGGCGGAGCGGGGAGAGGGGGAGTGGTAGCGGCGCGGCTCTCCGGCGGGTGCGACCGCCGGATCTCCGCCGGCAGGGTGGGGCTCCTCGGGACCTCGCACGAGATCCTCTTGGCGGCGGCGGCGGCGGCGGCGGAGGGGGGGCCGCCGTCGCGGCTCCCGGCGGCCCCTTCCCGCAGCAAAGCGGGGACTAGAGCCGCGGGGGCGCCGTCCTTGGCGGGAGGAGAGACCACAGCGTTCTTCTGCTGCCTTTTAACTGGAGATTCAATAAACCAAATCCTCAGGAAATCGGTTTAAAATGCAAGGCAAATGAAATTAGCCAAGAAGAACACGAAAGAGAAAAGGAAAACAATGCTAAACTAATTTCGGCAGGAATTCCGCGTTCCAAACGGCCTTCCAATCATTTCGAACGCGTCGATACTGCTTCGTCATCCTTCAAAGCAGAAGAAGGAAGGAAGGAAGGAAGGAAGGGAGGTACCGTAGGTGAGGGATTTGCGGCGGTGCTGGTAGCGGGAGAGGAGGTGGAAGAGGCCGGACATGCATCCGATGCTCTTGGAGTGGAGGCAGCCGCGGGCGTCGGGGGTGGCGGCATGGGTGGCGGCGGCGGCGGCGCGCTCTCGGTAGGAGGAAGAGGAGGAGGTAGAGGAGGAGAGGAGGGCGGTCGTCTTCTCTCTCTTCATCTCTCTCTTCTCCTGCGTGGTTGCAGAGAGCGTGCGCGACAACGGCAAAAAGAGAGAGAGAAAGAGAGGAGGCGATAGAGAAGGGGAGGGGGTAGGCGGTCGCTGCTTTGTTCTCTCTCTCTCTCTCTCTCTCCCCCTTTTTCTGTTGAAGGGCCGGCGTTGCGGCAGCCGTATATAGTGTTTTTAGTACGTTTTGTTACTTCTACTAGCACACTGCATTCATTCCCACATTCATTCCTAGCCCACCTTCATGTTATTCCCTATTACATACATATATATATATATCTTCACATTATTGCCAATTTTTAAAAATTTAAATTTGCTCTAGTTTTTGTTGAAATGTACGAACTAGTCATGTTGAAAAAATCTTATATTGAAGAACCAACATGGTGTGGAGTAATCGAGATGTCTTGATTGGTGCATAACTCATTGGCTTTTTTTGAGTGAGAGTGGGTCCGATTGAATATATTGACTAGTTTGGAATTGCGCTCTTTTGCTATATGCTTCCAATCACGATTTTTCTTTAGTTACAAGTAATATGTCTTACTTGATGCGAGTGCCACTGTTGGCCTCAGATTAGTATATTCACGTGGTCGTTTTTGTCATGTCGACACTACCACCTTAACTACTTGTCCTCTTGCTAGGTGGCGGTCGCGGCATCCATCAATGGCCAATCGCTCTCGCTTGGTGGTAGCAAGTGGCTGCACCACCACATAAAGCGAGGTACATGTGGATTCTATGACTGAATTGGGTTGCCATGCCAATTACAAAGATCTAAATTAGTTCAAATCAAATGGCGAAACTATCTTTTAAATTTTGGTAGACCTGATTATACACATCAATAATTGTGCTTGTACATGTGAATTCCACGACCGAGTTGAATTCCCATGTCAATTAAAAGGACCGAATCAATTCAAATTTAATGGCGAAAGGATCGAATCGACCAAAACTTAAATCTAAAAGGGTCGAGTTGGACATCAACGGGCGGATTTCAACATTAAAAAGAGGAGTTCCCCACCTCTTTCAGGACTCTTAACAAAGCATCAGCATCCTCCACTCGAAATCTCTTTTTCGATAATCAGAAAACGACAGCGCCCCTAATCTCTCCCAATCGCCTCCAACGACACGACCCAAAGTCGAGCAAAGACCAGCACGATTCTCCCTAATGAATCCGAATCATTTCGATCCCTAATCCCCTGTTCTTGTCGTTTCTCCCGATACGACGCCCCCCCGAATTCAATCAGTAAAGGCCCTCGCTTTCTCCATTTCCACCGATGCTTTTAGCTGTCTCCCTTTAACAAAAGTGGGTGAGCTTAGGATTCAGCGATGAGATGAGTTTTGGTCAATGAAAATGAAAATGAGAGAAATGGGGGGTTGGACTTGGATCCTGTGCTTCGTCTTTCTTTTCCCCACTTTGGTTCACCTAATCCTGACCTCTTTTATGATGAGCTTTCTGGGTTCCATACGACTCCGATGATGCACCGACGATCTCGGTCCCAATTGATTCCTGCTTTTCATTTTCTTTTACTTAAATCTAAACCTCGCTGCTCACGCGCTTTGGTAAATTCATATGCAGACTCTTTCATAATTTTCCTTTAGATTAGAAATTATGACGAGAGAGTAGACGTGTGTGCATTCTCTTATTTGCCAGCATAAAAACAAGCATGTGTGACTATTTCTCCTCGCCGCAATCTAATCTTGAGATGTCCTGCCAAAATACAAGAAAAACAAAAAAAGAAAAATAAAAAAGAGAGGTGACGTGGTTGAATATTTGATTTATTTTGACTTTTTTTATTGTACTTTCATGGATTCATGAACCATGTGCAATCACAGCCATTGATTTTTGTGAGGCTTGTGTGAGACCCACATGATTAATGATTATGATTGATCTAATTCATTCAAACCGTGGAGTCCAGGCGAGCACTTAACAGTGGCATTGAGCAATTGCAGATATCATATGATCAACATGGAATCTGCATCGCAGGAAACGCGAACAGTAAAAGAAGAGAGTAAGAGAAAAAGGAAAAGGCAAGAACTTATGAGACATCATTCTCAATGCCTTGGACAGCACTCTTGCCTTTACTTTCTCAAATGGGCCAGGGTGCTTGGAGAGCACCCTCTTCACCCTCCGGGGGGCCGCATCATCCGACGGCTGTGATCATACGATCAGGTGCGTACAAGGAATCCCCCGAATTGACAAGAGCCGGGGACCAACGACAGTCGATAGGTTCGATGCGAATCTTAGTTGATTCAACTATCGTGCAGGCAAGTCCAGGAGTCGAGTCCGTCCTGAGACAAGTCAACCACCGTCCCAATCCCCATCCAACTTTCCAAGATACCCCCATTCCACTGGTGCTTTAAGCGGTGGCATCGGGACGTGCCTGAAGAAACAAATCCTGCAGATAGGTGGGATTTTCCCAGCTTGCTTGCCCTCTTTCTTGTCAACTCAACGGTTCCTGCATCCTCCTCTCTAATTCCTACAGCCTAATGTTTCTCCTTTCCTAGAAAAACTTGGGCAACTCATCTCTATTTACATTCGAATCATTACGGAGCATTACGAGTGTGCACTGCCTTGCCTTGAGGATAACAGCAATAGCAGAAGTTAACGACTCCAGAACACCGAGATGGTGAAAAGCCAAGATGTCGCGAAGCTTTCTCCTGATCAAATATATGTAAAAGGACGTCCTCATGCACGAGGCGCCTTACTATTCTAGTAGGGAATGGTAATGTAGACAAAGGACACGACGAGGAGGCCAAAGGAGGCCAATATGCATGAAAGAGCAAAGCTGGAATCAAAGAGAACATGTGCACTATGGTCATGGAGAGAGCTTCCTTTCTGTCACTTCCTTCCTGACCATGCTCAAAATCCTTCCCCACGGTCGGGCATAAATTGCATACCAAATCAAGTCCTCGCGAGGAAGTTTATCCAGAACTTGAGCCCTTGACGTCTACCAGGTTGCGAATTGCTTTTTTCATTTTGTCAGCATCTCACGCATCCTCACTTTACTCATCAGAAAGGAAGTTTAAAAGCCCATGGCTGAGGAGCGAAGCTCTCTCTCGAGATGTACAAGCGTACAGTGGATTGAGGTGAATTGAAATCTCACATACAGTATGCATAAGTGCGTATGATGATTTATAATCTGACTTTGCAATTTCTGAAATTAGCCCCTTTTGGAATGTAGTGCTGAGCTTTTATAAGCCCTTAGCCCAAGTTGTGTGCTCGAGTGGGCTACCATCAATAAGCCCACTTAGTCTCCATTCTCTCACATCTCCACTTTACCTTTCAAAAAAAAAAAAAAAAAAAAAAAAAAACCAAAGCTGCGCCCTATTTAAAGCATGGAATCAGTAACCTTCCATAATCCTTAATCTGCATCTGCACCTTAGATTTCCTTCCTTGAGGACTTCCGACACTAGTGTATCACTTGCAAAGAAGAAAGGATTAAGGTCACGCTGAAGCAGAAACACATCGCAGCCAGGATCACATCCTCATTGAGGGAAATATCACACGCACTTGCTTTTGACTGAACATGGTATTGATCTCATGCAAACCATAGGAAGAGATCCGAACAGTTGTTTTAGTCACTCGTCGACACTCTCCTCAACTTCAAGCCGCAATAACAGAATTGATCATTATCTAGACAATCTGTTCCTCTGAAGTATGCGGCACATAACACTGTCCATTCTTCCACAATTCCACTACACCACTCATTCAGCATGGTACGCATGCTGCCTTCCTTAAAACTTCATGGCCATTCTCTTTTTAACTGGTCGTTGAGCTCAGCAACCAAGCGAAATTTCCCTAGCACCTTATCACAGCCCCAGCAGATCTAGTAATTAATCCGAAAGTCATGTTCAAAATCAGGTGTTCTTACACGTGCTGATATGGCCTCAGTCCTTGGCATCCTAAAATCATCCACCTCTTCTCCCCCTTAAAAGCCAGAGACAATTAACGCCTTGGATTCTACTTTCATACTAGAGCTTTGCACATGTAATGTCGATTGTTAGAAAGGAAATGGTGAGAAAAACAGCGCAGCCTCTAATGAATGATACTTATTTATTTTTATTTTTTTGGTAAAACGATACTTAAAATTTCATGTCTACATAAAAACAAATAAAATAAGTTGTTCAAGAACTGGACATGGCCTAAAGGATGTCCTAAGCAAAAAGGCCAATTTTCAACTCAACCGTGTGGGAATTCATGACCCTTTGTCCTTAGGTCACCGCAAAATGAATAAGCAAAAGAAGTGCGCTTCTGAACATTTTCCACTCTACAAACTGATGACTATTTCCTTCCTCCTATCATAGAAAGACTAAAACTGTATTACCAGACAAATACCCCACGATAAATCTATGATTGGACCACAAATTCACTATTGACAATTAAAAAATTAGAGAACATGACTGGCAATGAATCATCCGCCCAAGAAATTATGGTACGGTATCAGATGAAATACATTAAATTTTCTAGCTTGGATTTCTTGTGGCACTGGCACTCTTTTTTTTTTTTTTTTTTTTTTTTTTTTTTTGGGCGGTACACTGGCATTACTTGTGCACCAAGCAGAATATCATTGTCAACTTCCAAAACAAGAAAAGGAAAAGTGGCTGACAAGCCAGATGTTGGCCATTGCTTTTTGTACATATCAACTTTTGAATTACATCTGATTGAATGTGACTGATTCAAACGACTTGCAGATGCCAGCAAAAGGGAAAGAAAACTAGACTAGGTAGTTAATATATCAGACTTGAGTTAAACAACCAAGAAGGCAGCGCCATATTTTACATGACTTAGAGATCTTTCCAAACACGATAGTCTGTACTGGAGCTGTTATAGTTTATTACACTATCCTGGCACCCAACGAAGAATGTAGTATGTACAGGATCCACATTTACCAAGGCATGAGCTGTACCACTTGGACTTGCTGCAACAGCAACCTCATCAGCAGCAACAACTACTTCAGCATAAGTTTTGTCACCCATCTCACTGCTCTCCAGCTGCAACAAGTTCAACGCTTCTCATATAAGAAACACAAATGCCATCTAAGAACGAAAACACTTGACTTTTTACATGTACACTGTACCCTTATTTATGTTTCTTCCCTCTCTCCTTTGCTAAATTATAGTTCTATAGGAATCAAGCTATCACCAAAATCAAAAAATAAAAATTCAAACAAAAGAACAAGGAGATGTATCTAAGGAACATAAAAACGTGCATGAGAACTACAGCCAGTGCTTCATTCTTTTGACAGATAGACAAAAACAGGATTGAGATATGTGATGGCATTTGGAGGCAGATTCGTGGAGAGAAAACCAAATGGGGGAGAGAGGATAGAGAAGCTTTCAGAGAAACCCTGAAAAGCTCCAATTTCCAGGAACACCCATTGGTTGAGCACAAAACCCGTACTATGATGCCATTGACTTATCTTGATGTTGAGAACATGGAACTGTGGGCAGCCTGTAGAAAACCCACAGGTGTTTCAGAGCCACTGATTTCGCATTGCTCTGCCCAATTAACTTGCACCAGCCCTCGGATTCCATTTCTTCTAACCTCTTCTTTGCGAGAATGGGTCAGCCACTCTCTCTCTCTCTCTCTCTCTCTCTCTCTCTATTCTTTTGACAGATAGAAAAAAACAGGATTGAGATATGTGATGGCATTTGGAGGCAGATTCGTGGAGAGAAAACCAAATGGGGGCAGAGGATAGAGAAGCTTTCAGAGAAACCCTGAAAAGCTCCAATTTCCAGAAACACCCATTGATTGAGCACAAAACCCGTACTATGATGCCATTGACTTATCTTGATATTGAGGGCATGGAGCTGTGGGCACCCTGTAGAAAACCCACAGGTGTTTCAGAGCCACTGATTCCGCATCGCTCTGCCCAATTAACTTGCACCAGCCCTCGGATTTCATTTCTTTTAGCCTCTTCTTTGCAAGAATGGGTCAGCCACTCTCTCTCTCTCTCTCTCTCTCTCTCTCTCTCTCTCTCTCTATTCTTTTGACAGATAGAAAAAAAGGGGATTGAGATATGTGATGGCATTTGGAGGCAGATTCGTGGAGAGAAAACCAAATGGGGGGAGAGGATAGAGAAGCTTTCAGAGAAACCCTGAAAAGCTCCAATTTCCAGGAACACCCATTGATTGAGCACAAAACCCATACTATGATGCCATTGACTTATCTTGATGTTGAGGGCATGGAGCTGTGGGCACCCTGTAGAAAACCCACAGGTGTTTCAGAGCCACTAATTTCGCATCGCTCTGCCCAATTAACTTGCACCAGCCCTTGGATTCCATTTCTTTTAGCCTCTTCTTTGTGAGAATGGGTCAGCAACTCTCTCTCTCTCTCTCTCTCTCTCTCTCTCACACACACACACACACACACGCACGCGCACGCGATCTGCAGCTGGCGGTTATTGACAGATGGACAAAACAAGATAGATATGTGATGGCATTTGGAGGCGGATTTGTGAAGAGAAAACCAATGGATGAGAGAGGATAGAGAAGTTCTCAGAGAAACCCTGAAAAGCTCCAATTTCCAGGAACACCCATTGATTGAGCACAAAACCCGTACTATGATGCCATTGATTTTTCTTGATGTTGAGGGCTTGGAGCTGAGGGCACCCTGTAGAAAACCCACAGGTGTTCCAGAGCTACTGATTCTGCATTGCTCTGCCCCAATTAACTTGAACCAGCCCTCGGATTCTATTTCATTTAGCCACTTCTTTGCGAGGATCTCTCTCCCTCCCTCTCTCTCTCTCTCTCTCTCTCTCTCTCTCTCTCTCTCTCTCACACACACACACACACACACACACACACACACACACACAAAATGCATGCACACATGCAAGCATGCACGCAAACTGCAGCCAGCGGTTTTTGACAGATAGAAAAAACAGAACTGAGATATGTGATGGCATTTGGAGGCGGGTTTGTGAAGAGAAAACCAATGGTGGAGAGAGGATAGGGAAGCTTTCAGAGAAACCCTGAAAAGCTCCAATTTCCAGGAACACCCTTTGGTTGAGCACAAAACCCGTACTATGATGCCATTGATTTTTCTTGATGTTGAGGGCGTGGAGCTGAGGGCACCCTGTAGAGAACCCACAGGTGTTTCAGAGCCACTGTCTGCATCGCTCTGCCCCAATTAACTTGAACCAGCCCTCGGACTCTATTTCATTTAGCCTCTTCATCTTTGCCCAGGAAAAAAAAAAAAGAAAAAAAGAGTGCAACATGAGAAAGTGTTGGTCTCTCCAGTGGTTTGTTACTTCTAGACAATGTGGCTAGCATTACAAAATTTCCCCTATAAGGGAATATGACAGTTTACATCCACTAAGTAAATACCACTGAAGATGAACTGCCGCTTATGGTGGTTTTTCTCTTTCCATCGACAACCAGGAATGACCAAAAAGATTCCAAAGAAAACACTTCCCGTGGACATCTTGACACTTCAAACAGCAATTCTATGATGTATTGCACAACCAATGAATATCCGTATCAGGCTTATCACCTACTTCAGGTGAATATCTTAATGAACTCTCAACCAATAAGTTAGACCACAGGTTGGCGAGTCGAACTTGGGCCATAACAATAGCCTGATTTCGACAATGAGATAAGAGTCCTCAAAGAATGACAACTAGAAACGATTGCATTATATGTGAATTACTGCAAATCCTGTCTACGGCAACAATGACTAGATACCATTCTCGCTTGAATTACTTTCAGAAACAACTTCCACTTCCATCCTAAGAAACTTGGAGAAATGGGAAAAGGTAACCTACCCTGAATTTGGTCTTAGCACCCCAAATGACGAACGTCTCGTTACAGGTGTGGTGCCTGTGATTCGCCCTCACACCGCGGGGGCGGATTTCGCCGACATGGAACGAAGCACAGGTCACAGCTCCCCCTGCAAGCAAAGCAAACTCTTCCATCTAAAATCATCAACCAAAAGGACAAAAAAGCAACGACAAGCAAACTCAACGACCCTTCTGAACTTCACATTCAACCACAACCCACAGAGAGAGAGAGAGAGAGAGAGAGAGAGAGAGAGAGAGAGACCTCGAATGCCGTTATCGAGCGCGACGGAGGCGGGATCGACGAGCCACCCGCGCTTGTCGCTGAAGGAGCCGAGGGGAAACCTGACGAGGTTCGCCTTGCGGTCGTCCTCCTCCCTCCGCCGCTCGCCGTCGCGGCTGGAAGCGAACCGCGAGGCGGCGGACGAGCTGGCCTGGAGGCGGAGGGAGATCCAGGTGAGGAGCAGGAAGGCGGAGAGGAGGATGGGGATGGCGTGGGGCTTCTTGAGGAAGTTGACGACGGACGAGTACGAGAAGGCGCTTCTCTGGGCCAGCACGGCGGCGGCCGGCGACGCCTGCGCGCTCTCCAGGCTGATCGCGGCCGGGCCCCGGCCCCGGCGTACGAGTGCCTCCTCGGGTTCGCCATCGCGACGGCCTCCGGTGGACCGGCGTTCAATCTCGCGGCGACATGGGGCGGGCTCGGTTTTCAGTAGGCGCGGTCCAGTGGCTGGTGCGGAGGCTGCGCGCGGCGGATGAAAGAGAAGAAGAAGAAGAAGCGGCGGCTGTTTCGGCGGAGCAGAAGTTATTTAGGGTCTCCTGAAGGCGACCCGATTTTGAATTTGGTAGATATTTTATCGATCCGGTTCCCGAATCGAACCGAAAAACCTTAATTTTCTTTTAACTTTACCTAACGTCTTGTACTCTTGTTATTTTCGGTTCTTTACGTGTTAACTAAAATTTGCCTTTTTAAATAAATAGAAGAATAAAACAAAGAAAAAAATAGCTCGGTGATTTTAAAGACTGATAGAAATCTGGAATCTGTTTACGCTAAAATCGCTTACCCCTAATCATATACGTTAATCTAGGTTCTGGATTTAAAATTCGTTCTCAGTTTTTGGAATTCAAAATCTGTCTATGCTAAAATCGCTTTTCTCTAATCATATGCAGCAATATTAGTAGATATCGAGAAGTGATTAGGCAGTGCAACTTGAATAGGCACGAAGATTCTCTCACGATATGAATCCATTTTGTAACCTCGTTGGAAACATTAGAGCCAAATATTCCATACCTCCCAAGAGAAAAAATCACGACACCAAAGTTTCACCATAGATTCACAGTCTTTTCTGACTCGTATGCTACCGATATCAACAACGAAGAATGCAGTTCGCTGGACGCCGCAATGTTCACCGTGCAGTACGAACACTAGAGGAAGAAAAAGAATGCAGGCCTCACGGTAATTAAAACTCTTGAGGCATGACAAAATTTCTGAAAAATAAATTAATTTTTGGCTAGAAATTGACTGAAAATTGATTTCTCAATTTTTATCACATTGACAAGTTTTTGAGTAAAAAAACGCGTTTGATAATAATTCAAAATTTATATTTTTGAAATAAAAATTCATTTGATAAAATAATAAAATTTCTATTTCTAGGAGCGACAACGACCGGTGTCTAATGGTTGAAGTCCGACGTTCGGTGACTAGCATTCGACATCCAGTGACCGGTGGTAGGCAGCCTAAGTTCAGAGTCCAACACTAGAGTTCGACGATCAGCAACTGGTGTCCAACGTCTCGAGTTCGACATCTGATGTTTAACATCCGAAGTCTGACGACAGGAGGCCAGCAACAGGTGGCTAGTGGCCAAAGTCTCGTGTCAGGTGGCGGGCGGCCGACATCCAGCAGCCGATGGGGAGTGGCAGAGGGTGGCCGACGAACATTCAGTGGCTAGTGATGAACCTCCGGCATCCAATGATTGGCAATGAGTAGCCAACGATTGATGGGTGTTCCGCATTCGGCGACCGGCAATTAGCGACAAGCAACCGGAGTGTGGTGGTCGGCAGTCAACATCCAGTGGCTAGGGCTGGTGATGGCCGGCCAGCAACTGGCAGTGGGCGTCCGGCATCCCACAGGCGGCAAGTGAGTGACGGGTGGTGACAAAAGTAAATGATAATAAAAACTTTGATTTCTCATTTTTGGAATAGCTAAAAATTTTAACTTTTGATTTCTACTCCATATCTATTTTTGGAACAGATTTTTGTTCCAGAAATAGAAAAATGAAATTGCATTAACTAACGGATTTCTGTGTCAAACCTATTCCAGGTACAAAAAAATAGAAAAATAGAGAAACAGAAATTTTGTCATACGCTTTTGCATTTATACCATGGAGGCATTGCCTCGCCTATATTCCAAGGAGGCAAAACTGAGAAGCTACAGCTGCCCCCAAGAACGTACTTTAAAATCGTTAAGACTAACAAAGATCCTCAGATACATGAACTACGGGTCTGCTTGCTTTCGCACGAATGAATCAATGTTGCAAACAGTGAATACGCTGCACTCCTACGTATCGGACGGTATTTATGCATCACGGAGCAAAAAAGGCTCACAGTGTGACGCTGCCTTACGGAGGCAAAGTCAAACTTTTCAGGATATTGATCTATTACTATATAACTTCTATCTTTTGCTGTGCATGACGCCTGCCATGGAACACAGCATCACCAAAGAGTGCTAGTCCTTTGGCTGAGCCAGAAAAGGTTTGAAGGTCATCAGCAATCCCAAGGCCTCGATGACGTTCAGGATGAAGAAAACCATGTTATTACCTGCAATACCAACAGAGCCATAGGTTTCAGCTTTCTTTCCATGAGGTGAAATTAGAGAGCATAAATTCAACTTCAATCAACAGAAGAATATAGAGAAGAGAATAAAATAACGCTAAGAAAGGGATGGACATGCGAGGTTATACTGATATGCAAAGGCTGCGACAAGGATTTGATGTGAGAATTGATGTGTGCATATTTCTGTCTGCAAAATTGTGCAGAAACCAGAGCTGTGAAATGTTTTTAGTGCTCTAGGATAGTGAGGCACCGCGGGAAAGGTTCACTCATCTAATTTCTTCAGAACCAGTAAACTGCAATTTATTGGGTGTATAAAACTACTACAGGACTATGGCGTCTTCCACAGATCCACCATTCAATAAAGGATGGCTGCTGCTGACTTGAATTGTGGACTTTTATACAGTCCCGATCAACGTACCAAAGATATCTTTTGATGCTTTAAGCAGAGTATACTGAGGACTAAGAAAGGACAACATTTTGATCTATAAGCTCCAAAGTGGACCCTTAGCTCCATGTCTCACTCAAACTTCTTGACATGGCTGAGAAACAGCTTCACACATGCCCTAAATTATATCGTAGTTCAATCATTGCAGGTCAAGAGATTGGAGAACTAAGGGGGTTGCTTCAGCCAAGAAAAACATTTCAGATCCAAAAAAATGTCATGGTAGCATTCTAACTGTGTCAATATCCTACAGCAAGAAGAGTCTTAAGCTTAACACTGAAGATATTGAACTGCCCATGGCTAGTAGTTAAAAAACAAGCTAAGAAAGATGTTAAAGTTCAATTAGAAGTCAGAAGATTACAATGTTTGGAAAGAGAAACGTGCATCTCCTGATTCAGTACAAATCTTTTAGTAGTTTTACATGACCATATTAGCCAAATTGTCTTTAGATGATTACGACAGCCAATTGGGATAAGACACTTTGCCAATAGATGATGCAGAGGATCACTTCTTTAGCTACTGTTAGACAAAAACTTCCAGATATTTGTAAGGTATAGACAGTGGACAGTGGTCTTTACCAGGCAGAAAAGAAGCATTTCGACGCTTTTGTGCCCAAGAAAAGCTGCAGTTACACAAAGCATTAGAAGTCAGGAAATAAAATTAATCATATAAGCCCTATCTTCAGATGCTTCAATTTGATAGTGATCTCAATGAGGCAAAAATTCACAAAGCCATGGAACGTATCCATTTAGGCTATTATGAATGATGGGAAAAACAATTTCAGCAAAGTCACTCATATTTCAAAGTTGTTATTCATTAGTTAAATGGCTAAATATCTGTTGCAAGAACTTAGCAGCAGAGCTCTTATATAACATTTTACAGAAAAACCAAGCAGCGAAGTTTTAACAAATGACAGCATGAATCCAAGCAGAAACTTCAGAAGATGAAATCTCCGTTACACTGGTCTTAATTCCATCCTGAAGAATACGAAATACTAATCTACACTCATGCCTGAATTAGCTAGACAATCAATTGGACCTAGCACATATGCTGCACATTCTAATTTGATGATATTCCATACGAAGCATCTAGAAAATTTCTAACTTTGCACATATAAACCACCTTGAAATGTCTCTCTTTCCCTATAACTAAGATAATTATCCAATCACAAGAAAACGTAACCTGCATTACCACTTTCCTTTTACAATTATGGAAGGATCTAGCTCTGAGATCATTAGGAGAGGGCGGCTGTGTTTCTAATAAAGCATGACCATATGAGGCCTTCGCCTGTACACTATTCAACTCTTTTTTTCTTTTTTTTTTCATAACTGTCACTTTCCATGCAACCATATTTAATTACAAAGTTGACTCAGATATCAATCAAAGGAAGTTTTTTATAATCTTCATGCAGAACCTGCTTGATTTAGATTGGGAAATTCATAAGAGTTATGAAACCATGTGCTATGCACGATCTCTCTGAAAGTTATCCTCAAATGGCAGTATCTGCATATGTCCACAACTTGATTCAGTCTCACCTTGTGCATGAATAAATCTTGTTAGTATTGTCATAGTAGATGTGTGTATTTGGTAGTAAAATTTCTGTGATCTTGAGTTTCCGATCTTGTAACACCTAAATACAGTATAAATACATATGTGCGATCTCCAATGCACACACAGTTTTCTCTCCAATCCTTCCGTACATTATCAGAAATCTTATGCATGACTAACAGGAAGTATAGATACTTCAAACAAAAAGACTACAAGTCCATTCTATTCAGGAAAATCTACTTGCCACTGTCAGCCCGTTGAAATTCCTCCCACAAATAGAATTTTTATATAGGTTTTGGAGTAATTGGATTGTCAAGCATCATAAAACAAGGGGTTCAAGGAGCTTATATTGATTAAACTTCTTACATTGAACCTCCTGCTGCTGGACCCATTGCTTTGAAAAGAGACATTGCAGACAGAGATAAACCATTTGCAGCTCCTCTCTGCTCCTGGGTCTAATCATTTTAAATCAGGTTTATTTCAAGATCAGACATATTGACATTGGGCTTGCCAAAAAGTAAGCAGTCAAAGAGAGGAATATTACCACAGCTCTGTTTTGAAGGAGGAATAAGCCTGTGGTTATGGATACCTAATTGCACAAAGAATGCCAAATTGAGTGTGGCATAGCAAGAAAGGGGATAAACTCTTTTTCACATACATGGAACAAAATTTCAAATTCAAAGCAAGAATAAACAACTGTAACTTATACTTACCCAATTTCTAAGTAACGATAAATGAGCAAACCACTTTTACTTTTCATTATAAGCCAAACTTCTAGGATGGAGAAACTATAATAGCATCTTATCCAGCAATGCTGCAGACATTGTCAATTGACCTGAATCTAGAATGTACTCCCTCCCCCCCCCCCAAAAAAAAAAAAAGAAAAAGAAAAAGAAAAAAGAAACAAAAACCCACACACACACTCACTCGAATACCAACGCAAACAAACATGCATGCACTGGCTCATGTGCACCCCCAACTGTTGCAGCAAGAAGGTTCAAGAGAGTTTTGAACTTACAGCAAGCACATTCTTCAGAATAGATGCTGAATCCACCAGTATTGTGAGAATAATTCCACTCAGTTTAGCTATAAAGGGGTAACTTGACAGCAGAATTATGCTCAACACCTTTTATATGGAGGAAAAAAATATCAACGTAAGAGCAAGAAATAGGAGACAAATGTAGTACACTGTTTTTTGTGAAAAAAAATTGGAAAGTGGGAAGAAGCCATACAGCACCAACTCGAGAAACTACAATTGGTCCACAAATCCTTTCCACACGTGGGTACAGAAATAGCTGGAATAATAAGAGCCCAAAACCTGATATTTACCCAAAAAATGGACAAAAATTAGATCAAATCCAGAATCTAGTCGGAATAAATAAATTGCACACCTATGTTTGCAAATATTGAATAGATTGGGAAGGAACAGATAGAAACAAGTTTCATCCTAAAGTAACCACTAATCTCATTGCCATATATAAGGTCTCGACTTCTTATGAAAATAAAATTAGAAAGACACACCACTTGGGGGTACCGACGAGTATACAAAGCCAACCTTCACAAAACGATCTAACTTTTATACAACAACCCTACTAGTTACCCTAAGATTGTAATGTGGTATAAGACACTCAGCCATGTCCAGATCAAACAAAAGACTATCAGCCTACAGAGCAGTATGTACCCAAAATGCAGGATTGAGCAGGTCAGGTCCTAACTTATCTAATCAAGAGGTGAACAACTCAGACAGCTTAAACAAAGAAAATACTTGTGTTGGCCTATCTCGAGCCCATGACTCAAATTGACAATCAAATTTCCAACTAGATTTATTAAAAGGATCTTCTGACTGAAGGTTAAAAAGGATGTTCCTCAGTACCAAAGTAAAGTTGTTAACCAGAGAGAAATATTTCACATGATCAAATTACTATTTTCATATAAATCTCTTCCTTTTTACCTGAAAGAGCAAGAACTTCACCAACATCTGCTGTTGAGTAGCTCAACCCGCCAAACTTCCAAGGACTGATAGCCCATAGTGAAAAAATCTGAAGTAGGTCGTTGACAAAGAATCGATAAATAAGCAAACACTACGAATGACCAAGTACGAGTATTATTGAAGAGCAATGTTCGAGATGAAAGATTGTCAAAAGCACAACGGCTCTTTGCACCAGCAATAGCTGACCAGACAAGTAGTCGATTTTTCTAGATAGATGCCAGTGGCAAGCTTTCCAGCTCAGAAATTTATGCCCACAGATAAAAAGTTAGTTGATATAATAACAGGCATCACCAACGGCACATTGTGGCACTTAGCCCCATGCCACCAGCATCAGGACCTATTGGTATACAAAGAAATAATTGCAAACAGCATAAGAAACGAATAGCAATTTCAAATGAGTACCTCTGTATATGCCATGTCATGAAGCTGGAAGACACAATAGACAATTATGGATGACATTAATGGCCAATTTCTGAGAAGGCTCCAAGACGTCTGACAACTTTTCTCATTTCGTTGTGATTCTTCCTTCAAAGTTTTATTTTCCTCTGCCTCTAGTGCCTCGTATGGTATATCACATTCTTTGCTGCTTTCACCATGCCTATGAAGGGATTCCTGGGAAAATATTGGAGTTCTGAGTCACTTATTTGATCCCTCAACTATTTTAAGAATTCTTTGACATAACAAGCAGTTGATAATAAGAGATAGAACATTTAAGGCCACTTCCCTACCAGATAAAAGTTCCTTTTAGAAAGCATATTTTAGGACAAATTGCGCATTCAAAAAGAGCTGGCAGGTACAGTCTGATGCGCATTCAGATGCGAATTTTTTTCATTCAAATGGGAGTTTAGTGACAACTTTGCCAATGTCATGATATATCATCAACTAGAAGAACCGATAAAAAAAATGTCAAAGAAAAATGAGATCAGCACAAGAGCTAATGTAACTAGAATGGTGCACTAAAATAATGTCGCCATTTGCGCATGATAGATTGAAGGATATTAACTAAACTATTTAGTACAAACAGAGCAGAGACCCGTGAATGCACTATTGCTCCCTCAAAAAATTTTAAAGTTTCAGAGATGTTTCAAACGCCCAGAAGAAATTGAAATCACGACACTGAGTCTACTCTTTAGTTCTGCAATGTGAGAAGAAAAGTAGGCCCATACTTTCCAAGTTTCTTGTACACTAATGCTTTCATGTATATTTAGCATCTTTTGGCACGCTACTTTCTAGATACTGAAACTTACTGTACAACAATAAAATAATTAACAAAAGTTATACACTATTCTCTTCAACACTCATATGATATGTCAAGTAACAGGCATGAAAGGCCAAATGACAAGCTTTAAGTTTAATATAGTAACATACCGGCAGCCAACAGGCAACAACCATCACCCCCAAAGAAAAGACTGATATCAAGAGACAGGGTAAAAAGTATGGAAACCTACATTTCATTTGTTTAGGAAGTCAGCAACTTCAAGTGGTAAAGGAAAAAATTATTATGGAAAGTGGAAATTGCAAACCATCACTTACCTCCCGAAAATGGATTTTTCGGAAAATACATTAGGAAATTTTTCTGCAGGCTGCAAAATAATTCATGTGTATCATAAAGATGGATGCAAAATAGTATAAAAACAAAATTGGATGCATCAAAGAATCTTATAAAAATAGCAATGAGAAAGAGACCACACTTTCTAGAGTAAGCATTGAATCAAGGAATAACGTAGCTACCTAGGTCACCTGAATGTAGATGACTGAGGCATTATATCAAGTCCAACCAACTGGTGACATGACAGAGGCTTCTCAAGTGAATTGACTTATACCAGAGGTAAATGTTAAGCCAACAAGTATGTAGAACCAGAAGAACCGTGATGTCCAGGGAATAACTTACAAGATATTTCTATAGTTCTCTGACACAATGAGATAATTTGTTGTAAATCAGATTCAGTGTTTGATTGTTTTTTTTTTGGTAAAGGTAAGTAACATATTGATTTTGCAAGAAAGAATACAAGAGGGAGGCCCGGCACCAACAAAAACAGACTTCAGTGTTTGATTGTTCCTACCAAGTAATTTCACTTTTTGTTATAGTGATGAGACTTGGAATCTTAGTTGCTCTGGACTCCTATCCTTCCCATAACGTCAGATAGCATCACAACTTCCAAGCCAATTTTTCCAAATATACAGCTCTTGAACCAGTGTCTAGTTACTAGATGAATCCTCTAGGACAATTGAAAAGATTTCAAAAGCTGCATTTAGCCCAGAGGAACCACATCACATTGCAATTTCAGTAACTCATTTACTTTCAAGGAAATTCACTACAACCAGGTTGACCATGAGTTAGATTTAAAATCAGTGTCTTTAAACCCAGACTGTTCAAAGAACGAATCTGGCCTCCGGTTTGCGGGTCAACTGATTCAACTGGTCCAACTGCTGGGTGGATAAGTTTTCCCCAAATAGAACTAAATTATCTTATTTATATAATTATAGATACAATTAGATGAGCTGGGAGTTATTGCTGCATCCATGAGGTCAAGGGTTCAATCTCTCTTGTTGCCGCCTTCTCAATTTTTAAAGCTAAAGGTTTGACCGGCTCTTGACCACTCTGGTCTCAATTTAAAACTGACCGGACCATTGTCCAGGTCCTTGTTCAACTGGTTGAACCAGCCAATTGGGTCTGGATTTAAAAACATCATTTAGAGTAGATGATATCCCTTATTCTATCAAATCATCAGCCCAAATGGGTTCAGAAAGTGCAAGTTTCCTAGATGTTAAAAAAAAATAATTATTATTTTCTCATTGCAAAACTTCTGATGATATTACATGCAAGTTTTGAATCAAGAAATCCTTTGCTACTTATGTGCTTCAACCATGCATTCACAATCCATTCGGGTTAAGAAGAAACAGTACCTGGGCAAGATAACCCCCAATAGCTGGACCAATGACCAATCCAATACCCCATGATGTGCTAATCTGCAAAGTTACGCTTCATTTAGATTGCATCATACTCGCACTTAAAGAAGGTATTATCACATAGAAAATAAGAGTGTGGAACTTCCATACAATTGACATCGCCAAAGCTTGATACTCTTTCCGACAAACTTCTGAAGCATATGCCTGGCAATGTAAAAAATAAATGAATGTCTATAGCAGTTTCTTCCACCATAATTCATCAGATAAATCCAAAGACATCTCCAAACACCTCTAAGTCATCATGCTTTCAGGAAGACAGTAGAGATTTAATGCGGAAACTAAGCAAGCTAAGTGAATAGTGTAGTTTCAGAAAGACTATCCCACATATGACATCAGACTGAGAAAAACCAACAGAGACCTGACAATGAAACATTCGCTGAGACAAGGCATGAGAGTCTGTTTGCTCAATGACAGCTTCCAACAGCTGTTTAGTACACAGATCACCCATACATCGACATGACACCACAATTGAACAGGTAGTTTCATGAGGACAAAATGGTAGCTAGCAGTTGTACATATATGCAAATGGTCTAGGAATTGATATTTCATATTTTAAACAATCTCCTTTTGTCCCATTATGAGATCTCAGGCTACTTCAAATGCTTATCACAGTGACAAATAAAAGGGATTGTTGAATTCTGAGAGTTTATATATCAGATGGCCACACGAACTGAACACAGTTTACCAAAAGAGGTGTATCTCAAGCATAATGAGGTCTGTGGCCCTCACAGCATTTTGTTCCCCTACCGTCACAAGGCAGCAGCTATAGTAACATTCACAATGATGAAAACACAGTTGGACTCAAGAGTAAAGCTATGTTTAAGATGAATAGTTAAGAAGACTGTACCCTCATTGGGCCAAGTATGCCACACAAGCTTCCAAGGAGAAACCTTGTGGAGACTGCCATCCAGAAGTTTGTACTGAGGCCAAAAAGTGTGTTGAAAACCACCCTGATCATTGACCAAACCAAGAGATGGAGCGTAAAACTATGAGTATATTCGTTGAGCATGTGTCTGGGAAATTATACATATTAGAACCGACGTCTAGAAGTACTAACACTGTAATTGTACCAAACAGTATCACAGGCTTTCGACCATATCTATCTGCTATCATTCCCCAGAGTACAGAAGTCAATGCTCTTCCAAACATAAAAGCAGAACCTTCAGGGAGACAAAATTAAATGGGTTTGAATTCTCCAAACAGAAATTTTGAACTAAATAAAAAAATCTGCACAAAAAAATGCATAAGAGATCAACACAAAGAAAGTGCCAAGTTCTCACCTACATATCCAGCATAGAAGCCAATATCTTCTTCTCTCTTGGCTATTTTGAAGTCTCTTATCTGGAGAAGGTGAAATAACAAGCTCTGCATTAGTAAAGCCTAAAAAGTTAAAGTGAAGATTTTCAACTATAAATAGCATCTAGTGCAAACACTCGAGCTCATAGATATAGAATTGTCTGATGCCAAAAGTCGTATAGAAGAGATCATCAAGAAATAATCCCGGTATTCATCTCAATTTGGGAATGTATCAATGAACCAAAGACTGAGGCTCTTTGGACCAAAAAGACTGAAAAAGTGGAACTTGCTCCAGCAGCAGTACTACCATCTTACTGATCTTCAGGGGCTGGGCAAAGAACAGTGACATGCAGTCAACCGCAGCCTTAATTAACAACCACAGATAAAATGCTAACGATTAGCACATCAGAAATGCTTGGCATGCCACCAAAGGGCATCCAACCAAGCTAGGCTCAATGAGAAAGCAAGATTTAGTTAAAGCTCGAATTGAAAACCTTGCATTCATGTATCAACATACATGTTTATCCCCATATGCATATACAAGACTAAAGTCAAGTGACTGAAATCTAAGAGAGTAAAAGAAGTAAATGAGCACAAGCAGGCTCAAAGAAAAAGTGAAATTCAATAAAAAGCCTGAATTGAGAGCCTTTTATTTAGGTATCTAAATGTGGATTATGCAACATGCTTGATTATCTCCATACACAGATACAAGACTAAAATCAAGCGACTGGAATCTTAGAGATTTAATGAAGTAAATGCGCATGCCTTCACATAATCTGCAAATAACACCTACTTTCAAAAACTGAGACATTGATTTTCAGAGCGAAACAAATATAATCAAATTTAAAATCATCAGCAAGTAAGCTAAGAGAAAAAAAAAGAAAGAAGATACAGTACCATGAAATACAAGAAAGGGAAAAGAGATGATATCGGCAAAGCTGCAAGAATTGAAAGGAAATACGTTAGCAGAGAATTAAATTAAAACATCCACAACCACAATAAGTCCCAGGGGCGGCGGCTGTTTTACAGTACTTGGAACAATGATTGAATATATAACTTCTATTGGATTAAGCCCAGTAGCCACTCTAATATTTCTGCACCATCAGACTCGCGAAAAAACGTCTCCTTCCGGCTGACCGACTATTCCAACTAACACCCTTCACCATCGCTTGTCTAATTTCCACTCCACTTATTTCATTCAGCAATTTCCCAAAACAAGTTATGGTCCACAGACATTATCCCCTTGGTATAATTACATTCCTGACGTTTATACACATTCGCCCTCACAGCCTATCGTCCACTGAATTTTCCGGAAGTTAGTGCGACAAAGACGGGGGTCAAGGGCCTCCCGACTTTGCACTGGACATCCACAACAATCAGGATCAGGCTTGAGTGATACTTGCACCAGTTGCGAGAGTCGTTGACTGAGATCAGTCATCTCAAAATCTACGCTCATTCTCGTACGCAAGCTCTCTCTTTTTTTTTATAGCTCATACAGCGACCACGAAAGGCGACAAAATCGGCAGGTACCAAATCAAGTAAAACTAAAGCATCGAACTCCCGTCGTGGCGTGAGCCACACGCTCGGTTTGGTTTCGTCTGGTTTCGTTTCGTCCCCCGTTTCGCTTTTATCATGAACACTTATAGCGGAGCAGAGAGAGCACGACGGTCGCGACCTGCGCAGAGGACGATGATCCAGACGTAGAAGAAAAGCTTGTAAGGCACGCCGCGGTTCGTCTCCTTGAGCCGCTCGATCTCGCATCCCGGACAATCCTCCCGGCGGTGCCGCCGCTGCCGCCGCCGCCGAGCCCCGCGAGCCTGCTCCTCCTCGTCCTCCTTCTTCAGCAACGCCTCCTCCGTGTTCTCCGCCATTGCTCGCTTCTCTTCCCTCGCAACGCGTCGCACGCGACCAAATACACGAAGCGATAGAAAAAAAGGTTGACGAACCCAAAGGTTGACTCACAGGTGGCCGCTGGGTCCCCCCCCCCTACCGAGCGAGAGAGAGAGAGAGAGAGAGAGAGAGAGAGAGAGAGAGAGAGGTATACGTCTGTAGTTTCGTGAGCTACCAGTCCATGGAAGACGGGCGGAGATGGCGACGTACGTCGAAAACATGCGGACGGCCTCCGTGGTGCTGCGGTGGTCCCCGAGACCGTTGCCTACCGGAAGCGGCGGCGGGGGTAGATGCCGTGGCCCACCCCGTCTCCCTCTCCGCGATTCGGCCCGGTCCAATGGCGGGAAAAAGGGAAAGGACGCGGACGCGACAGCGAGCCGTCACGCAGAAGATTTACCGTGGCCCCTCCACCGGCCCGCGAGGGAACGCGGGACGAGGAAGATGACGCCATCATCTTCGTTCGAGCTTTCATCCTACGCAGAAGAATCGCCTTCCTGCTCGCTCTCCGTCTCCTTTTTCGCACTGCTCGGTTGTTCCTTTTCCCGCTTTTCCCAAAGACGGATAAATGCCTTTTTTTTTTTTTAATACGTGAGTATGTCGGTCAAAGGGGGATTGGGCAATTGTGCTTCCGAGACTGTCCGGGATTCCATTCTTACCGCGTTACGAGGAAGTTTTAATAAAGTAAGGGTGGGCCGATTTTAAGTGGGGTTGGTCCGCTTCTCGAGGATCCCTCGAAACAAAATCAATGTCTCACCGACCCGACTGTTGGTCTAGATTAGATTAGAGTGATTATATATACTTTTTAATATTTTTTTTTATTTATATTAAAAAACATTGAGAAAATTCGAGATTCCTTTCTCATGAGCGAAAGGGTATCATTTACATGAACCCTAGCTCACTACGACTACATTGAAAACCTAAAATAAATTCATTTCAAATCGATACATTTGTAATAAATTTATCTTCATGTATCTTATCAATTACTGAACTAGATAACACGTAATAATTGATATTTGTAATTTTTTAGTGATATTAATCTAATTTAACAGAAATTAATGGAGGATAAATTTATCGCAATAAATTTGAGACTTTTAGCAATCAAAAAGTTAGTTTATGATGAATTTGTTGTATGCATACCAATTTAAAATTTTTGGTAGTCAAATATTAATTTTTGGGAAACTTATTACTAATGTATAAATTTACAATTTTTCATGGTATTAACCATTTTCTTATCTTGTAATGTTTAGATGAGATTCGGACGGAATGGATATGATCGCCACAGGTCCTTGTCAAATGAACCGAACGAAAAGTTTGTGGTCCCACGGGATCGATGCGGGGCAAGACACCGACCAAGTTCACGCCTAGCTTGTGAAATGATAGTCTACTACCAAAGTGGTCCGTAGAAAAGGTCAAGGGCAGGGCGTCCAGACGGGTGGGGCTTGGATGGGCGGGCCGGGAGGGTTCTCACCGTAAATTTAGCCCGGCCCGAGCATATCGGACCCGGCCACAAGCCCCATCCCTAACTGAACGGATTGGGCCATCCGACATTTTTCCGGGCTTCCTTAAATCGGGCCGCGCTGGGCCCCATTTTGGGAAATTGGCAAAGAAGTCAACGAGAGTGCTGTATTCCACGTGGAGCTTTCCTCTTGAGAGCCCAGTTCGTTCTCAATTTTATAGAACCGCTCGCCTTGTCGGCCGGCAGTTGCTTGAAGGGATAATTATGCAAATAGCCTATAAATTTTGATCTAATATGCAATATCATCCATAAACTTTAATCTAATGTGCATATTATCTCTAAAATTTTAATTTGTTTAATGTCCCTAAACTTTCGATAAATATCCAATTTAGTTACTGAATTATATGAAAATTCACATATTAATGATATTGTATTGGGCTATGATTCATACTCTACATTAACTATATATAGATTGTCTTCTCGTAACTCTAGAAGTTAAGTTTTATTTTATTGGTTATTTGAGTTTGGGCTCATAAATAGCTATTTTGTTTGGATATGTAAATTTTTTTATATTTTATTGGTAGTTTAAATTTGGATTCATGAATAGCTACTATATATATATATATATATATATATATATATATATATATATACTATCTTTTCTCTTGTAATTGAGGGATATAATAAAAAAAAAATGCGGAATCCTAATTATAATTGAATCCTCACATGGACTTAATCCCAATTTAAGAATGAATCAAGATAAAATCTTACATTTCAAATTCTCTCACTTTTACTACTTCTTCTTCCTTTTTTTTTTTTTTTTTTTGGTGATGGTGCCGTGAATCCTAACATATTGCACATTGTACCAAAATGTTGGACAACATTATATATTGATCTACAGTTCATGAATGATATTTTGTGCATTGAGCAAAGGTTCAAGATTCTTCATGTAATTACTATCAAATTAAAGAAAGAAAAAAGGTCCAATCTCCAATCAATCAAGTGGTTGTCAAAAAAATTAGGACAACAAATGCTGCAATTAACGCGGTCCAAGCACGGTAGGGGATTCGCAAAAGTGATCCGTCGTCTCTAGATTTAGTAACTTCGACTAATAATGCATGTGCTATAAAACCGATAAAACCTGACATGTATCTTCAAAACAAAAGTAACGGCTCAGATATACACTGTTTCTACAACAATGCGAATGACACAGCATGAATTGTCATTCTGGCTCTTGTGCATAAAATCTGCAAAAGATACTCCAGATTGCAATCTTCTGCTCAGTTTTGTTACCTATGCAAAGTACATTGAACAAGCCTGCTCTAAACAAAGGAGAAGAATGATCGATGGAGCAGCGACATGAGAAGCAAGGGGATCTGTAATGCTGCATAAACTGGGTTATCATAATTAATGTACACAGAGTAAACACCATAGAAGGACGCCAAAGACAATTACAACCGGCGGAAGAAAATGCAAACTCCTAGAAGTTTGAACTGTGATCAGCAGAGCATTGCAGCATCGGCTTTGAAATAATTGAGGAGATCAACATGCTGAAGTCAGTCAAAGAAACAACGGAGGTTAGGTGTAATCTCGTCCTTAGCAGTCACGTATGGTACGCTGTTAAAGTGGGGCCGAACTAGTTCTTCGGAGCTGATTCTTCGGCTCGGCCGGCGGTGCGGATGGCAACACTTTCTCTGCCTCCTGCAAGGGAGAGCTCATCATGAAAGGGAGAAAACAGAAATCTTGAGGGCTCAAGAAAACTGATAACTTGAGTTTACAGGTGAAAAGCGGTGGGTGCATTCATGGTGTTCACATTACAAGCGTCCATGCAAACCAGGAAAGCAAAGCAAGATAAAATTGTTTCACAAATCAGAGAAAGAAGTGAAAACATCTTATTCACCGCAACCAACGTCCAGTAGCAAGATGTTACTTTTTGGTGCTGCCTCAAGGGGATGAACATCAGATAAGTGTTCATGCTTGTCTATCTAGATGGTTGACTTTATGTGATTGTCATTAGCACAACAACATCACTAAATCGACTCTGGAGCAACACAGAGATTCTATATATAGTTATAGCAGCCCTTAAATGATCAGAATAGAAGAGAAATATAGTTATCTGAGATGTTGCTCAGCCTTCAAGCCTCAGGGATGGTGAACAAAATTTTGAGTGCTAACAGTTGCAAGGAGAAGCCATTGTATGGCTAAAAGCATGAACATGGTTGCACCAATAAGTTAAACTGAGTATCAAAACCACTCTTATGCAACTTTTTTTCGAATTAACTCTCTGCCAATATTAGCTTTTAGAAGCGAAAAGTGGAATATTTGGAGGGTTTTGCCATATAGGTTGCCATGAGGAAACTATGCCATTACCAGGTTCTCTAAGGTCCTATAACTGGAGCACCATCTTCAAATGTTTTCAGAGTTCAATGACTTAAATAAAGGGAACAAGTGATGAAAAGTGGGTTGCTAATGACTAGCAGTGTTCTCCACCTTATTAACATCTGTAAGTGCTGTCATCGATATCAGTTTCAGTACTTTTGGATTTTGGTAGCATTATGAACTATATCAACAAAAAACACAGCCGAAAATTGCAGTATCCTGAAAATTTAAGGGATGCACCATAAGAGAGTACCGAACTGAGTAAAAACCAGTTCTGGCCAAAGAACTATAGAGTACAGACCAGATAGGGAAATATGTATCAACGCCTTGTCATTGCAAATGAATGATCCTCTGGACTAAAAACACTCATCTGGAAAAAAAAGAACAAAATAGAAAAGAGAAACTACCTATCTTGACATATCCAGACAGAGCAAATGACAAAAGTGACAAACCTACCATGATTGAGGAATAAGTTGGACAACTGACAGAAATTGATTTTCCTTCTGCAGTAGCGATCTAAGAGCTCTTAATTGAATAGTAAACTCCATTGTCCAAAATCACAGAGAATTCTGAATTGCAAGTAGATATACCAAATGGGGAAATACCAGATTAGAGTGTCTAGGGCTGTAGATCAATCCAATTATCTCTCTCTTTACCCAATACAGCGTTTTGTCCTACCAATAAGAAGAGTGTTTGTATTGTCTAGTTTTCCCCATTCAGAGAAATATGTCGCCTGATATGCATCATTGCACTCAACAGTGTGATTCAAAACCGTAATAAAAATGGATCAGACTGACATACTTTTCCCATAGTAAGTATAGTTCACTTTCGCCAGGTCTCAATTTCATCAATAGTAGGGTTCCCATATCAATTTATATAATCACGTATCACTTAACATCTAAAATTTAAAGGACTGAGGTGGCACAAAAGACATTGTTCACAAAAAATTTATCACGAGTAGTACTCAGTATTAAAGGCAAGACAATGAACATACCAGCTTTCTTCTAAGTCTCCCATTTTCCTCCTCTAGACGCGAAACCTTAATCTCCAACTCTTGTGTATACGCCTGTCCAACATCATAAACATCTTTAGGACCACAGCAAGCATCGAAAGCATCACAAAACAACTCCCTTAACACTATAATCACATCTCAGAACCAAGATTGACCTGCTTCCTGGCGCGAGACCGAGCCGCAGATTCCCTGTTCTTAATCATCCTTTTTTGCCTCCTCTCCACTGTCTTCTCCACCACATCTCTTGGGGCAACTCTTTTGCGCCCCGGGGTTGGGGTATCCGATAATGTGCACAACAAGGAGGAGGGCGAAACAGTCATCTGCGCGGCATCGCCGAATGCTGAATCCAGAAAGGGACTCGTGATGATTGGGACCGGTTGCTGGACCACGTGATGGCCCGGAATGAAGACTGGCACCACATTTTGTTGCGGCTGAACTGAAGGGAGCTGGTATTGCATCCACTGAGCACTTTGAGGACCGCCACTAGTCACAGAATCAACGTCAAGAACATGATTCCCATTCTTGTTGATCACAGGAGATTCAGCCACCACTCCTGCCTTGTGCAAGAAGTCCTCAAGTGTCATCTCACCCAAGGAAGGCTTTGCATCTTGGTCACCAAGACCGCTATCCTTCTTCTTCTTCTTGCTCTTATTACTACCATCATCAATCTCGCCCTGTTGAATATCTTTCCACACCTCATCAACAGTCTTCTTGCTGAGAGCCCTCGAGAGTGTGAAGCTCGGCTGCTTCTGCAGCGGAGCGAGTAGGCCGGATTGCGTGCTCTCGGGCTCAGCGGGAATATTCAGGCCTTGATTGGCCTCCACACTCCACACGCTCTTGAGAAGCTCGTCAAGATTCATGCTCCCCAGTGGCTTCCCCAAACCCCCCAGTTGGTTCTGGACCTCATCGAGCGTGAGGCCATAGAGAGACCCTTGCCTCGACAGCGGCCGCGCTGCGGTCTCGCCGCCGACGCCGCCACCAAAACCACCGACTTGAGATCCCATTTTCAGGGAACCAAATTGCGAGGCCTAATACGTATGATTTGAGGGCATTGCTTCACATGCTCCGGATCCGACAACAAATCGGCGCACACCCTTTTGTGAATCTGGAGCGGCGATGGCGGCGGAACGGAAAAGGAGTGATCTTGAGATCCAGTTCAGCTCCGGCAAGCAAAAAGCAGCTCCCAAGAGAGAGAGAACAAAAAAAAAACGAAAATTTGCACAGATTTCCTATCAATGGCGACCAGTGGATGAATGGCAGGTGAAATATTGAAACCCCAGAAACAGAGAAAAGAGAGAGAGAAAAAAAAAAGGGAAACTTGCACAGAGTTCCTATCAATGGCGACCAGTGAGTGAATGGCAGGTGAAATCTTGAAACCCCAGAAAGAGAGAGAGAGTGTTGTCCCAAATATTTTAAGCCGGAATCCTCGTACATGTAGATGGAATTTATTCCCCCACTGTCTTTTAAAATACCTCAAAAGGAAAAAGAAAAATGGAGAAGCGAAGATGGAGCTCCAGATGCGGGAGAGGAAAAGGGGGAGCTTTTTAACAGAGTAACAGTGACGAAAGGCAGAAGAAAAAAAAAAAAGCTTTTTAGAAAGAACTGGAACTTGCCCAAAGCAAAAGAAAGAGGTAGAAAAAAGAAGAAATCTTTCCAGAAAGCGCCGGGGAACAGTGGATCGCCGGGGCGATGCCGTCTCTAAATATATATTAAATTAATGGTAATTTAAAAATTGCTAATATAAATTACACGTTAGAGAAGGGTTGATAGATTGAGAATTTCATAATTTCTTTAATTAATTACTTAATAAGAGCCGAGACCAGAATCGATCGAAAGAGAACAAAGGGCAAAAAACAAGAAGAAGAGGACCAACCAAAAAAAAAAAAACAGTCCGGAAGGGAAAACCTCGAACTATCCCCAAATGGCGTATTATTGCGTTCGTTCGAACTCTGAGATTCAATCGGAAAAGGACGAGGCAAGAGGAAGTACAGAGGGTTGTAAATAATTTGGATAATGTTTTAAATTTTCATGAGCATAAAGAGTTTTTGTAGGGAAGAGTTTTCACTTCTTTTTTTTTTTTTCCCGATGAGCTCATGTCCGGCTCGACAGGCCCGTTAAAAACACAACCCGGATAAATTATGAGCTCGAGAGGAGAATATCTCGCCTTAAGTAGCTTGGCCCACACGTTAGTGTCACGGTCCATAATTCTTCTGTACTCATGGATCATTATAGGCGAAGCTTGGCTAGAATTGACTATCGAGGGCAATTCTCATGGATTTTTGTGGAAGCGGAAGCTAGGCTAGAAGTGAAATCACCTTGATACCATGAAAGAAGGCGAAAAAATATGTATTTGGAAAAATGTAATGCTATTTCTTCATTAATTCTTTGTACAAAGAAAAATGAAAAGAAAGAATAAAATATGATTATATATGATTACATTTTCCTATTCTATCTTCAAATATCCATAATTGAATCAATTAGAATCAGAATCAAAAATAAAATCAATTCATTCTCCAACCTTCAATGACCATTTGTATCATTTTCCCTAACATTATCTGGAGATTAGAAACACGCTCCTTGTAGTATAAGAAGGTAATGATACTAGCCTAAAAGTTAAGTCCAGCAGCTTTTGCCATTTGGACAACAACCAATATTTCTAGATAGCGATTGATAATCTCTCCGTGGTTACTTACTTAAGCACAAAATGCAAAAACAGGATTCGAATGGAATGACGAATTTAACTAAATGTAATAATTTATTTTTCTTCTTAATACTCAAACCAAATATCAATACTAATACCATTGCTTCCTTTATCTAATGCCATTAACTTAATATGGGGATAAAGAAGAAATTCTTCTTTACTTTTATGCTCGAGATGATAACTTTATTTTCCATGAAACATAAGATATATACATAAAATACATTAAGCTTCATATGCAACTATCTAATCTCTAATGGAGATTATATAAAACTTCTTCTATAGAGCATTCGATTTAAATCATTTTTTAAGGCTCCGTTCGTTTCGTGGAAAATATTATGTTTCCGGAAAATATTTTCCTGGAAGTTATTTTCCAGGAAAATGCTCTATTTTCCTGTGTTCGGTCAAAATCTAAAATTTCAATGGAAAATATTTTCCACTTCGTTCGTTAGCTCATTTAATTATTTGGGAAAATTTATCAAAAAATGAATTTTAATATTTTTAAATGACCAAAAAAATTATTTTATTTATTTATATTTTTTAAAATGATTTTTTTAATTATTTATATTTTTAAAAATGGAAATTTTTATTATTTATTTTTATTTTTTTTTTTCCTTCCTCCTTCCTCCTTCCTCCTCCTCCTCTTCCTCCTTCCTTCCGCCGCCTTTCCTCCTCCTTCTTCCTCCTCCTTCCCGCGCTTGACGATGGCCGGCCGCCCCCAGCCGACCAAGACCCGATGGCCAGATCCGGCGAGCTCGAGGCTCGGCCGATCTCACCCGAGCTCGCCGGATCTAGCGATAGAGCTTGAGCTCGCCTGGATCGGTGAGCCGCGAGCTCTGTCGCTAGATCCGCGACCTCATCACATCACCCCAAACAAGCATAACCAAATCCCCAAAATAGAGCAACGAATGAACACACGAGCAAGCACGCAGAGCGCTAAAAAAAATCCCAAGAAAAGGAATCGGGGGCAATCACCCATCCACCGGAAGCCTCGCACCGCATGATGAGCGGCCTGGACGGCGGGCTCCCGCGAGCCTCCCGGCGCCGCCGCGGTGCTCCCTCTTGAGCCGGATCCTCCCGAGTGGCTTCGAACCACCGGGGAAGCGGAGCGCCGCGGCTGGAGCAGGCGGGCAGGAGCGGCCGGGGAGGGCGGAGAATGAGGGATGCTTCACCCATCGTCGGCGTCGAAGGAGGAGGAGGAGATCAAAAACCCTAAGCTTTTGTGAGAGAGTGCATAAATGAGAAGGAAAAAGGAGCGCGAGGGCGAGTGCGAGAAGCCAAGAAAATGTTTTCCTCTTTTCAAAAGAGGAAAACATTTTCCTCAAAGTCAAGAGAGAATTTTCCATTGACCGGAAAATGTTTTCCTTGACCATGTATTTTCCGTCCACCAAACACCGGAAATCCAGGAAAATATTTTCCTGGAAGTTGTTTTCCGTGAAACGAACGAGCATAAATGTTAGGAAAAAAACCACAAAAAATCCAAAACTTTGTCCAGAGTGACAAATTTACTCAATTTTTTTTTGTGACATGAAATACCTCAAACTTTGCAAACTGTGACATATTTATTCCACTAGGGGCATTTTCGTCTTATTTTTTTCTTTTTCTTTTTTTTTTTCTTCTTCTTCTTCTCTCTTCCCTCCCCCTACCATGGCGGAGTGAAGTTGGCGTCAGGCCAAGGTTGCCCTCGCTTGGGTTGGCTAGGCTGCCCTTGCTTGCGTTAGGTGAGGAACTAGCAAGGGCAAGGGAGGCCCTCGCGACCTAGCTAAGGACTGCCCTCGCCCAACACCAGCGAGGGCGGCCCTAGCCAACCCTCGCTCGACACTAGTGAGGGCGGCCCTAGCTGGAAAAAGAAAAAAATTAAAAAGTAAAAATACCAAAATGCCCTATAGTTTAGGGTAAATGTGTTATAAGGATAGAAGTTTAGGGTTTTTTGTGTCACGAAAAAAAGTTTGGGGTAAATTTTTCACAATTAACAAAGTTTAGGGTTTTTCATGTAAAAAAAAAATTGGGATAAATTTGTCACTTTGGGCAAGTTTTGAGTTTTTGGTGGTCTTTTTCCTAAATATTATTTCATAATCAAGATTAATCTAGATCCATCAACATATGTAGGATCAAATAATCATAAGATGAAAATTATGATTTATCTTAAAATCACATAGAAGTGTACTTGATAGTCAAACAAACTTAAAGTCATGTTTTTTTTTTTGGTGAATGACGTCTTGTGTGGTCCTTAGAGTTTTTTTTTTCAATGTTCAATATTATCAGTAAGTTTTTCGTATTCAATTTAGTTCTCAAACTTTTCAAATTTGCATAATGCGGTCCTTCCATTGAAGGTACCGCCAAATCATGTGCTTTTCTAGGTACATGAATTGCCAACTCATCATTTTATGGGCTGACTCATTTTTGTGATTGGATACATCGGATGCCAACTAGGAGATTTATCGGTGTTAGATGCCAATATCAACAATTTCCATTAGTCTACTTAGCAAAAGGATGGCATCAACCCAATTAAAAAATTACAGGGACTAAATTGAAAATTAAAAGTTTGGAGATTATATCAAATGCTCTAGCAAGAGTTCAAGGACTAGCCATGGCATTTTCCCTTTTTATTTCCTACTTTTCACACTTAAAATTATGCTTTCTTTTTATCTAAAATTTGACAACACATCACCAATAATTTTTCTTTTGGCAAGTAAATCAATCTCTAGATAAAAATATTATAAAAAAAAGAATGCGGTGCCATGTTCCATCAACAAGAAGAAAAGTATAAAAAAAGTCATAAACCTATTGTATTAATTCCAATTCAGTTCTAAATCTTTGAATTTGATCAATTTAGTTTTAAACATTTTCATATTAATATCATTTGAGTATATCCAGCTGATTATACAAGAAATTGCCGACATAAATATTGACCGTCACACGTGACACGTCTAACGCTGATGAGGACATTTTTATTTAATATATAATTAATTATTTGATTTTTTGAGTTATTTATTAATTTTTTCGTCTTTCAAGTTTTTATTTTATTTTATTTCCTTTCCTTCTTCATTATTTTCCTTGGTCAGCCTCCGTGATGGCTAGTGGAGGTCAATAACTGCTAGTGAGGACGAGGGCCAAGACACCCTCATCGACCATAGGCAAGATCCGTCCTCACCTAATCTAATGAGGGGACCCTGGCCTAGCCCTTGCCAGAGTCCCATGAGGGCTAGCATGTCACGCCCCGAACCCCGGGCACGCACACATCCCTCGGCGGTCAACTAAATTGCGACATTCTCAAGATGTGTCATCGACCCAAATGACTTATGCACATACGGAAGTGAAATAACAATTTCCATATAACAAAAGACATGGGATAGAAAAGCAAGATAATCAATAAAACAAAACATATTTTATAAACAAACTAGGTCAGCCCTATAGAGTCACATACAAAAAAGGTCTAGACCCAAAAAGAGCTACTAAGGTAACCCTACACTAGACCCTATTTACTTGGGATCCAGGTCTACCATGACATCGTCGGGATGTCGATGTCTAATGAGTCAGCTATCTCTGCTATGGGCTCCTCACCCTCGAACAACTGGTGTGCCACGATATCTGCCAAAATATCAGCGGCGAACATGGGGTCGAGTATCTCCTCCAACTTTGCACCTTCGACAGGTTCATCAAAACCGTCCAAGGTACCCTCCCGAACCTCGTTAGGCTCATGGCGAAACCATGCCTTGAAGCGATGAGATACTAATTCAGGTAGGTCCTCATTGACCCAGATAATGGTCACTATGAGCTCATGGGTCTGGGTAGTCCCTGGGATGGGGAAGATGGTACGTTCGGTCTTGGCCTCTTGCGGCCACCCAAAACGGATGGGACGCACCATCATCTAAGGACCTCTAAATATTAAATCACGATAGGGTGAGACAATATCTCAACAAGTCAACATCATAAACCTCGATTAGGAAGATAATTCACCTAAAGGCGGCCTAAGCACACATCATGTAAGACTTATCTCGCCTCAGCATCTCCCTGCATATTAGTACAACTCATATACATATGCATATCACAAACATATTTCATAACTGGAACACTGCACATCAATAATCAAATACTCTTAAGGGTCCCGATTTTAAGGCCAAATCATTATAACACATCACATTCCGTGCCACACAAATTTGTCCCATAATCAGACGCAACAATTTCACTCATTCAAGCATTTTAGTTAATTATGACCCAATGACCACAACCAACTCAATAGTTGGCGGTCATCGGACATAACCGGGCGTCGTCTCACCCCATCAAGTATGGCAACGTCTACATCTAGATGGCATTCCCGAAGGAGCATCGGTCCGGCCTTTACCACGATCCAACATCCGTTGACGTGGGGCATCCATATAGGAGCATCACCCACCCAACTTTTATCGGATGACGGGTTCTCATAGCAATCACATGCACATCTAATCTCGGCCAAGGATGTCATGCTTTGCACTCAAATGCCTCAATTTCAAATAATGTGCTTGGCCTATTTTCTTCATATTAAAAACACCTAGTAAAATAATTGTGCATGGACACACGGTCAAATTGAACCATAAAAGCGTGATATCCCTTCATTTTAAAATTCCACAATTTTATATATTACTTAAAATATTTTCAGCGTAAAAAATTGATACCCTGTATTTTTCTAATTAAATACCAAAATTCTATATTTTTGAAATAATAATTCATATATCATCATTCAGCATCCAATTGCATAAATTAACAATCAATTGTACAAACCAACATTACCACAAGATCAACACAAAATTATGACAATCGGCTATCTTGGTATAATTTCCATTAATTAATAAATAATTAAATAAATTTCATTTAAATAAATAAATTACAAAATAATTAAATTAAATCACTAAGTAATCTACTTAAGCTGATCTAACCACCTAATTGGAATTAATTAATTTAATCTAACCTACTAAGCTAACTAATTAAATTAACTAACCACCTAATAACTAATTAGCCTACTTAACCAATCCTACTAACTTAGGCATATAAACTAATTACCACTAATCTCTAATTAAACTAACTAACCCCCTAATCTCTAATTAGCATACTAATCCACCCTTAAGTGTAATTAGTCTCATAATTAGAGTTTATGATGTAAACTCACCGATTTAGCGCAAAAATCGGTTCTCAGCGATGGTGGTGCAACAACGACCATAGCTCGGGTCTATGGCGACACCAAAGGAGGCTTGGAGGGGCTTGAAAAAGGCTAACTAAGTCTCAACTCTAAGCTAGAACTTCGGTTTTGTGGGTTGAACCGAAGGGCTTGTTTGGGTTGGGCTTAGGCTAGGCTCGGGCTGGTTGGTCCGGCGGAGCAAGCTGGAGACGGTGGGACGGTGTTGGGCGGTCGTTGGCGGGTTGGATGGTTGAAGCGGTGAACTATAGTGGCTACTCAACGACCTGGTCAAGGCAGCGGACAAGCGGATAGCAGGGGTGCGGGGACAGGCCAGAGTCCGGTTGTCATGGGTGGTGCAGCGGCTAGCTCAGGCGAACTCGTGGTGGCTTGCGGTTTCAATAAGCATTAGGTTTGCTTTGTGGGGGAGAAATAAAGAAGGAGAAGGTTGAGCAAAGGTGGGGGGGGAGAAGGAAGGTTGAGCAAGCCAAGGGAGAAGAATGGAGGGAGAGAGGAGGAACCAAGGGGAGACAAGAGTCTTGAAAGTCTTATGAGTAGCCAACGAGCTTCCATGTATAATATCTAGCCACTTGAGTGCTTGAGGTACCAAAGTCTTCAGCCAAGCTGTCAAAGCTTCCTTCAAAAGCCAATTCCCCTTCAAAACTTCACCAAACTTAGCCAATTTGAGAGCCAAATGCAGCCAGCTAGCAAGCCTACAAATTTTGTACTCATTCAACTCAATTTCACACCAAGCAACTTCAATTTGATGAGGAGGATGCCCATGCCAATTTCCAAAATTTCCCTCACCAACTAGTCCTTTTTGAAGGACAAAAATCCACTTAATTTTGCCCATTCGAATTTCTTGAATTTAAATTGTCCAATTTTGATTTTTCGCCAAAATTCCGGGCTTGCCAAAAATTCTTCAAAGGATGAGTTGACGTTCCAAAAATAAATCGACACACCGGAACTTTTGATTCTCAAAAACCGAGTTCAATTTCGTGGTTAATTTCAATTGGATACGATTTTAGCGCGACCTAATCTATTAGGTAGCTTTTAGGAATTTTATTGCATTTGACCTATGGTTGATAGTTTTTAATTCACGTTTGTGCATTTTCGACTCATCGGCAACTCTTGGTTGTTGTAAAAATCTCAATATTTCAAGTAAGGGCACTAAGTACAAAATCGACAGAAAAATTAGTTTAGTGCCGTTTGACACGAATTTTACAATTAGGTAGAATCACCCACAATTTAATTACATGTCTCTATCGAATCGACCTATCTCTGGTCTCTAATTGATTTTAACGGTACCGTATTGACCCTTGTCGATTAGCACAATCGAGTAGTCGATTTTTTATCGAATTCTCAAGTCTGTCGTGTTTATATTCTTTAATAGCTTCACCTGATAGATTAGTTATCTTGTGAGTGATCAGTTTAGAGAAAATGACCATAGGCGTGTTGATGAAAAGACCAATTCATTTAATCGAAACAGGATCGAAAAATCAGGATGTCATATAGCGAGCGCTAGGAAGCCCTTGCCGTCCTCGGGCATTGTCAAGGCCACCCCTCACTAGACTCGTGAGGGGAACTTGTGGCAGGGCTGCTTTGCTTGGATGTGAGGGGCCTCGTCCAAAGGTCGACAAAGGCTTCCTAATGCTTACTAGCCCTCAGGTCAGTCTCACTTGTTGTCAAGGACTTCCACTAGCCATCATGAAGGGAGGTGGAGGAAAATAAGGAAGAAATACAAGAGAGAGAGAGAGAGAGAGAAAGAGAAAAGAGAAAAAGAAAAAAGAAAAAAAAAAAAAAAGGACAAGGAAAAATTCAAAGAATTTGAAAAAAATAATTAAATATTATATAAAAATATTTACGCCAATGTCAGTTGTGTAATGTATGATTACCGGCATCTATGTTATCAATTTTCAAAATAAATTGATCAAATAGACTCAATTAATACTAATGTGAAAATACTTAAAACTAAGTTGACATAATTGAAGTATTTATGATCAATTGAATGCTAATATAATAGATTTAAGACTTTTCTGATATTTTTCTCAATTAATATTTTTCTTTTGTAAATTGAAAATGACCGTATTGAAAGTTAAGTCACGTGAAGAGTGTGTTATAAGTAATTCTTACCATATTATTTGCCAATGTCATCACCATATAATTACCAAAAAAATAAAATAAAATTGGTAACTACACAAGTTATGGACATTTTTGTCATCCGAATACACAGTCACGACAATTCTCGTCCGCGCCACGGCACGGACCAATCTTCGACGGTACGATGGCTGCGGAACTTAAGGATAGTGAGGGAGCGAGAGTGGTGGCTTCTAGAAGGGGAACCGCGATGGCCTCGCGCTATATATCCAGGCTCGCCCGCGTGAGCTCTCACCTGTCGCCTAACCCTCTCATGGCTTCTGAGAAGGAAGCAGCCCTCGCCGCCGCCGTCCCCCCCTCCGATTCTCCCACCATGTAAGTCCTCCCTCCTCTCTCTCTCTCTCTCTCTCTCTCTCTCTCCATGCTTCGTCGGATCTCCACTTCCGTCCGACATTTCCGTCTCCCGTGCCGCGTCGAATTTTGAGCATCGATTGCTGTTTCCGTCGGATGAGGAGTCGTTCGATTGTCGATTCGACAGTTTGTAGGGTGTGTAGTCGTGACTAGGTGCGAGGTCTTTCGGTCGCGAATCGTGGGTGACTGGTCGATCGAGCTCGAGGGTAGTGAGAATCGGTGTTGGGGCTTGCGTAGTGAATTGATTTGTGGTGGAAGAATCGCCTGAGAAGTAGCACGCTCGAGATTTTACCTTTTTTCCCAGATTCTTTCGTTTGATAGCGCACGGACTTCGGGCTCTAGTCTGCAGGGTTCTATTAGTTGGAAAAATCCAATTTTGCAAACTCTGCCCTCATTTTAACCACATCTCTGTTGGAGATATTTATGTACTGAATTTGGGTGGGACTTTTTTAATGCTGATATGGTGGATTTTATATGGACATGCAGATTCGACAAAATCATTAAGAAGGAAATTCCTTCCACTGTTGTCTTTGAGGATGATAAGGTACTCTCGACTGCTTCCATCTCTGTCTCGGCATTGCTTATTTCCATTCTTCCGCTGTAGTTGCCCTGTTCTGCTGTGACCGAAGCGCCAGTCTTGCTCTATCGTGCAACTTCTCTCTTGTTGTTTTGACATTACGGTATGACTTCAAAGTTGTGTTCTTATACTTGCAAAATAAAACCATGTGGTTAGCTTTGGGATTGGTTCAGTGTACCCTTAGGTGAGTCGATGGACTGATGCACAAGTGTGTTTGCATATACCATGGACTTGAGAGAGAGAGAGAGAGAGAGAGAGAGAGAGAGAGAGAGAGAGAGAGGCTTAAGTTGAATTTTAAGCAAGAGCTTGAGTTAAGGTAGTAGTTTTCTCGGCATCATTCACATCACTTGTTGTCACCTTCTTACAGCTAAAAGTTAGCGAGCATGGAACTGGACCAGAGGGGATGGCAGGTGACAGTTATGGGGAGATCCGTTACACAGTTCGATGTCATACTAGATGATAATATACTAGAGATGAGAAACTTCACCGTACTAATGTGTGAACACTTGAAATTGATGGCAATATGATAGAATTTGTTTTATGTATGAATCAACTTCTCATGCTCTTGCTTAACACAAAAACTGCTGTGTGACTCTAACAAGGAAACTTTACATGAATCGTCACTTTGGTTCAGTTGTTTGCATCGACAACCAGAAGTTTCTGGCTTGGGTGGGCATTCCTCCACAATTGGATTACCCAATAGGTGTTTAAATTGTTCTTTTAGAATTTTTTTTTGTGGTTTCTAGAATTAACTTCGAGTCTTGTCTGCTTACTTGTAAAGTATTATCTGTGCGAAGGAATTCGTTGATCTTCTTGCGTTGAAGGTTTTGTTGTTTGTATTATTCTTCTGGAGTAGGTGCTGGCTTTCAGGGACATCTCTCCTCAAGCTCCAACACACATTCTGATCATCCCAAAAGTGAAGGATGGGTTAAGTGGACTGTCTAAGGTACTTCCTGTTCTACTCTTTCATCCTTTCGAAACTCTTCGTGCAGCACCCTATTGACCCAATTCCAACTATCAACTTAAAGATTAACTAGCTATTCTTACCGAGAGGATTTCTTTTGGTATCTTGATCGAGCTTGAGCCAGCTCTTTTTAGAGTTCCATGATAGTTTTGTTGTTTTAAATGGTTTTACTGAATGTACTTGCTAAATTCTTTTCCAGCTGTATGGTCATCTTGAACTTTCCAAATTAACTGATACTACTTTCTTTTTATCTTTCTAATTTTAAACGAGTACTATGTGTTAAATAATGCTTAATTTGTGTTCTTGAGCGGGCTGCTGAGATAGGATTTTGCATCTATATGTCTCTAATGAAAATTTTGAAAATAATTTTCTAAAAATTATCCCTTGTATTGCTTGTAGAGAAATGTATGAACGAAATACTCACAAGAAAATACTTAGGCATAAATTGTTATCGATAATGGAAACATTTTTTGTTGGCTAATTATTTCAAGCGATCTAGCTAATCATTTTTAGGAAAATGTTTCCCAAATCATTCATTTTACGCGAAACAAATAGACCCTAAAGGACTTTATGTTTTCCATCCACCAATAACTTCGCAGGGTGCGTGTGCAATTTTTTAATGCTGTGGCTTGAAGAAGAATTACCAGAAATATATGTGGAATACATTAATTAATAGTTGACAGATGTTAGCATTCTCAAGATGATCACAGTGATAGTCTCCAAGTTTTCCTAAAAAAATCACCATAAATACATGTTATAGTTCAATGTTCTGGCTTTAATTTGAGCAACACGTCACAGATTGAATTATTCTCTGACAAGAAGATTATGTTGCGACTGCTATTCAAGAGGCTGATCATGGCTGGGCCTTCCTTGTGGCCTACATGATTATTTCAATGATTAACATGTTTTGAGTTTTATATTTGGGTTTTCTATTGCTTGACATATTAATGCTGAGTTATTGGATACTTGATCAAATTTTCCTGTCTGGTACTTGTCTAAGTTACCTGACGTTTCCATGATTCTTGTTAGCAGTAAAAAATTTTGATATCATCCTCCCAAAGCTCTCTATATATGCATACTAAAACATTGGTAAACAATCACATAGTCTCTTTTCCTCAAATTACGGGACAATGGGATGTTCCATCCATGATGATCACAAGCTGGAAATCAGCAATTGCTTCCGGTTGTTTTTCTATAATTCTTCCTGATTTGTGGTCGGCTTACTTTCACAGGCTGAGGAGAGGCACTGTGAGATTCTTGGGCGCCTTCTTTACACTGCCAAAATTGTTGCCAAACAGGAAGGCCTTGAAGACGGCTTTCGTATTGTGATTAATGACGGACCGAGTGGATGTAAGCATTGATTTTGAGCTTCCGGTTCTCTTCTTTATAGGGTCTTTTGTGAGTTGAACCTTAATTTTCGATTTCCTGATGTTGGATTGCAGGTCAGTCAGTTTACCACCTTCACATTCACCTCCTTGGCGGCCGACAAATGAACTGGCCGCCAGGCTAAGTTCAAAACCACGTACTGGAATCAAAGGAGAGAATTTGCTAATAACCTGTCATAAGACACTTATTAAGACCTGAGCTAGACTCTGCTACTTTCTAGCGATATTTGAATGACATGAATGAAACCCTGATAATCTATGGAGAGTACCGTATCATTGGCCTCTTCACGACAACTAGCATGCCAAGACTGTCTGCTATTTAGCTATTTGCATGGTGAGCGCGATCATGGCGTACTTATTCCTTTCAAAAAGATAATTTAATCAATCACTGATCAGAGAACTTCTGTGGTAAGTAAGGCATGGTGTGTATGTTTTTCTGTTTTGCGACGGTTTATAAATGACAGTCCGGTTCTCTTTTATATATCTTATCTGGTGTTTGGGGAAACACAAAAACTGGAGATACCTGAATAAAAAATCCCACCTAGAATGGGGATATACTCGAATAGGATAAGAATTCGATAAAGAGAAAATCACGTGCAAGTTTTCACCTAGAAGGTCGGCGCTCAACCTTGAATCGAAGGTTGCTGGCCTCAAGGGACTAGATCTGGGGTCGCCTGAGGCTGGCCCTTGACCTCAGCATCAGTCACTGCCTTTGTTGTCGTGGCCAATGCTAGAGTATGCGATCAAAAAGCTACAGTATGGGAAAAGTGTCGAAAAAGTCTTAAATTTTTTGTCTTTATGCTGATTTAGTCATAATCTTTTTTTTTTTTGGGTGCCGATTTAGTCTAAATCATTTTTATTTGGTGCTAATTTAGTTATTCCGGCAAATTTAGTTCGGAAAATGCCTATGTGGATGCAAATTAGCACGGTCGTCCTACGTGGCCGGACCAGCGCTGACATGGATGCCTGAAGGCGCCGACATGGATGCCTAAAAACAAAATGACCGTTTTATAAAAAAAGGAAGAAGAAAAGACCTAGAACCTTCAAACGCTTTCCCTTGCCCCAAATCAAGCGAACGTTTTCAATGATGAAGGAAGAACCCTAAATTCCATTTGCTAGTTAACGAAGTTGGAAAGTTGTCACTAGCATTATGCCATGGTTGCACCGTTCTTCTTGACGCCTTTTCAGCCCTACGTTTATTAGGTAAATTTCTGAATCATTTTGCCTAGGAATTGCGATGGAGGATAGAGGTTTTGTTTGCTTTGGTTAGAGTTTGGATTCATTTTTTGTCAACCCCTTTTTAGCTTGGGCCACCACGTATCAGGTGATCATTTTCTTGTGGATGAGATTTAGTGAATTGAAAATCGCGGAGTTGATAGTTTGGAAAAGGTATTGGTGTGTCGCGACAAGTGGAGAAGAAGTTCTACACTTAGTATTATCCTTTTCAATGAATCACCGTCTTTGGAAAAGTGGAACTTTGAGTTTGGTCGGGAACGAGGTTCCATGATCCGAGTCTTGGGGGTGTCGGCATGAGAAGTAGTAGATTTCTGAGTCGGTTTGTTGAGTGAAAATGGTGCCAGCCGCATTTGTGTTGTTGTTGTTGGATTGTATGATTTGTATCACTTTTATATGCATTACTTTTCAGCTAATGACCTATTGGAATTTGTTCGTACATTGCAAGTATTAGAAAAACTGCATCTTTGTTGGTTGGATTGTATGATTTGTATCACTTTTATGTGCATTCTTTTTTAGCTAATGACCTGTTGGAATCTCTTTGTGCATTGCAAGCGTAAAAAAAAGCAGAACATGAAGAAAATTTTCTTGGGTGTATGTGATGAAATGTGAGAACATCATATTGGATAATAATTCAAAAATTGTGATCAAGTTTCTTGAGGAGATCAATGTTAAGAGGTCTAATTAGCATTCCATGTAGGCAAAATTATAAATCCTCTATGCTCTCGAGTGATGTAAGTCTAGTGACAATGTGGGTTATTTTGGCTCTTAAAAAGGCTAATTTTTCTTAAACCTTTGTAGAAAGTGATTAATTAGTTTCTCTATTAATAAAATTTGGATATAATTTCTACCTATGCTTGTGTGACTGGTGGTTGCTCATCTTAGACTTCTAGTTTGTAAAGTTTTATGGTTATCATCCAATGTGCACTCTCTTGTGACTAGGTTTTTAACGGACTTATGGGATTGACAACAAAGACATCACTATGCAATTTACTAGCGAGGTAATTATGTATGCTGTTGGTTTTAGTTTTTTTTTTTTTTAATAAAACAATGTTTTAGCTTCCTATAGAAACAAAGATTTTGGCAACAAGATTTCATTGATGTTTATGTTTATCTATATCTATTCATCTATCCATTTATGTTTGCTCCCTATTTTGATTATTGGAATTGTCCTAAAACTGACAGTGATGTGTCATTACAAGAGGAAGTCAGTGAATTTAGGACGATATCATCAAATTTGTCACAATCAGTGACGTCGGTCCGTCCAATTGACAATGATATGTATGTATTTTGCTATTATGGCCTAAAATCTTTTCTACGAATAGCTAGGATAGAAGAAAATCAGGGAAGAAGATATCACGGTTGTCCAAGATATAACCCTAAAAACAAAGGGGAAAGTTGTGGTTTTTTTGTTTGGGTTGATGCGGAGATCAATCAATTGGCAAGGAGTGTGTCAAAAAACTTTTGCCGGAGCAATGTTGAAGAAGAATCGGTGCCAACCCATGATGAAGATGATGGATGTTCGAAGGACGCTGAAATCAAAGCTCTCAAGACAGAACTAAAATGTGCGAAACAAGATGTGGCAAAGCCAAGGAAAGAAAATTTCAAATTTAAGACATTGTCGGTTGTGTTGTTGTTGTTTATAGTAATGTTAGCTTGCATGTTATTTGGAAATTTGAAGGCGAATGACATCATGAGTTTGCCTTAGTGTGTGTTATTTTGGACATGTTTTGCACATGTATATCCACTCAAGTTATGTGAATGAAGTGAAGCTTTTCTACTATTTGAAAAGCATGGCAACGTGCTCTTTTGACTATTATATCTCCTTTTTTTTTTTTCATATTTAACGCATTCTAAATGCTTGCATATAATGTCATCTTGACGTATAGCGTTGCTCATCCCATGGACCTGTTGTGAATTACAAAATTTTCATATATAATAATTTGCTTGAAGGAAAATAATAAAAAAAAAGGAATTTTTTTCTTATGCCCCCCGGAAAAAGGAAACTCCCTTTGCCTTCTTGTGATTTTGAGTTGACTATTAATTGTTATCAAAGTTGTCGCTAATGTGAACACCTGGCTCGTGGAAGACTCCATTCAAGTCAAATAAGTTGTTGTCGTCGACTCCCCATTGCTAGTTAGTGACTATACTTTCTGTTTTCTCCAAACGATGTTCCAAGATTCTTTAAAATTATTATTGTGCGTTGCTAGCTATTTTTACCATATGCTTTTAATAAACATGCAAATTGGGGGGTGTTTCACTTTGAATTTTGTCGCCATCGATCGAAGGAATTCGACCTGAATGGAGCAAAAATCAGCATGGAGAAGCAAGAAATGAAAAGGAGACAAGTTCATAAGTTGACAAGTAAAGACACATGAGAAATCAATCAATTTTAATGAGTTAGGAGAAATCAATGAAAAACACAATTGTGTGGGGATAAGTACACTAATGATGCAATAAGTTGTGTACGGTGCTCACTTTGGTGCCAAAAGTTTATGTTGGATTACTTAAGTGCCAAAAATTTTGAAAAACGATCATTTTGGTGCCATCGCTAATTTGGTTGGCCGGAAATCCGACGTGGCAGTTTTTTATTAATTTTTGACACCGACGTGAATTGCCAGAGAATACAATCAGAATACAAAGAACAAAACGATGCCATTTACCGTTTTCTCCCAAATAAGAAACCCTAAATCCCCAATTTCGATTAGAACCGGAAGTTGAAAACCCTAAATCCCCAATTCAATCATTTCGAGTGCATCCTTTGATTTTCTCCCAAAGTTATCAACTCACTCTTACAAATGGAGGACAAAAGCTTCAGCAGTGGCTCACATTCCTATAAGAAAAACGAATTAGATGGTGAGTATTATTGTTATTGTGGGTTATCGAGTTTGAGAAGAACATTTGAGACTCGGTTGAATCCCAGGAGAAGATTCCATGGGTGCGGCAGATATAGAGAAGGCTCGAAGTGCCAATATTTCAAATGGGTTGATAGGAAATTCTCTGATCGAGCAACAAAGGTGATATTGGAGTTACTTGAAAGCCAAAATCAACCTCCACTTATGTTAATGGACGAGTTGGAGGATGTCGACTCAATGCAAACTCAAATGAAGGGTTTAACATCTCTGGTGGACCATTTGAAGAGGGAGGTTTCAAGGCTAAAAATAAAAAAAAAACTTTTATCGAGCGTTGATTATATTATTATTCTCTTGGGTAGTTTATTCAAATGTAAAGTGAGTAATGAGAAGAAGTTTGTATGTCTATCATAGTCGAAGACATGGAATATGCACTTGTATTGGATTATTTATAGGTAAAATGTGTTTTTTGGTTTGCTGCAATTTTTGTATGGAGCAGAATGTTTTGTTGTTGTAATCTATGGGTAGAATGCAAGGTTGGACTTGGAATGCATTATTTGTGAGCATTTAAAAGTTTTGTTGTTTAGTTATGTATTGTCAATATTTGTTTTGGTTAGTTTTCGCTTCAAATATAATGGTTTGCTGCATTTTTTATTTGGTAATAGTTTTCTACATTGAAAGCTTTTAATAATGGTTTGCTGCATTTTTTTGTTTGGTAATGGTTTGCTGCATTTTTTATTTGGTAATGGTTTGCTGCATTGAAAACTTTTAGTAATGGTTTGCTGTATTTTTTTTGTTTGGTAATGGTTTGCCGCATTTTTTATTTGGTAATGGTTTGCTGCATTGAAAGCTTTTGGTAATGGTTTGCTGCATTTTTTTATTTGATGATGGTTTGATGCATTTTTCATTTGGTAATGGTTTGCTGGTTTGTTGGTTTGCGAGTTTGCTGGTTTGCTGCAACCGCAAACCATGACCGAAATTAAAGGATAGTGACAAATTCATGATTGACCATTTCAATGCTATAAGTTGTAAATAGTGATAACTTGAGTGCCAAGTTTTTATAAAAGTGATTATTTAAGTGTTAGTCGCGATTACAAGGTGATCACTTATGTTGCACGAGTTTATTTAAAAAAAGAATATGTTAGTGTCAAACGTCACATTCCAAATGCACTATGTTCTTACACCAGTTGAGTTGCTGGTGCATTTTTTTACACCAGCCTAGATGCAACAAGATGTACTAGCACTCAAAGTGTTCTTGTAGCAACACATATAATCAGAACCCCACAAATTCATTATAATCCACAACTTTAACCAACGACATCAATAGTGCAGCAACAACAACATTGCAGTAATAGCAGAAATAAAATATACAGCAGCATAACTGACTTGCTAGCATTCTAGTCGAAACCAACATTAGAGAAAATGAATAGTTATTCCAGTACTTTTGCAGACAACAACTATCATCAATGATATAATATCCAGCACACTCCTAAAAAAAGAAAACATGAAAAAAGACCATGTCCAGCATTACATAAAAAGAGACCATGTCCAGCACCCTCCCATCAGTTAATATTGATAACACCTTGATCTCCTTTTCCTCTTGGAGCTTTGAATTGATTCATAATACGAGCATTCCTTCGAACTGGATGTGTAGGTTCTTTAGCTAGGCTTTTCTTTTTCCTTGTTTTTTACGGCGGCTATTTTTGTTCTACCACGTGTCATGTGTTGGTCCATATCATCACTACTACTCCCAATTGCTGATTGAGATGGAACTGGTGCTGGGTTCTTTTTGGATGGCTGTTTCGTAGATATACACATTGTCTTCTTCTTCTTTGGAGCAGTCTTCTTTGGCTGCGCCATTGATTCTTGAGTTGGCCCACCTTGAGAGAGAAGTATCTCCGAAGTTCTCTTAGACTACAAGAACATAATGATATTGTCAACCAAATGAATTGAAGTACAACAAATTAAATGCATGACGCCTATAAATCTTACATTCAAAATAATCATTCAAGTACATTCATCTATGTAAATCCCATAGCCATATTGCCTTAATCTTTTTCCAAGTGCCCCTCTTGTTCGTTGTGGTGCATCATTTTCAGCAACAATAATCCTTGTAGCGACCTCTGCAACTTGTGCAGTTGCTCGTCTTCTCACCTGAGAAACACATAACAAATGTAAATTTTAGCTCATAAAAGACCAAATATAATGATGTACAACTTACATGATATTTTTTTCTTGTTTGCTCAACAGTGGACTCAGTTGTTGTTGTTGCTATCCTGCCCATTCCAATCCTTATCCCTGCACTTGAGCCTACAACAAGGCCTTTTTCTAGCCCTTTAGTAGGCCTTACAACAATGTACTGTATTAGGATTATGACCAATAGCACTATCGAATAAGAATTGTAAAGTTACTAAGACAAAGATGATACTTACCTTAGAGCATGGCTTTCTGTTTGCCCTTCAGTAGGCATTACAACAGGGCCTTCTATCCTCCCTTCAATAGGCCCAACAAGAAACTCTTCAGTAGGTCCTGTCCTTGGCATTGAATCAGCCATTACATCTTACTGTTAATGCTGTTTTTTTAGCTCACAACCTTTCTTATTGTGCTATTCCTTGCGGCAATAGGAGCATTTCATCTTTGATCCAGTCCTACTCATCATTTGACTTGATGTCTCTTCCTTTGACTTGATGCCTCTTCCTGCTGCATTCTTCGTCTCTTGTTTGGCCTTCCTATTTGCTTCTTCAGCGGTAAAGGTAGATGGCTTTCATGATTTGTTGGCTCCCAAAATTTGCTGTTTCTGATAGGCTGCATCATGAATGGTATGAAGCAATGTATGAGCTTTTTTTGTACCAATCATGTAGGTAATCATTTGGGTTTTCTTGCTTCATCTGAATAGCACAAATAGCATGAGCATAGGGAATTCCATTCAGTTGCCAGGCTCAGCATGAACACTTTCTTTTATCCAGGTTGACAACATACTTATCCTGATTTTGAATAATCTCATATCCATTATCTCCATTCCAAACTGGATGGCAGAACCTACTAGCAGCAATATTTGCATCCAATCTCTTCACAATCCTAGGGCCACAGTCTCTACTCCATTTTGTAGCCTTATCTCTTTGCTTATACAGTCTAGTCATAACCATAACTCGAATATCATCAAGCATGCTGATGATTGGTTTGCACATGACCTCTAAAATTCTACCATTGAAAGCTTCACTGAGATTGTTATCAATGATATCGCATTTGAACTCTTTACTGAAGAAGGCCCGACACCAGTGCTTAGCTTTTGTTTGGAAGAGTGCATCAAAACCTTCATTTGTCAGCTGCAACAATTCTTATTTGGCTAATATGAAATCAACCATATTCGTACTCTTTGCTATCTGCTAGAATTGCTTCTGCAGCCTATCTCCTTTGAAGTTCCTTGACTAGTTTGCATATATGTGGCTCACGCACATTCTATGCTCAGCATGTGGCATCAATTCAGCCAATGCATGAATAAGTCTCTATAAAAATTCAAACCAATAAATACAAGTCAAGAAAAATATGCAAGTGATTAATATTAAAATGGAGTGAATTAATTGACAATGAAATTACCTTCTGTTGGTCGCTCACGAATGCCCATCCTCCCCCATCGGTTATTTCAAGGTTAGCAATTAAATTTTTTAGGAACTAGGACCAAATATCCTTGTTCTTTATCTTTACCACCGCCTAAGCTATCGGGAACATTTGATTATTGACATCTCTCCCCACAGCAGCCAACAACTCCCCCTTGCATAAACCCTTTAGAAATCATCCATCCAATCCTATAACTCTTTTACAACCAGCCCAGAAGCCCCGTTTGCATGCATCAAAACAGACATAAAATCTATCAAATCTAGGCCCAAGATCAGGGAGTGGCCTCTCCACAACCTTTACATATACCCCACTAGATGGGTTTTGAAACCTGCATTCACCAGCATAATCCCATACCTGCACATATTTTTCCTTATACCAACCCATCAATATCTTCATCACCCTCATCTTCGCTCTCTTATATTGATTCCTCGACACATTAACCCCCACTTGCTCCTTCACTAGCTATTGAAATTGAGGACTCTTGATCTCAGGTATTGCTTTGATAATATTGAAAAAAATGCTTTGATAACCACACACTTGTTATCTTTTTATTGTTAAAGATAATTGGACAAGTATGCTCCTCTTGAAAGGACCTAATCTAGAATGACCTATTTTTACTAAGTGTGGTATAGAGCTTCCACGAACAATTAGGTTGTAAGCACTTAGCTCTCACAGACTCTTTCGTGTTTCTAATGAATTTAATGCTCATATGTTTACTAATTGAGTTATTCACAATGGCTTCCTTGAACTATTTGGCATCGTCAAATCTTATGCCCACCGACAAAACATATTTATCAACAGTCGGATCATAGCAAGGGTACTTACTTTTTCTTCGAGGAGCAGGTTCTTCATTATCATTGTCAAGCTCATTTTCCGAACTAGTAACTTCATCGCCACAGCTTTCTTCATCTTCACTTCTATTACCCTCAGCTGGATCTCTATTCCTATTTACTGGCTCGGGCCTTTTTGCTAAAGTTGCAAGTTTTTTTCTCAGAAATTCCCTTTGCTTTTGTCTTGATTGTGCGAGTTCATCATCATTTTCGTCACTTGGGAAATTTACTAAAGCCAAACATTCATCATCCGATTCACTAGATAAAACAATTTCACATTCTAATCCAATAAAGTCTTCATCGCCCACATCTTCACCTAAATCTTCACCCAAGATTTCAAGACATCTCCCTCTTTGTTCATCTCTATCAATATGACTTATCTCCCTCTCATTTTGCCCTCCATCTAACCTAAACTCATCTCCAACCTGATTACTCGCTTGAACAGGATCCCTCACTTTTCCTCTTTCAGTGATGGTTTGCTCATCTCCATCCTCATCTTCATCCTCATCCTCACTATAATACTTAACGTATACCTTAGCTTCTTTACCGTGAAGATAATGATAAATGATATCCTTAATACCATTATTGTCATTAAAAAATCTCAACCCATCCTTTAATTCTTTCTCAGGAACACAGTAATGCAGTTTTTGCACTTTGCATCGTAAAAAATATACAAAATCCCTCATAAAATCAATATATGATGGCTTCCAAATATTGATATAAATAGTACCTTCATTTCCACCACTATATTCCCAATTTTTAGTGCCAATAACAAATTCTCCACCATAGCAAATAATGACGCCTACCTAATTTGTGTCCATGTCGATGCTGCACCCAATGAAAAAAAGAAAAAGAGTCATTGTCGTTTTGTTGGAAACACATGACAGAATCGGCAACTTCATATGCAGGTCCTTGTCGTTTTGTTATCAAGGAATAAATGCGACTAAAATCTCCCAAATTTGGTGCATTTACAAAAACAAAAGAAACCAAATTACATAAACAAAGTGAAGTTCCCACCACCCATTTTTCAATTTAATCACATTCACATTCGATCCCCCACAAAAGCAGTCCAATTAATTAAACAAACAAATTTGGTCTTACCATTGTTTCCATCCGAGTCAAGTCCCTTCGCATCATGTTTTTCTATTCGGTCCCCACAACAGAAAGCGAACGAATGATGAAAGAATCAATTTTTCTATTCTGTCCCCATAAAAGTGACATCCCCACCACTTTTCCTACTACTTTTCCCCTGAGCCGAGCCCTCAATTTGCCCTCCGTGCCCTAACTTGCCCGTCGAAACCGTAAATTTTTCGCAAAATTAATCCACGTAGAGAACATGACAAACCTGAACGATCGTGAACGACGGTGCAACTACAACAGTGGCCGAGTGACAGCCCGACGGCGAGCGACGGCGGCAATCGACGGCGGGCGAGCGAACGGCGGTGGTGAATGAATGTTAGTGGGTGAGCGAGCTACAGCCGGCGTCGAGGAGAACTGTATACGAACCCTATTTTACTCCCTCTTCAACGACATTGTTTTTTTCTATGGAACAACGCGGCGTCGTTTCTTATGTGAATCCATGGTGGATGGCAAGAAACGACGTCGTTTCTTACGAAGAAAGGAAAATGGCGTTGTTTTATGCTATCCACTATGGACAATCTTAAGCCACGTCGATTTTTTTTTTTTAAATATAAAAGCCACGTAATTATTTTGGCCAGAATTTCTCGCCTGTGGTACCAAAGTGATCGTTTTTCTTCCAATTTGGCATTTAAGTGATCCGACGGAAAATTTTGGCACCAAAGTGAACGCTGTACACAACTTATGGCACAATTAGTGTACTTCTCCCCAATTGCGTGCCAATGGAAGGCTTCACCAATTCTCCAACACACTTATCATAACAACATAAGTAGCTATTTGACCAATTTAGTTCATGGGACCAGCATGCAAAACAAAGTTTCTTTCATTCCAAATACATTAAATGACCCCATTCTAAGCCAACTTCAGGGCTTTTTTTATAAAGAGAATTATATTTTTAGGAATTCCATAACCCAAGTAAACTGAGAATTCCAGTTCATAGTAGCCTTTCACACACCACAAAGGTCAAGTAGTGAAGACCACACAACACTTGGAGGAGTCGATTGATCTCCCATCCATTAGCAACAAATAAAAAATAGCCACAGCACTACTTCATTGAACCAACACATTAGCGTGGTTCCTGACCACTCACGTGGCGCCACGTGTGAGGGGAGGGAGACAGAGAAGAGAAAGAGGAGAGAGAGCGTCAGAGAGATGGGACAGGGGCAGGTCCTTTGGTTCTCTCCCCTTACACGTGGCACTGCGTGAGTGGTCCGGGACCACGTTGACATGGCAGTCCCGGACCACCCAATATTTTCTCGCCTTGAATGAAATGACGTTGACATCGATTCATGAACCATGACCCACTGCCACAGCAAATAGAACTAAATATTTAAATGGCATCATGGTTTGACTATTCCCTAGGTCACCTCGTCCTCGATTAGATTTGCTTTGCAAAAGGCGGTTTTAACCTTTAATCTTTGTTGATTCCATTTCACTTGCTTCCTATAGTCTTTTCACTTACACGTAAACTTGTCGATCCTATTTAGAGATAGGAGGGTGGAGATTGAGCTATTTTTAGGCCATCAAATACCTTGCAAATCCCTCTAAAAGATTAAGTATTTTGACACGTGAGTGATTATGAATAAAAGCAGTTTGAATGCATCAGCAAGATTTGAATTGATGACCTTCAAATCTGATTTGGAAATCTTCCAATAAACTTGCAAAGCCACTTTATACATTTTTCACATATCAGCTCTTTTCTCCATAGGCCATTTTTCACCAAATATAATGAATTTTTTTGTTTAATTTTCATTCCAACTTCTTATAAATTCATTATAGATCTTTTTTTTTCTTATTCCTATTGTTTCATTTTCTATATACTTAATGGGGCCTAAAATTAATGTGATTCATTCAACAATCGCATCTATCTTAAGAATATGATTTCTTTTGCAGAACCTAATATGTATTGAGTTCGATCATGCTATATTTCTACAAAAGTATGTTCTAGAAATTAATAGTAGCCTTATCATATCTAATACTATAAATATTCCACTTAAAATTGGTTGAAAACATATGTGGCGAAATTGGAGGAAAGGAAGCTAATGGTAACTAGGGTTTCAAGAATGCATACATAATAAAAAGATGATAGACAAACACAAATCCAAGGGCGCACGATGGCAAGATCCCTCCTTATTCAACCCACAACCGACGGCCACAGTCTCTTTCCCCGGCGACCGCCCGTGCGCAACTCACACGTTCAAACCAACCTTCCCGATCGAACGGCTCGCAGCGAGAGCCATCATCATAGACGGGTTGACCACGCTGTAGCCGCCATCCACCACCATGTTGAGCCCGCTCACGTAGTCGGCCTCGTCGCTGGCCAGGTACAGCGCCGCCCTCGCCACGCTCTCTGGCGCCAGCACCCGCCCCTTCAGGTTGCCGATCACCCTCATCACGTCGTCCAGCCTCGTCAGCTCGTTCTCGCTCAGCTTCCCCAGCCCTGACATCCCAGTCCTTGATACCGCGTGCGGCGACACGCAGTTCACCCTTATCCCGTGCTCCCCGAGCTCTGCCGCCAGCCCCGGGCCAGCCCCACCACCGCTTGCTTCGATGCGGCGTATGTGTGCGTTGCCACCCCTGCAATTGCCGAGCAGTTGCTCCCTGTGAACAGGATGCAGCCCCGGCGCTGTGGCACCATGACCCGTGCCGCATGCTTCGCCCCATGGAAGGCCCCGTAGAGGTTGATGCGGAGGACGCGGTCGAGGTCGGCGAGGGACGTGTCGAGGATGCCCCCGAAGGGGCGGTCGAGGACCCCCGCATTGTTGTACATGACGTCGAGCTGGCCGTGCTCGGCCACAGTGGCGTCCACAAGGTTCCGCACGTCGGCCTCGATGGAAACGTCGCAGCGGGCATAGGAGGCCCGCTGGCCCAGCTTTGCGGCCAGGGCCTGGCCTGGCTCGTCCTGGATGTCGGCAATCACAACCCACGCGCCGTGCTGGTGGAAGAGGCTCGCCGCGCTCGCACCAATCCCGCTCGCACCGCCGGTGATGATCGTGACCTTGCCTTCCAACCTGGAAGGAAACCACAGATTCTAGATCTCTACCACGGCACCAAAAACCCTAACAAGATATCGCTAAAATCTCCATTCCCATTCCATGCATGAAACGATCCAGACTATAGAGCAAATGCCCGTAAACGTAAAAGGACGAACTGCATGCGTGGTCAAATTCCAGCAAATCCCATGTTAAATACCTTTTGCACGAATTTTCCGCCATAGCCAAAAAGCTTGATCTCTTCACAAATATATGGAACGACAGGACGATTAGAAGCAGGAAAAAGGTGAGATGTAGATTTGATTATGGGGTGCTATATAATGGTGCACGTATATATAGGGAGAATGCCAAGTGATATATGCCCACCTCGTCTAAAGAAAAAGCAAAAAGAAATGTAATAATTGCGTGACCAAATTTAATTTATCATCACTAGTATAGGACGGGGCCACACCTTTGTCTAAATTTTGTTTTCGGACAAAAAACAAAGCTCACTCTCTCTACCCGGACATTGTATTATACGACATTATGCGTAAAAAAAGACGCACAAATTACACTAAGATATAGCATTTTTAGAACGGCATATCGATCGCAAGGCATGCAATAATTCTTGGTATGACTCGGTTCCATGACACATCAAGTTTAAGTAGGCTTATGTTTGGCAAAACCTGTTTATGATGTGATTAAAAAAAATCATGTTTTATGAGATTGATCCATTCAGTTTGTTTAGAAACGTTTTAACATGTTTAATACATATTTGAGACTTATTTATCTCAAAAGCTTATAAAGAATAACACCCGGATCAAGAAGTATAAATGATAATATAAAACTGTAATAGGGATGAAAAAGTCATAAAACATAAAGAAAAATTAATGACTCAACAATGCAATTTAGATCAATGTATAGAGAAATTCTTATGTTGTCTAGGAATGCGTCGAAAGTGCTAGCATGGATTATCATATATAAATGTGTTTTACGTGAGTATTGTATAAACGGATCATCATATATCTTTAAATAAGTTAATACCTTTTGTTTCATGTGACACAACCAACGGGGCATATATTTTGCTTAGCTCATTCATCTCTCTTTCTCTCTCACTCTTCCTAAAGGAAGAAGGGAAAACATGAAAAAAGAAAATCATTTTCGAAGTCAAATTCAATTTTAAGGGGACTAAAGTCGTCCATTCGAAAAGTCAAATTTTGAAGATCTAATCTTCCAATAATGGCACCGACTTAATCCGGTTTGTTAGATACGTGCTTTAGTAAAATCTTCATTTATTTTTTTTAGGCTTAAAGATCCTATGTATGGAAATGGGCCCCTACGTTGCAAACGAGTCAAATAAAGATCTGATTTTTGTAATAATAAATAATAATAAAAAGCTCCAACTTCTAGATTGCCTCATAAAATGACAGTGATTGCTCAAGTCGACTCGTGAACAAAATGTCCCGCCCCGGCAAACGGAACTGAACATGGATGTTGGATGGCATCGGGTTTGATTATTCCCTGAAGAAAAATATTTGGATGGTAATTTTTAATTTATTGTGAGAACAATAATCTATTGTCGATCACAAAAAAATCAAATAATAATATGCCCTTTAAGAACTTATGACTCATTGCAAAATATTACTATGGTAATCCAAAAATTATTATGCTAGTGTCACGGTCCGTGAATCCTCCCGTATTCATGACACTTGTGAGTGGCGCTTGGGGTTATCTGGTGAAGAGTGTGAGGCAGAAGGGTAGAACACAACTGGTCCGTGGGAGTGGCGTTAGGACAGTTGGGAGTTCTAGGATAAAATGATTATATTACTTAGGAGCTCTGAAGACGGGGTAGGCCTCCCATGCACAAATTGGTCGAGAGCTGATGCCGCTCTCCTGACGAGGCCATGGCAGGCCAAAACCAGTTGTTGTGCCTAAAGAGAATTGCTGTCTTGCTCAATGGACTAGATGCTCGAGTGAAGCTGGGCGTGGTAGGATCTCGCACGAAGAATCATTCAACGTATTGTTCTTGGAACAGCTATAGAAGAAAGGCTGCTTAGGGGTAAAACCTTAAGGCCACACGGGTTAGCCTACGTGTGATCGAGAGTTGATCGATCGGCCCATGACAAGTGGTATCAGAGCAGGAATCCCTCCAGTAGGTGAGCGAGTCAGAGAATCAGACTCCTCGCTCAAGTGCGGGTCAAGCAGATAAGTTCTAGTGGATGGGTGCTAGGACGAGTCGGCTTCTTGCTGAGTGGAATGCGAGTTAGAGAAGAACTGAATCCTCACTGAATAGGGATAATGTTCCTGGATCGATCGGTGAATTCGAAGAAGAGGTCTACCGCCGCGTTTTCAACAAGGAAAGAACCTCCATTGGCTTGCTAGGGTCAAGATGTTGGTTAGGCTGAAATGGTGCTACCAAAAGATGTGGTTGGCGAAAAATGCCACGCTTGCCGGAAAGTGCAGGTGACCGAATGGCTGAGTGGCTGAGATCAAAAGAGGCTACTGATGGAGCAAAACCTGTTTTGTTGGGCGAGCGTGACCGTTTGATGTGAATTCCCAAAAGTGGCACATCAATAGTTAATTTACGCAAGGAAGCGACAAAATAGATCGCAACGAGGGCGTTGCGAATTGAGTGGGGGAGAATGTCATGGTCCGTGAATCCTCTTGTACTCGTAACACTTGTGAGTGGCGCTTGGGGTTATCTGGTGAAGAGTGTGAGGTAGAAGGGTAGAACACAACTGGTCCGTGGGAGTGGCGTCAGGATGGTTGGTGCTAGGAGTTCTAGGATAGAAGGATTATATCACTTAGGAGCTCTGAAGACGGGGTAGGCCTCCCATGCACAAACTGGTCGGGAGTTGATGTTGCTCTCCTAACGAGACCATGGCAGGCCGAAACCAGTTGTTGTGCCTAAAGAGAACCGCTGTCTTGCTCGATGGACTAGACGCCTAAGCCAAGCTAGGCGTGGTAGGATCTCGCACGAAGAATCATTCACCGTATTGTTCTTGGAATAGCTAAAGAAGAAAGGCTGCTGAGGGGTAAAATCTTAAGGCCGCACGGGTCAACCTACATGTGATCGAGAGTTGATCGATTGATCAATCGGCTCGTGACACTAACAAAGTGTTTTTGCCTTTATCTATAGTTTATTTATTTATTTTTTATCTATTGATAATATTTAGAAGCACAAGTGTGGAGATTAGGCTAATTGTAGATTCATCAAACACCCTACAAGTCTCACGAATCGGTTAAGCCATTTGACATATAGGTGACTCTAATTTGGAGCAATTTGCACGCGGTCGGCGAGATTTGAATGGATGACCAAAACTCCTAAATATTCTTGTCTAATCAATGTAATTAAGAGGATAAGCTTCCAATAAATTTATAAAGTGACCAGTTACAATATTCACTTACCAATTCTATCGGGTGCCATAAGCACAGGATGTATGTTCGCATTGTCGGTATAAGAAATATTTTGTATTTTGTTGACTCTTTTCTTCATAGGCCATTTTTCATCATTCTCAAATGAGTAATTATCTTTCTAGAAATTTAGCAAATAACCAAATCAATGGTGTATAGCATGGTTAGTGGAAAAGATAAAAAAAGATATTACACAAACGAGATATATAAAAAATTCTCTTGCATGCTCAACTACTTTTTGAGATGATATTGTGATTTCTTTTTACTAAATTTAATTAGTGATATCATTTTTGGGATAGATGAGAGTCGCCATATATAAAATATAGGTTTTGTGCTATATAATGATATCAGTTTCCCTAAGTGGTATTAACATTCGTGAAAAATGAGACAAAATGGTGGTCATGACACTTGTGTTCTACCTGCTTAGACGGCGATTAATTGCTCTACCTTTCTTTGGGAGGCAAAAGGACAGGGTTTGGTTGAATAAAGGTAGGATGAGAAAGTCATCATCCATATGGCATTTTTCTCAAAATTTGTCAGGAGACAAAAGGACAACGATTGATATCATGCATATAAGTAGGATGAGATTGTACCTAAATAAGTCCTTAAAAAACTTCATCTCGATTCTCATCTGAATCTTGGGACTACTGGGATGTAATAATGAGAGGGTATTCCCTTCCTTGGGGGCAAATAAAGATACAAGGGGAATTAGGGGTATGAGGCCTACAAAAACATTATTTATAGGACAATGCATCCAACGACCCAATTATTGTCCTAGATCTTAAATAAAAAAAAGTACATCTAAATTTGTGGACGTATATATTTATTGTTCAGACCTTTTTCTTTCTTCCCAAAGATGACATAGAAGACCGGTCTGGATGTCAGGAACAAAACGATTGGAATTGGAATGGAAGCTCCCTTCATTTTTTCATCCTAATATCATTTGGCAAATTTGAATGAGGCGGAATGGAAATAGTAATTGAGAATGAAATTACCGGATTCTTGCATTTCCATTAACATGAGGGGGGGTGGAAATGAGTGAGGATCAAAGGGAAGGAGAAGATTAAAAAAAAAAAAAAAAAAAAAGCACACAAGTGGATTATGCATTATTATATAAATTTATCTTTTGGTAACTTTTTCTGTCTATAAAATTTCATAGGTTAAAGTATGCTTTACCTTATTTCCTACTATATACAAATGTTCGAACAATAAAATACAAACTATGAATATGGCGAATCCTAGGTCACAAAAAAAAAAAAAACTATGAAAAGTCAATTACAATTCTGATGTCACTAAATGTAATAATATTTTTTATTTAATTTCATCCCAACTTCTTATAAATCCATTCCTAGTACTTTTATCTTATTCCTATTGCATTGTTTTATATATACCAAATGGGGCCTAAAATTAATGTGATTCAGTCAACAATTGCATCTATATCAAAGATACAATTCATTTTGTAGAATTTAAATATATATCAAGCTTGACTTTACAATACGTAGCACCCAGTAAAGCCATGCTATATTTCTCCATAGGTATGCTTTGGAAATTAATATTGACCTTATTATATCTAAAAATATAAATATTCTACCGGAAAGTGGTTGAAAGCATATGTGGTGTAATTTGAGGAAGGGAAACTAATAGTAGCTAGGGTTTCAAGAGCGCATACCATGATAGAAAGGTGATAGAAATAGGATTATTCTTCTTTGTTTAAGTTTTCTTTTGGGTGAGAGGGGAAAGATGAGAGAGAGAGAGAGAGAGAGAGAGAGAGAGAGAGAGAGAGAGAGAGAGAGCGAAAAAGGAATAGAAGAAGCACACTCGAGAGAGAGGGTCAACAGTGTCCATGGGTGGGCCGAAAGTCGAAGTGAATCGATTGCGGACTTTCAGCTTACTCACCCGAAAGCTCTTATTTAAGGTTGGATTGACTTAAATAACACCATGGTTTTTTTTGACCAATCTGAAGCCACCAACTACATCTCCACCCCGAGGCTTAGCCCATTCAACTTGTTTAAGAAACACATGGATAGGTATATATATATTTTATAATACAGAGATACGAGTGCAAAGACTTGATTATTTAGAGATTTATGAAAGATCCTTTAAGTCTCAAAAACTAGTTAAGTATATAAGCCTTTTGGCTCATGTAGATGGCTATGGTCAAAGCAGTTCGGACGCAGCTGGCAACTTTTGAACATATGAGTCCGGTTTCTAAAGTGGGAATCTCCTTATGCCCAAGTTTACTTTTGCTACATCTAAGGTTGCTCTTTTCAGTAGGTCATGAATCACTAATTTCATAAGTTTGGTGTTTAGTGGAGAAGAGTGCATAGGAGATATCCCCTTAACAAGTAATAGACAATTACCGCTTCTTCTACATGAATATGGATGAGCAATTGCACGGAGTTAAAAGAAAATACAATTAAGATCTCAAAAATTCAAGCTTTACCATTGCCTTACAAGAAGTTTAGAATAAAACAAACAAACGATTGGCGCACCTTCATGAGATAGTAAAGGGGCAGGTAGAAAAGAATCTGACTCCACCAACATATTAATGGTTATCAGTTTTAAAGTTTAAGCCGTCATATGAAAGAGGGTATTGTCGAGTATCCAATATTATGATAAGTTCGGTACTTGGTAAGTGTAATTGGGATTAATTGAACACCATGATAGGTCAAAGTGATTATGGTTTAGAGAGCATATATGAAGGGGCCAATAAATACTGTTATTTGGCGTGATGGTCTGCCATGTCACTATACTATATTGATCTTGGAAGTTCGTCTAATAAACTTAATTGGCTCCTCTTTTTGGTATGCCAACCTTGTAAAGGAAAGTCAATCTCCCTTTATATATTATTGAGTAATTTCGCGATTTGAGGGTTTACACTATTAAGTGATCAAGGAAACATATCTGTATTGAATAATATGATCATTTACTTGGGTAGAAGATACGATATCTCTTTCAATAGCTACAGATGCTCGTAGGAAGATCTGGTCTACGATCAAAGGAAAGGAGGGACATGCAGTCTGTACATGTGCATGGATGAATGTCAAGATATATTTATATATATACATATATTTATATATGTAGTATATATATCCACAAACACACATTGAAAAACATCAGAATTTGATTCCTTTACATGGAGTTTCCGCCGGAGCAATGTGTTGATCGATCGATCGAGAGAGAGAGAGAGAGAGAGAGAGAGAGAGAGAGAGAGAGAGAGAGAGAGAGAGAGAGAGAGAGAGAGAGAGAGAGAGAGAGAAGTATGAATATAAATATGAGGGATGGCTTTTCGTGCTCCTCGAGGCCTCTCTTTTATATAGAAGATGGAAGTGATTTAGATTAATCTTTTACGAATTGCTTAATTTCATGTGTAAAAGTTTGACAGAGGGGATATCTGTCAACAAGAAGTCCTGTTGAACAGAAAAGAAAAAAAGGAATCACGGAAATCGTGCTCTTAAGAAGAAAAAAAATGGCTGCATTTGCGAAGTAGACGTAAAATGACGCTTCTTTCCTGCACGTATGGAAATGTAGTCCTTAATTATTTCTCTCCAAAATGACTTCCTGTTCGTGCATCATCATGAGATTAGGGTGGTTACATCAAAATAATCGTTGCGTACGTTCAAAAATACGCGGGCAACATGTGGAAGTGGAAATTGTGCAGCGATGTATGTAGCTTGGCCCGATGGTCGTGCGCGTGGAACTTCATTTCCAAGGGAGATTGTATTCCGTAAGTTAAGGTAGGAACAGATGGAAGCATGTGGTGTTATGTAGATTAAGAAGCGCAATTATTGGGAGCATCCCGTGAGATCTTTTCGAAGATCTGATATCTGGCTTAATATTTAGTTTGGTATTTGGGACTTAGTATTTAGTTTGGTATTTGTTGGTAATCCGTATTTATTTCGTCATTGACTTTTGGCACTAGTCCCGATATTTTACCGCCTCTATGGATCCATGAAAAATGGATGGTCCCCACAAGGTGAATTTCACTGGGAGAGAAGTATAGTTGGAAAAGCTTCGTTTTGTACGTAAACATATACAATGTTTTTCTGATACTTTTCTGTACATAAATATCTCCAACAGAGATGTAATTATAATGAGGGCAGAGTTTGCAAAATTGGATTTTTCCAGCTAATAGAACCCTGTAGACTAGAGCCCGAAGTCCGTGCGCTATCAAACGAAAGAATCTGGGAAAAAGGGTAAAATCTCGAAAGTGCTACTTCTCAGGCGATTCTTTCACCACACATCAATTCACTACGCCAGCCCCCAACACCGATTCTCACTACCCTCAAGCTCGATCGGCCAGTCACCCAAGATTTGCGACTGAAAGACCTCACATCTCGTCACGACTACACACCCTACAAACTGTCGAATCAACAATCGAACGACTCCTCATCCGATGGAAACAGCAATCGACGCTCAAAAAATTCGATGTGGCACGGGAGACGGAAATGTCGGACATAAGTGGAGATCCGACGAAGCATGGAGCGAGAGCGAGAGAGAGAGAGAGAGAGAGAGAGAGAGAGAAGAGGAGGAGGGAGGACTTACATGGTGGGAGAATCGGAGGGGGCGGCGGCGAAGGCTGCTTCCTTCTCAGCAGCCATGAGAGGGTTGGGCGACAGGTGAGAGCTCACGCGGGCGAGCCTGGATATATAGCGCGAGGCCATCGCGGCTCCCCCTTCTAGAAGCCACCGCTCTCGCTCCCTCACTATCCTTAAGTTCCGCAACCATCGTACCGTCGAAGATTGGTCCGTGCCGTGGCGCGGACGAGAATCGTCGTTATTATGTATTCGGATGACAAAAATGTCCATAACTTGTGTAGTTACCATTTTTATTTTCTTTTTTAATTGTATGGTGATGACATTGACAAATAATATGATAAGAATTACTTATAACACACTAGTCATGTGACTTTAACTTTCAATACGGTCATTTTCAATTTACAAAAGAAAAATATTAATCGAGAAAAGTATCGGAAAAGTCTTAAATCTATAATTCTTCCTGATTTGTGGTCGGCTTACTTTCACAGGCTGAGGAAAGGCACTGTGAGATTCTTGGGCACCTTCTTTACACCGCCAAAATTGTTGCCAAACAGGAAGGCCTCGAAGACGGCTTTCGTATTGTGATTAATGATGGACCGAGTGGATGTAAGCATTGCTTTTGAGCTTCCGGTTGTCTTCTTTATAGGGTCTTTTGTGAGTTGAACCTTAATTTTCGATTTCCTGATGTTGGATTGCAGGTCAGTGAGTTTACCACCTTCACATTCACCTCCTTGGCGGCCGACAAATGAACTGGCCGCCAGGCTAAGTTCAAAACCACGTACTGGAATCAAAGGAGAGAATTTGCTAAAATCCTGTCATAAGACACTTATTAAGACCTGAGCTAGACTCTGCTACTTTCTAGCGATATTTGAATGACATGAATGAAGCCCTGATAATCTATGGAGAGTGCTGTATCATTGGCCTCTTCACGACAACTAGCATGCCAAGACTGTCTGCTATTTAGCTATTTGCATGGTGAGCGCGATCATGGCGTACTTATTCCTTTCAAAAAGATAATTTAATCAATCACTGATCAGAGAACTTCTGTGGTAAGAAAGGCATGATGTGTATGTTTTTCTGTTTTGCGACGGTTTATAAATGACAGTCCGGTTCTCTTTTATATAATCTTATCTGGTGTTTGGGGAAACACAAAAACTGGAGATACCTGAATAAAAAATCCCACCTACGAGGGGGATATACTCGGATAGGATAAGAATTCGATAAAGAGAAAATCACGTACAAGTTTTCACCTAGAAGGTCGGCGCACAACCTTGAATCGAAGGTTGCTGGCCTCAAGGGACTAGATCTGGGGTCGCCTGAGGCTGGCCCTTGACCTCAGCATCAGTCGCCACCTTTTTTGTTGTGGCCAACGCTAGAGTATGCAATCACAAGCACATCAGGAAAAGTGTCGAAAAAGTTATAAATCTTTGAGAAAATTTCAATTAAAGGCCTGAAGTGGAACTATTTTCTCAAAAAATGGCATAAAATGGACATTGTATCAAATAAGGGCCCAAAGTGACTGATTACGTCTAGAATAAGGGTTTCAACTTGAAAGCCAGTCAATTTTTATTTGCAATTAGGGGTATTTTCGTCTAAAGACTTTTTTTTCTTTCCTTTTTATTTATTTTTCTTTTTTTCTGGTCATCTTGCTCACCTCCTTCTTGATAAATGCATCAGACTCCTCACGTACGAGCTTGCACAGGTACAAAAAAATTTGAACAATTTAGGAAAAGGAGAAAAAGAAAAGATATTTGAGAAGTTACGCAGTTTTGCAAAACTGCAAATTGCATACTTCGCCCGCAACCTCCCCATCAGCAAACTTCGAATCGTATGCTCTACATTATGCAATTTTGCATCCTCACCCAAGAGCTCATCGATTTCGGCATAAGCTGGTTTTTAAGTTATTCGCCACCGCTCACCTTCTCCAATGATGATAATGAACTTGAGAATCAAGAAATATCCATCAGTGAGTTTTGTTTTTATTCAATTTGCTTGTAAAAACTTATTATGGCAATTAAAGTAACGGTTTCATGCTCTCCCCGCGAATGAAATTGCCTATACCACAATAACTTTCACTCATAGCTTCTTGGGAATGTTTGATTGGATCCGGGTTGGATTATTCATAACATTCATAGACATAGATTGCATTGAGGTGGAATATCTGGCTTCTTGAGAGGGTCCAATTGTGTTGTGCATGCTGGTTATTTTCAAAGGCTGCTGAATCATTCTGACTCGTGATTGAAGATACTCGCATTTGGTGGCGATTCGAATTAGATAGCACTCAATTTGAAAAACGAATGACTCTAGTCTACACATGTTCAAACAAATTTGCTTCTCTAACTCCGAAATATTATCTACACAAGTTTGAGAGAGAATAACAAGAGCATAAGGATACTTTTGTCTCTCACTTTCAGGAGCTTTTTGCGCCGCGTTCCCTGTCGTCCAACCTTGCTTTAAGGGATCTACAGCAAGTTATTCGAAGCCCTCTCAGTGAAGATCAGGTTAGTTTTCTCTCTTGACCCTTCTTAGATAGAGGAATTTATGATACCTTCTTCTCCCTAGCTCGTAGTAAGGCTCTTGAGGCAGATGGGTATGGAGTTGAGTTTTTTAAGAGCAATTGGGAGCTGATAGGGCCATTAATTATTGAAGCGGTAAAGGATTTTTTCGTCACGGGGTGCCTTCTTAGGGAAATTAACAATACTATCTTAGTGTTGATCCCCAAAGTGCCTGATGCGACCTCGGTGAATGATTACAGACCTATAGCCTGTTGCAACATGATTTATAAATGCATTACTAAGGTGTTAGCTAATCAAGTTGCTACAGTACTTCAAGATGCTATTAGTCATTCTCAGAATGCCTTCGTCAAAGACCGACGAATTTGGGATAATATACTTCTTGTATAGAAACCATTTGCTGGATTTCATCTTCAGCCGTACATCCCTAAATGTGCAGTAAAAGTGGATTTTCAGAAAGCTTATGATATGGTCGATTGGGACTTTCATGAATTGGTGCTACGTGCATTTGGATTTCCGGACCACCTCACTCGGCTCATTATGGTGTGTGTGCGCACTCCGAAATTTTCTCTCTCTCTAAATGGGGAGCTCCATGGTTTCTTCCCTAGTGGTTGTGGACTTCGTCAGGGAGATCCCATGTTTCCTTAACTAAGTGTTAAGATGATGACATAATATTTATTATGTCTGAAAATAAAATAACCCACATATTTTATGCCAGATGTGAGTTTGATGGATTTTTTTGAGAAAGTAGATACATGAATTCAAGTTAGTCATGAGGTATGTCTAAACTATCATTTGTATGGTATTGAAATTGTAGACATATGTTCAATAAGAAATGAGTTAACGCCGTAATACGTATTTCATATTACGTATACATAAGACAGCCAATAAAAGTGACAAAAGTTTTGATCTTAACTTTTCTGTCGTGTGAGACTCTTTAAGAAAATAGTTTCTCAATTAAGTACCTTCATAACTCTTATTTTTAGATTCCTATTTACTATTTACTATCTTAGAATGTTGCCAATGATCATGAATTAATTCAATCTAATGGGACATTTCTAGAAAAATAAGTTGAACTGGAATTAAGAATTTTAAGAAAAGAGGAAGATTGAGTTTAGGAATCACATTTTAGTTTTATATTAATTGGTCGATTAATTATGATTGTTTTTGAGATAATCATAATTGTAATACAATATGTCATAATTATAAAGAGATCGAAAAAAATATAAATGTGATTGATCGATCTAGGGTACTGTATACTATATCTACTAAAAAATGTGATGCCCATTTTGAACTGCTATATATTCCTAACAGATGTATGGTAACGATATCTCGATATATGTTGGTCGCATGGATTATTAACTGATATGAACATTGCAAAGAGGTGAATAAAGAGTTATATTCGGCTCACTATGTACGAGTGGGAGATGATGTGTTTTTTATTTGTTGAGCTAAATCAAACCCGTCCGCCTATATTGGGCTAAACTCAACTCATAAGTGAAGGGCTCATAAGAGCAATGGATAGTTATCTTTTAAGTGAAAATAACTGTAATATATAAATGAAAAAGGAAAAATGTTGAAAGAAGTTTTGATATAATACGTTCTTTTTTCTCCTTTTGAGACAACGATGTACTTCCTCTTGAAAAATGGAATTCAAGGGCTTCAATCAATTCCTCTGAGATTGTAACACACATTTAATCTGTGGCAAATAAGTTATGTCCGTCTTTGTGATATTTCAATCGGTGTTCTATGTCTTCTCGAGCATGTTTTTGCGTTTTGTTTTTGATATTCGATCATTCGAGTATTGGTTCGTTTTTTAGAATTCCGTTTCCAACAAGAACAAATGATAAAATGAAACTTTTTTAGGGTTACAAAAGTCATCAAACATAACAAAAAATTGAATCGATAGTAAACTTTAGATCAATATGAAGCGAGATTACTCATCTTGTCTGGAAGAGTGTTGCTATGAGTTATTGTTTATAAATGAGTTTTACGTGTGTATTGTGTAAACGGGTTAACAAACATTTGTAAATAAGTTAACGCATCGTGCCATGCTAACACCTAACACAGTAGCATGTCTATTCGATAACCATATTAGCCGTGTCATACCGTGTGACCTGCTTTATTAAGTGTATCATGCTTGTTAAAATATTTAAATAATAAACTATACATTCATATAACAACTTAAACTTTTAGAACAATTAGTTGTATCTCACATGATACCAAAGCTAGAAGTCCGGAATTCGAACCTTTCTAAGTTTTAGTTGCCTCCTTAATTAAATTTTCATATTTAGTACTAGATAAAAGACCAGACTAAACCGACGAGAGTGGAGACTATCTAGGATAGATTGAAGGCTTTAATGCTGGATCTGATCCTGATGGTGAATCAAGGGGCACCCGCAAATCCACGCCGGAAGCATCCAAAATAGAGATAGGCCTCTTGCCTTCCTTGTTAACTCCTATTGTAGCTTATATATATATATATATATATATATATATGTATTTTGGTGTTTGGAACACTAGAGGTCTTATGGGCCCGTTGAGGCGATCTAAGGTTAGAAACTTCGTTCATTCTAATGGCCTTTGTCTGGTTGGTTTATTGGAGACCAAAGTGCCGGAGTATCTATATCGGTCAATGTCTACTGGGCTTCTGTCGGGTTGGATATGGATTGCCAATTATGAGTCCTCTCATAGGGGTAGGATCTGGGTTGGTTGGGACCCGTCACTAGTTGATTTTCCAGTGATCTCTTCCAATAATCAGGCGATCCACGGTGGAGTTAAGCTTCTCACATCGGGATTGTATTGTTGCACCTCGATGATTTATGTTGAACATTCGTTTATTTCTAGAAGACCTTTGTGGGCGGACTTGATCTGATTAAGTTCTTGTGTTCGAGACGTGGCATGGATGGTGGCTAGGGACTTCAATGCCATCAGAGACCCGTTAGATCGGATCGGGAGTTCGGATACATGATTGCCCTCCTTTGATGACTTCAATCAGTGCTTGATTTAGGCGGAGCTTGAGGACTTGAGGTATGTTGGATTTCGATTCACTTGGTCCACCTCTTCCAAGGCTAATCGCAAGGCTAGGAAGATTGACCGGGTGTTAGTTAATGCTGAGTGGAGCTTCCAATTTTCATACTTAGAAGCATCGTTCTTGGCTCTGGGAATTTCTGACCACTCGCCAATGATGGTTAAGGTTGTTCAACCAGTGCTGCGAAGGAAACCTTTTAAATTTTTTGATTTCTGGATGGAGCATCCCTCATTTCAAGACATTGTATCACAAGTTTGGAGTGAACTAGTAGCAAGGGTCCCGATGTACAGATTGGTGAGCAAACTGAAGACCCTTAAAGGCCATCTTAAGCAACTCAATAAGGAGTTGTTCTCCAACATCTCCGAGAGGGTTATAAAGTCCAGGAATGCTTTTAGATTAGCCTAGTGGCCTGCAGCAAGACCTAACCAATGAACTTTTCGCAGAGTTGGAAAAATCTCATAGGAAGACCTATATGGAGCTGAGGAGTCATGAGGAGTCCTTTTTCAGATAGAAATCAAGGATCGGATGGCTCAGAATGGTGATAGAAATACCAAGTACTTTCATCACTCTGTTAAGACAAGACAACTAAGGAATAGGATTCTCTCGATTCTTGATAGAAATGGTCAGTTGGTCTCTGAACCAAGCCTAATGTATGATACTTTTGTCTCTCACTTTCAGGAGCTTTTTGCATCGCGTTCCCTATTGGCCAACCTTGCTCTAAGGGATATGTAGTAAGTTATTCGAAGCCCTATCAGTGAAGATCAGGTTCGTTTTCTCTCTCGACCCTTCTCAGATAGAGGAATTTATGATACCTTCTTCTCCCTAACCCGTAGTAAGGCTCCTGGGCCAGATGGGTATGGAGCTGAGTTCTTTAAGAGCAATTGGGAGCTGGTAGGGCCATTAGTTATTGAAGCGGTAAAGGATTTTTTTGTCATGGGGCGCCTTCTTAAGGAAATTAACAATACTATCTTAGTGTTGATCCCCAAAGTGCCTAATGCAAGCTCGGTGAATGATTACAAACCTATAGCCTATTGCAACATGATTTATAAATGCATTATCAAGGTGTTAGCTAATTGAGTCGCTGTAGTACTTCAAGATGCTATTAGTCCTTCTTAGAATGCTTTCATCAAAGACCAACAAATTCGGGATAATATACTTCTTGCACAGGAACTATTTGCTGGATTTCATCTTCAACCGTACATCCCTAAATGTGCAGTAAAAGTGGATTTTCAGAAAGCTTATGATACGGTTTCTTGAATTGGTGCTACGTGCGTTTGGATTTCCGAACCACCTCACTCGGCTTATTATGGTGTGTGTGCGCACTCTGAAATTTTCTATCTCTTTGAATGGGGAGCTCCATGTTTTCTTCCCAAGTGGTCGTGGACTTCGTCAGGGAGATCACATGTCTCCTTACCTCTTCATGTTGGCTATGGAGGTTTTCTCGGGAATACTCACCACTCATGCGGCGTTACCTGAGTTCAAATTTTTCTGGAGGTGAAAGACTACAAGATTATCTCATCTCTTCTTTGCAGATGATGTCTTTCTTTTTTGCCGAGCGGACTTGCCTTCGATCTCTCTTCTCAAGGAAGGTCTGGATATCTTCTTGGCATGGAGTGGACTGAAGCCAAACAATAATAGAAGTGAGATATTTCTTGCCGGAGGGTCAGTGGAGACAAAGAATGAAATTCTTCGCACATTTCGATTTGTCGAAGGAAAGTTACCAGTATGGTATCTAGGGGTTCCTATCATCACATCGAGGCTCAAAAAAGTAGACTATGTGTTGTTGGTTGATCGTATAATAGCTAGAGTCCAATCATGGAATCATAGATTTCTTTCCTTTGCTGGCCGACTTCAACTAATAAGGTCAGTCCTCCATGCGATCCAAGCTTATTGGGCGAGTGTTTTCACCATTCCTTGTGCAGTGTTGGATCGTATTGAGTAGATCCTTAGGCAATTTCTATGGAGGGGACCAAACCTTTGGAAGGGTGGAGCGAAAGTTTCCTGGGAAGACGTATGCCTCCCAAAGGAGGCAGGTGGACTTGGAATTCATAGGCTGAGGGAATGCAACAAGGCTACGATGCTTAAGCATATTTGGATTCTATTCACGGATAAAGAGTCATTATGGTGCAGGTGGATACACTCAACCTTCCTGAAAAGGAAGAGTTTTTGGGTGATTAGGGTGCCGTCCCTTTGTTCCTAGGCTTGGAAGAGAATCCTATACCTAAGAACCGAATTTCGGCTATCTTTTCACTGGAAGATCGGAGACGGCCGATCAACTTCCCTTTGGTTTGATCACTGGCACATGAGAGGTCCACTTCATCTTATTTGCTTGGATCCGATGATGCTAAGTTCCGGTTTATCTCGACATGCAACGGTGGCTAATCTTTTTTCACCGGTAGGATAATCCTTCAAGACAGTGGTTGAATCTTGGGATCAGCCTCTCCCTATCCTCTCCAGGGAACCGGATCATTTTACTTGGACTGGTAACCCTTCCAGTCTTTTCTCAATTGCCTCGACATGGCATACTATTAGAAGAAGGAATGAGAAGGTCAGCTGGGCATCCTTCATCTGGAACAAGGCTATCACCCCAAGATATCAATTTAATCTCTGGCTCATTATCAAGAATCGTCTTCCTACCCAAACATTGCTTATGTCACATGGTAGAATTGTGAATGAGGTTTGTGCTTTTTGCAAGCTAACGCCGGACTCCATCGACCATCTCTACTTCGGGTGTTGTATTACAGCTAGCATGGCCTTCTTTTGGGTGACGAGATGCAATCTTCCTTGGAGAAATAGGAGTTGGACTGAGAACCTTCAATGGGCTATGAAGTTTCTCTCTGGTAAGGGCTTTTATCACTCAATTGCCCATTTTTTGTTTGGTGCCCTTTGCCATATTATATAGAGATATAGGAATGACGTCTTGTTAAAAAAACAACCCTGTCACGGTTGCCGCTGTTAAAAATCATCTCATCAAAGTAGTTAAGGATAAAGCTCTTACATTTAGAAACGTGGACAATAATCCTAGGAATAGAAGACTTCGGTGGCGGGGCTTGACCCTTGCATTTTCTCTCCTACTTCAGTGTCGCCTTAGTTGCCTGTGGTAGGGATTGAAGAATGCTTTTGGAAGGGCCGAGTACTGAACAACAAGATGTTTGCTAGTCCTCCTTGGCTTTGGACTTGTTGTGGTCTCTCTTTGTCCTTCTTTTCTCCCTTGCTAGTTAGTTAGTTTTTTTTTTTTTTGGAGTCTATTGGTCTTGCGTGGCTTTCTCCTTTCTCGTCCGTTCCTTTGCTTTTCTTAGGCTATTTTGTGCTTAATTCCCTGTTGTTGCAGTGCCTCTCTTGTTTTTGGCTCCCTTTCACTCACGCTGACTTGTTGTCTTGCTGAGTGAAAGTTTTGTGGCGCCGGTTTTGTAATTATTGGTTCAAAGCTTTTTATATATTATTATTTCTTACCAAAAAAAAAAAAAGACCAAACTAGACGTGAGAGGGAGTATTAGAATATTTAAATAATAAATCATATTTTCATCTAACAACTTAAGTTTTTATAATAGTTGATAGTGGTATCATAAAATCTCACGGTGTTTGTAGCGAGATAGTTTAGCAAGTTTGTTAAAAACACATTCGTGTCATTACTCTTGTTTGACATGACATGGCACAAATCTTCAGCCCCTCACCTGGTGCTAGCTCATTCATCTCTCTTTCCCTGCCTCTCTCTGCTCCTAATGGAAGATAGGGAAAATCAGGAAAAGGAAAAGGGAAATCGTTTCTAAGTAAATTTCCATTTTTAAGGGGACTAATGTCACCCATTCGAAAAGTCAAATTTTGAAGATCCAATCTTCCACAGATGGCGTCGACATCAATCCCTCAATCCGGGTGGTTAGATACGTATGTTAGCAAAATCAGCATTTATTTTTGTTAGGTTTAAGCGATTCTATATTTGGAATGGGCTACTGCTTTGCAAACAAGTCAAATTTGGTGAAAAGATCTGACTTTTAGATTGCCTTGAATGAAATGATGTTGACATCGATTCATGAATCATGACCCGCCGCCACAGTAGACAGAACTAAATATTTAAATGGCATCATGGTTTGACTATTCCCTAGATCACCGAGTGCTCGATTAGATTTGCTTTGCAAAAAGTGGTTTTAACCTTTGATCTTTGTTGATTCCACTTCACTTGCTTCCTATAGTCTTTTCACTTACACGTAAACCTGCCGATCCTATTTAGAGACAGGAGGGTGGATATTGAGCTATTTATAGGCCATCAAATACCTTACAAATCCCTCTAAATGATTAAGCATTTTGACATGTGAGTGATTATGAATAAAAACAGTTTGCATGCATTGGCAAGATTTGAATTGATGACGTTCAAATCTCATTTGGAAATCTTCCGATAAACTTGCAAAGCCACTATATACATTTTTCACATATCAGCTCTTTTCTCCATAGGCCATTTTTCACCAAATATAATGAATTTTTTTGTTTAATTTTCATTCCAACTTCTTATAAATTCATTATAGATCCTTTTTTTCTTATTCCTATTGTCTCATTTTCTATATAGTTAATGGGGCCTAAAATTAATGCGATTCATTCAACAATCGCATCTATTTTAAGAATATGATTTCTTTTGTAGAACCTAATATGTATTGAGCTCGGTCATGCTATATTTCTACAAAAGTATGCTCTAGAAATTAATAGTAGCCTTATCATATCTAATACTATAAATATTCCACTTAAAAGTGGTTGAAAACATATGTGGCGAAATTTGAGGAAGGGAAGCTAATGGTAACTAGGGTTTCAAGAATGCATACATAATAAAAAGATGATAGACAAACACAAATCCAAGGGCGCACGATGGCAAGATCCCTCCTTATTCAACCCACAACCGACGGCCACAGTCTCTTTCCCCGGCGACCGCACGTGCGCAACTCAAACGTTCAAACTAACCTTCCCGATCGAACGGCTCGCAGCGAGAGCCATCATCATAGAGGGGTTGACCACGCTGTAGCCGCCATCCACCACCATGTTGAGCCCGCTCACGTAGTCGGCCTCGTCGCTGGCCAGGTACAGCGCCGCCCTCGCCACGCTCTCTGGCGCCAGCACCCGCCCCTTCAGGTTGCCGATCACCCTCATCCCGTCGTCCAGCCTCGTCAGCTCGTTCTCGCTCAGCTTCCCCAGCCCTGACATCCCAGTCCTTGATACCGCGTGCGGCGACACGCAGTTCACCCTTATCCCGTGCTCCCCGAGCTCTGCCGCCAGCCCCCGGGCCAGCCCCACCACCGCTTGCTTCGATGCGGCGTATGTGTGCGTTGCCACCCCTGCAATTGCCGAGCAGTTGCTCCCTGTGAACAGGATGCAGCCCCGGCGCTGTGGCACCATGACCCGTGCCGCATGCTTCGCCCCATGGAAGGCCCCGTAGAGGTTGATGCGGAGGACGCGGTCGAGGTCGGCGAGGGACGTGTCGAGGATGCCCCCGAAGGGGCGGTCGAGGACCCCCGCATTGTTGTACATGACGTCGAGCTGGCCGTGCTCGGCCACAGTGGCGTCCACAAGGTTCCGCACGTCGGCCTCGATGGAAACGTCGCAGCGGGCATAGGAGGCCCGCTGGCCCAGCTTTGCGGCCAGGGCCTGGCCTGGCTCATCCTGGATGTCGGCAATCACGACCCACGCGCCGTGCTGGTGGAAGAGGCTCGCTGCGCTCGCACCGATCCCGCTCGCACCGCCGGTGATGATCGTGACCTTGCCTTCCAACCTGGAAGGAAACCACAGATTCTAGATCTCTACCACGGCACCAAAAACCCTAACAAGATATCGCTAAAATCTCCATTCCCATTCCATGCGTGAAACGATCCAGACTATATAGCAAATGCCCGTAAACGTGAAAGGACGAACTGCATGCGTGGTCATATTCCAGCAAATGCCATGTTAAATACCTTTTGCACGAATTTTCCGCCATAGCCAAAAAGCTTGATCTCTTCACAAATATATGGAACGACAGGACGATTAGAAGCAGGAAAAAGGTGAGATGTAGATTTGATTATGGGGGGCTATATAATGGTGCACGTATATATAGGGAGAATGCCAAGTGATATATGCCCACCTTGACTAAAGAAAAAGCAAAAAGAAATGTAATATTTGCGTGACCAAATTTAATTTATCATCACTAGTATAGGACGGGGCCACACCTTTGTCTAAATTTTGCTTTCTGACAAAAAACAAAGCTCACTCTCTCTACCCGTACATTGTATTATACGACATTATGCGTAAAAAAAGACGCACAAATTACACTAAGATATGGCATTTTTAGAACAGCATATCAATCGCAAGGCATGCAATAATTCTTGGTATGACTTGATTGCATGACACAACAAGTTTAAGTAGGCTTATGTTTGGCAAAACCTGTTTATGATGTGATTAAAAAAATCATGTTTTGTGAGATTGATCCATTCAGTTTGTTTAGAAACGTTTTAACATGTTTAATACATATTTGAGACTTATTTATCTCAAAGGCTTATAAAGAATAACACCCGGATCAAGAAGTATAAATGATAATATAAAACTGTAATAGGGATGAAAAAGTCATAAAACATAAAGAAAAATTAATGACTCAACAATGCAATTTAGATCAATGTATAGAGAAATTCTTATGTTGTCTAGGAATGCGTCGAAAGTGCTAGCATGGATTATCATATATAAATGTGTTTTACGTGAGTATTGTATAAACGGATCATCATATATCTTTAAATAAGTTAATACCTTTTGTTTCATGTGACACAACCAACGGGGCATATATTTTGCTTAGCTCATTCATCTCTCTTTCTCTCTCACTCTTCCTAAAGGAAGAAGGGAAAACATGAAAAAAGAAAATCATTTTCGAAGTCAAATTCAATTTTAAGGGGACTAAAGTCTTCTATTCAAAAAGTCAAATTTTGAAGATCTAATCTTCCAATAATGGCACCGATTTAATCCGGTTTGTTAGATACGTGCTTTAGTAAAATCTTCATTTATTTTTTTTAGGCTTAAAGATCCTATGTATGGAAATGGGCCCCTACGTTGCAAACGAGTCAAATAAAGATCTGATTTTTGTAATAATAAATAATAATAAAAAGCTCCAACTTCTAGATTGCCTCATGAAATGACAGTGATTGCTCAAGTCGACTCGTGAACAAAATGTCCCGCCCCGGCAAACGGAACTGAACATGGATGTTGGATGGCATCGGGTTTGATTATTCCCTGAAGAAAAATAGTTGGATGGTAATTTTTAGTTTATTGTGAGAACAATAATCTATCATCGATCACAAAAAATCAAATAATAATATGCCCTTTAAGAACTTATGACTCATGGCAAAATATTACTCATGGTAATCCAAAAACCATTATGCTAGCAAAGTGTTTTTGCCTTTATCTATAGTTTTTATTTCTATTTTTTATCTCGATAATATTTAGAGCATAAGTGTGGAGATTGGGCTAATTGTAGATCCATCGAACACCCTACAAGTCTCATGAATCGGTTAAGCCATTTGACATATAGGTTACTCTAATTTAGAGCAATTTGCATGCGGTCGGCGAGATTTGGACGGATGACCAAAACTCCTAAATATTCTTGCCTAATCAATGTAATTAAGAGGATAAGCTTCCAATAAATTTATAAAGTGACTAGTTACAATATTCACTTACCAATTCTATCGGGTGTCATAAGCATAGGTTGTATGTTCGCATTGTCGGTATAAGAAATATTTTGTATTTTGTTGACTCTTTTCTTCATAGGCCATTTTTCATCATTCTCAAATGAGTAATTATCTTTCTAGAAATTTAGCAAATAACCAAATCAATGGTGTATAGCATGGTTAGTGGAAAAGATAAAAAAATATATTACACAAACGAGATATATAAAAAATTCTCTTGCATGCTCAACTACTTTTTGAGATGATATTGTGATTTCTTTTTACTAAATTTAATTAGTGATATCATTTTTGGAATAGATGAGAGTCGCCATATATAAAATATAGGTTTCGTGCTATTTAATGATATCAGTTTCCCTAAGTCGTATTAACATTCGTGAAAAATGAGACAAAATGGTGGTCATGACACTTGTGTTCTACCTACTTAGAGGGCGATTAATTGCTCTACCTTTCTTTGGGAGGCAAAAAGGACAGGGTTTGGTTGAATAAAGGTAGGATGAGAAAGACTTCATTCATATGGCATTTTTCTCAAAATTTGTCTGGAGGCAAACGGACAACGATTGATATCATGCATATACGAGATTGTACCTAAATAAGTCCTTAAAAAACTTCATCTCGATTCTCATCTGAATCTCGAGATTACTGGGATGTACTAATGAGAGGGTATTCCCTTCCTTGGGGACAAATAAAGATACAAGGGGAATTAGGGGTATGAGGCCTACAAAAACATTATTTATATGACAATGCATCCAACGACCCAATTGTTGTTCTAGATCTTAAATAAAAAGAAGTACATCTAAATTCATGGACGTAAATATTTATTGTTCAGACCTTTTTTTTCTTCCCAAAGATGACATAGAAGACATGTTTGGATGTCAGGAACAAAACCATTGGAATTGGAACGGAAGCTCCCTTCATTTTTTCGTCTAATATCATTTGGCAAATTCGAATGAGGCGGAAAAATAGAAATTGAGAATGAAAATTACTGGATTCTTGCATTTCCATTAACATGAGGGGAGGTGGAAATGAGTGAGAATCAAAGGGAAGGAGAAGATTAAAAAAAAAAAAAAGCACACAAGTGGATTATGGATTATTAAATAAATTTATCTTTTGGTAACTTTTTCTGTCTATAAAATTTCATAGGGTAAAGTATGCTTTACCTTATTTTCCCACTATACACAACTGTTCTGAACAATTAAATACAAACTATGAAAAGTCAATTACAATTATGATATCACTAAATGTAATAATATTTTTTATTTGGTTTCATCCCAACTTCTTATAAATCCATTCCTAGTACTTTTATCTTATTCCTATTGCATTGTTTTATATATACCAAATGGGGCCTAAAATTAATGTGATTCAATCAACAATCGCATCTATCTCAAGGATACGATTCATTTTGTAGAATCTAAATATATATCGAGCTTGACTTTACAATATGAAGCACCAAGTAAAACCATGCTATAGTTCTACACAGGTATGCTCTGGAAATTAATATTGACCTTATTATATCTAAAAATATTAATATTCTACCGAAAAGTGGTTGAAAACATATGTGGTGTAATTTGAGGAAGGGAAGCTGGTAGTAGCTAGGGTTTCAAGAGCACATACCATGATAGAAAGGTGATAGAAATAGGATTATTCTTCTTTGTTTAAGTTTTCTTTTGGGTGAGAGAGAGAGAGAGAGAGAGAGAGAGAGAGAGAGAGAGCGAAAAAGGAATGGAAGAAGCACACTCGAGAGAGAGGGTCAACAGTGTCCACGGGTGGGCCGAAAGTCGAAGTGAATCGATTGCGGACTTCCAGCTTACACACCCGAAAGCTCTCATTTAAGGTTGGATTGACTTAAATAACACCATGTTTTTTTTTTTTGGACCAATCTGAAGCCACCAACTAGAGCGAAAAAGGAATAGAAGAAGCGCACTTGAGAGAGAGGGTCAACAGTGTCCACGGGTGGGCCGAAAGTCGAAGTGAATCGATTGCGGACTTTCAGCTTGCACACCCGAAAGCTCTCGTTTAAGGTTGGATTGACTTAAATAACACCATGCTTTTTTTTTTTACCAATCTGAAGCCACCAACTACATCTCCACCCCGAGGCTTAGCCCATTCAACTTGTTTAAGAAACACATGGATAGGTATCTATATATATTTTTTATAATACAGAGATACGAGTGCAAAGACTTGATTATTTAGAGATTTATGAAAGATTCTTTAAGTCTTAAAAACTAGTTAAGTATATAAGCCTTTTGGCTCATGTAGATGGCCATGGTCAAAGCAGTTCGGACGCAGCTAGCGACTTTTGAACAGATGAGTCCGGTTTCTAAAGTGGGAATCTCTTGATGCCCAAGTTTACTTTTGCTACATCTAAGGTTGCTCTTTTCAGTAGGTCATGAATCACTAATTTCATAAGTTTGGTGTTTAGTGGAGAATAGTGCATAGGAGATATCCCCTTAACAAGTAATACGAGACAATTACCCCTTCTTCTATGTGAATGTGGATGAGCAATTGCATGGAGTTAAAAGAAAATACAATTAAGATCTCAAAAATTCAAGCTTTACCATTGCCTTACAAGAAGTTTAGCATAAAACAAACAAACGATTGGCGCACCTTCATGAGATAGTAAAGGGGCGGGTAGAAAAGAATCTGACTGCACCGCCATATTAATGGTTATCAGTTTTAAAGTTTAAGCCATCATATGAAAGAGGGTATTGTTGAGTATCCAATATTATGATAAGTTTGGTACTTGATAAGTGTAATTGGGATTAATTGAACACCATGATAGGTCAAAGTGATTATGGTTTAGAGAGCATATATGAAGGGGCCAATAAATACTGTTATTTGGAGTGATCTGGTCTACGATCAAAGGAAAGGAGGGACATGCAGTCTGTACATGTGCATGGATGAATGTCAAGATATTTATATGTGTATATATATATATATATATGTAGTATATATATCCACAAACACACATTGAAAGACATCAGAATTTGATTCCTTTACATGGAGTTTCCGCCGGAGCGATGTGTTGATCGATCGATCGAGAGAGAGAGAGAGAGAGTATATGAATATAAATATGAGGGATGGCTTTTCGTGCTCCTCGAGGCCTCTCTTTTGTATAGAAGATGGAAGTGATTTAGATTAATCTTTTACGAATTGCTTAATTTCATGTGTAATAGTTTGACAGAGGGGATATCTGTCAACAAGAAGTCCTGTTGAACAGAAAAGAAAAAAAACGAATCACGGAAATCGTGCTCTGAAGAAGAAAAAAATGGCTGCATTTGCGAAGTAGACGTCAAATGACGCTTCTTTCCTGCACGTATGGAAATGTAGTCCTTAATTATTTCTCTCCAAAACGACTTCCTGTTCGTGCATCATCATGAGATTATGGTGGTTACATCAAAATAATCGTTGCGTACGTTCAAAAATACGCGGGCAACATGTGGAAGTGGAAATTGTGCAGCGATGTATGTAGCTTGGCCCGATGGTCATGTGCGCGCACATGGAACTTCATTTCCAAGGGAGATTGTATTCCGTAAATTAAGGTAGAACGGATGGAAGCGTGTGGTGTTATGTAGATTAAGAAGCGCAATTATTGGGAGCATCCCGTGAGATCTTTTCGAAGATCTGATATCTGGCTTAATATTTAGTTTGGTATTTGTTGGTAATCCGTATTTATTTCGTCATTGACTTTTGGCACTAGTCCCGATATTTTACCGCCTCTATGGATCCATGAAAAATGGATGGTCCCCACAAGGTGAATTTCACTGGGAGAGAAGTATAGTTGGAAAAGCTTCGTTTTGTACGTAAACATATACAATGTTTTTCTGATACTTTTCTGTACATAAATATCTCCAACAGAGATGTAATTATAATGAGGGCAGAGTTTGCAAAATTGGATTTTTCCAGCTAATAGAACCCTGCAGACTAGAGCCCGAAGTCCGTGCGCTATCAAACGAAAGAATCTGGGAAAAAGGGTAAAATCTCGAAAGTGCTACTTCTCAGGCGATTCTTTCACCACACATCAATTCATTACGCCAGCCCCCAACACCGATTCTCACTACCCTCGAGCTCGATCGGCCATCACCCAAGATTCGCGACTGAAAGACCTTGCATCTAGTCACGACTACACACTGTACAAGAATCGTCGTTATTGTGTATTCGGATGACAAAAATGTCCATAACTTGTGTAGTTACCATTTTTATTTTCTTTTTTAATTATATGGTGATGACATTGGCAAATAATATGATAAGAATTACTTATAACACACTATTCATGTGACTTTAACTTTCAATGCGGTCATTTTCAATTTACAAAAGAAAAATATTAATCGAGAAAAGTATCATAAAAGTCTTAAATCTATAATTCTTCCTGATTTGTGGTCGGCTTACTTTCACAGGCTGAGGGAAGGCACTGTGAGATTCTTGGGCACCTTCTTTACACCGCCAAAATTGTTGCCAAACAGGAAGGCCTCGAAGACGGCTTTCGTATTGTGATTAATGATGGACCGAGTGGATGTAAGCATTGATTTTGAGCTTCCGATTGTCTTCTTTATAGGGTCTTTTGTGAGTTGAACCTTAATTTTCGATTTCCTGATGTTGGATTGCAGGTCAGTGAGTTTACCACCTTCACATTCACCTCCTTGGCGGGCGACAAATGAACTGGCCACCAGGCTAAGTTCAAAACCACGTACTGGAATCAAAGGAGAGAATTTGCTAATATCCTGTCATAAGACACTTATTAAGACCTGAGCTAGACTCTGCTACTTTCTAGCGATGTTTGAATGACATGAATGAAGCCCTGATAATCTATGGAGAGTGCCGTATCATTGGCCTCTTCGCGACAACTAGCATGCCAAGACTGTCTGCTATTTAGCTATTTGCATGGTGAGCGCGATCATGGCGTACTTATTCCTTTGAAAAAGATAATTTAATCAATCACTGATCAGAGAACTTCTGTGGTAAGAAAGGCATGATGTGTATGTTTTTCTGTTTTGCGACGGTTTATAAATGACAGTCCGGTTCTCTTTTATATAATCTTATCTGGTGTTTGGGGAAACACAAAAACTGGAGATACCTGAATAAAAAATCCCACCTACGAGGGGGATATACTCCGATAGGATAAGAATTCGATAAAGAGAAAATCACGTACAAGTTTTCACCTAGAAGGTCGGCGCACAACCTTGAATCGAAGGTTGCTGGCCTCAAGGGACTAGATCTGGGGTCGCCTAAGGCTGCCTGAGGCTGGCCCGTGACCTCAGCATCAGTCACCGCCTTTGTTGTCGTGGCCAATGCTAGAGTATGCGATCACAAGCACACTGGGAAAAGTGTCGAAAAAGTCATAAATCTTTTGCCTTGGTGCCGATTTAGTCATAATCCTTTTTTTTTGTGCCGATTTAGTCATAAACCTTTTTATTTGGTGCCAATTTAATCCTTCCGGCAAATTTAGCTCGGAAAATGCCTACGTGGATACAAATCAGTGCCAGCCATCCTACGTGGCCAGATCAACGCTGACATGGATGCTTGAAAACAAAATGACGCCATTTTATAAAAAAAGAAGAAGAAAAGACCTAGAACCTTCAAAATAAAATGGCACCGTTACTTCTCTTATGTTTTCCCTTGCCCCAAATCAAGCGAACACCTTCAATGATGAAGGAAGAACCCTAAATCCCATTTGCCCATTAACAAAGTCGGAAAGTCATCGCCAACATTCCGCCATGGCCGCACCGTTCTTCTTGACGCCTTTTCAGCCCTACATTTATCAGGTAAATTTCTGAATCGTTTTGCCTAGGAATTGCGATGGAGGATAGAGGTTTTGTTTGCTTTGGTTAGAATTTTGATTCATTTTCTGTCGACCCCTTTTTAGCTTGGGCCATCGCCTATCAGGTGATCATTTTCTTGTGGCCGAGATTTAGTGAAAACATGTTTGAAATCATGTTTGAAATCATGGCTACATAATTTTCTTCAACTAGATTTGCATCTGCTTTCACCACCGGAATGTTCTTGTCCTTTGAAATGCTCTTGCGGTGAATGCAATCCTTGGCGTAGTGTCCCTGTTTGCCACAAACAAAACAGCAACCCTTTTGCTTCTTTTGTGTTCTCTTGAATTTATGCCCCCCGCTTTTTACTTTGAAGTTCTAGCCAAGTTTTCGTTTTTTTATCCACAAAATTCACCTTGGAATTATACAAACCAGAATTATCACATAAACGTGACTCTTCCTCAATGCGAAGATGTTTCTGTATTTGCTCCAAAGTAAAGTCCTCCGACTTGTGAATCAGCCTTTTTCCATAGTCTTTCCAACTTGGAGGCAATTTCGTAATAATTGCTCTAACTTGAAAAGCTTATGGAATATCAATCTTGAGAGCACGAATTTTATTCACAATCACTTGCAATTCATGGACTTGTTCCAACAAGGGCTTAGTATCAATAAACTTGAAATCAAAATACTTTGCAATTAGATATTTGTTGGTACCTTGCTCCTTCGCTTTGTACTTGAATTCCAGTGCATTTCAAATTTCTCTGGCCGACTTCATTTAAGTGAATAAGTCGTACAGACGATCAGAGAGTGTGTTCATAATGTGTCATCGACAAAGTAATTCATCCTCCACACGTTTCTTCTTTTCCTTATTAACCCTCTCAATGGCTTCCGCACTTGGCTGTCCTCCATCGAAAGTAGGCTTAGGATCTTCTATAGGTGCCAAGTTAGGATCCAGTATGTAGGAAATCTTCATAGCAGTGAGTAAGAACATCATCTTGTTCCTCCAGCGAGCAAAATTGTTCCCATCGAACCGGTCCAGTCTGGCCATATCTTGATTCATAACTTTGATTGTCTCCGACTCCATTGTAGCAAAATAAATTCTTAAAATTGTTGGGAAAATATTGCTTCGAAATGGGTTGAACAATGAAATCGGATCGAGTAAAACAACTCGGACTTTGAGGCGTGATATCACTTTTTTTAAGGATTTATTTGCCCCACAACGTTGTTAATGGTCACTAGTAAAAATCCTCCAAGATACAACAAAGTCTCGGATGAGAATACTAAATAGCAATTCTAGTATTTCTCCAGGGTCTCTCTAAGAAACAATCGAAAATTTTGGCTGTTGTTTTTTAGAAAAAAGACTCGAAAATGATCACCCTTTTCTTTCCAAAAATTGACAAGTATATATATGTATTAGTCTTGCAACTCTTCGTGAAAATTGCGAACAAACACGTCTTTAGAAAATTGTTCGGATAAACAAATGCGACTTTTCGGAAGAAGTCGAAAAACGAACAATTGCAACCCTTCGAAAAGTTAAAAACCGAATAAGTAATTTTCCAAAGGTTGTCTTGAAAAGACACAAACAAAATTCGGAATATTTGTTTTTTTAAATAGAATTTCGAATTTTCATTTTTTTTATTTCATTTCCAAAATTCTCAAATTAAAAGGCAACCTTTGGATAAAAAATAAAAAAATAAATAGCAAGGGATTAATGCTAATTAAACCGCGGGCGCGCGGACGTGCAAAGTGCTAAGTGCGCCAAATAATGGAGCCAAAATCGCACAATTATTCGCGCACCCGCACGCGGGTATGGTGGGGTCTAGCCCCACCTAATCACTCCTTTAACTACAAAAGGAAATCCCACATATTTAAACTGATCCACTTGCTCCCACCTTTTCTATGTGGGACAAAGTAAAAAACACTCATTTTGTTTTAACAATCAAATTCCAACATAGAGTAGTGTCTACTTTACCTTTAATAAAGCCATTTTGAATTAAAAACTTACTTAACCTGTCGTACCAAGTTCGAGATGTTTGCTTTAAACCATATAATGCCTTTTTCAGTCTAAATACTGAGTTTGGTTTCCTTGGGTCTTCAAACCCAGGTGGTTGTTTCACATAGACTTCCTCATAGATAAATCCATTTAGGAAAGCACTTTTGACGTCCATTTGAAATAACCTGAAATTCTTATGACAAGCAAAAGCAAGTAATAATCGAATTGCTTCTAACCTTGCTACTGGTGCGTAAGTCTCGTCATAGTCTATCCCTTCTTCTTGCGTATATCCCTTGGCCACGAGTCTTGCTTTATTTCTTACGACCTTTCCTTTCTCGTCCATCTTGTTGCTGAAAACCCATTTAGCTCCAATAATAAATTTACCTCTTGGTTTAGGAGTCAACTCCTAGACATCATTAATGCTGAATTGCCTGAGTTCTTTTTGCATAACTTCAATCTAGCTTTCATTAGATAAAGCTTCTTATATGCTTTTAGGTTCTATTTGAGAAATAAGAGCCACAGCACTAGACTCTTTGCGCCTTTTGGATCTTGTGCGAATTCCTTCATTAATGTCGCCAATAATGAGATCTTTGGGATGACTCGACTTATGCTTCCAGTTACTGGTTAATTTGTCAGGTTGATGATCACTTCCTTCATTTGAATCTTCAATAATCACTTGTTGCTGGTCTTTCAAAGTCTAAGCTGCTTTTTTAGACTTTGTAGAGTCTGGAGCAAGTTCAGATTCTTCAAGATGAGTCTGAATAGATTCATTTTGCATAGAATCTTGGAATTTAACATTCATTGATTCCTCCACAGATTGAGTCTTCTTGTTGTAGACTCTGTAGGCTTTGCTTGAGGTTGAATATCCAAGGAATATGCCTTCATCTGACTTTTCTCCAAACTTGCCAACTCGATCATTTGCATTTTTCAATATAAAGCATTTGCATCTAAACACATGAAAATATGAAACAATAGGCTTCTTTTCTTTGAATAACTTATAGGGTTTTTTTTTTTTTCCAAAATATGCCTTAGAAAAACTCTATTAATAATATAACATGCTGTAGAAATTGCTTCAATTCAAAAACATGAAGAGATATTACTTTCAATTAAAAGAGTTCTAACTATTTCTTGAAGTGACCTATTCTTTCTTTCCACAACTCCATTTTGCTTTGGAGTATATGGAGAGGAGAACAAGTGCTGAAAACCAAATTCATCACAAAATTTTGTAAAATCTTGATTTTTAAATTCACCTCCATGTTCTGTTCTTATACTTGAAATAACATACCCTTTTTTCATTTTGAATCTTTTTAACAAACTTTTCAAAGTAAGAAAATGTTTCAGACTTACTTGTCAGGAAATATACCTAGGTAAATCGTGAGTAGTCATCCACAATTATTGGGCAATATTTCTTACCTCCAATGCTTTGAGTTTTGATTGGTCCAAAGAGATCCATATGCAGAAGCTACAATACACGATTAGTGGAAACTTGATTTATTGGTTTAAAGGAGTTTCTTACCTGCTTTCCCAATATGCATGGTGTACATAGATCAGACTTTTGGTATGATAGATTGGGTAAACCACGAACAAGCTTCTTTGCTAAAATTTTGGCTATCTGCTTCATATTGATGTGCCCAAGCTTTATGTGCCATAAGTTCGCTTCATCTTGAATTGAGATTAGACATTGTGATTCATTTGGTTTCACATCCAAGAGGTAGATATTACCATGTCTTCGACCCGTGAATGATTAAGTGGAATCTTTACTAGTTCCTAAACATATTCCCTCTTGAAAGTTTATTTTGAAACCAGTATCACATAGCTGACTGATACTAAGTAGATTGTAGTTGAGTCATTCCACTAAAGAAACATTGTTTATTGTGAGGTTTCCAATTTTTACAGTTCCAAATCCCACAATTTTTCCTTTGTTGTTTTCTCCAAATGAGACTTTTCCACCATTTACTTGAACGAGCTTTATGAAGCAATTTGAATATCCTGTCATGTGTCTTGAGTATCCACTATCCAGATACCATTTTACCTTTTTCTTGATAGTGACCTGCATTTAAAAAAGAGACTCTAACTTTCTTTGGTACCCATATTTTCTTGGGTCCATTGGTGTTAGTATGATATGTGGTTTTTGCCCATACTTTCTTAACAAGTTTCCAAACCATAGGACATTCTTTTTCAAAATGATCTGCACTATTGCACTTTGAACATCTGAGAGTATTGCGACCTACAGGTTTTACAAAGATCTTTTTAAAATGATTTTTGTAAGCATCTCTTGTGGGTCTTTGCTTAATTCTTTCTTTCACTTTAGGGAAATCAATTAAAGGAATGGTTTCCGCAATCTTTCCCAAACTAGATTTATTGAAATAAGGTCTTTGAATAGAAAGAATTTTTTTTTTTTTTTTTAAGTTTCTCGAACCTATAGAAAATCTTTTAGAAATATTTGAGATATCATTTTTCAAGAATGCATTTTCTTTTGAAAAATTGCCTTCATTTTCTTTCAAGGTAGAAACATTTTGTCTAAAACTTTGACATTTTCTTTTAAAACATTTTCTTGTTGTTTTAGTGTAGAATTTTCTTTTTTGAGTTCGGAAATCATTTTAAGAGAAGTCTTAAGACTAAAATACAACTCATCAATGTATTTAGAAATTTTAATAGGGATTTTAAAGTTACTTACCTCATATTCACTGTCTAAATCTGAGTCTGTCTCAGAGTTTGAATCTGAATCCAATTGTGCCATCAAACATATATTGGCATAATCATCATCACTTTCTTCACACTCTGTATCACTCTAGCTTTCTACTTGAAGAGCCTTTCGATACTTTTCAACTTTTTATTTCTTCTTCCTTAGAAGAGGACAGTTGGGTCTGATGTGTCCTTTTTTCTTACATTCAAAGCAAACTACATCTTTGTTTGATTCATCATCATCAACAGACTTAGTCTAATGCTTTTGAAAACTCTGTTTCTTTGGATTGAATCTTCTTCATTTTCTGTTCAGCTTTCTGAATCTTCTTATCATGAGAGCAAGCTCCTCATCATCCATATTATCTTCAGAATCTGTAACATCAGAATCATCATTGGACTTTAATGCAATGGATTTCTTACATTTAGGATCTTCGTCTTCATTGATTCGTTCCACTTCATAAGACTGAAGAGTCACAACCAACTCATCAACAGATAGTGGCATGATTCTTTATGTCTCTCTTATTGAGGTCTTTATGTGATTCTAATCCATGGAGAGTCCACGCGGAAGCTTGTTTACCTTCATGGGATTAGAAATTGGTTGACCTTGATTTTCAAGACCATTCACGATTTCTGTAAAATGACTAAACATGTCAGTTATAGATTCTCCTGATTTCATTTTGAAGGCTTCGTATTGACCGAGGAGAATGTTGATTATGGTCTCTTTCACTTGATCAATTCCTTCATAGGTAATATGTAATATATCCCAGACTTCTTTCGCTGTAACACAAGAAGATATTCTGTTATATTCAGTAGGTGACAAAGCACAATATAAAGAATAAATTACTTTTGCATCAAGAGCTTGTCTCTTGATTATTTCTTCTTGAATCATTTCATTAGACTCAACAGTATCTTTTCCTTTCTCTGAGACAGGTGCAGCTTTAGGAATGATTCATTTTTCTACAACATCCCATTCTAGAGGATCCTTTGATCTTAGGAACGCCTTCATTTTGTTTTTCCATATGTTGTATTCCTTTCCATCAAAGTAAGGTGGTCTGGTATTGCTTTGTCCTTTTACCAGCCTTGGAGCTAACATACTAGCCATGGATCTTTAACTCTGAAGTAAAAACACTTCAAACAAAGTGAGTACATAGGCTATGATACCAATTGAGATAGCTAGTATAAGCACCTAGAGGGGGGTGAATAGGTGTATAATAATTTCTCATGATAAGTGAGCAATACGAAATAGACAATAGAAAGGAAGTTCTCCTTTGGTTAACAAAATGAATTATGATCAAAGTAAATCAGAGAGTAGGGAACAGAAAATTGAATACAAGGTTTATAGTAGTTCGGCTTATTCCAAGCCTACGTCCACTCTTCCGCACTGACAGCCCACCGGCTGGATTTCACTATGAACAAAAGAGATGTTACAGCAAAGCTCTCCCTTAATTCCACAATGTAGATATTCTACCACACTTCCTCAAGGTTTCTCACAAATATAGACTCTCTTTTGCGTACAAGATTTCGCTCAGCAAATGAATTGACTAAGAACAAGGAGCTTCGGACTTTGGAATTCTTCTATCGCGCACACACTCGAACAACTGGAACGTCTTCCTTATATACTCTTTTATGCCATCATACCCGTTGTCACTTAAGGAATTCCTCCAATCTACCCGTTGGACGGAATCAATTAGGAAGATCATTCGAGTTATTAAAGGAACATGTCGATAGCCCATCAATCCTGCTCGCCCATACAATCAGGATCTTGGTTTCCATAAGTAGAACCTTCCAAGTATACTTCACCAATCATCGGATCCTTAATCAATCTTGATTCGAATAAAGGAATCCGTTATGTCATATCCAGCCAAAAGATCTTCTCCAGTCGATAAGGTCAAATCCTTAATGAAACACCTAGTTCTGGATAGCCATTTTTCAACGGATTAGAAACTGTAAATGAGAATAGACTTTGAGTCTTGAGTCTGGCGGTTTGGAGGTCTTCAGAATTTAAATAGTAGAGTCTGCAAATCTTCAGACTAGACTGATGGAAACATTTTGTCAGCTTCAAAATACTCCAGGAAGATTTCTCCAACACTACTAAGTAATCATAATTTAAATCACACCCATGCTGAGCAAATGCCTCGTCACCTAAACCAACACCCTCACTAATGCCCTTGCCCTAACAAATGCCCTTATCAGCACCCTCAACATTGCCCTCACCTTGACAAATACCCTTACCAGCACCCTCGCCATTGCCCTCACCATGACCAGCACCTTCACCTACCGTATTGTCAAAAGATTCTCCATACACCTCAATCAATTCATGTTGCAAATGATAGAAAACTAGATCGACAATAGTGTTATCATTACATATATGTCTCAACCCATCTTCTAGAGATTTCTCAGGAAGCTCAAAATATAGTTTTTCGAATTTACCATTTACCACATTCTCAATGGCTCTGATGAACCTTTCATGGCTCATAGAATCTATATTTAAGTGTATTAAATTCATCTTTCCCCCAATATATTCAAGCATTGGGTGATGAACAAATTTCCCACCATGATAAAAGCAAACCAATTCAAACTTGTTGCTCATCTTGACCCTACACAAAATGAAAACATATATTATAAGCATATGGAGACTCATAATGGAGTGAAAACATAATAGCTCCAATTACTTCAAGGCCTTTTGGCCATGGAAAAAAAGCCAAATAAAGCAATGCGACTGTGTCCTAGAAACTAATGTTCTCAATTTAATTGGTGTTTGTGGTAAAATATTACATCGGCCATGTTTGAGTAACCTTAATCTAATTTGGCTAGTGTAGTCCCAGAAACGTGAGGCTCATGTAATATTCGTCTATATTTAAAGCATAGTTGATTTCAAAGTATTAGATTTACGATAGTGAACTTCCAATGGCAAATCATGATTATTAAGCTATTGCTATTCAAAACCACCCTCCATATTGGTGTTTCGACCAAAGAAAAATAAGAATAATACTAATAAAGGGGCAAGTTCTCTTCGATTGTCTAAGAGGTTAATAGAAGTGATTATGTTTCCATTAACATGATGTCCATCGAACTAAATGACTAGTCCATCCATATAAGGTTTTCAATATTTTCACCTTAGCCAAGTGTCATGTTAATTTCAAACTAAAATCTCCCAACCTGATACAAGGAGCCTCGTTGAAAATTGCAGTTCAACATGAGAATCAACAAATTGAAGGTGGAAGATGACAGAAGACTGCTAAGTGAAAACGTAAGAGAAAATGGACATTAGAATGCTTATCAGACCTAGAACCTTCAAAATAGAACGGCGTCATTTTCACTTCCCTTCTCTTACATTTTCCCTTTACTCTCAATGTTTCAAACGCAACCCATTTGATGAAATTTATGAGTGAAATTAGAATGCATATTCTCCAAAGGAAATAAGTTCAATAGCCATTTACTTCAATGTTTTGCTTCTCAAAATATAATGGTCATATTGTCGTGTCTTTTCTTGCCTTCATATTCTGTCAAGCTCGTGTGAAGACAATGGAAACCTAAAAATTTACTGGACGTTAGTCCAACAGTACGGCTACAAGGCATGTTGAGTGTCTGGATACATCACAACGACATCGTGGGATGTGTTGACAAAATTTGAGGGTTGGGACCACAACCACGAAAACATACCTTTATGTCTACTGAGTGTCAACAACACGAGCAAATTGGGACCACACACTTTGTCGTGTTCGTTGAGGTTGAATTTGGTTGCGACCTGAATTGGGTCAATCGAGTGGTGACTTGAATTGGGTCAATTGGATCTTCGCAATTTCAAAGGCTGAATTGTAGGGTTTGGGCAGACGAAGGGGTTGGGCTAGATTGGGGAGTCGATTTGATCAAATAACAACTTGGCTTGAGCAAACTCCTTGGATTTGAGTTTAGACTTAATCGATTTGGGAAAATGGGATTTGAGGTTCTTCCTCCATCGCTCAAGACATTCACTTGATTTAGGGCAAGTGAAAATGTAAGAGAAAAGGGAAAACGTAAGAGAAGTAACGGCGCCATTCTGTTTTGAAGGTTCTATGTCTTTTTTTTAAATAAAAAAAAAAACAGCGTCGTTTTGTTTTTAGGCATCCATGTTAGTGCCGGTCCGGCCACATAGGATGGCCGACGCTGACTTTATATCCACGAAGGCATTTTCCAAGCTAAATTTGCCGGAATGACTAAATTGGCATCAAATAAAAATGTTTATGACTAAATCGGCACTAAAAAATGTTTATGATTAAATCGACACAAAGACAAAAGATTTAGGACTTTTTCGACACTTTTCCCCAAGCACATATCAAGTTTGTCGAAAGTGAGGCTGCCGATGGCGGACTAACAACTGCACGAGATCTTTTGATCCCGGTGATAGGCGAGTTGCCATTTAGGATCAAAGCTTATGGCGAACTGGGCAGCGCGACAGAGACTGGCAAATGACGATTTAAGGAGATGAGTGGATGAGGATAGAGGCGAGCGTGACTTTCTGGGCTGTTTGGTGTTGAGTTGACAAGCTTTGGCATTGTGGACGAAGGTTAGTAAGAGAAGTGGGGTGAAAGGGAATATGGTGGCGTGGAAAGATGACGAGAAGACTAAGACTTTAATGGAATTTGAAGTTGGAAGGACGTATGGCTTTGGTGGAACGTGGGAGAAGCACCGAGCCACCTTCCCCCGGAAGATCTCTCTTTCGATCTCGTTTCGTTTTTCCTTTCACGTCGGCATCTTGTTAGGTGCAGCCCGAAGAAGAAGGCGTCGTTGACAGTGGTTAAGGCGGCGGATTTCCTATCCTACTTTATTCTATTTGATAGAAGAATTTCATTTGAATGTTTTTCTTTCGTGTGACTAGTTTGTGGTTACGTTGCTGTATCCGGTGTTTGGCTTTTCTCATGACCAGTTACGACCCCTAATCTTGTGTCAAGCTTTTTGCATGACTAGTTACGTCCCCGTAATTTGCGGGGGTATCATAAGAATTTCCACATCAAAATGTACGGGCTGAATCTTTTTATGAAGTAGCGTAGCGTGACTTTGTCCTAATATGATGTACTGAAAGAACTGATCAATGTAATTTTTTGCTGAACGCAACATGAAAACTAGCTTAATCTGGACTTGAGATATATTGCATATTCACGATGGGAATAGCACAGTAATCATGCAATTACTTCGGTTAGAAAAATAGGAACAACATAATGGGAAGAGACATTAATGAAAATTAAGGTTTACTATGTGAGAAAGTACAAATAAAAATGAGAAAATTAAGGCTCTATTTGTTCTTTTGAAATAAATGATTTAAAAAACATTATCTCTAAAACGAGAGCTTATAGCGTTTGAAATAATTACTTAATACAAAATATTTTTATTATCAATAATAATTTATATTTCAATATTTTATTTTATGATGAAAATATTTTCGTTTATTCATTTTTATATATAATAACAAATATTTTTAATATTTGTTAAATTATTTGTTTCTAACTAAACAAACTAACAACCATATAACTCCGAAGAGAGGACACAAGAAGTGAGAGAAGGGCAGCGCTAAAAGTCAACTGTCATATGATGGGGCCTTTGGCTTGGCGGCACGACCAGATGTAATTTGGCCGTGGAGCATCTTGGAGATGTAAGAATGGTTGGACAACATGTCATTTACTATTGTTGAGAAGACAAGACGGACGGCAGGGCATCACACTTGATAATTTTAAAATTTTAGGTCAAGCAGTTGTAATAGAAGCATAATTCGTGGACTTTCCATTCATCTCATGATACGTGCATCTTACTCCATGATCTCAATTTTTCCCTTTTCAGATAAAACCACCGAGAGTTCAAAATTTATATTTTCAACAACAACGTTTTACAAAAGACACAATATTAAGAAACCATAAAGACAAATAGTCTCTTAAATATTTCCCATTTGAAATTATTTTGGGGGAAAATTATCTAATCAATTCTAAACTTATTTGGGTCTTTTTCTATTTTTTTGACATGAAAGGGATTTTTTGATTTTTTTTGGTATTTTTAGGAAAATACACGTCGTTTTGGGAGGGATCCAGCCGGCCCGATGAATGTCAATTCAATCATATACTTTTTAATTTTGCAATAAAATCTGATGTAGGTCAATTTACATTGAAAATTGCTGATGTAGCAATAATTGTCACGAAACTTCGATGTTCTTCGATCACGTTAGTAATTCCTAGCGAAATTTGACCATAAGGATTACATTGGAATTTCACGAAAATTTTAGGACTACATTGGTAAAATTGATTATTTTAGGACTGAATTGACACTCAAATAATATTTTTTAGATTTGATTGTACAATTTTTCCATTTTTTTTGTTGGTTGGTTGAAAGACATTAACAAGATAAAATGATGAGACTACGAACTCCTTAGTCTACTAATTGGTTAATTCTTGATAATTTCTTACAATTTGATTCTAATCTAAACAATGTATCTAATATTATGTGAATACATACTTTATAGAATTGCGAGAGAAAATTTTATGGATTCACTTGTGAATATTTTTAATTCGACATGACTACCATCATATGATGTTTCCTTCTCTTTTGGCACTTCACAATGGATATTATTTATGTAGTTTTGGGTTTTTGGTGATCATAAAATTAATTGCAGATAAATTTGTCATAAGTGTATTAATTTGAGATTTTCATGGTGTAAATCCAAAGAAAGGAAGAAGAAGAAGAAATGAACAACATAGTGGGAACAGACATTAGTGAAAATTAAGGTTTACTGTGTAAGAAAGTACCCAAAAAATGAGGAAGTTAAGGCTTCAATTTTTTTTTTTTTGTTGAAATTGAATGATTTAAAAAATATCTTCTTTAAAATGAACATTTGTATTAGTTGAAATAATTATTAACAATTTTTTTATTGTTGATAATTATTTATGTCTCAATATTTTTATTGGACGAAAAAAAATATTTTTGTTTGTTTATTTTTGTATGTGATGCAATTTATTTTTTAGAAAATTATTTTTAAATTATTTATTTTTTGTGAAACAAATGAAATAAAAAAGTAAATATAAGGAAATCGCTCGGAAGGGAGAATATAAGAAGGGAGAGAAGGGTAGCGCTAGAAGTCAATTTTAATATGATAGGGCCTTCGGCTTCGGCTTGACCAGATGTAATTGGGCCATGGAGCATCTTGGAGATGTAAGAATGATTAAACACGTCATTTACTATTGTTGAGAACACGGACGGAAAGGCGTGCCTTGTTAACATCGGTTGCATAATCAGATCACACAAAGGGTGCAAAGTCCTATGAAAACATGATATCCTGTCTCTTTAGTGCGGAATCGTAATGCGCGTCATATGCATATAGACTCCTCCATTTGATAATTTTAGATTTTTAGGTCAAATGTTCATAATGGAAAAATCATTCGTGAACTTTCCACGTTCATCTCGTGCTTGTGATACAATTTGAAGAAGAACAAGACAAAATAGTCGAGTATGATTGCTATGTGGGCATAGTGTCTAGAGCAATTTCGGGTTGAGAACTGCGATTCTGGATTTTGGATAGAGGGCTGGTCAATAGTGAATTAAGTTAATATATGTTATAATGAAATGAGATGATACGATAGCTCTAATCACTTTAATTAGGTTAAAAAGAAAAAGTCTGGTATGCTTCCATTTAATTAAAATACTTAGACCAAAAAGCACGGCTCTAATCAAATTGCTTCCAATAGGGCAAAACGAAAAGCTAAAACGCCACAAGAAAAACAACACAAATCCAAGGGCGCACCACCGCACGATCCCTCCTTATTCAGCCCACGACCGATGGCGACGATCTCTTTCCCCGGCGGCCGGACCTTTCGCGATTCACACGTTCGTAACGAGCTTTCACACGTTCGAAGCGCGCTTCCCATTCGAACGGCTTGCGGCAAGTGCCATCATCATGGACGGGTTGACCACGCTGTAGCCGCCATCAACCACCATGTTGAGTCCACTCACGTAGTCCGCCTCGTCGCTGGCCAGGTACAGCGCCGCCCTCGCCACGCTCTCCGGCGCCAGCACCCGCCCCTTCAGGTTGCCGATCGCCCTCATCCCGTCGTCCAGCCTCTCCAGCTCGGCCTCGCTCATCTTCCCCAGCCCCGACATCCCGGTCCTCGAGACTGCATAGGGGGACACGCAGTTCACCCTTATCCCGTGCTCCCCGAGCTCCGCCGCCAGCCCCCGGGCCAGCCCCACCACTGCATGCTTCGACGCAGCGTACGTGGGCGTCGCCACCCCCGCGATCGCCGTGCAGTTGCTCCCCGTGAACAGGATGCAGCCCCGGCGCCGCGGCACCATGACCCGTGCCGCGTGCTTCGCCCCATGGAAGGCCCCGTAGAGGTTCACGCGGAGGACGCGGTCAAGGTCGGCGAGCGACGTGTCAAGGATGCCCCCGAAGGGTCGGTCGAGGACCCCGGCGTTGTTATACATGATGTCAAGCTGGCCGTGCTTGGCCACAGTGGTGTCCACGAGGTCGCGCACATCGGCCTCGATGGAAACATCGCAGTGGGCATAGGACGCCCGATGTCCCAGCTTCGCGGCCAGGGCCTGGCCTGGCTCGTCCTGGATATCGGCAATCACAACCCATGCCCCGTGCTGGTGGAAGAGGCTTGCCGTGCTCGCCCCGATCCCGCTCGCGCCGCCGGTGATGATCACGACCTTGCTATCTAACCTGGAAGGGAAATCAGAGCTTCTCAATCTCAATCATATTATCCAAAAACCCTAACTAGATGCTAAAATCTCCATTCTCATTCCATGCACGAAACGATCGAGAGACTATATAGCAAAGGCCAGTAAAAAGGACGAACAGCATGCATGGTCACGTTCCAGCAATGCCACGTTAAGTACCTCTTGCACGAATTTTCCGCCATAGCCAAGAAGCTTGATCTCTTCCGGAATATGTGCAGCGACAGGACGATTAGAAGCCTGAAGATGGAGATGTATGTTGTAGATTTGATAATGGGGGGATATATAATGGTGTTTGTTTGGCAAATCTCCAATATTCAGCGGTGCATGATTGTACATAGAAAGAATACCAAGTGATATTTGCCCGACTCAACTAAAGAAAAAGCAAAAGCATTCGACCAAAAAAAAAAAAAAACTAAACAAAAACCACAAGAAAAAGAAGAAAAAAGAAGAAGTAATATTCGCGTGACCAAACTTAATTTATCATTGTGAGTGTTAAATTAATATCTCGAGTTTGAATTCAGATAATGATTTATTAAATCAAATTTATTAAGAGAGATTTCTTCAAGCGGATTACAAGTTGGGTGAAGAAATTTTTCTTCTCTTGTTGGACTTTGTTTTAGTCGTACAAAAGAAGACAGAAAAAAAGTGACCTGCAGCTACGAGACGGAGGAGGAAATGAAAATATAGATAAAGCAAGTGTTTATTCTTTTACTTGCAGCAGTCACTATTTTTGGTGCATACGGCGGGCTCAAGTCAAATTGTTGACCATGGAAAGAAGCATCAACAATGACACGCCACACATGACACGATACAACACAATACGCCGATACGTCATTTATTAAATATATATTTTCTATATAATTTATTATTTTTATAATTATTTCAATCAAATTAATTTAAATCATATAAAAACATAAATTGTAAAACTTAGAATGAATATACACTAAAAACATTAATCCGTCATTTATTATTATAATTTATTATTTAAATTTGACAAATTTAATTCTATTTCAATAATTCATAAAACTTGAAGAAAAAAACAAGCAATCCATATTTTAAACTCGCATGATATGTTAGAAGAGGAGAAAAAAAAAACTTAAGGGATAAATTATTTATCACGGAAAGTGAAAGTCGAATAGAAGAGAATATTAAGTTTTTATTATTTCTCCATTATTATTATTATTATTATTATTATTATTATTATTATTATTATTATTAATAAATGAGTTTTATAATAATCCAATACCCATTATTATGTGAAATATTGATATCTCATTTATTAAATTTTTAAAATTAACTTTGATATCGGAATTACGTGTCGAAAACTCATATGTCAGAATAGGTATTTGATTTTTTGACATATATTAACAGAGTGTCGGAAAGTGTTCGAAAATATCAAAAATATAAATACGTGTCAAAATATCTAATATGATACTAAAGCTTTTGAAGAGTTTATGGTTATTCATGGCATATAAAAACAAAACCATGGTTTCTGTTATCTCCCAATGGTGATTACGGGATCCTTCGGGATCCACGTAAAGGGTAGACCAATCATGGTTTTTTTTTATCTCCCTGATGATTACCGGATCCTTAGGGATCCGCGTAAAGGGTAGACCTATCCAACGTTCAAAACAGATGGCGCCGCGCAATTGGCCGGAAGAGGCGTGATCGAGAAGAGAATCCATCGTTTCCCACGCGAGCCGGTAGAAAGATTTGGCTTTTTCCCGCACGTGCGGCGACTTTTCTTTTCTCGTCTTTTGCTCACAGACCAAATGGAGAGAGAGAGAGAGAGAGAGAGAGAGGAAATTATGATAATATTCCTATTTTTATCGATTTTCCTGTGAATTTTTTGGAGAACAACAAAAAGTTTTCCTAAGAAATTATTTTTCCCACTCTATCAATCTATATGAACAGGAAAATGATATTTACACCACTAAAAACTCATCTTCCCCAATTTTTTCATATTTTTACAATTTGATTGGACTAATTTGCCCTTAACAATTCATCCATAATCAAAATGGGGGGTTTTTTTAAATTGTAAAAACAAAGGTACCCTCTAACAAATTTAGTAAATTATCATATAAGTCTAGGCTTGCCGTTTTCTTTCTTCAATGTCTAAAAGCCTAGCTCTACTTTCATTTTCACTCGTAGTACCCTCTTACAAATTTAGTAAATAATCAAATAAATCTAGACTTGCCATTTTCTTTCTTCCATAGCTAAAAGCCTAAATCAACTTTCTTTTTCATTCCTAGTGCATGCTTTCTTAATAGAGTCTTGTATTCTTTCGTTTTTGTTTCTGGTGATATTTTGCACTCGTTCAAATGATAACCTTTGTCTCAATAGGCATCTCCAGTTATTTACCCATCATAAAGTCTAAAATTTAAATAGCGTATAGAATGAAAGTATCTTGACAAGTATTCTTAGAAAATATAGCTCATTTGAAATTAGTATAGAGAGTACAATTAAGGAATTCTGTTTAATTCATAAATTAATTAAAATATAAAGTGATATATAATGAGATATCTAATTCACAAGAAGATCAAATTATTTGTATTTTGAATCAAAGCTTACTTATTTTCTTTCAGCCGTAGAGGTATACCTTGAATCATAACACGAACTAGGTCATCTCATATGTACAAATTGCACTTACATTTAAATAGTATGGTGTTGACACCTAAATTTTGACTAATCATTTAGTAATTAATTGCATAAAAATTTAGGGATTAATCTTTAACCCCTAAGAAAAAATAGTAAAATTACATTTCATGTAGTTGCATTGGCATCGGTACTAAAAGCGCGATAAGACGCAACGGCTCGCAGTCGATTACATACACGAGGGGATGGTCTCTCTCCATTGGTCTGAACACGCAAAAAAGCTAAAACCAAAAAAGGGGAAGGAAGTTCTTGCACGTCCGTTGTCTCTCCCTCATTAATGCATGCACATGCACGCGCAAATTCGGCGGACAAGAGAAATCTTCAAAGAAGCAAAAGTAGCCCATAATATTATATAATATATCAACTTTGGTGACGCAATGAAAATTCATTGAAGAAGAAAGCTCCTCATTAATGCATGCACATTCACGCACGAAATGAGGGATGTAAGAATCCTACAGGCGCCTGCAAGAAGATTTCCTGAAGAGTGGCCGAAAGAAAGGTCTGGAGAAGATAAAAAAAAAGGGGCAAAGTTCAGCTTAAATTCTGGAAAAGTTGCGGCTGCATCTTGTCACAATAAAGTTGGTTATCTTCAAGAGGCAATGGACGGCCTATAAATAAGACCACAAGAAGCCGCGTCATGGGAAGGAAAAAAAATTCATTCCAGAGGTCCGTGAGGGGAGCGAAAAAGAAAAAAGTTTTCATCATGAAGGGCTTCTCTCCTCTTCTCTTTCGGTCGACGAGTAAAGGAAATGAGTGTGTAAGAGAAAAACCAAAAAGAATGTGAAGTCGGGGGGGAGAACGAAAAATTTCCTTGAGAGATTGTGAGAGCTACTTAAAAAAAGTGAGCCCGTGTGGAGAGAACCTGCAAAAGAAAATATGAGGTCAGGGGGAGGAGATTAAAAAAAGAAGGGAAAAAGCAGAGAGAGAGACTGCAGAGAGTGAGACGTGAGAGAGAGGATATTAAAAAAAGAATAAAATAGAGAAGACAAGACCCCTACTGTTCATCTTCTCCAAGAATTCTTCGCTCTTGGATTTCCACCGGTTTCTGCTCCTACGCCGTTCGACTTTAGCAGCAAACCTCCGCCCAGCCGCACCACCAGTCACCGCCACTCCGCCGGCCATCCCCTGTGCGAGCACCACCCACGTGCTCGCACCGCCGTTCATCGCCCCTGCTGTGGCTGTGACGACCCGCGGCTTCCGCTCCTGCAAACCACCGCCACCAGCAACGCCTGCACCTCCGTCCGACGCCCCGAGCACCCGCCTCTACACCTGCAGCCCGTGCCTCCGACACCGCGCCACCGCCCAAACGCCCGCAAGCTGCAGCACTCGTTGCAGCGCCCTACACGTTGCTGCACCGCCTCACCCGAGCGACCACCCGAGCCCTCCCACTGCTCCAGACCCGGACGCCGAACCACCGTACGTCCGCGCCGATCTCACGTCCGCACCGCCTCCGCCGGTCTCCCCTTCGCGCTGTGACCGATCCCCGCACAGCACCACCGTGCCCCGCCTGCTGTCCTCCGCGTTGGCCGCCCGGTTTTTGCTTCGTCACGCGCCGGCCCGCCTTGCTTTCCCTCATCCGCGACGCCACAGCTCGTGTCTCCGCCAGCTTCCGCTACCGCTCCCCGCCGATTTGCTTGTGGCTGGTCCTCGCCGGAGCGCCGCCTTGGAGACCCACGAGCAAGCCGTGCGTGGGAAAAGAAAAGAAGAAAACAAAAAAGGAAAAACAAAAGGGGAGCATTAGGTAGTTTTTTTATTATTATTGTTTTATCTTTATTTTTTATATAGTTTATAGTTTGTTTTTATATAGTTTTTTTAGTGTGATTATTCATTAACGCATGATTGAAATTCCAATGTAAAATAACCCCTCAATTTAGGGATTATGAGTTTGATTTTCACGCCCGAAATCCGACTCACGATCTCGTATAAAAATCGATAATCCAATCTCATGCCCAAGATTCGATTCGCGATTTAATTTAAAATTGACCAACCCGATCTCATGTGCGAGATATGGTTTGTCAATTTTGGGTATTAATCTTATCTTGATTTGATTGGATATCGGGTTATTTGAATTAACTTTTGTTTTCGCATAAAAAAGTTCAAAAAAATGTGAGTTCGATTAGGGCTAGGGTTAGCATATTTAGTTATTTCGTTTTTTAAAAAAATAAAAAAATCAAAAAAATGCATTTAGGATATTAGTTTTTTTTAGAATTGCACGTGTCAATCTAGAATTAGACTTTTACTTCAATTTTTTTATAACAAAAAATCCCAAAATTTTTTTTAATTAATTTAGGATGCTAGTTTCTTGTAGGTTGCGTAATAGGCTTTTTTTTTTTTTTTTTTTTTTAAAAAAATTGCATGTTTTAGAAGAGATAGCACGTCTCTTTAATTTTCACCCTAGTAGTTTTTTTTTTTTAGTGTTTTAATTACGAATTTTCTTAAAAAAATCATCATGCATTTTAGAATAGAATTGCATGTCTCATTTTAAGTTTAGAGCAATTTGCATCTTAGGTTAGAAATTACTAGATTAAAATAACGTCTTAGTTTAAAATAGGATTTAGTATGACTTAATCCTAAGTTTAAATTGGTTGGTATTTTAATTTAGCTAGGTAATTTTTGCGTTTTTCTTAATTTCGAATATCATGAAAAATACAAAATTTGTCTTTAGATAAATTAGTTTCAATTTTTAGGATAAATTGCATTTTTAGGAATAGAAATATCATGTGCACGTCATGTAGAATTAGGCTCATTTAATTAAAAATTGCCCGTCATTATAATTAAGTCATTTTGATTTGCATATTTAATTATTGCATGGTCATTAAGAAAACAAAAAAAAATAATAATATTTTACTCATGCCATGTAGTTTAGAACACATTGTCATGCCATTCCATGTTAGATTAGTAGCATGCGTTGCATATTGCATGATCCTCATTAAATAAGTGAAAACCAAAAAAAAAAGGGAAATTGCCTATTAATTAGAAATCATATCTAGGTCTGTTGATGTGGATTCTGATCTAACATTGTAGATGCTTTCGTTGCTATGAGGTAAGTCCTGCAATTTATTCATCGCTTTCTTGAGTGTTAAATTGGTGGTTTGCGCACTCGGATAATCACTTCACATGTTAGGAAGATAAATTAAAATCAATTCAAGCTGCCTGCAAAAATATTTTTTGAAATAAAAAAAAGGTACCGAAAGGACGTTAGAGAAATCTAGCGTAACCAAGTCCCCGAACTCACAATCTCTGGTTCGTAGGAGTGAAGTAATTCTCCCATTACTTTACTTGGGTTTCTAATCGACCCACCAAAAAATAGATTAGTGGCGACTCCATGATAAACATCATTTGCATATTAAGAACTTAAACCATAAGTCGCGAATTGGTATGGGCTTAGGAGAGCCCGAGTTAAGTCTAGGCTTAACAATCCATTAGCTGAACCCTTAGGTGGTCCAAACCCGCTTCGAGGAGGTCGCGACACTTGCCCACCAAAAATGGCGACTCCACATCATTTGCATATTAAGGGACTTGAGTTAAAACTCTTAGTGGACTTAGGCCAATTTTTCTTTTCTTTTGAAAAATGTTTTTGTTTGGCAGCGAGGATCCCAAGTACGTCCCTAACATTTAAGGTGTTAAATGTTCTTGTAGAGTGGGAGGTATAATGGGAAGTGTTTGCTGACATTTGTTTTGCAGGGAGGTGTAGGAATGTATGGTTTACTTTCACTTGTGAAGTGTTGCTTGATATAAATTGTCGTGCATGCCTTGCATCTAGCACTACACTATTGCACACACAACCCGCCGCCGGACCTGGGCCGCATAGGATCATCTAGGATGGTATTGAGATGGATACCACTTCGACCGCATGCCTGCGGTATGAGTCGCCCATCTCAATCCCAAAGTTTCTTTTCTGGAGTCAAGAGTACCCACCTCGGTTCGCATGCCCGCAACCTAGGTCGGCTCTTTGACCAAGCCGAAGTCATGAGGACCCGACTTAGTCTGCACGCCCGTGGCTAGTCTGATTATCCTTGTGGCTTCACTTTGTTAAGCCTTATAGACTAGAAATCGAGCCACTTACCATGCGCATGTCTATGTGATCGCCCTTTGTTTATTGGTAAAGTAAGTTCTCTAAATTCTCGCCTTTGCAATTTACTCTACCGTATCATTTTGTCGATCCATGGCATTAGGATTATCCTGAGTCTTGATCAATATACAATGGGAATACCGGACATTCGAATTATTCTCCCTCCAAAGGAAGAGCTTAGCGCATGATGGGACAAGTTAGACCAAGCTGGCCGTCAATTTGTAGAGTCACACATTAGTCGACTACTTCCATTGCTGCATATCAACATTCATGGCGGCCTCATCCAAGCACTTGCTCATTGTTGGTGCCCCGAGACTTCTACTTTCATCTTCGGCGGTAAGCATGAACTCATGCCCACCTTGGAAGAGTATAGCATTACCATAGGAAAATCTTTGAAAGCTGAATTAATTAGTCCACCTATCGGAATAGACCCCGTTGTGGCCTTATCCGATTTTCTGAGAATTAAGGAGGATAATGTAAGAAAGGTTTTAAAAGCTCACCGCAATACATGTCATTTATCTTTTCTAAAAGAATGTTTTGAAAATGGCAATTCATTTCAAATGAGAAGGGTTTTCCTTTTAGCTTTCTTTGGGTTTATACTTTTTCCTCATTGCAAGAATGCTATTAACCCTTTGATGGCTCACTTAGTTGAACATGTGTTGGGAGGAAAAAATTTCGTAAACACTATTTTGGCTGAAACCTTTCTTTCCCTCACTCGATTTAAAGGAAGCGGTGATAAGACCTTCCATTCCTCTCCCGAGCTTTTACAAATTTGGTTTTTTCTCATATAAAAGGGTTTGGTGGTTCAATGACTATACTTGATGTTAATAACTCTAATCACCCTATTATGAGATTTGAGAACAACCAAAAACATGCACCGGATTACCATTATTCTAGATGGCTAGCTTTCATGAAAAAACCGACTTCCAAGGGTTTCCTATGGCATGCTAAGTGGTTCCAAGTTCGTGTGGCGAGACTTTCATGTGGAGGTGTTGGCCCAATCCCTCTACTGGGATTCACTGGAGCAACAAAATACTATCCAACTAAAGTGACCCATCAGTATCAAGTTGTGCAAGAGCTTCCCCCGGCATTGCAAGCAGATCCACTCCAAGCCAACTTCGTTGATGGAGACCAAGACCATGAAGATTCCATTCTCACAATTAAATCAATGTGGGATATGTGCCAGCCACGAAAACTCAAGTGGCCCGAGGAGGAGCTCAAGGGCAAAGAAATGAAGTACTATGCCTCAATTAAGTACATTCAACAACACAAGATTCCAGAGGAGTTACTTCCAAAGATACCAAAGGTGCCGCTAAAAATCACCAAACGCGCTGAGAATAAACGCCTCAAAAGGGTTGCTGAAAAAGCTCAAGAGGAGAATAAGCGATTGCGCCGAGTGGTGTCCCGAGTGTATATTGATCAAGCTAGATGAAGTGTTTGAGTCAATCTTGTTGTTTCATTTCTAGATTAATGTTTAGGAAGTTGAGTCATTTACTTTCTTAGTTCGTTTGTTTAGGGCATTTTAAGCTTCTATTTCATTAATGAAGTGCTTGAATCAATCTTGCTTCTATTTTGTTAGGATTGTCAAAAACTCCATTAGTGAATAAAAGTTTTAGACCTTTGCCATGGACCGGTGTATTTCATATGAGATACTTATTTTTGTCCGTTTCTTCAAATTAGGTGATAACGGATCCTCCACGTTCGCCCATCATTACACGATCAAGAGCAAAAATGGCCAACCAAATCGAAATGTGTGATCGTATGACCGCTGTGGAAAATCAACTCCAGCAGTTGCTCACCTCTATGCAACTTATGACACATCAAATGCAATCCCTCCAAGTGAATCAAACTCTTGCATCCGCTCTCCCCGAGATAGTAGTCACAAAGCAGACGAACAAGGCCCAAATAGGTGATGATGACATGCCGGAACTAGAGGATGACCCACTGTTCGTCACAGCTGAAAAGGCTAAGCCCGACGATGTCCCTAAGGCGGAGCAAGATGAACGCTTTGCCAAACTTAAAGAGAAACTGAAACAATTGCAAGAATCGCATAATTCACTCCCGTTCGACTTGTCAGTTTATGAGAAAGTTAAAGTGCCGAAGAAGTTTAAGATGCCGGAGTTCGAGAAATACGATGGTACTTCCTGCCTAAAAGCTCATTTGCAAATGTACCACGTACGCATGGCCCAATACGTCAAGAACGAGCCTCTCATGATCCAATCGTTTCATGCAAGCTTGATGGGGCCCGCACTCAACTGGTACATAATGAAGAATGTAAACCTTCTCGACACCTGGAATGAAGTGGCTGACGCTTTCCTAAAGCAGTATAAGTTCAACATGGACATTGCACCTTCCCGAGAGGATCTTGAGCGGATGGAGAAGAAGAAAAGTGAGTCATTTAAGGAGTACGCTGTAAGGTGGCAAAACTTGGCGGCTCAAATCACTCCTGAGCCTACAAACAAGGAGTTGATGAAGTTGTTCGTCAAGACTCTCCCATGTGAGTTCCGTAACCGGATGGCTAGCACATACGTTGAGAACTTCAACCAGCTTATCCCAGTGGGTGAACAGATCGAGATGGGACTAAGGGATGGATGGTTCAATGAACCAACTCATCAGGGCAAAAGGTTCACCATGAAGAAAGATAAAGAACCAACCACTGAAGTCAATGTTGCATATGTGCAACCAGCCCCTAGTAAGCCTCCGATAGTTCGTGTCCCCGGGAATCAGCAAGATGGAGGCCGAGTGCCTGCACAGCGGCAATTCACCAAAAGACAGTTCTCTCCTCTTCCTGGCCCTCTATCTCAGGTCTTACCGATACTCCGAAAAAAAGGATTGATCTCCCACGAACCAAAGCGGCCCAATGCTGAAAAATTCTCCAACTATGACCCCTCCAAAAAATGTGAGTATCATATGGGAGAGGTCGGCCATTCAACCGATGAATGTTTGACTTTGAAACACAAAATCCAAAATTTGTTGGATACTAAGGCATTTTCTTTCCGTACCACCCAACCGAATGTCAAGAAGAATCCGTTGCCGAACATCGTGGAAACGTGAATGCAATCTTCGAGTTCAATACCGGCAAAAAGATGAACTTGAAGGTGTCTCACAAAAGATATCTATAGCGGATTAGTTAGAGTTGGTTATTATCCGACGATGAGAATCCTCCCTTGCCTACCATGAAGGAAAGGGTTCAAGAAATGGTTAAGGCTGGCATGATCATATATGCTTGACCAAGCTGGAACAAAGGTCAACTATCTCCGAAGTCGTCATTGATTGGGAGAAGGAATTTGCTAAGCTAAGTGCTGAAAAGAGTGAATCGGATCCATTGATCGAGGACATGCCCCCATTTGAGGACGCTCCGACCATGAAGGATTGATAGTGGAAGTGCCTTCAACCGATGAAGAAATAATTATTGAGATGCCCCACCGTATGAGTACAAGGATAACAAAGCAGTCCCTTGGTCATACGAGCTAGATGTTGACCTGATTACAAGGTCTGGTCGAACCTATGCTCAAGCTAATGCCCAATCTGCAAAGCCAATTACTGACGAAGAGGCCAAGGAATTTCTGGCTATAATCAAAGCAAGTGAGTATAATGTGATCGACTAGTTGCGGAAATTGCCTGCTCAGATCTCTTTACTTGAACTCTTGCAAACATCTCCTACACATCAAAAGTCTCTAATGAAGGTTCTAAGCGAAGTTCGTGTACCAGAGACGATCGAGGTAGACAGGTTGGAGGAATTCGTAGGATCGATTCTTCTTAAGGATTTAATAGCCTTTTCTGATGAAGAATTCCCTCTTGAGGAGAGGGGACATACTAAGGCATTATATATATCCGTCAAGTGCAAGGCTTCCCATGTGGCTCGAGTATTCATTGATAATGGGTCTGCCTTGAATATCTGTCCATTGGCGACTCTTCACCGCCTGAAAATAGATCCTTCAAAAATAAGTGCTGCAAAGACCTCCATCCCAGCTTTTGATGGTACGAGAAAGGAGGTGATAGGGGAGACCCACCTTGATCTGCAAATAGGGCCGGTGATGTTCAACGTCCTTTTCCAGGTGATGGACATTCCTATCGCATTCAATTTTCTATTAGGGCATCCTTGGATTCATACTGCTGGAGTTGTGCCATCAAGTCTCCACCAAAGCGTGAAATTTGTTGTCAAAGGAAAGCTAGTCATTGTTCATGGCGAGGAGGATCATCGGATCTATCATGAGACGGCTATCCCATATGTCGAGCCGGAACGTAGGGAGGAGTCGAGCTACCAATCGTTTGAGCTCGTATCCACTATCCATGCATCTCGAGGATCGACAGCACCCATCCCTGATGTGTCAAATGTAGCAGTTATGGTAGCAAGAGTGATGGTTGGAAATGGCTTTATTCCTGGCCGTGGACTTGGTAAAAAGAACAGGCATCCGGAATCCTATTGAAGCCCCTCGAAGGTTTCGTTCCGCCGGATTAGGGTACCATGGAAGAGGTGGAGGACATGAACAAGAGAGGAAAAACTCATTACTCCTCGATATCCGCGAGACATTCCCGGGCCCTGCTAGAATGATGCATGATGAGGGAGGAATGATCGACACCCGAGGTATCATGCTCGATGGGTGGAATGGCATGGACGACCCGACAACTTCAAAGACAGAGGATCCAGATGATGGGATGGAAGGGATCATGACTCTATTCGATGATCTCCTCATAGGTGCCATTGATGAAGAACCATCGGAGGAAATGGGTGCTAGCCCACAAGAGTAACACATTTACTTTTCTGCACTCCCCTGCGTGGGAATCTTATCTCTTTTAGGATTTGATGTTTTCTAGGGTTTGCTTATCGTATTCTGCATGTCGTTTGTCAGGAGTTGATGTTTGCTATGGGCTTGATTGTTAGGGTTTCGTTTCACTTTGATTGCCGTACTTTTCAATCCAATAAATGTAATTTGGTTGATGAATATCAATTATGATTACAAGTTTTATTTTGAGGGCATGATGGGGTATACCAAACCAGCCCGTTGATGATATCCAATCGATGAAAGAAAAGAAAAATCTAAGGAGAATTCTGAGGCCTGGGCTTCATCATGCTTCCTCGTGTCAAAAAGTTTTTCCAAAATATTTTGCCAAAATTCTTTAAATAAAATAAAAATTTGAAAAAAATCAATCAAAAAATTCAAAAGGAAGGAAAATTTGAAAAAAAAATAGAAAAGAAATTCATGCCTTTTAGCCCTATTTGTCTTTCGAACTATCCATTTTATGTTTCAGGAGCAGCCTTATGATAGGCAAAGAGGAGAAAATGGTCCAATCCAATGTCATAAGCGATGAGGTGATGACCCTGATGATCCAAATGGTGACTCCATTGGAGTACAACAAAGTTGGGAGCAACATGAAAAACCCAAAGTTCTCACCTCTGAGCAAACCGTCACTATCAATCTGAGTGATGCCGAGGAGCCCAAAGAGATAAAGATTGGGGCAAATCTTCCCAAAAATGAGGCCGAGCACCTGACTCAATTGCTAAAAGAATATCAAGATGTCTTTCCTTGGACATACGCTGATATGCCAGGTTTAGATCCGTCGATTGTGGAACATTGTTTGCCCACTAATCCAGACGTGCATCCCAAGAAGCAGAAGCTTCAGAGGACTAAACCAGAGCTCTCGAAGAAGATAGAAGAGGAAGTAATGAAACTTCTCAAAGTGGGATTCATCGAAGTCTCACAATACCCTGAATGGGTGGCCAACATAGTATCGGTCATGAAGAAAGACGGTCGAGTCCGAGTGTGTGTTGATTACCGGGATTTGAACAAGGCCAGCCCAAAGGACAACTTCCCATTGCCACATATCGATGTTCTCGTGGATAGTACTGCCGGATTTGAATTATTCTCTTTCATGGATGGTTTTTTTGGCTACAACCAGATAAGAATGAAGGATGAAGACAAAGAGAAGATGGCATTTATCACCCCGTGAGGAACCTTTCATTATAAGGTCATGCCCTTCGGACTCAAAAATGCAGGGGCAACTTACCAACGAGCCATGGTTACGTTGTTCCATGACATGATGCATGAAGAAATCGAGGTCTATCTTGACGATATGATTGCAAAAACCCGGCTTGGGAAAAGTCATGTTGAAACTCTCAAGAAGTTATTTGATCGACTTCGTGAATTCAAACTCCGTTTAAACCCTGCCAAGTGCGTGTTCGGGGCAGCATCAGGAAAATTACTTGGGTTTATGGTGAGTAGCGAAGGGATCGAAATTGACCCATCTAAAGCCAAGGCAATATGTGAGCTACAACCTTCGTCGACAGTGAAGGAGGTCCGGAGTCTCCTAGGGAGACTGAATTACATTGCACGATTCATTTCCCAACTCTCGGAGATCGCTAAGCCATTCTTCAAACTCTTGAGGAAAAACGTACGAGTTGAGTGGAATGATGAATGTCGAGAGGCGTTCGATAAGCTGAAGCAATATTTGATGAATCCACCGGTTCTTGTCCCACCAATATCGGGGCATCCTTTGATTTTGTACCTCACAATCCATAGTGAGTCACTTGGCGCGATGTTAGCTCAGAAAAGTCCCGTGGATCAGAAGGAACGAGCCATTTATTACCTCAGTAAAAAGTTCACTGTCTCAGAACTAAAATATTTTGATGCTGAAAAAACTTGTGCTGCGTTAGTATGGGTATTGCATAGGCTGCGACAGTACACCTTGCATTACCAGATGTTTCTCGTGACTGAGAATGATCCCATCAAGTATTTATTTAATCAACCTGCTTTGGTGGGTAAGCTAGCCAAATGGCAGGTCTTGATTTCGGAATTCGACGTGCAGTTCATGCCACAAAAATCAGTTAAAGGCCGAGTGATTGCTAATTTATTGGCTGAGAATTCTAGAACCTTCAATGATGATGATTGTCCTCTGGATGATCGTATTTTGGCCATAAATGAAGATGCATGGTCCATGTTCTTCGATGGAGCTGTGAACTTGTCCACTTCGTACAAGGCGATCGATATCCCCAGACGGACAACACCACCTAGTAGCCGCAAAATTAATATTCCCATGCACTAACAATATAGTTTAATACGAAGCTTGTATTCTCGGACTTCAGGCCGCAATTGAAATGGGAGTGTCCAAATTGAAGGTATATGGAGATTCTGCACTGATCATACTCCAGACTGTAGGTGAATGGAAGACCAGGGATGCCAAATTACTATCGTATCATAAGTACCCCGAAGAGTTGGTGAAGGAGTTCGATGAAATCTCGTTTGACTATTTGGCTAGATCTCATAATCAGTTCGCCGATGCCCTGGCAACGTTGTCATCTATGTTGCAAGTTACTGATGGTTTAGAAGTTGAGCCTTTGAAAATTGAGGTTCTAGCCAAATCTTCTTATTGCATGGCCGTGAATGAAGAGCTTGATGAGAAGCCATGGTATTATGACATCATGAACTATATTCAAAAGCAGGAATTTCCTGAATGGAGCACTCCAGCCGATAGAAAATACATAATGAAGATGGCCTCAAGGTTCTTCGTCGATGGTAAGAATTTATACAAGAGATCTTATGATTCAGTTTTATTGAGATGCGTAGATGAAGCAGAAGCTACCCAAATCATGCATGAAGTGCATGAAGGAGTTTGTGGCCCACACATGAATGGGCACATGTTGGCCAAGAAGATTATGAGACTAGGTTACTATTGGCTTGCGCTGGAAAGTGACTGCATACAACATGTTAGAAGTTGCCATCGTTGCCAAATTCATGGAGATAAAATAAATGTTCCTCCAACGGAGTTGCACCAGCTATCTAAGCCATGGCCTTTCTCAATGTGGGGGATCGATGTGATTGGCCCAATAAATCCCAAAGCTTCAAATGGGCACCGATTCATATTGGTGGCAATAGATTATTTTTCAAAGTGGATTGAAGCCGCATCATATGCTAATGTCACGGCCCGAAATGTTGTGAAGTTTATCAGGCGTGACATAATCGCCCGTTATGGTGTCCCCGAAGCAATTGTCACTGACAATGGGACAAATCTGAATAACAAGTTCGTTGATGAGTTGTTCAGTGAGTTCAAAATCAAGCATTTGAATTCATCACCTTACCGCCCGCAAATGAATGGAGCTGTTGAGGCAGCTAATAAGAACATCAAGAAGATCCTAGCTAAGACAGCCGAGAATTATCGAGATTGGCATGATAGGTTACCCTTTGCTCTAATGGCGTATCGGACATCGATCCGAACATCCACTGGGGCAACCCCTTTCTCCTTGGTTTATGGCATGGAGGCGATCTTGCCTGTGGAAGTAGAAATCCCCTCTTTAAGAGTCTTATCCCAAGTGAAATTGTTCGAGGCAGAATGGACACAACAAAGGTTTGAGCAGTTGAACCTAATTGACGAGAAAAGGTTAAAAGCTCTTTGCCATGGTCAAGCGTATCTACAAAGAGTAGCCAAGTCTTTCAATCGGAAGGTACGGCCGAGACACTTCGAAGTGAATGATCTAGTTCTAAGAAAGGTGTTGCCGATTTTTCCTGATCCTGGAGGCAAATTTGCTCCAAATTATAGCGGCCCGTATATGGTGAAGAGGGTACTCCCTGGAGGTGCCTTATCCTTATAGAAATGGATGGTCGTGAGTTTTCTAATCCTATTAACTCTGATGCCGTGAAGAAGTATTACCCGTGAAAGAATTTGTCGTGAATTGAAGGTACTCATTTCTTCATTGAATTGTGTGGGAATGGATTGAATGAGATGAGAAGTAGGCCCTGTTCCATATACATAACGAATTCATTTGATTCGGTATATCAGACGTGTTGACCCAGAGTCAGTTCAATTAAATAGAAAAAGAAATGCCCTGAGGACACCACTAGCGCCTCGACCTGGTGGCATGGGGAATGAAAGGGTCCGAGAACGACTAGGGTTCGATCCCTGGAGATGGCAATAAGTTTGCCAAAAAAAAAACAAAAAAAATAATTTTTTTTTTACCAACCCTTTTCTTTCTTTTTGAGCTGCAAACTATTTGTGTTCAAAGCTGATGAGTTCATGAAGTAATTGTGACCTTTCAAAGGAGAATTTTGCATGATAGTTTTACCTGTTTAATTACCAATTTCACTGAGGATCGTCACCATCGATCAAGTTAATGAATGATGTGGAATGAATTGAACATGCTAAATAAGGCATGTTAGGAAAAGAAAGGCAAGCCTTATCCTATACATAGTCCCTTGCTCATATACTGGTGAGATGAGTGTAGAAGTTCCATGTTTCTAAGGAAAAGAGTTTTCTTGCGAAAGGTATGATGATGAGAGACGGTTCATTCTCTATCTCAAACACTACGTGATCATCCATTGTTTAAACCCTTTTGAGCCCACACACGTGGATAATTTTTAAATTACCCCTGTCAAGAACCATCCCACATTAGGGCAAGTTGGAGGTAAGATGACATCATGAGGTGAGGAATTTGATAGGAATATTCTTGCTCTCACTTGCATCAATCTTCAGGTATTGTTATTACATTGAATTCATACGATAATTCAAGTGCCTTAGGATGATGAAGAGCAGTTCTTTCTCTATCCTACACACTTTATCCATTGCGTAGTCCCTTGAGCTTGTAAATTTGTTTCATTTAAACCCAATTGGTGATCATCTCCCACACTGGGGCAAGGCAAAAGGCAAATGTTCAAGCAGCAAAATCTCAAGTGCTGACAAAAAATGAAAACTCCTCAAGAACCCAAATGTTAAAGCATTACGTGGTTATTAAAAAAAAAACCAAAAAAAAAAAGCAGTGTACCTGGTAAAAGCAAGGCCAATGCCCATGGAAAATGAAAGAAAGAGTCAAGATAAAAAAGGGTGTATTCCCAGTGGAGTGGTACTCAAAGAACTCAAATGCCAAGTTTTTATAGTACCTATGAGGAAAATCTCAATGGTGAAGAAGAAGACCGGTGACAATACCAATTCTCATCCCCTTATACACATTTTGAGCCTAATGATCCATTCACCTCTCAACCCATGAACTTAATCTATGTTACATCCCTTACAAAGTCTCTTCAGATTAGGGCACTGAAATTAACGTAGGAATTCATATGCTTAAAAGCATCGCTCGAAGAAGTGCGAGTAAGACCATTTCTATCTCATTTTGTAGGTTCCTTGACTTGTAAACCTGAAGGTGATTGCGAAGTATTGTTCTTTCATTAGCCTTGACTCGAAGAGTCCCTCTTTGTTGAGCCATTGACCGAGCCTACATTACAGTCCTGATAAAGACCTCTCAGATTGACAAGGTTGTACCGCTTGCGAGAATACTCGAACCCTTGTTGACATGATGAAAGTAAGATTGAGTGATTCCTGTGATCCGACATTAATGGTTGGGACAAAATAGCCTCCTTAATGAGAGTGAGTGAAAGTCCTTTCTAACTGAAAGTCTCTCATTTGGTATTCTTGAAAATCCATGTCATGAGTGAAAATTGTCATAAACGATGATTCTCCCCAGTGGAAGTTCGGTGGTGCAAATATGGTAAAACCATCTTGATTGAATGGATAAAAGCTTCAGTGGACTTTCGAGTGTGTTGAATTGCTTACTTCTTTAGCGAATGCATGTATTTTTGCTCTAATCATGTCTGACAGGTAATGTTTCCTTGAAGACCCAAGAGCTCCTGACATTTATGTTGCCTTTCAGAAGCCTCGAGGTGAGAAACCTCCATGATTTGAAGTACATCCTCGATATTCCAAAATTTCTATTTACCAAGAGGTAAGTGACCCTCACGAATATCTCAGGTTTGTCCTAGGTATTCCCAAATTCTTGATATATGCCTCAAAACTCGTTGTTAAGCATTTCACTCAGGATGTGAATGCTTTCCGATCTTTTTTGTTATACCTTAGTCTGGATCTAGATATTTCGAATCTTCTTAATCCAATATTCATCTCACCTAACATTGAGTGTTTATTGGTTAAGTCCCAAAATTCTTGACATCTCAGTCTGGATCTGGATGTCTCAAAACTCTTCGTTAAACATTTCACTCCGGATGTGAATGTTTTTCGATCTTTTTCGTTATACCTTAGTCTGGATCTAGGTATTTCGAATCTTCTTAATCCAATATTCATCTCACCTAACATTGAGTGTTTATTGGTTAAGTCCCAAAATTCTTGACATCTCGAACTGGATCTGGATGTCTCAAAACTCTTCGTTAAACATTTCACTCCGGATGTGAATGTTTTTCGATCTTTTTCGTTATACCTTAGTCTGGATCTAGGTATTTCGAATCTTCTTAATCCAATATTCATCTCACCTAACATTGAGTGTCTATTGGTTAAGTCCCAAAATTCTTGACATCACAGTCTGGATCTGGATGTCTCAAAACTCTTCATTAAACATTTCACTTTGGATGTGAATGTTTTTCGATCTATTTCGTTATACCTTAGTCTGGATCTAGGTATTTCGAATCCTCTTAATCCAATATTCATCTCACCTAACATTGAGTGTTTATTGATTAAGTCCCAAATTTTTTGACATCTCAATCTGGATCTGGATGTCTCAAAACTGTTCGTCAAGCATTTCATTCTGGATATGAATGCTTTCTGATCTTTCTCGTTATACCTTAGTCTGGATCTAGGTATTTCGAACCCTCTTAATCCAATATTCATCTCACCTAACATTGAGTGTCTATTGGTTAAGTTCTCAAATTCTTGACATCTCAGGCTGGATCTGGATGTCTCAAAAATTTTCCCGTTTAGGCGACCGTAGAATGGTATAGGTCCTAGACACAACCAAGCAATGCCATATTGGGCGACCGTAGAATGGTACGGGTCCTGGGAAAACAGTTTCTTTGTGAAGTCATGTTACTATTCTAGGCGACCGTAGAATGGTACGGGTCCTGGACATGTAACACCAACTATCTCGAGTTACTCTACCCTCCACGAAGGTAAGTTATTCCAGGTAAGTTCCTTTTATCACTGGCATTAGCATTTCCATGCATCATATAAATTGCATTTAAAAAAAAAAAAACAAAAACAAAAAGATCCATAGTCCCACCAAAATATCATCCATTGCATGTGCATGGTCAAAATTTAGGTATCATATTGTCTTTGAATGTAACCTCTGCGAGCTCACCTTCAAAGAGGGGCAACTGTTGACACCTAAATTTTGACTAATCATTTAGTAATTAATTGCATAAAAATTTAGGGATTAATCTTTAACCCCTAAGAAAAAATAGTAAAATTACATTTCATGTAGTTGCATTGGCATCGGTACTAAAAGCGCGATAAGACGCAACGGCTCACATCGATTACATACACGAGGATGGTCTCTCCCATTGGTCTGAACATGCAAAAAAGCTAAAACCAAAAAGGGGAAGGAAGTTCTTGCACGTCCGTTGTCTCTCCCTCATTAATGCATGCGCATGCACGCGCAAATTCGGCGGACGAGAGAAATCTTCAAAGAAGCAAAAGCAGCCCATAATATTATATAATATATCAACTTTGGTGACGCAATGAAAAATCACTGAAGAAGAAACCTCCTCATTAATGCATACACATTCACGCACGAAATGGGGATGTAAGAATCCTACAGGCGCCTGCAAGAAGATTTCCTGAAGAGTGGCCGAAAGAAAGGTCTGGAGAAGATAAAAAAAGGGGCAAAGTTCAGCTTAAATTCTGGAAAAGTTGCGGCTGCATCTTGTCACAATAAAGTTGGCTATCTTCAAGAGGCAATGGACGGCCTATAAATAAGACCACAAGAAGCCGCGTCATGGGAAGGAAAAAAATTCATTCCAGAGGTCCGTGAGGGGAGCGAAAAAGAAAAAAGTTTTCATCGTGAAGGGCTTCTCTCCTCTTCTCTTTCGGTCAGACGAGTAAAGGAAATGAGTGTGTAAGAGAAAAACCAAAAAGAATGTGAAGTCAGGGGGCAGAACGAAAAATTTCCTTGAGAGATTGTGAGAGCTACTTAAAAAAAGTGAGCCCGTGTGGAGAGAACCTGCAAAAGAAAATATGAGGTCAGGGGGAGGAGATTAAAAAAAGAAGGGAAAAAGCAGATAGAGAGACTGCAGAGAGCGAGACATGAGAGAGAGGATATTGAAAAAAGAATAAAATAGAGAAGACAAGACCCCTACTGTTCATCTTCTCCAAGAATTCTTCGCTCCTGGATTTCCACCGGTTTCTGCTCCTACGCCGTTCGACTTCAGCAACAAAACTCCGCCCAGCCGCACCACCAGTCACCGCCACTCCGCCGACCATCCCTTGTGCGAGCACCACCCACGTGCTCGCACCGCCGTTCGTCACCCCTGCTGTGGCCATGACGACCCACGGCTTCCGCTCCTGCAAACCACCGCCACCAGCAACGCCTGCACCTCCGTCCGACGCCCCGAGCACCCGCCTCTACACCTGCAGCCCATGCCTTCGACACCGCGCCACCGCCCAAACGCCCGCAAGCTGCAGCACTCGTCGCAGCGCCCTACACGTTGCTGCACCGCCTCACTCGAGCGACCACCCGAGCCCTCCCACTGCTCCAGACCCGGACGCCGAACCACCGTACGTCCGTGCCGATCTCACGTCCACACCGCCTCCGCCGGTCTCCCCTTCGCGCTATGACCAATCCCCGCACAGCACCACCGTGCCCCGCCTACTATCCTCCGCACCGGCCGCCCGGTTTTTGCTTCGTCACGCGCCGGCCCGCCTTGCTTTCCCTCATTCGCGATGCCACAGCTCGCGTCTCCGCTAGCTTCCGCTACCGCTCCCCGCTGATTCGCCTATGGCCGGTCCTCGCCGGAGCGCCGCCTTGGAGACCCACGAGCAAGCCGTGCGTGGGAAAAGAAAAGAAGAAAACAAAAAAGGAAAAACAAAAGGGGAGCATTAGGTAGTTTTTTTATTATTATTGTTTTATCTTTATTTTTTATATAGTTTATAGTTTGTTTTTATATAGTTTTTTTAGTGTGATTATTCATTAACGCATGATTGAAATTCCAATGTAAAATAACCCCTCAATTTAGGGATTATGAGTTCGATTTTCGCATCCGAAATCCGACTCACGATCTCGTATAAAAATCGATAATCCAATCTCATGCCCGAGATTCGATTCGCGATTTAATTTAAAATTGACCAACCCGATCTCATGCGCGAGATATGGTTTGTCAATTTTGGCTATTAATCTTATCTTGATTGGATTGGATATCGGGTTATTTGAATTAACTTTTGTTTTCGCATAAAAAAGTTCAAAAAATGCGAGTTAGATTAGGGCTACGGTTAGCATATTTAGTTATTTCGTTTTTTAAAAAAAAAAAAAAATCCAAAAAATGCATTTAGGATATTAGTTTTTTTAGAATTGCACATGTCAATCTAGAATTAGACTTTTACTTCAAATTTTTTATAACAAAAAATCCCAAAATTTTTTTTAATTAATTTAGGATGCTAGTTTCTTGTAGGTTGCGTAATAGGCTTTTTTTTTTTTTTTTTAATGCATGTTTTAGAAGAGATAGCACGTCTCTTTAATTTTCACCCTAGTAGTTTTTTTTTTAGTGTTTTAATTACGAATTTTCATAAAAAATCATCATGCATTTTAGAATAGAATTGCATGTCTCATTTCAAGTTTAGAGCAATTTGCATCTTAGGTTAGAAATTGCTAGATTAGAATAACGTCTTAGTTTAAAATAGGATTTAGTATGACTTAATTCTAAGTTTAAATTGGTTGGTATTTTAATTTAGCTAGGTAATTTTTGCGTTTTTCTTAATTTCGAATATCATGAAAAATACAAAATTTGTCTTTAGATAAATTAGTTTCAATTTTTAGGATAAATTGCATTTTTAGGAATAGAAATATCATGTGCACGTCATGTAGAATTAGGCTCATTTAATTAAAAATTGCCCGTCATTATAATTAGGTCATTTTGATTTGCATATTTAATTATTGCATGCTCATTAAGAAAAAAATAATAATATTTTACTCATGTCATGTAGTTTAGAACACATTGTCATGCCATTCCATGTTAGATTAGAAGCATTGCATTGCATATTGCATGATCCTCATTAAATAAGTGAAAAAAAAAAAAGGGAAATTGCGTGTTAATTAGAAATCATATTTAGGGTTGTTGATGTGAATTGATCTAACATTGTAGATGCTTTCGTTGCTATGAGGTAAGTCCTGCAATTTATTCATTGCTTTTATGAGTGTTAAATTGGTGGTTTGCGCACTCGGATAATCACTTCACATGTTAGGAAGATAAATTAAAATCAATTCAAGCTGCTTGCAAAAACATTTTTGAAATAAAAAATAATGGTACCGAAAGGACGTTAGAGAAATCTAGTGTAACCAAGTCCCCCGAACTCACAATCTCTGGTTCGTAGGAGTAAGTAATTCTCCCATTACTTTACTTGGGTTTCTAATCGTCCTACCAAAAAATAGATTAGTGGCGACTCCATGATAAACATCATTTGCATATTAAGAACTTAAACCATAAGTCGCGAATTGGTACGGGCTTGGGAGAGCCCGAGTTAAGTCTAGACTTAACAATCGATTAGCCAAACCCTTAGGTGGTCCAAACCCGCTTCGGGGAGGTCGCGACATATGGTAAAATTAATTATTGAACAAATGAATAAAGTGCATCTTAGTAAATTAAAATGGAAAATCAAACAACTGAAAAGCACATCTCATTAAAGAATAAATGATTTGCGATTTGAAGTATAACTTATTTGATCAAGTGAATAGGTTGCACTAAATAATTACCTCTTAATAAATAAATTAAGTAAAAATAAGAACTAAAACGATCAACATGACATATCTTATTAAGTTACAATGAAAGATGAAAAATATCTAAAACTATATATCTTACAGAAAAATAATGCATAGCTTATTAAATTTAATGGAACAAATTCCAACATTCAAATACATCCAATTGATCTTAATGAAAAATATATTTAATAATAAACATTATGACATCTATTTCAGTTGGCAGTTTGTATTTGATTTTAAATAATCTATGAACTATTAAATAAAGCTTTCCTTTTGAAAGAAAAAAGGTTACCTACAACATTAATATGGAGATAGATCATCTTCCTCGAAGACCATGATAAAATTAATTATCAAAACATGAAAATAGGAAATAGTACAAAAAAAAAAAAAAACGAAAGTTGGGCTTCTTTGATTATTGCCTAATTTGGAAAAATGTTAGTTTTGCTGTACTTTTCAAGAATCTTTGTTGAGATTGTGGATGAGCTTAGAGGGTAAATGAGTCCAACTAAAATATACAGTTTGGAAAAGTTGTGGAAGATTAGATATTGCTTGTGGAAATATAATTACTCATATAAACACCAATGTCATTGAGTTTTTTCTATTCCATTCATTTTGTGAAAGATGAATGATTTATAAAATATTTTTCTAGAAATAGTCATTTTTATCTCTTGAAGTAATTATTCAATAGAAACTATTTCTATTTTTATGGATGATAAAAATATTTTTATTCACTCATTTTCATAAAGAACAAAAGTGATTCTTTTTTTTTTCCGACCAAAAAAAAGTGATTCATTTTACACATAACTTATGTCTAGACATTTTCATGTTTATGAACAAAAATTTTGATAAAAAAATATTTTTCATTCACTCATTTTCATAAACAACAAAAGTGATTCTTTTTACACAAATATTTTTTTAAATCATTTATTTTTTGCGTGACATTCGGCCTCGCCTTGGCTGGGCAGTAAAATATGTTTCTATTCATTTTTTATTCCCGAAACGGAACCTTAAGTATCACTTTTTTTTTAAGTTCAACAACTAAGAGTGTAAATTGTTAGAATGTACTTTTTCTCATTATAAGATAATGTTTCGGTATTTTCTCCCCAAAGTAGCCGCCCCCTAGACACCACTTAAACAAAAATTATGCACCTCTAAGCAAACACAATGTTCCTGGTCATTGAATTCTTATCAATCCAGGCTTTTAGCACGACTGAATTTAATGAGTGTGTCAAGTCTGTTCAATAGTAAATTCCGACGAAGATTAATACTCATGTCGACTTTGCATTCCTCATAAAATAAAATAAATAGCTATTTGCTATGGCTAGGCAATCAATGGAGTTTATTGTGAGATACATTTGGTTCATGTTTCTTTGCTTGCCAACACCATTTAAATTTGGGAATTCAATCAATCCTAATCACTTCGCACATATGCCAACCTTTCCAATTTTGTCAATTTAGCCATAAACTCTTTCGAAATATTTTAATTTACTCATTTTGGCTAATTCTCATTGGAAATCGCTGATATGACCGCGTGGGACAGCCGACAATAGCTAGAGTACCATGTCAGCAATTTTCGGAGAAAATTGATTGAAAGGACTAGATTGGAATTTCGAGCAAAGTTTTACAACTAAATAGCAAAATTGAAAAAATTAGCATTAAATTGACATGCATATGATAAGTTTATCATGATTTTGTTATTTTCCAGTCCAAATTTATATAAATATATAACTACAATTATACCGTGTGATGCGCGGATTGGTTAAACACATAAAAATAGCATTACGATCTTATTGTCATCTCAAACTATAAAATGAAAATTGTGAAAGTTATCCTAAAATTACCAAAATCTATTATGGCTTTCAATTTCTTGTTTAAATTTAGTCTTGTAGATCATCCATCCGTCCATTCATCTATTATTGTTATTACTGTCACAAAGTTTTGATTAGGCGTCCATTACGTTTTGTGAATTTTTTATTTTGGAAGTTCGTTATTTGAATTGCTAAATTACCCATATCAAAAATAGAGATAGTCCTTTCCCACTTAGGCTCCATTTACTTCTTGAAAAATGAATTTACCCATCTTTTCGAATCTTTACCAAAAAAAATATATTTTTATATTAAAAATGATTACTTATATCGCTTGAAATAATTAATTAATGTTCATTAATCATGACAATTTATGTCTAAAATATCTTTGGAAAATTAATTATGTTAATTCATTTTTGTAAGCCATACAAGCTATTAATTTATTGGAAAATATTTGCAAACCATTCATTTTTCAAGAACAAATACAATCATAAATGCTATTAAATAAATGATAATAACATCTAAGCATTGAATCGTAAACAAGGGAAAAACAGTCCACAAAACTAAGAAGACCACACACACACACACATATTGTGATAAATTTAGTCTTTGTTAATTTTTGTTAAATTGGATTAGTACCATAAAAAATTACAAACTAGCACACCTATATTAAATGGAGGGAAAAACTCCAAACTGGTATATTAATTAACTGTCACTTATCATCGAACTTAATAATTTAACGGTGAAATTTAATGTAAACTAAAGGGGGTAAATTCATCACATATATCGATTTGAGGTTTCTATGGTGAAAAAATTAATTTGAAATAAGTTTGTTATAAGTATAATAATTTAGAGTATTTTGTGATATTAATCCTTTCTCATATGAGACAACAACACAACCACAAATTAGCAACGGCTGAAGCTGTACTTGTTTTGGTCAAATTTCATGTCAAACCGCACAACACAATTAATAATTGTGATGTTTTCATGTCCAACCCATGAAATTGACCCATGTAACTTAAAGTTAACGGGTTAGTGCCGATGTGACCTGTATGTGATTCATCAAGATGCGATTAGCTTAAAGACTATTATTTCATTATTATTCTCAAGTAATATTTGAAATTGATGGCATTTCATCAACTATGGACAAGTTGTTAACAAATTATTGCAACCTGTTAGTAAATCTAATGTGAAATTGTGAATATTTCGAGTTAGGTTTGTGTCGGCAGCTTAATTTTGTGTCGTGGTGAGTCATGCAAATGCTTAAACTGTTGTGTCACATATCAATTTTGAAGTAGTGTTTGTTTCATGTAAGTTGATGTGATTAACTAATCATGTGTGTTCTGGTTGATTTGTTTTACTTTTATAACATTATGTTAATTGGGGAATTACTCAAAACATCATAAACCTTCAATCTTAATCGATTTTTTTGAGCCAATTGAGTTGTAAATCTTTTGTATTAATGCAAATTTAGTTAATTCAGCCAATTTTTGCTGGAATTGCTAGTTTAAATGTTAGTGGCCCTACGTGGTGCAACCAATGTTGATGTGAACCTTTTTTCTAATAATCTTTTAAAAATTTTAGAAAATTTTCATTCTAATTTTTGTTTATTCTTTTCTTTTTTTCTTTAATTATCTTTCTCTCTTCCTCTTCCTTCTTCTCTCCAACAACGTATGTGAAAAGAAAGACAAACAAAGTAAAGAAAAAAAAAATATCATTAAAAAAAAATTCACGTAGGACTACCAACGTTCATGTCAATTATTTTTCAATTAAAGTTGGTTGAATGGATTGAATTGACACAAATACAAAATACTTATATTTGAATTGATAAGAAAAAATATTTATAACTAAATTAACAGAATTATAATAAGTTTAAAATTTGTTTAGTAATTTCTCCTTATGTTTACTCGAGATGAATATGACCCACGAGACGAATTGTCAACTATAGTATTAATTGAGTTATGCGGATTGGGTAAGAAAGTGAGGCGGGGAACTCCGCACAGTCAGATGGGGATGCGTACGGTAAGGCAAAATTTGCGCCGCTCGAGCCACGAAGTTGGGCGTGATTGGTGCAAGGCGGGGCAAGGAACTCCACCCATCCCTTGTTCCACACGTGGCACTTCATTTTGCATATGTGATTTCCACGTGGCGTACGTACGGGATAAAAGAGTCTCAAGCAGGCATTTCACCAATAAATTGACCATCGTTGATTCGTTACTCCGAAGACTTTTATCTGTTTTAGCTAAATTTGTAAAGAAAAAAAAAAAGAAAATGTCGAAACCAATATTACAATTTTGAAATGTTGTTTTCGACTTCTATCTCTCAATGATTTTGAAATTGCAAAAAGTGAATAGATATTATATATCTTGAGTTACATAACTTATTCATTAACATGAAACGAAAAATATATTGAATTACATTAATAATATTCATATACAAAATTTGAATTCATTTCAATACGTGACTAAATGCGTAATCTGTCCGGAATTGATATTGAAATAAACAATGACTATATCTTATTTTGTTATAGAATGTAATAATATTCACTAAATACAAACATTACAACAGTTATTAAAATAAGAAAGTGAATTTTTACTGATTTGAAACATGCATATTTAATATTTTCTTCATTTGATATCCACTTTGTCTTAATATAGTTTATATTATTTAAAGCAAATTCTTTTAGCATAAAAAAATAACTATAATTTTATCTGAAGTCCACTTAATGTGAAATTGATTTACAAAAATCATATAAGAGAGAAGCTAAGCTCTAGCATATCAGTTTATTTTTTGACAGATTTTATATCTATTAATACATTAACATAAGATATATTCAATGGATGTTGAGAGATTGACTCGACTTTGAACTCAACAATTTGAAAGATAGAATGAAAATGACCATAAAAAATATGACACTATATAATCAAATATTTATACTTTAGAATAGAATATATTTTGTGAAGAAAGTAATAGTATTCAAATCCTTCTATTCTAATCAGGTGAAAAGATTTGACTTTTAGATTGCCTTGAATGAAATGATGTTGACGTCGATACATGAACAATGACCCATTGCCACAGTAGACAGAATCAACGTCGATTCATGAACAATGAGCCATCGCCACAGCAGACAGAACTAAATATTTAAATGGCATCATGGTTTGACTATTTACCTAGATCACCAAGTGCTCGATTAGATTTGCTTTGCAAAAAGCGGTTTTGTGATATTTGTTGATTCCAATTCGCTTGCTTCCCACTGTCTTTTCACTTACACGTAAACTTGCTGATCCTATTTAGAGACGGGAGGGTGGAGATTGAGCTATTTATAGGCCATACAAATCCCTCTAACCGATTAAGCATTTTGACATGTGGGTGATTATGAATAATAGCAGTTTGCATGCATTGGCAAGATTTGAATTGATGACCTTCAAATTTGATTTGGAAATCTTCCAATAAACTTGCAAAGCGACTATATACATATCAATTCTATCTATTGACATAAATAGAAGATGTATGTTCATGTTGTCGGAATAAGAAATATTTTGTATTTTGTCAACTCTTTTCTCCATAGGCCATTTTTCACCAAATATAATGAATTTTTTATTTAATTTTCATTCCAACTTCTTATAAATTCATTATAGATCCTTTTTTTCTTATTCCTATTGCCTCATTTTCTATATATCAAATGGGACCTAAAATTAATGTGATTCATTCAACAATCGCATCCATCTTAAGAATATGGTTTCTTTTGTAGAACCTAATATGTATCGAGCTCGGCCATGCTATATTTCTACAAAAGTATGCTCACCTTATTATATCTAATACTATAAATATTCCGCTTAAAAGTGGTTAATAACATATGTGGCGAAATTTGAGGAAGGGAAGCTAATGGTAGCTAGGGTTTCAAGAATGCATACATAATAGAAAGATGACAGACAAACACAAATCCAAGGGCGCACGATGGCAAAATCCCACCTTATTCAGCCCACAACCGACGGCCACATTCTCTTTCCCCGGCGACCGCACGTGCGCAACTCACACGTTCAAACCAACCTTCCCATACGAACGGCTCGCAGCGAGAGCCATCATCATAGAGGGGTTGACCACGCTGTAGCCGCCATCCACCACCATGTTAAGCCCGCTCACGTAGTCCGCCTCGTCGCTGGCCAGGTACAGCGCCGCCCTCGCCACGCTCTCCGGCGCCAGCACCCTCCCCTTTAGGTTGCCGATCACCCTCGTCCCGTCGTCCCACCTCACCAGCTCGTCCTCGCTCAGCTTCCCCAGCCCTGACATCCCGGTCCTTGATACCGCGTGCGGCGACACGCAGTTCACCCTTATTCCGTGCTCCCCAAGCTCTGCCGCCAGCCCCCGGGCCAGCCCCACCACTGCTTGCTTCGATGCGGCGTACGTGTGCGTCGCCACCCCCGCAATCGCCGTGCAGTTGCTCCCAGTGAACAGGATGCAGCCCTGGCGCTGCGGCACCATGACCCGCGCCGCGTGCTTCGCCCCATGGAAAGCCCCATAGAGGTTGACGCGGAGGACGCGGTCGAGGTCGGCGAGGGACGTGTCGAGGATGCTCCCGAGGGGGCGGTCGAGGACGCTTCCGAGGGGGCGGTCGAGGACCCCCGCATTGTTGTAGATGACGTCGAGCCGGTCATGCTCGGCCACGGTGGCGTCCACGAGGTCGCGCACGTCTGCCTCGATGGAAACGTCGCAGCGGGCATAGGATGCCCGCTGGCCCAGCTTCGCGGCCAGGGCCTGGCCCGGCTCGTCCTGGATGTCGGCGATTACGACCCACGCGCCGTGCTGGTGGAAGAGGCTCGCTGCGCTCGCACCTATCCCGCTCGCGCCGCCAGTGATGATCGCGACCTTGCCTTCCAACCTGGAAGGGAAACCACAGATTCTAGATCTCTATCACAGCACCAGAAACCCTAACAAGATATCGCTAAAATCTCCATTCCCATTCCATGCATGAAACGATCGAGACTATATAGCAAATGCCCGTAAACGTAAAAGGACGAACTGCATGCATGGTCACATTCCAGCAAATGCCATGTTAGATGCCTTTTGCACGAATTTTCCGCCATAGCCAAAAAGCTTGATCTCTTCACAAATATATGGAGCGACAGGACGATTAGAAGCAGGAAGAAGGTGAGATGTAGATTTGACTATGAGGGGCTATATAATGGTGCACGTATATATGGGGAGAATGCCAAGTGATATATGCCCACCTCAACTAAAGAAAAAGCAAAAAGAAATGTAATATTTCCGTTACCAAACTTAATTTATCATCACCAGTATAGGACGGGGCCACACCTTTGTCTTGATTTTGTTTTCGGACGAAAAAAACAAAGCTCTCTCTCTACCCGGACATTGTATTATATGACATTATGCGTAAAAAAATACGCGCAAATTACATTAAGATATAGCATTTTTAGAATGATGGATCAATTGTAAGGCGGGCAATAATTCTTGGTATGACTTGTTTGCATGACACAACAAGTTTAGGTAGGCTTATGTTTGGCAAAACCCGTTTATGATGTGATTAGAAAAAATCATGCTTTATGAGGTTGATCCGTTCAATTTGTTTAGAAACCTTTTAACATGTTTAATACATATTTGAGACTTGTTTATCTTCAAAAGCTTATGAAGAAGAACACCCAGATCTAGAAGTATAAATGATAATATAAAACTTTAATAGGGATGCAAAAGTCATAAAACATAAAGAAAAATTAATTACTCAACAATACAATTTAGATCAATGTATAGAAAAATTACTTTTATTGTCTAGGAACACGTTGAAAGTGCTAACATGGATTATCACATATAAATGTGTTTTACGTGTGTGTCGTATATACGGATCACCATATATTTGTAAATAAGTTAATATCATTTGTTTCATGTGACACAACCAACAAGGCACGCACAAATTTTATTTAGCTCATTTATCTCTCTCTTTTTTTTCTCTCTCCCTAAGGAAGAAGGGAAAAACATGAAAAAGGAAAATCATTTTCGAAGTCAATTTCAATTTTAAGTCGTCCATTTGAAAACTCAAATTTTTGAAGATCCAATCTTCCATTAATGGCGCCGACGTCAATCCTGGTTGTTTGGTACGTACTTTGGTAAAATCTTCATTTTTTTTAGGCTTAAAGGTCCCATGTATGGAAAATGGAAAGGGCCCCTACACTGTAAACGAGTCAAATCAAGATCTGACTTTTATAATAATAATAAATAATAATAAAAAGCTCCAACTTCTAGATTGCTTCAGAAATGACAGTGATTGCTCAAGTCGACTCATGAACAAAATGTCCCGCCCCGCCAAACGGAATTGAACGTAGACGGCATCGAGTTTGATTGTTCCCTAAAGAAAAATATTTGGATGATAATTTTTAATTTATTATAAGAACAATAATCTATCATAGATTATAAAAATCAAATAACAATCTATCTTTTAAAAATTTGTGACTCATAATAAATTATCATTTTCATGAAATTCAAAAATTATTATCTAGCAAAATCTTTTTATCCCTATCTATAGTTTTATTTTTTATTATTTTATCTATCGATAATATTTAGAGGCATGAGTAGATTGGGTTAATCGTAGACCCATCGAACACCCTACAAGTCTCACGAACCGGTTAAGTCATTTGACATATAGGTGACTCTGATTTGGAGCAGTTTGCACGTGGTCAATGAGATTTGAACAGATGACCGAAAACCCCTAAATATTCATATCTAATCAATGGGATTAAGAGGATAAACTTACGATAAATTTATAGAGCGACTAGTTACAATATTCACTTGCCAATTCTATCTAGTGCCATAAGCACATGATGTATGTTCGCGTTGCAAGTATAAGAAATATTTTGTATTTTGTTTACTCTTTTCTTCATAGGCCATTTTTCATCACTCTCAAATGAGTGGTTATGTTTCTAGAAATTTAGCAAATATCCAAATCAATGGTGAATAGCATGGTTAGTGGAAAAGATAAAAAGATACTACACAAACGGGTTATATCAAAAATTCTCTTGCATGCTCAACTACTTTTTGAGATGATATTGTGATTTCTTTTTACTAAATTTAATTAGTGATATCATTTTTGGGATAGATGAGAGCTGCCATATATTAAATATAGGTTTTGTGCTATATAATGATATTGATTTCCCTCGGTTATACTAACACTAAGGATGTACATGGTCCGGGTGGGTAGTTCCTGACCTAGAATCAATAATTTCCCGCTAAAAACCGGTTCCAAAAAATTGGAATTGAGAACCGCCCACTAGTTACATGGATCCATAGACCGGTTCAACCTCTGCGCCTTTCCCTTTTTGCCCTCCCCACATCTACTAATTATGGCTCTCCCGACCATGGTAGCTTTATTCTCCTCAAGTACTAGCGCTGCCGCCATGGCGGATGTGACCCTCGTGCCACTTCCATTCCAACCACCACCACCATCTTTGCCACCGCCTCCACCGTCTCCCGCTCCTCCCTCAAGATTGACAATGAGGAGGACAATGGGGACGATGAGCCATGCTTAGACTTGGAGTTCGCCCTTGTCCCCAAAAATGAGCACGGTGGGGGGAGGCCTGAGGAGGGGGAGGAGGAAGAGGGGAGGTAGAAGCGAGACGAGCCCAACAATGAAAATGACAATAGTGACAGTGAATGCGGAGGTGGCGATGAGGATGGCGATGACGTGGAGAGAGAGTTCAAGTTCGAGGGGGGAAAAGAGAATCAACTCACTATTTCGCCAAGTTTGGTCTAGGACTCGAAGGGAGATGAGTAGATCCGGAGGTGAATTGGAGAGAAAGAGGGATCTTAGGGAGATTTTGAACTAAGAGAGACAAGATGGAGCAGGAGAATAGTGAATTGAGACAAGATAGTGATTGGAGCCCTAAATTTTAGATTTGGTAATTTCAATTTTTTTAATATTAAAAATTAATATATTATTATATTATAACCAGTTCGGTCCGGTCCGGGTGGACGGGTGGGCGGATCCGCCTATGGAACTAGGAATCGGATCGATACCCACTAGTTCCGGGCGGTTTCGGTCTAGTTCCGGGCGGTCCGGGTGGGTCCGGGTGGGTTCTGGTTCTTTTGCACACCCCTAATTAACACTCGTGAAAAATGAGACGAAATGGTGGTTATGACACTTGTGCTCTACCTGCTTAGATGGCGATTAATTGCTCTACCTTTCTTTGGGAGGTGAAAAGGACATGGTTTGGTTGAATAAAGGTAAGATGATAAAAGACATTATTCATATGGTACTTTTCTCAAAATTGTTGGGAGGTAAAAGGACAATGATTGATATCTCGCATAGGAGTAGGACAAGATTGGACCTAAATAAGTCTTGAAAAACTTCATCTTGGTTATCATCTAAATTTCGGGATTACTTGGATGTAATAATGAGAGGGTATTCCCTTCCCTTGAGGCAAATAAAGATATAAGGGGAATTAGGGGTATGAGGTCTACAAAAACATTATTTATATGACAGTGTATCCAACGACCCATGGTTGTCCTAGATCTTAAATAAAAAAGTACATCTACTTTTGTGGACGTATATATTTATTGTTCATACCTTTTTTTTTTCTTTCTAAAGATGAAATAGAAGACATGTTTGGATGTGAAGAACAAAACGATCGGAATTAGAATGGAAGATCCCTTCATTTTTTTATTCTAATATCATTTGGCAAATTTAAATGAGGCAAACTAGAAATAGAAATTGAGAATGAAAATTACCAGAATCTTGCATTTTCATTACCATGAGGGGAGGTGGAAATGAGTGAGGATCAAAGGGGAGTAGATAAAAAAAAAAAAGCACACAAGTGGATTATGAATTATTATATAAATCTATGTTTTGGTAACTTTTTCTGTCTGTAAAATTTCTTAGGGTAAAGTACGCTTTACCTTATTTTCCCACTATATACAACCATTCGAACAATAAAAAGGGAGAATTACCAAAAGAGTCATAAACCTATTGCAATTGTGCCAATTTAGTCCTAAACCTTTTTTTTAACCAATTTAGTCCTAAACCTTTTACAATTGTGCCAGTTTAGTCTATCCGGTCAAAATTGGCCGGCCGGTGCTAACGTGGACACCGGCCGTCCGGCAAAAGCTAACATGGCAAATTTTTTATTATTTATTTATTTTTTTCGAATTTTTAATTTTTTTGAATTTTTAATTTTTTTTTTTTTTTTTTTTTTTTTTAGCTTCTACTTCCTCTGGCCGACTGGCACTGGCTAGAGGCGAGGGCCAGCGAGGCCAACCTCTCCCAGCCATAGCGAGGCCGGCCTCGCCCAACCATGGCAAGGGCCAAGCTCGCCGGCATTGGTGAGATTGACCCTTGCCATGCCTGGGCGGGGCCGAGCCTCGCTAGATCCAAGGCAAGGGTCGGCTTGCCCAGCCAAGGCGACGGTCCCACCCATTGCTCCATGTTTCCGGCGGCTCCGGCTTCCGCGATTTGTTGCTGCGGAAGCCGAGTTGGGTTGTCGTCTTCTCCAATCCACCCTTTGCAAAACAAGCTAAAAAACCCTCAAGTCCTCGGCAAGCTCCGACAATGGAGGTAGCGAACAAGGTGCTGGCCACGCTCATGAAAGTCGCTAGCGAGGCCCGCCTTGCCGTCGCGAGGTGAGGCCCCGCCAGATCTGGCAAGGGTTGGCCTTGCCTAGCCAAGGCGACGATCGACCTCGCCGGCCCTCGCCTCTGGTTGGCGTCGGCCGGCCAAAAGAAGGAGAAGCTGAAAAAAAAAAAAGAATTCAAAAATTCAAAAAAATATTTAAAAATTCGAAAGAAATAAATAAAAAATAAAAAATTTGCCACGTCGCCTTTCACCGGATAGCTGGTGTCCACGTCAGTGCCGGCCGACCAATTTTGGCTAGATGGACTAAACTGGCACAATTGTAAAATGTTTAGGACTAAATTGGTTAAAAAAAAAGTTTAGAACTGAGTTGGCATAATTGCAATTGGTTTAGGACTTTTTTGGTAATTCTCCCACAATAAAATACAAACTATGAAAAGTCAATTACAATGTAATAATATTTTTTATTTAATTTTCATTTCAACTTATTATAAATTCATTCCAAGTCCTTTTATCTTATTCCTATTGCATTGTTTTCTATATACCAAATGGGATCTAAAATTAATGTGATTTATTCGACAATGGCATCTATCTCAAGGATATGATTCATTTTGTAGAACCTAAATATATTGAGCTTGACTTTACAATATGTAGCACCAAGTAAAGCCATGCTATATTTCTACATAGGTATGCTCTGGAAATTAATAATGGCCTTATTATATCTAAAAATATAAATATTCTACTGAAAAGTGGTTGAAAACATATGTGGTGTAATTTGAGGAAGGGAAGCTAATGGTAGCTAGGGTTTCAAGAACGCATACCATGATAGAAGTAGGATTATTCTTCTTTGTTTAAGTTTTCTTTTGGGTAAGAGGGAAAGACGTGAGAGAGAGAGAGAGAGAGAGAGAGAGAGAGAGAGAGCGAAAAAGGAATAGAAGAAGCGCACTCGAGAAAGGGTCAACAGTGTCCACGGGTAGGCCGAAAGTCGAAATGAATCGATTGTGGACTTTCAGCTTACACACCCGAAAGCCCTTATTTAAGGTTGGATTGACTTAAATAACCCCATGGTTTTTTTTTTTTTTATCGACAAATCTGAAGCCATTGACCACATCTGCACCCCCAGGTTTAGTCCATTCAACTTGTTTAAGAAATACATGGATAGGTATATCGTTTTATAATCCAAAGATATGAGCACAAAGACTCAATTATTTAGAGATCTATGAAAGATTCTGCAAGTCTCAAAAATTGCTGAAGTATGTAGATGGCCATGGCTGAAGCAGTTCGGACGCCACTGGCGACATTTGAACACATGACTCCAGTTTCTAAAGTGGGAATCTCCTAATGCCCAACTTTACTTTTGCTACATCTAAGGTTGCCCTTTTCTGCAGATGAACCACTAATTTCATAAGTCTGGTGTTTAGTGGAGAAGAGAGCATAGGAGATATCCCGTTAACAAGTACGATACAATTACCCCCTCTTCTACGTGAAATGTGGATGAGCAATTGCACGGAGTTAAAAGAAAACACAATTAAGATCTCATGTAAAAATGAAAAGTTCAAGCTTTATCATTACCTTATGAGAAGTTTAGAATAAAACAAACAAACAATTGGCGCACCATCATGAGGTAGTAAAGGGGCAGGTAGAGAAGAATCCAACTCTGTCACCTTTTTAACTGTTATTAGTTTTAAAGTTTAAGCCATCATATGAATGAGAGTATCGTCAAGTATCCAATATTACAATAAGGTCGGTACTTGGTAAGTGTAATTGGGATAAATTGAACCCCATGATAGGTCAAAGTGATCATGGTTTAGAGAACATATTTTAAGGGGCCAATAAATATTGTCATTTGGAGTTTTACATCATTCATTAAGTGAAGGTTAGTACATTCTTAGAAGAGCAACAAACATATTATAATTAATTTGCAAAATTGGTTAACTAAGTGACTCAATAGGCTATAAGAAAGTATTTAAATATGTGGGTCATATTCAGTGTGATGGTTTGCCACATCATTGTTATATATTGATCTTGCAAGCTGGTCTAGTAAACTTAATTGGCTTCTCTTTTTGGTACGCCAACCTTGCAAAGGAAAGTCGATCTCTCTTTATATATTATTGTTGACACCTAAAATTTGATTAGGTTTTTAATTAGGTCTTAATTTTATTTTTTTTTCAATTGTTTTTCCTTTTTTTTGGATAATAAATAATAAAAAATTAATAAAAACAAAAAGAAAACAAAAAGTAGTAGCCCATTAGGGCTGGGCCTTTTGCGCGCAACCCCCCAGCTCCCTTTGTCATCTTCTTCCTCCTTCCTTTGCAATGCATGCACCGGAAGCAGGACGCACGCGATGCCAAACGAATAAGAGGACGGCGACACATGTGGAGCAGCTGGCGTTGGATGGGACGTGCCAAAGGACGAACAAGTGGCTGAGGCGATGCTGGTCCGGCCGCTCCAGGACTGGTTGGCGTGCAAGGATCGACGGTCGGCACTTCGTCGACCGGCCGCCCCTTTCGCCTATAAATAGCCCCCCCCCCCCCGGACGACGGTCGGGTGGAGGAAGAAAGGGTCGAGATCTGGACGTAGATTTGGAAATCCTTCGTGTTGAGTCACCTTGAGCCAGGCCGTCGCCGTTGCTATGACCGAGTACCAGCCGCGAACCATAAGATCCCAATGCCGGTTGCTGCTGTCATCGCCCCCACAAGCCGCTTCTGCTCCGAAGCTCGAAGAACCAGCGTGAAATCGAAGCCGTCGCAACAGAGTTTCCTTGGTCGTGTTGGTCCATGGTCGTTGCCACTGTATAAACGCCGTGGACAGGTAACGATGGGTCTCGCTCGCGCCGTCACCATTGTTCCACCCCCTCGAAACCCTAGCCACCGTCCGTCCATGTCGCCGCCTCCGAGTCACCGCCAAGTGACGTCACTGATCCCCCTTCTCGGTGCCGCACATTGTCGAGCCCTAGGGTCCCCAAGAACCGGGTCGATCGGGTCAGGGGCGCAACCCAGTCACCCTAGGGTTTTCTTGCGCGGGTCGGGCTTGGTTTTGCTCTTCGGGCTGGGTTTATGCAATATCGGATCAATTGGGCCAGTCTCAAGCGGGTTGGTCTCTTGTGTGCCCAAAAGCAAGTGACCCTTTTATCTTTTCGTGTGGGCTTTAATTGAAAAATTATGGGCCGAGCCCATGCTTCAGGCCCATCCGGGCCAGATGTTGGCCATTCGGGCCAAGGGCCAGCAACCCGGGTTGGTCCCAACCTAGGAATCGACCCAATTCATTTTTATAATATATTAATAATATAATATTTTAATAAAAAATAAAAAATAATTTATTTTCCAGAAAATAAAAAATAAAAAATAACTCATATTTTCTCAAAAAGCCAAAAGAATAAGAAAAAGCCAAAAAAGACTTATATTTTCCAAAAAATCAAAAAATAAAAAAAAACTCATATTTTCTCAAAAAGACAAAAGAATAAGAAAAAGCCAAAAAAGACTTATATTTTCCAGAAAATCAAAAATCCAAAAAAATGTTTTTTGTGTTCAAAAAATGAGAAGAAAGACAAAAATGTTTTCCTCCTTAAAAGTATGGAAAATCCCCTTAAAAATCCAAAATGTCTTAAGGTTTAAACAAGATTAAGTACCGAAAGGGCATTAATGATTAATTAGTGTAATCAAGTCCCCGATCCTAATTTCTCCGGTTGTGTAGGAGCGAGTATTTCTTCCGACGCTTGAGTTTCTAATCGACCCAACTTCAAATTGATTAGTGGCGACTTCGTTTTAAAATTAAATCATAAGTTAAAAACTCAGATTATTAAATTGTAAATTGGTGGACTTGGGAAAGTCCAGGTTAAGCCTAATAGACTTAGCCAAACCATTAGCCTCCGCAAGCGCCATCCCTGATCGAGCGCAAAAAAAAAAGAGAGGTTGCGACGGCTTGGTGACTTCGTCGGGAACACTTGAGGACTTAGGCCGTTTTATTTTTTTAGATACTTTACTGACTTGTTATTGTTTTTATGCAGGTCAGTAGCTTAGAGGTTTATTTTTCAGAACGTTTTGTGAGTATAAACTGTGGTGCATGCTTTACTGTTTTTAGCACTACACATGACACACAACTCGGCCGCTGGATCTGGGCTGCCATAAGATATTTAGGATAGTATTAAGAAAGATATGATCTCGAACACGAGACTGTGATGTAGATGTTGCATTTCTTTTCCTCGAATTTCTTTAGGTAGAGCCAAGATTAAGAGGGTATGCTGCCAGTGTGAGACTACAACAGGTAGACACCCTTTTAATTTGAACAAACCTCCTCATTTAGAAATCGAGCCGCACGTCCCATGCGCGTGTCTTCGTGCTTGCCATTTTCTTTAAAAGCAAAGTAATTTCTACTTTTACTTAGTCTTTTTTAATTGGCCCATGGCAATTTATGGTATGTTTTTCAAGTCCCAATTTATATGCAATGGGAGAAGATTATATCTAGTTTATTCCCACTCCCAAGGTAGAGCTCTTCAAATGGTGGGTCAATTGGACAAGTATGCCCAAGAGCGCGTGAAAACCAAAGTCGGGTCATCTTCTATCGTTGATCCAAATCCTTGTTCATCTTGAAGTCATACAGGCCATGGCACATTTCTGGTGCCTAAAGATGATTACTTTTATATTTGGTGGGTTTGAGCTAACCCCAACTCTGGAAGAATACAGTATCATCATTGGAATGCCTCTTGAGGAGGTTGGAACACCTGGAGTGCCATAACATGGCATGAAGGGACACTTAAGTGCCATAACTTTAAAATGGTACACTTAAGTACCAATATTGGAGTAAAATGGGATACTTAAGTGCCACTCCGGCGAAGATCCGGCCAAATGGCTTACGTGGCGACTTTCCAGCGAGCTTGGTCCAAAACGGCATCGTTTTGCACGCTGACGTGGTGGAGAAAACGCAAAAACGACGCCGTTTCGTGTCTACGTGTAAATAATAATATATAAATTAGATTTAAAATATTCAAAAAATTTAAAAAATAAGAAAAATTAAAAATTAAAAATTAAAAAAAATTAATTAAAAAAGGGGGGAGGAGGTTGAACGGGCGGCTCCCTCGCCACTGCTGCCTCCCCGCCGTCGCCGGGAAGGGCCGATGACGGAGGGGGGAGGGTCGGCCAGGGTCGCCGACCCCCGGTTGACCGACGGCGAGGGCTGCAAGCCCTCACCGGATTGTGGCGAGGGCCGCGACCCTCGCCTTAGATCTGGGCGAGGGCTCGCAAGCCGTCACCGCCGGTCGGCCGGCCTCGCCGGCCCCTGACTAGGGCCTGGCGACCCCAAGCTAGGGCCTGGCGACCCCAGCCGACCCTCCCCACTCCGTCACCAGCCCTTCCCGGCGGCGGCGGCGGGGAGACGGCGAGGGCCCGCGACCCCTCTCCGGATCTGGGCGAGGATTACGGCCCACGCCTAAACCTAGGGCGAGGGTCGCGGCCCTCACCTAGATCCGGCGAGGGCTCGCGAGCCCTCGCTGCCTCCCTGCCGCCATTGGGAAGGGCCGGCGACGGAGTGGGGAGGGTCGGCTGGGATCCCCGGGCCCTGGCCAGGGGCTGGCGAGGCCGGCCGACCAGCGGTGAGGGCCCGCGAGCCCTTGCCCGGATCGGGCGAGGGTCGCGGCCCTCTCGCCGCGATCCGCCGGCAGGGGCTCGCGGCGCTCACCGTCGGTTGGCCGGGAGCCGGCGACCTCGGCCGACCCTCCCCCTCCATCACCGGCCCCTTCCGGCGACGGTGGGGAGGCGGCGGCGGCGGGAGCCGCCCGTTCGACCTCCCCACCCCCCTTTTTTTAAAAATATTTTTTTAATTTTGCTTAATTTTAAAAATTTTCTTAAATTTTCTTAATTTTAAAAATTTTCTTAATTTTTTAAAATTTTTAAAATTTTCTTAATTTTTTAGAATTTTAAAATTTTTCTTATTTTTTAAAATTTTTTTGAATATTTTAAATCTAATTTAATTAATTTATATATTGTTATTTGCGTTTTCTCCGCCACGTCGGCGTGCAAAACAATGCCATTTTGGACCAAGCTCGCCGGAAAGTCGCCACGTAAGCCATTTGGCCAGATTTTTGCCGGAGTGACACTTAAATGTCCCATTTAACTTCAAAACGGCACTCAAGTGTACCATTTTAAAGTTATGGCACTTAAGTGTCCTCGGTGCCAAGTTATGGCACTTGCGCTGTACAGCCTCTCGAGAATAAGCTTGTTAGGCCATCAACAGATATTATCTTGTTGCGAGGGTTAGCGCGACTTTTAAGAACTGAAATCTATTGTATGAGGCAAATTCTTGAAAACAACCATAATACTTGTCCACTGGCATTTTTGACTACCTGTTTTGAAAATCAACTCATGACCCAAAAAAGTGAGATTTTCCTCCTGGCTTTTTTCGGGTTATCATTTCCCCCCATCAAAAGAAACGTCATAAGTCCAAAGATGGCATGAATAGTTGATCATATTTCAAGGGGGCAAAATTATGTCAATATGATTTTAACCAAAACATTTTTGTCCCTTAATCGGTTTAAAGAAAACATGGAAAAAATCATGTGGGTCTCTCCGGAAATTTTACAAGTCTTGTTCTTTTCTCACCTAAGTGAATTTCGATGCTTCATGCGATCGTCTGAAACAAATAATTTCGAAAATCCATTATAGAAATTTATGGTTTTAGGACCATACTAACCAAAACTTTTTAAATTGGATAAACTTCCTAAGAGACCCGACTCTTAAGGTATTCCAATGGTGTGCTGGTTGGTTCCATGAAAAAAGAGCTCGCTTTGCTTACAAACGCTGCTATCCAATTCCATTGCTCGGCCTCACCGGCGCCATTTCCTATTTCCCATATAGGGTGGTAGGATAGTATGAAACCCTTCAGGAGATCCCACCGCCTTTCAAGAGGAAAGTCCCTCCACTCCTTTTCAACCAAAGTCGTGACTATGCAATCGAAATTTCTATCATTGAGGAGGCATGAAACAAGTGCCATTGCAAAGGGATTATGGTACTTGAAGGCCTTGAGGGATAGGAAAAGACCCATCACGCCTCTGAGTCCTACATTAACAACCATCGCATCTCGACGAAGTTGAGGCCATTAATCCCTCATCCAATCAACAAGATCAGCCCATAAGAGCAGCGGAGCATATGCAATGGGATTTGGGAATAAGGCTGGATACATGTCTTAGAGCCAGTCCAAGAAAGCAGGCATCCTCACAAGAACAAGGCTCCCTATTGCATATAAAATAGTAGTCATATGCCCCTTAGTGTTAATATCGTGAAAGTTTTGTCTAATTGTTTAGGGACTTTTGTTTAATACCTAATATTTTGTTTTGTCATTTTAATTTCAAGTTTTAGATGTCAAAAGTCTGCAGTCTATAAAATCCTCTTTTGTTAGAAGTAAGAAGGGTAAATGAGTCTTTACCACTTTTAGGGTTTATTTTGATGTATATATATTAAATTTTATTGAATAATATGAAGTACGTTTTCCTCACATGGTATCAGAGCCTAGGGCTTAACCCTAGACGATGGAGCAGCCACTTGCTACCTTCGACTCACCGGACCACCGTCAATTTGCCGGAATAGTTGGCTGTCACCGCCGCTCACCGGAATAAGGTTTCTCTCGCTTCTTCGTGCGGCTCACTCGTCTGGGTCTCTTCTTCATGGTTTGATACACTAGCTTCCTACCAAGGGTTTTGAGGACCCTATGCTTGTTGGACTTGGTGGCATAGTTGTGCCGCTTCCTCAGAGAGAGAGAAGTGGGGAGAGATTTCTAGGCTTGTTGGGGAACAAAGAGCAGTAGCGTTCGTCCGGATGTTTTTTGTGGTGTTGATTATTAGTATTTGGTTGCTAACTTTTGGGCGAAGGTTTGCTAATTGCTAATTTCTGGGTTGCTGTTTCTTGGTGATATATTAACAATTTTGTTGAGTTATTGATTTATTGGGGCCGAGTTGTTTGACGGAAGCTGAGGTTAGAGTTTGCTTATTATTATTTGGAAAATGGGCGATCACTCGAAGAGTACAATTGAAGTAGATCCTGAGAAGAATAATACCATGATGACTAAAATGATTTCCTCTTCGTCAAATCAAGTTACTGATAAGAAGCTCACAGGTAGTGCTAACTTCCACCAATGGAAGAAAATTATGAAGCTTACTTTGACAAGCAGGAATCAACATAGACACTTAACTGAGTTTAAGCCCAGAGATGATGTAGCTTGGGATGGTGTTGATGCATGTATTCTTGGTCAAATGCTAAATTCTATGGAGAGTAATGTAGTTGACATGATAACTCATATTGATATAGTCAGAGAACTATGGGAGTATTTGAATGTGCTATATTCTTACCAAGATAATTTGTCACGGATTTATGAGCTATTGCAAGGAGTTTTATCGATTTGAAAGGAAGGGACGCTCTATTACCCAATGCTTTGTAGACTTTAAGAGATTATGAGGAGTTGAATGATGTTCTTCCTATTTCAGCAACGTTAGAGGGAACAATTGGTTGTAATGGGATTCTTTAGGAAGTCTTGGTTCTGAATATGAAACTATTAAGTCTCAGATTCTTGGAGGAGAGAATATAATGTCACTCACAAATACATTTGCTCGAGTTTTTTTGAGTATTTCGTGAGTGTTCTCAAGATACTATATCTATGGTGGGGACTTCAGCTCTTGTGTCCCAAACTCGAACTGGTAGTGGTAATAGGAGTGATGGAGGAACTCATGGCGGATATAGTGGGCGTGGTGTTAGAGGAGGAGGCCAAGGTATAGAAATAGGAAAAGGTCAAGGTCAACAACATCCTTTTAGACAATTCCCCATATCTATTGATAATTTGGGGACTACACGAGTTTGTCATTACTGTGGCAAACTTGGTGATATTCAAAAATTTTGTTGCAAGCTACATGGGAGACTTAGGGAGCAGCATCAGTTCGCTAATACATCGTCTAATAGTGACTCTACTCCACAGTCATCTGAAGACAAGGTAGTGGTTATGTCTGGTGAGGAATATACTCGGTACAAACAGTCTCAAATCTCACAGCCTGTTTATTCCACTACTACTTTGGCATAGATAGGTAATGCTACTACATGCCTTTCGGCTACTTCTCATCCTTGGATCATTGATTCAGGGGCTTCTGAACACATGTCAGGTCTTTCGGGTATATTTTCCTCTTTTTCTCCATCTTCATCCATAGTTACTCTAGCTAATGGATCACCTACACATGTTAAGGGAATTGGCACAGTTAACCCAACTCCTTCATTATCATTGTCCTCAGTGCTTTATCTTCCGCAATTTCCATTTAACCTCATGTCTGTTAGTAAGTTAACCAAAAACTTTAAGTGTTCAGTAACTTTTTATCCTGATTCTTGTATTTTTCAAGATCTAGCTACGGAGAAGGCGATTGGTAGAGGACGTGAGGAAGGGGGGCTGTATGTACTTGAAGATGCATCTTCAGTTGCTTGCTCAAGTGTTGTGTCCCCACATCAAATCCATTGTTGTCTTGGTCATCCTTCTCTACGTAGTCTTCAAAAGTTGGGTTCTAGTTTTCAATCTCTTTCTAGTCTAGAGTGTGAGTCATGCCAACTTGGCAAATTACATCGTGTTAGTTACACACCTCGAGTTATTAAATGGGCAGCATCTCCTTTTTTATTAGTTCACTCAGATATTTGGGGTCCATGTCATATGGTTTCTAATTTGGGTTTCAGATATTTTGTTACTTTTGCCGATGACTATTCCAGAGTTGCTTTATTATATTTAATGAAAGATTGTTCAAAATTATTTTCTCTTTTTCGTGCATTTATATTTGAAATTTATACTCAATTTGGCATGCATGTTAAAGTTTTGCATTTTGATAATGCTAAGGAGTACTTTTCCACATCTTTTTCTAATTTTATGACTCAACATGGTATGATCCATGAATCTTCCTGTCCTGATACTCCACAATAGAATGGTGTTGCTGAAAGGAAGAATAGGCATTTATTGGAAGTTACTAGATCCATGTTATTTGAGATGAAGGTCCCGAAAACCTTTTGATTTGATGCTGTTCTAACTGCATGTTATCTCATTAATCACATGCCTTCTTCTGTTCTGCAAGGCAGTATTCCTTTTTCCACTTTGTTTCCTAGTGAACCACTATTTGTCCTACCACCCCATATCTTTGGTTGTGTCTGTTTTATTCGTAATCATCAACCTGGAGCATCAAAACTAGATCCCAAGGCAATCAAGTGTATGTTTATGGGTTATTCCCGCACTTAAAAAGGGTATCGCTATTATTCTCCATTACTGAGAAAATATTTTATAATATCAAATGTTTCATTTTTTGAATCCAATCCTTATCATAATGTTTCAATTGATGTGTCTAAATTGGATGAAGACTTGTATGTGACCATCGTTCGGTCTACTATTTCAATTGTATCACCAGTATCTACAGAGAAACCACCTCCCGTCACTACTGCGTCATCTTCTGCTCTAGATCTGCCATTAGCTGATCCTCCTCTTGTATTTGATCTTAATCTTCCTATTACTCATTGCAAAGGTACACGTACTTGTACTCAATATTCTATTGTAAATTTTATTTCTCACTCTTTTGTGTCTCCTACTTTTCAAGCTTTTTTAACTACTGTTGAACAATATCCTATCCCCAAGTCTATCGTTGAGGCATTACAAAGTTATGGCTGGAGGACAGCAATGGAAGAAGAATTAAAGGCTCTTGAGATTAATCAAACTTGAGACTTAGTACAACTTCCTCTAGGCAAAACTGCTATTGTTTGTCAATGGGTGTATTCTGTAAAAGTCAACCTTGATGGTTCTCTTGCTCATTTAAAAGCAAGACTTGTTGCCAAAGGGTATGCTCAAGTATATAGTTTTGACTATCTAGACACATTCTCTTATATTGCAAAACTTACTTCTATTCGTATTTTGATCTCTCTTGCTGCAACATATAATTGGCATTTATTTCAGCTTGATGTTAAGAATGCTTTCTTGCATGGCACTCTTCATGAAGAAGTTTATATGGAGCATCCTCCGGGGTTTGTTGCTTAGGGGGAGTCTGGACTAGTTTGCAAATTTAAAAAATCTTTATATGGTTTGAAACAATCTCCACGGGCATGGTTTGGAAGATTTTCTAAGGTTGGACTGTCTTTTGGGCTATCAAGATGTGAAAATGATCATTCTTTCTTTTATAAACAGTCGGGGGGAGGCAAACTATTCTTGTTTGTGTATGTTGATGATATTATCATCACAGGAGATGATTTGGTTGTATAGCTGAGCTAAAAACCTATCTTCAGCAACAGTTTCAAACAAAGGACTTAGGAAAATTGAAATATTTCCTAGGAATTGAAGTGGCGCAATCACATAAAGGTGTTGTTCTGTCACAACGAAAATATGTCTTGGATTTGCTCACTGAGACAGGTATGTTAGGATCAAAGCCTCTTGATTCACCCATGGAAGAAGGGGCTAAATTAGTTGCTAATGGAGGAGAAATTCTTAATAATCCCGAGAGATATAGAAGACTAGTAGGTAAGCTGAATTATCTTACAGTTACTCGACCAAACATTGCTTTTCCTGTCAGTGTAGTAAGCCAATTTTTGTCTTCCCCTCGTACATTTCACTAGGATGCAATTATTCGGATATTGAGATATTTGAAAAAAATTCTGGGAAAATGAATTGTCTACCAAAACCATGGTCATATTAAGGTTGAAGGTTTTTCTGATGCTAATTGGGCTGGGTCTTAAGATGATGGGAGATCAACTACTGGGTATTGTACCTTAGTAGGAGGAAATCTAGTATCATGGAAAAGTAAGAAACAAAGTGTTGTTGCCCGCTCCAGTGGTGAGTCAAAATATAGAGCCATGGCACAAGTGACATGTGAATTAGTGTGGATTCGACAGTTATTGATTGAGTTAGGCTTTAAAGGTTTAGTACCCATGACTTTATGGTGCGATAATAAAGCTGCAGTGCATATAGCTTCCAACCCCGTGTTTCATGAGAGAACAAAACACATTGAGATTAATTGTCATTTTATACAAGAGAAGTTGCAAAGTGGAGTAATTCTTCCCAGTCATATTCGAACCATCGAACAACTTTACGACATCTTCACTAAATTCTTGGGTAATGGGAGGATATAACATATTTGTAACAAGTTGGACATGATTAATATTTATGCGCCAGCTTGAGAGGGGGGTGTTAGAAGTAAGAAGGATAAATGAGTCTTTACCACTTTTAGGGTTTATTTTGATGTGTGTGTCTATATATATATATATATTAAATTTTATTGAATAATTTTATTGAATAATACGCACATTTTCCTCACATCTTTTGATAAATAAAAAACAGTTAGACCATTGCCATGGATTAATCTTTATTTATTTTCGTGCTCATTCATGGTTTTTGCGAGACTAGGTAATTATGAATCGCCGACTACCAGCCACTCACAAATGGCCTCACATGATAGGGCCCGATCAGAATGATGTACAAAATTTCCTCGCTAATATTGAAGAAGGTGTAGGATAGATGTCCATTACCCTTCGACAACTCTCGAGGCAAATGAAATCCACTCAAGCCAAACCCAACTCTGTAGCTGCTTTAAACACCCTCATGACACCTGTGAATTTGCCAAAGGATAACCAACAAGATAGACAGCTTAAAAAGATTATGAAAAAGCTGAGCCAGCTGTAAGAGCAGGATCCCATAGACTTCTCTGACTATGCCGGCATTAAGATTCCTGAAGAGCTCAAAGTACCTGAATGCGAAAGGCATGCTGATACCTCTTGCCTAGAGGCCTACTTATAGGCTTACCTGGTCCGAAAGATGATTCAATCATACCAATCAAACTTGACTGACCCCGCCTTGCGGTGGTACATAGTTAGGAGGATTAGCCTCCTTAAGACCTGAGGGGAACTAACTCATGCTTTCCGCCAAGAATATAGTGTCAACATCAGCCCCGACATTGCCCTGGCCTATGAAGAACCGATGGTCGCAAAGCACAAGGATCCGATAGTCACAGAGACAGGAGAAGAATTAATGAAGCCTTGCACAATAAATGGACGATCGAACAGTATCCTATTATTGAGAAACTTCCCACTAGGAAAGGCAAGGAGCCCGCAGACGAAGTTAACATTACTCAAAACCGAAGCATGATGGGACAACTTCTTAGGCTTACTACAAGAGCTAAGGTCCAAAGAATACTGACCCCCATCAACCTAGGGAGCAAAGCTCCACCATCTCCTAATCCCCTTGACAAAATCCAACTGGTGAGACAAAAGGCTTTACTTAAAAAGTCTGGATCAGGAATCGAGAAAAGAAAACCTAAGCAGTTTGAGTCAACGCTTGCCATTGAATGTAGGAAAAACTTGACAACCAATGAGCCACCATACCAAGACTTTGAGCATCCCTTAGGGTACAATCTTGAAGGCTACCAGTCCCTAGGGTATAATCCCGAGAAATACAAGTATTATATAAATAAAATCAGCCATTCATCGTATGACTGCCTCCCACCCACACATAAGATCCAAAGTTTATTAGAAGAGGGAACTTTTGTCCATCATGACTTGTCTCACAATCAATTGTTAAGCTTATCACCTAACCATGAGAATGACATAAATACCTCATCCTCGTTTAGTGATTTTGACATGGAATAAAGCAATGAGATGATCTTGGGAGAATCCATCTTTCTTGAAGCAACAGAGTTCACCACCGCAATGAATATGCAATGGGAAAACTAGTGGCCTAATCAAGACACACCGGGCCCATCTTGCCCTCATAGGATCATGACCCCCAGAGAAATGTGGATACCTAATCTCCGCAAGTATAACAACACGACTTGTCCCATGGCCCACTTGCAGTATCTCCACCCAGAAATGAGTCGGCACTATAGCCTAATGTCATTTACAACTTAGGCCTTCCAAGAAAGTTTTACAGGATCTGCATTGCAATGGTTTGTCACAACCAATATTTACCTCATAAGGGATTGTAATGAGCTATCTTCCACATTCCTGCATCAATACCAAAACTAGGTTGGAACTAAACTGTCTTGTGAGAACTTGGTTCACTTTAGAAGAAGACCAATGGAGGATTTTTAAGCATATGCAAGGAGGTGGAAGATTTTTATGATGCAAACCTACCCTCAGCTGGCCGTAGAAGAAATGATAAAGTTGTTCATAGGAGCTTTACCTCGCATGCATTGTTGTTGGTTGTATGGGTTATACTTCTGTAGCTTCAATGAAGTTGACCTCTTGTGTGAATACTTCAATTCTACTAGAGGCGAGGAACTCGCGCTTAAATTTAGAACCAGCACTATCAAAGTGCTCCTTTTCATAGGAGTTCTCAGGGGTTTTGCCTGTTTTTATAATTTCATGTTTCTTATCATGTCTAGTGTGCTACTGTTGCATTTTCCATTCTAATAATCTCATGTATAGTTCTAATATTTTGTTTTGAAAGCATGAGGTGGTATCTCAAACCTGCCCAGTGATGCTATGTAGCCATGAAAAGAAAATACCATCCAAGGAGAATACCGAGAGCTAGGCTTCCTCATGCTTTCTTCCCCCCAAATACATGCTTTTGAAAACAAAAATATTTCATTACCAAAAGTTTTGTCAAAACAAGATGTTAAATTTGTCTTTCTAACTCACGCACTTCATGTCTTAGAATATTATCTCCTTTGACTTAGTGCGACAGGAGGCATTTGAAGTTAGCACATCATGTGAACTCACTAAACCTTAAGACACTCTTTCAAGAAAACAACGTCAAACAAAAAAGGATCATCCTATTTCAAAGAGGGTAAGTCTTATTCCTTAAACACAATTTTGAAAATGACATCCCATCTCTTCTATTTACAGGAAACGAAAGATAGGATATAATATGCACAGGTATATGGTTGAACTTAAAGTTACTCTTAGCCTTCCCATTTTGTGGTTGTCCATAGAGCTCTATGCACTCTGCCTTGTGCTTGCCCAATTCCTTCTCAAGCCGGAGCAATATCCTTTCCCCACAATGTGCCCAAACAACTAAATGTTGCGGTTTCATCAATGGAATTTCTAGCTTCGACAAGCCAAGAAGCATAGAAAAGGAATTTCCTCTCTTCCTTTAAATTGACTACTGTCAATAGGGAGAAAATCTAGATAGTTGAAACGATCTCTAGCCCCCTATTCCAGATGATGATGTTAGGATCTGGAAACCTCTCTTCTTGTTCTAGACACATGCTCTCCCAAGAAGTGATTATCATTAGAGAACTAGAGGTTTTAATTGTCCATCTCAGATTTCATGGAAGCTTGAGGTACATGACTTTGCCAAATATTGCTAATGTTCATATGGTCAAAGACAGAAGAAAAATTCCATAGAAGGAAGCCGTTGAAAATAAATCAACAGCCATCAATCATGCGTACATGGCCACGAATGAGAAACGCCAATCGAAAGAGATATCAAACTGAGTCAAGATGAAGAGGCTATTATCAACATTCAGAGATCCCTAGGAGTCAACGTATCCAAACTATGGGGAAGGGAAGCATTGGGACTCAAGAACCAAACCCAATGGTTAATTAATATTGGCCAAGCAGGTTCATGGGAATGACCCGTATTGAATTCACCTAATTTTGTGTAAAAGGACGTGTCATCCATGAGCCAATTAAGGAGAATAATTGACCTAATGAAGCAAGAGACGTAGCACTTCGTGTCCCACTCGCACTTCAAGTCCATCCAATCATTTGCAACCCAGTGAAGAATAATGTTGTATCGCTTTCAGTTATTTGACTCCTAAAAGAGTTTGTGATTAATACGTTCCCTCTTGCCTACTGCAGGATCACTTGACCACCAAAGATATAGACAACAAATCAGTAAGAGGCATGATAAGCTCTCCCAAACAAGATGGCGCCTCAAATATTGCCAAAGTAGATAGCATAAACCTTTCAGGTCTCAAGTCACATTTGACTTTGGCCCTACCAATTGATCTATTTTTGCATCCTCTCTTTTATAGGGGCAAAAAGCAAAAGCACTCATCAGATCGATGATTAGATTCCCAACCACGGCTAATCCTTCTTGTGTCACTTCCCTATTCATTAGGGACAATTCATCAACACTCATTTGTGAATAACTCCTTTAAAGTTCAAAATTTAATGTATTTGTAAATACAACCCTGTTAAATAGAATATTTTGAGTAAAGTCAATCATTTGTACAAAATCTCTCATATTTAAAATGTTGCACACTTTTTCCAAATGGATTTTGTATGATGATTTTGTCTATCTAAATCACTGATTCCACTAAGGATTATCAAAATAGACAGTTAAGTAAAGAATACAAGATTGATCGAACATGCTGGATAGGGCGCATCAGGATGATGAAAGGCAAGCCATATCCTACACACAACCCCCCCCCCATTTATACACTTGTGAGATGAGTGCAAAAGATTCCATGGCTGCAAGGTAAAGAGTTCTCTCGCGAACGGTACGATAACCAAAATAGTGAGAGGCTTTTCATTGCTCACCTCATTGAGCCCTATACATTGGTGAAATTTCTGCCCTACCCTCGTCAAGAACCACCCCACACTAGGGCAAGGTCGAAGGTGAAGCAGCATCGCAAGGTGAGAAGAGGGATAGAAATTTTCTTACTCACACTTGCATCGATCTTCGGGTGTCTTTATTGTATATGAACACTCATGATAATTTAAGTGCCCTAGAACGACAAAGAGCAATTCTTTTTCCATGCACTTCTATTCATTGTACAGCTCAATTAAGTCTGTAATTTCACCCTCACATGGAAGCAAAATAAAAGTTAGTGCTGTTCGAGTAGCATAATCAGGAGCGCCGACAAAAGATGAAGACTCAAGAGTCTAACAACAACGTTCGCTTGAACTTGCCTAGATCAATTCCTCAAGCAATAAGAACGAAAAAACTAGAGGCATAAAAGATCAGTGTACTTGGTAAAAGCAAAGTCAATACCCGTAAATAAAAAAATTGGAATAAAAACTAAGGGCATGAAAAAGTAGTGTACTTGGTAAAAGTAAGGCCGATGCCCCTAGACAAAAAATACAGCCATTTGTATTGCCAAGAGAAGTTGTTGTGGTGGTTCGATTAATAGAGCCTCCATTTGATAGTGAGAAGAAAGATTGGTGACAAATGCCAAGGTAGTCACCAATTCTCACCATTTAATACATAATTCAAGTCTACATTTCATCCCATTGTAAAAGGCTCTTTATACTAGGACACTTCAATTAACGTATAATTTCATATGTCCATAATCATCGCTCGAAGAAGTACAAACAAGATTATTCTATCTCTTTTCACATGATTCTTGACTTGCAAAGCCGGAGATGATCGTGTGGCATCTTTTTCACAAAGCCATGACCTTGATGGCCCCTTTGATAAGGCGTTGACCAAGCCTACATGACAGTCCCAACAAAGAGCTCTCGTATTGGTAAAGTTGTACTGCTTACAAGAATACTTGGACCCCTACTACATGATAATAGTGAGATAGTGTGGTCCTTATAAATCCTGCATCAATGGTTAGGATAGCTTTTTCCATGAGAGTGAGCGAAAATTCCTTTCAGACTGAAAGTTCCTTATCCGGCATGTTCAAGACATCTACATTCTAAAGGAAGGTTGTCTTTCAAAATATTTCCCAGTGGAATTCGAATGATGCAAAATTGACAAGATTGTCATGCATGAATCACATTTAAATTCATGAATTTACAACATATATGATCATGTGTGCATACTGTGCAAATAGCAAACATACTTTTAGAGAGCAGAGATGTGATCAGGTAAACATATCTTTACCATTATTTCAAAAATACTGTCTTCGAGTACCTACTACTGTCTAGGTACTCCCTCTTATCGACACTCCACTTGTTCGAGTTGTCCCCAAAGTATTGATATTTGTGACTATCTAGATATTCCCCTGTTTTTGAGTGCCTGCCGCTCGCTTAGGTGCTCCCTCTGTTGACACTTAACCCGTTCGAGTTGTCTTTAAAGTTTGGATGCTTGTGATTGTCCAAGTATCCTATTGTCTTTAAGTACCGGCCACCATTCAGATACTCCATTTTCTTGACACTCGACCTGTTCAAGTTGTCCCCATAATATGGATACTCGTGACTGCTCAAGTATCCCATTGTTTTCAAATACCTAACACCGTTTAGGTTTTCCAGCCTTTCCAAGTGCTTGCGGCCATCCAAGTATGTCTCATACCACATTCAAGTTTATGTTGCCAGGAAGTGGGAGACCTTTATGAATATCCCAGGTACGTCCTCAATATTCCCCTTTACTAGGAGGTGAGAGATCTTCACGAATATTCAAGGTATGTTATCAATATTCCTAAATTGTCAGGAGATGGGAAACCTTCACAAATATCCAGGTATGTCCTCGATGTTCCCATTTACCAGGAAGTGGGAAATCTTCACAAATATGTGAGGCACGTCCTTGATATTCCACATACCAGGAGGTGAGAAACCTTTATGAATATCTTAGCTATGTCCTCATATTCCATCTACCAGGAGACTTTCAAAGATGACCAAGTATTCTCTAGAGTTTGGTACCTATGATTATCTAGGTACCCCTTCAAATACCTACGAATGTTTAGGTATCCTCAAAGAATTTGTACTTGTAATCATCCAAGTACTCCTTTGATACCTACGAACAACTAGGTATCCTCCAAGAATTTGTACTTGTAATCATCTAGGTACCCCTAGATACCTACGAATGTCTAAGTATCATCCAAGAGTTCGTACTTGTGATCATCCAAGTACCCCTTTGATGCCTGTGAACGTCCAGGCACCCTTCAGATTTTGTACTTGTAATCATCCAAGTATCCCTTCAACGCTTGCAAACGTCCAAGCACCCTCTAGAATTCGCACTTGTAATCCTTCAAGTACCCCTTCGATGCCTGCGAACAATCGAGTATCCTCTAGGTTAGTACTTGTGAATATTCAGGTACTCTTTCAATGCCTGTGAATGTCCAGGTATCTTCCACAAACATATGCCCTAAGAAAGGTTGTTGCATTTCCGAGAAAAGTCGAATACCAACCGATGTCCTTGACAGAGATTAGGCACCCTATAAATCGATGCCCTAAGAAAGGTCGGATACCAATCGGTGTCATTGACAAAGGTTAGGCACCTCACAAACCGATGCCTTGAGAAAGGTCGGCGCATCTCTCGAAAAAGGTCAGGTACCATTCGGTGTCCTTGATGAAGATCAAGCACCAACAAATAGATGCCTTAAGAAAGGTCGGCGCATCCCCCCGAGAAAGGTTGGGTAAACAACGTATTGCTCTAACAAGCGATCGAAGAAAAGTTCGGGTCATGAAGAAGTAATTCCTCGTCAAGGCGACCGAAGAAAGGTTTAAGTCCTAGACAAATCACTTATTACTCTAATAGGCGACCGAATAATGGTTTGGGTCATGAAAAGGCAATTCCTCTTTAAGGCGACCGAAGAAAGGTTTGGGTCCTAACAAACCACTTATTGCTCTAACAAGCGACCGAAGAAAGGTTTGAGTCCTAAACAAACCACTTATTGCTCTAACAGGCGACTAAGAAAAGTTCAAGTCTTGAAAAGGCGATTCACCATCAAGGTGACCGAAGAAAGGTTTGGGTCTTAGTCAAACCACTTATTGCTCTAACAAGCGACCAAAGAAATGTTCGAGTCCTGGAAAAGTGATTCCCCATCAAGGCGATTGAAGAAAGGTTTGGGAAACAAACACTTATTGTTCTAACAAGCGACTGAAGAATGGTTCGGGTCTTGGAGAAGCAACCTCCTCATATCACCAGGTAAGATGACGCCTTGATACTTGCCAAACTTGGGGTTCACACCCTATCGCACTCACTTCCGGTAAGTAACTATAGGTATCTTTTTATCAGTCTTAGTATGTGTAATGTTATATTGCTCATTTTTTTGCATTGGACACTAGGTCCCGAATAAGATATAATATATTGTGTATGCATAAGAAAAAAGTTAGGTATCAATTTATCTTTGAATGCAACTCTACGAGCTCACATTCAAAGAGGGACAACTGTTGACACCTAAAATTTGATTAGGTTTTTAATTAGGTCTTAATTTCCTTTTTTATTTATTATTTTTCCTTTTTTTGGATAATAAACAAATAATAAAAACAACAAGAAAAATTAATAAAAACAAAAAGAAAACAAAAAGTAGCAGCCCATTGGGGTTGGGCCTTTTGCACCCAGCCCCCCCTTTTTTTACCCTTCCGCATGGGCCCTCAGGGCCCATCTCTCCCTAAACTTGGCCCGACCCCCCAGCTCCCTTTGTCATCTTCTTCCTACTTCCTCTACAACGCACGTGCCAGAAGCAAGATGCACTCAATGCCGGACGAATAGGAGGACAGCGACGCACGTGGAGCAGCTGGCGTTGGATGGGACGTGCCAAAGGACGGACATGTGGTTGAGGCGATGCCGATCCAGCCGCCCCAAGGCCGGTCAACGTGCAAGGATCGGTGGTCAACACTCCATCGACCGGCCACCCCTTTCGCCTATAAATAGCCCCCCTCGGACGACGGCAAAGAGGACCCAAGGATGCGAAGCAAGATCGACATAGGCGAGCTTCAAAAGCTTCCCTCGAGAGACTTCAGGGGAGGCCCGAACACTCATAAGCGGAGATCTGAGGTCTTGCGACCGAAAGGAAGGGCACGGGTCCGAGAGGGTTTGAGATCCAAGTAGGGGGTGGAGGAAGAAAGGGTCGAGACCTGGATGCAGATCTGGAAATCCACCATGTCAAGTCACCTCGAGCTAGGTTGCCGCTGTCCCCACGTTGCAGCACCAGATCTTTGTTGAAGCCAAGCCACCGCTATCGCTATGATCGAGTACTAGTTGCGGACCATGAGATCCCAACATCGGTTGTTGCTGCTATCTCGCCCACGAGCCGCTTCTGCTCTAAAGCTCGAAGAACCAACGCGAAATCAAAGCCATCATAGCGGATTTTCCCCGATTGTGTTGGTCCATGGTCGCTGCCACCGTATAAACGCCGTGGACAGGTAATGACGGGTCTCGCTCACGCCGTCACTGTCGTTCCACCCCTCGAAACCTTAGCCACCGTCCGTCCGTGTCATTGTTGCTGAGTTACCTCCGAGTGACGTCACTACCCCCCTTCTCAGCGCCACATTATCGAGCCCTAGGGTTCCCGAGAATCAAGTCGGTCAGGTCGGGCGTGCGACCTAATCACCCTAGGGTTTTCTCGCGCGGGTCGGGCTTGGTTTTGCTCTTCGGGCTAGGTTTCTGCAATTTTAGATCAATTGGGCCGGTCTCAAGCGGGCTAGTCTCTCGTGGGCCCCAAAGCAAGTGACCCTTTTGTCTTTTCGTGCGGGCTTTAATTGAAAAATTCTAGGCCGGGCCCATGCTTCAAGCCCATTCGGGCCAAATGTTGGCCATTTGGGCCAAGGGCTAGCAAACTGGGTCGGTCCCAACCCGGGAATCCGACCCGGTTCGTTTTCATAATATATTAATAATATAATATTTTAATAAAAAATTTAAAAATAATTTATTTTCTAGAAAATAAAAAAATAAAAAATAACTCATCTTTTCTCAAAAAAGCCAAATAAGACTTATATTTTCTAGAAAATCAAAAATCCAAAAAAAAAAAATCTTTTTATGTTAAAAAATGAGAAAAAGTCAAAAATGTTTTTTTTTTTGGTAAGAAAGTCAAAAATGTTTTTCCTCCTCAAATGAATGGAAAATTCCCTAAAAAATCCAAAAAGCCTTAGGGTTTAAACAAGATTAGGTATCGAAATGGCATTAGTGATTAACTAGTGTAATCAAGTCCCGATCCTAATTTCTCTAGTTGTGCAGGAGCGAGTATTTCTCCCGATATTTCATTTGGATTTCTAATCGACCAATTCCAAATTGATTAGTTGCGACTTTGTTTTAAACTTAACTTATAGGTTAAAAACTTGGACTATTAAGTCTTGAATTGGTGGACTTGGAAGAGTTCAGGTTAAGCCTAATAGACTTAGCCAAACCATTAGCCTCCACAGCCGCCGTCTTTGATCGGGCGCCGAAAAAAAGAGGTTGTGACAATTATTGAGTAATCTCGCAATTCTAAGGGCTTACATTATTAAGTGATCAAGGAAACATATCCGTATTGAATAATATGATCATTTACGTGGGTACAAGATACGATGTCTCTTTCAATAGCTACATATGCTCGTAGGAAGATCTGGTCTTCGAGCAAAATTTGGTCTGTACATGTGCTATATATATCCACAAACACACATTGAAAAACATTAGGATTCGATATCTTTTACATGGAGTTTCCGCTGGAGCCATGTGTCGATCAATCGAGAGCGAGAGCGAGAGAGTATGAATATACATATGAGGGATGGCTTTTCGTGCTCCTCGGGGCCTCTCTTTTACATGGAAGATGGAAGTGATTTAGCTTAATCTTTTCCGAATTGTTTAATTTCTTGTGTGATAGTGTGACAGAGGGGATATCTGTCAACAAGAAGTCCTGTTGAACAAAAAAAAATAAAAATAAAAAAAAACGAATCACGGAAATCGTGCTTTGAAGGAAAGAAAAAAAAAAGGCTGCATTTGCGAAGTAGACGTAAAATGACGCTTCTTCCCTGCACGTATGCAACTCTAGTCCTTAATTATTTCTCTCCAAAACGACTTCCTGTTCGTGCATCATCATGAGATTAGGGTGGTTACATCGAAATAATCGTTGCGTACGTTAAAAATACGCGGGCAACATGTGGAAGTGGAAATTGTGCAGCCATGTATGTAGCTTGGCCTGATGGTCATGTGCGCGCACATGAAACTTCATTTCCAAAGGAGATTGTATTTCCGTAAGTCAAGGTAGGAACGCATGGAAGCATGTGGTGTTATGTAGATTAAGAAGCGCAATTATTGGGAGCATCCTGTGAGATCTTTTCGAAGATTTGATATCTGACTTAGTATTTAGCTTGGTATTTGTTCGTAATCCGTATTTATTTCGTCATTGACTTTTGGCACTAGTCCCAATATTTTATCGCCTCTATGGATCCATGAAAAATGGATGATCCCCACAAGGTGAATTTCACTGGGAGAGAAGTATGGTTGGAAAAGCTTCATTTTGTGCGTAATCATATACAATGTGGATTCTATTCACGACTCCTGTGTCGAAATTATTCAAATGAATGATATTTATCTTTCGGAAGAGAAGACTTTTAAAATTTATCTACTGCCTGAGAGGATAGTAGTGTAGGGAATTTCAATTTTTGGTGTGAGTTTACAAGGATTTGAGAACTTACATATGACATGCTTTTGTTATTGTGCAACCACAATTTATACCTGTTACGTTTTTGGATTGAAGTTCATTTTTTCCTTCTACTTTTCACAATTAGCAAGCGCATCATGAATATGATGTGCAACCTCATTGATCCGTTGATGTGTCGTGTAGCATAGGATTTTCAAGACATAAACTTGTAAAAGAATTTGTCAGAAGTTAGCATTCATTTCACACTTCATGAAAAGCCTTTTTCCGCTCCGCCTAGCCTTGTTTACTATCTAGATCTTCATAGTGTCAAGGAGCAATTCACAAAGAGTGAAAATCCCAGATGTATTTATGCACGCAACACACGAATGTCATGTGATGATATAATAAAATATCATACCAAAATTTTTCCAAGTTGCGATAAACTATGCCTCTCATCGCTGAATTTCAAGAAAAAACATAAACAACGTACTGCATTTTATGCCAGACACGATATCTATGATCCAAAAGTAATTGCAAGATTGTTTTCAAGGTTGAGATGCAAGCCGAATCTCTCAACAATTAGTATACTCTTGCTTCAAAGATCAAATATACTTTATTAGAAGCTCCCAATGAAACCAAACAACACCATGACACAAGTCGAACCAAATCATCATGTACATCCTCCCTCCCTGCAACAATCCAGCGAAACTCAAAAACATTGTACAAATGAACTAAAGGGCACTTATAGAATACAAGAGTGTTGATGGTTCTGTTTCTTTTTCTCCTGGCCAAGGACTGAAGACAACTCCATAATGATAACGGCCGAGAAAACGAAGCCTTCAGAGTAAATAAGGATCCATCAAGTGTCGCTTATTCATGTTAGTTCTAAACCTAAGGATTCAATCAACAGTGCGCCATACGGATGTATCAAGAGAGACCCCAAAAGTGACGTCAATTCAGGAGGAAGTGTTGTGCTGCATGACTGGTTTAAGAGATAACCCTACTGTTTTGGAGGAGAGTCCATCGTCTGCACTGGTGGAGCCGTGATCTTCTCCAGTCGATAAGGTCATATCCTTAATGAAACATCCAGTTTTGGATAACCTTTCTTCAACGGATTAGAGACTGTCAATGAGAATAGACTTTGAGTCTTGAGTCTGGCTGTCCGGAGGTCTTCAGACTTTAAATAGCAGAGTCTGCAAACCTTCAGACTAGACTGATAGAAACGTTTTGTCAGCTTCAAAACACTTCAAGAAGATTTCTCCAACAATCTCCCCCTTTTTGATGGTGACAAAACTTTCCTGCAGATTTGGACAACTTTGACCTGCAAAACATTTCTCAAACACATATACATATCTTATAGAGATAAATGGCTAAATGAATAACACTAGAATCTGCAACCACAAAAAATATGTTAGTCTAGTATGCGATAAAGCCATCCATAAGATATCAATAGAAGCAGTCAAGTCCAAGTCTAGTTCAGTTTTCATCCAGACACAAAAACAAAGTCAAACAAAGTTTAACATCAAAACAATTCAACAAACCACACGATTAAAAGTCAAAGTTCAAATCTTGCATCTCTCTCCCTTTTTGTCAGCATTAAAAAGGTTGAGATGAAAATGGAATAAAGTCAAGATTGCTTGGAACGCGGACAAGCTGGAAATCTCCCATAGACTGAACGATGCCTTCCAGCCTTTTCAAGTCTTCTTTCAGTTGTGCAATCTCCTCACCCTTGGCATTGGCCTGAATCTGAACAGAGAGGGCTTGGATCTGATCATTCAAAGAACATGAAGAAACTTGACCCACATTTTGCAAGTTTTGAACCTCGCATCCCATAGCATAAATTTGACCGCGCATCTCCAAGAGAATATTCATGATTCTGCGAAAATCTGCTGCATTATCAGTCTGAGTACTTGCTTCGGCCCGATCTGATGGAGTAAATGCAGACGATGATAGATCAGCATAATCTCGCAGGTTTGGCGATGAAACTTCATGACATTCCTCTAGAAATTGAGAGGCATAAGTGTCCTCTAGGTCTGCAGGAGAGCGACTAACGCCCTCACTTGCATCAGGATATGAGGACTTCCCTCTTTTCTCTTGATCTCCCCCTGTTTCCATGCCTTCAGGTGGAGAAGAGTGTTCCTCAGGTTCTCTTTCTTCTCTTTTCTCTTCTTCTTCTTTCTCAGCTCTTTCATTTTCAGCTTCTCTTTCTTCTTCTCCCTTCTCCTTTGCTTCCTTCTCCTCTGTTGCTTTCGTCATTTGTTCCGATTCTTTCTCTGGAACAGGACGACTTAAATTCTTCAAAGCCATTGCAGAAATGGTGAGGTTTTCATCATCATCTTCATCTTCAACAATAAGAGCTCTTATTTTCGTTCTTGAAGCAACCAAGGGCTCCTTTCCTTTCCGTTTTGATGAAGAAGAGGGTTGATGAGCTTTGACTGGAGTCTTCTCCTTGAATTTCTCCAACGCCTTGTTCAATTCTTTCAGACGCATTTTGGTCACCATTTTCAGTCCTACCACCATATGATCGCACGATCGAACACAAAAGATTTGCGGAGGCTGAATATTCAGATGTCTAAATAACTTCGTCACAAGACTTGGGTAAGGAAGTTGACCTCTGTCCTTCATCATGGCTCTATACATGTGGAACATAACAGTGTGAGGAAGAGAAAACCTTTTCCAAGTGAGAATGGCATACATCAGCTTTGCCTCTGAACTTGAAACATCAATCTTGGAAGTTGATTTTGGTCGGAGGCAATTGATCACAATCTTGTGAAGCAAGATGTTGAACGCACTCATCCTTAAGTAGGAAATCTTTTCCTCTGTTCTCCTGTCCTTAACAAGTTCCAATATAGCACGAGCAATAGAAACTTTAATCGGTTGATATTTTCCTCTCTCAACTCCTAACACATCTGCCGGCATATCCATATCCACAACAAAGTCTTGATCTTTGACGCTGAAAGAGAATCTATTCGCATCCAAGAAGCTAAGATTTGAATAGAAATATGCGGTTAGTTCAGCATAGGCCTTTGTAGTGTTGGAGCAGAACTTTTCAAGTTGAAGATAACCAAACTTTTCCCTCAAGTTCACATTCACAGCATCCAGAAAATCAAAATCCACACTCCTAGGGTTTATCACCCCACGCTTCAGCAATTTTGAGTACAAATCCTTTTGTTCCTTCGATCTGAACAAGTCTCCCCTTTTTCCTCGATTTTCAACCGCAACACCCATTCTCGGTTGAAATTGGCTGTACAGTTTATCATCATCATTCCCATCTACAAGATTAACTCCCCAATCACAAGGATCACTTGGGATATTCGCAAGGTTTTCTTCAGCCACTCCTCTACGAGCAATTCCCAAACTTTCCATTTTTCGCAAAAAGATATATTTATTTCCATACCCTTTGTCTTTAAGAAAATCATCGACATACTTCAAAGGAGTATGAGTCCCTTTTAAAGCACGATACAGCTTATAAATAAAAGCGGGCTTTTGAACTCTTACAGGATCTGCATTCTTGATGATTTCTTCCTCTTGTTGATGATCAACGCCTTGAGAACTAGATGGAGGAGAGTGACGCTGCTGAGAATGTTGTGGGCTCTGCTGCTGATCTGAGACACTTCTTCTTCGGTGAGATCGAAGTGCGTAGGCCCCTCACTCATTCGTCGTGGTCCCCTGCTTGCGATTCTCGAAGTTAAAGATGACATCTTTCTCAGTTTTTGGAAGATTCATTGCTTGACTTTCCCAAGAAAGATGACAACTTTTTTGAAGATTAAACAAGGGAAGAAAACGAGAATGGAAGATCGATGCTTTCTAGGGTTTTTGAGAGTAAAGTGAAGGGAAATCAACAGTGCACGATCAGTTAAAAAGGGAGGTATACAAACCGTCACTAAGGAAAATAAAAAGATGCCTTTTCAAAATAACTGTCATTTTTCCGCGAAAATAGTCATTTCAAAAAATAACTTCCTTTTTTAAAGGAAACGATGTAACAATTGAGATAGCTAGTATAAGCACCTAGAGGGGGGTGAATAGGTGCACAAACAATTTATCGAGATACGGAAGCGATTCTAGGCAGCCGATAGAAAGGAGTTCACAAAATGATTTAAGATCAAAGTAAAGAGAGTAAGGAAGAGAAGATTGAACACAGGGTTTATAGTGGTTCGACTTAATCCAAGCCTACGTCCACTCTTCCGCACTGACAGCCCACCGGCTAGATTTCACTATGAACAAAAGAGAAGTTACAGCTCAGCTTTTCCTTGATTCCACAGTGTAGATGTTCTATCACACCTCCTCAAGGTTTCTCACAAATATAGACTCTCTTTTGTATACAAGTATTCGCTCAAAGGAATTGTCTAAACAACAGGGAGCTTCGGACTTTGGAATTCTTCTATCGCGCACACCTCAACAACTTAGAACGTCTTCCTTATATACTCCTTTATACCATCATACCCGTTGGCACTTACCAAAGGAATTCCTCCAATCTACCCATTGGATGGAACCAATTAGGAAGATCATTCGGGCTATTAAAGGAACGTGTCGATAGCCCATCAATCCTATTCGCCCATACAATCAGGATCTTGGTTTCCATAAGTAGAACCTTCCAAGAATATTTAGGCAATCATCGATTCCTTAATCTTCGAGTCAATCTCGATCAATCAAAGGATTCCGTTGTGTCTATTCCAGCCACGAGATCTTCTCCAATTAATAAGGTAAAGCCCTTAACAAAACATCCAGTTCTGGGTAACCTTTCTTCAACGGATTAGAGACTGTCAATGAGGATAGACTTTGAGTCTTGAGTCTGGCTATCCGGAGGCCTTCAGACTTTAAATAACAGAGTCTACAAACCTTCAGACTAGACTGATGGAAACGTTTTGTCAGCTTTAAAATACTTCAGGAGGATTTCTCCAACAATCTCCCCCTTTTTGATGGTGACAAAACTTTCCTGCAGATTTGGACAACTTTGACCTGCAAAACATTTCTCAAACACATATGCATATCTTATGGCTAAATGAATAACACTAGAATCTACAACCATAGAAAATAGGTTAGTCTAATAAGTGATAAAGCCATCCATAATAAAACCATCCATAAGATACCAATGATAGTTAATAAAAGCAGTCAAGTCCAAGTCTAGTTCAGTACTCATCCAGACACAAAAACAAAGTCAAACAGATCAAAACAATCCACAAAATCCAACAACTATTCCAACACACCAACCACACGATTAAAAGTTAAATTGTTCAAATCTTGCATCTCTCCCCCTTTTGTCAGCATTAAAAAGGTTGAGATGAAAATAGAATAAAGTCAAGATTGCTTGGGAACGCGGACAAGCTGGAAATCTCCCATAGATTGAACGATGCCTTCCAGCCTTTTCAAGTCTTCCTTCAGCTGTGCGATCTTCTCACCCTTGGCATTGGCCTGAGTCTGAACAGTGAAGGCTTGGATTTTATCATTCAATGAACATGAAGAAACTTGACCCGCAGTTTGCAAGTTTTGAATCTCGCATCCCAAGGCATAAATTTGACCTCGCATTTCCAAGAGAATATCCATGATTCTGCGAAAATCCGATGCATTATCAGTCTGAGTACTTGCTTCGGCTCGATCTGATGGAGTAAATGCAGACGATGGTAGATCAGCATAATCTCGCAGGTTTGGCGATGAAATTTCATGACCTTCTTCTGGAAATTGAGAGGCATAAACGTCCTTTGGGTCTACAGGTGAGCGACTGACTCCTTCACTTGCATCAGGATATGAGGACTTCCCTCTTTTCTCTTGATCTCCCCTTGTTTCCATGCCTAAGGTGGAGAAGAGTGTTCGTCAGGTTCTCCTTCGTCTCCTCTTTCTTCTTCTGTCTCAACTCTTTCCTTCTCAGCTTCTCTTTCTTCTTCTTCCTTCTCCTCTGCTTCTTTCGCCATTTGTTCCGATTCTTTCCCTGGAATAGGACGACTTAAGTTCTTCAAAGCCATTGCAGAGATGGTGAGATTTTCATCATCATCTTCATCTTCAACAATAAGAGCTCTTATTTTCGGTTTTGTAGCAACCAAGGGCTCCTTTCCTTTCCTCTTTGATGAAGAAGAGGGTTGATGAGCTTTGAGTGGAGTCTTCTCCTTGAATTTCTCCAACGCCTTGTTCAATTCCTTCAGACGCATCTTGGTCACCATTTTTAGTCCTACCATCATATGATCGCATGATCGAACACAAAAGATTTGTGGAGGCTGAATATTCAGATGTCTGAATAACTTCGTCACAAGACTTGGGTAAGGAAGTTGGCCTCTATCCTTCATCATGGCTCTATACATGTGGAACATAATAGTGTGAGGAAGAGAAAACCTTTTCCCAGTGAGAATGGCATACATCAGCTTTGCCTCTGAACTTGAAACATCAGTCTTGGAAGTTGATTTTGGTCGAAGGCAATTAATCACAATCTTGTGAAGCAAGATGTTGAATGCACTCATCCTTAAGTAGGAAATCTTTTCCTCTGTTCTCCTGTCCTTGACAAGTTCCAATGTAGCACCAGCCATAGAAACTTTAATCGGTTGATATCTTCCCCTCTCGACTCCCAACACATCTGCTAGCATATCCATATCGACAACATAGTCTTGATCTTTGACACTGAAGGAAAATCTATTCGCATCTAAAAAGCTAAGATTTGAATAGAAATATGCGGTTAGTTCAACATAAGCCTCTGTAGTATCGGAGCAGAACTTTTCAAGTTGAAGATAACCGAACTTTTCCCTCAAGTTCACATTTACAGCATCCAGAAAATCAAAATCCACACTCCTAGGGTTTATTACCCCACGCTTCAGCAATTTCGAGTACAAATCATTTTGTTCCTTCGATCTGAACAAATCTCCTCTTTTTCCTCGACTTTCAACCGCAATACCCATTCTTGATTGAAATTAATTGTACAATTTGTCATCATCATTCCTATCTACAGGATTCGGTCCCCAATCACGAGGATCACTCAGAATATTCGCAAGAGTTTCCTTAGCCAACCCTTTACGAGCAATTCCCAAACTTTCCATTCTTCGCAGAAAGATGTATTCATTTCCATACCCTTTATCTTTAATAAAATCATCGACATATTTCAGGGAGTACGCGTTGCTTTTAAGGCACGATACAGCTTATAAATAGAAGCGGGCTTTTAAACTCTTACAGGGTCTGCATCCTCGATGATTTCTTCCTCTTGTTGATGATCAACGCCTTGAGAGCTAGATGGAGGAGAGTGACGCTGCTGAGAATGTTGTGGGCTCGATTGCTGTTCTGGAGCCACATCTTCTTCGGTGAGATCGAAGTGCGTAGGACCCTCACTCATTCACCGTGGTCCCCTGCTTGCGATTCTCGAAGACTTTCTTGAAGACGACATCTTTATTAGTTTTTGGAAGATTCCTTGCTTGACTTTCCCAAGAAAGATGACAACTTTTTCGAAGATTAAATAAGGGAAGAAAACGGGAATGGAGGATCGATGCTTTCTAGGGTTTTTGAGAGTAAAGTGAAGAGCAATCAACAGTACACGATCGGAAAAAAAGAGAGATAAACGAACCGTCACAAAGGAAAGTAAAAATATGCCTTTTCAAAGTAAATGTCTTTTTCCGCGAAAATAGTCATTTCAAAAATAACTTCCTTTTTGAAAATGAAATGATGCAATAATTTTGTCGATTAGATATAGCAACAATTTAACACAGTCTGACGATCATACCTCTTCAAGATAAGATTCGAGAGAGAGAAAGAGAGACTAACTTACATCGACGATCGTACCAAGACTAACTTAAAGTCTTGTATGTCCGAGTCTGAAAGTCTTTAGACTTTGATTTCCTCATACCTCAAAATGTTGAGTCTGGAACGGATGGTTTCAAATTGATTTTTCTCCAAAGGCTTTGTGAATATATCCGCCAGTTGATTCTTTGAATCAACAAATTGAATCGAAACTTCTCCATTTTGAACATGATCTCTAATGAAGTGATGTCGAATCTCTATATGCTTTGCTCTTGAGTGAAGAATTGGATTTTTAGTGAGATTGATAGCGCTGGTGTTGTCGCAATTAACCTTTGTGTATGAGTCTTCAATTTCAAAGTCTCTTAGCTGCTGTTTTATCCACAAAATTTGCGAACAACAACTTCCGAGAGCTATATACTCTGCTTCTGCTGTAGAGAGAGCTACTGTACTTTGCTTTCTGGAAAACCAAGACACTGTCCTGCCTCCAAGTAGTTGAAAAGTACCCGAGGTGCTCTTTCTATCGACTCTGCATCCAGCAAGGTCTACGTCTGAATATCCAAGAAGAGTAAAGTCTCCCCTTTTTGGATACCAGAGACCAAAGCTTGATGTTGATGAAATATACTTGATAATACGCTTCGCAGCATTCAAATGAGATTCTTTTGGGTCTGATTGAAATCTGGCACAAATGCAAACACTAAACAAAATGTCAGGTCTAGAGGCAGTAAGATAAAGAAGTGATCCGATGATACTCCTGTACAGCTTTTGATCGACTTTCTTTCCTCCTTCATCTTTGTCTATCTTCAAGGAACTTGACATTGGTATGTCAGCCTTTTTGCAATTGTCCAGTCCAAACTTTTTGACAAGATCATTTGCATACTTTTCTTGATGAATGAGAGTTCCTTCCTCCAATTGTTTCACTTGGAGCCCGAGAAAGAAGGTTAACTCACCCATCATGCTCATTTCAAATTCATCCTGCATAGTCTTAGAGAATTTCTTGCACAGACTTTCATTAGAGGATCCAAAAATGATATCATCGATATATATTTGAACAAGTAGAAAACTTTTGCTTTCTCTTTTAATAAAAAGAGTAGTGTCTACTTTACCTTTAACAAATCCATTTCGAATTAAAAACTTACTTAATCTGTCGTACCAAGCTCGAGGTGCTTGCTTTAAGCCATACAAGGCCTTTTTGAGTATGAATACTGAGTCTGGTTTCTTTGGGTCTTCAAACCCTGGTGGTTGTTCCACATAGACTTCCTCACGGATGAAACCGTTTAGGAAAGCACTTTTGACGTCCATTTGAAATAACCTGAAATTTTTATGACAAGCAAATGCAAGTAATAAACGAATTGCTTCTAACCTTGCTACCGGTGCATAAGTCTCGTCATAGTCGATCCCTTCTTCTTGTGTGTATCCCTTGGCCACGAGTCTAGCCTTGTTTCTTATGACTTTTCCTTTCTCATCCATCTTGTTCCTGAAAACCCATTTAGCTCCAACAATTGATTTACCTTTTGGTTTAGGAGTCAGCTCCCAGACATCATTAACTCTGAATTGTCTGAGTTCTTCTTGCATAGCTTCAATCCAGCTTTCATCGGATAAAGCTTATTCTATGCTCCTGGGTTTTATTTCAGAAATAAGAGCCACAGCACTAGAATCTTCTCGCCTTTTGGATCTTATGCAGATTCCTTCATTGACGTCGCCAATAATAAGATCTTTGGGATGACTGGACTTATGTTTCCAGTTGCTGGTTAATTTATCAGATTGATGGTCACTTCCTTCATTAGAATCTTCAACAGTCACTTGTTGCTGGTCCTTCAAAGTCTGAGCTGCTTCTTGAGAATTAGACTTTATAGAGTTTGGAGCAGATTCAGTCTCTTCAAAATGAGTCTAAATAGATTCATTTTGTATAGAATCTTGAAATTTGACATTCATTGATTCTTCCACAATTTGAGTCTTCTTGTTATAGACTCTGTATGCCTTGCTTGTGGTTGAATATCCAAGGAAGATGCCTTCATCTGACTTTTCTTCAAACTTACCAACTCGATCATTTGCATTTTTCAATATGAAACATTTGCATCCACATACATGAAAATATGAAACAATGGGCTTCTTTTCTTTGAATAATTCATATGGGGGTTTTTTTCTAGAATAAGCCTTAGAAAAACTCTATTGATGATATAACATGATGTTGAAACTGCTTCAGCCCAAAACCGTAAAGAAATATTGCTTTCAATTAAGAGAGTTCTGGCCATTTCTTGAAGAGATCTATTCTTCCTTTCCACAACTCCATTTTGCTCTGGAGTATATGGAGAAGAGAACAAATGCTGTAAACCAGATTCGTCGCAAAATTTAGCAAAATCTTGATTTTCAAATTCACCTCCATGGTCTGTTTTTATATTTGAAATAACATACCCCTTTTCATTTTGAACCTTCTTAGCAATTTTTCAAAGTAAGAAAAAGTTTCAGACTTACTTGCCAAGAAATATACCCAAGTAAATCGTGAGTAGTCATCCACAATTACTAGGCAATATTTCTTACCTCCAATGCTCTGCGTTCTTGTTGGTCCGAAGAGATCCATATGCAAGAGCTGCAGTACACGGTTAGTGGAAACTTGATTTATTGGCTTAAAGGAATTTCTTACCTGTTTTCCCAATATACATGGTGTACATAGATCAGACTTTTGGTGTGATAAATTGGGTAGACCACGAACAAGCTTCTTTGTTGAGATTTTGGCTATCTGCTTCATGTTGATATGCCCAAGCTTTTTGTGCCATAAGTTCGCTTCGTCTTGGATTGAGATTAGACATTGTGATTCATCTGGTTTCACGTCTAAGAGGTAGATATTTCCATGTCTTCGACCCATGAAAGACTGAGTAGAGTTTTTACTAGTTCCTGAACAAATACCCTCTTGAAAGTTGATTTTGAAACCGGCATCACAAAGTTGACTGACACTAAGCAGATTGTAATAGAGCCCTTCAACTAAAGAAACATTGCTTATTGTGAGGTTCCCAATCATTACGCCCAAATCCCACTATTTTTCCTTTGTCTGTTTCCTCCAAATGAGACTTTTCCACCATTCACTTGAACAAGCTTTATGAAACAATTTGAATCTCCTGTCATGTGTCTCGAGCATCCACTATCCAGGTACCATTTCACCTTTTTCTTGATAGTAACCTGCATTTAAAAAGAAACTCAAGCTTTCTTTGGTACCCATATTTTCTTGGGTCCTTTTGAGTTAGTCTGATATACGATTTTTGCCCAACCTTTATTGACAGGTCTCCAAACCATAGGACATTCTTTCTCAAAATAATCTGCACTATTGCATTTTGAACATCTAAGAGTATTGCGACTTACTGGTTTTACAAAGTTTCTTTCAAAATGATTTTTGTAAGCATTTCTTATGGGTCTTTGCTTAATTCTTTCTTTTACTTTAGGAAAATCGATTAAAGGAATAGTTTCAGCAAAGAAATATTCCCAAACCAGATTTATTGAAATAAGGTCTTTGAACGAAAGTATTTTCTCTAGTTTTTCAGATCCTAGAGAAAATCTTTTGGAAATATTTGAAATATCATTTTTCAAAAATGCATTTTCTTTCAAAAGATTATCTTCACTTTCTTTGAGAGAAGAAACATCTCGATCTAAGCATTTCACTTTTTCTTTCAAAACATTCTCTTGTTGTTTTAAGGCAGAATTTTCCTTTTTGAGTTCAGAAATTCTTTTAAGAGAAGTCTTAAGACTAAAACATAATTCATCAATGTATTTTGAAACTTTAAGAGGAATTTTGAAGTTACTTACCTCGAATTCACTTTCTGAGTCTGAATCAGTCTCGGAGTTTGATTCTGAATCTGATTTTGCCATTAGACATATGTTTGCATAATCATCTTCACTATCTTCGCACTCTGTATCACTCCAGGTTTCAACTTTGAGAGCTTTTCGATATCTTTCAGTTTTTCCTTTCTTCTTCCTTAGAAGAGGACAGTTGGGTCTGATGTGTCCCTTTTTCTTACATTCAAAGCAGACTACATCTTTGTTTGATTCATCATCTTCAGTCGACTTGGTCTGTTGCTTTTGAAAACTTTGTTTCTTTGAATTGAATCTTCTTCCTTTTCTGTTTAGCTTTCTGAATCTTCTTATCATGAGAGCAAGTTCTTCATCATCCATGTCGTCTTCAGAATCTATTACATCAGAATCATCATTAGATTTTAATGCAATTGATTTCTTACCTTTGGGGTCTTCATCTTCATTGATTCGTTCCACTTCATAAGACTGAAGGGTCCCAACCAGCTCATCGACAGACAGTGGCATGATTCTTTGAGTCTCTCTGATTGAGATCTTAATGTGATTCCAATCCTTGGAGAGTCCACGCAGTAACTTGTTTACTTTCATGGGATCAGAAATTGATTGACCTTGATTTTCAAGACCATTCACGATTTCTATCAAACGACTAAACATGTCAGTTATAAATTCTCCTGGTTTCATTCTGAAGGCTTCATATTGACCGAGAAGAATGTTGATTCTTGTCTCTTTCACTCGATCGGTTCCTTCATAGGTAATGTGTAATCTATCCCAGACTTCTTTGGCTGTATCACAAGAAGATATTCTGTTATATTCAGTAGGTGATAAAGCACAATATAAAGAGTAAATTGCTTTTGCATCAAGAGCTCGTCTCTTGATTATCTCTTCCTGACTCATTTCGCTGGACTCAACAGTGTCCTTTCCTCTTTCTGAGACAGATGCAGCTTTAAAAATGATTCCTTTTTCTACAACGTCCCATTCTAGAGGATCCTTTGATCTTAAGAACGCCTTCATTTTGTTTTTCCATATGTTGTAATCCTTTCCATCAAAGTAAGGTGGTCTGGTGTTGCTTTGCCCTTCTACCAGCCTTGGAGCCAACATACTAGCCATGGATCTTTAACTCTGAAGTAAAACACTTCAAACAAAGTGAGTACACGGGCTCTGATACCAATTGAGATAGCTAGTATAAGCACCTAGAGGGGGGTGAATAGGTGCACAAACAATTTATCAAGATACGGAAGCGATTCTAGGCAGCCGATAGAAAGGAGTTCACAAAATGATTTACGATCAAAGTAAAGAGAGTTAGGAAGAGAAGATTAAACACAGGGTTTATAGTGGTTCGGCTTAATCCAAGCCTACGTCCACTCTTCCGCACTAACAGCCCACCGGCTGGATTTCACTATGAACAAAAGAGAAGTTACAGCTCAGCTTTTCCTTGATTCCACAGTGTAGATGTTCTATCACACCTCCTCAAGGTTTCTCACAAATATAGACTCTCTTTTGTATACAAGTATTCGCTCAAAGGAATTGTCTAAATAACAGGGAGCTTTAGACTTTGGAATTCTTCTATCGCGCACACCTCAACAACTTAGAACGTCTTCCTTATATACTCCTTTATGCCATCATACCTGTTGGCACTTACCAAAGGAATTCCTCCAATCTACCCGTTGGATGGAATCAATTAGGAAGATCATTCGGGCTATTAAAGGAACGTGTCGATAGCCCATCAATCCTGTTCGCCCATACAATCAGGATCTTGGTTTCCATAAGTAGAACCTTCCAAGAATATTTAGGCAATCATCGATTCCTTAATCTTCGAGTCAATCTCGATCAATCAAAGGATTCCGTTGTGTCTATTCCAGCCACGAGATCTTCTCCAGTTGATAAGGTCAAGCCCTTAACAAAACATCCAGTTCTGGGTAACCTTTCTTCAACGGATTAGAGAATGTCAATGAGGATAGACTTTGAGTCTTGAGTCTGGCTGTCCAGAGGCCTTCAGACTTTAAATAACAGAGTCTGCAAACCTTCATACTAGACTGATGGAAACGTTTTGTCAGCTTCAAAATACTTCAAGAGGATTTCTCCAACAACAATTACGTCAATTAAATATAGCAATAATTAAACACAGTCTGACGATCGTACCTCTTCAAGATAAGATTCGAGAGAGAGAGAGAATTACTTACAGTCAAGGTCTTGTATGTTTGAGTCTGAAAGTCTTTAGACTTTGATTTCCTCATACCTCAAAATGTTGAGTCTGGAACGGATGGTTTCAAATTGATTTTTCTCCAAAGGCTTTGTGAATATATCCGCCAGTTGATTCTTTGAATCAACAAATTGAATCGAAACTTCTCCATTTTGAACATGATCTCTAATGAAGTGATGTCGAATCTCTATATGCTTTGCTCTTGAGTGAAGAATTGGATTTTTAGTGAGATTGATAGCGCTGGTGTTGTCGCAATTAATCTCCGTGCATGAATCTTCAATTCCAAAGTCTCTTAGCTGTTGTTTTATCCAGAGAATTTGTGAACAGCAACTCCCAAGAGCTATATACTCTGCTTCTATTGTAGAGAGAGCTATTGTACTCTGCTTTCTTGAAAACCAAGATACTGTCCTGCCTCCAAGTAGTTGACAGGTACCCGAGGTGCTCTTTCTATTAACTCTGCAACTGACTAGATCTGCATCTGAGTATCCAAGAAGAGTAAAGTCTCCTCTTTTAGGATACCATAGACCGATGCTTGAAGTAGAAGCAATGTATTTAATAATACGCTTTGTAGCATTTAAATGAGATTCTTTAGGATCTGCTTGAAATCTGGCACAAATGCAAACACTAAACAAAATGTCAGGTCTAGAAGCAATAAGATAAAGAAGTGAGCCAATGATACTCCTGTATAGCTTCTGGTCGACTTTCTTTCCTTTTTCATATTTGTCTATCTTCAAGGAACTTGACATTGGTATTTCAACCTTCTTGCAATTGTTCGACCAAACTTTTTGACGAGATCATTAGCATATTTTTCTTGATGAATAAAAGTTCCTTCCTTCAGTTGTTTCACTTGAAACTCGAGAAAGAAGGTTAACTCACCCATCATGCTCATTTCAAATTCATCCTGCATAGTCTTAGAGAATTTCTTGCATAGACTTTCATTAGGAAATCCGAATATAATATCATCGACATATATTTGAATTAGCACAAAAATTTTGCTTTCTCTTTTAATAAATAAAGTAGTGTCTACTTTACCTTTCACAAAACCGTTTTGGATTAAAAACTTACTCAGCCTGTCGTACCAAGCTCGAGGTGCTTATTTTAAGCCATATAAGGCCTTTTTGAGTCTGAATACTGAGTCTGGTTTCCTTGGGTCTTCAAACCCAGGTGGTTGTTCCACATAGACTTCCTCATGGATGAATCCATTAAGGAAGGCACTTTTGACATCCATTTGGAATAACCTGAAATTTTTATGACAAGCAAATGCAAGTAATAAATGAATTGCTTCTAACCTTGCTACTGGTGCGTAAGTCTCGTCATAGTCTATCCCTTCTTCTTGCCTGTATCCCTTGGCCACGAGTCTTGCTTTGTTTCTTGCGACCTTTCCTTTCTCGTCCATCTTGTTTCTGAAAACCCATTTAGCTCCAATAACTAATTTACCTTTTGGTTTTGGAGTCAATTCCCAGACATCATTGATACTGAATTGCCTGAGCTCTTCTTGCATGGCTTTAATCCAGCTTTCATCAGATAAAGCTTCATCTATGCTTTTGGGTTCTATTTCAGAAATAAGAGCCACAGCACTAGACTCTTTGCGCCTTTTGGATCTAGTGTGAATTCCTTCATTAATGTCCAATGATAAGATCTTTGGGATGACTGGACTTATGCTTCCAGTTGCTGGTTGATTTGTCAGAATGATGATCACTTCCTTCACTTGAATCTTCAACAGTTACTTGTTGCTGGTCCTTCAAAGCCTGAGCTGTTTCTTTAGACTTTGTAGAGTCTGGAGCAGGTTCTGGATCTTCAAGATGAGTCTGAATAGATTCATTTTGTATCGAATCTTGGAATTTGACATTCATTGGTTTTCCACAGTTTGAGTCTTTTTGTTGTAGACTCTGTACGCTTTGCTTGTGATTGAATATCCAAGGAAGATGCCTTCATCTGACTTTTTTTCAAACTTACAAACTCGATCATTTGCATTTTTCAATATAAAACATTTGCATCCAAACACATGAAAATATGAAACAATAAGCTTCTTTTCTTTGAATAATTCATAGGGGGTTTTTTTTCTAAAATATGCCTTAAAAAAACTCTGTTAATAATATAACATGCTGTAAAAACTGCTTCAGCCCAAAAACGTGAGGAGATGTTACTTTCAATTAGAAGAGTTCTAGCTATTTTTTGAAGCGATCTATTCTTTCTTTCCACAACTCCATTTTGTTCTGGAGTATACGGAGAGGAGAACAAATGCTGAAAACCAAATTCATCACAAAACCTTGTAAAATCTTGATTTTCAAATTCACCTCCATGATCTACTCTTATACTTGAAATAACATATCTTTTTTCGTTTTGAACATTTTTAGCAAATTTTTCAAAGTAAGAGAATGTTTCAGACTTACTTGCCAGGAAATACACCCAAGTGAATCATGAGTAGTCATCCACGATTACTAGGCAATACTTCTTACCTCCAATGCTCTGTGTTCTTGTTGGTCCAAAGAGATCCATATGTAGAAGCTGCAGTACACGATTAGTGGAAACTTGATTTATTGGTTTAAAGGAATTTCTTACCTGTTTTCCCAATATGCATGATGTACATAGGTCAGACTTTTGATATGATAAATTGGGTAGACCACGAACAAGCTTTTTTGATGAAATTTTGGCTATCTTCTTCATATTGATGTGCCTAAGCGTTCTATGCCATAAACTTGCTTCGTCTTGGATTGAAATTAAACATTGCGATTCATCTGGTTTCACATCCAAGAGGTAGATATTTCCATATCTTCGTCCCATAAATGACTGAGTAGAGTCTTTATTGGTTCCTGAACATATACCCTCTTGAAAGTAGATTTTGAAATCGGTATCACATAGCTGACTGACACTGAGCAGATTGTAGTTGAGTCCTTCAACTAAAGAAACATTGCTTATTATGAGGTTTCCAATCTTCACAGTTCCAAATCCCACAATTTTTCCTTTGCTGTTTCCTCTAAATGAGACTTTTCCACCATTCACTTGAACAAGCTTTATGAAGCATTTTGAACCCCTGTCATGTGTCTCGAGCATCCACTATCCAGGTACCATTTCACCTTTTTCTTGATAGTAACCTGCATTTAAAAAGAGACTCAAGCTTTCTTTGGTACCCATATTTTCTTGGGTCCTTTTGAGTTAGTCTGATATGCGGTTTTTGCCCAAACTTTATTGACAAGTCTCCAAACCATAGGATATTCTTTTTCAAAATGATCTACACTATTGTATTTCGAACATCTAAGAGCATTGCGACCTACTGGTTTTACGAAGGTCCTTTCAAAATGATTTTTGTAAGCATTTCTTGTGGGTCTTTCTTTGATTCTTTCTTTCACTTTAGGAAAATCAATTAAAGGAATGGTTTCAGCAGTCATTCCTAAACCAGATTTATTGAAATAAGGTCTTTGAACAGAAAGTATTTTTTCTAGTTTCTCAGATCCTATCGAAAATCTTTTGGAAATATTTGAGATATCATTTTTCAAGAATGCATTTTCTTTTGAAAGATTATCTTTACTTTCTCTAAGAGAAGAAACATTCACATCTAAACATTTCACCTTTTCTTTCAAAATATTTTCTTGTTGTTAGTTTATAAATCCTTTTAAGAGAAGTCTTAAGACTAAAACACAACTCATCAATGTATTTAGAAACTTTAATAGAGATTTTGAAGTTACTTACCTCAAATTTAGTGTCTGAATCTGAGTCTATCTCGGAGTTTGAATCTGAATCCGATTGTGCCATCAGACATATGTTGGCATAATCATTATCACTTTCTTCACATTCTGTATCACTCCATGTTTCTACTTTAAAAGCCTTTCGATACCTTTCGGCTTTTCCTTTCTTCTTCCTGAGAAGAGGACAGTTGGGTCTGATGTGCCCCTTTTTCTTACATTCAAAGCAGACTACATCTTTATTTGATTCATCATCTTCAACAGACTTAGTCTGTTGCTTTTGAAAACTTTGTTTCCTTGGATTGAATCTTCTCCCTTTTCTGTTCAGCTTTCTAAATCTTCTTATCATGAGAGCAAGCTCCTCATCGTTCATATCGTCTTCAGAATTTGCAACATCAGAATTATAATTGGATTTTAAATGGATTTCTTACCTTTAGGGTCTTCGTCTTCATTGATTCGTTCCACTTCATAAAACAGAAGAGTTCCAACCAATTCATCAACATATAGTGGCATGATTCTTTGGGTCTCTCTGATTGAGGTCTTTATGTGATTCCAATCCTTGGAGAGTCCACGCAGTAGTTTGTTTACCTTCATGGGATCAGAAATTGGTTGACCTTGATTTTCAAGACCATTCACGATATTTGTAAAACGACTAAACATGTCAGTTATAGATTCTCCTGATTTCATTCTGAAGGCTTCATATTGACCGAGAAGAATGTTGATTCTAGTCTCTTTCACTCGATCGGTTCCTTCGTAAGTAATGTGTAATCTATCCCAGACTTCTTTGGTTGTATCATAAGAAGATATTCTGTTATATTCAGTAGGTGATAAAACACAATATAAAGAATAGATTGCTTTTGCATCAAGAGCTTATCTCTTGATTATCTCTTCTTGAGTCATTTCGCTAGACTCAATAGTGTATTTTCCTCTTTCTGAGACAGGTGCAGCTTTAAGAATGATTCCTTTTTCTACAACATCCCATTCCAGAGGATCTTTTGATCTTAGGAACACCTTCATCTTGTTTTTCCATATGTTGTAGTCCTTTTCATCAAAGTAAGGCAGTCGGTATTGTTTTGCCCTTCTACTAGCCTTGGAGCCAACATACTAGCCATGGATCTTTAACTCTGAAGTAAAACACTTCAAACAAAGTGAGTACACGAGCTCTGATACCAATTGATATAGCTAGTATAACCACCTAGAGGGGGTGAATAGGTGCACAAACAATTTATCGAGATACGGAAGCGATTCTAGGCAACCGATAGAAAGGAAGTTCTCTATTGATTAACAAAATGAAGTACGATCAAAGTAAAGAGAGTAAGAAAGAGAAAATTGAACACAAGGTTTATAGTGGTTCGGCTTATTTCAAGCCTACGTCCACTCTTCCGCACTAATAGCCCACCGGCTGGATTTCACTATGAACAAAACAGAAGTTACAGCACAGCTTTTCCTTGATTTCATAGTGTAGATGTTCTACCACACCTCCTCAAGGTTTCTCACAAATATAGACTCTCTTTTGTATACAAAGTTTCGCTCAAAGGAATTGTCTAAACAACAAGAAGCTTCAGACTTTGGAATTCTTCTATCGCGCACCCCTTGAACAACTTAGAACGTCTTCCTTATATACTCATTTATGCCATCATACCCGTTGGCATTTATCAAAGGAATTCCTCCAATCTACCCGTTGGACGGAATCAATTAAGAAGATTATTCGAGCTATTAAAGGAACGTGTCGATAGCCCATCAATCATGTTCGCCCATACAATCAGGATCTCAGTTTCCATAAGTAGAACCTTTCAAGAATATTTAGGCAATCGTCGGATCCTTAATCTTCGAGTCAATCTCGATCAATCAAAGAATTCCGTTATATCTTTTCCAGCCAAGAGATCTTCTCCAGTCGATAAGGTCATATCCTTAATAAAACATCCAGTTCTGAATAACCTTTCTTCAACGGATTAGAGACTGTCAATGAGGATAGACTTTGAGTCTTGAGTCTGGCTGTTCGGAGGCCTTCAGACTTTAAATAGCAGAGTCTGTAAACCTTCAGACTAGACTGATGGAAACGTTTTGTCAGCTTCAAAACACTTCAAGAAGATTTCTCCAACAGTTATTTGCTCACAGGATTCTTGCAACTGTTCTAGAAGTTTAAGGGTCAATCTAGACTGACGTTTACTGATTGTTTTTTGCCTAATCAAAATCTCGCGGTTTCAAAACACTGACGAGTTTTGCAAAATGTATATCTTGACACACCCAGATCCATATATGTAACTTCTTTGCATCTTTTGACATTTCAATAATAATTTAAATTTTAATCGGAAAGCAATAAAGTTATGAAAAAGGATTGAAGATTCCGACTCTCGTATGTTCTCATTTCAATCTACTATTTATTCCAATCATGAGGACTTGCGTAACTCTTGACTCAAACCCTACCTATTGGAGGAGGGCTGGAACTGCTAGACTGAAGGCGGGAAAGGGATTTTCACTCGTTTATTATCGTTGAGAAGACGGATGGAAGGGTGTGCTTTATTAACATCTGTTGCATAACTGGAAGATATGAAAAAAAAGGTCACAAAGTCCATGGAAACACGATGTCCTCTTCTACCAAGTACAGAATCGATGGAAACGTCGCAGCGGGCATAGGAGGCCTGCTGGCCCAGCTTCGCAGCCAGGGCCCGGCCCAGCTCGTCCTGGATGTCGGTAATCACGACCAGTGCACCGTGTTGGTGGAAGAGGCTTGCCGTGCTCGCATCGATCCTGCTCATGCCGCGGGTGGTGATTGCGACCTTGCCATCTAACCTGGAAGGGAAATCGGAGCCTCTCAATCTCTATCATATTACCCAAAAGCCCTAACTAGATAACGCTAAAATCTCCATTCCCGTTCCATGCACGAAACGATCGAGAGACTATATAGCAAAGGCCAGTAAAAAGGACGAACTGCATGCATGGTCACGTTCCAGCAATGCCATGTTAAATACCTCTTGCACGAATTTTCCGCCATAGCCAAAAAGCTTGATCTCTTCGGAAATATGTGCAGCGACAGGACGATTAGAAGCCCGGAGATGGAGATGTAGGTTGTAGATTTGATTGTGGGGAGATACATAATGGTGTTTGTTTGGCAAATCTCCAATATGCTGCGGCGCATGTATATACATAGAAAGAATGTCAAGTGATATTTGCCCGACTCAACTAAAGAAAAAGCAAAAGCGTTCAACCAAAAAAAAAAAAAAAAAGACTAAAAAAAAAAAGAGTAATAGTCGTGTGACCAAACTTAATTTATCATCACTAGTATAGGGGGGCCACACCCATGTGTACTTTTTTCTTTTGGACATTAAAAAAATAAATCTCTCCCTCACTCAGGCGTTGTATGATACAACGTCATGTGTAAAAACGACGCACAAAATACACTAGGATACAACATTTTTAGAATGGTGGGTCAAGCGTAAGGGGGCCAATAAGTTTTTATGTGAATCGTTTGCACAACATGGCATGTTTAAATAGGCTTATGTTTTGCATGACCCGTTTATGATGTGATCAAATAAATCGTGTGTTATGAGGTTGATCCGTCTAAACCTGTCAATCTGATCAGACATGAACTAGCGAGGTTAAGTTAATGTGTTAACCGTCATTTGTTATAATACAATATTAGAAGCATTTTAACATGTTTAATGCATATATGAGAGTTGTTTATCCTCAAAAGCTCATGAAAAATAACACCCATCAAGAAGAACTGATGGGTTTTCAATTCGTTGGGCTAATCAAGCCTGTCCGCCCATGTTGGGCCAAACTCGGCTCATAAGAGAATGACCCATAAGAGGAAGGGAGCAATTATTTTTTAAGTGATAATAACTGCAGTATATTAATGAAAAAGAAAGAATGTTAAAAGAAGTTTTGATATAATACGTTCATTTTTCTCATTTGAGACAACGGTATACTTTCTCTTGAAGAACGGAATTCCAGCACTTCAATCAATTCCTCTAAGACTGCAACGCGTATTTAATCAATGACAAATAAAGTATGTCCATTTTCTTGATATACCTTTTGATTGGTGTTATATGTTTTGTGGGTACGTTTTTACGTTTTGTTTTCGATATTCGATCGTTCAAATATTAGTTCATTTTTCAGGAATCCGTTTCCAACATTGGTATCAAAGCAATGTTGTTCATGTTTCCCGATCCGTTTCCAACGATTGCTTGTGCACATGCGGGACACGAGCTGATGACATCATCTAGTCAGGTTGGTTGGTTTAACCCTACCTGGTCATCCGTTGACTAAAGTTGACCTACGTTGATTGTTGACCATGATTGTTAACCGTTGACTCAAAAAAAAAAAAAAACAAAGAAAAGAGAATGTGTTTCTTTTTCAATTATGTCTTTATGAATTATAAGTAATCCTTTTTTGTTATGCATTTGTTGTAGGAACAATGGCTCCCCTACGTATGTGTACACCTATTCGTGCACAATCAAGAAAACAAAAGGCGAGACTTATAAGGATGATAGCTAAGTTGGCTAATTATCGATGTGAGAATGGTGATATAATTGAACATGTTCTTGAGGTCAATAAGCAGATACAAAATGTCATTTGGAAGGGTTATCCTATGCCAGTTTTCAAGATAGTGTGGTTCTTTATTAAACTCTTCCATCTAAATGGCAAGGAGTGTTGAATAGCCTAAGGGAGGTCTATGTGGTTTCTGAATATAAAAAACTTGTAGTGGCTTTTTTAAAGGAATATTATAGGATTGAAGCCGCACAAACTTCGACCTAAGGAATGAGTTCAACCCGGTGAAGATGAATGTGCGAGGGAGAAATCCTAAGAGATTTCCATATGCTTTTTCATTATTGCCAAATGTGCCTCTAGAATTTTCAGAAGAAATTACTAAGAAATTAAGTAAATCTTTCCATGTTCATAGGTTAACTTGGCGTTAACTGATTTTTTTTCTAGTGTTTACTTAATATGTTTTATGGATATCTTATGTAGATAATTCCTTCCATATTGATGTTGTTGTAGCTATTGATGTATTGGTTACATTATATAAAAATATTTTTTCTCTTTAATAGATATTAAATGCCAATTGCTTATGTTATTATTAATTGTTGTAGGTAGTTCATAGAAGTTTTTGTAACTTCAAAGAACTTATTTTGTATAGAAGATTATATTAATGACAATTTCAATTTAGGATTTTGGATGATGATTGGAAACAATAGTGATCTTTTGATTTCGAAATCTTATTTGAAATTATTCATTAATATGATGAGTTTATGCAAAATAGATGCATAAATGATAGGCATTTATAATTCGTGCATGTGTATCTGATATGTTCAGATCCAATGGCTTCAATAACTAAGATTATAGTCATTAAATTGAACAAATGTGAGAAGTTGAACAACGATAATTATGAAATATGGCATATGAAAATCCAATATGTGCCACAAGAGCAAGAGACACTCAAAGCTCTTAATTTTATTATGGAAGAATCTACAGATGAGAACACTACACAACACCAAAGAGATAAAGATGCATTTGCTGCATAGAAAAGAAAGAACTCCTTTGCTTGCATTACGTTGCTAAGCAGCATGGAGAATGATGTCATGCGAGAATTCAGACATTTTGAGAATGCTAAAGAAATGTAGGAAGCATTGGCAACGAGATTTGGAATTGGCAATGGGATTTGGTCATACATTAGTGACTAAGCCGAGACAGCTTATTATAAGGTTTGATTTTGATAAGAAGCCTCATGATCAAATCATGAAAGAACCCCTAAAAAAGATGTTGAACATGATTAATGAATTGAAGGAAGCTGTCCATGTTTTATTGACAAGCAGTAATTGTAAACAATGATTGATTCATTGCCTCAGAGTTTGGAGCATATGAATATGCACTTAACACACAATGGGAACATTAAAACTTTTGAGAATGCAATGTGCCATCTTGAGCTAGAAGAAGATTGTTTCCTAGCAGCTAAGCTGAAAATTGACATTTATTATGTTGGTTCTAGCTCACAAGGGGTTTCAAACTCCAAGCGCAAGCGCCTTGATTCGTTCAAAAGATGGAAAGGCAAGGGAGCAAGCATTTTGGTAAAGAAACCAAGAGAGAGGAAAGCGTCATCGAATAAAGAAGTTGTCAAGGGTGAAGTGTTATACTTATGGCAAGAAAGGTTACTATGCTCGCGACTATGGCGAGTTAAAGAAGGTAAACACTAATTGTATTATTGAGAACTTTGTTTATGTATCAAGTTTTGTATTCTTAATTGAATCTAATCCTTTATGGACTATAAATTCGGGAGTAATAGATCATGTTGTAAAGGATAGAGAATCCTTCATGGAATTCCAACGAGTACCAATTAAAATGAAATGGATTTATGTAAGAAACAACTATAGAGCTGAAGTAAAAGGGATTGACACATGCCAATTAAATATGTACATTGGATGCACTTTGTTCCTATTATATGCTTCGGAAATTCATCGGAATTTAGTGTCTGTGTTAATATTGATTAAACTTGATTTCAATTTAAACCTCCATAATAATGGTGTGGATTTATATTTGGATAAAAACTATTATAATTGTGGTTATTTTTTAGATGGTTTTATTGTATTAGATGTTGATTATGGTAATATTAATGTTTGTTATTTTCTTTTCACGTCTTCTAATTCATATGATAATAATGTGATTGTGTAGTATGATAAACTCGGTCATATTGATCAATAATGTATGAATAAACTAGTCAAAGATGGCTTATTACTCAACATTGAAAAAATCGATTTGCCTACATGTGAGCATTACCTAGTAGGGAAAACAACAATGAAACCATTTGGAAAATGTAAAAAAGCTAAACTTCCCTTACACTTAATCCATTCTAATATCGGTGGTCCAATAAATGTGAGAGGAAAGCATTGAGCTGTTTATTTCATCACGTTTATGAATGATTATATTTTATTCGAACATGTCTATTTAATTTATCTTAAATCTGAAGCATTGTGTTGTTTCAAAAAGTTTATGAGTTTCATAGAAAATCAATTAGATAATAAAATAAAAGTATTAATGTCCGATCGATGTTGAAAATATTTATCAGATGAGTTCAGAAATTTATGTGATGAAAAAAGAATAGAAATGCAGTTATTTATTCTCTATACTTCTCAACAAAATGATGTTACGGAAAGAAGAAACAAACCAATTTAAAATGGTTAGATTCATGATGGCGTATACTAATTTATTTATTACCTTTTGGGGTGATCTTTTATTAACTATTATCTATATACTTAACCGTGTATCTTTCAAATGAATTACTTCCACTCCATATGAGTTATGGATAGGTAGAAAACCCGACTTAAGTTTTCTTAAATTGTGGGGTTATGCTGTCTATACTCATGAGCCCTCTCACAAGTATAGGAAATTTGATCATAAATGTAAGAAGAGTATTTTCATAAGATACTCAAAACACTCGAAAGGGTATATATTTATAGGTGAGCAGGAAAGTGAGGGTATAACTAAATTTGAATCACGAGATATCACATTCTTACAGAATGAATTTCCTAAGAATAACAAAATAGATGAGGACTACTCTCTATTTGAAACATTAGATCAAGATAATGAATATAGTAGAGTTCGTTCAAGTGGAAATAATATGAAAAGTGAGGATTAAATTTGACTCAATCTCAATTACAATCACATAATGATACGATATCGTTATTATATAATTTGAGTGGGAGCTTAATGGAAAATAATATGCAAAGTATACAGTCTCCCATATGATGAACAAGTCGCAAAAGTATTCCTCGTCAACGTTTTGACATTAAATGAGAAACTTTTATGGTTACTCCACAATATGAAAATGAGTCAAGGAATGTAAATGATGCTTTGAATTAATCTAATAAGAAAAAAAAAATAGATGCATGCAATGGAAGAGAAAATAGAGTTAATGAAGTCAAATTATGTCTAGAAACCGGTTGATTTTCCAAAAGGATGCAAAAACATTGAAAATAAGCGAGTTCTAAGAAAAAAAAATGTAAAACTAATAGCTCAATAGAAAAATATAAGGCTTGTCTTATGGCGAAGGGGTATAACAAATAGGAAAAAATTGATTATAAGGAAATATTTTCTCTTGTAGTAAGATTTACCTCAATTCGCTTTTTTCTGACAATAATAGCTAATATAGATCTTGAGTAATATTAAATAGATGTAACTACTGTTTTTCTCAATGGAAAAATAGAAGAAAAAAATTATAGGAAACTACTAGTTAGTTTCATTTCAAAAAGCCAAGAACAAAAGATATGTCGATTTTTTAGACATATATATGACCTTAAGTAGTCATCGAGACGATGGAATATACGTTTTCATAATGTTATAATGGCAAATGATTTGACAATGATTGATGAAGATCATTGTGTATGTACCGAAAGATCCAAAAATCAATTTATGATCATATCATTTGATGATATACTGATTGTCGAAAACAATATGGAGTTTTTTAATACTGTTAAGAGTTGGTTATCTTTCAACTTTGAAATAAAAGATATAAGTGAGGTTGCATATATTCTTGGAATTAAGATTTCAAGGGATCGTTCGAAAAGATCATTGTCTCTTTTGCAAGAGACTTATATAAACAATATTCTTAAACGATTTTGTACCAAACCCATAGATTTTCCTATTACAAAAAGTGAAAAATTAAGCCATATTATGTGTTCAAAGACTCCACAAAAGAATAGACAAATGCAATATGTTCCTTATGCTAGTGCTATTGGGAGGTTAATGTATGCTATGATGTGTACAAGACTTAACATATGTTTGTAGTTGGAATGGTAAGTAGATACCAATCTAATCCAGGTCAAACACATTGGAAAGCCGTCAAAAGAATACTAAGGTATTTGAAGAGAACTGTTGATTATACACTGAGTTATCAAGGAAAAGATATGCGACTTGAAGGCTACTCAAATGCTAATTAAGGAGGAGATTTAGATTAAAGGAAATCTACTTCTAGATTTGTTTTCATACTGAATAATGATACCATATCTAGGAGCAGTAGGAAATAAACGTATATAACCTTATCCATGATGGAAGTTGAGTTCATAGCATTATCAGCAACAATACAAGAAGATCTTTAAAGAGATTTTTGAATCATTTTAAGTGTTGTTAAGAATGTTGCAAACTCATTATTAATTAACTATGATAGTCAAGTAGTAATAATGTATACCAATAATCCAAAATATCATGGTAAGACTAAACATATATATACAAAGTATAATTTTGTCAAAGATATTATTGCACGAAAAAATATGAATTTACAATACATATCTATGCATAGAATGGTAGCAGATTCTATGACGAAGCCAACACCTAAAAATGTGTTTTGTGGCTATGTAAAATCATTAGAACTATGTAAAGGCTGATTTACTGAGTATTGTAATTTTCTTAAGTGTTCACATTTAATGAAGTTATCTTTCATTATTAATGCTTATGATTTTATGTTTAACGTTTATGCATCTTAATACTTAGTACATCATATAAAATTAAGTAAGTATGTCGGACAAATAAGATATTAGCCCATTCACGTGAATAATCGCATCTATTTACTATGTGATAAATATAGATGAGATGATTTTTAAGCCTATTAGCTAGGTGATCATTTAGAACTCAAGCTTAAAATATAAATGTCACTTTAACTGAGTGTTAAAATGATGACATAATATTTACTATATCCGAAAGTAAAATAACTCACATATTTTACTTTATTTGCCTTTGATGCTAGATGTGAGTTTTGATGAATTTTTTTTTTAGGAGTAGATACATTAACTCAAATTAGACATTAGGTATATCTAAACTATCATCTGTACTGTATTGAAATTGTAGACATACGCTCCATGAGAAAGAAGTTAATACCGTAATACGTATTTCATACCATGTATGTATAAGACAACCATTAAGAGTAACAAAAATTTTGATTTCAATTTTTATGCCGTGTGATATTTTTTCAAAAAAGAGTTTCTCAATTTAGTGTTCTCATAACTCTTACTTTTTTTCAAGATTTTTATTCAATATTTGCTATCTTAGAATGTTGCAAATTATCATGAATTAATTCAATATAATGGGACATTTCTAGAAAATTAAGTTGAACTAGAATTGAGAGTTTCAAGGAAAGAGGAAGATAGAGTTTGAGAATCATATTCTAGTTTTGTATTCACTAGTCGACTAATTATGATTGTTTTTGAGATAATCATACTTGTGAATACAATATGTCATTATTATAAAGAGATCAAAAAAGATATAAATGTGATCGATTGATTTATGGTACTATATACTATATCTATTCAAAAATATGATGCTTATTTTGAGTTGCTATATATTTATTACAGATGTATGGCAATTAGCTCTCAAAATATGTTGGTCGCACGGATTATTGACTGGTATGAGTGTTGCAAAGAAATAAAGAAAGAGTTCTATTTGGCCTACCACGTGCGAGTGAGAGATAATGAGGTTTTTATTTGTTAGGCTGAATCAAGCTCGTTCGCCCATGTTGGGCCAAACCTAGCTCATAAGAGGAATGAGACAGTTATTTTTCAAGTGAAAATAATTGGAGTACATAAATGAAAAAGAAAAAACGTTAAAAGAAGTTTTGATATAATACATTCATTTTTCTCCTTTTGAGACAACAGTGTACTTCATCTTGAAGAACAAAACTTTAGGGCTTCAATCAATTCCTCTGAGACTGCAACACATATATAATCTATGACAAACAAGGTATGCCCGTCTTCGTGATATGCTTATCGATCGGTGTTATATGTTTCCTAGGTATGTTTCCACATTTTATTTTCGATATTCGATTGTTCGAGTATCAATTCTTTTTTCAGGAATCCATTTGCAACAAGAACAAATGATAAAATGAAACTTTATTAGGGATACAAAAGTCATCAAAAAAAAAAAAAAGAATTGACTCGATAGTAAACTTTAGATCAATATAAAGCGAGATTACTCATCTTGTCTGGAAAATGTTGCTATGAGTTATCGTTTATAAACGAGTTTTACGTGTGTATCGTGTAAACGGGTTAACAAACATTTGTAAATAAGTTAACGCATCGTGCCGGGCTAACATCCAACATAGTAGCATGTTTGTTCAATAACCATATTAACTATGTCATACCATGTGACCCGCTTTATTAAATGTGTCATGCTTGTTAGAATATTTAACTAATAAATTATGCATTCATGTAACAGCTTAAAATTTTAGAACAATCAACCGTATCTCACATGGTACCAAAGTTTGAGGTCTTGAGTTCAAATCTTTCTAGGCTTCAGTTGCCTCCTTAATTAATTTTTCATGCTTAGTACTAGGCAAAAGACCAAACTAAGTGTGAAGGAGAGTATTATTATATTTAAATAATAAAGCATGCTTTCATCTAACAATTTAAGATTTTACAATAGTTGGCAATGGTCTTATAAAATCTCGTAGTGTTCGTAACGAGATAGTTGAACAAGTTTATTAAAAACACATTCGTGTCATTACCCTCGTATGACATGATCACATGACATGGCACAAATCTTCAGCCCCTCACCCAGTGTTAGCTCATTCATCTCTCTCTCTCTCCTCCCTCTTCTCCTAATGGAAGATAGGGAAAATCAGGAAAAAGGAAATTGTTTTAAAGTAAATTCCCATTTTTAAGGGGACCAATGTTGCCCATTCAAAAAGTCAAATTTTGAAGATCCAATCTTCCATAAATGGCATCCATGTCAATCCCTCAATCGGGGTGGTTAGATATGTATCTTAGTCAAATCAACATTTATTTTTGGTAGGTTTAAGCAATTCAAAATTTGGGGGTGAGCTATTGCATTGCAAACGAGTCAAATCAAGTGAAAAGATCTTACCATTAGATTGCCTTAAATGAAATGACATTGACGTCAACTCATGAACAATGACCCGCCGCCACAGTAGACAGAGCTGAATATTTAAATGGCATCATGGTTTGACTATTCCCTAAATCACCAAATGCTCGATTAGATTTGCTTTGCAAAAAGCGGTTTTAACTTGTGGTCTTTGTTGATTCCATTTCGCTTGCTTCCTATAGTCTTTTTCACTTACACGTTTTGCCTACCGATATTATTTAGAGACACGAGTGTGAGATTGAGCTATTTATATGTTTATCAAATACCCTATAAATCCCTCTAATTGATTAAGCCTATTGACATGTGAGTGATTATGAATAAAAGCAGTTTGCATGCATTAGCAAGATTTCCATTTTTAAGGGGACCAATGTCGCCCATTTAAAAAGTCAAATTTTGAAGATCCAATCTTCCATAAATGGAATCCACATCAATCCCTCAATCGAGGTGGTTAGATATGTATCTTAGTCAAATTAGCATTTATTTTTGGTAGGTTTAAGCGATTCTATATTGGGCTACTACATTGCAAACGAGTCAAATCAGGTGAAAGGATCTGACATTTAGATTGCCTTAAATGAAATGACATTGATGTCAATTCATGAACAATAATAACCTGCCGCCACAACAAATAGAGCTGAATCATGGTTTGACTATTCCCTAAATCACCAAATGCTCAATTAGATTTGCTTTGCAAAAAGTGGTTTTAACTTGTGGTCTTCGTTGATTCCATTTCGCTTGCTTCCTATAACCTTTTCACTTACCCGTTTTGCCTGCCGATACTATTTAGAGGACGAGCATGGAGATTGAGCCATTTATAGGTTTATCAAATACCCTATAAATCCCTTTAATTGATTAAGCCTTTTGACATGTGAGTGATTATGACTAAAAGCAGTTTGCATGCATTAGCAAGATTTCTATTTTTAAGGGGACCAATGTCGCCCATTCAAAAAGTCAAATTTTGAAGATCCCTTCTTCCATAAATGGCATCCACGTCAATCCCTCAATTTGGGTGGTTAGATAAGTATCTTAGTCAAATCAACAGTTATTTTTGGAAGCTTTCAGCGATTCTATATTTGGGGATGGGCTACTGCACTGCAAACGAGTCAAATCATGTGAAAAGATCTGACCTTTAGATTGCCATAAATGAAATGACGTTGGCGTCAATTCATGAATAATGACCCCGCGCCACAATAGACAGAGCTGAATATTTAATTGGCATCGTGGTTTGACTATTCCCTAAATCACCAAGTGCTCGATTAGATTTGCTTTGCAAAAAGCGGTTTTAACCTATGGTCTTTGTTAATTCCATTTCACTTGCTTCCTATAGTCTTTTCACTTACACATTTTGCCTGCCGATACTATTTAGAGACATGAGCATGGAGATTGAGCTATTTATAGGTCCATTAAATGCCCTATAAATCCCTCTAACTGATTAAGCCTTTTGACATGTGAGTGATTATGAATAAAAGCAATTTGCACCATCCGTCGCGGTGGCTCCACTAGATAAGGCTCCGTTGATCCTTGCCCTCAAGGTGAGAGATTCGAAACCCAGCGGAGGCGCTTGGTGCCTTAAACGCTTGCATGGGGTGGTGGTTCTCTCGTGCGGCCCTAGGGTTTGCCCGCCGGCTGCCGGTTATACGAGTTTTCCTGGATCATCAAAAAATAAAATAAAAGCATTTTGCATACATCAGCAAGATTTGAATTGAGGACCTTCAAATTTGACTTGGAAATCTTCCGATGAACTTGCAAAGCGACTATATGAATTTTTCACATATCAATTCTATCTGTTGACATAAAAAGATGATGCATGTTCATGTTGTTGGAATAAAAAAATATTTTGTATTTTGTCAACTCTTTTCTTCATAGGCCATTTTTCACCACATATAATGAACTTTTTATTTAATTTTTATTCCAAGTTCTTATGAATTCATTCCAAATCCTTTTTTCTTACTATTATTGCCTAATTTTCTATGTACCGAATGGGCCTATAATTAATGTGATTTATTCAACAATCATATCTATCTTAAGGATACGGTTTCTTTTGTAGAACCTAATCTATATCGAGCTCGACTTCACAATACGTGGCACTAAGCAAAGCCATGCTATATTTCTACAGAAGTATGCTCTAGAAATTAATAGTAGCCTTATTATATCTAATAATATAAATTTCCACTTCAAAGTGGTTGAAAACATATGAGGCGAAATTTGAGGAAGGGAAGCTAATGGTAGCTAGGGTTTCAAGAATGCATACATAACAGAAAGATGACAGACAAACACAAATCCAAGGGCGCACGATGGCAAGATCCCTCCTTATTCAGCCCACAACCAACCGCCACAATCTCTTTCTCCGGCGACCGCCGTGCGCAACTCACACGTTCAAACCAACCTTCCCAATCGAACGGTTCGCAGCGAGAGCCATCATCATAGAGGGGTTGACCACGCTGTAGCCGCCATCCACCACCATGTTGAGCCCGCTCACGTAGTCGGCCTCATCGCTGGCCAGGTACAGCGCCGCCCTTGCCACGCTCTCCGGTGCTGGCACCCGCCCCTTCAGGTTGCCGATCACTTTCATCCCGTCGTCCAGCCTCGCCAGCTCGTCCTCGCTCAGCTTCCCCAGCCCTGACATCCCGGTCCTTGATACCACGTGCAGCGACACGCAGTTCACCCTTATCCCGTGCTCCCCGAGCTCCGTCGCCAGCCCCCGGGCCAGCCCCACCACCGCTTGCTTTGACGCGGCGTACGTGTCCGTTGCCACCCCCGCAATTGCCGAGTAGTTGCTCCCTGTGAACAGGATGCAGCCCCAGCGCTGCGGCACCATGACCCGTGCTGCTTGCTTCGCCCATGGAAGGCCCCGTAGAGGTTGATGCGGAGGACGTGGTCGAGGTCGGCGAGGGACGTGTCGAGGATGCCCCGCATTGTTGTACATGAAGTCGAGCCGGCCGTGCTCGGCCACAGTGGCGTCCACGAGGTTGCACATGTCGGCCTCGATGGAGACGTCGCAGCGGGCATAGGATGCCTGCTGGCCCAGCTTTGCAGCCAGGGCCCGGCCCAGCTCGTCCTAGATGTCGGCAATCACGACCAATGCGCCGTGTTGGTGGAAGAGGCTTGCCGTGCTCACGCCGCCGGTGATGATTGCGACCTTGCCATCTAACCTGGAAGGGAAATCAGAGCTTCTCTATCTCTATCATATTACCCAAAAGCCCCAACTAGATAACGCTAAAATCTCCATTCCCATTCCACTCGCGAAACGATCGAGAGCTATATATAGCAAAGGCCAGTAAAGAGGACGAACTGCATGCATGGTCACGTTCCAGCAATGCCATGTTAAATACCTCTTGCACTAATTTTCTGCCATAGCCAAAACGCTCGATCTCTTCGGAAAAATGTGCAGCGACACGACAATTAGAAGCCTGAAGATGGAGATGTAGGTTGTAGATTTGATTATGGTGTTTGTTTGGCAAATCTCCAATATGCGGCAGCGCATGTACATACATAGGGAGAATACCAAGTGATATTTGCCAACTCAACTAAAGAAAAAGCAAAAGCGTTCGAGAAAAAAAAAGAAGACAAAGACCACAAAAAAACTGAAGAGAAAAAGAAGAAGAAGTAATATTCGCGTGACCAAAATTAATTTATCATCACTAGTATAGGAGGGGGACACGCCCGTGTGTATTTTTTTTTTTTTCAGACTGGAATAAATTAAATCTCTCCCTCAACACGGGCATTGTACGATACGACGTCATGTGTATAAACGACGCACGAAATACACTAGGATACGACATTTTTAGAGTGGTGGGTTGATCGTAAGGCAGGCAATAATTTTTTATATGACTCGATTGCATAACATGACATGTTTAAATAGGCTTATGTTTGGCATGCCTGTTTATGATGTGATTAAATAAGTTGTGTCTTATGAAGTTGATCTGTCTAAACCTGTCAATCGGACCAAACACAAATTAGTGAGTTGAAATTAATGATACAATTAGAAGCGTTTTAACATGTTTAAAGCATATTTGAGACTTGTTTGTCTTCAAAAGCTTATGAAAAATAACTCCCAAGAAGAATAAATGATAAAATGAAACTTTATTAGGGATATAAAAGTCATCAAACATAACGAAAAATTGACTCAATAGTAAACTTTAGATCAATGTGAAGCAAGATTACTCATCTTGTCGGGAAAAGTGTTGCCGTGAGTTATCATTTATAAACAAGTTTTACGTGTGTACCGTATAAATGGGACATTTGTAAATGAGTTAATGCATCATGCCGTACTAACACCCAACACAACATGTTCGTTCATAACCATGTTAACCGTGTCGTATCGAGTCACTCGCTTTATTAATCGTGTCATTTTTGAGATAAGATGAGAGCCCCTCACCCGTTGCTAGCTCATTCATCTCTCCCTCCCTTCCTCCCTTTGCTCCTAATAGAAGGCGGGGAAAACCAGTAAAAGGGAAATCATTTCCAAGTAAATTTCCATATTTAAGGGGACTAATGTCGCCCATTCGAAAAGTCAAATTTTGAAGATTCAATCTTCCATAAATGGCGTCGACGGCAATCCCTCAATCCGGGTGGTGAGATACATGCTTTAGTAAAATCAGCATTTATTTTCGTTAGGCTTAGCGATTTTATAATTGGGGATGGGCTACTACATTGCGAACGAGTCAAATCATGTAAAAAATCTGACTTTTAGATTGCCTTGAATGGAATGTCGTTGACGTTTATTCATGAACAATGACCCCCCACAGCAGACAGAACTAAATATATGGATGGCATCATGGTTTGAATATTCCCTAAAATCACCAAAGTGGTCGATTAGATTTGCTTTGCAAAAATCGGTTTTAACTTGTGATTTTTATTGATGTCATTTCGCCTGCTTCCTATAGTCTTTTTACTTACACGTTTTACCTATCGATTCTATTTAGATACACGAGCGTGGAGATTGGGCTATTTATAGGCCCATCAAATACCCTACAAATCCCCTAAACCGGTTAAGCCTTTTGACATGCAGATGACTCTGAATAAAAGCAATTTGCACTCAGTTAGCAAGATTGCAAATCTTCCAATAAACTTGCAAAACGACTATATACATTTTTCACATACCAATTCTATATGTTGACATAAACAGATGATATATGTTCATGTTGTCAGAATAGGAAATATTTCGTATTTTGTCAATTCTTTTCTTCATAGGCCATTTTTCATCACTCTCGAAATGAGTAGTTATGTTTCTAGATCTTTAGACAATATCCAAATCCATGGTGAATAGTATGCTTAGTGAAAAAGATAAAGTGAAATATTACACAATCGAGTAATATGCATATCATATATAAAAATTCTCTTACATGCTTTATGCATATTTGACTACTTTTTGAGATGGTATTGTAATTTCTTTTTACTAAATTTAATTAATTATATCATTTTGAGATAAGATGAGAGTTGCCATATATGAAATATAGGTTACTTGCCATATAATGATATTTGTTTCCCTAAATCGTATGGACACCCATGAAAAACGAGACGATGGTGGTTATGGCAACTGTGCTCTACTTGCCCAGATGTAATTCATTTCTCTGCCTTTCTTTGCGAGGCAAAAATGACAGGGTTTGGTCTCTCTCTCTCTCTCACTCTCACAAGGAAGTACATCTATATTCATAGACGTCTGTAGTTATTGTTCGGAGTTTTTTTTTTTTTTTCATTCCAATCCAAAGATGACATAAAAGACATGTTTGGATATCAGGAATAAAACCATCGGAATGCGGATGGAAGCTCCCTTCGTTCGTTTTTATATCATTTGGCCAATTGAAATGAGGCGAAATGAAAATAGAAATTGAGAATGAAAATTTTGAAGACATTGTCGCCTCACATAATTGATCCTAATTTGGATACTAATTCTAATTGATGCTGATTAGTTCATTGATTGGGAATTAGAATATCATGTATTAGGGAATTGATTTTTTTTTTGTATATTTTTTCCTTAATTAGTTGCTCCTATGTATTATAAGTAGGACACTAATTGTGGAATATTAAAGTGTAAAAGCAATATACAATTTCCCTATTCCCAATCACTTTCTACCATCCAATTCTCTTACAAAAATAACCGCATTCTTGCATTTCCATTACCATGAGGGGAGGTGGAAATGAGTGAGGATAAAAGGGAAGGAGTAGATAAAAAATAGAAAGCACACAAGTGGATTATTATTTTTTAAACTTGGGTTTTGGTAATTTTTTCTGTCTAAACAATTTTATAGGGTAAAGTGTACTTTACCTTACTTGCTACTACATACAACCATTCAAACAATAAAATACAAACCATGACAAGTATATTCTAATTTCAACGTGTGTCGCGACCTAATTTTCGAATGCATCACCTAAAACTAGGTTAATGGACTACTAAGTTTTTAAACTCAGCTCGGGCTCTCCCAAACTCATACCAAATCGTGAGTTAAGTCTAAATTTTTAAACATGCAAGAGATTATTAACTAGGAGTTACCACTAACCGATTTATAGAGATTTATTTTACTCCTACGAACCAGAGACTAAGAGTACGAAGACTTGATTACACTAGAATTTTCTAATGCCCTTTCGGTACCATTTCTTTTAATTTTCAAAATATTTTTGTAGGCAACTTGGATTTATTTTAACCTAAATCACTATTATGCAAAAAAAGTGATTACACAGATGTTCAAGCATTTAATAAATAAATTGCATCACACAAAGTAAACAATTTTTTTTTTTGGTTTCTTTATCTTTTATAAAAATGCATTTTTTAACTAAATGACTTAATTTTATTAATATGCAAATTCTAATTAAATGGGCCTATTATGCAAACTAGTTAACACGCACCTCATGACCTAATTTCACTAATAAACAAATTCTGATTAAATGCTTCTATTATGCAAACTAGTTAACATGCACCTAGTATTTTTTCATTTTTTTTATTGAAATTTAGAATTTATGAAAACCCTAATTAATCTATCTAAAAAGGGATAATTTTCTAATTTATTCCAGGGATTAATTTGACTTAAACCCTATCCTATCTTAGAAAATTATATTTTTTAGAAAAATGAGATTATTGAAATGTGCAAAGATTATCTTGAATCAATCCTAATCTATTCCAAACATTATCTAAAAATGTAATCCTAATTTACTAAACCTACATATCTAATTTATTAAACCTATATGCTCATGCATAATTTTGATTTTTTTAATTTTTTAATTTTTTAGTTTTTCTTTTAAAAGATAAGTAATTATTAAATAAATATTAAATCTAAGCTCTCAACAAAATAAAGAATTAAAATAATCGGAAAAATAACATGTTTTCTTACATGTCAAATTAACGATTATCTTAATCCTAATTATCATGAAAAATAGATCAAAATAATTAAAAATTTGATCCGAAATCTTACGGATCAAATTAATAATTATAATGATTTAACAATTAAAATTCTACCAAAAAGCCCAAAAATTAATATAATTAAAAAAAATAATCCAATGTCTCTCGGATTAAATTAATAATTACAATAATTCCGAACAAAATCCTAGCGGATAATGCCTACAAAATGCACAAATTTTAACATTTGATATTACAATTCAAATAATTAAACCAAGATAATGCTATCAAATAAAATAAACAGAAAAATAACATAAAAATAAAGACAGTAAAATAAACTAAACTATAAAAGTAAAAAAAAAAAAAAAAAACAAAAACTACCTAAAGTGAGGTAAACCGACGGTGGACGGCGCTGGGCGGTCGTCGGGGCTCCGGCGGGGAGCGGCTGCAGGTGGACGGCGGCGGGCTTGAGCTCGGGGCAGCGGAGATCGGTGGAGCAAGGGCACGGCGCGGCGTCTGGTGGGGCAGCAGACCGGCGAGGGGCTGAACAGTAGCGTCGGGCAGCAGATCCGCTGGACGTCGGGGCAGAGGAGGGTCGCGGTGGTGTGGCTGGATCTCGGGCGGAAGGCGCGGCGAAGGGCTTCGTGGACTGCAAGACCGACAGCGGAGGCGGCGTCGAGGCGCTCGGGTCGCGGCTGCCACAGGGAGCTCGGGCTCTGCAAATCGGTGACGGCGTCGGGGCGGGCTTCGCGGGGAGGATGGCGAAGCGGCTGTGGAGTAGAGAGGGCTGGCGTCGCGGTGGTCAGCAGCTCTACGATGCGAGGGATCGGGTCGCGGCTGCTGCGGACTGTAGCTCTGGCAGCGGATCGGCGGGTTGCAGGGAGCGTCGGCGAGGAAGGCGCGGCGTCGGGTCGTTGCGGCCAGCGTCACGGGGAGACCGGCGAAGCGGCGGTGGCGGAGGCGCGGTAGCGGCTGGCGGAGGCAGTGCCGGCGTGCTGGACGGCGCGGTCACTCCTGAAGCGATCGGGGAGGCCCCTTCGGGGAAAGACGACACTGTAGCGTTTCCTCTTTTCTTTTTCTTTTTTTCTTGCTGATTGACGTCACTTCCCCTCTGCCCCCCTTCACTTTTTCTGCAGAAGCTTTTTGCTTGACTTTTTTTTACGAAAACAAAGACAAAAAAAACTCTCTTTTTTTTTCTTTGAATTTCAAATTCTAACGAAACGAAAGAACCACTCTCGCTTTTTTTTTCTCTGAAAATTTTTTCTGAATTCACTCCCCCTGAACCCTGTGCAGGTCAACTCCTTTTTATAGTGGTTCCGATAAGTCGCTTTCTATGGAAAATTTTAAACTTTCATCTTCTTGTATTAAATATTAAATCATAGATGTAAATCGAAGCGTTTATTTCGCAATCGCCCATTTTGCATCGATTCCTTCCATTTTATCAAAATCATTGCCCTTTATTCGCCTGATTTTTCAATTGTTTCTACATTTATCAAAATTTGAATACTCATAAGAATTTCAAACTTTCATACATAATCAATCAAATCAATTTTCCCAATTTTTATTTTTTTTCTTTTCAAAATGCAATTTTATTTTTTCAAAATTAGGTGTCAACAACGTGTCACCAAATATAATGATTTATTTATTTAATTTCCATTCTAACTTCTTATAAATTCATTCCAGATCCTTTTCTCTTATTCCTATTGCCTCATTTTCTATATACCAAATGGGGCCTAAAATTAATGTGATGTATTCAGCAATCGCATCTATCTTAAAGATACGGTTCATTCTCAATATATATATATATATATATATATATATATATATATATATATATTGAACTCGACTTCATAATACGTAGTGCTAAGCAAAACCATGAGTATGCTCTAGAAATTAATAGTAGCCTTATTGTATCTAATATTATAAATATTCCACTTAAAAGTGGTTGAAAACATATGTGGTGAAATTTGACGAAGGGAAGCTAATAGTAGCTAGGGTTTCAAGAGTGCATACATAATAGAAAGATGATAGACAAACACAAATCCAAGGGCGCACGATGGCAAGATCCCTTCTTATTCAGCCCACAACCGACCGCCACAATCTCTTTCCCCGGCGACAGCACGTGCGCAACTCACACGTTCAAACCAACCTTCCCAATCGAACGGCTCGCAGCGAGAGCCATCATCATAGAGGGGTTGACCACGCTGTAGCCGCCATCCACCACCATGTTGAGCCCGCTCACGTAGTCCGCCTCGTCGCTGGCCAGGTACAGCGCCGCCCTCGCCACGCTCTCCGGCGCCAGCACCTGCCCCTTCAGGTTGCCGATCACCCTCATCCCATCGTCCAGCCTCGCCAGCTCGTCCTCGCTCAGCTTCCCCAGCCCTGACATCCCAGTCCTCGATACCGCGTGAGGCGACACGCAGTTCACCCTTATCCCGTGCTCCCCGAGCTCCGCTGCCAGCCCCCGGGCCAGCCCCGCCACTGCTTGCTTTGACGCGGCATACGTGTGCGTCGCCACCCCTGCAATTGCCGTGCAGTTGCTCCCCGTGAACAGGATGCAGCCCTGGCGCTGCGGCACCATGACCCGCGCCGCATGCTTTGCCCCATGGAAGGCCCCGTAGAGGTTGATGCGGAGGACACGGTCGAGGTCGGCAAGGGACGTGTCCAGGATGCCGCCGAAGGGGCGGTCGAGGACCCCCGCATTGTTGTACATGACGTCGAGCCGGCCATGCTCGGCCACAGTGGCGTCCACGAGGTTGTGCACGTCGGCCTCGATGGAAACGTCGCAGCGGGCATAGGAGGCCCGCTGGCCCAGCTTCGCGGCCAGGGCCTGGCCTGGCTCGTCCTGGATGTCGGCAATCACGACCCATGCGCCATGCTGGTGGAACAGGCTCGCCGCGCTTGCGCCAATCCCGTTCGCACCGCCGGTGATGATTGCGACCTTGCCTTCTAACCTGGAAGGGAAACCACAGATTCTAGGTCTCTATCAGAGCACCAAAAACCCTAACAAGATATCGATAAAATCTTCATTCCCATTCCATGCATGAAACGATCGAGACTATATAGCAAATGCCCGTAAACGTAAAAGGACGAACTGCATGCATGGTCACATTCCAGCAAATGCCATGTTAAATACCTTTTGCACGAATTTTCCGCCATAGCCAAAAAGCTTGATCTCTTCACAAATATATGGAGCGACAGGACGATTAGAAGCAGGAAAAAGGTGAGATGTAGATTTGATCATGGGGGGGGGCTATATAATGGTGCACGTATATATAGGGAGAATGCCAAGTGATATATGCCCACCTCGACTAAAGAAAAAGCAAAAAGAAATGTAATATTTGCGTGACCAAACTTAATTTATCATCACTAGTATAAGACGGGGCCACACCTTTGTCTAAATTTTGTTTTCGGACAAAAAACAAAGCTCACTCTCTCTACCCGGACATTGCATTATACGACATTATGCGTAAAAAAAGACGAACAAATTACACTAAGATATAGCATTTTTAGAATGGCGGATCAATCGCAAGGCGGGCAGTAATTCTTGGTATGACTCGGTTGCATGAATCAACAAGTTTAGGTAGGCTTATGTTTGGCAGAACCCGTTTATGATGTAATTAAAAAAAAATCATGTTTTATGAGATTGATCCATTCAGTTTGTTTAGAAATGTTTTAACATGTTTAATACATATTTGAGACTTATTTATCTTCAAAAGCTTATGAAGAATAACACCCGGATCAAGAAGTATAAATAATAATATAAAACTGTAATAGGGATGCAAAAGTCATAAAACATAAAGAAAAATTAATGACTCAACAATGCAATTTAGATCAATGTATAGAGAAATTCTTATGTTGTCTAGGAATGCTTTGAAAGTGCTAGCATGGATTATCATATATAAATGTGTTTTACGTGTATATCGTATAAACGAATCAACATATATTTTTAAATACGTTAATGCCTTTTGTTTCATGTGACACAACCAACGTGGCATAAATTTTGCTTAGCTAATTCATCTCTCATTCTCTCTCACTCTTCCTAAAGGAAGAAGGGAAAAACATGAAAAGGGAAAATCATTTTCGAAGTCAATTTCAATTTTAAGGGACTAAAGTCGTCCATTCGAAAAGTCAAATTTTGAAGATCCGATCTTCCATTAATGGCACCGTCAATCCGGGTTGTTAGATACGTACTTTAGTAAAATCTTCATTTATTTTTTTTAGGCTTAAAGATCCCATTTATGGAAATGGGCCCCTACATTGCAAACGAGTCAAATAAAGATCTGGCTTTTGTAATAATAAATAATAATAAAAAGCTCCAACTCCTAGATTGCCTCATGAAATGACAGTGATTGCTCAAGTCGACTCGTGAACAAAATGTCCCGCCACGGCAAACGGTACTGAACATGGATGGCATCGGGTTTGATTATTCCCTGAAGAAAAATATTTGAATGGTAATTTTTAATTTATTATGGGAAGAACAATTTATCATCGATCACAAAAAATAAAATAAAATATTCCCTTTAAGAACTTATGACTTACGGCAAATTATCATTCTCATGATAATCCAAAAACCATTATAAAATAAAGTGTTTTTGCCTTTTTCTATAGTTTTTTTTTTTTTATCTATCGATAATATTTAGAGGCACGAGTGTGGAGATTGGGCTAATTGTAGACCCATCGAGCACCCTACAAGTCTCACGAATCAGTTAAGCCATTTGACATATAGGTGACTCTGATTTGGAGCAATTTGCACGGGGTCAGCGAGATTTGAACGGATGACCAAAACTTCTATATATTCTTGTCTAATCAATGGAATTAAGAGGATAAACTTCCAATAAATTTATAAAGCGACTAGTTACAATATTCACTTACCAATTCTATCGGTTGCCATAAGCACATGATGTATGTTCGCATCGTCAGTATAAGAAATATTTTGTATTTTGTTGACTCTATTCTTCATAAGCCATTTTTCATCTCTTAAATGAGTAGTTATGTTTCTAGAAATTTAGCAAATATCCAAATCAATGGTGAATAGTATGGTTAGTGGAAAAGAAAAAATGATATTACACAAACGAGTTATATCAAAAATTCTCTTGCACACTCAACTACTTTGAGATGATATTGTGATTTCTTTTTACTAAATTTAATTAGAGATATCATTTTTGGGATAGATGAGAGCCGCCATATATAAAATATAGGTTTCATGCTATATAATGATATCAGTTTCCCTAAGTCGTATTAACATTCATGAAAAATGAGACAAAATGGTGGTTATGACACTTGTGCTCTACTTGCTTAGACGGCGATTAATTGCTCTACCTTTCTTTGGAGGCAAAAAGGACAAGGTTTGGTTGAATAAAGGTAGGATGCGAAAGACATCATTCATATGTCATTTTTCTCAAAATTTGTCCGGAGGCAAAAGGACAATGATTGATATCTCACATAGAAGTTGGACGAGATTGGACCTAAATAAATCCTTAAAAAGCTTTATCTCAATTCTCATATGAATCTTGGGATTACTGGGATGTAATAATGACAGGGTATTCCCTTCCCTTGGGGCAAATAAAGATACAAGGGGAATTAGGGGTATGAGGTCCACAAAAACATTATTTATATGACAATGTATCCAACAGCCCAATTGTTGTCCTAGATCTTAAATAAAAAGTACATCTACATTTGTGGACGTATATATTTATTGTTCAGACCCTTTTTTTTTTTTTATAGAAAACTGCGCTTTCTATCCTTATCTTATTAGCCGTAAGGGGAGCCCTATTCTATGGAACAAACCCAATATCCTGCGTATCATTCTCTTCTTCTTACTTCTGTTCTTTATGCACCGCTATTAGCCCTCGCAACATTCGCTGACAACGACCGTGAGGGTTACGGTTAAGGCTATGGCTGCGATCCATGTTCATAGCACTGGCTGAGTTTCCACAGCGCTTGGCTGTTCCACTGGATATGGAAAGGTCAGTTTGCTAGGAAGCTGAAAGCAACCTCCAGTTCTGGTAACTCCTCAAAGACAATGTATCGAGGTTCTAAGACCCCACTTACTTTTTCGTCCTCAAAAAATCTTGCTGACTTGGTCTCAGCAATCCTGATCGGGAGCGATGGGCAATCAAACAACTATCCCTTATACCTCTTCCCAAAGATGACATAGAAGACATGTTTGGATGTCGGGAACAAAACCATCAAAATTGGAACGGAAGCTCCCTTCATTTTTTCATTCTAATATCATTTGGCAAATTCGAATGAGGCGGAATAGAAATAGAAATTGAGAATGAAAATTACCGGATTCTTGCATTTCCATTGACATGAGGGGAGTTGGAAATGAGTGAGGATCAAAGGGAAGGAGTAGGTTAAAAAAAAGAAGGAAAGCACACAAGTGGATTATGGATTATTATATAAATTTATGTTTTAGTAACTTTTTCTGTCTATAAAATTTCAAAGGGTAAAGTATGCTTTACCTTATTTTCCTACTATATACAACCGTTCGAACAATAAATTATAAACTATGAAAAGTCAATTACAATTCCGATGTGTCACTAAATGTAATAATAGGAAAACAAGGTAAATCATACTTCTTATAAATTCATTCCAAGTCCTTTTATCTTATTCCTTTTGCATTGTTTTATATATACCAAATGAGGCCTAAAATTAATGTGATTCAGTCGGCAATCGCATCATACAATTCATTTTGTATAATCTAAATATATATCGAGCTTGACTAATAGTAGCTAGGGTTTCAAGAGAGCATACCATTATAGAAAGGTGATAGAAATAGGATTATTCTTCTTTGTTTAAGTTTTCTTTTGGGTGAGAGAGAGTGAGAGAGAGAGAGAGAGAGAAGCGCACTCGAGAGAGGGTCAACAGTGTCCACGGGTGGGCCGAAAGTCGAAGTGAATCGATTGTGGACTTTCAGCTTACACACCCAGAAGCTCTCATATAAGGTTGGATTGACTTAAATAACCCCATGGTTTTTTTTTTTTTTTGACCAATCTGAAGCTACCAACTACATCTCCACCCCAAGGCTTAGCCCATTCAACTTGTTTAAGAAACACATGGATAGGTATATATTTTTTTTATAATACAGAGATACGAGTGCAAAGACTTGGTTATTTACGCGTTTGTTTGTGTTTCTGTTTAAAAATTGTTCCGGGGGAACGAAAATAGAAAAAAGTATTTCTGTTCCGGGAACAATTTTTGAACAAAAAAACGCGTTTTGGTAAACTTGTTCGGGAATAAAAAATAAACAGAAACATGTTTGGTAAATTTGGATAATTTTTTTATTTCTTTTATTTTTTCTATTTTTTCTTATTTTTCCTTTTTTTCTTTTTTCTTTTTCATTTTTTTTTTCTTTTTTGGCCGGCGACCGGCCGGCGAGGGTCGGCCTCGCCTTGATCCGGCGAGGCCGAGCTCGCCCAGCGGCGGGCGAGGCGCGGCCTCGCCGGGCCACCGCCAGGCGAGGCCGAGGCTCGCCGGCCGCTGGGCGAGCTCGGCCTCGCCGGATCTGGGCAAGATCGAGCTCGCCCAAGCCGGCGCGAGGTCGGCCTCGCCCGGCTACGGCGAGCCTCGGCCTCGCCGGGGGACGGCGAGCGTCGGCCTCGCCGGGGGCCGGCGAGCGTCGGCCTCGCCGGGGGCCGGCGAGCCTCGCCGTGGCTGGGCGAGGCCGCCGGCCCTCGTCGGCCGGTTGCCGGCCATGGCCGAGGCCGGCGACCGGCCAAAAGAAAAAAGAACAACAAAATAAGAGAAAAAAAAAAAAAAAAAGTGTTTCTCAAAAGTGTTTCAGAAACAAGAAACACAAAATTTGTGTTTCTTGTTTCGCTTTTTGTTCCCTGGAACAAAAGAACAAAAAGGAACGTAAACGCACCCAAACGCATTTGTTCTTTTTTTGTTCCCGTAAAAAAAAAAAAGAAAAAGTGTTTAAAAACAAAAAAAAAAAAAAAAAGGAACACAAACAAACGCAGCCTTAGGGCCTGCATATTTGTGTTTCTTTTTTTTGTTCATGAATAGATTTTCTGTTTTTTTGTTCCCGGAACAAAAAGAACAAAACGCTTTTGTTTGCGTTTTTGTTCAAAATTTGTTTTTTTTGGTTCCGAAACAAAATTAGAATAGAAATAAGAAACAAAAAAAAAAAATTATTTTTTATTTCATAAACACTTTTTCTTCTTCTTTTCTTCTTCTTTTTCTTTGGCCGATAGCCCCTCGCCATGGCCGACGACCGGCCGTCGAGGGCCGGCGACCTCATCGGAGGGTCGCTGGCCCCGGGCGAGGCTAAGCCTCGTCGGTGGCTGGGTGAGCTCGGCCTTGTCGAGCCTCGACGTGGCTAGGCAAGGCCGCCGGCCATGGTCGAGGCCGACGACCGGCCAAAAGAAGAAAAAAAGAAAAAAGAAGAAAAAAGGAAAATTAAAATTAAAATATTAAAAAATTAAAAAAGTAAAATAAACAAGAAAAGAATACAAATTTACCAAACATGTTTCTATTCATTTTTTATTCCCCGAACAAGTTTACCAAATGCGTCTTTCTAGTGAAAAATTGTTCTCCTGGAATAGAAATAGTTTTTTCTATTTTTGTTTCCAAGAACAATTTTTGAACAAACATAAAAAAACACACCCTTAGAGATTTATGAAAGATTCTTTAAGTCTCAAAAACTGGTTAAGTATATAAGCCTTTGGCCATGACCAGGGCAGTTCGGACGCAGCTGGCGACTTTTGAACAGATGACTCCAATTTCTAAAGTGGGAATCTCCTGATGCCCAAGTTTACTTTTGCTACATCTAAGGTTGCTCTTTTCAGTAGGTTATGAATCAACATCTAAGGTTGCTCTTTTCAGTAGGTTATGAATCATTAATTTCATAAGTTTGGTGTTTAGTGGAGAAGAGTGCATAGGAGATATCCCCTTAACAAGCAATACGAGACAATTACCCCTTCTTCTACGTGAATGTGGGTAAGCAATTGCATGAAGTTAAAAGAAAATACAATTAAAAACTCATGTAAAAATGAAAAATTCAAGCTTTACCATTGGCTTACAAGAAGTTTAGAATAAAACAAACAAACGATTGGCGCACCTTCATGAGATAGTAAAGGGGCAGGTAGAAAAGAATCTGACTCCGCTAGCATATTAATGGTTATTGGTTTTAAAGTTTAAGCCGTCATATGAAAGAGGGTATTATCGAGTATCCAAGATTATGATAAGTTCGGTACTTGGTAAGTGTAATTGGGATAAATTGAACACCATGATAGGTCAAAGTGATTATGGTTTAGAGAGCATATATGAAGGGGCCAATAAATACTGTTATTTGGAGTTTTACATCATTCATTAAGCGAAGGTTAGTACGTTCTTAGTAGAGCAACACACATATTATGATTAGTTTGCAAAATTAGTTAACTAAGTGACATGACAGGCTATAAGAAAGTATTTAAATAAGTGAGTCATATTTAGCATGATGGTCTGCCATGTCACTATACTATATTGATCTTGCAAGTTGGTCTAATAAACTTAATTGTCTCCTCTTTTTGGTATGCCAACCTTGTAAAGGAAAGTCAATCTCCCTTTATATATTATTGAGTAATCTCGCGATTTGAGGGTTTACACTATTAAGTGATCAAGGAAACATATCTGTATTGAATAATATGATCATTTACTTGGTAGAAGATACGATATCTCTTTCAATAGCTACAGATGCTCGTAGGAAGATCTGGTCTACGATCAAAGGAAAGGAGGGACATGCAGTCTGTACATGTGCATGGATGAATGTCAAGATATATATATCCACAAACACACATTGAAAAACATCAGAATTCGATTCCTTTACATGGAGTTTCCGCCGGAGCGATGTGTTGATCGATCGAGAGCGAGAGAGAGAGAGAGAGAGAGAGTATGAATATAAATATGAGGGATGGCTTTTCGTGCTCCTCGAGGCCTCTCTTTTATATAGAAGAGGGAAGTGATTTAGATTAATCTTTTACGAATTGCTTAATTTCATGTGTAAAAGTTTTGACAGAGGGGATATCAGTCAACAAGAAGTCCTGTTGAACAGAAAAGAAAAAAAGGAATCACGGAAATCGTGCTCTTAAGAAGAAAAAAATGGCTGCATTTGCGAAGTAGACGTAAAATGACGCTTCTTTCCTGCACGTATGGAAATGTAGTCCTTAATTATTTCTCTCCAAAACGACTTCCTGTTCGTGCATCATCATGAGATTAGGGTGGTTACATCAAAATAATCGTTGCGTACGTTCAAAAATACGCGGGCAACATGTGGAAGTGGAAATTGTGCAGCGATGTATGTAGCTTGGCCCGATGGTCATGTGCGCGCACATGGAACTTCATTTCCAAGGGAGATTGTATTCCGTAAGTTAAGGTAGGAACAGATGGAAGCATGTGTGTTATGTAGATTAAGAAGCGCAATTATTGGGAGCATCCCGTGAGATCTTTTCGAAGATTTGATATCTGGCTTAATATTTAGTTTGGTATTTGCGACTTAGTATTTAGTTTGGTATTTGTTGGTAATCCGTATTTATTTCGTCATTGACTTTTGGCACTAGTCCCGATATATTACCGTCTCTATGGATCCATGAAAAATGGATGGTCCCCCCAAGGTGAATTTCACTGGGAGAGAAGTATAGTTGGAAAAGCTTCGTTTTGTACGTAAACATATACAATGTGGGTCTATTTACGATTCTCGTGCCGAAATTATTCAAATGAATGATATTTATCTTTTAGAAGAGAAGAATTTTAAAATTTGTCTACCGCATGAGAGGATAGTAGGGTAGGGAATTTCAATTTTTGGTGTGAGTTTACAAGGATTTGAGAACTTACATGTGACATGCTTTTGTTATTGTACAACCACAATTTATACCTGCTACATTTTTTTTTTATTGAAGTTCATTTTTTCCTTATACTTTTCACAATTAGAGAGCGCATCGTGAATATAATGTCCAACAACGTTGATCCGTTAATGTGTCATGCAGCATAGGATTTTCAAGACATAAACTTGTAAAAGAATTTGTCAGAAGTTAGCATTCATTTCCCATTTAACGGAAAACCTTTTTCCGCTCCGCCTAACCCTATTTACTATCCAGATCTTCATAGTGTCAAGGAGCAATTCACAAACGAGTTAAAATCCCAGATGTATTTATGCACGCAACACGCGAATGTCATGTGACAATACAATAAAATGTCATACCAAAATTTTTCCAAGTTATGATAAACTATGCCTCACATCGCTGAATTTCAAGAAAAGACATAAACAGTATACTGCATTTTATGCCAGACCAACGACATCTATGATCGAAAAGTAATTGCAAGATTGTTTTCAAGGTTGAGATGCAAGCCAAATCTCTCAACGATTAGTATACTCTTGCTTCAAAGATCAAATATACTTTATTAGAAGCTCCCAATGAAACCGAACAACACCATGACACAAGTCGAACCAAATCTTCATGTACACCCTCCCTCCCTGCAACAATCCTGCAAAACGCAAAAACATTGTACAAATGAACTAAAGGGCACTTATAGAATACAAGAGTGCTGATGGTTCTGTTTCTTTTTCTCCTGGCAAAGGACTGAAGACAACTCCATAATGATAACGCCCGAGAAAACGAAGCCTTCACAGTAAACAAGGATCTATCAAGCGTCGCTTATTCATGTTAGTTCTAACCTGAGGATTCAATCAACAGTGCGCCATACGGATGTATCAAGAGACACCCCAAAAGTGACGTCAATTCAGGAGGAAGTGTTGTGCTGCAGGGCTGGTTTAAGAGATAACCCTACTGTTCTGGAGGAGAGTCCATCGTCTGCACTGGCGGAGCCGTGACCACTGCTAATGTAAGATCATCAGGGTTTGCATCACCAGATCGGTCACGGATTTCCCTATATTCTCGACAAATTGCACAGAGATGGCAGAAAAAATGAGCGATGAAGTCCCCACAAGGCGCTTCCTGCATGAGATGAGTGATGATCAAATGGGCCAATTGATGACTAAAGCACAAAACTACTTATTTGTTCACAGGATTCTTGTACAGGATTCTTGTAACTGTTCTAGAAGTTTCAGGGTCAATCTAGACTGACTTTTACCGTTTATTTTTTGCCTAATCAAAATCTTGCGGTTTCAAAACACTGACAATTTTTGCAATATGTATATGTTGACACACCCAAATCCATATATGTAACTTCTTTGCATCTTTTGACATTTCAATAATATTTTAAATTTTAATAGGAAAGCAAGAAAGTTATGAAAAAGGATTGAAGATTCCGACTCTCGTATGTCCTTATTTCAATCTACTATTTATTCCAATCATGAGGACTTGCGTAACTCTTGACTCAAACCCCACCTATTAGAGGAGGGCTGGAACTGCTAGACTGAAGGCAGGAAAGGGATTTTCACTCGTTTACTATCGTTGAGAAGACGGACGGGAGGGTGTGCCTTATTAACATCTGTTGCATAACTGGAAAGATTTGAAAAAAAAGGTCACAAAGTCCATGGAAACACGATGTCCCCTTCTACTGAGTACGGAATCGTATTGCATATAATACACGTATAGGATTCTCCATTTGATAGTTTTAGATTTTTAGGTCGGGTGTTCATAATGGAAAAATCATTCGTGAACTTTCCACGTTCATCTCATGAGATATACTTCTAGCTTGTAGTATAATTTGAAGAACGAACAGGACAAAAGAGTCGAGTACGTACGACAAAATGCAAAACTGCAAAGGAAACTCAATGGGTTGCTATTTGGGCATGATAATGTCTAGAGCAATCTTGGGTCGAAAAGTACGATTCTGAGTTTAGGATAAAGGGCTAGTCAACACTGAATTAAGTTAACATATGGTATTAATGAAATGAAATGAAACGATGGCTCTAATCATTTTATTAGGTTAAAAAGAAAAAGTCGGAATAGAATTGGAATTTTATTGTTTAGATTTTCGGATATCAAATAGGATAACAATTCAATCTATACGATTTTTAGTACACTTCGGTTTAATTAAAATACGTAGACAAAAAAGCTAATCAAATTGCTTCCAATAGGACAAAAAGAGAAGCTAAAACACCACAGGAACAACAAGAACAGCAACGCATCCAAGGGCGCACAATGGCACGATCCCTCCTATTCAGCCCACAACCGATGGCCACGATCTCAATTCACCCATTCGAACCGAGCTTCCCATTCGAGCGGTGTTGACACTTAATTTTGACCATGCTACTTACTTACATTAAGCATTCCGTAGCATTGCGTGTAGGTAATAATAACATTTAGGATTAAATTTACCTTTTAGAAAATAAAAAATAGATGATAATAAATAACATATAAAATAAAACATTTGGAGGGAGATTTTGGAAATTTTTTAATAATGGAGTATTTTTCTTGTTGAACATATCTTCTCAATTCAAAATTCAAGAATTCAGCAATTGTGTGATTTTGGAGCCATTTTTTCTTGTTGAGTGGTTGAGTGAATATGTGCAATTATATTGGAAAATCTTCGATAACTTTGAGTTTTTCCTCTATAAATAAAAAATGCGATTCTTCGGAACCGGGGGCTTCTCTAGATCAAAAAAAGAAGAAGAGAAAAGTCAAAAAAAAAAAAAAGTGAGAATAGAGAGAAGAAAAGTGAGAGGACAGCCACTAGGGGTTGCAGAGAGAGGAGTCAGAGAGAAACTGACGTGAGAGAGAGGGAGATGTGAGAGCAGGAAAAAAGAGGAAAAAAAAAAAGGAAGGGCAGCCTCGCGCCCTCCCGGCCTCTGTCCGCCACACCTCCGCCTGCATCCGACCACCGCGAGGCACCGCCGTTGGCCTGCAAGCTCTAAGCGCCGACGCCGACGCTACTTCGCTCAGCCCGCGTCTGCCACCACTGCGGCCGACCCGCAACCTGCATGATCTCGAGTTGCCGGTCGCCTCTGCATCAGCGACGTCCGCAACTCCACAGCCCATCGACGCTCGCTGTGCTGGTCGTCATACGAGCACCCCTACTCGTCCCCTGTGCCATTCGCCGCCTTGTAGTCGGAGCCGGGTACCTGCTCACCGCGCCGACATCGCCTGCAGCCTAAGCCCGCGACGCCCCCTTCCCTGTCGCTCCGTCGGATCTGCCTCACCTGCACCGACACCGCCGCGATACCACCGAGTCTGTTGTTGCCTTTGCCGGTCGCTGTGCCGCCTCGCCGACTTTCTGCACTCACCACGCTCGCACCACAGCAACCACTCCGCCGATGCTGTCCCCTGTCCACGTCGCGCTCTGCCTCAACCCGACGCCGCTGCTCCCTCCACAACAGCCCGAACCAGTCCCAGTAGCCCGACGCCCCTGCCTGCGACGTTGCTGCTCCTCTGTTCCGCCCAGCAGTGACCCCTGACGCCACTGCTCACCACCACCGCTGCGACCCGCGACCCTGCTGTTCGCCGGTCACCGACACCACTCCTCTCTGCTGCTGCTGCCGCCCAGTCCTCGCCAGAGCTCCGACGCCGGCTGTTTCCCTCGCCCGTTCTGACGCCGACCAGCCTTCATCCGAAGTTGTCCAGCAAGTTCAGTACTGTTGGTACCATCTTCCTCGTGCAGGTCACTTGAGGCTTGAGAAGGGTGAACTTGGCATCGTTCCTTGCTGGTTTCCATGGAGATAATTTTTCCAAGCTAGGTAATCTCTTTAGGCTAAATTCAGTTCGAGTATTTGGGTTCTTAGCTTGTGATCCTGACTTGATTTGTCATATATAATTGTTATCCGATCAAGAAATTTGTCATATTAAGTCATAATAATAAAAAATATTGAACTGCGAGACGGCGGGTTAGATTTTTTATTATTTCAACTTTTCATAGCAAATTTATGGATTGCTGCGTAATTGACTCGCATTAAGATAATATGTCATTAATTTACATTGGTGGATTTTCAATAGGACATATATTTTGGTGCGTTACCATTATTTGCTCATCACATATCATGCATCATGTGTCATATCTAGAATTTAGGTACTTAGGTCCATACATATTTCATGTTAAAGCAACACATTTTGATTTTCAAGATTCATATAGAATTAGGATGATTTTCCTTTAATAAAACCAAAACTAAAAAAGGAACAAAAAAAAAACGTTATTTAGGTCATATAGATTTCGTAATATGCACACCACATGTTGCGCTTTAGTTAGTGGGTCATAGTTTAATGTTTTAATATTCCCATCGTGTAAGTTTTTTTTTTTAATTAAAAAAAAAGAACCAAAGATTAGCATTATATCATTATGTTGTTTAAAAAAAAGAAAACACAAAGGTCATTTACTTGGTTAGTTAATAGGTTAGTTCATAATTAATTTCATTTTATGTCATCATTGTTTAGTGTAGGTTACATATATGTATTTAAAAAAAAAGAATCATTAAAAAAATCATAAAGAGAACATGCATATAGAATTACCATGTCATCCATCCCATATCATATAGCACGTGCATATTTAGGATTATGTAAATTAGATTGCACACATATTGTGATGGTTCAAGTTATGTCAATATGAATTGCATCTCACATGTCATTAAAGTAAAATTCATGCATATCAAATTTAAATTAAGATTGCATAAATTAACATTTTTAAAGAAAAAGAAAAATTAGGTGTCATATCATTTAGAAATCATGTTTAGGGCATGCATTTTTAGAGAGTAGACCTTAATAAGGTTGTAGTTAATAATTTCTTACAATTTGTCACTTCGATTTACTGAATGTTATTTCATTGATTGTGCACTCGCATGACCACCATTTACATGTTAGTAGCTTAGGTTAAAATTAATCAACATTGCCTTTCAAAATATTTTTGAAATTAAAATAAAAAGGTACCGAAAGGGTGTTAGACTAATCTAGCATAACCATATCCCCGGACTTATTGAATCTCCGGTTCGCAAAAGTAAAGTATTCTCTCATACTTTATTTGGGTTTTTAACCAACCCTAATTGGTTAGTGGCAGCTCCAAATTGAGTATAATTGCATGTTAAAATGAATTAATTTCTTAGTATCAAGTTGCGATTAGTAGGACTTAGGAGGGTCCGTGCCAAGTTTTCAGACTTAGTAATCTAATAGCCTACTTTGAGTAGTTCACCCTCGGGAAAATCGTGACAAGCGACTCGCGGCAAGAGCCATTATCAAAGACGGGTTGACCACGCTATAGTCGCCACCCACCACCATGTTGAGCCAGCTCACGTAGGCCACCTCATCACTAGCCAGGTATAGCGGTGCCCTCGCCATGCTCTCTGGCACTAGCACCTACCCCTTTAGGTTGCCCATCGCCCTCATCCAGTCATCCATCCTCTCTAGCTCGGCCTCGAGACTGCATAGGGGGACGCAGAGTTCATGTTGAAAAATATGGCTTCGAATCAATAGAGTAATCAAGTCGGACTTTAAAGCATGATATCATTTTTTTTTTTTTAAGGATTTAGTTACGCCACAATGTTACTAATGGTCACCAGTAAATATTCTCCAGGATATGACAAAATTTCAAATGCGAATACTATATGGCAATGCTAGTGTTTCTCTAAAGTCTCTTTAGAAAACAATCGAAAGAATAATTGTAGTTTTGGAAATAAGACTCGAAAAATGATTTCATTCTTGTTCACCCAAAAACTGAAATATATATATATATATATATATATATATATATATATATATATATATATATATATATCGGTCTTAAAGTATATAGACAACTCTTTGTGAAAGATTGCAAAGTAAACGAATGCATCTCTTCGAAAGAAGTTGCAAAATGAACAAACATGTCCTCTTTGGAAGTTGGAAAATGAACGGGAAAAGTTGCAAACTAAACGGTTATCATTTTCAAAGGTTGTCTTGATAAGACACAAATATAAAAATTCGGATTAATAAAATTAATAAAAAAATAAATATAAAAAATTCGGAATAATAAAAATAATAAAATAATATTTTTTTAATAAATAAAATTTCGAATTTTCATAATTTCCAAAGTGCACTTAATAATCACGCATTTGCACGCGGGTATGGTGGGGGCTAGCCCACACCAAATATTTTTCTTTAAACTTACTAGAAAAGTCTTACAATTATTAACTGGCCACCTTCTCCTAACTTTTCTATGTGGATAAGGAAAAACACACTTAGTTTATTATACAAACTTTCAATAATTCACCCATATCTCGTGCTTCTCGAGCTCCGCTGCCAGCTGAGGGCCAACCCCACCACTACATGCTTTGACGCGGTGTACGTGTGCATGGCCAACCCCGTGATCGCCGTGCACCTACTCCCAGTGAACAGGATGTAGCCCTGGCATTGCAGCACCATGACCGTGCCGCGTGGTTCGCCTCATGGAAGGCGCCGTAGAGGTTGATGCGGAGGACGCGGTCGAGGTCGGTGAGAGATGTGTCGAGGATGCCCCCGAAGGCCGGTTGAGGACCCCGGAGTTGTTGTACATGAAGTCAAGCCGGCCGTGGTTGGCCACACCGGCGTCCACGAGGTCGCGCACATTGGCCTCGATGGAAACGTCTCAGCGGGCATAGGAGGCCTGCTGGCCCAGCTTCACAGCCAGGGCCCGTACCGAGCTCGTCCTGGATGTCGGCAATCACGACCAATGCGCCGTGTTGGTGGAAGAGGCTTGCCGTGCTCGCGCCGATCCTGCTCGTGCCGCAGGTGGTGATTGCGACCTTGCCATCTAACCTTGAAGGGAAATCAGAGCCTCTCAATCTCTATCATATTACCCAAAAGCCCTAACTAGATAACGCTAAAATCTCCATTCCCGTTCCATGCACGAAACGATCGAGAGACTATATAGCAAAGGCCAGTAAAAAGGACGAACTGCATGCATGGTCACGTTCCAGCAATGCCATGTTAAATACCTCTTGCACTAATTTTCTGCCATAGCCAAAAAGCTTGATCTCTTCGGAAATATGTGCAGCGACAAGACGATTAGAAGCCTGAAGATGGAGATGTAGGTTGTAGATTTGATTATGGTGTTTGTTTGGCAAATCTCCAATACCAAGTGATTATGGCGCATGTATATACATAGGGAGAATACCAAGTGATATTTGCCCAACTCAACTAAAGAAAAAGCAAAAGCGTTCGACCAAAAAAAACTAGACAAAAAGCACAAAAAAAATGAAGAAAAAAAGAAGAAGTAATATTTGCTTGACCAAACTTAATTTATCATCACTAGTATAGGAGGGGACACGCCCATGTGTATTTTTCTTTTTTTTTTCAGACTAGAAAAACAAAAATATCTCCCTCAACACAGGCATTGTACGATACGACATCATGTGTATAAACGACGCACAAAATACACTAGGATACGACATTTTTAGAGTGGTGGGTCAATTGTAAGGCGGGCAATAACTCTTGATGTGACTCAATTGCATAACATGACACATTTAAATAGGCCTATGTTTGGCATGACCCGTTTATGACATGATTAAATAAGTTGTGTCTTATGAAGTTGATCTGTCTAAACCTATCAATCTGACCAAACACAAATTAGTGAGTCAAAATTAATGTGTTAAACATCATTTGTTTTAATATGATACAATTAGAAGCATTTTAACATTGAGATTTTTTTTTTTTTTTGATGACCTAGGGAAGCCTTGTACGCCGACAGCGCGGCAGAGTAAACCCTGGGGAGGCACATGAGTCACCACCACCCCTCATGCCCTGGGTAAGTCACCCTTGCAATATCCGGGAATCGAACTCCTCCTCTTGCGTTAAGGGGAGAAGCTCACTGCCAGTAGCACCACCCGGGCAAGTGGTATATTTGAGACTTGTTTATCTTCAAAAGCTTATGAAAAATAACACCCAAGAAGAATAATTGATAAAACGAAACTTTATTAGATATACAAAAGTCATCGAACATAACAAAAAAATTGACTCAAAAGTAAACTTTAGATCAATGTGAAGCAAGATTACTCATCTTGTCGGGAAAAGTGTTGCCATGAGTTATGATTTGTAAATGGGTTTTACGTGTGTACCGTATAAATGGGACATTTGTAAATGAGTTAATGCATCATGCCGTACTAAAACCCAACACAATAACATGTTCGTCCGATAACCATGTTAACCGTGTCGTATCGAGTCGCCCGCTTTATTAATCCTATCGTTTTTTAGATAAGATGAGAGCCCCTCACCCGTTGCTAGCTCATTCATCTCACTCCCTCCCTCCCTTTGCTCCTAATGGAAGACGGGAAAACCAGGAAAAGGGAAATCATTTCCAAGTAAATTTCCATTTTACGGAAGATTGGATCTTCAAAATTTGACTTTTCGAATGGGCGACATTAGTATTGGGGATGGGCTACTACATTGCGAACGAGTCAAATCATGTAAAAAATCTGACTTTTTGATTGCCTTGAATGGAATGTCGTTGACGTCGATTCATGAACAATTACCCCCCACAGCAGACAGAACTAAATATATGGATGGCATCATGGTTTGAATATTCCCTAAAATCACCAAAGTGCTCGATTAGATTTGTTTTGCAAAAGGCGATTTTAACCTGTGATCCTTATTGATGTCATTTCGCCTGCTTCCTATAGTCTTTTTACTTGCACGTTTTACCGATACCATTTGGAGACACAAGCATGGAGATTGGGCTATTTATAGGCCTGTCAAATACCCTATAAATCCCTGAACCAGTTAAGCCTTTTGATACGCGGGTGACTCTGAATAAAAGCAATTTGCACTCAATCAGCAAGATTTGAATTGATGACCTTCAAATCCGATTTGCAAGTCTTCCGATAAACTTGCAAAGTGACTATATACATTTTTCACATATCAATTCTATGTATTGACATAAACAGATGATATAGGTTCATTTTGTCAGAATAAGAAATATTTCATATTTTGTCAACTCTTTTCTTCATAGGCCATTTTTCGTCACTCTTGAAATGAGTAGTTATATTTCTAGAATTTAGCCAATATCCAAATCCATGGTGAATAGTATGCTTAGTGGAAAAGATAAAGTGAAATCTTACACAATCAAGTTATATGCATATCATATATAAAAATTATCTTATATGCTTTACATGTATTCGACTACTTTTTGAGATGGTATTGTAATTTCTTTTTACTAAATTTAATTAATTATATCGTTTTGAGATAAGATGAGAGTTGCCATATATGAAATATAGGTTACTTGCTATATAATGATATTGGTTTCCCTAAGTCGTATGGACACTCATGAAAAACGAGACGAAATGGTGGTTATGGCAATTGTGCTCTACTTGCCCAGACGGGATTCATTTCTCTGCCTTTCTTTGGGAGGCAAAAATGATATGGTTTGGTCTCTCACTCTCTTGCATAAATGTAGGTCGGGAAAAACACATTCATATGGCATTTTCTCAAAAGTTGTCTAAGTGGCATCTCCTTTCTTAGGGGGGCAAAAGGACAAGGGTTGATATCTTGGATGAAGGCAGGATGAGAAAGTATTCCTATGGCAATGAATCTGATGACCCTATTGTTGTCCCAGATCTTAAAAATAAGGAAGTACATCTATAGTCATAGACGGATATAGTTATTGTTTGGAGTTTTTCTTTTTTTGTTTTCGTTCCAATCCAAAGATGACATAGAAGACATGTTTGGATATCAGGAATAAAACCATCGGAATGCGGATGGAAGCTCCCTTCATTCTTTTTTATATCATTTGGCCAATTGGAATCAACCGAAATGGAAATAGAAATTGAGAATGAAAATTGTTGAAGACATTGTTGCCCCCACATAATTGATCCTAATTTGGATACTAATTCTAATTGATGCTGATTAGTTCATTAATTGGGAATTAGAACATCATGTATTAGGGAATTGATTTTTTCTGTATATTCTTTTCCTTAATTAGTTGCTCCTATTTACTATAAGTAGGACACTAATTGTGCAATATTAAAGTGTGAAAGTAATATACAATTTCCCTATTCCCAATCGCTTTCTACCATCCAATTCTCTGACAAAAATTACCGCATTCTTGCATTTCCATTACCATGAGGGGAGGTGGAAATAAGTTAGGATAAAAGGGAAGGAGTAGATAAAACATAGAAAGCACTCAAGTGGATTATTATTTTTTAAAATTGGGTTTTAGTAAATTTTTCTGTCTACAAACTTTTTCAGGGTAAAGTACACTTTACCTTACCGACAAAAAAAAAAGTGCACTTTACCTTACTTGCTACTACAGACAACTGGTCGAACAATAAAATACAAACCATGAAAAGTAAATTCCAATTTTGATGTGTCGCCAAGTATAATGAATTTTTATTTAATTTTTATTCCAACTTCTTATAAATTCATTTTGGATCCTTTTTTCTTATTCCTATTGCCTCATTTCCTATATACCAAATGGGGCCTAAAATTAACGTGATTCATTCAACAATCGTATCTATTTCTAGGATACGGTTCATTTTGTAAAATCTAATATATATATTGAGCTCAACTTCACAATATGTAGCGCTAAGCAAAGTCATGCTATATTTCTACATAAGTATGCTCTAGACATTAATAGCAGCCTTATTGTATCTAATAGTATAAATATTCCACTTAAAAGTGGTTGAAAACATATGTGATGAAATTTGAGGAAGGGAAGCTAGTGGTAGCTAGGGTTTCAAGAATGCATACAAACCAGAAAGATGATAGACAAACACAAATCCAAGGGCGCACGATGGCAAGATCCCTCCTTATTCAGTCCACATCCGACGGCCACGATCTCTTTCCCCGGCGTGCACAACTCACACGTTCAAAAACCAACCTTCCCAACTGAACGGCTCGCAGCGAGAGCCATCATCATAGAGGGGTTGACCACGCTGTAGCCGCCATCCACCACCATGTTGAGGCCGCTCACGTAGTCGGCCTCGTCGCTGGCCAGGTACAGCGCCGCCCTCGCCACGCTCTCCGGCGCCAGCACCCGCCCCTTCAGGTTGCCGATCACCCTCATCCCATCATCCAGCCTCGTCAACTCGTCCTCGCTCAGCTTCCCCAGCCCTGACATCCCGGTCCTCGATACCGCGTGAGGCGACACACAGTTCACCCTTATCCCGTGCTCCCCAAGCTCTGCCGCCAGCCCCCGGGCCAGCCCCACCACTGCTTGCTTCGACGCGGCGTACGTGTGCGTCGCCACCCCCGCAATCGCCGTGCAGTTGCTCCCCGTGAACAGGATGCAGCCCCGGCGCTGCGGTACCATGACCCGCGCCGCGTGCTTCGCCCCATGGAAAGCCCCATAGAGGTTGACACGGAGGACGCGGTCGAGGTCGGCGAGGGACGTGTCGAGGATGCTCCCGAAGGGGCGGTCGAGGACCCCCGCATTGTTGTACATGACGTCGAGCCGGCCATGCTCGGCCACGGTGGCGTCCACGAGGTCGCGCACGTCTGCCTCGATGGAAACGTCGCAGCGGGCATAGGATGCCCGCTGGCCCAGCTTCGCGGCCAGGGCCTGGCCCGGCTCGTCCTGGATGTCGGCGATTACGACCCACGCGCCGTGCTGGTGGAAGAGGCTCGCTGCGCTCGCACCTATCCCGCTCGCGCCGCCAGTGATGATCGCGACCTTGCCTTCTAACCTGGAAGGGAAACCACAGATTCTAGATCTCTATCACGGCACCAAAAACCCTAACAAGATATCGCTAAAATCTCCATTCCCATTCCATGCATGAAACGATCGAGACTATATAGCAAATGCCCGTAAACGTAAAAGGACGAACTGCATGCATGGTCACATTCCAGCAAATGCCATGTTAGATACCTTTTGCACGAATTTTCCGCCATAGCCAAAAAACTTGATCTCTTCACAAATATATGGAGCGATAGGACGATTAGAAGCAGGAAGATGGAAAGGTTGTAGATTTGATTATGGGGGGGCTATATAATGGAGCATGTATACATAGGGAGAATGCCAAGTGATATATGCCCACCTCAACTAAAGAAAAATAATATTTGCGAGACCAAACTTCATTTATCATCACTAGTATAGGACGGGGCCACACCTTTTTGTGTGTTATTTTTATTTCGGATCAAAAGAAAAACTCTCTATCTCTACCTGGACATTGTATGATATGACATTATGTGTAAAAAAGACGCAAAACATACAGAATCATATAGCATTTTTAGAATGGTGGATCGATCATAAGGCGAGTAATAATTCTTGATATGACTCGCTCACACGTCATGACAAGTTTAAGCAGGCTAATGTTTGGGAAAACCCGTTTATGACGTGATTAAAAAAATCATGTTTTATGAGCTTGATCCATTCAATTTGTCTAGAAATGTTTAACCATGTTTAATACATATTTGAGACTTATTTATCTTCAAAAGCTTATGAAGAATAACACCCAGATCAAGAAGTATAAATGAAAATATAAAACTTTTATAGGGATGCAAAAGTGACAAAACATAGAGAAAAAATAATGACTCAACAATACAATTTAGATCAATGGGTAGATAAATCACTTATATTGTTCGGGAACACATTGAAAGTGTTAAGATGGGTTATCATATATAAATGTGTTTTACATGTGTATCATATATACGAGTTAACATATATTTGTAAATAAGTTAATGCATCGTGTCGTGCCGACACCCAATACCATAATATGTTTGTTCGATAATCGTATTAATTGTGTTATATCTTGTGACCTACTTTATTAGGATGCTCGTGTCAAGATAGTTCGACGAGTTTACTTAACTACATCATGCGTGAATCAAATACATTCATGCCATGTCTTGTATCACACGACACGATTAACACGACCGGACAAAAATTTTGCTTAGGTCATTCATCTCTCTTTCTCTCTCTCCTCCTAAAGAAAGAAGGGAAAATCATTTACGAATTCAATTTCAATTTTAAAAAAGGGGGCTAAAGTCGTGCATTGGACAGGTCAAATCTTGAAGATCCAACATTCCATAAATGGCGTAATCTTGAAGATCCAACATTCCATAAATGGCGTAACCTATTATAAAATTTTTTAATAGTATATAATTATAAAATTTTATAAATCAATTCATTCGAGAATTTGTAACTTATGATAAAGTGCGATTCTCATAATAACCCAAAAACTATTATGATGTAATCTTTTTATTTTTTATCCATCGATAATATTTAGGAGTATTGAACATCCTGCAAGTCTCACAAACAGGTTAAGTCATTTGGCATGCGGGTGATTTTGATTTGGAGCAATTTGCACGCAATTAACGAGATTTGAAACGATGACCTTCAAATCTGATTCGAAAACCCTTAAATATTCATGTTTAATCAACGGGATTAAGAGGATAAGCTTCCAATAAACTTATAAAATGACTAGTTACAATATTCACTTATCAATTCTATCTATCGTCATAAGCACATGATGTATGTTCGTGTTGTCGATATAAGACATATTTTGTATTTTGTTGACTCTTTTCTTCATAGGCCATTTTTCATCACTCTCAAATGAGTAGTTATATTTCTAGAAATTTAGCAAATATCAAAATCAATGGCAAATAGTATGGTTAGTGGAAAAGATAAAAAGATATTACACAGACGAGTTAAAAATTCTCTTGCAAGCTCAACTACTCTTTGAGATGATATTGTGATTTCTTTTTACTAAATTTAATTAATGATATAATTTTTGGGATAGATGAGAGCCGCCATATAAAATATAGGTTTCGTGCTATATAATGATATCAATTTCCCGAAGTCGTATTAACAATCATGAAAAATGATACAAAATGGTGGTTATGGCGCTTGTTCTCTACCTACGTAGACGGTGATTAATTGCTCTACCTTTCTTCGGGAGACAAAAGGGACAGGGTTTGGTTGAATAAAGGTAGGATGAAAATGACATCATTCATATGGCATTTTTGTTGAAATTTGTCTGGAGGCAAAAGGACAAGGGTTGGTATCCCGCATAAAAATAGGATGGGAATTGAACCTAAGTAAGTCCTCAAAAAAAATTGCATCTTGATTCTCATCCAAATCTAAAGATCACTAGAGTGTAAAATAATAAGAGGGTATTCCCCTCCCGTGGGGCAAATAAAGATACGAAGGGAATTAGGAGCACAAGGACCACAAAAACATTATTCGTATGGCAATATATCCAATGACCCAATTGTTGTCCTGGATTTTAAAAATAAAAAAGAAGTGCATTGATATTCGTGGATGTATGTAGTTATTGTTCATACTTCTCCTTTTTTTTTCATTTCAAAGGTGACATATAAGACATGTTTGGATATCGCGAATAAAATCATTGGAATTGGAATGGAAGCTCCCTTCGGTTTTTTTTTTTTTTTTTTTTCCTAATGTCATTTGGCACATTGGAATGAGGAGGAATGGAGAGTGAAAATTACCGCATCGTTTCCACTACCATGAGGGGAGGTGGAAATGAGTGAGGATCAAAGGTAAGGAGTGGATTTAAAAAAAAAAAAAGCACACAAGTGGATTATAGATTATCATTTAAACTTGTGTTTTGGTAACTTATTTTCCTTCTATATACTATCATTTGAACAATAAAATACAAAATATGAAAAGTCAATTCCAATTCTGATGCGTTACCAAATGTGATAAAAAAAATTATTAATTTTCATTCCAACATCTTATAAATTCATTCCAAATCCTTTTTTCTTTTTCCTATTGTCCCATTTTCTATAATACCAAATGGGGCCGAAATTAATGTGATTCATTCAACAGTCACATCTACCTAAAGGATATGATTCATTTACGTATCATCAAGCATATTCATGGTATATTTCTACAAAAGTATGTCCCAGAGCTTAATAGTAGCCTTATTATATCTAAATATATATAAATATTCCAAAAAAATTGGTTGAAAACATATTTGGTGCAATTTGAGGAAGAGAAGCTAATAGTAGCTAGGGTTTCAAGAATGCATACATAATAGAAAGATGATAGAAATAGGATTGTTTTTCTTCCTTTAAGTTTTGCTTTTGGGTAAAAGGGGAAAGATGAAGAGAAAGAGAGTTCTTCTTTGTTCAAGTTTTTTCTTCTGGGTAAAAGGGGAAAGATGTAGAGAGAGAGAATGAAAAAGTAATAGAAGAAGCGCAATCGTAAGAGGGTTAACAGCGGGTGGGCTGAAAGTCAAAACGAATCGATTGTGGACTTTCACCTTACACACTCGAAAGCCATTCATCAAGGTCGGATTGACTTAAAAATTCCCTTTGATCGATCTGAAGCCACCAACCACTCCACCATCAGATTTAGCCCATTCAACTTGTCTAAGAAATACTTGAATATGTAATATTTTTTTTATAATTCAGATATACGAGCGCAAAGATCCAATTATCTAGAGGGCTATGGAACATTTTGTAAGTCTCAAAAACTGGTTAAGTATATAAAAGTTTGACTTATGTAGATGGCCATAGCTGAAGTAATTCCAATGTAGTTGGCGAGATTTGAGCAAATGTCTCCAGTTTCCAAAGTGGGAATCCCCCGATGCCCAACTTCACTTTTGCTACATCTAAGGTTGCTCTTTTCAATAGGTCACAAACCAGTAATTTAATAAGTTTGGTGTTTAGAGTAGAAGAGTGCATAGGATAAATCCTGTTAACAAGTAATACGAGACAACTTACCCCTCTTCTCCATGAAATGTGGATGAGCAATTGCATGGAGTTAAAAGAAAATACAATTAAGATCTCACATAAAAATGAAAAATTTAAGCTTTACCATGGCCTTATGAGAAGTTCAGCATAAGACAAACAAACGATTGACACGCAATCATGAAATAGTATAGAGAAGATAAAGAAGAATCTGACTCCGCCACCATATTAATGGTTATCGATTTTAATGTTTAAGCTGTCATAGGAAAGAGGGTATCATCATGTATCCAATATCACGATGAGCTCGCTACACGGTAAGTGTAATTGGGATAAATTGAACACCGTGGTAGGTCGAAGTGACGATGGTTTAGAGAGCAAATTTTAAGGGGCCAATAAATACCGTCATTTGGAGTTTTACATCATTCATTTTGGGAGGTTAGTACATTCTTAGTAGAGCAACACACTTATTATGATTAATTTGCAAAATTGGTTAACTAAGTGACGTGACAAACTGTAAGAAAGTATTTTAAAAAGTGGGTCATTTTTAGCGTGATGATCTGCCACATCACTTTAGTACACTAATCTTTTAAGCTGGTTTAGTAAACTTAATTAGCTCCTCTTTTTGGTTTGCCAACCATGCAAAGGAAAGTCAATCTCCCTTTATATATTATCGAGTAATCTCGTGATTCAAAGGTTTTACATTATTAAGTGATCAAGGAAACATATATACATTGGATAATATCAATTGCACAGGTAGAAGATATGATTTCTCTTTTACTAGCTACATATGCTTATAGGAAGATCTGGTCTACGATCAAAATTTTGCAAAGGAGACGAGCAAAACATGCAATTCGTACATGTCCATGGATGAATGTCAAGATATGACTATGCACGATCACATAAATATACATGTCCACAAACACACATTGAAAAACATCAGTATTCGATACCTTTTAAATGGAGTTTCCGCCGGAGCCATGTCTCGATCGCGAGAGAGAGAGAGAGAGAGAGAGAGAGAATATAGATATAAGGATGGCTTTTGGTGCTCCTTGAGGCCTCTCTTTATATAGAAGATGGAGGTGAGAGTATGAATATTAATATGAGGGATGGCTTTTGGTGCTCCTCGAGGCCTCTTTTTATATAGAAGATGAAGGTGATTTAGCTTAATCTCTTACAAATTGCTTAATTTCATGTGTAATAGTTTGACAGAGGGGATATTTGTCAGCAAGAAGCCCCGCTGAACAAGAAAGAAAAAAAGGAATCATGGAAATCGTGCTCTGATGGGGAAAAAAATGGCTGCATTTGCGACGTAGACGTAAAATGACGCTACTGTAGTCCTTAATTATTGCTCTTCAAGAAGACTTTCTGTTCGTGCATCATCATAAGATTAGGTTGGTCACATCGAAATAATCGTTGCTTACGTTCTAAGACACGAGGGCAACGTGTGGAAGTGGCAGTCGTGCAGCGATGTATGAAGCTTGGCATGATGATCATGTGCGCGCATATGGAACTTTATTTCCAAGAGAGATTGTATTCCATCAGTTAAGGTCGGCACGTTTGGAAGCATGTGGTGTTATGTTGAATAAGAAGCGTGTGGGGAAGCATCTCGTGACATCTTTTTGAAGATTTGATATCTGGCTTAGGATTTAGTAAGAAGATTTGATATCTGGCTTAGGATTTAGTTTCGTATCTGTCAGTGATCCATATCAACGTCATTGACTTTTGGCACAATTTCCGACATTTTACTGCCTCTTTAGACCCGTGAGAAAAAAATGTTCCCACGAGATCAATTTCACTGGGAGAGAAGTACAATTGGAAAAAGCTTTGTTCTGTGAGTAATATATATATATGGGTTCTATTCACAACCCTCATGTCGATATTATTCAAATGAGTAATATATATCTTCCGGAAAATTTGTCTACCATGTAAGAGAATAGCAAAGTAGGGAATTTCAATTTTTGGTGTGAATTTACGAGGATTTGAGAATGTACATGTGACATGTTTTTGTTATTGTGCAACCACAATTTATAAAAGAATTATCAAAAAAGTTCTAAACTTATTATAATTGTGTTAATTCAATCATAAACTTTTTTATACCAATTTAGTCTTAAATATTTTATAATTGTGTTAATTCAATCCATCTGACCAAAATTAACCGACTAGTGCTGACGTGGATGCCAATCAAGGATAGCTAGCCGACGATCGCCGATGTGGCAATTTTATAATATTTTTTTTTTTTCTAATTTTTTATTTTATTTTTTTCCCCAACCTTTCCTTCCTCTAGCTAGCCGACATTGGCTAGGGGCAAGGGTTGGCAAGGTCAGCCTTGCCGGCCATTGGCAAGGCTCAACCCCGCCAGCCACCGGTGAAGGCGAGCCTCGCTAGATTTGGCAAGGCTCAACCTGCCTCCTTGCAGCCAAGGCGAGGGTCGACCTCGCCAAATCTAGCGATGGCGATCACGGCCTCACCATAGCTAGGCGAGGCTCACCAGTGGCCAGCGGGAGCGAGCCTCCCCAATGGCCAACAAGGTTGACCTTACCGACCAACTAGTCAAAAAAAGGAGAAGGTTGGGAAAATAAAAATTAAAAAAATAATAATAAAACAATTGTCATATCAGCGTTCGCCGTACACTAATTTTGGCCGGATTGACTGAATTGGCACAATTGCAATAGATTTAAGATTTTTTTGGTAATTCTCCCCAATTTATAACTACTACAATTTTCGATTGAAGTTCATTTATTCCTTCTACTTTTCACAGTTAGAGCGCGCATCGTGAATATAATGTCCAACCTCATTGATCTGTTGATGTGTCGTGCAGCATAGGATTTTGAAGACAAACTTGTAAAAGAATTTATTAGAAGTTAGCCTTCATTTCACATTTGACAGAGAATCCTTTTCGCTCTACCTAACTCTATTTACTATCCAAGTGTCAAGGAGTAAAACAAAGTGAAAATCCCAAATGTATTTATGTGCGCAACACACGAATGTCATGTCCAAGTGTCAAAGAGTAAAACAAGTGAAAATCCCAAATGTATTTATGTGCACAACACGTGAATGTCATGTGACGATACAATAAAATGTCATACCAAAATTTTTCCAAATAACATGTCATACCAAAATTTTTCCAAGTTACAATAAACCATGCCTCACATCGATGAATTTCAAGAAAAAACATTAACAACACACTGCATTTTATGCCAGACCAACGGCATCTGTGATCGAAAAGCAATTGCAAGATTGTTTTCAAGGTTGAGATGCAAGCTGAATCTCTCAACAAATAGTATACTCTTGCTTCAAAGAAGCTCCCAATGAAACCAAACAACACCATGACACAAGTCAAACCGAAGCATCATGTACACCCTCCCTCCCTGCAACAATCCAGCAAAACGCAAAAACATTGTACAAATGAACTAAGGGGCACTTATTGAACACAAGAATGCTGATGCTTCTGTTTCTCTCTCCTGGCGAAGGACTGAAGACAACTCCATAATGATAAAGCCCGAGAAAATGAAGCCTCCAGAGTAAATAAGGATCCATCAAATGTCAATTATTCATGTTAGTTCTAACCTAAGGATTCAATCAACAGTGCGCCATACAGATGTATCAAGAGAGACCCCAAAAGTGAAGTCAATTCAGGAGGAAGTGTTGTGCTGCAGGACTGGTTTAGGAGACAACCCTCCCTACTGTTTTGGAGGAGAACCCATCCTCTGCACTGGCGGAGCCGTGACCACTGCTAATGTCAGGTCACGAGGGTTTGCATCACCAGATCGGTCACGGATCTCCCTATATTCTTGACAAATTGCACAGAGATGGCAGAAAAAATGAGTGACAAAGTCCCCACAAGGCGCTTCCTGCATGAGATGAGTGATTTGATCAAATGAGCCAATTGATGACTAAAGCACAAAACTACTTATTTGTTCACAGGAATCTTGAAACAGTTCTAGTAGTTTCAGGATCAATCTAGACTGACTTTTACTGTTTATTTTTGGCCTAATCAAAATCTTGCGGTTTCAAAAAACTTACAATTTTTGCAAACTGTATATGTTGACACCTAGATCCATATATGTAACTTCTTTACTTGACATTTGAATAATATTTTAAATTTTAATAGGAAAGCAAGAAAGTTATGAAAAAGGATTGAAGATTCCAACCCTCGAATGTTCTTATTTCAATCTACTATTTATTCCAATCACGAGGACTTGTGTAACTCTTGACTCAAACCTCATCTATTAGAGAAGAGGGTTGGAACTGCTAGATGCTGAAGGCAGGAAAGGGATATAAGGTGCATTAGGTTAGATTTTTGGAAAAAGCCTTGGAGAAAATGTAAAGAACTTAATCATAATATGAAAGTCCATTGTGAATTGCCTCTTTGAGTAAAATAGTGTTTGGAGAAATCATATTTATAAAAGACTTTTGTGATAATAAAATAAAATAAAAAGAATAAATTTGTCAAAAGAAAAAAGTTGGCTGGCAAGGACAGGCGGCTGCTGATGATCAAAATTTGTCACCAGCGGCTGACATATGAGGTTACAAGACTCAAGAGGCCCTCAAAGACCACCTACGAGGGCCACCTAGGGTTGCGCAACCCCCAGCGAGGGTGCGACCAGGTGGCCACGACCTTCCTGCGACCCAGATCTGGGTTGCACCCAGCAAGGTTGTGCAACCTCCGGCAACCAAATCTGTGATGCGGCGAGGTCACATTGGGTCACTGCGACCCAAATCTTGGTCACCAGAGGTGGGTTGCCGAAAGTTGTGTGACCTCAACGAGGGCCACATGCTCACGCAACCTCAAGTGGCCCTTCACAAAGGTCGCACAACAGATCTGGTCACGGCAACCTTTGCTTGAGGGTTGCCTGACCGCTTGCCCTTCTTCAGCGACTACCTGCCCTTTGCCAGCAACCACTCCCAGCCATGCCAGTTTGTCAACAGACAAGCAGAAGATGAACAGTAGCTCAGTATGCTCACAAGGCAAAAGCTCAAGGCACCCCTAAGCCGCCCTGCACTTTCAGCCTTTGGAAGGCTTGCATTTGGGAAATGAAATTAAAAAAAATTTGCCAAACACATTATTTGGCTTAAAGGGCTTTGGACGCCCAAGGGGCTTTGGGAAAGCCTCTCCCAAATGCACCAATGGATCCAGGAGTGGAGGGGCTTGCTTTAACTAAAGGAGATTTATAAATGAGTAGGTTGAACAAGCTCAATCAAGTTATCAACCACTATGACGAACAGCTTAAACAAGACCTAGTAGACAGAACGTAAGTACAATATTTGTGGGATAGAAATGACAGGGTTCAAAGGTAATGAGGCAAGGACTGGACAGAAACTATAATGAGTTTGGCTAGTTAGCTAAGAGACATTTAGGGAAACAGACAACAGTGAATTGATTGCTGCTCTTATTCCATACATCCTTCCATCTAGTCACTGCAAGTGAGTTCCAAATAGAAGGGACAAATGTTTGTTGAGTTGGAACCATGTAATGAAGGTAGGGACAAATTTAGAGCAACGCAAACAGTTGAATTGACCTAACCATTTGAACCACTTCATTTATGAAACTTGATTTTCTTTTTGTAACATGCTAAGGGAGTCTAGTCCCAACCGAATAAAAGTTTTTAAGTTCTCTTTCAAAGCTCTTGGTGACATGATTCTGACAGTGGATGTGGTTCCAAGTTCTTGACAAGCCAGGTTTGGACTATGTTACTCCACTAAAAGTTCCTTCTAAGTAATTTTAAGAAAGTGTTATGGCCCTCCAAGGCCTACAAATATAAGCTTCTTTAAGCTCTTTTTGGCACAGGGGTCTTGGAAATCTAAAAGAAATTGAGTAAATATGGACAATGCAAACAAACCTCACGAAATTGAGCGAAAAATAGGTTAGCTGAAAAAAAAGAAATGTGAGCAAAGGCTCAATCTCTTCTGGAAACACATGCCGCCGATCGATCCAAATCTCATACGAGATTATATGCTCTCTCTACAGAGAGAGATAAGCTCCTGCGAAAACAGGAAGAGGGCCCTCCTCGACGAACAAAAAGAGCTCCTTGGGAAGGCTGCCATGTTCGATGACCGAGCTCACTAGAAAAGAGGAGTCCGTCCACTCTTTCTAAAATATTAAAATAAGTGCCATTTACATGCAAATAGTCTGTTTTAATTTGTGGTGCTTTTTGTCTATTCAAGAAGGGATACACTTTGATACCAACAGGAGATAGATTTTAATCTTTGCTAATTATATTTGTTTGGTTATGTTTTTTATGTTTACGTGTATGGGAAAATTCTAGCGTAAAATGTTTACTGCTAATGCTAATATAATTGTTATATTACACTACGTGAAGGAAAACATCTTCAATGCCTTTTTTAGCATGGTGAATGATTTTTCATTAATTCGATTATTTTGGTTAGATCCTAATCCATTAGACTACTGTAGATCATTGCATAGAAGCAATCTCATAACATTAACACTTTTTATCCTACTCATCATAGGTTGTCTATAAACCCACAATCTCAGCTGGCCCATTCTAAGTTAGCCCAGATTGACAGACACATACCATCCTTTCTTTTCCTGCTGCTTTTCATGTTGATTTCCGTCATTCTACCGTAGATCATAATCCATTGGACTACTATAGATCATTGCATAGAAGCAATCTCATAACATTAACACTGTTTATCCTACTCATCGTAGGTTGTCTATAAATCCACAATCTCAGCTGGTCCATTCTAAGTAGCCCAGATTGACAGACACATACCATCCTTTCTTTTCCTGCTGCTTTTCATATTCATTTCCGTCATTCTAGAGTGATCCTTACCACCGCCCACGGTTCTAATTCAATAAATTTCTATACCTCTGTACAAAACTTTGCTCTAATCTATACTTGAAAGGATGTAGGGAAAAGAAATAGAAAGCCAAATCTGCTATAGTGTTGTACTCTAGTGGCCTTTAAGCTAACAAGCCTAACTCATTGTAATCTCTGTCCCGCCTCTGCCTCATTACTTACCTACTTTGTCGTTCTTCTCCCATAAGTCTCATACCTTCATTTTGTCTACTAGGCTTCATCTACGCCCTTCATTCTAGTGGTGAATGACTTGCTCAACTTGAACTTTTGTAACTCTCCACTTTTGTTAAAGCAAGCCAATCCAATGCTCTTTATTACCCTTTTCTTGCCTTCAACTTCAAGCAATAACTTGCCCGTTGCTCTTACTGGTGGGGTTTGAGCCAAAGTTCAAGCTTAGGGGTGAACAAGAAGTCTGGTTCAACCCGGGAACCGGCCCAATCAATTTGGTTTCCCAATTCCCAGTCCCAGGAAAATCAATTCAATTCTCAGTTTGGGGATCCTATAACTGGTCTATGACTCTGGGTACAACTTTTAGAACCAACAGTTCTACCTGAAACCGATCCAAGCAGACAGTGCCTTTGTCCCACTGGACAGGAGAGCCACGTGGATGCAAAATCATAAGCATGAACTAGTCAGTAATACATGTATTCTTCATATTATCAACCGAACTAATACAGTAATAACAGATCAGCTCAGTTAATAGGAACCATATATGAATGGCAAGAGAGATCAATCAAAACAGAGTGTGAGAATGCTAAAAGGAAACTGTGGCTGTTATCATTATTCTTGACAAAATAAATAAATCATACCTCCAAATTGTACTTTGATCTTAAAGCCCTTCGATAGCCACAAGCATAACATGCGACGAAGCATCCAGGTAGCCCCAATAAAATGCCATCCGTCAACAAACAACATACAGTATTGACAAGAGCCCACAGCAAGAAATGGGTTGCACATGATCCCATTAAAGTTCCAGAACCAAGAAACTCTGCGTTCTTTCCAAACAGATAGCAAGGACAGAAAAGACCTATACAACCTATGCAACAATAACAAGCAATTATTTTTATTTCCAAGATAATGAAATAACACACCAAGTTTTAGGTGCAAACTATCAAAAAATAGAAAACTATCATCTTGTACAATTTTAATTGAAATTATACTCATTTCCACCAATATCAAACAATTTGTAGTTTGATTGGACCTTTCATATATCCAAGTTGAAATATTAACATCAAAAGCCACTGGCTGGAATGGAATATATTAACTTGCAAGGACTTCAAATTTCTGATACAGCATGTGGTTTCTCAAATTATTTGAATCTAGGTTTACAAACTTACATACATGTTTTTCATAGGACCGTAAAAAGGGCAAAGACATTAAATACAGACCTTTTACCATGTTAACCAGAGTAAAAACCCAAGATTTCAGGTTCTATCATGAAACTCATGATTTTGAATAATCAAATTCTGCAGAAATTAATTAAAATCGAATGCACGAAAGCAAAATGAACTTCTTGTAGCACTAAATGGCTGCAGAGGTAGAATAAACAGCCAACAAAAAATTTTGTAATTCCTGAACAAAAGAATAGAATCCTACTTGCAACCATATAAAGTATGCATAGAAACTTTTATCATACAACAATTATTGAACTGACAAGAGCAGAGAAAAGGTAAATGATAATTTATAAGAATTTGTCTCTCTGCGCACAAATAGACTTCTACTAGATTATGGATACATAAAACAGCATACAAAATATCATGCTTTAGTATTTGCCATTTGCTTCTCCAAATATTACTCCAGTGATTACATATCCAATTTAACTTACAGACGAACATGCCAGCACATGTTTTGTGCTCATTGAAGTAATAGCAATGAGATTTTATGATATCATGCTGAGAATAGCTAGAAGTCTTGTAAGCAAAACTGAACAGTTATGCAAAGATGACTGAAAGCCTCTGACCAATTAATAAAAAACTGGTCCTCTTAAAGCCATTTATACTAAAGCCATTTATACTAAATCCATTTAAAAGCACAGGAAGCATTTTATCTTTTCAATATATTTCAAAGTCTCAAGCAACTCCATATAATTATACTTCAATAGAAAACACAATCAAATCTTCTTAACTCAAAATGCACCTTCATAACTTTTCCTCCAGATAAATCAAGGTCTCAGGACAGAAAGTAGCATACAGCTCTGCATGTCATCGAAGCAAGCACAGATTCCAGAAGACCAGTGTGTTGGCCCAGCACTTATGGGCTGACGAATAGCTGGGTCACCACTGCTCGGAAGAGTCTCACTTCTGGTTCAGACTGATCTAATGGAATATAAGGAGGTGGCATGTAACTGCTTTGGCTTTTCATTCTCTCTTCTGCTCGACACCTATAGGTAAACTATAAAACAGAATCAATTAACATGAGTACACAAAGTGTTCAGGCAACAACACGAAGCATGAGAACCAAGAGCTAAGTTGCCATGCTCATACACCAATCAAGAAAAAATGACAAGATCAATTTGGTAAACATGAATTTAGAAGACGGTGGTAGACAGAATCAGAATAAAATTATAAACATAGCATCTAGAGGAAAGAACGACAATACATGGTTGATATAACAAATTCAATCCCTAGAAAAGAGGGCATCCCCAAAAATCAGCCATATACTGGAGGTTAGCAATAACACACTCCTCCTCCACAGGAAAAGTCACATTTCAGTGACTTCAAAGAGACATGAAAGCAACTCAACAAGTTCAAACTCTACCACAGGCTTCCCTGACCCCAAAACTGCATACGGAAATAGAGTAGAATGATTCTCCCAGAAACGTTCATGGGTTGCTGATTTTGCACTTAATAAGCTAATAAAACACCTTCTCTTCATAAAATACTTAGGAGCATATAACATCATATATACTTTTTCTGTAACAAACTAAATTCCAGAAACGGTCTATCCCTATATGCTCCTATATTGTATTTACTGGAGCATATACCGTCATATATATACTTGATCTCTAACATCCCAAACAAGTGCATGGGCTGCCAATTTCACACTTAATAAGTTTCTAAAGTACTTTTCATGCACCCAGTACGATATAGGTGAGCATAAACTATTCACACAGTGATACACTAGTTCTTCAAAATCTTAAAATACGGTAAGAAGGTAATCTATCCCCCATTCAGCAAATGCACATTCTGCTCACATAAAGAAAAGAAAAAGAAATTGTTCAGACATTATTAAAATTTTACGGCCTTCCATGAAGGAAAATCTCTTCAAGCAACATCAAATCACCCCCATTACAATATTACGCAGGTTTTCCGTTTTTTTCTCCTCTCTTTAGCCAAACGGAGACCTAGCATCAACAGATCGAAGTCGCGGAAACCAAGAACCGGCGAAATCCATGAGGGAGAGCTCCCCGAGTGATCGATGGCTGTGAAATCTCTCCCGAGAATTCGTTTCAGCAGCAAATCCATGACGGTTTCGCGCAGACGCAATCGAACCCGCAAGCTCGCGGAGAAATCGACATCACTCGCTCCAACAATGACAGTGACGAGAACGAACAGAGAGAGATCGGAACGGAAGCGAGTAGAACCCGTACCTCCTCCTCCCGTTGTTGCCGGAAATCGCAGCTCTTTCTTCCCCCCGCGGTGATCGGAAGAGGAACCAGAACAAGAACGAGGCAGCGACTGAAACTGAAAAGTGAAGAATGAAAATTTGGGGAAGGCGAAACCCAGGAGATGAGCACGAGAGATCCGAGACCCGAATCCATGCGCGGTTTCGGGTTCAACGTTCGGAATCCGGAGAGATTTCGGGCCTGGGCCTGGGCCTGAGTCCAAAGTGAGTAATACTTATTTTTATTTGGGAAAAAAAAAAAAAAAGCCAAGTTGGCCTGTGATTTTCTATTTGAATCCCTCGTGTTATGATTCTTTTTATGAGATTAATATATTTGTGAGAAGTGTTATGTTTTGCAGTTTATTTAGACGTGATAATAGATAGAAGGGCAGAAAAGATGTAGTATTGAAATAATCATAGATGCTTTAGAAAATATTTTCTGAAAATTAATTATTTGTATCACTTGAAATAATTAGTTGACTAAAAGATATGATATTTAAATAATCAAAGAAAATAGATGTTTCGAAAAATATTTTCCTAAAATTAATTATTTGTATCTATTGACATAATTAGTCAATAAAAAAATTTTCATTATTAACAATAATTTAAGTCTAAATATATTCATGGACGATAAAAGTATTACTCGTTTGTTAATTTTTGTGTGTGATGCAAGTTAGATCAATTTTTAAAGATTATCACGTTTAAGTGAGGGGCTATGAATCATTTATTTTCTACAAAATAAATGAATAAATTTTTTCTAAATCATTTATTTTCTATAATCAATTAAAATCGTGTGAAAATAAGGAACACAATTTCCCCTCTTGTTAAGTGTCCGATAAGAGTGTAGAAACACAGATTGGGGGTGCATCCTCTCAAGTATTTGATTAGATTCGAGTCATCAAGATCATTAAACATCAAGATGAAAAGGGAGAAAAGTGAAAAACCTTTTTATGCCCTCCAAGGAGCACAAAAAACTTACCTCACAAGCCAATCTCTAATCGAGAGGAGAGGATAATGTCAGCATCTTATTTGGATTGCAATAACTTTCTCGCCAATCTTGAATTTTAAGATTGTTGTGGTGAGGAGCAATTATGGTCCAACATGAACATTCCATAATATGTGTACGATTCTTTGGTATCGACCAAAGAGAAATACGGTCATTGATAACCTGATATCAACCCACGTACTCACCAAGTTATGAATATCAATGCTCTTGTAGTACCCAAAGGATGCGAATATCACTAGAAATAGATAAATGCTTGATGTGCATATAAACTCAAGGTGTTAAAAACTTAATAAAAATGATGAAGTAGGTCTATTTTCCCCATCTAATTAATATTGGGAGAACATCCAATTTCTTGATTTGTTGCTCGGATTCCTTCTCTCTAGTCTATATTACAGGCGAAAAAAGTTATAGGAGAAAATATCAAAACCATATATTGCTTTTGACCCATTGATCACTTACGTATCTCTATCTCTATCTCTACAAATACTATACACATACCTCAAGATAAAATCACTCTCCTTGCAAAGTTGTTTTATCTTAGGGTCTGGGTGATTTGATTTTTAATTGGTTTTGAGTGTTTTGGGTGGACGTAAGAATTTAAGATTTGAGGATAGGCATTTTGAAGAAAAAATTGCATTTTCATAAACAGAGATCTGAGAATAATCAATACGAAGTTCAAATGATCTCAAAGGTGAAAACTAACGTATGCATTTTTAGTATCTTTAAAGTGGAGACATATGAGAAATAATTGGGTAAAAGGTGAGCTACCTTTTTTTTTCTGTTTTTTCCTAAATACAAGTTCCTTGTATACACGTGTGTCTATCAACACGTGCATCCAATATGGCACAATGCGTTTGCGGTGATACCACTCCCATAAGTTATCAATGGACCAAAGGGGAGGGTATCAATTCTATACCACGTTGCAACTTAATGGAAGATCAGATTTGGAGAGATGTGCTTCAGCTTATGAGAGCAAGCAATCGACTTATGAAAGGCTACACTTGACAAGGGCATATGCCGAAGAGGTGGGCTGGATGATAGCTACAGACATTCTCTCCGTGTGCGAGAAGCCACTACACCAACATGTGCTTCATAAGAATTATGGGCAAGGGTTGCTTTCTATCCCTTCATACTATTCCTCTATTGAAAGAAGCCCCTGCCATCAACTTGAATGACCAGGACAAAAAGTAGAGGGAATAAAGGAACATATAGAGTTGGGATGGAGTAGATAAGCATAAAAAAATGTACTCATTTACTTGTGAAATAAAAAAGTACGGACTTGAATAAAATGTCTTTTCCTACTTCCAAAAATAGACCATGCAAGACTACCAATGGATTCAAGCAGTAAAATGAAAGACAACCGGTGGAATATATTGCATATAATAATTATTGGTGACGAAAATGAGAGATACATTATAGTTGATCTATTTAGAAATGATACACTAAATAGAGACAGATTGTATGAAAATTTAAATATGTAACTCATATTCAACATATGATGATAATTTATCATGTTCTTTAAGTTTCATTTGGAGGGAAGGGGGAGGCAAATGTATGGTGATGGGCTGAATCTTTCTCACACAAAATTCAAACTTTCCACCCCCACCGCTGGTTTTCTGCCCTTCCCTTCTCTCTCAAACCAACACCTTATTACACCAATTTAGTAAATCAATCTTAACATACGTAACATTTGTCAATATAACAAAAACAATTAAAATAATGCTATTTAGAATCAAATTTTGATTTTGCCACCTAGCATTTCCCCTTTGAGAAATTCTTTTACGTACCATGTACATCATGCAAATTGCATGTCAATATACGATGTTACACGCCAAATAACTTTCTTATTTTCATAACCCGTTAGAGAATCACAATGAAGGAGGGCATAGAATGTATGTCATCACATCAACAGGTCGAATGGTGAATGCATTACATAGCAATAGAGAACTCTCCTTTTCCTCACCAACGACCAATGGAGAAAAACCCGATGCGTGACAACCCGGCGGAAAGGATACAAGCTCAGACATGCAGACGTAGAATCGAAGTATAGCACCGCCGTCAATGTTTGCTAATCGAAAAGACAGAAGTTTAGCTAACGTAAAACGAGGTTCGCTTGTCTCCGGGACGCCGCGTATGAGCTATTACAAGCTAATTTCCCTCTAGCGTACAAGTCTGCAGAAACCCTAAGAACACACCAACGAGCTGTAAAACTACGTACGTCGATCAGACAATTCCACAGTCCACAAACATCATTCTTAATGTCATCATTCTATTACCATTAACCAATGCTTGACGTCTTCTCTTTTTTTTTTTTTTTTTTTTTCCCTCATTCTGTGCGTTTTTCCGGTGAATAAGGCCACTATCTTACTTTCTAAGGAACTTGCTTTTCCATTATTCTCTGTCTATATGATCTCGACCAAGCAGGACAAAGATTCTGGCATGTTATTGACAAGCGCATCGGCAATGAATTCACATTGGTCATTCCACATTCTCTCACATTCTCTTGGACAAAATTCTGCAGCATGAATCTCTCGATCCCCACTTGGAAATTCCAAAGGCGGGAGAGCGTTGGCAAATTGGGTCAGGTGCATTTGGAGCCGGCGAGTCTGATCAAATGCGTTCTGTCATCATCTTGAAGAAGGGAACGCACGAGCTCCATCTCCAGACCACCCTCCCATCTTGATCTTCTTGGAAAACAGAAAGAGAAGAGCCGAACCCCGCCTTAAACGGCGCATTTGAGGGGGCAGTCGTCATCCTCGGAACTGGCAAGGGAAGAACATATCGGGTCGGACTCATGCTTGGTTGGGGCTCTAGTAAGAAAAAAATATCAAATGCTTTGTCCGTAAGTGCACTCTCTTGACATATCTTGACTCTTTGAAACTGCTCGTGATTAACTTTCTCCAACGTTTTGCAAGGATTAAGTCTTGCTTGCATACAAATCATGTTAATCATCATTTTCATTGATTTTCCTTCGCATTATTGTAGTCATGTTATGTGTTTTCGCGATCGTCATTATAATTGTTGTTGGGGTTTAACAGATCGTGGAACTTCTGGTGCACATGGACTGCGAAGGGTGCGAGAAGAGGGTGCGAAGGGCAGCGTCGAAAATAGACGGCAAGATTCTGCTCCTGAAAAAACCATCTGAAACAGCATATTATGATGCATTGAAGGGATGGCTTTTCATCTTCTCCATCCTTCGCATGATTTTACATGCATATATACCGTCCAACCATGCTGCAAATAAAGCATTTTTTATGCATGTTTCAGCATAAAGTTCCTTGTCAACAAGCATGCAATCTCGCAAATTATTTACTTCCTCATTAAAAAAAAATGAACTTCATTCTACCCAGTTCGAGGGATCTAATTGATCGTTTTTGCTTTTCGGAAGTTATGCATAAATCTAAAAGTTAATCTGATTATGATGTTTCAAGGTAGCCCTATCTCTACGTCCGCACTTCTGAATTATAAAAAGTATCTATGGTTTATTAAGGGAATGATGTCCACAAACACATTTCCTTTGTTAATTTATAGTTCTCTTGATCATCATCATGACATTCTCCTTCTTTATGTGAATAGCAGGAAAAACTTCCTACAAGTTTAGGACAATCATCTACTCACATGGAAAAACACCATTGATTATTGAACAGTACATGTAGAAGGCCTCAAGATGGACATAAAAGATAACATGTTGACACACATATGTACATTTCCTTGACATAAAAAGGAATAAAGTTAATATGACATGTTGTACTTGCACGTGCACATTTCCTCAACATAAAAAAGAATAAAGGATCATGTTAGTAAGTGTCTTTGGGACATGAGTTAAGTAAACGTGAAAATAACACTTTCCAAGACATTTTGAAAGATGAAAAAAACAAATTACCCATTTTGATAAAGTTGTTAACTTCGAATTATAAACTTTGAATTTTCAAAACACATTTAAATAAGACTTATCAAGTGACTTTAACATTTTTCGGAGAAGTGATAATCGTTATGGTACGCATGTACAAGTAACACTGCCTCTTTCTCTCTACTTGTGCGATGCACTTGGTGTAGGAGTCGATAGTGTGGAGGTCGACATGGACTCACAGAAGGTGACGGTGACGGGGTACGTCGACCAGAGGAAGGTGCTGAAGGTGGTGCGGCGGACGGGGCGGAAGGCCGAGTTCTGGCCCTACCCATACGACAGCGAGTACTACCCGTATGCCGCCCAGTACCTAGACGAGTCCACCTTCTCCACCACCTACAACTACTACCGCCATGGCTTCAACGAGAGCATCCACGGCTACTTCCCTAACCAGGCATACTCCACCGTCGACGACAACACCGTCTTCATGTTCAGTGACGACAATGTCCACGCATGCACCATCATGTGAAAATGGTCATTGGCATGACGATAGGATGTAACTGGATAAGATAGATATATGCACTTGGGATTGTATACGAAGAATGACCGGTTACTAATTAACCTTGGAAAATACACATGTTATTATTAATTGAATTGGACATGTGCACATGTCCTATAGATGTTGATAATTGGTATTTGTAGATGTCTTGACTCTTGCATAAAGCAAAACCACGAGATGCATTCGATATAGGAAGCATCACAAGCATAAAAATGGCAAACCATCATGAATAATTATCATATAGAGAATGATTTTTTTGTGACATTTATATCTAAAATCTATACGGATGTTCATATCAAGATAATTTATATCATATTGTTTGCATAGTAATCATGCACTATGTAAGACACATATTTCAATCTTGCTTCCTCGTGCCATGAGAGACTTCATGGTACTTAAAGGTTGCAAGATATTAAGAGAAATGAATTGGATAGAATACATACGAGAGGAGGGCTGCTACTGGTGTGACATCTTTGAATTAACTTATTTGAGGTGTTGTTTACTTTGATCTATCTTATACCAAGCATCACAATTTTATCATTTGGTGTACAAATTTGCACTTTCCTAAAAGATCACTCATTTTAATAGTGCTCTAACCTAAGTTTGCTTAACTTCAAAATTTAAAATTATGTTAAAAGATATCTACGCGAGTTAATTCTAATTTCCATACATATATTCAAAAATCACTTTCCCCTTGTCTGATGTATAGTTCAACTCATTATTGCTTTATTTAACATTCTAGAAACTTGTTAGAAGCTACTCCTTATCCAAGCCCTCTAGCCCCGACAATCACTCTCATCAGATCGGATCATTACAACTGGCCCTACACCCCCCCCCTCTCTCTCCTCTTCCCCTCAGCCTTGAGCTCGACATAGGCGTTGCTTCTCACCACCAATCGAGCTCAACATTTACTTGAGCTCTCCACACAAGATTCTTCAAGGGCGCATATGAGCTCTCGGGGATCGTTTTTGGAGACGGCTGTCGCAAGGATGGATGGTTGGCAATGATACGAAGGGAGTTGAGAGGAGGAAAAGAGTGATCGGAGGTGATCTACAGCTTTCGCTTTTACATTAAGGAGAAGAACACAGGCATATTGCAAATTAATGCTAAGGAGACATGGTACATAGTGTGATCTTTTCTATAGCTAATCAAGAATAACCGCTCTTAACACCTTTTGAGATTAATTCTTATCCTATAATCTTTTTCATCTTCATGATTTGTAACTCCTTGACTTCAAGGTTGAAACTTGAAATCCAAATCTTGCCATTCAAAACTTGCAATTTCAATGATACATCGTCAATACTCATGTCTAGAAAAAGCAATTTCACAAATATATCTTTATATTAAAAAAGAAAAAAAAAGACCAAACTTATCTTAGAAAAATAGTTCTTTTTGGTCATGCACATACTTTGAAACCCCAAAATTACGTCTATAATTAAAATCAACATCTTATTTAAAGAAAAATTCGAATGTATTAAGCAAAAAATGAATAATTTGAAAAATATTTTTTTGGAAATAATTATTTATATCTCTTTTAAAAATAAAAGAATAAAAAAATCATCCAGGAAATATTTATATATCATTATCGATAATGAAAGAAAATTTAGTTATTAGTTATTTTTTTTAGTTATTTTAAAAATATTATAAATAATTATTCTTAAAAAAATATTTTGCAAATCCTTCAATTTAGACGAAATAAATAAATTATTAAAAATATTTGCCTCACGCATTTTATTTTTCCCATTTGCCTCCTGCGACCTGGAGTAGGTGAGCCGGAGTCGTCGTGGTAGGTAGATCTTGCGGGATGGACGCCGACGAGCCGATGATTAATCCCAATTTTCGTGCTTCGGCTCCCGAGATCATCTCGAAATGGGGCTTCACGCGGCGGCGATGGAGGCGATCACGGCGTACACGGGGCTCTCGCCGGCGGCGTTCTTCACGATCCTCGCCCTGATGGTCGCGGTCTACAAGGCGGTGTGCGGCATGTTCGTCGACCCCGACGACGATCTCCACAGGAAGGCCGTGGCGAACGCCGTGGCGAGCGCCGCGGCGAGCGCCCCGCCGGCACCCCCCGCCGAGCCGGTCCAGCTCGGAGACGTGACGGAGGAGCAGCTGCGAGCCTACGACGGCTCCGACCCGAGGAAGCCGCTGCTCATGGCGATCAAGGGCCAGATCTACGATGTCTCTGGCTCTAGGTAAGCGTTCGTTGCCTTGTTCCTCGTGCGTGATGATCGGGAACCTTCTCGTTGGATTTTTGGTGGAGTTTAGTTCATGCGGTGATTCGGCTTTCTGATTGCCGATCCCGTGTGCATTTCGAATGCTCTGTTCGACAGTAGATGAACAGATAAGCTCTATGGATGCTTAATTCATGCGATGAAGTGATAGGGTTGTGATTACGGGTGTAACCTGGGTAAACATTCTCGAAAGAAGTTCGATTATGATGAGGATCGGATTTCGGCGCTAGGGATTCGGGGTTGGGCTTTGAAACCCTCTAAGGTGGTGTGTGTGGATTGGACAGGGAAGTGAGATTTAATTTCCTTTGTCTAACTGATAATGGCATCAACTATTCTCTACAGTAGTCCAATTCCATAATTTGGTGTGGCTTGAATTTCATTTGTCTGTTTGATTTGGCATATGAATGCTTACTCTGTAATAAGCTTGCCGAGAAGAATGCCGCTAAGGGCAAGTAAAAGCCGTGTTAAAATTCCCAGCTGAACTGAAATAGAGGGTTTGAGTTGATTCCATTTGGACTCCGCATTCATTGGCATATTACTGAAAAGACAATAAGATTAGAGTTGGAGGCTCCCACTCCCAATCTATAGCCGAGGATATGGAGATGAGACGGACCCTAAAGTGGTTGGCATACGATTTATCGGGAGATTAAATAGTTGCACTGGATGAAGTTGCGCAACATGGAAGTGTTTGTTGAATTTATTCGCAGAGGAATCTGATTCTCTCTCTCCTTCTCTGATAATTCTTTGCAGGATGTTTTATGGTCCGGGGGGGCCATATGCCTTGTTTGCAGGAAGAGATGCGAGCAGGGCCTTAGCTTTATTGTCGTTCGATGCGAGAGATCTGACAGGGAATATTGAAGGGCTGAGTGAATCTGAGCTTGAAGTTTTGCAGGATTGGGAATACAAGTTCATGGAGAAGTACGTGAAAGTTGGGCAAATTGTTCCGTCAGGAACAAGTACTGATGTCAAGGACAAAAGTCAGTGAGAGCTAGGAAAAACAAAAGGATGGAAACCGGGAAGCAGAATGGATAGTGAATCCCTCTCTGTAGATGTGAATTGGCTTCATTTTCACACTTTTTCCCGGTATGAGATGAGATGATGTTGAGGTATTCGTCGATTAGCTTGAGCTCAATATGCGCTGTATGTATTTGTTGCCACAATAATGTCAGCTTGAAAGTAACATATGTCAAGCGAGGCGTACTTCATATCAATTGGACAAAATGCCTTTGGTCTCCAAGGCATTGTAGCTGCTTCTATTAGCTTTATACGGAGAGCTCGATGAAAGCTACCTCGTGGCTGCGATCGTTTGCGGTGTGATCTCTGATATTCCTTCTTTGGCTAATGAATGCCTATTATCTAGCTCAATGATAGGCATGGCAGAAGAAGAATAAGAAAGAGGCTATTCAAACCAAGGGTGTCGCGCAAACTAAAGTTTGTCCAACCTAATTTTCGTCCCAGAGGTTGGAGAAAACCAACCAAACTGGTGTTTCTTGTGGAATGTTGTTAAGAAGGTAAATAGGCCGTCTCCGAAAAGTGCAGATTGTTCTTTGCTACTCAAAAAAGACCCATAGATCCATTTTGCCTTTGGCGTGGCTTTGGCCAAAAAGGACACTTGGCTTGAAAGGCGCACCACTTTCTTTTGAATTTCGGGAAAGGCGCTGATCGACCCAACTAGGGGCTGCGGAATACTCTCTGGGAGTCTTCGTGTCATGTCCAACACTTCGACACATATTTGACACATGGTCAATGAGTATCAAAAAATCCGATACATGGTCAACTCTCTTCGATATGCTCTAACACACAAGTATGGAATTCCGATGCCTGATTTTGACACACAAAGATCATTTTTAAAAAATTTCAATATTTAAAAGGTCAAAATGTAAATATACCACAAAAAAAAAAAAGTAGGGTTGGTGGTTAGGCGTCACTATCATTGCCATTGTCGAAGTGGGCCGGTGACCTCGTCGACCATAGGCAGCAAAGGGGAGGGCCGGTGAGGCTCGCCCAAATCTAGGTGATGCCTCAATTGAGGCCCGAGCAAACCTCCCCCAGATCTAGGCAATGCCACGCCCTTGCTCGAGCCTAGTGAGGGTCACCAGCCCTCACTAGCCTTAGGCAAGGACCGTGGTCACCCAGATCTAGGTGATCCTCGCTAGCCCCAGCTGACACGTTGCTCAAATTTGGGCGAGCCTCACTCGAGCCTCACCTAGGTTGGCAAGGGTCGCCCTCCCTTCTCCGCTACCTCACCAACCCCGCCATTGAGGGGGGTAGCGATGTGCCTAGCCATGACCATGCCTCTTTTGTTTTTTTTAGAATTATTTTAGCTTTTTTTTAAAAAAAATATTACTATGAAAGAAGTAATAAAAAAATGCTACATATGATAAATAAATAAATTTAAAAATATTTTAGCATTTTCCTTTAAACAATGTTTTTTCTCTCTAAGCTTTATGTATTATTATAATGAAATGCAATTGAATTTGTCAAATTAAAATAATAAATGATATTGACCAATGTTAAATTAATAATTTTAGTGTAAATTAATTCTATGCTCTTTTATGAATATATTTTATATATATATATATATATATATTTTATGCACAAGGAATCCCGTACAGTCGACAAATGGGTAAACCCCGAGCGATGCTAATGGAGGAGGACCTACCACCCCGACATCGCGCTTAAGATCCCGTGCGTCCTCCGACATCGCGCTTAAGATCCCGTGCGTCCTGCGAGATTTGAACCCTTCCGTCCCGAGTAGATTTCATGGGGGTTCTTATCCAAATTTGCCACCGCAGTAAATGATTCTTTTATGAATATATTTATATATAATAATATATTTAATATATAACGTGTCGAAATTCTTTATTTTTATAAATGATGTATCATCTCGTATCGTGTCACCTTTCACGTATCCGATTGGTGCTACATAGGTAGTCTCTCCTCAAAAGGCCACTACATAGTTGGTTGAATGCTCAAATTTAACTCGAGTGCAATTCCTTCCTCTACAATCAAGAGTGTCTCATCTAATTGGTCATGATCGAAATACATGACAATACATGTGCTTCATGATTGCCTTAACTGAGTCCGTGTATTTTTAATTTGCTTAACCAATCAGTCCATCTTCATAAATTTTCTAATGAAATTCCTCCAGCATCAAATTTGATTAAGTTTGACTTACACGGCCCGTCGATGTCAAAGTGTGATGGGGATAAATCATACAGATGTCCATGTAGACATGTGCGGACTAATTTAGGCGATGGAGACTAAAAGAAATTATTCACGTTACGTTGCGACATCATCTGACAGCTATGTTAATTAAATTTAGCCGATTTGGTTACCCGGAAAGGGTAATTTTTCCCTTCGAGATGGGGACCCCGCAAAACTCGATGCCTGTGCAAGTCGCGGTCCATAAGCCATTATGAGGCCAAGCACCAAAAGACGGAAATTACATCCGACTTGCCGTGTGCCGTTGGCTAAGTCTAGCTACTAGCTCGACAGTAGCTTGGTGGCGCTTGTCTATTGGTGTTTTTTTCATTGCGTACACGTGGACTCAACCCACAACATCTCTATTTTCTGGTGGTGTGGGAATAAAACTAGAAACCAAGGTCATAGCCACGTAAGTGGAAACGGAGTCCTTAGTAAAAATAAGGAAAATCTTGAACAACTAGCTGGGGTCGTTTTCACAGAAGAGCCTATTCCATGCATTCTAGAAAGTCGTCCGGATCATTTTCACACGGGTAAAAGCTGCTGAAAATTTATAATTATTCATCATGTGATATATTAATTTCATACTTTTTGATGATCTTGAAAATCTCAAATTTATAATCATGTCACATATTTAATTGAAATTTATACTCTTAATTTCTTTCATGACACAAAAAATCACTATTTCTATTCTTTTGTTCTCGAAAATAGATTTAGAACAAAAATTCATTTGATCAAAATTTTATTCTCATAAACAAATTTCTATTTTTTTTTGAAAGTAAATTTGGAACAAAATCGACAAGTAAAAAAAATTCTTTATTCTAAAAAATAATTATTTGCCAGTAGCCAAACGAGCCTCACCTAAGCCTCCCTCAGCCACCAATGAGCCTTACTTGACTGAACGAGGCTTGGCCAAGCCATGGCTGGTCGAGGCTCAACATCATCTAGCCATTAGCGAGGCTTAACCTCATGGTGGCTCGGCAATGTCAAGCCCTACTGGCAACTAGGCAAGGCCACTCACCCAACGAAGGCTTGGCCAAGCCTCGCCTAGCTACTGAGGAGGCTCGGCCTCATTGAGGGCCGGCGATGCTCCGACAAAGTTGCCGATCATCCCAAGGCTAGCGATTGGCAACTCTTGAAGAAGAAGTAGAGAAAGAAAAAAAAAAAAAAAAATTATTAAAAAATTAAAAGAAAATGATTTGGATTATAAATTTTAAAAATAATAGCAAATGCAATTCTATTTCAAAAATAAAAATTTGGAACAGTTATCAAACGATTTAAAATGCTTAATTCTTATAATAAAATAAATAAATAAATAATCATTCTTATGAGCAAAATGGTTACCGAAAGCATTATTAATCTACGACCACCGATTTACCATAGCCATTGCCACAATAATTGCATCATTTGCTTTTCGTTGTTCGTTTGGGATTTTCAACGGCTTTTGTTGGTAAAATTTTGATGAATAATAAATATTTCATACACCCACCCTGTTTGTGGGTGCGATGGCTTGGGCCTTTCCCCCTCTAATTGCGGAAGGGGGGAAGTTTGACTTCCAGCATGTGCATTGCGCATCTTACCTGTGACGTCGTGAAAGGTGGGTCCCTGTGGTGTCACCTCGGGTTTATGTTGCCTGATTATTTGTACATTGGTGGTTTCGTCTATCACAAAAAATATAAATATAATATATTTGTTTTTTTTCACAAGTATAAATTTATGAAAATATATTAAATGAGTATAATTTTGAGGGTAGATACGTCACACATATATATAAATATAATACTAGACTTTATTTGAGATTTTTTTTTCGGTGACCTTTTCCCTTTTCACGAAGGAGACTTGGTGACTGTATTCTAGAAAGTCGTCCTCGGCAAATAATCGAACAGGCCAAATGACGTCACGATCGAGATCATCTCAGGGACGTGCCCACCTTCAATCTCGTCCGTTCAACCGATTTCCAAATCCGTTCATTGGTTCGTGGCCACCCACCCCACACTTCGGTCAAAAAAAGTCCGAATCAATCTCCTTCCCCGTTCTTGTCAAAAAAAAAAAAAAAAAAAAAAAATCTCCTTCCTCCTTTTTCGTCCCCTCATCCATCCACCCATCCTGCGTCCAAGGAGTGGATTTGAACGGTTTTCACGAAATTGACCATCTCTGGCCCCGCGGTAGCTACTCGAAATTCCGCATTCTGCTTGACTTCTACGTTTCATTTCGTGAGGCTGTTTTCTTTCTTATGTTTTACGAGTCATTTCAATCCAACCATCCGTCACAATTCCATCCAAAATTTATGATTGCACGTCCCACGTGTCTTCCCTGATGCAATAAGCATATGCTTACTAAATTCTAAATGGATTAAGGTACGCATCACAAAATTTTGAGAATAGAAATTGAAAAGTTAAAAATTATAGATTATGATTTCTTTTTTTAAATTTATTTATGAAATAGAAATCTATTCCAAAATAGAAAAAATCAAATTACGTTACCAAACTAGTTTATTCTAAATATATTTCGGAGAACAAAAAAAAAAATGAGAAATAGAGAAGTTCAATGTTATCATGCGTGCCCTTAGTCATCATGTAGAGCAGTTTCATCGAGCAAATTCAAAGGCAAGAAATGATGTTGGACAAAGTTGTAGCTCGCCTAGCCGTCGATAATAGCGTACAACAATTCTTCGAGTGCCATTGTTCACAAGTTTGGCCGTCGAGCATGAGTTTGCCACATTGGGTGATTAGTAAGACACTTCGTGGTAAAATTGGACAAATTTGTAATGGAAGGTAAAATAGAGATGGCAGGTATAAATTTAGAGATTTTCTTGAGTTGAAGTAAATTTGAGATAGTTGTACATGGTGCCAATTTTGAATTTTGCATGATATTGTATTAACCGTCTTCAAATTAATTTTGTGAAAACCGACACATATAAGTATCATTAATGCTCAAATGATGTGGAGATGAAATTATGAACTTGTCGATGCATCAAATATAAGTACCATTAATGCCCACCTAACTTTATATATCTATTTACGTGTATCAAATAAGATCCGATGGTAGTGTGACCAATGGTCGCCTAAATTAATCTTTATCAAATTAATTTTGCAAGAACCACTAAATATGCTTTCAACTTTTTTTTTTTTCATAGATGATGTGGAAATGAAATGATGAACTTGTTGATATATCAAATTTAGTTTCATTAATGCTCACCCAACTCCCCGTTCCATTAATGTTTTATCAAATAAGATTTCATTTGATAATAAGTCATTCTGTAAATTCATTATTTTATTTTTACTTTTCAGCTTTGTTTATCTCATGAAAATAAATAATTTAAAAAATATGTTATTCTAAAAATAATTAGTCACATCATTTGAAATGATCAATTAATAAAAAATGTTTCATGGGCAATATAAACTATTATTTTTCTGAAAAAATGTTTTCTGAACATAGCCAGCGCCAATGGCCGGCATTTCCTTTGGGTCGTGATTGCATGTACAAGGTTCCAAAGCTGGGGGATAGGCAGCAGATCAGCGGTGGATCACCTCTGTTTCCTCTCTCCCTTCCTTCCTTCCTTCCTTCGTCTTCGTCCTCGATATAGCCCGCAAGCAAAGCGACCCATCATGAGCTGCTTCCAAGAATAGCGGGACGATTCCATGCAGATTCCCGGTTCCCAACAGCTCACATCCGACAGGCGCCTCTCTCCTCCTCCTTGTTCTTCACGACATCTCTGTCGTAAGACCTTGCGTGTCCTCCTCGCCCTTCTGTTCTGTTCTGTTCTATTTTTGTTTTTTCATGTTGGATTGCTTGTGTTGGGCATCTTGTTCACGCGGGCGCATGTGCATTCGCATGTTCGTGGGGGGTTCTTGATATTCGGATCGCTTGTTCATCTCCGGCTTTGAGGAAACGGGAGATGGGTCGCTGTCTTCTTGCGTCTTGAGCGGCCTCGTCCGGGGCTTTTCGGATTGCTGGGTTTGAATGAAATCATTGTGTTCTGGGGTATTTGATTCTATCTTCCGAAAGGAGCTCGGCTTCGTTCACATTATTGACCGGCGGGTCGGGTCGTTCGTCTTCGTCGTCATTGTGCCGACTCATTAGCTTATGCTTGCGGTACCAAGCTATCTCCTTTGAGCAATTCCGATTACGTGCGTGAGACGTGCAATTCTGGGCTTTCGATGGTTTGTTGGTTGAACATCGATTGCATTTTAGGTGATGTCGTGAGTTTGTTTACATGTATTTGTGACAGAGCTCTGTTTTGTCAGCCCATGAGGAAATAATGGTGCTTTATGTCATTTCTATTTGTTGGATTGCTTGGTTTGTATGCTGTATTGTCTCAATTTTTTGCCCTGCTAGAGATAATGGGGAGCTGGAGAAAGAAGTTCGTGCTGTTCTTTTTGGTGTGATTCGGTTGGGTGATGATGGTCATTCTGGGGTAATGTTTGGGGAAGTTTAGTAATTTACTCTTTACTAGTTATGTCAAGTAATCAGAAATAAGCAATCTTGGTTTGCAGTTGAAAGAGAAATTAGCATGAAGATACATTGATCATCTAGGGAAAGCAAGGAATCGCTACAGGTGTTGCACCTTTTCAAATTGAGCTTTCACATGGTGGCATCACTCTCTGGCAATCTATTGGCAATCAGAAAACAGATGGAAGGGAGAGGGTTTGCCACACTAGAGGAGTGGAGTGCAGTTTTTACTTTAACCGTGAGACAACTGGAGACGTAGAATCTTGATAGGGAGAGTAACCTGTGCTAATTGCAGTTACTGAGTTCATTAATGTCAAACTGGAAGTCATATGCTCACTCTTGGATACAAATAAAATCTTTCTTCAGGCATCTACAACCATTTTCATGAGTAACCAATGCTTCTGGAGTCTGCAGTATTAGTGAAAAGAACCTACAAGTGCATGTCTCACTGTTGCCTCTTTCTTTTTTTCCTCATTTTCCTTCAAGGTTCAGAGCTTCTGGGCCTTAAGCATATCTGAACTCAAGATAAGAATAATACTAGTGAAATACTGGGGTAGGAATCTCGATTATCTCCTCAACTAAGGTGAATATTCTCACTACCAAGTGGGAAGATGGCTGTTATCATCCTTTCCAATTGCTGCTATTTGCCTAATCTAGAGCCTGGGCAACAAGGGAAACTTAAATAAAAGGCCACCTCCTCCCCCTCCTCTCCATTGGTACTTTGTTCCTAGCTATATCCAGAAGACAGACCCTTTTTTGATGTCCTCTGTTGGGAGGAATGGCGGCATCTCCTGTCTTCCCTGCTTCATCTGAATATGTACTGGAGAAATTTAAGATGGATGTTGTGCAGGGAAATTGATTGCTCAGGAAATACATTTTTGGCCTAAGAATAGAAGACAAATTTGCTAGAGGTATTCTACAGGCCAAATACGAGGCTGGTGTAGTTTTCAAGTGTTTATGGTGAAATAGTTTTAAGCCTCAAGCAGATAAAAGCGAGAGTTTTGGCTATGGATAGATGTACTGAATCTTTACTGAGTCATTGAGGGGGATTAAACCAGTGTCAACCTTGACCTTGAATTTCAGGGGAAACTGCCTAATTCTGAATGCTTAATAGGGTGTGATTTTGTGTTCTTCATTACTATTGTAGTGGATTAGTTAGTTTCTATAGTTTTGATATGCCACAATTTGTATATCAGTTCTCTTCCATCATTTAGAGCTGACATGAAGATAATGTCTTCATTATTATTGTCCTCTTTAGACTATTTTTGAAGTACCTTCGTCTGTGGAGTAGATATGTCTCTTTATTTGCCTCCTAAAGAAACTGACAGAAAAATCCGCAGCTGGACATCTTAGTTAGTTGGGGAAAATATGGTTTTTTATCTTACCTTTGCTATGTATCTTAGACTTGGAGGCAACAGGTTGTTGAGTTGGAGTTTTTCAGAAATTTGCCATGTTAGCATATATGTGTGTAAAGTGTACAAACCCTGTACTTTCTCAATAATACTCACCTTAAGCTTGTAATTGTTGATTTAAATATGATCTACTTATAAGTGAGGCTCTAAGTATTTTCAAGTGGGTTGCCTCTCTTCTATCATGTCCTGAAGCTGACAAACGATGTTTATAATTTGTGGAGGTCTCTTGCTAACAAATTCTTTAGTTGGAGATCAAAATGGATATGTGTTCATCTACAATTTTCAGTGTCATGCTTTTCAATCTGAAGTATAATGAATTGAATGCCTGAAGGTCTTGTACGTGTAATATAAGCATGTGCACGCGTTTTCACCTTTTTAACTTGTCCTTCTTTCTTTTCTCCAGTTTTTACTCATACTTGCTCTACTTCATGATGCAGTTTTTTCTGTTTTCTTCTGAGTTTCAACTTGCTCCAGAATTTGAAGCATGTCTTTCAAAAAGTTACGGGCAAGTGGAGCAGAGAAAAGTCTGTCCTTCGAAGAGCAGCAGACCAAGGTGTAGAGCTGAAACATCTCTATGTATATGCAGTGCATCTGTAACAAATTTACTATTCTTGATATGGAAGGCCTAATTCCCTTAAAAAGCCCAAACTTAAGCTTGGGTTAAATTTCCAGCCCAAACTTTTCTTTTGCCTCATAAAAGAGCACCAACTTCAGCTCGGATTCCAATTCTAGCCTAAACTTTTTTTTTGCCTTATGAAAAAGCACAAACTTCTAGTCGGTACCCAAATCTAACCTTCATCAAGTTTCTGTCCAATGAGTTGTTGAATATATGTTGAATCTTTAATGGCATCATTAGCCAGAAACTGGATGGAGGCCAGATTTGAGTACTGACTGAAAGTTGGTGCTTTTTTATGAGGAAAAAAAAAGTTGCCTGGGCCAAAATAGAGATCCAAACTAACATTGGTGCTTTTTAAGGGAATTGGGCCTATATGAATTAGAAGACTAGTGCTAATATTATTGATTGAACTTTTGTCTTTCTTGCTGAAATGCTTCGCTCCAGTGTATGCCATCTCTTGTTTTACCACATTTCTGTCTGTTACTTGTCTTTCCTCTCAAAAGTAATTAAGCTATAGTCCATCTCTGATCTATGTGGGGCTCTGGTGATTGTTATACACCGTATGCTCAACTGAAAATAACTACACTAGTGAAGACGGAAATTTTTTTGTTTCTGTCAGTGAGATATCACTCAGAGTTATGTTCTCTTCATGTGAGGAGTCATTTTATGTGTTCTTTCGCATGGTTAAATAGATTCACGTATTGGACTGTGTTCTGCAAAATGTGTTATGCTGCCAAGTTTACAGCCTGAATGCTATCTTTGGTGATTTTTTGTAACAAAAGACACTGCGGTGATCTTTCGTCACAAACTTTCTGTACTTATCAACATAGAAGCATCTTGCTGTGTTTGTTCATCACTCCAGCTGTCATTTACTTGACTAGTGATGATTTTTCTATCACCATGTCTAACGATTTGCCAACTTTTGAAAAGTGACTTCAAAGCATAGAGAAGCTCTTGCAATGAGTACTTTCAAACTGTATAAATCCATAGCATGATATCACCCCTCGGGTAGAAACTGACACAATCCTTTTTATGTGCCAACCATGCATAAGCCTTGTGCTAATTTGGAGTGTCTGGTGCAATACTGAAAACATCTGAGAGGTGCAGCTACCTTTTCAACACTTCACTCTAGTTCCCATTGCTACCCATTTTCCATAAGCACTTCACAGGATTCTTAGTTGTTTGTACCGCTTGAGAAGCTCTGCTATATTTTCACTTCTGTGATACTACTCTTTCATTTTCCTCTAGAATGGTAGATAGTTTTGACAAACTAGATTCCTGCTACAAGTGTGAATGGGAACAAACAGCGCACTCGTTATGTGGTTGACAAATATTTAGAATTGTGAATTGTCGACTCTTTATTTGAATAATCAGCTGTCTCCTTTCCATCAGGTCAATGAAGTCCGAAAGATTTTGGGGCCTCTCGCTGATAAGCTTCCGACACTTTGTTCAGATGCATCAATCATAAGGTACCTCAAGGCGAGAAACTGGAACACAAAGAAGGCAGCCAAGATGCTGAAAGAAACATTGAAATGGAGACTGGTTTACAAGCCAGAAAAAATTAGATGGGTAAATTCTCTGTCGTAAATACTAATATTTTGCATCTTGTTTGCATGTCCTAGTCCTTGGTGTTGATGTGAAATACCCTGCAAGTTGATCTAGAGCAGCTATTAAAACAGCTGACGATTTAACATCATTAATGCTTTATGATCCTTTGGAAAATTTTGGTCTGACTCATTCCGACAGCCATGGCATGATGAACAACAAGCACCTTGTTTAGACCCTGATGTGGTTGTCTTTCTATGGATTTTCAGAGTGAGCACCCATGATTGCAGCGATTTCAAACCAAATTGTTCATTTTGCATGAGATTGAACTGGCAATAATTTTAAGGGATTAGTGTATTAGAAATCCTAAAACTTATCAAGAAAATGCAATTGAGTCATAAATTTTCGAAAAGTGCAATTAAGTCCTAAAACTTGTTACGAAAGTTCAATCAAGTCCTAAAACTTTCAAAAGTTCAGTAAAGTCCTAAAACTTGTCTCAAAAGTGCAATCGAGTCCTAAAACTTTCAAAAAATGCAATCAACGGAAGGACTTAAATTGAACCACTTTGATAAGTTTTAGGACTTGATTGCACTTTTTGAAAGTTTTAGGACTTAATTGCGCTTTGTGACAAGTTTTAGGACTTAATTGCGCTTTGTGACAAGTTTTAGGACTTAATTGCACTTTTTAAAATTTTTATGACTTAATTGCATTTTTATGATAAATTTTAGGACTTCCAATGCACTTATCCCTAATTTTAACTTTCATACTTCACTGGTAGAATTTATGAGGATCACTTTTTTATTGACCTTAGAAATGATTCACTTACTTGGTTATTGCCTTGAGCATCTTGGCTTTTGTTGATATGTGACAAAGCTTCTGTGTTTGTGATGCTTCTAGGAGGACATTGCTCATGAAGCTGAGACAGGTAAACTCTACAGAGCCAATTACTTTGACAAGCATGGGAGGACTGTTCTTGTCATGAGACCGGGTTTTCAGGTAAAGACTTACAATTTGAGAATAGGAATATGTGGTAGTCTTTCTCTCTCTTCTTGTAATATAGAATGCTCTGCTCTCAGAAATTGAAATTCTTTCTATCTGTTTTCTGAAACAGAATACAACCGCAACAGAAGGGCAGATTAAGTATTTGGTTTATTGTATGGAAAATGCAATTGCGAATTCAAATCCAGGTCAGGAACAAATGGTGTGGCTAATTGATTTTCAAGGATGGAACATGTCGAGCATATCAGTGAAGGTGACTCGGAGACGGCCCATATATTGCAGGATTATTATCCGGAGAGACTAGGCATTGGAATCCTCTATAATCCACCCAAAATATTTGAGTCCTTTTGGAAGGTAATATTTTGTGTTCTTTTCAGTTTTCTGTACCTTTCACTGACAACATTATGCATTGAGCAGCGAAAACTAATGCTTGTTCTGAATGATTCATTTCTGGATTTCTCACATATTAGAATTGACACAACCGTGTAAAGATCAGTTTCTCTTTGCCTATCCTGTGTTTCAAGTTCTAATCTGGAAATGTGTCCACATGTAGAATCCTAGATGGATAGGAGTGACATACAGGATGAGTGATTTTTGTTTCTAGAGAGAAAAAAAAAAGTTGCTATCTGAGTTCATTTGTACAATTAATCTCAGCATTAATACAGTGTTCAATTTTGCTGATTGGTGCTTGAGAAGTAATTCTAGGCTAGTATATTAGATGCTGCTCTCTCCATGAATGCTTGTGAGTTTGATGAAGGCATATTGTTAATGGAGTTGGAAGTGGAACAGTTGCTAACAAATTTGTTGGTGTGCCTACCCAAACGTGTGTTGCTCTGATGGGAAGGTGCTTGAACCGAGTTGACTGAGGATAGTGTGTAGATGCTTGATTTAGAAGATATTTAGTACCAGTGTGTTATAACAAGTAGTTAGTGGGTTTGTTTATTCGATAGCTATTAAAATGATGATTGGTAAGTGACATGTCTAGTTTCTAAAAGACATGATAAATGCCTCGAACTGAATTTCCTGTAGTGGTTAATTTACTAGTTCTTGTAAAGGATACATTAAGTTGGAACTTTCAACTGTCCGCACTGATTCTTATGATAGATACAGTTGATCCTACCCAAGCACATCGGTTTTCCTGCTGCATTATTTTGCTAAGGAAAACCTTGTCTTACACTGATGGCTTCTTAATGGAGTTCCACACAACCATGTTTTAATTGATAAAATTTAAAAATCAAGAAAGCAAAATCACGGACCTGAGATTTGTGTCAAATTAATTTTCCTTTCCTTGCTTTTGAGAACTTCTGGGATTAGCAAATTTTCGCTTTGTCTATTGGAATGATAACATGTAGTTGTAGGAGGTTGTAAATCATCATATTGACGAATCTTTCCTAATAGCAGATGGTGAAACCATTCCTTGAGACCAAGACATTCAAGAAGGTCAAGTTTGTCTACTCAGACGATCCCCAAAGCCAAAAGACAATGGAAGAGCTATTTGATATGGATAAGCTGGACTCTGCATTTGGGGGCAAAAACCTTGCTGGTTTCAACTATGAGACCTATGCGCAACTGATGAGAGAGGATGACAACAAGAAAATGTCTGATTCCCTCTCTGATTGTTCTCTACCAACCTATCTATCCCCAGCTGAGCCTGAAATACCCCAGGAAGATGCATCCATTTCAGACCCTGATTCTGAGGCCTTTGAAGAAGGAGGCTTTACACCGAGTCATGAGATGGCTTCTCTAATTTTAGAGGAAGGCGCGAACAAATCAGCAGTCTCGCCACCTGTCGGTAATGAACCAGGACACAGTCAATCAGAAGCGGCCAAAGAGGTATACCTGAAGGATCCAGCATGAGTATCTGTGATTGTTTTACTCAATTATTTTGTTGTATTAGGCCTTTATCACGCAGTAAGCCTTTATCACCCATCATTGTACTACATCCACGTAGTTGTGGAAAGAAAACAGTATAGGTCTCAGAACGGTGACAAACACCACAATCAGTGGACAAATGGATAGTCATGTCCGACAGAGAACCATATTCTGAAATATCTCATTTACATTTGGCGTTGGTAAACTTTATAACCTGTTCATTTTCCAAATTAGGAGATGCTGGGAATGTAGTGTGCCACTCGCATTCTCTCTGACACCCAAACGAGCCAGGTTTTAGAGAAGCATGATACTGAACTCCCCTGCATTTGGAAGATGTTGAAGATTAGAAACCACCTCCTTTTGACAAGCACATACCTTTTGCCTTGGCCTGGAAGTAACCCTAAATAAGAAATGATGCTGACTATGTGATTCTGCTGTGCCTGTTTTTTCAAGATTGTGATATAGACAGTCAGCTCGTTCGTTGGTAAAATATCTGCCATAACTTGGTCAGGGAAAAGAATTTAGATGGAAAAGTACAGCTCAGCTCAAGTTTATAGAGATCGGGGACCTCGACACTTCTCACCAAAAAAATTTGATTGATTTGCTGCACTTGTTTTGTTATGATTCCTAGTTGAGCCTTGGAAAAGAATCTCAGAAAGGTTTCGTCTACCTTCTCGCTGGAGTCGATTTTGCACGTTTTTCTCTCTTTTATTGTGCAAGTCATCTAATATGGTGAGCCAACTTTTGCACCGTAAGGAAATTCATCCCTCCCCACTTGGTTAGAAAGCAGGTGACCCATCCAAATTAAGTTTCTACTTTAAGGGTACTGTCATGTTTTAAAGGTCTCCTTTAGTCCATAGAATATACTCTGGATAACTTCAAAGGATCCGTGGCTTTAACATAATCAACAGTTAAAAACTTCCATGGCATTTTGAATCTCCGAAAGGATTTATGTTGGCACGAGGTCAATTTCATTCGTTTTCAACAAAAGAAACATGATTTGGATCCATACTAGTGGCAAAATAACTGACAAAAATTGCAGCAATCGGATTGCTCCAATACGGATGCTAAACTCCAGAAAGAAAAAGAAAATCTTTTGAATCCCAGACAGCCGCTTCTCTCTTCATTTTGTCACGGGGGATGACTTCAAGCATGACTCGAACTCTCATCGGCAGGTCCATCTGGTAATTCCAAAAGCCACCGATCGAGACGTTTAGATGCTTCATTAACCTACACAATGGCTTATGCAGGTTGGTTAGCCTTCATGTGCTAAGAAGCTTTGAGTGACATCAGAAGGCTAAATGAAGCAACGGAATGAGAGTGAAATAGTTATTTGTCTTTTGGGTAACTTCAGCTCTTTCCTTTCTTTTTAACACATTACCTGTTCTTCCCAGTTCGTTCTCCACATGAGGAACAAAAGCGCCAATGTCTGCACTAGTATTCCACATTGCAATCCGACCCACAGGCCCTGTAAAACAGAACAAAGTTTTAGCGAACGAGTACTTTTGCTTGTTTCTTCAAAAGGTCGATCATGGATGGACCTACTACTAATTTTTCAACTCATCTCATTGTTCACGAGAAGCAAGAAAAGATGATGGTGATTTGAGCATACATCAGAATTGGCAAGTCAGCAAAAATGAACTGTATCCATGTTGCTGCTCAGTGCTCTCACCAAATTCTCGGACAAAAATCCAGCCATTTGAACATTCAATAAGTTTTGCCATGTTCACTGTTACCTTAATTTCCAGATGAGCCACATATCCGAGTAATGCTCCTATTGGTACTCCAACCAAATAATAGCAGCAGATGTTTATGATAGCAGCCACATGTTGTAAACCGGCACCGATGGCGACACCTGGAACCGGAAAATTGTAGGTTGAAACCGGCTTTGGAGCAGAACAAACAAATGATGTCTGTACTTACCTATAAGTACTGGTTGTACACCATTGAGCAAGAATGAGAACGCAAGTAGAATGGTAAGGCCAGACATGGCTTCTGCAACTGCTTCATCACTAGAAACCAGATGCGCAATCTCATGTCCAAAGGCTAGAAATAGTAGCCAGAACAGCACTCCTATTGACAACGAATAGGAGACGATGACTTTAACAGAGAAGACTGCAGCTCTGGCATTTCCTCTCCCTAGTTCATTTGATACACGCACACTGAACACACAGCAAAATGAACATAATAGACGAACCTTTAATTATCATTATAGAAATGAGCTGTACCATTGTCACAGAGAGAGAGAGAGAGAGAGCTGGCAATTGCAAGTGCAGTACATTTACTAAGATCAGAAACTCATACCATGCTGCAGTAAAAAAGCCAAGGCACATCATAGATTCCCAAGTATTGATACTGATGCTGTGGCAAGAAAAATTTTGCGTTACATGGGGCTACAGGCAATGAGAATTTTTTGTAACCCAAAGAGGTCCTTACCAAAGTGAGAATGCTGATATAGCAACAGTTGCATTACGCATATATCCGGCTAATAAGACGAGAATGGCACTGTACCACAGCTCCAGGCTACAGACAAAAAGACGTACAAAGATTACCCACGTAACGTATGACAAGTTTGGACTTTGTAAATGAATACTCAAGAACGAGCAAATTAAGCGACCAGAAGAGAGCAAATCAAATTCCAGCAACTTTTCAGTAAAGTAGAATGGGAAAAAAGAGCTTGATTATGGTTTGGTAGGCAATTCAAAGGACACCCCGAATTTGATTCCTTTTTTCTTTTTTATTTTTTTTACTATCATCGGTTTTCTTATTCTTTTTTGTCAGTAAAAATGCTCTCGTTCCATTTTCCTTGACAATAAGTAAGACCATAAGAGTTAGCATTACCAAAGCATCACGCCAGAAGAAAGTGAGAGCTTTATCATCGGTATGAGATCAGCAAAGGCAGCTCTATTAAATCCTTTCCATGTCTGGGGGCACCATCCTCCAAAGATGTAGACAAATGCTCCGATTACTGTAGACCAACTCGAGACATTCAATGCAATCATTGCACCAGGAACCCCCAAATCGAGTACGCTAACCATGATCCAGGAAAGTAACAAATGAAGGAGAAAAGAACCGGTACACAGCCAACCAACTATTGAGTTTTTTAACTGTGATTGGAAGTACATTTGGGTGGTATACAGAAAAACGTAGTAGTAGACAACAGGTATGAACCAGAGAGAGATTTGTCCAACTGCAGCTGTTACATCTTCGTCCTCGCCAAGCAACCGGAAGAGCGGAGTCACCCATATAAACAAAGGGAGCAGCATTGTCGCCATGACAAGATCCACAATCCACGATCTTTGCAAGTAAATACCTAGCATATGGTATTGACCTGCTCCAAATGCTTGCCCACATAACGTTTCAGTTGCACTTGACATTCCTAGCTTTGAAAGAGCATAACGGGACTGATAAGTAAGTCCATGAACATGATATACAGGTGCTTAGTTAGCCAGTCTAATATAGACATAATTACTTTAGCTGAACTTTTAAACAGGACTGTTCTATGTGACGATGTCATAGAGCATCACATTATTAAGTTGACAGCTCACCGTGTTCATTATACTCTTCAGTCCCTTCTGGGGTGTGTAATTATAATGACAACATCAGATTAGGCTACATTTGTCGCTAAATGTTAGAATGGGCACATAAAAGCAGTGAGATAGTGAGCTTACGAGAATCCCTTTCACAAACAATAACAGAAAAGTTTGTAGCAATCCATAAGAAGCAAGATCTAGCTCGCTAATGTGTCCAATGTATATCTGCGTCACCACTAGGAGTCCATACGAGGATGCTCTAGCCAGTACTGATGGAAAAATGATCTTCCATGAAAGCTTAGACTCCTTCCAGATTCCCCCCTTCAGGTCACCTGTCTCCAAAAGCTTTTGCTCCATATTTTCATCCATAATCTCTCTATCTAGAGGATTACAGAATAAAATGAGTCATAAGTAACAAAAGCAGTATCTGAATTCTGAAGCAAGAGTAAATTTCTTATGCAGGCTCGCTTTGTAGCCTCTGACATCCCTGTCGAAGGGGATGAACGTCACGAAGTGAAAGAATAGTGAGTTTCACTTAAAATGAATGTAGGTTAGTCTGGCTTACTTCAGAAAGATGTGCTTTTCGCTGATTACTTCAAAATTATGCAGAGTGGAGTGAGTTAAACTATAGGCACCCTTACTACTTATACTGAACCAAAATTGAGCCAGGCCATTCAATTACATGACTCTAAATTAGCACCTTCTTCTCTGAGAAAAAAGAATTTGTGAATTTGTACACAATAATGACTTTGAGAAAGGAAAAATCATCTAGAAAGGTAGAAGTTTGACGATCATAAGCGGACTTGCTCTACATCATTTTTGCTTTTTAGGTTGCATTGACATACAGGCTTGATACACATTGTAAGCACGTTTCCCAACAACAACTAAAGCCATTGGAGGAAATAAGGTTTATAAAGAATGATCGTGGTATTTGATGGATGCAGGTGAAAGGTTCAAATCTTTACACTCCCTTAGCAATTGTCATTGTGTCTATTGTCTTCCGGTTATGGTTTGATATGATAACAGCAACATCCTGTATGTCGCCGAGAATGTCCATTTTACAGAGGAGTGTTAAGATAAATTCTCGATATAGATCTTGGACATATTTCCACGCAACATAAGCTAATAGTTGCCTAACAATTGGTGTACACGTGACCAACTAATGAAATCTTGTTTATTATTCTTAAAAAGCAGCTAAATCTAGGCAAGGAGCAGGAACATTTGGACAAGCACAAACCAAGGGGCATGTCAATCTTAAACTGAACGGATAAAGTACGCAAGTACATTGAAGAAACTAAAAAAGGCAAGAAGAGGACAAGAAGGGACCAGATCTTACTCAAGATATTGAAATCCACAAAACTTCACAGTTCACAACAATGGCCACTTAAGAGGAGCTAAAAGCATGTTTTTTTTTCCTATCCCCTTTCTCCTGCATTGAAGCAAAAAATTTGTTCGGGCAAAGAAGGATATATTTGAAACCTGCCTGACCTTTCGAAGCAAAGGTCCCTGGTGAAAGCAAGCAAGAAAGTGGTGGGTCTACAAGCAAAGAGTCATTTGCATCTATTTATGCAAGCCAACAATCTTCTCCTTTAGACTAATACAGGCTAGTACAAGAGGGTGTTGGAAATATAGGAATTATATATATGGTAGTTAGGTAGCAGCAGAAAGCGATGGGAACTAGAAGAAAAGGCCTATGCAGGAGTAGCGTGGCGGAATTACACTCTTTCTTCTGAATTTGAAGAAGTCGAGCTCCTAAAGTGCAAGTTCTCTAGACGTTTCATTAAATATCAATTTAAAGACTATGATAAAGGTGGGAATTAAAATTCCGGGCTACGAATCAGTCCTACATCAAAACTAACTTCTACTAGAGGTCGACGGAATGGAACGAGTTGGTGCTCCATAGATAAAAGTTGAGGTATACAACATGAATTTACATGTTTTCCCTTTGATATGAGTAGGTTTTTTTTTTTTGGTCAAATCTTCCATAGAGTGGCTAAGTAGTAAATGTCCATAACTCATGATGCCAAATCTCGTTCATTTCGTGTCAGACCAACTTTAGAGATATTATCCACCGTTTCTTTAGAGGAGTAATGTGCCTGGAGAAAAGTAGTTTTGAGCTGTCTACCTATGATAAATGTAACTACCACCCTAAAGGATGTTATGGATACATCAATTGATATCGCATCACTTTGTAAATAGACTTTAAGTACTTCGTGAACCGATTTTCATACCCTACATTGGCTTATCGAAGTATGTTGGCAGCAATACTGGCCACGGAAAGAGGATGGACTTGATCGCGCTTCTTTTAAGTTCTTTTTCTCCGGTTCTGCTGATATTTATAACTTCAAGCCTTCGACAACTGGTCAAAGCTAAGAAACGATGAATTGAGAGCAAAAGGCCTAGGCCAATGACACAGCATTTGTTTCCAACAGCAGCTGTGGGTTATATGAACAGGCTTTTAATTCAAAAGTGACCGTGTTACCTTATGCTAAAAACGAATTTCTAAGGGACAATACCACTATTAAAGTCAAACGATGCTTATACCATCGTACAGGGGGCAAATTATAACATCCGAGGATCACAATTATTCATGAATAACTTGAGGGTTAATACCTTAAAAAACCCCAAATTGGTACACTTGTAACAAATTTACCCCAAACTATTTTTTTGACCATGAAAAATCCCAAACCGGGTAAACTTGTGACAAATTAACCCAGATGATTATAAAAAACCCTAAACTGGTACATTTATGACAAATTTACCCCAAATTAATTTATTCGACTGCAAAAAACCCTAAACGATAAATTTTTGACAAATATACCCTATGCTATATTGGATTAATACCACAAAAAAATCATAAAAATTGTAAAAATTGTGACAAACGGAACGTAAAATCCTAAATTAGTATCTTGTTAACTGTCACGTGTCATTTAATTTAATAATTTGAGAATAAAATTTAACGAAAACTAACATAGGGTAAATTTGTCACAAGTGTACCAGTTTGGGATAAATTTATCAAAAGTATGCCAGTTTGGGGTTTTTGGTGGTCAAAAAAATAGTTTGGGATAAATTTGTCACAAGTGTACCAGTTTGAGGTTTTTTAGGGTATTATCCCATAACTTAATTACCACCAGCATTTCAGCATAGTACACTAGCTCACGTGTTGCACCCGAATGGCGAGTCAAGGAGTAATCTGTAGAAGTCTAATCTGTTCATGGTCAGGAGATCCAGGAGGAAACCCAAAGTTTGAGTTCTATTGACTTTCAGGTCAAGTGAATATATTGGTTCCTCCTTTCACTCCAACAACTCATTGTGGATACTTCTTTCACACGTTCATGGTCAGGAGATCCAAGAGGAAACCCAAAGTTTGAGTTCTATTGACTTTTCGGGTCAAGTGAATATATTGGTTCCTCCTTTTCACTCCAACTCGTTGTGGATACTCCTTTCACATGTGCACATAACAAGCAATATGTGAATATGAGTTACGCAGCGCAAGGAGTACACTGGCCTATTGCCATAATCGATATTATGATTTACTGCTTTATGGTATTGGTTTGACAAGATGAGATGAAATGCTTCTTAATTAATCAAATATGGGGTTGGTTAGTGTGAGCCAAGTTGAGCCATATCCGTAATGAGAAGATCTAACTGAAAACTCTATATATAGTACTCAAGTCTCTTCTCTAATCTTAGCAGACATAATTATCCTCACATAAGGAGCCCTAACCAAAACGCTAAAGGTGATAGGCAATCTCATTGAACTAGTAATACAGGGGGCAATAGAAGAAAAATTTTAAGAATGGATCGTTGCTATTCTATATCAAGAATGATGGTCCAAATCAAGTGCGTAAATCTCTTTTACTTGATTTCTTAATTCTAGCTATGGAGATCTTGGATTGCGCTTTCACGTCTTACATGTGATACTAGAGCTTTCCATAGTTTATAACTCGAATGTGTAGATTTTACTCTCTTTTTTTGTGATTTTTTGTGCAGCAAAAATAAATTTTGATCACATGAGTGGAACGAGCTCATCAAGACGAGTAAAATCATGGTTGCGTGTCGCCAAGGGGAGGCTGCATGCCTCCCCACCGGCTACCACATGTTGTTGGGCACTGGCGTGCGTGGAGCACATGCCCCCACAAAGGGTGCCAGTGTGTGCAACACACATGCGAGGCTAACATTAGCGGATGTGGATGTGATTCCTTGGTTGACCTGACCGGAAACATTGACTTGACCCGATTGACTGTTGACCGACCCGTTGACCACTACCCAACCATAGTCCAACCCGTTGACCCACTTGACCAAGTTCTTCGTTGACTAGATCGGGACCGATCGAATCGATTAGACCAGTCAGACCAACGGTTTAGGTTGGTTCAAGGGCATGCACATGCGATGCACGCACTGTGCACTCCAAATGTGAGGACGGGTGCATCCGACCTCTAATTAGGGCATTCTTAGAGTTTATGTGCTCGTATGGAGGTTCAAACTTTAAGTAGTGTAAAGAGGATCTTCTATTTGAGATAGAATTGACAAATGTTCGAATTACTCTTATAAAGGACAGGCCAATAGATCACACTACCAATAGTACAAAATTCTAAAAAGCACATTTTGCTACTTGGAACAATTAGATTTTCTTGTTATCCATAAAACCTTACATTCGTGAATACTTGAAAAGTGATTTACCAGTTGACTGCATTGCTAAAAAAATGATAGAAGCCTTGGTGGCTTAAAATTGTATCTTATCCGATGCCAAGATTAGGACATATCTCTAAGGACTCTTTAATACAAGGTATGATGATTCTAATGAGGTTAGAGATTACGTTCTAAAGATGGTAAATTTGAAGTCTAAAAATAATACTCATAAAAGAACTTATAAAACCACTAGTTATTCTAATAGTTTGGATCCTAAGATGGAATCCTTCAAGAATGATTGGTGACTATTACTTTTTTTTTTTTTAAATAAAGGTAATATAAAAATAGACTATAGTAAGTATATAAACCTTGGTTGTCCAAGTGTGAGCTTGTAATTAATAATTCTTTGGCATTGTTTATGAATCCAATACCTATCATAAGCCCGAGTTTACAATGGCTATATATTGGTGCAACAAATTTATTGTGCTTACCATATGGGGACCATAAATCTAATGAAGCTAAATTAGGACGAATCATAGCTCACCATGAAAAACATTGATAAAGTCGACATTGGAGATATCATTTTAATTTGATAGTAAAAAAATACATTTTATGTACTTTTCTTGACATAGAACTTTGTTTCTATATCTTGTTTAAACATGTGTGGCTACTCTTTTGAGATAAAAACAAATGTTATTTCTATGTTTTTAATTCAAATAAACATAGAAATTTGTCCAATGGATTGTATAAATTGTTTTTTTTACTCATAATGATATATAAGTCGCTTCTACGGCTAAAAATGTTGTAAGGAACAGTTTTATGCAATATGTAAATTGTTGTAGAGGTAGGATGATTAAGATTTTTTTTTTTAAATGTAGTCTAAAGTTTTGACGGGTTGGAGGTCATTTTGACTTGTTGGAGGTCATTCACATTGATTTTAGTGAACCCTATATGGTAATATTGTGTATTTTTTTTTTTATTTCAACATAGTTATTGACAACTATTTCTCATGTACTCAATTAAGAAAAAGTTTGAATCTCTTGATAAGTTCAAGATTTTTCGGACTAAAATCGAGAAACAATTGGATAAGTCTTAAAATTTGTCAGATCCGATTATGGTAGTGAGTATTTTGGCAAATATGACAATACTGGATAGCTTAAAAGGGTCATTTGCAAAATACTTGAAGAATTCTTGAATAGTAGCTCAATTTACTATACTTGGAATTCTTGAACATAATGGTGTGGTTGAAAGGACGTACCTTACTAGACATGATGATGAGCGTGAAGTAGGACTAATTTACCCAATTTTCTTTGAGGTGACACTTTGAATGCAACCTTTCACATACAAAACCGTGTCTCTACCAAAGCTATTTCATTAACCTTTTGAGTTATTGACTAGACATAAATCTAATTTAAACCATCTTAAGATTTAAGGGTGTGCTGTAGAAGTAAGGTTATATATAATCCAACATTAAGCAAGTTGGAATCCATAATCACTCGGTATTATTTCGTATCTTACTCGGATCATTTGAAGAGGTATTGATTTTATAACCCCAATGAAGGTACAAGAATTATGAAATCACAAACAATAAAATTTCTGAAGTATGAAATTGTTGCAGAGGATAGTTACTCTCAGACTACTAAGGATCAATGTAGCAACGACACGGACACGCGACACGCGAAATGACACGACACGATACGCCGACACGTCATTTCTTAAAAATAGAGAATTTCGACATGTTTCGACACGTTATATATTAAATATTTTTATATATAAGTACATAAATAAATAATAATAATAATAATAATAATAATAATAATAATAATAATAATAGCCTAGAATTAATTTACACGAAAAATATTAAATAATATCATTCATTATTTTAATTTGTTACAATAATACATAAAACTTAGAGGAAAAAAACATTGTTTAAAGAAAAATGCTGAAATGATATTTTTAAATTTATGTATTTATCATATATAGCATTTTTTATTACTTCTTTCATAGTAAAAGACTTTTAAAAAAGCTAAAACAATTATAAAAAATCAAAACTGAAAAAAAAAAATTGACCCTATCCGTGTATATTTATAGCAATTTTATTACTTCTTTTATTACTTCTTTTGTGTATATTTATATTTTGACCCCTCAAGTATTAGAAATTTTTAAAATTGACCCCGTGCGTGTCGGAATCACGTGTCGGAATTCTGGACTCGCGTGTCAGAGCATATCGAAGAGAGTTGACCACGTGTCAAATTTTTCGACACTCATTGACCACGTGTCAGAGCGTGTCGGAGTGTCGGACAGGACACGAAAGCTTTCGGAGAGTATCCGTGCTACATAGCTAAGGATAATAGTATGATGGAAATTGCTGTATCTTTGTCTTTGCCTATACAAATAATTATGGAGTCTCCTATACTATAAACTAAGCTTGTTGAGGTTCGAGATATTGTTATTAAGATAATTCTTGATAAAGTTTCTCAAGCCTCTCAGGTGCGAATAAAATGGCTGTACTATATAGTCTATCCGTGAGAGCGTGACTAATATATCTACTGCATGACTGATCTAGTGACTTATACGAATGTCGTTTCTTGTCTTTAATCAAATCTGTGGTTAGATGCAATGAAAGATGAGATGTAATTTATGAAACATAATAGTATTTAGGAACTTGTTGAGTTGCCTGAAAGTCACAAGCTTATTAAATACAAATGGGTATATAAGACTAAAAAAGACCCTAAAGAAAGATTAAGGAGTTTAAAGCCAAACTAGTAGCTAGTGTTTCATTCAGAAAGAAAGAGTGGATTGTAAAAAAAGAAAAAAAAAATTTCTACTCACTTCTAAAGATTCTTTCAAAGTGAACATGACATTAGTAGCTCATTTTGATAGAGAGTTACACTATATGGATGTTAAACTTATCTTTCTAAATGGAGACCCTAATAAGAATAGTAGATGGTTCAAGTAAACTTATGTGTAGACTAGAAAATCTTATTTATGGCCTCAAGTAAGTTTCTAGACAATGCTACTAAAGTTTTATAGTGTTGCCATTTTGTTCAATATTATTGAGAACAAAGTAAATCGGTGCACATATTACAAGGGTAGTAAAAGGAAATTTATTTTTTTCACAGTTTATGTACATAATATCTTACTTGCAAGTAGTGATTTTGAATCATTGCATGAGACAAAATAGATATTGTCTAAAATTTTTGACAAAGAGTACATTAATGTTGCGTCTTTTGTCCTTGGCATTGGACTCCGTGAGGATTGTTTTCACTCTATATTGGATTTGTCTTAGAAGACATATATTGATTGTATTTTGAAAAGGTTCAAAAGCCAAGAATTGCTCATGTTAGTAAGGGTGATGAACTAAATCATCACAGTATTGTCATTCAAACATTGAGAAAACCTAATATATTGATGTACCATATGTTAGTGTACTTGAAAGTATCGTGTAGACATCGCTTTTGCGACATGACTTCTAGGTAGATAGTTAAATCTAGGGCATAATCATTAGGTTAGTTAAATCTAGGGCATAATCATTAGGTTATTGCCAAGAAGGTTTTGAGATACTCAAATAGGACAGAAGATTATATGTTGATTTACGAACATGTTCAGGTCCTAAAGCTAATAAGATATTTAGATGTAAACTTTATTGGCTGTTAGGATGATATGTAGTCAATAACGAAATACATCTTTATATTAGCAGAAAGTGCAGTATTATGGCAAAGTGAAATATAGGAATCCATGTCATCCTCTACCATGTAAACGCGATTTATAGCATGCTGTTATTTGTCTCCGAAACCTCATTAAAGAGTTGACCGTATTTGATTTTATGAATAGATTCATATGGTTATATTGAGATAATAACTTTTCAGTGTTGTTTATTAATAACAACAGAGGTCTTGAGAGGTCTAAATATATAGCAATCAAACTTTTTTACTATAAAAAAATAGTATAGAATGGTTATGTTACGGTAAAGCATATTTTCACATATAATATGGCTACAAATCCACTAACTGAAGGCTTTCGTCCTTGTGTTCCTGAACGATATATCATTAATGTGAGCTTAGGAGTATCATGAGATGCTGTTATTTAGTGGGAGTTGTTTTGGTTTTGCTCTAATAAAGTTTACATTTGTGTTTACTACATTTAGTAATATTGTGATATATGTCAACTCCTTAGCATTCAATAAAGTGATTCTAAATGCATTGTTGTCGAGTTGAATACATATATCTATTAGGAATCTCAAGATATTGTGTAAATCTTGAGTAAAGGCTAGGAACATCCAATTATTAGCCTTGAGCATATGTATTGTTACACATAAAGAAATGTTAACTATAAAGACAAGACATATGTGAGTTCATTGGAACCATAAAAATATTCTTTAGTAGCAAAGGTTTTTATGACACTTAAAGTAAGATAATGGTGATTGACAAAAATGATAACATATAAGATATTGCTTCTTATGAGATGTGTTATCCATTTACTACATTAACATATTATATCAATATTAGTAGAGTTAAAAGTACTTGTGATCATTAAAGCTCGTGTGTATACATGCATTACCACAATGATTCGGTGTTTGAAACTTTATGGGATATGATTAACTATTAAAAGTTATCTTTAGACCAAAGTACACGGATACAGTACAATTTCAATTAAAATAGCTCAAGTGCGAGAATGTGAGAGTATTCTTAATGTAGGTTATATTAATTGATATTGTAATTTACAGTTTTACGGTATTAGTCTGATAAGATGAGATACACGGTTTTTAATTGGTCTAATATGGGACTGGTTAGTGTGAGCCAAGTTGAGCCCGGCTCGTAATGAGAAGGCTTAGATGAAGAATTTATATATAGTACTAAAGTCTTTCCTCTAATCTTAACACACTCAATTATCCTTACATAAGAACTATTTACCAAATCGCTAAAGATAAATGACAATCTCATTGAGCCGGTGATAAATAGGGTAATAGAGGAGAAGTTCTTAAGATTGGATCGTCACTATTTTACATCATGAACAATGGTCCAAATTAGGTGCGCAAATATCTTTACTTGATTATATATATATATATATGTTCTTAATTCTAACTATGGAGACCTTGGGTTACGCTTTCGCATCTTACATGATCCATAAATAATCATATTATATCAATATCAGTAGAGTTAAAAGTACTTGTGATCATTAAAGCTCTGTGTGTATACATGCAGTTACCACCATGATTCAGTGTTTAAAACTTTATGGGATATGATTAACTATTAAAAGTTATCTTTAGACCAAAGTACACGGATACAGTACAATGTCAATTAAAATAGCTCAAGTGCGAGAATGTAAGAGTATTCTTAATGTAGGTTATATTAATTGATATTGTAATTTACAGTTTTACGGTATTAGTCTGATAAGATGAGATACACAGTTTTTAATTGGTCTAATATGGGACTGGTTAGTGTGAGCTAAGTTGAGCCCGGCTTGTAATAAGAAGGCTTAGATGAAGAATTTGTAAATAGTACTAAAGTCTCTCCTCTAATCTTAACACACGCAATTATCCTTACATAAGAGCTATTTACCAAAACACTAAAGATAAATGACAATCTCATTGAGCCAGTGATAAATAGGGTAATAGAGGAGAAGTTCTTAAGATTGGATCGTCACTATTCCACATCATGAACAATGGTCCAAATTACGTGCGCAAATATCTGTACTTGATTATATATATGTTCTTAATTCTAACTATGGAGATCTTGGGTTACGCTTTCGCGTCTTACATGATCCATAAATAATGGGCCTTTGCTAATACATGGCAAACTTTTACACTAGGAAGATGTTTCTCGTTAAGCTAATACAGGTCAGATCTACAATAAAGGCCGTTGCTTCGTCAAGCATGGAAGGAGTGTTCTTGACACAAGAACCTAATCTTAGGTTGATCCATACAATTGCACATTAGGAATATATGGCAAAGGTCTCTCATTGTGGAGAATGCGCACATGACAATGAATTTATAGCTAGGTTAGGTGCATATTCCACACATTTGTAGAGGTACATATTCCATAATCATATCTTAATGATCTCCTGGAAAGTGCTGTTATGACAAATGTTCTATATATGTTAGGTATAGAACCATAGTGAATGTTGTAAATAACTTTGCAACTCCCAATGTAGGTATAAAAAATTTTGTTAGTTTAAAGCAAAATTCACCTATTAACAAAGAATAAATGCGTTAGATCCATGCCACCACTGAAAAAGCTAGCAAAAACTTGCCATGATGATTACTTGAAAGTGAATGTTGAGAGTATTTTGTTGATAGGGGTATTTTATTTTATCTATTTATTGTATTATTTTATATATGGAGGCAATAAGGGTGATATTATAATTTTTGGCCTTCTTGCTTTTTATAAATATATGGCTTGGGGTCAAATCAACCTAATTAAGCATTTAGTTCAACTTTTGTTTTTCAACATGATATCAAAACCAATGTTGAACTGAAACCCTAACCCTAATCTCTTCTCTACGCAATCCTTCTTTTCTCTCCTTCTTCTCATCTTCACTTTCTCCCACCATGGTTCTTTCTCATCTTCTCATTTGCTTTCTTTCATAGTATAGGGCAGCACTAATAAGGTGATTTTTTGAATCTAGTGTTTGCCGTAAATCTCACTTTAAAAATTTGTTGCAATCTGCAATAGATGGTTTAACCTCTTTTGCGATTTTTTTGGATCTTCTTATTCCAAATTATTTTTGCCTTATCACCGGCCTATAATTATATCATGTGTGAAGACCAAAGTACTGCACTTTGTGAAGCACCACCATATTCCTTTCTATTTTAGATTTTTAGTGAAAAATCATAATTATTGATTTTTTTTTAGGTTTCTATATATATATATATATATATAGAAACTTTTTGCTTTCCCTTGATCTGATTTGGTTGATTTTTGGAGGACAACTTCAGCTTACTACGAGAAGACTTCAACCTAATTTTTAGCCTTTTCTAGCAAGTTTCGATGGCTGAATTGCTCCTTTCATACTTTTGTGGGGCAAAATTTGAGACACAATGTATGATGATTCAGTTGGTTAAATTGAGAAACATTCACCTATAAGAGATGGCCATCCATATTATATTATGTTTGCTATGATCTTTGTAAAGCTTGACAGCACAAATTATTTGATATGGTCTCAATCTACATTCTTCACCATTGTAGGTTGTGGGCTTACAAGACATATCAATGGCACTTCTGTAAAGTCGAATACATTAGGTAATGCTCAAGACAAGTGGATCTCGAATAACTCTTTAGTAATGTCTTTTACGCTTAATTTGATGCAGTCACATATTGCAAAAGGATATTTGCTTATTGACATTGCGGCATAAATTTGATTGACCGCAAGGGAAACTTAGTCAACTTGGGAATGATGCACAAGTGTATGAACTTTGAAAAAGGGTTCATGACACCACTTAGAAGGAGATGACTATGTCTCAATATTATGTTAAGCTTCGAAGTTGTGGCAAAAGCCAGATCATTATGCCGATTATCGTCCAACCAATGCTATGGACATCACTACATATAAAAGGCATGTGGACAAGATCAGAGTTTATGATTTCTAGACAAGATTAACTATTGAATATGATCAAATACGTGTTCGAGACCTTAGTCAGTCTCTATGGAAGAGTCCTATGCACTAGTTCACTTTGAAGAAAATCGTAGGATAGCAATGCTCCATCCATTTATTGTAGATTGATATGCTCTACAAACCAATATTGGCACTATTGTCAAATCTGATTTATTCGCTCGGCGGTGATACCTCTAAAGAGGTTGTGAACTATGAGCATTGTCATAGGCCATATCATACTAAGGCTACTTGTTGGAAGTGACATGGAAAACTTGTAGATTTTGAGGTAAAGAGGGCACAAAGAAAGGCAAAAACAAGGCAAACCATATTGAAATTGTTTCTACTGCACCTACTACTGATATTGATTCATTCTAGGAAGAACTTCAAGCATTTCGATGTCTATTGAAAGCTTCTGCTATTACTACCTCCTCCACAGTTGCCAATTCGCCTTTTCTTTTTACTTCAAACCTAGCCACATAAGGTATTTTCTTTAGGGGGTTTAATACATCAATCATTTCCAACCCATGATCATTGATACTGGGGCTACATATCACATGACATATTTTTCTAGTCTCAAGTACACTCCTACTTCAAAGCTAGCCATATAAGGGTCTGTTAATTGTTCCTCCACTCTTCCCTTGTCTTTTGTTTTACATATCTCATCATTCTCTATTAATCTACTTTCTATTGGTAGTTTAACTCGATATTTAAGCTGTAAATTAACTTTTTTACCTTCTTATTATGTTCTTTAGGATTTGGTAATGGAGAAGGAGATTAGATATGGTAAATTGGATGGTGGTCTTTACCTGCTTAAGGGTAGTGGGGCTTTTATTTCAACTTTGTTTTTTGTATCTCAACAAGTTAATTTGGCATTCATGAATCTCCACCATGGCACTGTAGATTAGATCATCCCCCTTTAGGAACTTTAAAGAATGTTTTTTTTAGTCTTGTTTTAGCTTGTAATAAAGATGAGTTTTTTTTTTTAGAAGCCTTAATTTTGGCTAAACAAACTCATTCAACATATCCATCTTCAAATAATAAAAGTAGTTTCCCTTCTTATGTGATTCATGCTGATGTGCGGGGTCCTTCTCATTGTACTTTTATTTTCGATTATCGATGGTTTATTACTTCTATCGATTTTCATTCTTGTACAACTTGGGTTTATTTGTTGAAATATAATAATGATTTTTTTGCCATTTTCAAATTTTTCACAAAATGGTTCAAACTCAATTCAATGCTACTATTAAGGCTCTTCGCAGTGACAATGGTATTGAGTACAATGAGGGTCAATTTCAATGGTATCTCTCTGATCATGGCATTATTCATCAAACCGATTTTGTTGATACTCCAACACAAAATGGTGTTGCCGAAAGAAAGAACCGACAATTGTTATTAATGTTTTACAGGGTTCATCAATTTTTATTCTTTCCCCTAAAATTTTTGCTTGTGTTTATTATGCTTGTAAACACCACCTCCAAGAGTAAGTTGGAACCTCATGGTCTCCGTTGTATTTTTCTTGAGTATTCAACTACTCAAAAAAGTTATAAGTGTCATCATCCTCCCACTATGCTCACCATTGTATCTATGGATATGATTTTTCACGAGTCTAATTCCTATTATTTTGTTCCACCTCTTCAAGGAGAGTGTCCTAGTATAGAGATGTTGCCTATCCTAAATGTTCTCGAGGATATTACTTATCCTCCTCCTCCAATAGTCTCTGATAGTTCTCCCTCTCAAGAAGAGAACAATGGTTCTCCTCCTTCTTAACAGGAGAAAGATGCAACACAAGAAGAGGATGGTATGGTATCACAAAGGGAGATAAAAAAAAAACAACCCCTCGGGGGGAGACATTGCAGATATATCGTCGTGGGATTCCTACTATCAACACGTAGGTTAAGATCACTAATAAGATCATTGATACATTGTCTATTCAGTCATCATCTCCAAAACCAAATTTTGCTACTCCTTCTAGTGAGGTTTCTCCTTCTAATCTTCCTATTGTACTTCGAAAGGTTATTAGAACTTGTACTTAACACCCTATATCTCATGTCATCTTATATGACTCTTTGTCTAATTCTTATTGTACTTTTGCGTATTCTCTATCTTCTGTTTCTTTCCACAGAATTGGCAAGAAGCTTTTGTAGATGAAAAGTGGAAGGCAGCAATGGTGAAGGAGATGTATGCTTTGAAGAAAAATGGCATGTGGAATCTTGTTTTTCTTCCTCCAGGAAAACCACCGGTAGGATGTAAATGGGTGTTTATAGTCAAACAGAAGATGGATGGTATCGTGGACATATATAAAGTATGGTTGGTGGCAAAGGGGTTTACTTAAACCTATGTGATTGACTATCAAGAAACCTTTGCTCTTATTGCTAAGTTGAATACTATTCGAGTTCTACTTTCCTCTACTATTAACCGGGGATGGGATCTTCAGCAATTAGATGTGAAGAATGCCTTTCTTTATGGAGAGTTAAAAGAAGAAATGTATATGGAAATTTCTCCAAGTTTTTCTTTTGACAAAAGTCAAGGTAAAGTGTGTAAGTCGAAACGTGCACTTTATGATTTAAAGCAATCACCTCGAGCATGGTTAGGTAGGTTTCAAAAAGCTATGGTTGTTTGTGAAGAGATCATATGCTAAAGTCACTATTCACATTGTCTATGTAGACGATATTGTTGTCACAAGGAATGATAATGATAACATCAACTAGTTAAAAAAAAAAAAGTTTCTTAGATAAGAGTTCGAGATAAAAGATTTTGGAAAGCTTCGGTACTTTCTTGGGATTGAAGTAGCAAAATCTTCAAAAGATATTTTTCTATCCCAAAGGAAGAATGTCCTTCATCTCTCGACAGAAGTTGGGTTATGGGGATGTTGTCCCTCTGATACACCTATTGAGGTCAATACTTGTCTTCGAGAAAAGGATGGTGATCCAGTGGATCGATGTTTAGTGGGAAAGTTGATTTATCAATCTCATACCCGGCGTGATATTGCTTTTGCCATGAGCTTAGTGAATCGATTTATGTATGATCCATACTCTACTCATAGGGATGCCGTTCTTTGGATCCTTTGGTATTTGAAGTCTGCTCTTGGGAAAATGGTTCTTTTGTCTCCTAATGATGGATTGAAAGTTGAAGCCTATATAGATGCTGATTGGGCTAGATCCCTGACCAAATTCTATTTCTGGTATTGTACTTTCTTAGGTGGGAATCTAGTGACTTGACACAGTAAAAAGCATAATGTAATTGCTCGGTCTAGTGTTGAAGCATAGTTTTGTGCGATAGCACAAGGAGTTTGTGAGTTGATATGGCTTAAAGGATTACTTGAAGATCTGGGTGCATCTGTTCATGTTCCTATGATGCTATATTGTAATAATAAGGTTGCTATTAGTATTGCTCACAATCCAATACAACATGATCATACAAAACATGAGGAGATTGACAAGCACTTTATCAAGGAGAAATTAGAGAGTGGTTTAATTTGTATGTCCTTTGTTCAATCCAATTATAAACACAAAAGGACTGAGGGTTAAATCGTTTCATCTTGTTTTAGTCAAGTTGGGCATGTGTCATATTTATGCTCCAATTTGAAGGAGAATTTTGAGAGTATTTTGCCAATAGGAGTATATTTATCTATTTACTTTATTATTTTATTTATGAGGGCAATAAGGGTGATATTGTAATTTTTGGCCTTTTGGCTTTATTATAAATAGATAACTCAGGGTCAAATTGACCTAACTAAGCATTCAGTTCGATCTGTCTTTCAACAGTGAATCTACCCAAAATCGGAATAGGAAAAGGAAAAGGAAAGAAGATGCTTCTAAAGTAGTCGTCCGCGCCTCTCTGCATCATGTTACGGAGATGATTTCAAGCATGGCCAGTACTCTCAGTAGGTTCCTCTGGTTCCAAAAGCCACTGATCAAGACGTTTAGATGCCCGATTGACCTACATAATGGAACGGACATGCTCTTCAGCCTTTAGAAATTGGAGATTTCATGAAATGATAATGAGTATTTCAGCTATAATCATTTGCATGAAATACAAAATCAGCCACTGATCATAGATGTTTTCATGAAAATTTGAGCACTTCAGATGTTTACACTCTTTGTAGCAGTACCTGTTCTTCCCAATTTGTTCGCCAAGTGAGGAAAGAAAGCACCAATGTCTGCGCTAGTATTCCACAGAGCAATCCAACCCACAGGCCCTATCCAAAAGGAGAAAGAAAAGAAATAAGTCGATGAATGTTCATATCGATCATCATCATCGCCACGTATATGTCAAGTTCATCTCTACAAAGATTTGATCAGGAACCAATCTACTAGGTTTTAATTTGCCCCAACCACATACTGGTTGCGGGCATACATTAGAAATCGATAGGTCCATTAAAGAGCACTTTGACCATATTTTTGGTCACAGGATTTTCTAGAAAGAACTATACGTTGGAACTTTTGGATATGCATCTGTAAAAATTGGCCATGTTCAAAGTCACCTTAATTCCCAGATCAGCCACATAACCAAGCAGTACTCCAATGGGTATGCCAACCACATAATAGCAGCAGACGTTTACAATCGCAACCACACCCTGTAAACCAGCACCGATGGCAACACCTGAAACCAAAAAATTCCGCAGGTTGGCACTAGCTATGGAATAATATGAGTGTGCTTTTAATATATAACAGACACAGTCAGAGATTTCCCAAAATGGTCGATGCAAAGTCAACTGACTGCACAATATGCACTAGTATGAGCAAGACAATTCGCAGCTACCTATCAGTACTGGCTGTACGCTGTTGAGCAAGAAGGAGAACGCAAGGAAAATGGAGAGACCGGACACAGCTTCCGCAACTTCTTCATTACTTGTAAAAAGCCGTGAAATCTTGGATCCGAAAGCTAAAAAGAGTGCCCAGAACAATATTCCAATAGCTAAAGAATTGGAGACGATGACCTTGACAGAGAAAATTGCTGCTTTGGCATTTCCTCTCCCTAGTTCATTGGATACACGCACGCTGTACGCACAGCAAGATGAGAAGAATTGATAAACCTACTATAATCATGATCGATAAACATTAATAGTGTCTGAGAGTGAGGGGGAGAGAGAGAGAGAGAGAGAGAGAGAGAGAGAGAGAGAGAGAGATTGCAAGAATTTCAAAAAATACATCCATTAAAGTGAGAAAATCATACCATGCCCCTGTAAGAAAGCCGAGGCTTATCATGAACTCCCAAGCATTGATGCTGACGCTGCAGGATAAAAATCAATTAATGTCACACGCAGCCTGGAAAAATGAGGTTACAAAACCCGAGGAGTTTCTTACCAGAGAGAGAATGCAGCTATTGCCACGGTGGCGTTTTGCATATATCCTGCTAATAAGACGAGGATGGCACTGTACCACAGCTCCAAGCTATCAAAGAAGAAACATACAAATAAGCATGTCTTGCATTTTAAACTATATTTTGGAAATGGATGCATGAGAATGTTCAAGCAGATTGAGCAACCCGTAGAGAGTATTATTTCCAGAAACAACTCAGAAAGTAGAATGCTAAAAGAGTTTGGAGCTCTGGATCAATCGACATTCCAAAGAAGGACGCTCTGGATTTAGCTGCATATTGTGCTATATCTGGCTTTCTTTGGATCTTTATTTGTTGATGTCCTCAATTTCCATTTATCTCCATTTAACTTAACATGAGCAAGTTTAGAAGATTTAGAATTACCAGAGCATCACGCCAGAAGAAATTGACAGCTTTATAACGGGAATGAGGTCAGCAAAGGCAGCTTTGGTGAATCCTGTCCATGTCTGAGGACACCACCCTCCGAAAATGTAGATGAATCCGCCAATTACTATAGACCAACCAGATATGTTCAATGCAATCATGGCACCAGGAACCCCCAAGTCGAGTACGCTAACCATGATCCACGAAAGTAACAAATGAAGGGCAAAAGGGGCACAACACATCCATCCAATTATCGCGTTTTTCATTTGTGCTTGTAAATACATTTGCATGGTCAGCAAGAAAACAGTGGAGTAGATGTAAGGGATGAACCAAAGAGAGATCTCTCTGGCTGCATCTGCTACGTCTTCGTCCTCACCAAGCAACCGGAAGAGTGGAGTTGCAAATATAAACACAGGGAGGAATATTGTTGCTGTCACAACATCGATGATCCACGATCTTTGCAAATAAATACCCATCATGTGGTATTGGCCAGCTCCAAATGCTTGCCCACATAATGTTTCAGTGGCACTTGACATTCCCAGCTTCGAAACAGCAAAAACGGATTTGTAAGTAAGTCTGTGCTAGAATGAGTTCAAGACAAAACCGATAAGAGAAGTAAGATGATTCAGTTCATTTGGCACAACTGTCTGAAATACTTTGGAAGGGGAAAAAGCCTATTTTTTGACTTGGTCCTTGGATCAATGTTGAAGTGTATTATATAGATAGAGGAATCTAAACTTGGATCAAATGTTTGCAGCATCTCATCTCATTAATGATTTGGACATAAAATTTCAGGCATGAGAACTCACTAGCACACCTAACTACTGCACAATTTTAAACCCTGTATACTAGCACAGCTAACTGATTTGTCCTCGATATAACAGAAGCTTTTGAGCCATGTCCAGCCGTGGGAGGGCACCTTCAGCTGAAGTCTAAGATAGGAATGTTCTATCAATGCTTGTTGGAGTTAACTTTATCATGCTAAGAAACCAGACACCTAGGTAGTAAACGATACGGTTTATTGGCCTCACTCCCCCGTGATAAGCTGGTTACGAAATACTTATGCAAAGGTGAGTGTGTATTCAAGATTTTCTCTCCTCAGTGATGGGGTGCCTTTTCCTGATGACTAATTCTGTTCAGGCTTCATTCGTGGCTAAATGCTAAACTAGCACACGAATAAAGTGAGATGAGCTTACCAGAACTCCATTCACAAACAACAAGAGAACACTCTGTATCAATCCATAAGCAGCAAGATCTAGTTCACTAATGTGTCCAATGTATATCTGAGTCACCACTGGAATTCCATACGTGGATACTTTAGCCAAGATAGATGGAAAAATGATTTTCCACACAAGCTTGGTCTCACTCCAAATTCTCCACTTCAGATTGCTTGTTTCTGAAAGTTTCTGATCCATACTGTCATCCATGATGCTCTAGAGAAAAAAGTGAATCGAAGCTTAGAATTGAAATGAGTAAAACTCCCTGCACATAGACCTGAAACAAAGTAAACTACTAATGCCAGTCCCGGTTGGAACCTCCAATTTCCTATATGAAATAATTAATGCTGAAAATGCTTGCTATAATCTCTTAAATGAGCAACAAGACTCACTGCCCTTTACCACACTTAAACTACAGACTTTCTGTTAGAGAGAGAAGGGGCCAAGGGGTGGAGGGGATACATTGATGAATCTCTGCTAACTCGTTGCTTTGACCAGAATCAACCACAAAAACATTAATGTGCCCTGCACTGATTGCTTGTGAAGTTTGCAGAGTATGCCAAAATATAAATAAACTAAGCTGATAGATTTGGCTTAGTGGCTAAAGAAAGAACTTGCCCCCGTGAATGCGTTCAGCACAGGTTTTATTCCTACCAACATCAAGTATAAACAATAGGATGCGTGTGCCAACCATCCGAGTCTCAAGAACCCAAGTTTGCGCTAGCACCTAACCCATCCATGAGGTTAGCCGCGTATTTCATGGGATTTTGTTGTCATTAAGAGAGAGTAAATTGAACGTTAGGCATTGAACGTTAGGCATCCTTGCTATAGAAACTGAATTAAAGAGAGCAAGGCATTCCAATTAATTGACTACGCAGTAGCACCTACTAACCTCCAGAACAGGAAAAGAAATGGGATTGTTGAAGTACACCAAAAATGAAGAGCCAAATAGTTTAGAAGGGCAAAATCATCGTTTGTGTAAGGAGCCGAAGCTTCTCTACACACTCATCAAAGGCAAGGAGTACATGAATCTAAACTGAATCAGATGAAGTAAAACAACTCAAGGAACTACAAAGTCAAGAGCAAGAGGAGGCTAAGAAAAGCACACGAAGCTTACTCAAAGACTTTGGCGTCAACGAATTAGTCCACAAGTTGTGGCCACTTAAGAGGAGCTGAAAAAGCCCAATAAAATGATACGCTTGCTGCGCTTTTCTCTTTTTGATTGAAGAAGACAATTCTGCTTGGAAAGAGACTCTCCCATCAGTAACCGATGTCTATGAGAGCAAGCAAGGAAGTGGTAGGTAAGCCAAGCCCCTTCCAGCTAGCAAAAATCATCAGAATAGTCAGCTCCTAGTCCTCTGGCTAGCCTGAAAATGGTCGTCAAAAGCGAGCAGTGTACCAATAAATACTTTATTGTCTCATAAATTTCTTGGTGAGAAACAACTCCATGTCATCGTTCTCTCTCCGATATTTCGTGGGAAAGAACTCATTCGTTCTTTTGTTTTTCAGTACTAAGCTGACACGCACCGATTACATAATGCTAAAAATATGAAGTTGAACTACAGGGTGATGCGATAAGTTGCTACTGAGTATGCAGTCCATTTATTTTACCTACTTAATCGAACTTCATTTTCATCTATCAATTCATCTCCGCAAGCACTTCCAAGTCATCGCGTCGTCATGCGTAGGGAATAGCTTCGCCTACGGAAGTGGCCAGCAATTGGCCTAGGAAGCATACAAGCACATCTTGACCAGACGTGCGAGCATGTAGAGAGCAGAAGCAAAAGTCCTAAGTCATTGTAGAAACGGCCAATGGTTTATGCATGCACTTTACTAGAAGGGTATTATTGTTTGTTGGGCACTTTCCATTCTAGACAGGAAAGATTGCAGAGCCGAGGTTGAAGTAGTTGGGGTTTGTGGCAACTTTGGGGGCCACGGAGGCTCGTCTACTCTCTCGTGAAAAGATAATGCTGCAACCACCGGTCAGACCAGACGCTCACAGCTGCGGAACAACTCGCAGCATCATCTACTGATGAGAGCCGCAGACGCAGAATGCATGGGGCCGACCACGACGCCTTTATGTCCCTTGGACGCACAATTATTAGTCTTAAAGCAGCTGAATCTTGACTTGAATGCTGGTCTGTCTAGTCGACCCATTTTCGAGTAATTTTAATGTTGTCGTCTGATATGACGAATTCCAACTCATTAGGCGAACGGCACCACTCCCCTAGGTGCTACTCGTACTCGTCGCAAGATGCATGCAAAACGTGCACTTGCATCGCCCACTCCCCGGTCGTCTCCACGGGCGACACCTTCCCCGCTTCTGTTTTTTTTCCGATGACGTTCGTCGGTACCTAACTTTTCACCTCTCCAATGGCCTCAAATAGCCATGTGAACATCTCTGCGGAGACATTCGATCAAATTGGATATAGCCATGGGAGCAATATGCTTGTTGTCGGTACAAATTATTACTGAGATCAAAAGAAGTATTTATAGAGTTAGGTTAAATCTTGTGCAACTACTAGGAACAATATGTTTGTTGTCGTGAAAATGTCTGCTAGCTTTTTCTTGGAATGCGTGTCCACCAACCGTATATCACCACAATTCACATTTTCTCCAAATAAAATGACAATTTATCTTAATATGTTTCGTTCACTCATGAAACTCTAGATTGCTAGTAATGTAAATAGCAGATTGATTATCACGATGGAGAGCAGATGACCTAATCATAGGCAGTCTGATCTTAGCCAACAACATATGAACACATTGAAGTTCACCCTCGGCCTCTACACTAGATCAAGAAACAACATATTTTTTCTTATATTTCCATGACATAAGATTACTACCAAGGAAGATACAATATCCCGAAGTTGATAAGTACAAGGCAACCGACCCAATCTGCATCCAAATATCCTGTCACCTCCAAAGACTCGGGATCATAATAACCAACTATATGAAGATGACCCTGATTATGGAACCACAATCGCCTTATTTTGAACGATAACAACGATATCAGCAATAGTCGTAGGGTCTAAAAGGTACAATCCACCAGCCTCACACCTACCACCTATTCAACATTTAGTCTTTTAGTCTTCAAAAACACCCGAAGAGGAAGAAAAGATTATATCAAAGTCAAGATCACGGGTAATAGAATTGACAGATAATAGATTATAAGGGAAACATGGAATATGGTAAATAGAAGGTAAGGACAGGTGGGAATTCAATGATACACAATCTATACCGGTCACCTTGGACTGAAAACCATCTACCAAGGTGATTAAAGTGGACAGAACGGACGAGGGGGAGGTGAGAAGACATGGACCACCAGTCATATGATGAGTGGCAGCCGAATTAATAGCTCGAGGACGAGGAGTAGGTATGGTAAACATGAGACACATGGGATCATTGTGTTGTGCCAAAGTAAAGAACACCAAGCTACCATGCTCTAATCAACTCGTCATATTTTGCATGAGTCAAATTCACCATACTGTATCCGAATGGAGGTCAAGATGAAGTTACCAAGGCTCAGTATTTACAGAAGCATGTAAACCCTTAACTTAGAATGATGGTCATAGTAATAATAAACAGTATATCCAACAAATTGGCAATGAGTGCAAAAGCAACCCCCACAAATTCCAATCACCACATCAACACAAACAACTCAACACCAATCAAAACACACCTCAAAGGAACAAACTCAAGGGAGAAAAAAAAGATGAACATCTTAACTATAGATTGATCCCAAACTATTTCTAGAAGATAGAGATGCTAGTGATAACTGCAACAGGGAATGGACAACTTGTCAACAGGGCAGCGCTGAGGCAAGAGAGACGAGAGAGCAAGACATTCTTGTCTGTGGTTACAACAAGGCTAGGAACCCTCGCGATGGTGGCATGATCATACGTTCTCTCTCACGAACCATATTATTAGTTAAAAAAGAGAATACATTATTATTAAGATCAAAACAAGTATTTATAGTCTTAGGTTAAGTCTTGTTCAACTACATGGGCCGAAAATATAAATAGGGTTAACTTGCTAACGCTATGGAGTAATATAAAAGAAACCTAACAATTCTTATAGATGGTTGTGGGATATTTTACAAGCGTATTCAAGGAGTGGCTGGCAATGGTCATTCAAAGTGATATTCATCTTTTACTTCTTCAGACTCCAGTAATGTCATGGCGTAGAGGCCAGGTTTAAGAATCAATAGGGCAAGAATCAACTTTCCTCTCTTCAAACTTCAACGTTTCTCCATCCTTTTTCTATTTCTTCTTCTCAAAAGCGGCCATGAGCGAGCTTTTTTAGTAGAGCTCGCACGGCCACGGCTACTAAACGCCGAGCTCTGCTACAAAACTCCCACGACCACGGCCAAGCTATGCTGCAGAGCTCGCGAGGCGTGTTGTGGCCCTTTTGGGCATGAGGCAGACCTAGCACAGCTCACAGCTCAAGTGCCTATGCCGCCGAAAGCAAGCTTGTTACAAAACAGGTAGAGCGGCAAGTGGTGAAGGCCTTGATGGCAAGGTCGGCCTGGCTCGGTTATCAAGACGGAGGCTCGGTGGTGTGGGGGTCTGCTGAGTTAGGTGTGGAGAGAGAGAGAGAGAGAGCGCTTTTTCAAAGAAAAGAGTAAGGCTGTGTTTGTTAAAAATTATTTCTGTTCCTCAAACAAAAATTTCTATTTTTTTGTTCCTAAAAACAAAAAAGAAACACATCTGAAACAAACAAAAAACAATAAAAAGTTATTTTTGTTTCTGAAACACATTTTAAGAATACTTTTTCTCTCTCTTCCATTTTCTTCTTTTTCTTCTTTCTTTTTTCTTTGGCCGGCGACCTCGCCGGAGCGTTGCCGGCCCCCAGTGAGGCCGAGCATCGCCAGCCCCTAGCGAGGCTCAGCCTTACCTTGGCTGGGCGAGCTCAAGCTCGCCTAGATCCGGCGAGGCTGACCTCACGCCGAGCTAGGCGAACTCAATCTCACCCAGATCAGGCAAGGCTGCCAGTCCTCGTCGGCCGGTCGTCGGCCATGGCCGAGGTCGGCGACCAGCCAAAAGAAGAAAAAAAAGAAAAAATAAATAAAAAATAAGAAAGAAAATAGAAAAAATAAAATAAAAATATTAAAAAATTAAAAAATATTAAAAAATTATATAAATTTACCAAACGTTTTTCGTTCATTTTTTATTAAAAACAAGTTTACTAAACGCGTTTTTTTGTTAAAAAATTATTCCCCTAATAAGAATACTTTTTCCTATTTTTGTTTCCTAACAATTTTTAAACGAAATGTTACCAAACGCTGCCTCTAAATGATCACATATGATGACCGAAAATTTTTATTAGATAATCAAGTAACCAACAAGAGCATCTCCTAAGAGCCACCAGCCTTGGGTGACGACATTATAGATCCTAAAACAGCCTGACTGGATTCAGCAAATTTAATAGACATAAAAGACCTGAGAAAGGAAAGAAAACAAATAAAAGGCGAAAAAGAATGTGCAAGTTTAAAGATGCACTCTCAAAAACTTGGCCAAAAAAGAGCTATAACAGAGATCAGTCGTCCCTTATCAACCCGAAAATGGAAAATTGTAGTAAAGGAGTTTGCCTTCTCTAAACAAATTACACCCGGTCGTATTACAGAAGATCTGACCCAAAAAAATTTCATAATTGCATGCATAAGAAAACTGCTTCTCGGGCGACTTCTGAGTGACTTCCGTTACTTGAAAACAGTATAGCTCCTCCATTAAAAATACAACCAAGGAACAACAACAGCATTTATACTCAGACGTTGGCATCCCAAAAAGCTACCCTATAGTTGAAGCTGAGAAAGTTATCGCAATTGCTGCTCCATGTCAAAATTGAAGACAAAATATATCTGTCAACACCTAGCCAGACTCTGTTTCTGCACTGCCTACCACAGGGACTTCTTCCGCATCATTTGATTCTTCTTCAGTAGCTGGTGCTGCTTCTGGCTTTGCAGGCCCTGGACCAGCTGATACCTTCACCATTGATGGACGCAAGAGTCTTTCACCAAGTTTAAACCCCTTGCGAAATTCTTGAAGGATGATGCCTTCTTCATATTCTGTAGACTCCTCCCGCATAATAGCCTCATGCAGCTTTTTTAAAGGAGGAGCAAGAAAATGAGAATATCAGATAAAAGAATCAAAGAGTGCATTCTAATTGGAAGTCTTGGCAGAAACGTTGTTGACAAGTGGGATGTAATAAAAGTTTCTTGGAGTCCCATACCCCTCATACCTCTTCTAAGTATAGGGTCATTAATGTCTACAGCATGTGTGAACTCACCAAGTTGGCCCAAACCAATCGAGATTTGTTGAACTTAAAAGCGAATCCAGGTCTTCAAGAAACCTGAAGTAACTTCACCAATCGCTCGAAAGAGTTCATCAAGTACTCGACTGAATTTCGAGCCAACTCGGTAGTTCACCTGCATAATGCCAATACTCAAAGTTTGGTCATTACACCATTTGAAGAAAATGGAGTAGGCAACCGTTTCAATCAAGCATATTTTGATGATTGGAATCCCTCTCCCTTGGCCATTTTAGGTGTTAATAGTTAGAAGATGCTACTACTGTTGCAGATGCTGAAGCAGCCTTTGAGCAAGGAGTGGTGTAATATCCTTTTATTTTCAAATGACCAAAATACTTCAGTTTAAGGATTCTACCTCGACATACAATTCTCCTAGGGGACCTCATGCAAACTTAGATGCTGAATGGAGAAACAAGTTTATATCTTAAATGTCTAGATGAAAATGTGGCTATCATTTAGGGCAACAGAATTTTGTTCATCATTGAGGTAAGTTCAATTAGCCAGCAGTATATTTTTACCATGATAAGCAACTAAAAAGCTGAAAAGAAAGCAAGCCTTTCATGTGAGAAGTAAGCTAGATAACTTACTAGTGGATCAAAAGGAGTCCCCACTGTCTCCACAGGAACAACACCAAGTGAGCCAAGAATTTCTATAAACTGCTTAGATATGCTCTGATAGCTATTGTTTATCTTTTCTTCTCCCTCGGTCTCCACTTTAATCTGCGCTTTAGCTCTCTCAAAATTATCCAAGACCGGCAACAGATTCTCTACTACTTCTCCTTGGGCATTTGTTACCAGGGAAAGACGTTCTCGCTCAGTCCTCCTTCTAAAATTTTCAAAGTCTGCACTAATCCTGAGAATGCGATCCCGCTCCACAGACAATTCAGCTGACAAACTTGCCACCTTACTTTCAAGAGCGCTTTTCTCATCCTCAATGGATTTTAAGAAAGCTTCGATTTCAGCAACCTTTGATTCATCGTTACTTGCTAAAGCTTCTTTATAGGATTGAAGTGATATTAGAACAGCTGAAGCAGCTTTTTCTTCTGTATCAGTAGTTTCATCAGCTGCAGCACCATCTTCTGAGACAACAGCACCATCAGCATCATCCTGTTAACTAACCTGTTAGAATACTGTCATAGACAAGATGCTTCCCAAGAGTAATGCTAGGAATGTGAGAAGGTATATAAAAGCTGTTTACCATATGATGGGCTATAACAGAGATGGGTGGGTTTCTAAAGAAGTAGTTAAAAAACACAGAGGGTTTGGCTTGGTCAAATGTTCTTTAGAACTAAGCCACAACACTTATTAAACCAACTTTTGGAAACCTTGTTGGTTTATAAAATTTAGAAGATGCAATGTCTCAAGTTTTCAACCAACATCAACTTCAAAGAGCAACAGTGACCGGCTACACAAATGATTCTTTGCTTGATAAAAATCAGAAGGACGTGACTGAGCATCTGTCCTTAAGAGCCCCATTCACATAATTATTACACTACTGGCGAAATTCCCAAAGAGCAATTTCTGATAAACCCAACAAATCTTACATGGTACAAATTATGATGTGATCATCCAGTTCCTTTTTCTTTTTTTCTTTTTTCATAGGTAAAGAGAAACTCAATATAGGATGAGGTAGAACCCATACACAAATCAAGCTCAATAAACAAAAAAAGAACTCAATTACAAGACAAAGCACCTACAATGTCTATCAATGCATCCACATTGACAAGCAATTTTCCACTTTCTCTTCTTTTAACTTAGTTCCTTCTTCAAAATGATCATTAAGTCCCCTCTCTCAATAGAAGGAGAACCGGTGTTGAGAAGGAAATACAAAAGTAAAGAAAGCCAGACAACCGCAGGAACTTCATCAGATTGATTGAACTCTCAAACCAAGCCAAACATACATCAGTCTATTATCTGAGAAAGTTCATGCAGACTTCAAAATGTTGACTTTTTGAAACTGAAAAGTATATAATGTTACAAAGCATTCAAGAATTAGATAATTCATTGATGAATAAGCAATCCATCATCTCCTTCCTGTCACACTGAATGATGTTTAGTCCCAGTTTCCATTCCTAGAGGCTTGGGTAAATCATTATAATTCTCCAGCTATTCACTAATTTCACCTAGACATTGTTAAACACCACTGGCATTGCCATACATTCAATCTTGTATTTCGAGATTTATTGTGCTATAGTTTCTCAGACTGGTGCTCAATGCCCTTAATGTGTCAATGATAAGAAAATGTACGTAGAGTCATTCCAGAGTTTTTCAGAATGATAGTTAACTAAATCAGCCCTTACCTTTTCTGCTATAACAAATGGCTAATCTAATTACTAGAAATGCTATGACTTTCTTCAACGTAATGCAAAAAGCACAGCAAAGTACATGAGATACCCAATCTCCAATGGCTCATTTCCATCTAAACTCTATCTAGTTCAGTCTGACATATCTCGGACTAAGAACTCCGTATTCAGATACCATTAAGTCAACTTTGGCTAGACCATATATGATGATCCTACTCGTTGATTATATTCCAGTTCAATCCTTAAAGATACTCATCACAATTCTTTCGAAAGCAAAAGGCAGCTCGTCATCTTCAATATCAAACTAGAGAAAGCCTCAATGTTCAAACTCTCATAATTAACCGTACCCAGATAGTTTTTAAATTCAGCTTCTCAATCAAAAGAACTGAATTCCAAACAATGCATCAAAATATTCAGCTGACTAAAGAACAGATAACATTCATGAATTATATCAAAGACACGGTCAACTGGAATCACTCGCTCCTCCACTAAAAACTTCTCTGCATTCTCATTTCATCCCAAGAACAACTCGCAACCTTAAAGATGCCGCCCAATTGCCCCCTCGCAGCTTGACATGTTCAGATAAGAAAAACGAAAGGAAATCGATCTCATCAATGGAGAGGACGTACCTCGACCTGTGGCTCCACGACCTCCTCCTCGGTTTCGGTGGCTCCCGCGTCGTCGGCGGCGGCGAAGGGCACGAAACCGGCGAACCGGAGAGGAGAAATGCCGGAGAGAGCGACGGAGGCGACGCGGGCCGGCGCGAAGAGGCTCCGTCTTCTGAACGAGACGCGCGCCGCCCTCGTCGCCGGCACCAACGAGGCGGCGGCCGCCCGCGGCGGGGCTCTGGCGACGGTGGCCGGAGCTGTCGCGACGGTGGCCATGTGGCGGAGGAGATAAGGGGGAGCGACCGAAGTGAAAATTTGGTGGGTGGAACAAACGATGAGAGAGAGAAAGAGAGAGAGGGGGGGGGTGGTTCAGGTTACAGTTTTTGGGAGCGCGAGCGATCTACTGGCGGCCGTTGGATTCCGTCCCGGTCCTCAAATCGGACGGCCCGCTGGGTCCGACGTGGGATTTGATTTAGGTGGAAACAGCAAGAAGCTTCTGGCTTTCGGACAGCGGCACTCCTAAGACTTTGCTAAGTGGAGGGCAAGCAAGGGCTTGGTTGTTTATTTGTGTTACTGTTCTGGAATAAAAATTTCTATTCTCTTGTTTCGAGGAATAAAAAAAAATGTATTTATTTACTCTTTTATTCTCAGAAATAAATTTGGAACAAAAATAAGAAGTGAAAAAAACTTATTTCTTATTCCCGAAAACAATTCCAAAAAACACTTATTTTTCTTTTTCTTCTTCTTTTTTTTCTTTGGCTAGTCACCGACCCTCGGCAAGGCTAAGCTCACCCAGTCATCAGTGAGGCTCAACCTCATCGGACCACCGCCAGGTTTGCATCACCCAACGGTGGCCCGGCGACACTCGGCCTTGCTGGGGGTCGGCGAGCCTCGCCGTGGCTAGGGGAGACCGTCGACCCTCATCGGTCGCGCCATGGCCTGTGCCGTGACCAACCAAAAAGAAGAAAAAAATAAAAAAATTAAAAGAATTAAAAGAAATATATATATATATATACACACAAATTTATCAAACACATTTCTTTTTTTGGAATTGATTTTTTTTTAGTTATCAAGCGCGTTCTTATACTCAGAAATTATTTCCTGGAACATAAACAAAAAAAAAACTATTTCTATTCAAAAACTGTTCATCGAAACATAAACATTACCAAACGCGTCCCAAATGTCGAAATCAAATGCTATAAAATGCCTTTGGTTTACAAGGGCTATCAAAAGATACCGGCTAAACATGGCTTGATCCAAATTGAACCAACCGGTTCCGATCATGTGGGTATATACCATCTGGGTTGGGCGGGCCAAGAACACATGTGCAGTGTTTTCACGTCAAATCGGATCAGGTATTATGAAAACTCAATTGGACCCATTGACATCCCTATAATTTATATAATTAGCGTGATGGCATCAATGAACTTCTGTCTAGTACCTACTGTTATCGCTAAATTTTTGTTGTTGTTCATTTGAATTGTTTAATTTCTAAGAGATATATAATTTCTATTAAAAAACAACAATGGAGATAGTGCCGAAGCTTGAGTGTATGTAGACTATAGAGCTGACAAATTGGGTCAGAGACTCGTATTTTAAATCACATTTATGAAAACGGGTGATATATGAGTTACCTTAAAATTAAGATATGACCTCCAATCACTCAATCACCACTGGATTGGGGCTTGAACTTCTAGCTCATTAGTAAGAGTAGTCCATCAGATCGATAGGGTATAGGTGATTAATGTCACAATCCCAATTCTACAATTTGAATTAATATTTAAGGAAGAAGATCATCGGTAGAGAACTTTGCAAAAGCTTGTTAAAAATAATTGAAACAATGGATAATGATATAAATGGTTTCGAATTTTGGCCAATGTATAGTGCGATCTCCAAAAGTTTAATTTGTTCGATATGGTCCCTAAATCTTTAATACAAGTTCAATTTTGCCCATAAACTATACAAAAATGTTTAGTGTTTTTTATCTATTAACTCAAGTTCGGGGTTAAATTGAATATTTTTATGTAGTCTATGGACTAAATTAAATATGACTTAATATCCAAATATCACATTAAATAATTTAAAATTTAGAGATCACATTATATGTTGGGTTGAAGTTCGGGACTTCACTAAACAAAATAAAAGTTTGATAATCATGTTGCACATTCAATCAAAATCCATTAATTATTTGTGTCATTTTTGCTTGTAATAAAGAACACGTGAATAACATTGAAGATAGAAAAGAACTTCAGGAAACACTGACTGAGTTATGCCATTCATGATATATATTTTGCTCTAGGTGATGGCTTGAAGTTGGGAAACCAAGGTGTACCATGGCATTTTGTTGGGGGGCAGTGAAATGAAGTTTGATACGCTTTCGAAAGCACCGAACCCCTATTCAAGGGTAATTCTAAACTTGGGAAGTGAATTTCACCCGAAGGGATCTTTTTGAGTATTAGTAAATGTTCACCTTTCAAGATACTTTAAAGGCGACGGCAGGATTGGATATATTTACTATAGAGGAAAGCATTTGAGAAAATGCAAAAGCAACTTTAAGTGAAAGGTTTTTTTAAAAAAAAAAATGCAATGGCTTTTCAGTAAAGTGTATTTAAAAATAAATTGGGAAGTAACTTTGATTTGAGTGCCACTTAAAAAAATATAAATTATAAAGAACTTTTGCCATTTTTTTATATAAAAAAATTCTTAAAACTTTTGCTAGTGGAACTCGTTGCCAGCCAAATCTAGCAGCCACGTAGCCTCGCCTAAGGTCGTCCTACCTCAGAGGAGTTGGCCAACGCCAAAGTGGTTTGTCAGTAGCTAGATCTAACCTCGCCAATGGCGCAAACCCTCATTGGTGACATAGCATAAGGTGAGGACAATTATAGAATAATGAAAGGTTAGTGAGGTAAAGTTGGAAGAAAAAATGTATTTACATTTTAGAAATGCTCGAAACTCAAAGCACTTTCAAATTTGTCTCACGTTAGAGACCTTTGAAAATACAATTATATCTCCCGAAAACTCTCTTAAAACTTTGTCAAACGATAGTTATGTTTGCCCAGTGAGCTTTGGGAAAATGATTCTTAAACGCAAAAAGGACCTTTAATTCCACATATGTTCCACTTAATAATATATTGCTCAGCTTCAACGTTTCCTTTGGGAGGAGATGAAAGCTTTGGCCTCGCAAGTGTCGACGTTTCCCAAAGCTTCAACATTTGTCAAAGCTCCGCACACCCCCCCCCCCCCCGGGGCGGCACCTCCTTGACCCTCCTGTCATGCGATTCTTAGCAGGCTCGTGCGACCCCAGGCGAGACAATACTAGTGTTGTGCAGCCCCAGTGGACAAGCACCGAGGTCACAGAACCCTAAATGACGGGTCACCATTGTCGCGGGACGTCGGTCAGATCTTATTTCACCCAAGCCCTCGCATCGCTAGTCAGATCTACATAGAACGCGGCTAAAACTAGGATTTTGATAGCATACCAATGGCAAAGTCAGAAACAGAGAAGTCCATTCGCCCTTGAAGTAACATTCCGAAAATACTTGAGAAGGCTCAAAGTCGAGTGGAAGTTACCCCAAGTTTTTGAGCATCCGCCAAGCAAAACTTCACACGTAAAACTTTTGAGATTGTGTTACCAAATACCATAACTCCGGCTCTAAGGATGTGTTTGGTTTATTTTTTTGAAAGCCTATTGGAGAAATATAAATATCATTTGATAATTTACGCTTTGAGAAGCAATTTTAAGAGAACTGTTGTTTAGCAAAAAAACACATTTGAAAAGTCATTTGATGATTAATATTAATTTTTTTAATTTTTATTTGTTTAAAATTGAAAAATAATGTATGCAACTTTTTAAATATAAATTTTGACAATAATGTTAAAAAAATCAAATATATATAATTCTTTTTTAAAAGATCAAAGCCTTCGTCGGTCCGACAAGAGGCTACAATTGTTAGTACTCGATCGAGGTCACCCGACCTCAAGCAACCCTTGACGAGGGTTGCGTGACTCGGGTGAGGGCCACGTAAGGCCGTGAGACCCAAGTGGCGATCACTTGGTCATGCATTGCCTAGGTCGCTTGAAGTCGTGACCTCATTGGAGGTTGCACGACCTTAGGCGACCTTGATCAACGACTTCTGGCGCTAGATTTGGCTTGTCGACAACTGTAGCCCTTTGCTAGATCAGTAAAAGGTCTGGTCCTTTTAGAATTTTAAAAAAAATAACTAGGGACAAATCAGAAATTTGAAGAATTGGTGATGGTAGTTTCGGAAAAAAAAAAGAATTTTAGCATTTAGTCAAATGTTAAAAATTCGATGCTAATCGGCCTTTCCAATGCTGCATTTCACCCAAAAACTCATTCATATTAGCACTGAACTTTCACCATTTTCAATATTAACTTTCATTTGAAAAACTCGTTCAAAATAGTTATCAAACGGTCAAGTATTTTTTTAAGGGCTTTGAAGGTCGAAAATTCATTAGAAATGCTGAACTAAATATATCTTAAGAATCATTCGACATTCAAAGTTGCTTGCAAAAGTCGAACCAAACACGTATCTTTCAACCGTCAAAAAGGTTAATAATGGTCACGCAAAAAGAAGATTGTGCGCACTATCAAATGCTGGTAGGTCAACGAAAGCAACGAAATGCAAATCGTTACCACCAATGATCGTAACTTCCTACCCGATGGTCCGTCAAAATTGACTTGGATCAAAGGCCATTAGTTTAATCCAAGCGACACTATCAATCTACAAAGCCTTTCCGTGACATAGGGACTTCAAAAAAAAAAAAAACAAAAAACAAAAAAAAAATTGCAACGATCGAGTTTAAAAACGACCAGAAATTATCGTTTGTGTGCTTCATGAAATTAAATTAAAGGAACGAACTTTTGAAACCCAAAAACGTACGGACCTCTCTCTCTCTCTCTCTCTCTCTCTCTCTCTCTCTCTATCTCTGGAATCTCATCATTATCGAGCTTCCAGCTGATTTCCGAGTTCCTTCCTGTTCCTCCACTCCAGCTCTCGAGAAATCCCCTTCGCCTTCGTACCCTAGGCCTCCTCCGCCCTCGGATCGACGACTGTTCATCTCCAATTTTTCATTTTTTTTTTTTGGGGGATTTTCGGCGTGCGATTTTCGCACTTCGTTCTCGGAGATTTAAAGCTTGGTCTCGGTTGATTTTTTACTAGATTTTATCGGGATTTCCGAGGGGGATTCGATTCAAATTTTGGGGAGGGTCTAGGGTTTCGAATTTCTTCTTTTTATTTGGTCTCTTGGGGGGTCTTGTCGGGAGTGGGATTCGCTCGAGAAATGGGGAGCAGGAGAGAGGAGGAGCGGAACGAGAAGATCATCCGGGGTCTCATGAAGCTGCCCCCAAACCGGAGATGCATCAACTGCAACAGCTTGGTGAGAATTTTTTTAGTTCTCTGCTCGGCGTTTTCAGTGCAATCGCCGGGTTTGCTATTGATAGGGAAAAGAAAAGGGGATGCTGGGTAGCGCTTTCTGCTGATCCTGATCTGCGAATTCTCATCGTGCAGGGTCCTCAGTATGTTTGTACCACCTTTTGGACTTTCATCTGCACGACTTGCAGCGGAATACAGTGAGTGGTTCTATCGCTCCCGTCCCTATTGTGTTTACGCGCCCGGCGTTTTCTGGTGGTTTGCTGTGTATCAGTCAGTTACCCAGTTTTGGGAAGTGAGTAATTAGGTGAAATGAGTTGGCTTTCGTGGTGGTGGTGGTGAACTTGAGGAGAAAAGAAGCCGGAAGCCCAGCCCTGCATTTTCTGCGTCATCGGGTGGTAGTTAGCCTTTTCTGTGGGAATCTTGGCTGGAAAAGAACTTCAGCTCTGTTGGGTCCTTGTTTGTCTGTCTTTAAGTATTTTCGCATTACTGTTTTACAGGGAGGTCTTCAAGTATGTTGACTGTTCAGTGATCCCTTCACTTGTGCGTCTGACGGTGATTATAGTTTTATGCCAATAGAAACTTGAGGATCAAGATACTTCACAATGTGATGGTGCTTCGTGGAGTGCGTTAACTGCTTCTTCTGGCATGGATCTTAGCAATTTTTTTTCTTGCATTTTAGCATCTTTATCTTGCGCGTCTGGCATTGTGTAATTTTGAGCCTGGCTTTTGCGTGTGTAGACTGACTTAAGTTTTGTTATGTCAAACAGCCGCGAGTTTACTCATCGCGTAAAATCTGTCTCCATGGCGAAGTTCACTTCCCAAGAGGTTGAAGCGCTTCAAAATGGTGGTAATCAGGTAAAGAGACTCACTCTTATGTGCACTATTGTCCACTATTGGAGTAATGGTATTTGATATGATATTCAATGTGTTTGCAGCGTGCAAGGGAAATGTATTTGAAGGATTGGGATTCACAAAGACAGAGATTGCCTGATAGCAGGTTGACCTTATGTCTGCAAGTCACTGATTGCAACATCATGGATGACATGCATCTTTACATTTTTCATTCATATATTGCAGTAACGTTGATAAGGTTCGGGAGTTCATAAAGGCTGTATATGTGGATCGAAGATATGCTGGAGGAAAAAACTCTGACAAGCCTCCAAGAGATATGCAGGTCGCCTTGTCGAGTGATGTTTTTGGCTTGTTGTGGTTATTTAGAGTGGTTGATGTTTCTATATGCCCAAACTCACTTAAGCTTCTGATAAGCTGAATTTGTCCATTGGAAAACCTTTTTTTTTTTATGATGACCGAGGGACCGCCGGAGATCACCCTTCGGGGATCACATGACCCTCCGGTGCTCGGTAGCACTGGTGGGGCCTGGCCGCCATTGGAAAACCCTTTCATCTTCCTGAAATGAAAGAATTGGAAATTCACTCCTGAAAATTTTCTTGGTATGACCTTCATAAGGGTGAATGAGAATGTTACTACCATCACCATGTATGTCAGAAAAAAAGGGAAGAATAAATCAATTGAAGGATGCTGAGGATTTTCTCTTTTCTTCCCTTGGCTTCAGTGAAATAAATCACTCAAAGCTGTATTTCTGGAGATTTAGTCCACTGCTTTGAGTTTATATTACTTCATTTTCTGGATAGCAGATAATCTTACAAGGTCCCTGACTGAATTTTGACAGAGCATGAGAAGCCAGGAAGAAGAGACGAGGCGTGCCAGCTCTTATCATTCTTACTCTCAGAGTCCACCTTATGACAACCAATATGAAGAACGGCGGTATGGCAGGCAAGGTGCTACTCTTACAAGAAAACCTGGTTCAGATAGAGGCCTATATGAAGGGAAAATCTCCAGTCTGATCTACAGTCCAGGACGTTTAAGTGAGCGTGCTTATGAGGATAGATTTGCAAATGAAGGTTCTGCTCCCAGGGTCTCAGATTATTCTGTTTCTAGTGGAGGTGATCCATTCAGATCTGATGCTCAGTCCCCAAATTTTCAGAAGGACAGTGAATTTGGTAGCCCACAGAGACACCTTTCGAGAGATTTTTCAGGGAATAATCTGAGTCGTCAAACATCAAATACATCTCGAGAGGCACGAATTCGAAGAGATGCCAACGGGATACCTCATCCTCAGGTTGTAGTTAAATAAATCTGTGGCATTTGTAGCAAATTGCAAGTTGCTGAGTGTCAACTTTCTATTGCTTGACATGACATGTTTTCAACTTCTTTCTTGTTGTGCCATTGTTAGTCAGACAATTCCTACCCAACTAAAAATCTAGAATCTGGTGAAACAACTACTAGGAAATTTCTTGCATGATGGCAAATCAACTTTTGTAATTGCATAGGTGCCTGACTTCTTGCTTCTGATGTTTGTTGATTTTTCTGTGCTTCTTTTAGGGTTCTTAATTTTTCTATTCATGTGCAGAGAGTCCTGTAAACATTATGATTGTGTGTATATTAGCTGTAACTTTTAACATACTGATACACTTATGACTTAAAAGATGTATCTAAACAATTTCTTACAATATTGAAGGCTTCTAGACTGTGCCAGCACATAAATTAGGGGTTTCATTCTGCATGAGGCTTTCCAGTACTCTTTTTTTAACTTTTATTATTTCTGTCTCTGGTGGAACTTGTAAGGATTTTGCTCTTTTTCCCCCCCTCAACGGTTTTAGCATTGGATCTGAACCGTTTCCATATAATATCATTCATGTGACTAATTTGCATTATTTATTGTTGTTTTCTGCTTTAGCCATCTAGAAATCTATGAGTGAATATCTGCAAGGATATTGCTTGCCAGATAGACGAAATAGCGATAACTAGAACGCATCCTGTGAACTGAAATGGGTGAAATAAGCTTTCTCTTTCCTATAATGGAATCTATTACTCTTAATCTTGATATGGAACTGCAGCTGTTGCTATCTATAGATTTCTGTAGGAATGCAGATCATCGTTTCCATATTGTCTTTGCTTTGAATGTTGGTCATGGAATATGTCCAGCATTTTAAGTCATATTTCGTTTGTTGCTTATTGCTCTGACTGTGGGTCATGGAATATGTCCTCCACCATTTTAAGTGATATTTCATATGATGCTCAATATTTGCTGCTTGTTTAAAATTCTTGAGCTGTTTTTTTCAATCATCTGATTGGAAATTCTCTTCTTTTTTTTTTTTTAAACAGAGAACTGCATCATTAGGAAGCTTTGGTTCATTTGATAGCAACTCTGTGTCTCTTCAGTCATTTAATTCAGGTAGTTTAGCGGATTTGATATCTGAGCCTGAGATTTCTGGAAATCACCCAGACAAAATACCTAGTTTTCCTGCGTCAACTGTTTCTGCAAGTTCAAGTAATGTAGACCTATTCAAGTCACAACTGGCACCAGAACCAGTTCGTTCTGAAGCCTCAACTGTTGATTTGTTCAAGGGAGCTGCGACATCAACAGCTCCATCTCTAGATCTTTTTCAGTTAGCTCCAACAAATGTAGTTCCATCTACGTTACAACATCAGACTCCCCAAGCACCTCCATCTACATCTTTGGATTTGTTTGCTGATTTTCCACAGCATCGATCAGATGTGACCTTGGATAGCACGGAACCTGAGCTGTCAAAGCACAAAAATGAAGGATGGGCGACATTTGATTCTCCTAATTCCACTCTATCTGCACTAGGGACTAACAATTCAACTTGCGACTTAATTTCTGGCGACACAGATTCTAAGAAATTTGTTCCCTTTTCATCTTTTGATCCAAATATGGATTGGGATATCTCTCAAAAAACTAGTTCCCAAAATCTTCCTTCATCGATACCAGATCTGTGGCATGGAGGTCTTGAGAATAGTCAAGTGGCCACCACCACATCGGGCACTCAGGTGAGATGTTTATCTTATGTGATAATTCCATAAGTTGATTTTTTTGGGGTAGGCGATTCATGGTTGTTTTCTTGTATCTTATTAAATTGCTGTGATTTTGTTGTTTGTTTAATTTTACACTGCGCTCAATGATTTATAGTGACATAATGATCCACCCTTGCTTTCCTTTTCAAACTAGCCATGGAATGCATTTGGAGAATCTGCTGAACACATTCCTTCCGAAAGTGTTAAGCAAAATAGTGAGACACAAGTAGTCACCCACCCTCTTCCATCAAGTGTTGATCATCAGTACTTGGGCTTTGAAGCTTCTCAGGTTTCCCATCTCCTGTACCTATGTCAAACCTCTAATGTCCTCAGTCTCAGTAAAATTCTGAAATTATTTTTTCTGTAGGACTTGAAAGATTATGGGCTACCACTGTCCACATCTATTGCTGGATGTCCAGGTCAAAGTGTGCAGTCAAATTTAGTTATGGGGACGTCATGCAACCAATCGGTGCTCTCTCTTGTAATCTTCATCGAATATCAATTTCCTGTTGCAGGCTCCATTTTGCATTTTGATTGCCTTTAGAATTTAGGTTATACATTATGGACTTCCTCAGGTGGAGACTTCATCACACGGATATGCAGCAGGTTATAAATCAACAAACCCTTTTGATCTTCCATATGATTCTGATCTGGAACAAAACAATGTGGTGAGTCATGCAAGTTCTGGACATGATGCGGCATATTTCTGGTTTCAATTCTCATTCGCTCTTTTTTATTTGACATCATTAGCTTTAGAGTTCTGGTGTGAGATGCCCTTATTTTTTGTCACTTCGGTGGTTGTGACCCTTTTTCATTCCTTGTGGAGTGTGAACTTTCTTAACGCTATCTAAGGCTAGTGGTGTGCTATAGCTTGGTGTTGTGTTTTCTGAATCTCTGGGAACTTGAAAGCAAAGCATATCCTTTTCAAATTACACAATACAATGCTTGAAAGAGCAGTTCATAAATTTAATAGAGCATGTTTATCACTGTAAGAACAGAACCTCACTGATGGTTCTCATGTATTGTTGCATCAAATAACTATTGCAATCTCTTCGAAGAGATGAAACTGGGAAACCATCCTGTCAACTGGCTATTGCAAACATTGAAAAAACTGAAAATAATAACTACAACAAATAAAAGGTAGAGGACATAACAGTTTCACTGTCATCGATTTGTTTATAATGGATGTTTCCTCATTTCCAACTTTGCTTCGGCCTAGCATCTTATGTCATTCTAGTTTAAATAAATTCAAAGAAAAGGTTGTCTAATTTTGTGCATGCTCTGTGCAATGCAGTTCTTGGACATGAGCTCATTGCAAGCTGCACTGCCTAGTGCCCATTTGCCATCCACCTTACTTAATGGTGTAAATGAGTCTTGGTTTCCCCAGAATCCAGGGACACCTTATGTTCCAGCTGCTCCACAAGGTGAATTCAATGAAACTTTGTCAAGCTGTATTTACCTTTCAATTGGACTTTTTGGCCTGCCCAGCCTGACTTAGGTGGGCCAAAAGACTAGTCCTCTAAAGTGGTATGCTACAATATTCTTTTGTGGCTTCATAGTGTATAAGCCTCCAGGTTTGGGATTTTGAATTGTTCTCGACATCTTCCTGCACTTACCACTGGGCTGCACACGGCAGATACTTGTTCATGGTAGTGACTTTCCACATTGCAGTCCTTGTTTTACTCTTTAACTTCTCCTTGGATTAAGCAGTTTGTGGCCTGCATATGTCATACACAATGATGGGAAATCAACTTATTTTTTATTTGTGGTCCTTATATTGTAGATGCTTTTACATTTGGACTATTTAATAGTGCGCAGGTGGCTTTGTAATACTGGTTTTTTTTTTTTTTTGGGTGAAAAATCACGGCTCTGCAATTTTATTGCATTCTTTTATTGTATCCCGTCAAGCCGCAGCGTCTTAACATCTTGTAGTACTTTTTTGGATCATTTATAGAATAATTGTGATAAACCATTTTTAATCCTAAATTGTCAAGACCAACTTCAACTTCGCTTCCCATGTAATTACCATTCTCACCTTATATGCAGTTTTTACAATGGATTTCAAGTTGCATTTTTTCAACCATATATAATTCACTAAATTACCATTTTATTTCCCAAACTACCCTAACCCCCCCCCCCCCCCCAAAAAAAAAAAAAAAAAAAAAAAAAAAAAAAAAAACCCACTAAAAACCATCGTGGGAGGCTTGCTCAGTTTGCTATGCAGTGCTCCTGTGTGTGTGAGGAGAGAGAAAGGACAGGGGAAGAGTGAGGGAGGGGTTTAGGTGTAAATTTTTGGTGTGCATGAGGGCAAATAAGTCTTTTAAGGTTGGAGTGATTCAATTTGTAAGTTTTAAAATGTGAGTAGGGTGTTTTATATAGAGAGCAAAGTTAAGGATGGTTTTTGCATTATATCCCAAAATAATTTTATTGCATGACAGCATTTACATGATGATCCAACCGAAGATGCATTAGTACAAGTGGAACTTCATCTTGTTTTGAATCCAATAAAATTTAAACCTTAGTATCTCTCTCTATTACACATAAAAGTGCGTGCATGCTTTCTCTCTGATCCTCAGAGTTCTGCACTTTGGTGAGATTGGATCATGGTCAAAACCTCATTCCATCATACCAGCTTGTGGGATCCTCAAGCAGAAGGCTTAACCTGCATAGCTGTTTGAACACCTTGGCCCTTCTGCCTACTCATTCACATCAGTACCGGGTTGAGTGGGTGAAGCTACCCTGTAGCTGTGCTTCTTGTGTTGCCTTAAAAAATCTTAGCATCTGACTAAAGCTCCATCTTTATTAGTCAGTAATTGAGATTTATTTATCCAAAGGAGTGACATGTGAGAGAAAAGGATCCACGTCCAAATTGAGCAACATATATCTGGTTGATTGGTTCCTGTATCTGAATTCTGATGCCATGGCCTAAAATTTTGTAGGTGGCCTAGCATTCATGGCGGGGCAAGCACCAAGCTCTCAGATACCGTAAGTGGTCTTGTTGATATTTGATATCTCATGAGAGGACCTAATCATGGGACTGCATTGAAAATTTATGCTATCAAAGTTTTTCATCATTATAGATGAGTACTGAAATTGTTCAAATTTCCATTATGTGAATAGAGTGACGTCTTTCGACCGAAAAAGATGAAAAGGTTTAGAGTGATAAATTTAGCCTAGAGATTTGACTCTTGATAGTCATGATTGTAACTGCAGAGACGGAAATCTCTCTCAATACTCTTATCATCAACTCAATAGTCTCGTATTATTGTCTTTCAGGAATGTCCCGACACAGGGGCCTGTTGCTTCTATTGGAGGAAATCCCTTTGCATGAGCATCCATGCTGTGGAACCAAATCGACACCTAGTTATAGCATTTTCACGAGCCTTTGTATTTGTAGCTAGCTGTTTTTGCAGTAGGCAGGAATGTGAATTAGTGTCTTCTTTTCCTTAGATTTTAGAACAGTTGGGTGCTGATTCCTGCCATCCCATTTGCTGGTTAAAGAGATCCTTCGTGCGATAAATTAGTCCAGTGCTATTGTCATATTCGCTATGCTGTCGAGTGTGGTTACGGTAATCTAGCGATTGTATACCTTGCTCTTGATTGGACTTGTATTTATCTTTTTGGTCAAAGACTCTTGTAATAAGTGTTCGATGCACTCATGCTAGTCGCGCCCAAAATGTAGTTAGTACCATCAGTGGTGGTTCGGAGTCTTGCGACCCGTCAATAGCCGAACGTTATTTTGTTATTCCTGGGGTGTGCCGAGGTGGGTGCAGGGCAGCAATTAAATCGACATAGACCGATATTGGATGGGTAGAATGACATCAGTCGATAGCAAGTATCATGTAAGGGCCGCAAGTTCCTTCCATCCTTTTGAATCCTCGTCGATGATCTTGACATATTAAACGAGTAGATTATGCAGGAAAATGACGGTCTAGGGATGGCGGGGTGCTAAATATTTAATTTAAAGAACCCGTAAATCAAGCTAGGCTGAGTAGTAGGGTGTCAAATGAGTGGGTCGAGTGGGTTTGGGAGGTCTGATTTATATTGACTCATTTAATTGGCTTTATTTTCATATGATATAAATTTGATGATGCTCTATTTATATCTAAGCTGACTCATTGTATTGAAACATATTAATATTTAACTCAATCTGGGAAAATTCACTTCCATCCATTTAATTCACTTGAATAAAAACTTTTCATCAAATTAAACAATAAAAATTAATAAATAAAAAAGTAAAAAATTTTAAATTGAAGTACTTATAAAGAATTCTTGATAAGAAAGAGTTTGATTAGTTAATGATTGACATGAAAATAATATTTGTTTATAATAAGTCTTCAAGAATGCTTGATTGTGTAACTTCTTGATTGTGATTTATCAAATTAAAATTTACATTATACAATCTCTATTTTGATATTGATTGACTTGATTTGGACAACATTGAGGAGCTTCCTCTAAAAGTACTTCTCCAATATGTATATGGACATCTACCTTTCAATATATATATATATATTAAAAAAGTCAAATTTTTAATTATTTTTAAAAATTTCAAATTATTATTATTAATTTTCTTTTCTTTTTTCTCTCGTTTTTCTCCTTCTTCTTCTCCCCCTTTGTTCCTCTGCTGGTGGCGATCGACTCAAGCTTGCCAACCCTAGCGCCATCGCCGTCAGCAAGCTGGTGGCTTGCCAAGTGAGCTCGTGCTCCAGCCTCGTCAATGATTGGCAAGGTTCAAGCCTCGCCTAGTTGGTCATTGGTTGTTGTCGTGTTGGCCACCGACTAAGGAAGGAGGAAGAAGAAAGAAAATAAATATATATATATATATATATATATATATATATATATATATATATATATATAAATAATTCTTAATTTCAATTTTTATAAAAAAAATTATAAAGGGAGAAATCAGGCTAGAGATGGGCTTTTAAATCTAACTCATTTAAGATCCATTTAACTAATCTCTTTAAAATGTAAATAACTCATATGACCAATTTCAAAATATAAGTGATTCATATATGACTAATTTATGATTTAAATGGGTCAAATATGAGTCTACGACCCATTTTGACACCTCTAGTAGTCTTCTTTTTTAATATAGAAAAGCATAAAGAAAAATCATGAGGAAGAAACATTAAAGATATAGGGACATTCGTCTATACCAAAAACATCAGGCCTACGGAGAATGTGAATATATTTTGGATCATCAAACATAGAAAGATGGTCCACGACAAAAATGAAAGAAGATAGTGATAATAATGAGCTAGTCTCCTTTTTTGGTAGAGATTATCTCGCGCCACCGATTCAACCACGTGTTGCGCTGGAGTTTTTGCCGAATATCTGCAGCTGACTTGTTATGACCTTCTCACCTTCAAGATAAATGGCGCCACTTGCCAAACATACGAACCGCAGTATCAGTACCAACCCGCAACAGGTCTCGACCTTAGAAAGAGAATGCCTACACTTGCTCACGTAGTTGGTCATTTCGTCGATTTGCTTCTCCTGGAGAAAAGTTCATCTGGGTAGCTGTCACTATTGTGAGCCAAACGACATTCATACAGCAATCCTGGCTTCGAAAAACTGCCGCAGCTTCCTCTGCCCTATTAGCAGCGGTTCACTGGCTTCACAAACCCAATTAGTTCTTTCAACTGGTGAATACCTTAACGCAAACATGACTGGTTACATCTCCTACATTCAAGTTCACCAGTTTGGATAAATGCATCATGGTAGACATACTTGTAACTGCCGCAACCAAGGTGCCTTAAAATTCACCTTGCACAGCCTCAGCATGTAGATGAAAGGCACCCTATCATCTTAGGATGTTTTAGCCAGTTTGCCACAGCCTGAACAATAACACATTTAAAAGTCATGCTAGGCCAAATGATGAGAGAATTATGTCCAATGCAGTGGCATGCATGAGGATAAGAGACCCAAAAAATTGGATTTGGACGACATATCCAGCTTCAACACTGAAAGTGGAAACATATAGAAGTAAAAGGAGATAGCATGGAAGAGATACCAGTTAAATACCACCTCAAGCATGAACAAGAGATTCGTGCATCAATATGTTAAAAAGAATAATCATTTTTACAATTGAGATCCAGCTTAACTTGCTGACATACCCATCTATATACTATGCAATAACTGAAAAGGAACTGAATAGCAGATTGATTGACCAGTTGACCCAGTTCATTTAAGCCACCTTACGATCCACTGTTCAGGAAAGAGAGACAACAATAAAACGAGACTACTACACTGCCGGGCTAGCTGCTTCTCTACTTGCCATGTGAGCTGTCTTTGGATTAAATATATCAACTGTTTTACAGATGCCCCCTTTTAATAGGCAATGTTAGGAGACTACCGAATCAGCACCATCACAAATCACAAATGTCATCCATCAAGACCGCCATCTAAGTCTGCAAAATACCAACATTCCAGCACTCAAATAAAACCAGTGGATTGAGATTATGTCCACTAGTCCACATGCTACCAAGCAAGTTAGGCATTGATTTCATTAGGCTAGATGTCTATTCAAGTCTGAGCAGTGTGAGGATCATGGAGGTTAACTTCTCTATTGCACCAACAGCAATTATCATGAACCCATTTCAACAAGCTAGACTCCCAATTAACACTATAATTATATTGGCTTCACACCTAAGGGATGATAACCCACATTGCTATGAAGTTATGTAGTCATGACCAAAAGCAGCTTGGCTGGTTAAAGTCGCATCCCATGGCTGCATATTGTTATTCAAATGCAGAAAAACTAATAGCCAACCAGCGGGTGATTTATTTGGCCACTAATCAGATTTCACATCTCATGGAATCTAAAAACATCCAAGTTGGCCTAGGGGAGTGGCAAGGCTCAGTGCAAGCACCAAAAGTGAATAGCCAAGTGTGTCTGGGAGGAAAAAATTCTTGGCTTCAACTTTGAACACAAGTTATAGCTTAAGCCTCAATATCACAGCCACCAAAAACACCCCGACCTGTGGATATCCTGTATGTACTGCTCCCTCTGTTGCCAACTCTAGTGTCATAAGGCATGTAGTTCGAAAGCAAGATATAAGCACATAGATGAACGTAACAGGAAATTCTATGCACAGTAAATTAGTAAAAGGTAGCTGATGATCAAATGAGTAGTAAAGGACATGAAGGAAGACAGAACCTTCCACATCTATGGGTCTCTTAATCTCCTTCCTCCTACTACTAGAGCCGCCTAAATTGGAACCTGTTCGTTCACAACCCCGCAAAGGATGATACTCAATTGACTCCAATTCCCGCCTTGCCGCATCGAGCCTTCTCCTCTCCTCTTCCTATCAAAAGACCAGTTAGGAGGACCATTTCATCCCGGTTCCCCCAAAATAACCCATCAAATTACATGTTATGGGTACTCAAAAACTCACATAGGACTTGCGCAAAATGGCAATTTGCTGCTTGCAGAGCCTAAACTCCATGTCGACCGCACTGATTCGAGACTCGACAGGCACGGCGCATTGAGACACCATCTGCTTTTGCTTCCCTCTAACGACCTCAGGCTGCCAAACATTCAAAGCCACCGACGCTTGCCTGATCAATCACACCACCGATGATCACACACAAGTACAAATCATGTAATCGCATCACCACATGCAGAAGCAGCAGCAGCAGAAGAAGAAGAAGAAGAAGAAGAAGAGTCCCTCACCTGACCTTATGCAGATTCGACAGCTCAGAAGCCGAGGCCTTGAGCTTGTCCGACTCCCGCGCCAGCGAAGCCTCGATGTCTCGAATCCTCCGGAGGTGCTCGGCGATTTGGCTCTCCTTCCTCATGACGGCCCTCCGGTGAGCCAACCTCTTCTTCTCTTTGTCCCTCTCGAACCTTTTCTCCCCGCCAAAGAAACACGAAAAAGGGATAAAACCGGAGGAACCGGAGCACGAAAAAACGGAATCGCAACCTCCGTGTTGAGAAACGCGAATACTACCTGATTCGGTACAAGGCCTTACAGGAAGAAGACGAAGACGACGAGGACGAAGCAGACGATTGAGAGGTCGGGGGAGGGAAATCGGAGGAGAGGAGGTGGGACCAGAGAGAGTCCTCGCCGGAGAGCCGGCGGAGGCGTCTGCAGGCGATCGAGACGCAGCACAGCTCCTTGTAGCTCAGCGATTTCGCCGGGCTTTTGACGCCGATCTCGAGGACGTGCCTCCACAGCTCGTCCGGTAGAAAAGCAGCCATTTTTCCCTCTGGAAGCCTCGGTCGTCGACCGGAGGAGGAGGAGGAGGAGGAAGAAGAAGAAGAAAAGCTTTTGGGCTTTGAGATTGGGCTTTGGGCCGAGTCCATTATACGTAGTGGGCTTCTGGAACAGGAGCAATCGGTACTGTGCTCCCATCGCATTTTCATCGACCGAATGTCAGTTTGACTTGTATCGTTGACCCAAAACGTGGGAATGACAATGGCCGCGATGATCATTTGCGTTTGTGAAGTTACTGTCATAGGCCGACAGCATTTTGGCTCGCGAAATGAGAAAAGGTTACGGCAAGCAAACATTCAGGATGAGCTACAGTAACGACATCTCGTTACAGGAACGAGAGGACTAATCGCCGCAAGAGCAGACCTCGGACCGTCGGACCGTGACGATGAATCTGCTCTCGCAATCGTCGAACAAGAAGCTCTCAATGGTATTGGCTTTGGCATCGTCGAAGTGAATGCAGTACCGCAGGATCAACATTCTGATAGCATTACCCGGTCTGGACGCTCGGACATCAGCAGACGCTGATGGCTTTTTTACCTATAAGCATTGCCTGGAGCGCGCAGGCAAGCAAAAGAAGCTGTAGGTGTCCCCACTCAGTAGAACAGACTCAAAACTGTCATCCTCACGGCGGAATAAACAATATCCTCAGAGGTCTCACTCCATCCACCATCACATCGAACGAGTTCATTAAGAACACGGTTCAAGGCACCCGAAAAGATTCAAAAAAGTTTGTGTTATGAATAGAACACCGACACTTGAGTGGATGACACTAGAGCTTTCTGCAACTTTCCAACTAGAACAGAGTGCATTCATGGCGAAAACAACAGCACAGTACTGAAGCTCAGCGATCTCATCCTTCAACATGTACAGTGTCCTGCTTTCTCGTTTGCTCATAACTCTCGTCTGGATTAGACAACACAAATGGTAAATGGGTGGCATCGGACACAAGAAAACCGAAGCCGTGGAGCAGCTGCTACTGCATCGGACACAGAGGGGCCTACTACACAAGTAAAGACATTGACCTGGTTCCATTCACACAAAACACACACTAAGTGCGTACACTGACCCGAAAAGAAGGTGGGTACGTGCACAAGCATGCGCACGAAAGATTGGTTTCATCCAAGAACCTATCACATGAATCTCCTTCTTTTACCGACAGGGTCGTCCCTTGTTCGCTTAATGAGTACAGACTGCCAATATCTCATTCATCTTACTTATATGGCAAAAATTCCAATCCATACTTTCAGTTGCATGAAAGGATGACAACTATGATCAAAGGAGCACTTGGATTGCTATGAATCTATTGGGTTATCCAAACGCTAGAAGACATAATGAAGGCAACATTACCAAGAAAGCACTGATAGAGTACTAATGCATATTAAATGTTTTTAGGAAGATTAATATCAATCTTCTGCTAAAAAATCAACTCATGACATTGTAGAAACTGCCGCAAAAAAAAAAAAAAAAAAATTTAGCAAAGAGTACAAGGGATCACGCTTGATATCACCCTAAGCATTATGGATTAAGAGCAAGCAAAATTGTCTCGTTCATTTAAAATGAGCACAAGCACACAGAGGAAGTAGTGAAATAGAATATGTATATATGTCACCATAATCTATTCTGCCTTCTTTCTGAATTGATAATGTAGCTCTTACCTTAGAATTGTTTTTAACCTAGCAATTCATTTTTCATATTCTCTTCTTTCCACTAATTCAAGGATTAATGCTTGTCCCATGGCACAAGAAATCAAAAGTGAACGGAAAGGATCATATGGCCATCTTTTGAATCACACTAGATTTACTGCAGGGTTGTATTTCATTATTCGTACACTTTAAAATAATTAAACTGCAAGATGACATTATGAATTTGCTCAAACTTCACGAAATCTAGAACATACTTGACAAACTATGGACCAAAAAGCAGGAAGTAAGATATTGCAAAAAGATTCATTACCATGTGTTCCTGAGATATTCTCATTACTGGGTCTGGACATCCAGAAAATTACATGAGCAAGACTAATCTTTCTATGGGGGATTCCATTGCTGTGTACATGGATGCCAAGACCACAAAAATCAGTGATGTCCTAAAACAATGTAAGTATCTCCCCGTCTTTTCTCTCATGAAAAATTGACAATTAAAACAACATTAGATTCGTTGCTACACCAACAACGAAGGGTTCCATTAATAATCGAGTCAAGAAGTAAAACATGACACCTAATGTGATGGATATGGGGAGGGCAGGCAGAGCTCGGCGGCACACAGACAACAATATAAGGGTGCACCCAAGTCCCGAAACAATTGCAAGGTAACAAGCATAGACTGTCATCAAATCATACATTGCAGCTCTACCCACCAGAACACTGTAAAACACGAAATCTCCAAGACCAAGTCTAACTCCTCTACTGGAATTGCAATCATTCTCCCCATCATCTCTCCTTTCCTGTTCTCCCCCATTCCCTAAACCCAGCATTTCAACCAGCGGGGACATTTCTTCCTCAATCTCCAACTCCCTATTTCCAAACTGTCCCCCTCTGTTAGGCGTGACATTCACCACTGAGAACTCCGACGATTCACTGCTCGACGAGTCCCTATCCCGGAAATTACGCACCAATGGGGAGGTTTCCCCTTCATCTCGACTATGCTCACCTCCATCACTCCTCAAACTATGAACACCATCATCACCATGATTGTTGGCAGTCTCATTCCTCCTTGCGTTATCTCTAGAAACAGATTGCAGCTCAACCGACCCCGAATCCGACACACCAGCAACCAAAAGACCCAAACTCGAACCCCGGTTACTACCACTCTGAGGTGCAATCGGACGGGCCTCATAAACCAGAGCAGGGAGTTCTTCATCCCTGGTGGAGGCCAATTCCACGAGTATCTTAAGCGGCCCGCCCGGCGCCAAAACAGCCACCAAATCATACACAGCCAACGCCACAAGCAAGACCCAGGTCGTCCATTCGGGCAATTTCGTAAACCAAGCAGCCACGATAATCCCCAAACAAACCATGTAACACTGCCTCAAGATTATGGGAATCCCCCCGCCGAACACAGACAACACACCCACGACCGTGAAATTGAACAGCAGCAAGAAGCAGGTGACCGAATCGACGGGGATCGAGAAATGCTGGACGATCGACAGGAAGATCGAGCCCCCCATCGTGGCGAGCACGAAGAAGGCGGAGAAGTTCATGTAGTACTTGAGGAACCTGGTGAACTTGTAGTAGTAGAGCGCCACGAGGAGGAAAGTCACCAGCGCGATGAGGACGACGAACACCAGCGCGTTGAGGAGCGCCCCCTCGAGCTTCTGGCCGACGGAGTCGGAGGGGCTCTCGACGTAGACGAGGTTGGCGGCGGTGCGGATCGGGGCGGCGGAGGGCGCCGGGGCGGAGAAGGGGTTGGAGGGGGAGAGGGCGTAGACGAGGAGGACGACTAGGAACATGCAGACGGAGACCGGCGACATGACGCCGATGATCTCGACGCCGATCGAGTCGAGGACGCTCGGCTCCATCTCCGGGCGGCCGGATTCCGTCGAGCAGGCCGGCGGCTATCGCATTGGGGGAACGCGGCGGAGGGTTTGGGGATCTGACGGCGGCGATGAGAGGGAGAGGTGGGAGCGGCGGCGGCGGCGGAGGTGGAAGCGAAAGCTTTTACTTTGCTCTCCGTCGCGTCGTCATAAAGCCGTGTCGGTTATGCGCATCTTGCTGTCCATTTCTTTTTGATCCGAAAGCAAAGAATCTTTTTCCTTTTTGACCCTTTGGGGTGATGGGAATGCAAAGGGGTTTTAATCCTGTCGAAAATTTCGATTTGATGACTTTTCGACGTTTTTGCTTCCGAATTAACTTTCGTGCCACAAAGAATCCCAAATTAGTAATTCTAACCAAAATCTACCTTATGTTGGCGTGTATTCATAAGTATGCCCTTTAACGCGATATTTTATAGACCACTAAATGACGATAGATGTAGGTAAGAAGTAGATGTGTTGGTTACTATTTGCGATTCTTTTGAGATGAAGATAAATTTGAAGTAAATTGTCATGGAAGTGCTTAAGAATGAGCGGTTTTAGGACATGTATAGATTTCACTTGAAAACTATCAATTGGAATAGAATCCTCATTTTTTGGAACTTGAAAGCAACCTACATAACATAACTTGTTATAGGTTCCATCTATATTATTAATCGAACAATTGCAATGAGTCATTAACTTTAATGACCATCACTTACTCTAATCTACTGATTATAACTTATATTTAAATACATAAAAAATACGAAACATTAACAAAATAAAAGTTTTAGTCATATAATAGAAGCTCATACTAATGGTTTTATATTATATAGTAATTATCGAACGCCATGGAATATTGCATGATTGCATTGAGACATGGACAAAGAAAAACACAAAAATTTCTTCTAGCTTTAGGTTTCTGAGTCTATATGAGTTCTAACCGAAACCAATAACCTACCCATTAAGATAGGTTTCTCATTTTTTAAAATTTGGAATTTACCCAAGATAACCTCGAAGCCTACCATTTCACAAGTTCCGGATCTACCTAAATTTAATTTATATTATTAATCGAATGATTGTAGTGACAACCACTTATTGCTAATTTACTAACCATAATTTATATTTAGATATATGGAAATTATGAAACATAAACAAAGTAAAAGTCTTAGTTAAAATGGAAGCCTAGACTAATGGTTTCATATTATACACTCATTATTAGACAGCATTGAGCATCGTAAGATCGTATTAATGGACCAAGAAAGAAACAAACATATGTTTTAAAACCTAGAACCTACCTAACATAACTTTTAATGACCACTGTCTACTGCCAATCGACTAATCACAACTTATACTTGGATACATAAAAGATATGAAATATTAACAAAGTAAAAGTCACAATCATAAAATGGAAGCTCAAACAAATAGTTCTTTATTATACACTCATTACCGGATGCCATAGAATATTGTAGTGTCTCATTAAGACATAGACAAAGAAAAGGACAAAAATTTCTTCTAGGTTCTAGTACAAGTTCCATCCGAAACCTAGAACCTACTAGTTAGAACATGTTTCTAATTTTTTAAAACCGAAAACCCACTCAACATAATCTAGAACCTACCCTTTCACTGGTTCCAAGGCCTACCTAGATTCCATGTATATTATTAATCAAATGATTATAGTGAATCATAACTTTTAATGATCACCACTTATAGTCAATCCACATACATGAAAAATATGAAACATTAATAAAGTAAAAGTTTCGTTATAGAATGGAAGCTCGGACTCTTTGGTTCCACATTATACACTCATTTGCAATCGCACTAAGACATAGATCAAGAATAATAGAAAAATTTCTTCTAGGTTTAGGTTCTAGATTTTGCACAAGGTCCACCCAAAACCCAAAACCTACTCATTAAAACATGTTCATCATTTTTTGGAAGTTAGAATTTACCTTTTCACGAGGCTCTAAGATCGATCCTAATTTCATCTATATTATTGATCAATAATTTGCAGTGAATCATAACTTTTAATGACCACCACTCATTGCTAATCCATTAACACAACTCATATTTAGATACATGAAAAATATGAAATATTAACAAAATAAAAGCCCCAATCATAAAATAAAAACTCATACTAGTGGTTCTATATTATGCAATCATTATCGAACGCCATGGAATATCATAAGATTGCATTAAGACATAGAAAAATACAAAAAATTCTTTTAGGTTTAGGTTTCAAATTTTGTACAAGTTCCACCAAAAACCTATAACCTAATTGTTAGAACGGGTTTCTCATTTTATAGAATTTAGAACCTACCCATCATAACCTATAGCTTTTTTTTTTTCTTAGATTTCAAGGCCTACCTAGATTCCACTTGTATTATTAATCAAACGATTGTAGTGAAGTATAACTTTTAATGACCACCATTTATTGCTAATTCATCAACCATAACTTGTATTTGGATACATGACAAATATGAAACATTAATAAGTAAAAGTCTCAATTATAAAATGGAAGCCCAAACTAGTGATTCTACACTTACTATCATATGACATAGAACATCACAGGATCTCATTAAGACATAGACCAAGAAAAATACAATAATTTCTTCTAGGTTTAGGTTCCAAAGTTTGCACAAGTTCCACCCAAAACCTAGAACCCACTTGTTAGAACATATTCATCATTTTTTTTAATCTAAAATCTACCCTTTCATAGATTCCAAGGTCTACCTAGATTAAGTCTATATTTTTAATCAAATGATTGCAATATATTATTACTTTTAATGACTATCACTTATTGTTAATCCGTTGATCACAACTTATATCTAGATACACAAAAATAAGAAATATTAGTAAAGTAAAAGTTTCAATCATAAATGAAGCTTAGACTAGTAGTTTCATATTATATATTTATTATCAAACCTCATGGAACATTGCATAATCGCATTAAGATATAGATCAAGAAAAACACAAAATTTATTCTAAGTTGAGGTTCTAGGTTTCACCTATCTGGGACCTACCTTACATACCTTGGAACCTAAAATCAGATAGTATCCATCAGTCTAGTTCTTCAGTTCCAAATTCTATCATGGTACTATGCTTACCCTTAGAAGGACCAATTTTGATTTTATTGTATTACTCCCAACAGAAAATGGTCAAGTGGGAGCAATGCGAATAGCCTTAATACAAAAAATCTCAAACTGATAATTTAATTGAAATCTACCACACGTATCAATTTTCACGTGAGATTCGTCATTCTTTACATCAGAATCATTCCGCAGTTTGTATATGTGTAAATAGGTATGCATTTTAACGTGATACTTTATGGACCACTAAAGGATGGTAGATTTAGGTTAAGGGTAGATGTATTGGTATTATTTCCGATTTTTTTAGATGAAGATGAATTTGGAGTACATTATTATGGAACCGGTTTGGAATTTTTTATTGTATTACTCCAAAAATAAAATGGCCAAATGGGAGTAATGGGAATAACCATTGCATGTTCTTTATTTGATTGTGATCATATACTTTAACATAAATACGTTTATTTCATGGAGAATAGATGATTTGAGAAATATTTTCATAAAAATAATCGCTTTATTGTTTACTAGGTATTTTTGAGAAATTGTTTTTCAAATTATTCACTTGTTATGAAACAAATGGAGCCCTAATCAAAGTAAAGCTAAAAGGTTTTGATTTTAATCATTGATTGTATCAAACCTTCCTTTTCATATAACTGAAGCTCTTGGGAACGTTGACTTGATGTCCAACTTAATTTTAGTATGTTGAAGTTATTTTGATCCAACCCATTCAAACTGAGAAATGATATACTTATTCAAGATATTACCACTAACAAGACTGGGGAGAGTGTCTAATTTCAACTATTTCAAATTTCCAATTATGATTCGAGCACAAAAAGAAAATATAAAGATGTCCATTCTCATGCTTAGGAGGAAATTACCAAGAAAATCCCAAATTTATTAAATTAAAGTGACTTCAATTCTAAACGTGCTAAACGTGCCAAGTGAATTTTAAAGGAAATTACCTTGCTACTATATATATATGCTAAACGTGCCAAGTGAATTTTAAACATATTGAATTCAAGTCAATTGATGTCTACTTCTTTTAACGAGTTACTATTGTAGTCCATACGACCAGAAATTGTAGATGTGAATACCGACCATCCTACATGGCAAATTTTTAATAGATTTTTTTTAATTTTTTCCTTTATCTGTTGAATTTCTTTACCCTTGCTAGCCATAGGCTAGGTTAGCCTTGCCGAGTGTTGTAGGTCGAGGAGGGTTAATTTTGCTAGCCCTTGCCCTTGCCCTTGCCTTCACCTAGGCTAGATCAACCTTGCCAGATTTGGTGAGGGTTGCCCTCATCGGTCCTTGCCATCACCCAAGTGAGGCTCTACGAGGCGATCAGCCACTAGCAAAAAGAAAAGGGAAAGAAAAAAATAGGGAAAAAAGAAAAAATTCAGAAAAAATTTAAAAATTCTAAAAATTATCCATGTTAGCACTAGTTGTACCATATAAAACGAGTGATCAAAATTTGCAGGATAAACTACATTAGTAAATCATTAAAAGGTTTATGACTTAATTGACCAACTTAAAATATTTATGATCGAATTGGCACAAGCGTAATAAGTTTAAGGGTTTTTTGATAATTTTCTTATGCTTAGTCAAATTGGTTAAACTAGGTTGACCTGAGCCAATGGCAAAATTTACGGGTCAAGGTTAGGGTTATGATATCCCGTATTTTTATTTTTTTTATTTTGCCAGGTCTAGGTTGACCGAAGATGATGTCTTTCTTGCCCATTGCCGTGACCCACTGAAGTCCTGACCGGATATGCGCCCAAAGTTCAATTCCCAACCAGCAAGGTTTGTACCTCCGGCCATCCGCATTTCATCTTAATCCCCTTTAAAGTTTGGTTCGAGGAAAATCAAAGACAGTAATGCTCTGATTTGATTTGAAATTTTTTTCTGAAAAGCTTGTTTCACTTTAAATAATTGCTTAATAGAATATATTTTCTTTATATGTATAATGAAAATATTTTTCATTCATTCAATTTTATAAGCGATACAATGATTATTTTCAGGAAAAACATTTTCCTAATTATTTTTTTTTTCGTGAAAAACATAGCTAAAACCGGACTGATTCCCTCCCCCTCCCAAAAAAAAAAAAAAAAAAAAAAAAAAAAACCCTCCTCTTTCTTTTCTGGTGAGTTTTCCGTTTTCATCCATTCGTAGTACAATGGAGATAAGATTACTAATTTCAGCATGAAGCTTGTGGTTTGTTTCGAAACCACGCTGAGTCATCGGTGTGGATGCACTATTGTCTTGGAAAATTACTTTTTAAATCGTTTTCAATGTAACTAGGTACCGAAAGAATAATTCACATTTTCCTCAAAATTACTTTCTTCCAAAACATTTTCCACAAAGAATAGATTTTCAGTGAAACAAACAGATCTGGAAAGAAACTAAATTTTCCTTTCTGTACAACTTTTTTTATATGTCCTTCCTCTCATTTCTTTTCATTTTACTCACAGCTTAAATTGTCAAACGAAGTGCAATAAAAGAGGATTTGTACAAAGCTTGGACAACGTTTTATTCGCATAAGTTGTCTTGCACGTATTTTATGGGTAATTAGAAAGTGATTTTTGCGACCAAGATCAAAGTATTTTATATTCATTAGCATAAATGGCATATCTGGAGTCAGTTAAGTCTAGCCTTTGGCGTATACGTATATAGTGAGGTGATTCAATGCGATGAGGTTGTGAAGGTCGAAGATGGGGACATGCAGAGGCTGGGCATGTCAAACCGATTTAGTTGTTGGGACGGTCGCTTCCAAATTACTCTCCGAACCCTAAGGAAACCTCAAAAAAAAAAAAAAAAAAACTCTATGAAATTTCCGAAGATAGTGACATTCCTCTTGATCTGTCTTCGACTTCGTTTCGTAGTAATCTTGCTAATTTTTATGCCTATATTGAGTGACGTTTTCAACTTAGTTGACGCAAGACCCTAGACAAATGTTACTGAAGTCTTCATGATCTTAGAGTCGTGTGATCGAGTTGATTACTGCCAATGCATAGTTTAATTGGAAGTTTGCAATTATGTAGCTACCAAGAATCAGTACATAGAATTGACTATATCAATGCTGTGTTTTGTGTCAACGTATGTGATGATAAAATAAGGCTGTAAAGGTTAATGCAAGACAGTGGAGTCTCTATTGTAGAGATGTTCCATTAAAGATAAGGATTTTTAAATGTCAAACAGACGGTCTGTGTACTCGTGACCCACTTTTATTGTCATTGATTAGGTAGTTATTTTTTTAAAAATTGACCCTATTAATAGTAATAGATATTAGTTTCATAAGAAAGAAAGGGGCATATAGGCCGTGTATTTGGAAAATTTTCCATAAAAATGATTTCCCTATATTAAGTGATAACAAGGGTGCCTGCTATTAATTGCAGTTTTCTTGTAGCAAAGATCAAAGGTCGAAGGTGATGCGAAACTTCGGATTAAGTGTTGCTCCATGGACTAGGCTATTGTCAGCATTTGCCTATGTTAGATAACATTATGTATATGGTAAGATTGATTGACATAATTGATGGGAATATGCAATGCGGGAAACTTTTATAGCATTGATTATGACCCACTTATTTAAAAATTCATTTACAATCTATCGTTTAATATATATTGATTCCTTAACTTAATCCTAGTATATCTAACATTACTAATATCATTAATCTCGGTCACTAATTCCCCACCCTATCAAGCCACCGAATTCAATGCTGGCGGCCCCTTGCTTCCCTCGAAAAATCTTCCAATTAACAAGAAAGCTCTTTAAACATCCATTCTTGACTTGCACTCAAATAGGTCAGATTCTATACATATCAACAACAACAACAACAAAATGGACAATTGAAAAGTAGGAGAGAATTGTAGAGTGACCTCAAGAATCGACTTCAAAAGTTAGGGTTCTTGGTTGTAACTTGTATGCATGGGGAAATTGAATCCACAATTTTGTATACTAAAGAGGGATATGTTTAGGTTGTAACGTCAGAATGACTCGGCAAGACTAAGGGCTTCGCATACGAAATTCTTGTGAAAACAAAGCACGCAAAAGAAGAAGAAGAAGAAGAAGAAGAAGGAAAATTTCTCCTAATAAAGTCTTGGTGAAACCAAAGGACAAACGATTGAAAACCCTTCCATGTTGTGATTGGTGTGGGTTTTAACCAAGACTTTATTAGCCAATCTAAACTATAGAAGACAGAAAATTTCTCCTAATAAAGTCTTGGTTTCAATTTCTCCTAATAAAGTCTTGGTGAAACCAAAGGACAAACAATTGAAAACCCTTGCTTTACCCAAAAAAAAACAATTGAAAACCCTTCGATGTTGTGATTGGTGTGGGTTTTAACCAAGACTTTATTAGCCAATCTAAACTATTTAAACCGCAAGGAAGAGATCCATGATAAAGAAGACAGAAAATTCTCAAAAGAAAAGGAGAAAATTGCAAAAGCCACCCTCGACTTACCACATATTATATTTTGCAACCTCATTTTCTTTTATTTTTCTGCAGCATCCTTTGATTTCAAAATCTACATTTGAAAACCCCATAGTTTTAAATTCTTGCATTTGTTGTTATAACTTTATAAAAAAAACAAAATAGATAAAAGCACCTTTTTAGTGGGAAGATTAATAACCCTATATACACCCCGAATTTAAAGTGTGAAGAAATCTCACACGTATAATAAATTGGGATGAAACTTAGCTACACATTAACATGTTGAACCCAAAACCTTAAATTTATAGATGATCTAAAAACATATATATATATATATATATATATATATATGTATATACAAAGTATATTGATTTGGATAATAAATGATGTGGGGTACTTTTAATCATTTATATTAAGTATCAAGAAGCATATACATAAAGGGTGAAAAAAATAGAAAATTAAGAACAACCCCTGTAATTAAAAAAAAAAAAAAAGACTTAATAAAATTTGTCTTTATTTTATTTTTTTTATTTTTTTGGGTGGCGAAGTTCCACAACTTTATGAGAAGTTATAAGCGGCAAGAGAGTCAGGGAGACACAACATTCAACCTCCTCTTTTGACTTTTGCTTCCACATTTACTCCCATTTATTTAAGCTTCTAGCTCAATGAAACGACCCTGGTGACTCAGCATGGTAAATCAAACTCAAAACTACAATAAATAGATAAATTAATAAAATTGAAATTGCCCCTTCCCCTTAATTCAAATTGAAAACCCTCCGATGTTGTGATCGGTGTGGGTTTTAACCGAGAATTTATTAGCCAATCTAAACTCTTTATACCGCAAGGAAGAGATCCATGAGAAAGAAGACGGAAAATTCTCAAAAGAATAGGAGAAAATTGCAAAAGCCACCCTCGACTTACCACATATTAAATTTTGCACCCTCGTTTTCTTTTATTTTTTTGAAGCATCCTTTTGTTTTCTTTTATTTTTCTGAAGCATCCTTCGATTTCAAAATCTACATTTGAAAACCCCCTTGGTTTTAAATTCTTGCATTTGTTGTTATAACTTTATGAAAAAAAGGAAAAAGAAAATATTAAAGCACCTTTTTGGTGGGAAGATTAATGACCCTATACACCCCAAATTTAAAGTGTGAAGATATCTCACGTGTATAGTAAATTGGGATGAAACTTAGCTACACGTTAACATGCCGGACCCAAAACCTTAAATTTATAGATGCTCTAAAAACATATATATAAAGCATATTGATTCGGATAATAAATGATGTGGGGTACTTTTAATCGTTTATATTAGATATCAAGAAGGATATACAAAAAGGGTGAAAAAAATAGAAAATTAAGAATAGCCCCTGTAATTTAATATAAAAAAAAGACTTAATAAACTTTGTCTTTATTTGTATTTTGTTTTGGGTGGCGAAGTTCCACAACTTTATGAGAAGTTATAAGCGGCACAGCAGCCAGCGAGACACAACATTCAACCTCCTCTTCTGACTTTTGCTTCCACATTGACTTCCATTTATTTAAGCTTCTAACTCAATGACTCAGCATGGTAGATCAAAGTTTGGATTTGATATTATCAAAATTACAATAAAAAAATAAATTAATAAAATTGAAATTGTCCCTTCCCCTCAATTCAAATTGAAAACCCTTCGATGTTGTGATCGGTGTGGGTTTTAACCAAGAATTTATTAGCCAATCTAAACTCTTTATAGCACAAGGAAGAGATCCATGAGAAAGAAGACGGAAATTCTCAAAAGAATAGGAGAAAATTGCAAAAGCCACCCTTGACTTACCGCATATTATATTTAGCGCCCTCGTTTTCTTTTATTTTTCCGAAAAATCTTTTCGTTTCTTTTATTTTTCTGAAGTATCCTTCGATTTCAAAATCTACATTTAAAAACCCCCTATTTTTAAATTCTTGAATTTGTTCTTATATCTTTATTAAAAAAAAAGATTAAAGCACCTTTTTGTGGGAAGATTAATGACCCTATACACCCCGAATTTAAAGTGCGAAGAAATCTCATGCGTATAATAAATTGGGATGAAACTCAGCTATACGTTAACATGCTGGACCCAAAACCTTAAATTTATAGATGCTCTAAAAACATATGTATATACAAAACATATTGCCGACCAAAAAAAAAAAAAATATACAAAGCATATTGATTCGGATAATAAATGATGTGGGGTACTTTTAATCGTTTATATTAAATATCAAAAAGCATATACATAAAGGGTTAAAAAAAAGTAGAAAATTAAGAATAGCCCCTCTTTGTCTTTATTTGTTTTTTTTTTGTTTTTTTTTTTTTTTTGGGTGGCGATGTTCCATAACTTTATGAGAAGTTATAAGAGGCACAGGAGCTAGGGAGACACGCATTCAACCCCTTCTTCTGACTTTTGCTTCCACATTGACTTCCATTTATTTAAGCTTCAAACTCAATGACTCAGCATGGTAGATCGAAGTTTGGATTTGATATCATCAAAATTACAATGAATAAATAAATTAATAAAATTGAAATTTCCCCTTCCCCTCAATTCAAATCACCCCGTGTATATATATGCACTCTCATGGTCTCATGGAACTATTCATACTAGTCCACACACACACACACACTCAGAGTCTCACCTTCAAAGCAAAAAAGAACAAGAGACACCTTAGGGAGAGAGAGAGAGAGAGAGGGAGAGAGAGAGAGAGAGCAGATATTGTGGCTATGGGGAGACCTCCATGCTGTGACCAAGTGGGCATCAAGAAAGGGCCATGGACTCCTGAAGAGGACATCATCTTGGTGTCTTACATTCAAGTACATGGCCCCGGGAACTGGCGATCCGTCCCGACCAATACAGGTAACGGCAGGCGTACCCTATTTGCCCAGATCTGAGCTCGACCTCGATCGATCTTTACACGAGTTACGGTAATCTCTTATGAAGTACTGATTGTTCATGAATTTGTTGATTGTCTGTTTTGTTTTCTTTCCCTTTCTTGGGTGGGGGGCAAAAGGGCTGTTGAGGTGCAGCAAGAGTTGCAGGCTCAGGTGGACAAACTACCTCAGACCAGGAATCAAGAGGGGCAATTTCACACCCCATGAAGAAGGCATGATCATTCATCTCCAGGCCTTGTTGGGTAACAAGTAATAACTTTTACCCTCGAATCGCCACGAAACGTTCTCGATTAATCCGATTTTTCGATGATAATTGTGTGTATCTGACCTTTTTTTTCGCTATTTTTTCTAGTTGATTATCTGGGATTTTTCCTTTCCCGTTTCAGATGGGCGGCCATAGCTTCATACCTCCCACAGAGGACAGACAATGACATAAAGAACTACTGGAACACCCACTTGAAGAAGAAGCTCAAGAAGTTGCAATCGCCATCATCATCCTCCGCGATGGACCCCCACAACATGGCCTCCTCAGACACAACCACCCCCTCGAGAAGCATTGAAGAATCCCATCATCAGAGAAGGGCATCAAGCTGCTTGGACCTCATCGCAACCAGCAGCCCTTCCTCCTCATCTTCCACTCTCAACAAGCTCAACCACACCTCCACATACGCCTCGAGCACCGAGAACATTTCGAGGCTCCTTGAGGGCTGGATGAGATCTTCCCCGAAAACTAACGGCAACGCCGAAAACGACCGCCCCAAGTTCCTCGATGGGAAGGGTTTCGCTGGCCACGAGAACAACGGCGGTGGCGGCGGCGGTGGCATCTGCTATCACCCAAAGGCCGAGCATCAAGAACCTGGCGATCCCTTGATCTCCCACGACGAGTTTGAGTCTATCTTGTCATTCGAAAACATGACCAATAAGTGCAACGTCTCATGGGACAAGTCGAATGGCAATTCAACTCATCATCCTCATCATCACAAGGGTGACTGCAGCGATGATCGACCTAGCGATGCGGACGAGGATGAGAAGGTTCGCGGGGTGATGATGCTGGAGAGGAATTACAATAAGGCAAAGCCGTCCGAGCACGCGCCGCCGCTAACCTTTCTAGAGAAGTGGCTCCTCGACGAGACGGCTTCCGGTCAAGTAGAGGACATGATGGATTTACCTTCAATGTTCTGATGACAACCCTTTATTCCATGTTGTTGTTCTTTTCTTGTTTAGGTTTGGACTGAAAGGACAAAAGAGAAAAAAAGTATACATATAGTTTTAAGAGGTTTTTTTGATGTATGTGGGACTTGGTACTTGGTCATGTGGGGAGGTTCTAAAAGAAGGCTTAGGATCTCTAATTTGCAGCTTTTTTAAATCTAATTTGGTTCCTTTGTGAATGAATTGCCAAATCTCGCTTAGCATCATTTCAATAGTCTCACTTGGGTCATCTGATGTTTTGCTCTCTAATAAACTTCTTAATCATCCGTTGTAACATGAGATGCGCAATTTGTTTAGGTTATTAAGCACAAACGGTTGGTCCAAAATTCATACCGGCCGAGCGTCCGGACATACATGCCTGTAGCTATGAAGAACACTCCTTGCAAATATACACATTTTACACTCTTGCTGCGAAGTAGATGAAGGAGGAAACCTAAATTGAATGCTCGATTTTGTAAACATGGCCAGGATTGACGAAGCGGGCCTAGGCAACAATCTTCAATATCGCTAGATAATAAACCTTTCTAGCCAGGCGGACTAATGGCGACCTAAGCGCTTGATTATGACGAGATAATGGTCCCGGTAACCTCTGATTAGAGCTGGAAATGAAGGTTGAGATTCTCACTCAACCTTCTTTTCTTCCCAAGTGGGTACGCAGCTGTTCATTTGAGGGTTTCAACAAAAGCAAAAGAAGGAGGAGGAGAGGAGAGAGAGAGTTATGACAAAAGGGTGTGGGAATAACAGCCCATAAAAGTAAAATAGCCATTGTGTCACGAAATTCTTGCACACCCAAATGGGGTAACGGGGGGTGGGTCTACTAGAAGCTAAAAAGAAAAGGAAGGAGAGGCCTTTTGATTTCATGGAGGAGCGAGAGATGGTGAAGCATGTGATTCAAATTGACCTTTCGGTGTGAGAAGCTGGCAAACTAATGCTTATAATGCCATGCCTACCATGCAACTTATGTTCACAGGTTGCATCCAAGGGGCCATTTTTTTTTTCCTCCTTTATTTTGCCCTCTTGTTCCCACAATTTTGTGATACCCTTCCCATTGAGGAGATATTTCGTGCATCGGTCGTAACGGATCGTGATTTGGTGGCATCTTCAAGTCAATTACACCTACGCTTGTGATAGACATGTAACTTTCCTTGATACCCAACAAGTTTTTGAACGTTGAAATCCAAGCAGATGTGGTTGACATGGTGCATTTTTACGCCGTCTTTATCATTGGACCTTCCATGTAATAATAAACTCAATTACACCCACGACCGATGTAGTGTAGAGGAAGTCTCACGCGGGCTTATGACTAGAACTAGTCCCTTACAAGTTCATTGTGCATAAAGCCAACTATCACATCCCAAAAGCAACTTTAGGTCAATTACTTTGTCCACTGATCGGAGTCTTGACACGATGTCAAACGTTCGACCTCGTGACTTCGCGCCTCTATGATCCTAAAGCCGATGATCCGAACATGTCAAAGCACGGTCTAATGTAATGTTTGCCAGATCTGACCAAAATCAGGGCCGTGCGCGGCTGCTATGGTTGCGATGACTATCGTGACTAGTTGGTGCGGACTGCTTCATGTCTCAATCAGCCTTTTCCCCACAAAAACACCCAGGCCAGTAGCAACGACATTCGCAGCACATATCAAACATATTATTCGATTCGAACGGAGGTTCGACTTTAGATCGGAATAGATAGATCTTGACATGGTTTCGATCATCAAATGTGGTCATTGCAGCGTACAAAGGGCGGCAACTTGTGCTTACGAGCATGTGTTCCTTAGCAGAATGCATGTATGGTGGAGGATGATGGGGAAGGAATCGTATTGGAGGGTGAGTCGCACATGCTTCATAGCTTATGCATGCAATATCAGTCGGCCTTGGCACGCTCTATAATTAGTATATCCACGACAGCAATCGATCGATCGATCGATCGGCTCGACAACGATTTGGTTTGTCGCCATTCGCGAAATGCTTCCGTGAAAGATGGTTTTGTCAGATTCCAGGAGAAAAAACCATGCCACGAGAAAGAAAATAAGTGGAAAGAAAACAACGTGCGACAAGTCCGATAAATGGTAAAAAAGTTGAAAACTGAAGAACTTCGGGTAACTTGCCCCTACATAGTTCAAATAGCGTGATGCTAAGAAAAATGAAATTTTCATAATTCCGTGTACAAGAAAACAACATTTCATGGTACATTTATCACGAACTGATTTTCACTTCACAAAAAAAATCATGAATCAATACCTCACAATGCATTTATCCAAACAAATCCTTGTCTCACAAAAATTCCCAAACGAGTACTAGTAAACCGAATCTACCTTCAAGTCAAATTTCAAACTGCTCATAAGAAATTGATTTGAGGTAGATTTGGGATTAGAGATATCGGTTTGAAATTCTTCATGAGATAAAAATCAGTTTAAGGTAATTGTGTTGCGGGGCGCCGGTTTAGACTGGAACAAATGTTTTGTAGAAGCACCAGTTCGAGATTCTTTTGGTGGTATCGAACATCTTCACGTACTATGCGGGAAAGATAAGGGGCAATTGCTAGATTTTCTTTTTGTTTGTCCCCTTTATTTTTTTTCATGGCTTCCATTTCTGGTAAATATTAAATAGACGATTATATATTTTTATTGCGTGGCTGGTACTTCACCTTGGGATGACGACGAACGAGAGAAACCTCGTAATTTAATGACGTGCGATTGCTCAGTTTCTCGTGGGGACAAACGTAACATTTTTAGCCTCTGCAAATCCCCCCAAACGCTCTGGCGATGCCAACTTTGCCACGGAAGCGACGGGATTTCAAAGTCAATCCTAAATTATTAATTTATTCAATATTATCCCTGAATATTGACCCAATGTATAATGATGTCTATAAACTTTTAGTTTGTTCAGTGTAAATCTTGAACTTGTTCAATTTAATTTTTGAGCCATATGAAAACATCCAATGTTTTCTTTGAACTTAAATGAATGCAAGATTAAATCGGGTATTTTCATATAACTTAAGGACTAGACTAAACATTTAAGAAAAGTTAAGGGATCACATTGAACAAATTAAAAAAAGTTTAGATATGTTATTGTATATTGAATCAAAGATTAGAGATCTTATTGAATGAATTAAAAGTTAAAGAATAATATTACATATTGAATTAAAATTCATGGATCATTTATATTATTATCTATATAAATATTCCTTGCACTAGATCATGTGGTACAGTACCTCAGCCGAATCGCTCGAATGTGAAGAAAAATCGAGTACTAACGCGCTTTCGTGGATATGGAGGAATCACAACTTAATACATCACTCAAGTACTTTGTTGTCGCCTACATATGTCCTTCGTCAAAGTTCGTAAAACCTGTTTCCATGGCCTCTCTCTCTCTCTCTCTCTCTCTCTCTCTCTCTCTCTCTCTCTCTCACATATGTCCTACGTCATAATTCGTAAACCATCACTGTAAGTTGCATGGGTTGTGATGCGATGTTATTGCAGAATGTTAACCTTGGCAGGTTGTTCTCGACAGTTTCTTTGCTTGCCGACATGCAGGCATGCATAGGTTGAGTAAGATAACGATTTTTGAACGAGTGCTGTTAGGGTTTTATTTCTTAGAACCGTGCGCTTAGGCCGAGAACGGTCGAATAACACATGTTATCGGTCTATGATTAGAAACTCTCATCAGAATTTGATGATTTTAGAGATATGTTCTGTGCTTGCTGTTCACATGGCGATGACTGTGACTGCACAATTGAAGTAAATATCAAACCTTCAGCTAGAGGTTTACTCAGCTCGGCTCGAAAGATTCATGGACTTTCCTATGACCTTACGCATACCTACGTTAATTCAATGATATTGCTGGTAAAAAATGCATCTCGATCCTCGATTTATTTCTAGTTTTTCAAGTCACGTGCCTCGATTTTTCTTTTCGGCAAATGCGATGGGCTCGATTGCCGGATTCAATGATGAGAGAGAGAGGGAGGGAGGGAGAGGTGGATCCACATAATATGTTGAGAAACCCTAATAATTTCACTTGGTAGGGGACCATTTGAGCGAAAGATGAACATCGCTGTTCTAAATGGCGATCATCCTTTTCTACCTAACATTGCATGGCTGGCATGTGAGACAATTCAGCCACCCCCTCTGGTTATGACCCTCATAAATAGGCCTTGTCCAAGCGGAAGGAAAACATTGTCATGGGTGCGGGACCAAGAGTGAGAACGCATCACACGATTCTTCTATTATTTGACGTATCGACGTAATTTCACGTGTACAGATCGAGTGTCCTTGTTCCAAAATTAGATAAATAAATTAAGCGGAGTCACATTTTCATCCTTGAGTTTTCTCGATCGTTGTAAAGTTCTTCTTGACATGTTCGGATTAACGAGGGTGGAGTCGCCCTGCCTTGCCCATGTTCATCCCCCATTATGTCCACGATTTGCGGATTGGCTGATAGATGATCATCACGGATAGGTCGCTGACAGCATGCGTAGGGATTTTGCTATGAAAAATTTGAAATCGAAACGGGCCTAAAAAAATCAGGGCGGGGGACATTGCAACAATCGATGCATGAGGGGCTTTTTGCAAGAATCCGAAAAACCTGGGGAGCCAAATATAATTCGTCCAGAAAATGATAATAAAATAATAATAATAAAATGGACCATTAGATGGATAGATCTATGTGTGCACGCATTAAACGTTAACTTTTTAATGGGACCTGCTATGTCCTATTTCTTGTTCCCGAACTTAATCTTGAATGTGTGACACGTGGAGATTCTAAGAGGCCCGTGCAAGTCAACGTCCAAAGTACTAAAATTCCAGCCAGAGAAATATTAAAGCAACTTTCAGAATATATATATATATATATATATATATATATATATATATATATCCACATAAAGCATTCGATTAAATATTTTTATAGGATTTGAGAAAAATTGAAAATCAATGAGTGCACTAAAGTTGAATCAAATCGAAGCCTGTGATTCGAAAAGAGTGAAAAAATTAATTTAATAGAAGGAAACTCATTTGCGCCGTTTTTATGTAGAACTTTTCTTGACGAGTGCCACGAAGCATTTATTAAACAATCAATTAAGAAAACCTTGCAGTTTCATTCTAAGGTACTCGACTTTTCACGTGCCGTAAATAATCTATATTTTGAGAAAAAGGAAGTATCCGATATCAAATATGTCCAAATAGTGCCTTTATAAGTGAATAAGACAAATTGTAAAATTCAAAACCAAAAGATCGAGTGTTTGACTTAAAATGAGCAAAACTTTCTTCCTTTAGAATGAATTATGGCCCTCAACTTATGCTCCAAATTTTCTGAAATACTAATAGATTCAAATTGAACATAATTATAAGTCACTTAGATGATTTAGAAGCTCCAAAAATTACAAGCTCAGGTATTTGACCTAAAAGGAGCCGAACTCTCCTCCAATGAGAAGTTCCTTAAAAATGAACTATGACAACCCCCCCCACCCCCCCGAAACTTGTGCCTTAAACTTTCCCAAATATTAATGTAATCAAAATAAACGCGATTATAAGTAAAGCCCTCCACTCTCCATAACATTCCCTTTTGTAGTATAACATTTACATTACTTATTTTGAGGGAAAAAGATAACAAAAAATTCACACTTCGTAAATTGACATATAGTTTTTTCAAATTAGATACATCTATAAAAACTAAGATCGAGCTACAAAAAATGTGAATCAGGCTAGGCCAAAACGAAGCCAAAACGAACTTTAGGGGGGCAAGATGAGAATTCCATTAATCTAGCTTGGTATTCAAACTTCGGAGGGAGTGTTTCTTCAAGATTTATTTTTTTCTTTTTTGGTCGGTGTGTTTCTTCAAGATTGAACCGTGAGTAATGGAGGCGCATTATTTTCGTCTAATTACTGTCTGATCCCACTGCTATCAATGCGATTTTTCAATTTCGTCCTGGCACCGAGCGTCGCGATTAGTGTCGCCTTCCCATCACTCGTCCACGTCCAATCACGCCACATTACGTGGCTTTGCTTTATGGCCTTCAAAATTAGGGGAGTACAGGGCCCATTTCACGACAATTTTTTCTTATATTTTTGGGCAAAAAAAAAAAAGAGAAAGAGAGAGAGATTCAGTAAAAGAAAAGAAAAATATTTTTGATAATTGCTAAATGTGGGATTGGCGTCATTATTCACTGGGAGACCACATTTAGATCGACCCATATATCAGCGTCAGTCAATTAATGAAATCATTAATGCCAAATGCCAAGTGCATATGCACTGTCACAAATCAGGAGCCCCTTCAAAAAGCTGGAACCGGGGTCTTAAATTGAATTTAATTTCCATTATTGTGTGATAATTTAATTGAAATTGCAGGGCTTGTTTAGGCTACGATTCTGGGATATTATACAGTAAGGGTAGCTCATTGAATGCCTAGGAAACACTGACACTCTTTAAGAGCTTTCGTGTCGGATTCCGACATATGTCCAATACTCTCCCGCACTCGATCAATACGTATCGAAAAATTTGACAATTGATCAACTTTTCCGACACAGTTTCCAACACACGAGGTTAATTTTAAAAATTTTTAATAAATGAAGGATTAAAATGTATATATGTGAAATATATATATATATAATAAAAATAATAAATAAAGAAAGAATAAAAACATAATATTTTCTTTTATTTTGTTGTGACTGCCACTTCTCGTAATACACAATTTGCTTTCAATTTCTCTTTGGACACGTCTTACATGCAAGTCCAGAATATAGATTACTTATTTTTTCTCTCCAAATGTTATGAATTTATTGAAATTGAATTAAATTTGTCAAATTGAAACAATAAATGATATCAATAAATGGTGAATTAATGTTTTTAGTATAAATTCATTCTAATTTTTTTTATCTGTGAATTTGAATCAAATTAATTTGATTGAAATAATCATAAAAATAATAATTTCTTATGTATATATAAAATATATATTCAATATATAACGTGTTTTAATATGTCAAAATTCTCTGTTTTTTTTTTTAAATGACGTGTCGTGTTGCATCACATGTCGCTTATCAATGCTACTTAGTTAAATGCTAAGATGGATTCCACCGATGAGAAATTTATTGGTAAGAGAGAAGTGGTGATTTGATTATCTTGAAAATCATGACCTTTCCGTCCATATTGAGTCCTGGAAGAGGCCTACCATGAGAGCACCCCATGTTGCGTTCACACAGGGCGTGTGATTCTGGAAAATTTAGGAAAGTGACAGTCTTCTAGAGCTTGCTCATGTCTACCTCATCCCACTCCCACCAAGATCGACGGGATCGCCGGGTGCTCGCCGAGGCAGATGGCGCCACGACATAGATCATGGCTCCCAACTAAATCGCCGTACCTTCTTTGATTTGCAACCATTGTAAGTAGAATCCCTCTATAGTAGAACTAAGCAGAAATTATGAGAACTCAGCTGGTTAGGTGAGAATCTACTGTACACTTGCTTGAAAGGACTTAGCATAATTAGCGGGTTTCAGTCTCAGATCCCCATAAGACCATTCAAGCATGAATGCATTGTTGAATATAAGGCAACATGTCATGTTGCATAGAGATTTTAAAGATAACCTAGTCATCAATTGATGTTGATGCATATTTACAGTTGCAAGAAAAGCCAAAAGGATACGCCTTGTTGACCATTTTACACATTTGTGTAGACATCCTATTTCTCCAGTAATAAATGAAACATCTATGGTAACTGGGGCACAGAGCGCAAAAGGATGAAACAATGGACTCGTCAGGAAGCAGATCAACCTTGCCCTACAAGTTTTCCTTGATCTTTGTATACAGACAAACTAGGACGAACAACCAGTCTGATTATGGGAAATTGATCAGTTCGTAAGGGACGGAACAACGGGACATTTCAAGGAAAATCCACCCGTCTTTATCATCTCTTTTCTCAGACGAGCAAGTCCAAGGATGTCCACAACATTCTATGAATACTTTCGGTGCTTCCATGAGAAAATTGCTCCTGAAAATGTATATCAGTCCATCAAATGACATGGATTTCAAATGCAGAGTAGGAGCAAAAGAAGCTTTAGTACCAAAAGTCAGCCCATTTTAGTTCACTCCATCAGATTGTAGACAAGGCCTTGTCATTCGCAAAAGACAGTATAGACAAGCTCGCCCCCTTGGCTTGGACGCAGAAGGTCATCCATCTCAAATTCTTAACACTGTCACAATTTTCGAACTTCCTCATGGATAGAACTGAACAGAACTGTAGGGATGTACCTCTCTCCAAAACTGGGAAAAATTACCTGCATTGTGGGACCACACAAACTTCAATAGCTCACACACTATCCCAACCTTAAAAGGAGAAGATTTCCACTTTTCTTTTACACCACAGAAGATCATTTCTTTCGAAAGAATAAAAACGAAGTCACCGTTCCTTCTGTCAATACATTCTTTACAAAAAAATTATGAAGTTGATTAATTTTAAAATGTTTCTTGACGAAGTTCAGCTCATTCAGAACCATGCTAATTGAAGAGTTACCGTCATAAGTTTTCCTGCATTTTCAGGTCTGCTTGCTACACTAACGGCGGCAGCTGCAGCAGCTCCAGAAGAAATGCCAACCTAGATGAGAATTAAATGTGTTAGAAGTTTTTCTCCAATCAAAAGATACATGATAAAGTTGTAAAACACTATATTTGCTAAGATTTCTCACGAGAATGGTTTTGATACTATCTTGTACTATGGTGAACTCAAGTTTACCAAGGGGGAAAAGCTTTATTACCAATGGAGTACATTAGAATGGATTTGGGTTAGGTACAGGTTTGGCCTCCTAATTCTTGTCAAATTTGCAACTCAGTCCCCAATTTTTTTGCCCCTTCTTTTTGCTGCAATCAAGTCCTCTTACCACATTAGTGCAACTGCTCCTTCCATTCCATTAATTTTGCAGATGTTGCACAACTGATTTAGCAGTGAAATTGCTATGTAGATGATGTAGCATGCCACATCAGCAGAATTGGCACGACTAAAGAAAGGGTGGGGGTCGTTTTATTTGCCATTGTACTTTTTCTAAGTCGGCACGACTGAGGTGGCAAAAACAATAGGTGATGAGAGAACCCAATCACATAAATTAAAAAAGATGGGAGAATTTGATCGCAAAAACCAAAAAAATAGAAAAAGGAATTTAAGGGCCCAATTACAGGAAGTGTGCTTAGACTCATTTCTAATACTTAGTCAAAGCGAACGATCCTTTTTTCTTTCTATTTCTACTATACAGGATTTTGCAGGCTTAAGTTTTGGGAGAGATACTCCCTTTCGAAAAGAAAGCCTAAGACTAGACACATCTGAACCTCACTCCAAAGGCCCATTGAGTTGGGACCAAAATTCAATAAGGTCATTGGTTTCTTTCTTTTCTCCAAATTATGCGGTTCAAGGGTCAAGACTAGCAGTTGACCCTTATCATTACACTCCCATGTAATGGTCTAGAATCAAGAGCAGAGAAGAATGGGGAAAGAAGTTCATGATTACCAATAAACCTTCCTCCAAAGCTAACCTCCTTGCCATGTGGACAGCTTCATCATTTGTAACCTGTAATGAAATTAAAGTTAAACTTACAACTGAGAGTAGAAAGAAAATAACAGGCAAGATACAATAATCACACTGAGAGGCTTTAAAACAAAGAAAAGCAGTAACCAACCCACAAGATGGAGCTTGGAGATTTTCGTACTGCTTAGAATTAACTAGGGAATAGCGATGTAGTACTTGTTGAAGATTTTTCAAAGTAGTCCTGAATTTTAAGAACTTTCAAAATTTTACCATAAACAATTAATATGCATTTCCATCCTAATTCACCAATAGGACTCAATTAGAGTGACCATCAAGTACCAATGTGGTTTGCCATACAGCGCCAATGTGGCATTGACTTCTCCAAATGAAGAAGCCTATGGACGCATGAAACTAGATTTGTCTTGGTATAGTCATCAAAATCATTTGCTAGAGATCTGAATGTGGTGCCGTGAACTGATCAACTGTCAATCTCCACATGGAAGATTAGATCCACCATGGACCTTAACTTGGCAATTAGATATGATAAACCTATCAAACCATTGCCAAGGACTAGAACCACAATTGAATTTATCTTTGTCACTAGATCAAAATAGGATGTATGCACACCCATCTCATCCCTTATATTTTTAATATTTACCACATGTAAGAAAGAGATGTTAAAAATTGTAGAGTACTTCAAGTAAGCAAGAACCAATCTGAAATCTATGAGCAGCAACAGGTTGAGTTTTGACTCCAATATGACACTTCAACTTAGGTAAGAGTATTTTCCACAGCTGGTCCCCAAACAGGATGAAACAGGAGGCTTGAACCCATTGTCTGTAGCTTGTATTCCTATTTTGTTGAACTTTTCTGTAGTGCATGTTATTATGAGATGGCATAAATAAGGGCATCCTGAAAAGCAAATGTGTGGTTTCCGCCCAGTGAGGAATGGACGAAAATGTTGCTACATGCCAAGGTGGGGGTGTCAAAGTCCATGATAAAGGAAAGCGTGACAGAGAATTCAGTGCTAAATTAGAGACTGATGGTCTTAAAAAATCCATGTATATGAACCAACCCAAGGGCAAAGATCGCTGTTTGATGTTGCAGCAAGCAAAAGCAATAATGCGATGGTCTTAAAAAATCCATGTATATGAACCAACCCAAGGGCAAAGATCGCTGTTTGATGTTGCAGCAAGCAAAAGCAATAATGCGATGGTCTTAAAAAATCCATGTATATGAACCAACCTAAGGGCAAAGATCGCTGTTTGATGTTGTGGCAAGCAAAAGCAATAATCAAAAGTTACTCATTTTGATTCGTAGATTCAAAGCCTCTGGGATGATGAGAAATTAAGTTAACTTAGAAGAAAGACATACTACAGAGAAATAGAATTGAGACTCCAATTGGGAAATCAAGACAATTCTGGTACATGTAAGTCCCCGAGGACCCATTCTGCAAATTCACTTGCAGATGTAAAGTACAAAGCAAGGTAAATTGTTTCTCAGCAGCTTTTTGCTGGCAAATTGTGGCTGACTGTGGTAGAAAGTATAAAATGTAACCCAACCAATCAAGCGTTCTTGTCTAATGGACATATGCATTTCCTGTGTGTCAGTCGGTCAATATGCAACAAACAACATTACTCAATCAGTTTGGTAATACCACATGATAATGTCACACAATAAAAGCATTTTCTAAAATTCTTCATGATTTGAAGACAGAGTTATTACCTTCACCACCTCATCGAGCAATTTAACATTTAAGATGCTAGGGACGTAGCCTGGAAGAAAACATTATAAAAGTGAACAAAGCAGGCAAACCAGAATTTCACATAGAAGAATACAAGCCATGGACAATGGTTTGACCTGAATTTTCCCCTGAGATTATACTCCTCTCTGCAGGTTCCACACCAATTACCTATGAATTGGGTACGATAGGAAATTTACATAATTATGTAAGAGAGAACGGTAGAGAAGGCCGGAACATTCAGAGAAGAGTGAGTCATCAAGAAAGCCTATAACACCCTAAACAACTTGGACAATGAGGTAAGGGGAATTATCAACATAGTAGTGACATGCCTCAGGATAAGTGACTAAAGAGAAATTTTATCACTAAGAGTCAACTACTGAAGCCTACAATTTGCATCCTCCTAAGGTACTTAAAACTTTGTTAATTGCCATGCCAATTATTTCTCCCAATTTGGCCCATATACCTGGCACCATGTTTTCCCCAAATTTGCAGAATAAATGACACATCACATTCTCACCAGGGAACATACTTCCCACATAGACTGAAGAAGCTATTGCCACAGGAAATGACACAGAAATTTCAGATTTGAAGTTGACGAACCTTAATGTCTCTGTTCATCATTTTCAGGTACCGCCCAGTACCTGTAACTGTACCACCAGTTCCAATTCCAGCAACCAGTATGTCAACATTACCCATTGTGTCCTCCCATATTTCTGGTCCAGTGGTTTCGAAATGTATCTGTAATTTGCAGAAGTTAAGACGCTTTATGATGGAGGAGCCTTAATTGATTACCAAGAGGAACAAAAACAAGATGGCAGAGAGGAAAATTAGAATTTCGGAAATTTTCACGATAAAGGTGAAAATAACCTTTGCATTTGCCTGATTATCGAACTGTCGTAACATGTAAGCATTTGGCATCCGAAGGGTGATTTCTTCCGCTTTTTCGACAGCACCTTGCAGGCCTCTCTCAGGGTCAGTCAAAACAATATCGGCACCAAAAGCACGTAATAGTATTCTCCTTTCAACATTAATTGATGCAGGCATGGTGACAATTACTTTGTATCCCTTGACTGAAGCTACAAAAGCAATGCCAAGTCCTGTATTTCCAGTGGTCGGTTCAACCAATATGCTCTGCATAATGGAAAGTGAAAAAAACATGTCATGTCCATGCATAGCACTCAAAATAAGAATTTCATCAGAAAGCAGATTACAGGCCAGCATTATGCGCAAAGGATACTCTTTTTTTCCTAAAGCAACAAAAGCAGATGCAAAACCTTTCCGGGTGAGATTACTCCTCTCTCTTCAGCTTCAGTGATCATGCTATAAGCAATTCTGCAACAGCAACATTGATGATATAGCATAATTAAACGATCAAATAAACTAATTTTAAAAATATTTTTTGTTACATGTAAATCCAAGGAACTAATTAACTAGCTTCTGCTAAATGGCACTGCTATCAAATAAATTATCAACCCGCAGTCACTTCATAAGGAAAATATTATCTATGCAAGATATAGATATTCATTTATATAAATTACCAACCCGAGTACGGAGCTGAAAAGGAAAATTACCTATCTTTAACACTTCGGCACGGTTCCATAGATTCAAGTTTAGCAGCAATATTAGCTACACAGCCTTTTGTGACCTTGTTGAGATATACCATTGGTGTTCTCCCAATCAACTACATCCATTTGGGAAAAAGAAAAGCTTTTAAACACAAATCACCAAATACACCACAGTGCAACATTATAAGAACCATCTGAAACTCACTCTATCATACCACAAGTGCTTAAAAGCCATCATCGCCGCAAATATAATGCTCGGACAAATAAACTAGTTTCACACAAAAACAGCACTCTACTAGCATCGCAGTGCGAGAACAAGGAACAGTATAGGATCTAAATAGTGTAGAATCCTAAATTGTCGACGAACTGCATTTAGGAGTTTGGTGTCCCAAACGAAAATACGGCCCGTATCAATGCGCAGCTGGTTGATATCAGTACTATGTGACTAACACCAAAAGAACCTAATTCGTGTCAAGGTGATTGTTCTAGGAGCATTTTCACATTTGAGAACAGAACCCAGAAAGAAAGACCCAAACTTTCATGATTCCAACTAAGTTGCGCCCATTTTTCCAATGGCTTGAGCACCATTTTCTACTTTCCACGGAATCTAACAGGGGCCAAACAAGAGAAACAAGCATTGCCCACAACGGTCTATTTTCACGAAAGAGACCATCCCGAAAAATCACAGAGAGAGGAGTAGAATCGCCGCCACGAAGGAGAACACTAAAACCTGCGTAACATCCTCGGCTATGTTGACCGCCTGCGCGTCCCGTCCGTCGTCCTCTTCTCCTCCGTAGTCGTCGCCTTCGATGTCTTCCGCTTCCTCGTCCCCGTCGATTCCGACCTCCTCCTCGTCTTCTTCCCGTCGGTGCCTCGTGCGAAGCGGAGCAGCAGCTCTAGCAAGGGCGACGGGGCCGACCCTGCTTCCGCCCGAGGAGGAGGAGGAAAATGCATTCGCCGGCGAGACGCGCGGACCCTCGAACGACACGAGACGATGCCGTCGAGGCCGCGAGGGGGAAGCGCCGAACGGAGAGATAGGGAGGAGGAGGCGAAGCGCGGATGCTGATGCCGCCATTTTCAGAGCTCCACGAGAGTCCGAAGAAGGCGATGGATATGGATGGGTTTTTTTCTTCTTGTTCCTTTTTTTTTTTTTTTTTTTTTAATGTTTCTCTTCGTTCGCATTCTTCAGCATTCGGGCCGCGATGTGGGCTCCGTGGGCCCGCAGGTCAGCCCGGCCCGTGATCCCCTTGCTCTAAGCGAGGCCCGCTTTCGCTTGAAAGAGCGAATCCCAATGCCACTTTTGTGTTTGTCTCTGCGGTCGTCGTTCGCATCATTCCCGTTGTTCTTCGGCTGCCCTATCCCAAAACAAGAAATTTATAAAAAATTTCTATAAAAATTTGAAGTGCCATCATTTTTCAAATAAAAAAATAAATTATCATTATTTTCTTAAATAAGAGTTTGAAATAGACTTTGTTTTAAAAATGATTATGTCTGTTTTTTTTTTAAAATGTTGAGAATAACGGATCCCCGAAAACCGGATTCGACACTAAATCGAACCCCTAAATCAATGCGAAAGAAGAGCCTAGGAAAACAACATGTATCACCGATCCTAAAGCACACTACGGATTCGAGTGTACATTTTAAGCCACAAATTAAACACCGACGCCGATAGAGGAAGAGAAACTTGGTCCTGTTCGATCCGGTGAAGCAAATTAGCCTTCGCGCTTCACTGTTTTCCTTTTGGGAGAGTAAGCGAGAGAGAGAGCGTATGAATGAAACGTACGTACGTTTTCTAGTTTTCAACAAAACGGTATCTTCTCTCTCTCTCTCTCTCTCCTCCCTTTTATATGTTCCCCCATCCACGGGCGTATTCCCGTGGGCCGGGCTTTGGGCCCAACTTGGGTGGACAAGCCTTAAGCCCATCTCATATAAAACCATAAAAAAAAAAAAGCTTAACTTTCCGACTAGTCAAAAATATTTTCATCATTTACCTTTTTTTTTTTTTACTTGTTCTTTCTTTTTTTTCTTTTTTGTGGTTTTTTTTCTTTCTTCGCCGGTGGCTGCTTGCCCAAAGAGGGCTAGGCGAGGGTCAAAAAGGGAAAAAAAGAAAGGAATAAAAAATAATTTAAAATTAAAATTGTGTTTGGATGAAAAGGCCCTTGATCGCTAGAATGTTTAGTCGGCCAACAACCAATGAGGTCAGACTCTTATTCAAAACTACCAAAGCATTTCATGCTCTTATTTGACACAAGATTTATTTCATGCATTTATTTTTTTCAAATAAGGGCATTTCATGCCCTTTTTGGAATTCTCCCATGAATTTATATGGTAAGTGTTTAGGTCGGGCCCGCACCAGAGTTATACGAGCCCGCTTACTAGTGTTAGGACATTGCCCAAGCCCATCCATCAGCCTTTTGGATCTCTTGGGCGTGGGCGGACAAGCGAGCGAAGCCGTCTACCAGTTGAACACCTTTAATTTTGTTTTTTGTTTTTTTTTGGTCGGAACACCTTTAATTCATGTTCTTCGAATGGGAGTTTGTGCAACACCAACCATGACATATCAGTCTGTATCATATAAAAGAAAAGAAGGTCGAAACATAGTCATTAGGTTTTGTCCACGAACGAACGGCACCTCCCTTAGTCCATTAAAATCAAGAGGTGACAGCTTGAAATCATGTGAAGAAGTCGTACATACATCACCTCCATCTCCAACACTAGATGATTACGCTTAGAGAAAATTCCAAATAGAATTTGAAGTTGACAAAATTTCCAGTAAACTACATTTGCCTTTAAGAATTTTGTTTCAGGTGCATGTTCAAGATTTGAAAAAGCCTCATATAGCTTTTAGACCGAACTTGAACTCATTTAGACTTATTCTCAAGTTGTCAATCCACACTCAGACATAGAAGAAGATTGAAATCAGTTCAATATGTGAACAAAATAAGCTCCAAGCCTAGCACTTATCTAGAAGGAAATAGTCAGGACAAGATTACTATAGATCCTACAATGGTTAGTAATCTGGCTTGAATTCTACACCATTGTGAAAGATTGACTCAATTAAATTGATTAGGAAATCAATCTTGAATATAAGTTTTTTTCTATTAAAAAAAAAAAGCTCTTCTTTTAGAAATTGAGACTCGATTGTATAAGTGATCAAAATTAATTGGAGATTCATTATTTGTCACTTAATGACAATAAGATTTTCTCGATACAGCTTCTATCTATCAATTAAAATGGAAGACGATCTAAAAACTGTCCAATGACTAGTTTGGAAATAGAGGAGTATATAAGAAAACCAAGGTATTGATAAGTGAGTAAGAGATGAGGCCTAGAATATATAACTCCAAAATTTGAGCATATTTCAATCATATATTTGTCTTTAATGAACTTAATATTTGTGATCATGAGAGAAATATTAAAAGAGTGGACCCGAGTATGTCCTAAAATCGCTTTGTCTAAACTCGGGATGTAAAACATCGGGGGAATTCTCTCTTGGGTAGGGAAGAAAAATTTACACTCGGGAATTGGGGGCCCTTTAGATGAGGAGGGTAGACTTCACTGCACCTCATAAGAGATATTTGAGAAATTGGTAGGCTAGTATAGTAGGCTGCGCATGATAACATTCCTCAGCCCAAGAATTTCTATTCTTTTCTTCCCTAGAACAAAAAAAAAAGAATAGAAACCCGTTTGATAACGGCAAGTTAGTTTTTTGTTCCCGGGAAGAAAAAGTTAGCCCTTGAATGGTTTTGGAATAAAAATGAAAAGTAAAAAAAAAAGTTGCATCTTGTTCTCGAAAATAAATTTCAGAAATAAGTGAATTTTTTTTTTTAATTCATCTCTTGTTGCCGCCGTTGACCACTCGGCCGTCCGCCGCCATCGATCGCTGCTGCCACCGGGCCGCGCCGTCGTTCGTTCGGCCACCGTCGATGCCAATCGCGATCGCTAGCCGCCGCCGGCCGCGTCGCCGCGCCATCGCCCGTTGCCGCCGCTTACACGTTCGTCGGCCATCGTCGCCTCTGTCGATCGTTGCCACCTAGCCCATCGGCGGCAGTCGTTAGCGGCCGATGGGCTAGGTGGCGCGCCGGGCCGGAGGCGGCGACGGCATCGACGGCCGATGGGTCAAGCGCAGCGCCAGCCGAAGGCGGCGACGATCATCGGGGGTCGATGGGCTAGGCGGCAGTGGTTGGCAAAGGCGACGGTGGCCGACGGATGTGCGGCGGTGGCGACGGCGGCGGACGTGCGGTAGTAGCGATAGCGGCGGACGGCGAGGAGGCAAAGCAGCGGCAACCAATGGTGGCGGCCGTGATTCGTGGGCAAGAATAAAAAACAAAAAAATACAAAAAATAAATTATTGCGTTACCAAACGCATTTCTATTCTTTTTTCTATTCTAAGAGTAGAAGTTTTGTATAATTATCAAACGAATTCTTTTACTCGTAAATTGTTCCTATAATAGAAATAGAAAAGAACTATTTCGGAAAAAAAAAAAAAAAAAAAAAAAAACTCCCCCAGCCAAAAAGCATTATCATGTGCAGCCGTAGTCGCTCGCATTGGTGAAGGTGGATGGGTGGGTGACTAGTGCTTCGCACGATGTCACTCAACCGACTTGTCGACCTTGTATCCCTGGTTGAAAGATATTGTGAGATAATCTGATCTAACACTGAGTACTTGCACTCAAAATTATAATCTCTTATTAATCATATAGTGAAATATAACTAGTAGACTATCAACCTGACAAAGTGAATATAGGCTTGACTAAAGCCAAATCACTATAAATCTTAAGTGCAGTTTCCCTAATCTATATTTTCTTATCGTTTATTACTACAGTCGATTGGACACTCGGAGGTTCCTCTTGAAGTTTATTCTACCTCATAACAGATTCCGAACCTTGTTTCGGAATGTGAATCTTGTGTAGACCTTGATCTTGACTTATTTTATTCCACATTAATTTGTCGAGATTTTATATTATCACCTATTCACCCCTCTAGGTGGCTCTAGCTAGCTAAATCAACCACAATTTCCCTGGGTAATTAACGTACTATAACTAGCAAGATTGAGGGAATTCACTTGCTGCTGCAAGATACAGATTGCAGAGTTAGCTTTATAAAATGGCAGGGAAGTCAGATTCCGGAGTTACAACGTACATGCCCGCAACCCATGTTTCCATTAAAAAAGTCTCGAACAATGAAGTCCATACTTAGACCACAGAACAATTGCACAAAGCACATTTCCTGACCCTGCAAAAAAAAGAGAAGGAAAATTCTGGGCGGATTGAAGGTTTATTGCTCGATGAGGATCAGAACTGGAACTGCATTTCCGGTGCATAACCAAGTGCCTCAAGGTGCCCACCCATGGCTTTATTCATCGGTGGTGGACCGCATCTCAAGATCTACAGACATAGTAATTAAGGACACACAAAGATCAGTGCCCTTTATTTGCTTCGACATCTTAAGCAGGTTTCAATAATATAAGACATGAGATTAGAGACCAAAAGCATGAGAAAAGGCTTTGGACGGTAACCTGAATTCCTGGCCCTGGTGCAGGGCAGTAGGTTTGAATCATTTCCTTCGACACAAATCCAACACCACCGTCCCAACCCTCAGGAGGCTGAGGACGAAGAAATAGAACTTAGTAATTTAAGTCAATGAATTCTAATTAATAAACAGCATGAACGAGAATTACAGACATATGCTTTGAGCAGTTCGCTATTGCATATAAGGAGAAATAACATTTACCTGGTTCAGAACGTAGTAAATTTTAAAGCCATCTGGGTAGCTAGAAGCAAGGCCATCCAACTCCTCCTGCAATAAAGTGATAATTGCATCAAGCGAAGAATTTAATTTTGGAGACATTCTCAATTCTTGTTCAATACCAATATGAACAGCTTATGTCTCTATTTTATCCTCATTCGGCCACCTAAAACACAATTTACTGATCCTAGTAACTGCTTTTAGTGATTAAAGACACCAGGGTACAATTTTACACATTGGCTAAATTGGATATGCATATCATAACATTGGCAATTAAATAGAATTGAGTAATTGAGACGTCAGAAAAGATTCCACATCTCCACCTAGACATCGTACGTCAGTTGCTTCCATTGGCATGAATTCTCAAATTTCCACAGAACAAACATTTACAGTGATGCTTTTAGTCCAGTTCGCTTTTTTGAACAGAGAATTTTAATGGTGCAAGTACCCTTGAGAGACAGTGAGATGGACATGAAACAGAATAGCCATTCTTATAAGAGCTCAGGGATTTCCACATCAGCGAAGTAGAAAGAGTTTTATGGGAAAGGATAGTCAATTACCCTCAAAAGAATGTCCTCATAAGTCACATTGGCATAGATAAGGTGCACCTTCGTCTTGTCTTTTGGGTTTTCTAGTATTGCCCGAGCAACCTGTAATGAGGAACAGAGTGAAATGAAACCTCATAAGAAGGTAATATTTGATACTTGAGGAAGATTATATGTCAATGCCGCAAAACTACTGATGCAGTTCACATTGTGACCAAGAGAAATGACCTGGAACATTGGAGTGATGCCAGAGCCTCCCGCAATCATCCCAAAAGCTCTAACTTGGCCAGGTTGGTACCTGAAACGTCCCTGATTGAGGGGGGAAAACCAAGAAAGGCTAATATAAGAGATCATGTGTTGTTCTGAGAGTCTTAAAGACATGAATGGGAGGAAGCATCTATGGTCTAAAAAATAAGAATCTCACACAAATAGGAGTTCAATTTCAATATTTTACAACGAACAGTATTTATGAGGAGAATACTGCTACAGAGGTAACTAGACGTTAACGTTGAATAATAGCAAAGATCAATTATAACACTCTCTCCAGATGACAACATCAAACCGTCAGAATTAATGAGTATTCAGTGCGTGACAGATGTATTAATCCACTGATCATGAGAAGTATTAGCAGGAGCAGCTAAATTTGATATCAGCTCATTGGGCAAGAGCAAGCAGCAAGCAGTTCAGCTTTTAGTACAGTAAGTTAGCAAAGCAAGCAGTTAATCACAGCGCTGTAGCCAGACCAGTGGGGAGTTTGCAAAGTTGCAGAAGCACAAAAGGACAAAGCTACAATCTTGAAAGCTGAAGCTTCAGCCGGGGCATTTGTCCACAGAGAAGAAGAAAGGAGATTTTGCAGCAATTGCACAGCTTGCAATCAGATGGAGCGATTTCCCATATTCAAATGCATAGCATGAAAGTGATGACACATAAGAGAGTGCCCAACATGTTATACAAGGGATCAAGATGACAAATGAAGGCTGATTTGGAAGATGCATATTTGTATGAATAATGTAAAAGTCCACGTTTTACATACTTGCTAGATTGTTCCATAGCCTAGGAAAACTCAAGAACACACACTCTCTAACATCAATAATCAGTATTACCTAATTTAAACTGTAACATAGTAAGATGACAACTTAATTAAAAAAAACAGAAGAAAGTTTAAACATCCAAACTAGGAGTTCTGGCAAGGGACATATCTATCACCAATTTAATATGGCTGCAGTACATGTCAGTCTTTTAAAGGTTCAAACCTATTTTAGTACAAAGAGACTACCTATAAGAAAATACAATGTAAAGCACCAAATAAGTAGCTTCCCACATCCAAAAGAAACTACACAACAACATATGTATTGGAAATAAGAGAGAGGCGATAATTAAAAACACAGAGGCTGTGAATTTATGTTTCTATTATCATTAAAGATACAGAATCTAATTTTGCATAATAGGTCCAGCAGTATAGATCAATAATCAAGTCTAAATAAGATGTGGTAGAAGAATCAGAAAAATGCTGCCTCTTACAAGTCCCGACTTCAGTAACAAGAACAGTGCTACAGGCATTTTGTTATGTTGACAAGCAAAGAAAAAGACTACCTTTGGTCCCTTTACAGACAGATAATCACCCACACGCATCTCGCGGAAATGATGTGACATCCTTCCTTGTGGGTACATCTGATACAGGAATCAGCCAAAGAAGAATGCTATTCAGAATGGAACAACCAACTGTGGATGTAATCAATTTGATACCGATAACTACCTTAATGACCAGCTCAAAGTATCCAACATCAGAGTCCAAGGTAGTTGGGGTGTAGGGTTTGATAACCTCCTCACCTTGGCTATCTTTGCCCCTGCAAATATCATTGCTAATTAGAGAGCAAGAATGGTAACTAATGAAAGATAGAGCTGGTTGTGTTCATATGATTCATATACACTATACAATTGTGTTCAAGCAAACTAGTTCTCTACTAAAAATTTCTACAATAGATTCATCAAATATATTTTTTTTTTTTATTATGTTGATTAGATTTAAAATGGTGCTAATTTGTCATATTGGATATTCTACACTACTAGCAGACGTCCATCATTCCTCTATGTAGTCATTAACTGCCGATTCAATTGTGCTAGCATCATATTTGGAGTTGAAACAAAAGCAAGTCACATGAAAGACCGACAAGACACAGTGCAAAGAAATTTGTACAAGCAACAGAGGACAAAAGATAAAAGCCAACTAACCTGCAACTTATATGTTGTCCAATGGGGAGACCCAAAACAGAAGAAGGCGTTGGAAGTTCAAATGTGAACTTTGCCACATTGTGGCTCAGCTGTGTCCGTTTGACGAGTTTAAATTGCTTGAAATTTTCAGGATCCAAACATCCTACAAACACACATGCAAGTAATTCAAGTTCGTGCAGAACAAGCATGTACGAACACAATTGAAACACAACAGCTCAAGAGATGAAACATTATATTATAATGCTAGATCTCGGCACAGTAAATTAATAAGGAGAGCAGGAACCTAAGCACAGGCTACTCAGATTCAGCTTCGTAGACAAATCTAGAGTACAGTTTGGATAAGTAAAGGAACTTGACAACTGCAATACTTTCACATTACAAATTACACATATCACATTCGATAGAATATTAGCTGGATTTAGTAGTTGGGGTTAGCCCCTCCAAAGTGAAATCATGTAGGAGTCTCATGTTTTCACCGAGCAGGATACAATATTTTCTTTTCATGTGTAGTCTCTCATTCCTTCTTCCCAATAGAATTCGCGAGAAGCCAAATGCAAGGAGTGCCACTAAATGACCAAGTCAAATACAGAAAAACCAACAACAAGATATTGCTTCCTGGATCGACATGACCAGCTCGGACCGGAGGCACAAACCCAAATGAAAGAAAGCATCAGATCGACATTCGTAGTCAAACTTGAGGAGCTATCAGGCCATCATGCCATACGAAATTGATAAATGCCACAACACCACCACCACCTCTCACTCTCCTGATCCGTACTAACTGGCATTCGAATCAGATCCATGAATTGCAATAACGATTAGATTCATGGTTCAACGAATGCTCAAATCTGTTGAAGATAAATTCCGGCCCGGAGAAACGGGTAAAAGATCAAACCTTTTGGTTTCTTGGTGGACTTGAGGTAGGCAACGGCGACTGCAACGGCGACAAGCGCCACGGCGACGCCCACGAGAATCTGGAAATCTTGGGATTGCAAGAACTCCATGGCACCCAGACCCGTCGTCCCAAAATCTGAACTCGACGGCGAGATGGGCGAGTCAAGAAACGGGTGGGCGAGAGATAAAGATGGGATTTTTACGTTTGTTTTCGAGAATCTTTCGATCGTTGGTTGATGGGTTTTCGTGATTTTGGGCAGAGGAGGTTAGGTGGAGACGTTTTTCGGTGGAAGCTAAAGCTGGGGGTGTTCTTGTACTTTCTTGACTGACAGAAAACGTGAAAATGGAAGGGCAATTGTTGCACCAACTCTGCGGAAATCTTCACTGGGCAGAACGCTGCTGCGTCACTTCTCAACTACTCGAATCTGCCATTTCATTGGTCTCAAAAAAAAATTAAATCTGCCATTTCTTCAGTTTTTTTTTCCTGTAAATGCCACGAAAAATATAAGGTTTTTTATTCAACGTTTGTTTAATTAAGTCCATTGAATGAGTGCCTATTGCTAGCATGACTATTTTCCAAATCCTGTCTTATGCTCGATTATTAGCAAATCTCACGATGCAGGAATATGGGTTGGTGGAGATCCTGTGTTTTGGCATTATTATGCTATAGTTTTTCACTACCTAAAAATTCTAGAATCTCAATATGCACAAGAGCCAACTAAGTTGACTAATATCAACCATCGTATTCTGCACAGGAATGTGTGGCCGGCAAACAATTCATGGAGGAAATTACCTTTCAAGAAAACCTCGTGAACTTCACACAATAATATAAAATTCATAAATCTTATAAGCGTGAGAATTATTTATGATAATGATGATTATATTTCCTTTACATCATTTTTTACGACAGAGTTCATCATGATATCAAAGAGGCTTCAAAGCATTATTGATGGTATGTTCGCTACTCATCGAAAAGGCCCAATTTTTATCCGAACGGTATTATTTGGAACGATGCAAAATATTCACCGCAAGAAACAACCTGAATTCCTCCCTTTCTTCGGCAACTAGAAATTTGTACGAGAATTAAGTAAAAGAAAATGTCTTTTTGTCATGGAATTCGTCAGTCACTTAAATTACATACTTTAAAGTCTTCGTCCTCTCTACCAATCACAGGAGACGGGGAAATCGAGGAAAACTAGGGTACAAGGGAGAGAATCAGTGGGCGGATTTTGCTTGCATCATTATGGATGAATTTATTATAGTATTTCTAAAGAGTTTTCAATCTTTAAATCCTCTTTAAAAAAAATTATACTGTTTGGTAACTATTTTAAATGAATTTTCAAATGAAATCAAACATTAAAAAGGCTGAAAATCTAATGCTAATCCACGTTAGGCATTCGAGATTTGGCTAAATGCTGAATTTTTTTGTTTCCTTCCAAAACTAACCCCACCAATTCTTCAAATTCTCAATTTTGTCCCTCATTATTTTTTTTAGCTAAAAAAATGACCAAACCTTTCGCCGATCTAACCAAGGGCTACAATCGTTGGCGAGCCAAATCTAACATCGACGGCCGTCGGTTGAGATTGCTTGCTTGGGTTGTGCACCCAGGTCGCTCGACCTCGAGCCACCTTCTCGCCAGGAGGTTGCCCTTAGGCAACCTCGACCAACGATCGCCGATACTAGATCTAGCTCGCCAACTTGCTATAGCTCTTTGCGATCCGGTGAAGCGTTTGGTCTTCTTCTTCTTATTCTTCTTCTTCTTTAATTATATATATTCTATTTTTTCGATTTTAAACAAATAAATATTTAAAAAAACTAATATTAATCACCCAAAGGATTTTTCAAATGCATTTTCTATCAAACGGTATTTCTCTCAAAATTGTTTATCAAAGTGTAATTTAACAAACAACCTTTGCATTTGCTCAAAGCCCTTTAAACTAAACTACTTTGCATTTTCCCAATGAGTTTTCAAAATGCTAAACCAAATATACCCTACACCAACTTGCTTTGCACTACCAAATAGTTCCAAATGCTCCAACGTGAATTTCAATTGGTCAGAACAATATAGAATTTGGTGTTTCTTAATGTTATGAACACCCCTAATCTGACTATAGCTATGTTCGGTTCAACTTTACAAATGAGCTTTAAGTGTAATGCAAATACTGAAAGTCACAGCCATTTGGGAAAATGTAAATTGTATTTGGTTAAAACCTCTTTGCAAATGAATTTTGAATTGAATGTGTGTTTGGCAAAAAAAAACTTTTGCAATGAGCTTTGGGTATGTGTGTGTGTGCGTGTGTGCGCGTGTGTATATTTATTTTGAATAATAAACCAAACTCTTCATCGGATTGGCAAAGGGCTATGGCCGTTGGCAAACCAAATCTAGCTCACCAGTGGCTGTTAGTTGAGGTCGCCTAAGGTCAAGCGACCTCCAACAGCCCTCAGTAGGGGTCAATTGACTCGAGCGACCTCTAACAACCCTCAACAGGGGTCGCTTGACCTAGGTGCCATGTGATCTAGGCAATCGCCACCTCAATCTTGTGGCGTGACGGCAAGGGCGATAGGCGAGGGCCGCCTGAGGCTGTGAGACCTTTGACAAGGGTCGCTTGACCCAGACCCTCACCAGACCTCAACCAACAACTACCGACGCCAAATCTGGCTCGCCGAAGGCCACGGCTATAGGCCTTCACCGGTCTAACAAAGGGTTGTCTCCTTTTTTAAAAAATAAAAATAAAAATTAACCAAAGACAAAATCAAAATTTTGAAAAATTGATGAGGATAGTTTTGGAAAGAAAAGCCCAATGCTAGTCCCTATTATGGTGCATTTGGAAAAACTTTTGGGGAAAATCTTTAAAAAAATGCAAAGGACTTTAAGTTAAATGAGTTTTCCAAAATATAAATTATGTTTGGTAAATCGTAATCTAAAAAATCATTATGAAAAACCTTTGAGGAAAATTGTGTTTGGAAAAATTATACTCATACAAAGCACTTCAGTTATCAAAAAAACAAAAAGTTGGCCCTAACAAACTAGGTGGCCACCGGTGATCCAGATCTATTGTCGGTGGATCGCTGTCGGTGAATCGCCAATGGCCGTCATCTACCCCCGGGGACCACCAATGAAGGTCACTTTGGGTTGGGCGACTCTCGGGGAGAGTGGTGCAACTCGCGCAATCTCTCACAGAGTTCGCTTGACCTCGGCGAGGGCCACTTGGGTCGCACAAACCTAAATATCCTTGGTCAATGCGATCCTTGCGGAGGTCACTCAACTCCGACAAAGGCCAGCTAGGTCACGCGAGTCAAGGCAAGCTTGGTCGCATGGGTTAAAGCTAGCTAGGTTGTGCGATTCATGCAACCCCTTGCCGAGGTCACTCAATGTTAGCAAGAGCCAGCTAGGTTGCACTCGCTTGACCCCGACGAGAGTGTTGACACCTAAATTTTGACGACCCAATCATTTATTTATTAAATAAAAATAAAAATTGCATAGTATATAATTTTAGGCGCATCATTATATTTTGATAAGGAATGACGATTTGATATATTCAATAAATATTTCATATATTCAAGCGATATACACACCGAGGATATTATTTTGCAAAAAATTGGAAGATTTCAATAGAATATTTCAAGTGGGATATATATTTGGTGTTAATCTTTGGGCAATATGTCACGTCCCAAACCTCGAGTGTGCCAACATCCCGCCATGGTCATGCAAATGCGACATTCTCAAATAGTGTCGCTGACCCCATTTATTTATTATTGCGCAAGCGAAACATATTATAAAACCCCAGACAAAAACTCACGAGATAGGAAAACAGGAAACCAACTCATTCATAAACAAACATACTTTCAAAGGTAACCACACTAGGGTTTACACATATACCAAAAATGACATTCTACAAAAGGGATCGGTCCTATGACCATTAGTCAGACTTGTTCTTTGATCCCACTTCTGATTGATCAACCTCCGGGGGTTCCACCATCTACAGTCCTGAAATTTTGGCCCATAATGGGGTGAGACATTATCTCAATAAGTTCAACCCCCTAAACCCATATTAGAAAGAAAATACGCTCAAGGGTAACCTAGCCACACCATATAGAGAACTTACATCGTCTTAGTTCCTTCCTGCAGGTTAGCACAATTCAAATCACTTAATCATAGATAGTAGTAGGAACTTAAACCATTGGAACGCCAACAATATCATTTCGAACGATCATAGGAGTCCGGATTATAAGACCAAATCGTTATGACACGTCATATACCATGCCACACGATTCCGTCCCATAATCTGACTAGTCAATAACACTTAGCATGCGATTCAATTGTTATTCACTGCCACACAATGGCATAGCCTACTCGCAGTTCGGCTATCTACTGACATTAATGCTAGGCATCGCCTCTCCCCTTGGAGCGTGGCTTCGTACTACGTCAACGGCATTCCTGAATGAGCATGGGTCTAGTTGGCTTAGCCTTTACTGTGGCATGCATCCGTTGTAAGGGGCATCCCATATAGGGGCAAGTCCGGCTCAACAACCCTAGACAACTTCCTCTTAATTATCACACAACAAAATCATACTCGACCTCATAACACTTTGCATTCTACTCAATGCTTCCACTTAAAATAGTACTCCCAGCCATTTTTCTTCATATTAAAAACATTTGAAAAAATAGTTGTGTGTGGGTACACAATCAAATTCGAACCAGAAAAACTAACACCATTCTTTTTTAAACCACACTACTTAATATAATACTTAGAATCCATTTTTGGTGTCAAACTGACATGGCATCTTTTCCCCAAATGACCAAGTTTAAACAGAAACAGATTCCAAACTCTCAACTGCTTCGATGGGCTGAATGGTTTTCAAAATACTCTTTTGAAACCAAACATATTCCTAACAAGAAGAATGTGTTTGCTGATTTCTTGTCAAGACTAAAAGCATCAGCCGAAATCAACATGTACATCAAAAGGCCTACTTTCCATATGCTCAATCATGGAGTCAAATACAAGATTGAGAAGATCAAAGACTTGCCAAGCTGGAAATATCCCCAGAAGATTATTCAGCAAATCCAGAACGACAGTCTTATTGAGAACCTAGAAAGCCTCATGTGGCAATGCCACACAGACCTATTCAGATTCAATGGAGGTTTGATTCTTTATCCTTTCGGGTTAAATTTGAATTATCCTTTCATTCATCCTCTTATTTGGAAGGAAGATGATTTCCCGACCAGCTCAAGACGCTGTTATGGTATTTAACCAATAAGTACTTAATAGCTATTGAGATTCCCACCAGAAGATTCATTGCCAATCTCACCAGGATATTCTTACTCGGAAGAAACATCGAAAAAGAATGTGATAGAAATCTTTTAGATTTTCTAAATTGGTTCTATCATCCTACATGTTGGAAACAAGACTTGGAAAGAGAACTGAGAACCATCACACAAAATCCTGAAGTCCATACCATCCTGAAGATGTTTGAAATAATGTACCCACTACGTGGGATCATTATGACCTAGCACCAGAAGCTAAGGAAGCACTCAGGCAATACAGATAAGCCGCATCGTCCCAAGAACATGAAATGACAAGCGAAGATGACATTGTCCAATCTACTCAAGACCCCTACACACGCTTCGGAGGACCTTTGTCCCAGAATCCCTACGAACAGGGATCTTCGTCCTCATTCCAAGATATGGACACATCCTTTTATGCACAGCCATCCAATTGGCCTCAGCCAAGCATTCCTGCCAACACTCCCAATGAAAATACAAACTGGGCAGAAGAAGAAGCATCCCATTGGGCTCATGAAGCATCCTCATCCCAAAGGCTGAACCAAATCCTCTCACCTTAAGACCTTGAAGCCCTCCAACAGAAATATGAGGCATATCTCCTAGAAGACAGCTCATATGATGACTCAGTGTGTAGCTACAATGCCCGTAACGGACGTGATCGTTGAGTCCGTACAATTTCACTGTAGCAAAATCATTGTTCACTTTTATTGTAGCATTAGGCTAGGGAAAGTACTGTTCATAGTGTGCAAATAATTCCCTCTCGGAAGTTTCTGGTGCCGTTGTTTGTATCTGGACCCGTGAATTGGTCCCTATGGGTGTCTTTGTAGCCTTTCTTTGCCTATATAAGGCATGGTTTGTGTATCGTTTTGGGCAGAGTCCCCTGAAGTAAAGAGTGTGCTTTGTGAAAAACCTCTCTATGGCTTTCTAAATCCCTCTTCTTCTCCAGCCTGGTAGGATCCTCCAAGAAATGCAGCTTGGGTAGATTAGAAACGTTTCCATCCTAGCATATCTGAGTGTCTCTAGGCTCTGAACTAAAGGGCTGAGTGGTTTTCTGCTAAAAGGCTGTCCCTGAAGGGCTTGAACGGGAGTTGTTCGCCCACTGTGGAATGCATATCTGCAAGAAATTTACTCTCCTTCCATGGTTCTAAGTCTAGGTCCATTCATGGTATCAGAGCCATGGTTTCGTTTCTAATATTATCCATTCCATGCGCTTGACAGGTGAATCCAGTGCTGAGAAGATCTTTTCACATCATGACCACACAACCGGAGTCTACACAACCAGAAATCCTTGAAGCACCCGTTTCTCTTGTTCCTTCTTCATCATCTTCAACTCCTCCAGAATTTCGTGTTTCTAATGCTTTTAAGATAGATTATCTCTATGAAGTCTCTCTTAGCGATGAAACCAAGATCTTATAAACTTAGCTTCCTCTTATGAACCCTTACTCCGCTTTTGCTAAACCCACCTCATCATTCTCACCTATCCGCTCCATTCGTCAACTTATTCACCAAACCCCAAAGCAAGTAAAGGAGTACGTCCAGTCCTCTAAATTCGACCAGCATCCCATTCCTGCAACTGAAAAAGAGTACTTTGTTACTCTTCAGATCCTTCCAGAATTTCCCAGACAATGGGTTCAACAGGGATATTCTCATGTCCATTATGGAGCTGTTCGTCTTGCTCTCACCTTTCATGGTCGTAAAGGTTTGCCAGTCGTGGCAAGAATCGCGTTGTTAGATACCAATTTTTACAATACTAGCATGCTTGCATTGGTACTGTTCAAACTACTCTGAATGCCGGAACAGTCTTTGTGACTTTGTATCCAAACTTTAACATCGCCCTTTTAGATCCTCAGCTACTTTCTTTCTTGAAAGTCCAAGTTCAACTCACTGGAGCTCCTTAAACTGCTGACTCTGTAGCTGCAAACCTACATTACCAGATGGTTTATCGAGTACAGAACCATGCTCTCGACCTCAACTTCAACAATGGTAATGAAGATGCGTTATTCATCTCTATGCAGAATGACTAGGCCTCCTGCATCCATGTTCCCAAACAGATTCCAAAGGATACGTTGGCCAAGCTCCTTCTAGAGACTTGGATCACCAACTATGAAAAGTCGCACCAAAGATAACAAGCCTTTCTAGTCTAGAGACTCAGAATTCATACGGAAAAAAGATGCCATGTCTAATTCTACCAAAAAGTGATGGCCGATGAGATGAAACTCAAATTTTTTGATTCCATTTTTTACTGCTAGGATTTCCTTGAAAGTGGAATGGTAATGTATTTCTGCTTGAGAAAAATTTCCACTTTTGTGAGCACAGATGTGTCTCTTACCATCAATTTCTTCGAACGGGATGGCCGCCCAGTATTCATCACTGGCATCGGTTTGAAGAATTCTTTTTCCTGTTGATGATATTTGTAATGGTGAGAGATTCTGCATAATCTCCTTAAGCTCAGCGACTGCTTTAGTTTGAGTTTTTCCCCAAGGTGGGGAATTCTTTTCAGCATGGATTGCAAAGGAGTCAGTAGCTTTGCAATGTGAGGGACAAAACCCCTGAGATAATTGATTATCCCAAGAAATTGCTGAACTTGTTTTGTCGTGAAGTTTTCTATAGGAAACTTCAATAATTCTTGAGCGATATGTGGCCCTGGGTAGTATGTACCTTTGTTGAGGTGCATACCAAGAAATTCGATTTCTGTCTTGGCAATATTCATTTTCCTTTGAGAAAGCATAATACCATGCTTTTTCACGATTTCTGCAAATTGTTCAAGGAGTTGACAGTGTGACTGCTCGTCAGGACTGTAGAGCAGAATATCGTCGATGTATACAGCTATAGTAGATAAAATTGGTTGGAAAATACGACACATGGCCTTTTGGAAAAAGGATGGTGCTACCTTTAGGCCGAAATGAAGGACTTTTGTTGACGCCTAAAAATTAGACTTTATTTTATTATTATTTTGTTTTATTTGATTTTTGAACCAAAAAAAAAAAGCAAAAAAAGAAAAGCAAAAGCGGAAAGGCAACCCCCCTCCTCGCGTGGGCCTTCGGCCCATCGTTGCCTCAAGCCCGGCCCCCTTCGCGTCGTCTTCTTCCTCGCGCCACTGAGGAGCACACGCGGGCAGGCGCGACGCCAGAGAAGCTTGAGCGGATGGCAATCACGTGCGGAGCAGAGGAGCAGTTGGCGTCGACGGGACGTGACCGAAGGAGGCGATGATGGCGGATGGGACGGCGGTCCAACCGGCGGGTCGAAGCCTCGCCGATCGGCCGTTTCCGTGCCTATAAATAGGCCCTCCATCCCCGGCGAAGAGCACACGCAGAGATCACGGAGAGAGAGAGAGAGAGAGAGAGGCCACCGGAGCTCGGGGTCCCCTGAGAGACTTCGGGGAGCTCGAAGAGCGAACCCGAGAGAGAGAGAAGCCAGAGGAGATTCGCGTGGGTCTCGCCGTCGTCGCCGCCCCCGTCGCGCCGTTGCCACGAACAGGTATCGTGATGTCGCCGTCGCCATCTCCCTCTCCTAGTCCAGTCATCGCTGCCGTCGCCGTCGCCGCCGCCGCCGCGCCTCAGTCCTCTCTCTCCTTGGCGCCGCGGTTCGGAAACCCTAGGGTTCCCGATTTTCCGGGTCGCGACCCCGGGTTGTCGGGTCGGACCTGGATCGGGAACCGGGTAGGGATTCCGTAAATCCCGAGAGCGGCAGAGATTGGGTCGCGAGTCGGGTCGGACCCGGGTAGGGGGTTTCGCGGGAGTCGGGTCTCGGAGCGGGTTGTCGGGCCGTGCCGGGGCGTCCCTAAACGCCCGGCCACGACATCGTTTTAATAAATATATATATGAAAAAATCCGAGTCGGGCCCGCGTCGGACACAACCCGTGGATCCGACCGGGTTGGTTTTTATAATATTTTAATATATAAATAAATAGTTTATTTTCCAAAATACCAAAAAATATATTTTCTTTTCGAAATATATTTAAAAAACATTTTAATTTCCAAAAAACAAAAATATCCAAAAAATATTTTATTTTCCAAAAATATTAAAAAAATGTTTTAATTTCCAGAAAATCGAAAATAATAAAAAAATGATAAAAATATTTTTATTTTCCAAAAATCAAAAATATCAAAAATATTCCGCATTTTCCAAAAAATGCCAAAAATCCAAAAAAGGCCAAAAATTCATGAAAAAGCAAAAAAAAAAAAATTAGAAAAAGCCAAAAAGAATTGTATTTTCCCAAAAATACCAAAAAATCCAAAAAAATCCCTTTTGTGTCCAAAAAAAAAAAGAAAAAGACCTAGAAAATGTTTTTCCTCCCAAAAATGCATGGAAAATCCCTCGAACATCCAAAAACCTCATGGTTTAAACAAGATTAGGTACCGAAAGGGCATTAGTGATTAACTAGTGTAATCAAGTCCCCGATCCTAATTTCTCTCGGGTTGCGCAGAGTGAGTATTTCTCCCGATACTTCACTTGGGTTTCTAATCAACCCACCCCAAATCGATTAGTGACGACTCCATTTTAAAAATTGATTTACAGGTTAAAAACTTGAACCATTAAGTCGTGAATTGGCGGACTTGGGAGAGTCCGGGCTTAATAAATTCAGCCGAGCCATTAGCTTCCTTAGGCGCCCATACCCGATCGCGGGTGCCAAAAAAAAAAGAGATCGCGACAACTTTCTATTGAAAATGCTGGTTCGAGATACATAATCCTGTTTTGGATCTGTCTTCAAGATGGATGCCCAATTGCCAAAATCCGACTTTGAGGTCGAATTTGGAATAGATATGGGCCTTGGTTAGACCAATAAAAAGAGAATCTCTTAATGGTAAAGGGAACTTGTCATCTTGGAGAAAAAGATTGAGAGGTTGATAGTTGATCACCAGTCTCATTTTTCCTTTGTTTTGCTCGGCGCGCTTATTGACATAAAATGCTTCACAAGCCCATTGAGAATCAGAAATTTCAATAAGGCCTTGTTGCAATAATTTTGAGCATTCCCTTTGAGCTAAAGCCAAGTGTTCTGGCTTCATTCCCATATGACTCGCCTTTGTTGGGTTGATGTCTTCATTTTATTTTAAAGGGAGGCGAACAAAGAATTCTGGGTTTTCCCATAAAGGATGAGAACCTTTTTTGGGCGAATTCTGAATGAGATTCCGAACAAGATTCTAGCAATTTTTGCATGGTTGGATCTAATAGACTCATCTGAATGGAAAAGAGTCTTTGAATATTGACAAACTCAGAGAAATGATCTTTATATCTAAGACCTTTTCTAGGAATGATGCAAAGTTGGGAGATTTGAGTCATGATGTCCCACCCAATTATCAAATCTTTATTGGGGAAGTTTGATTCAAAGATTTTTGCATTTATGGAACACTGTGGAAAGAACTGAACATTAACTGGAATGGTTCTGACATTTGTGGAGAAGGTATCTCCAGAGGCAGAGTTGAAGTATCGAATATGAGGAGTCCAATATTCTTCAGGCAGAACTTTAGTATCTAAAATGGAACAGCTTGCTCCTGTATCAATGAGAGCAATGACATTGATTGGCTTGGCAAACTTTGAAGTGATGATTTTTACAGGGAAATGGGGACAGTGGGTTTGACTTGAGAATATGTCAAGATGTGGTTCTGAAGATGTGGGGGATATGTGAAAAATGTCTTCAGATTCTGCGTCTGGCTCAGTGTCACTGGAGGTTTGGTAAGAGGGAATGATACAAAGTGTTTGGTTAGATGGTTCTTCATCAGCAGAGAATAAGAATTCAATATCATCATTTTCAAGAGAGATACCTGTTTCATTCTCAATTAGATGATTCTGGCTTTTTTTTTCGCTTGAGGACAATTTTTGATAAAATGTCCTTTCTTGTTGCAAATGTAGCAACGATTTGATTTCTTATGGCCTGTGCGATCCTTTCTTTTGTGTAGGTATCGCCATTTCTTCTTTTTCTGGAAATGCTTGGATCCATGTTTGGATGTCTTTATCGAATACTTCTTGTAGTGTTTTTTCTTCCGGGAATACTGGTCACAAGTACCATCACAGTCTTGCTTGGAGCATTTGATCTTTAACTTCTAGCGAGAACAAGCTGATTCAAGGCGCTTGTCATCTGTGATGTAGGTACGGACCATCTGACGCTTTAAACATAATTCTTCAAGGCATAGATGGATTTCTTACTGTATTTTTCCCAACGAAATATCTTGTACTGTTCTTTGTTTTCCAAAGAAAGATCTTTCAACCATCTAGGATAGCTTTTTTGGAATGGATGTAAGGAAGACACGCTTTAGATTTGGATCTGCACCAATTTGGTAAAAGAGCTGAATCATTAGCCAATAATGCTTATCAAGGTACTTTTCCTGAAGGGAGCAGCATCTTCTTTCGAAAAATTCTCTTCTTTTTATCTCTATGAGATCTCCGGGTTTTCCCACAAAAACATGATATAAGTAAGTAATGGCATGGCTGAAATTGGGTGACATCATAAACAAAAGCTGGTCTTGTTATGAAATTGATTGCCACCAGAGTTTAAGGCTTCCTGTGAATCTTGTAACAAAGTTGTAAAGGACATCATTCATATCATGGTTGGTGATGGACTGTGTATTCAACCAAGTATGAAATTCTTCAAGTCTTTCTGGCCATTTTGGATAAGGAATATCATCGATGGTGAAGAATTGTTTTGATGCCATGGATACATGCCTAGTAGGAGTAAGATTGCTTGTCTGACCAAAATCTGGATCAGAATAGTTTGATTCCATTTCATAATCCGTAGGATTAGCCATGAATATTTGAGAAGTTACTGGCGCAATTAGGGGGGGGGGAATCAACTGTAGGGATTGAGAAGGATGAGGAGGAAGAAAGAGATGCTGAATCTGATTCAGTTTGTTCAGCTGGAAACAGAATTTGTTTTTCTGGAATGGCAGGGTCAGGCTCAGGTTGTTGGGTAATAGGATCAAGTTCTTGATTAACCAAAAATTTTTAGAAAAGATTCTAATGGATTTGATAACATCATCTGTTCTGGCCTGTCTCTTATAGCAATCGAACTTGAATCTGTAGGTGAGCTTTTTTCTTTTCCTTTTTCCTTCTGCAGGGCCTTGAGGTGATTTCGTATTTCTACCATATCTGGTTCTCTTCTGTAGGGATCTTCTGGGATGGTGGCAAAAATGGACGTTTATGGATGTGGGGGTAAATATCCAGTTCTAACAGGAGGTGCCAACGGATTGAAAGGTTTAAATCTTCCTTCTTTAAGAAGTTGGATTTGCTTCTTGAGCTTTTCTATTTCTGGCTTTGGACTTTCAAGATAATGGTACCCAAGATGTTATCCTGATTCCAAGGCGTGAAGCCTTTTCTGGAATTCAGAAAGTATCTTTTTGGTGCTTTCATCATATCTTTGGAGATCTTGTTGCACATTTCCAATCTTGGAATCAATAGCCTTGAAGGCATTGTTTTGTGCCAACAGAGTTTCTGATTGCCAGTTTAGAACGGCTTCAGCAGCTGGGGTTTTTTTTTGTCTCTCATGTTCATCCACATCAGTGGGGGTAGGAATCTTGGGAACATGGTGGTATCTGCCGTGTGGATCAATAAACTCTTCTGAGGTAGGGAACGAGAGTTTAGAGCTTTCCTTAACAAGAGGAGGAAAGTCAGTATCTTGGAACATGGCAATAAAAGAAGTGGGTGGTGCTTCTGCTGGGACTTCAAGCGGGTAAGAATGTTTCTTAGCCCATTTGAGGATTGGCTTGTAAAATGGAGAGAGAGCTTGCTTTTTTCTGGGGAGGAGAAGGTGGAGGTGATTTTGGTGGATCTGGTAAGACTTGGGATGTAGTATTGGACTCTGATGGTGGAGGTGGTGCATAAGAAACCATAAACTGGTATTTATCACACTCACTAAGAGTATCTACAGAGGAATCTCCGTCTTAGTACCTTTGGTACACCTTATCCTTGGACTTTTTCCGTTGAGGTGGAGGTCTTGCAAGAGGGTCTACCTCGTTAGGAGAATTTATACAGTAGGAACATTGGCAAAAATGATCCCAAAAACAATGACCATATTTATCTTTATAGTAATGAACATGATGTCCATCACCATCGAAATGTCGAACATGCTTTTTTAGATCTGGTTCAGAAATAGATTCAGAAACACATGATTTAATCATGAAGAGGGTCTGGAAGATAAAAGGACTTTCTTCCTTTTCCTTGCCAAATTTTCTAAAGAAATTATATACTTTTCACAATCACCACTCGCTTTCACAATTCAAAGAATCAATTGCACCAATCATCATTCAATTTACAATATTCACTCATCAAATTAATAATCCGAATACACAGCATCGATCAGCATGAAATTCTAAGAAAATAAGGTTCCGACGAAATTTTCGGAATTTAATAAATAATTAAATTTATTCCGAAAATTAATTAAATAATATTATTTTAATAATTTTAATAATATATTTATTATTTAATTTTCAAATAATTTCGACATATTCTAATTAAATTAAAATTCCTTCATTTAAGTCAACTCACAATTAAACTAATATAAATAACAATTTGGCCTTAATTAAACCTACTTTAACTTAATCATACTCTTAATCTAATTAACATTTAAATAAACTAAACTAACCACCTAAGCTTAATTGACTTAAGCTAAGCACACCTAAAACATAATTAACCCTCTAATCGACATTTAGTGAGGTAAACTCACTCAAATGACGAGCCAAGTGGTTCCACACGACGGGGACACATTGGGAATTGACTTTCCTCAAGGTGGGCTGGGCTTTCGGGGTTGGGAAGCTGACTAAAACAGGCCAAGACCAGGCTGTAATACCCACTCGACGAACTGTTGATTGGGGTCGAGAGGAGGTGGATCCGGGCTCGATCGGGCAGAGGAACGGCAAGGAAGAGACGGCGGTAGCTTGAGGCGGTGTCGGACAGCAATGGCGACGGCGAAGGATGCTCCGGTGACGGTGACAAGCGGTAGACGAAGGGCTGGAAGTTGGGCTGTGGACGACAGAATGGCGAGCTGGCCGACTAGTCGCACGTGGGTGACACTCGCGGACGAGCGGTGACAGCGGCGGCGAGCTTCTTTGGTGGAGCTGGCAATGTCCAGCGAACAGCTGGATGGCGTCGCATGGGGAGGGGGCGTCGGACTGCTGCAACCGGTTGCTCCTCTCTCTCTCCCCCAAGTTCAAAGGCCAAGACCAAGGTTGAAGATGATGGAGATGGGGGAAGTGACATCCCACCTTTTTGGGATTCAATCTCCACCCTCTATGTGTCACTATCCTAGCCATTCTTGCCCCACCCCATGACATCACTTGTGATGTCACAATCCATTAACTCCAACCTTCCACAGCCTTATTCCAATAGGTTCAATTTCATTTTCCGTCAATGCATGAAATCTTGTACATTAATTTCTTCAATTCCATTCAATTTTCTTTCAATTGATTCCAATTGAAGTCCATAAAATTAATCTAATATCACCATACTTCAATTCATATCTTCACTTGTCCGAACCAATTTAATTCTCAAAAACACGACCAAATGTAGGCTTACTAATTTTTCGAGCCAAATTAGCCATTCTCTGATTTATTTGCTGAAAAAAAATTCTGATTACATGAAAAATCTTCCGAAGATGAATCAATGTTCCTAAAAAAATTTGTGACACACCATGACTTCCAATTTCTGAATTCAATTTTAATTTCACGGTTAATTTCACTTTGGCACGATACTAGCGCGTCCTGATTTACCAAGCAGCTTTTAAAAATTTTCATGCATTTGAGCTATGGTTGATCAATTCAAGCCACAATGTACATCTTTGACACATTGGCGACTTTCGGTTATCGGGGTAATCTTAAGGTTTCAAGTACGGACACAGGGTACCCAATCGACAGAAAAGTCGGTTCAGTGCTGATTAACTAGATTTGTGTAATCTTGTGGAATCACCCACACTCGATTATATGCCTCTGTCGAGTCGACCTATCTCTGGTATTTAATCAATTTTTAATTGTACCGTAATGACCCTTACAGATTAGCTCGGTTGAAAGGTCGCTTCCTAATCAAATTCTCAAATCGATACATTATAATCTCTTAATGACTTCACATAATAAACTAGTTTTCACATGAGTGGCTGACTCAAGAAAAGTAACTATATGCGTGCCAACAAAATGCTCGTCTCAATTTATTAAAGATAGAATTGGAAAATCGGGATGTTACACAATATGCCAATAAAAGAAACACTAGATCTTGCAATCGTCGATGGGCATGAATAGAGGAAAGAAAATAAAATGAAATCGTGGAGATTGCGCCTTGGCCATGCGGGATGCGATCAAAAAGAAGAAGGAAATTTTGCTTCTTCCATATAAGGATCTCTATTTCATTGCATATAAAAAGGGGTTGACCCGCACGGATGAAGACATCCACAATTCTAGGAGAGCATAGAGAAACACACTGCCATAAAGAATTGAAAGGAGAAATCGTGGGGGGAAGCATAGAGAGATACACGTGAGAATTGAGGAATAGAGAGAAAGAGGAGATCTCGGCGTAACCTTGGCTTAGACCACGCTGCATACTGCTCAAGTTTTGACGTGGGTCATTCTCCCAACGACGCTACCGCTTTGGTCTCGCTGCGATAGCCCAAGCAAGCTGCCATCCCTCGTCACGTGCCGCACGCCACTGCTGCCATTCCTTGTTCCAATGACGACCGGTTTTGCTGATTTCTAGCCTATGTTGACGAACCCGTTACGTCACTAGTCGTGAAGTTTGCTGCACCCGCAACATCGGCAAGCTCCTGCTTCGGAGGACCACTCGCGGACTTTTACGAATTCATTCTCTCTTGAGATCCTCACATACCCAAATTTCTTGGAGATATTAATGGAGGTGAGGCCTTGAAGAGAAAAGTCCACCATCTGGAGAGCAGCCCGTGACTTTCCTCGTGTTCACGCCTCCAAGGCCTTGGTGTCATGGTTTAGCTGTCCATTGAAGGAACACTCAATCTAGTAGCGAACCGACAAGCTACCTTGTTGTTACGCACTTGTTCTGATGAGCCCAGCCTTGTCGAACCTACGTAGCAGCGAAGTAGCAGTTGTCGTGAACCAAAGTCGCACCATCCCTGAAGTGATGCCTTCCGCTTGAGACTCACGTGTTGCTTCCACCGTGTCCAAACCGCCTGCAACGACCCGTTGCCACTGCACCGCCCGATGTCCTGCCGAGTTTATCTTATCGTCACCCACTGCTGTTCCCGACATGTCCTTCCCATCAAGCTAACTGTGCTGCAGACCAACTCGAGCTGCTGCCGAGCCTATCGTTAAGTTGAGCCGATCCTTGAAGTTTCTATTCTCGTAGGTTCATTAGTCGTGAGCCTGCTACCACTAAGCCGACCACAATGCAAATTGTCGTTCATGAATCCTTGGCGCCGGTCCCGCTTTGGAAATAAAAAATCCAATTGAGGTAATTTTCTTAAATCAAATTTTGTTTCAACATTATTGCCTAAATCGGAATATTTGATGCCAATGTTGATTACATGGATACTTTAGGCATTATTCGATAGGATATTATTGCCCAAAAATCACTATAATTACTAATTTGATCCATAAGACATTGAATCATTTTTTTAATTATATTGATTTTTTTTGGCACATTGATGATATTTGAACTTTTAAATTATTATACTTATTAATTTGATCCGTAAGATTTCGGATCAATTTTTTAATTATTTTGAACTTTCTTACATGTTGTGATGTTTATGATTAGAATAATTGTTAATTTAATCCGTGAGACAATGGATTATTTTTCCAATTTATTTTAGCCCTTTATTTGATGAATATTTTGAGTGGCTTAGATATAATGCTTATTTGGAGATTGCTTGTCTTGGAAAATACAAAAAAAAAAAAAAAAAAAAAAAGTCAACTTGTGTAGGATAGTTCCCTAAATTAGGATTACTTCTTTTTAGATTGCGCATTAGGATATATAGGATTTCATGATAGCATTGCCTAGTTTGAATAGGATTGCATCTTTAGATCATTCTAGAATAGATTAGAATAGATTCTAGATAGCATTTTCTTTCATATATAGGGTCCTAAATAATGCTTGCATGTTTAGATAATATTGCATCTTTAAAATAGTTTTTCTAAGATAGGATAGGGTTTAAGTCAAATTAATCCCTAAACTAGATTAGATAACTATTCATTTTAGATAGTTTAATTAGGGTTTTCATTAATTCTGGATTTTAATTAAAAAAAATACAAAAATATTAGGTGCATGTCAAATAGTTTGCATGTTAGGCTCATTTAATTAGATTTTTCTTATCAATAGAGTTAAGTCGTGCAGTTAAAGTGCATGTTATATAGGTAAGTTTTAATTTCAAGATAAAAGCAAACCCAAAAAATTAGTTGCTTCCTATTTGTGTTTAATTCTTTTTATGCAATTTATTTGATTCATTAATTGTTCGATAATGGATGAGCATCCATGTGATCATCCCATTGCATGATAGTGATTTAGGTCAAAACCAATCCAAACTGCCTACAAAGATATTATTGAAAATGAAAAATAATGGTACCGAAAGGGCATTAGAGAATCTAGTGTAATCAAGTCATTGTACTCAAAGTCTCTAGTTCGTAAGAGTGAAATAATTCCCATATTATTTTATTTAGATATCTAATCGACCTACTATAAACCGATTAATGGTGATTCCTAGTTAAAATTCATTTGCATGCTAAAAACTTGAATCTAACTCGTGAATTGGTATGGACTTGAGAGAGCTTGAGCTAAGTCTAGGCTTAATAGTTCATTAACCAAACCCTAGGTGGTTCACTCGAGATTAAGTCACGACAGTCTGGCGACTCCACTAGGGACTTGAGTTAAAACTCTTAATAGACTTAGGCCAATTTTCTCTTCTTTTGAAAAAATATTTTTGTTTGGCAAGGAGGATACCAGGTACATCCTTAACATTTAAGGCGTTAAATTTCTTTGTAGGATGTGAGGTATAAGGGAAAGTGCTTGCTAACCTTTATTTTGCAGAGAGGTGTAGGAATGTATGGTTTATTTTCATAAACAAAGTGTTGTTTGATATAAATTGTTGTACATGCCTATGCATTTACACTACACTATTGCACACACAGCCTGTTGTCATACCTAGGCCGCGATAGGATTTTAGGATGGTGTTGAGAAGGACACTTCCTTAAAAGTGAGACTGCTATGTAGAAATTGACATTCTCTTCCCTAAAAGTTTTTCATGGTGTCGATTGTATTTGTCCATATCCGCAAGACTGCGTGACTATAGGGCATTCCATTCGAATGAATCGGAGTTAAGAAGACTTGACACGTTGAACACAAGACTGTGATGATCAAATCATCCTCTTAGCTCCACTTAGTTAAGCCTTCTAGATAGAAATTGAGCATCACATTTTATGCGTGTGTTTATGTGATTGTCATCCTTTCCTGGTGAAAGTAAGTTGTCTGAACTCTCACTTTGCAATTTACATATTTTGTTGCGATTTTGTCAATCCATCACAAAAGGTTTTGTATTCATGTCTCTTTTTATATGCGATGGGGAAAACCGCCATACAGTTCATTTCCACTCCTAAGATTTCAAATGCTACCATATGATCTTGGAAGAAGGGGTCAAAGCATTCGAAACCCTATTGAAGCCCCTCAGAGGTCTCGTTCTGCTGGATTAAGACACCATAAAAGAGGTGGAGAAAATTCTAGAGGGCAGAGACAAGGAAGGCAAAACTTGCCACCTGAGCAAGGGCAAGGGAGGCAAAACTTGTTACCTCCCAACATTCGCGAGACGTTTCCTAACCCTCCTAAAATGATGCACGATGGAGTAGAAGTGATGGACACATTGGGACAGCCAAGCGACAAATTCAACTACTATGTGAAGTATTTGGCTCCTCCCAGCTTTTACATTAACCCTCAGGATATTGTCCCAGATGGATGGGGTGGCATGAACAATCTGACACCTCTAAAGACAGAGAACCCTAATGCACTAGAAGGAATCATGAGTCTGTTCGATGACCTCCTTATAGGTGCCATTGACAAAGGACCATCAGAATAAATGGGCATCTACCCACAAGAGTAACTCATTTATTGTTCTTGCATATTCTCTTGCGTGGGAATTTTTATCACTTTTTAAGGATTTCTTTTTAGGGCTCGTGAATTGCATTTTCCATCTAATAAATGTAAACCGATTGATGAATATCAATAAAATTACAAGTTTTTTTTTTTAGAACATGATGGGGTACACCAAACTAGTCCAGTAACGATATCCAATAATGAAAATAAAATATCATTCAATGAGAATTATGAGGACTAGGCTTCTTTATGCTTCATCATCCAAAAATTCTATAATAAAAAAAAAGAATAAAAAAATCATTTTTGAAGCCATTTCCAAAAGCATGCATTATGTGAACTCGTTTAATATTTTGACTCATTTACTTCATGTTTCAAAGCATTACTTTCCTGGCCTGATGAGAAAACATCTAAAAAAAGCACATCAGGTTGCAATGATAGATCAATTGGCACAACCGTTACTCAACAAGTTTGAGAACACACTTCTAAAGAGTTAATAAAATGAGGGGCAAATAAAAGAGGATCATCCATCTTTGGTGAAAGAAAGAGGACAATCCATCTTTGGTGAAAGAGATGACGAATTGGGGGCACTACAGATTCCAGTAGTGACATGACTAAGACAAAATTTGGATCCAAGCCAAAATGGATGTGCAATTTGAATTTACTTTGATGTTTCATAGTTTCCTATTCATGCATGTTTGCTTGTGTGGGGGCAAAAGTGGAGATCGCTTGTCTTGGAAAATACAAAAAAAAAAAAAAAAAGTCAACTTGTGTAGGATGGTTCCCTAAATTAGGATCGCATCTTTTTAGATTGTGCGTTAAGATATATAGGATTTCATGATAGCATTGCCTAGTTGGAATAGGATTGCATCTTTAGATTATTCTAGAATAGATTCTAGATAGCATTTTCTTTCATAAATAGGGTCATAAATAATGCTTGCATGTTTAGATAATATTGCATCTTTAAAATAGTTTTTCTAAGATAGGATAGGGTTTAAGTCAAATTAATCCCTAAACTAGATTAGATAACTATTCATTTTAGATAGTTTAATTAGGGTTTTTATTATTTCCGAATTTTAATAAAAAAAATACAAAAATATTAGGTGCATGTCAAATAGTTTGCATATTAGGCTCATTTAATTAGAAATTGTTTGTCAATAGAGTTAAGTCATGTAGTTAAAGAACATGTTATATAGGTAAGTTTTAATTTCAAGATAAGAGCAAACCCAAAAAAATAGTTGCTTACTTTTTGTGTTTAATTCTTTTTAGGCAATTTATTTGATTCAATAATTGTTCGATAATGGATGGGCATTCGTGTGATCACTCCATTGCATGATAGTGATTTAGGTTAAAACCAATCCCAACCGCCTGCAAATATATTATTTGAAAATGAAAACAAAAAATGGTATCAAAAGGGCTAGTGTAATTAAGTCCCCGTACCCAAAGTCTCTAGTTCATAGGAGTAAAATAATTCTCCAATTATTTTACTTAGGTATCTAATCGATCTACCATAAACCGATTAGTGGCGATTTCTAGTTAAAATTTATTTGCATGCTAAAAACTTGAACCTAAGTTGCAAATTGATATGAGCTTAGGAGAGCCTGAGCTAAGTCTAGGATTAGTAGTCCATTAACCAAACCCTAAGTGGTTCACCCGAGGTTAGGTCGTGACAGAGAGCCAGCTGGGTCACAAAAATAGGCCTTCGCTGACATGACCCTCACGAAGGTTGGTTGACTCAGACGAGGGCCAGCTAGGTCGCTCGACACCAGGTAGCCCCTCGCTAGGGTTGCGCAATAGCTGAGGGCCGTTCACCATCTGCATCGGTGACCTCAACCGGCCTCATGAGGGTCACGTGACCTCCCAGCAATGGTCACGCGGCGTGCTGGTGATGTTCGCCTAGGTCGGCCTCTCTTTATCTCCCCTGGCCGAGCCCTCACAATCACATCTACCATGCCGACCAACACAAGGAGAAGAAGATGAAAAGTCGCAAACAAGGGGAAAATTGAAAAATCGAAAAATTAGTAAGGATAAAACCGGAAGAAAATTTTTTACTTGCCCTACCTTCTGAAAAGGCTGAAAGCCCAAGGCAACCTAGAACCTGCCTTGGGCTTTCAACCTTTGAACGGCAATCTTTGCCTCAAGATGGGTTTCAAAAATGAAACCAAACACCCAATATTTGGCCTAAAGATCCCTGGAGGCCTAAAGTCCCTTCCCAAAGCCTTTTCCAAATGCATTATTAGCATTGGACTTTAAGCATTTTCAAAGTCAACATTTGGCTGAAATCTTATTTAAAACTATTTTCAAATGGTCCAACATTTCTCCAAGGGGCTTTGGGGGTTAAAAGCCTTTTGGGAATGCTGAACCAAACACACCTTATCTAACATAAGATCCAATGTCCGTTCGTAGATTGAATGACAAACAATAGGAAGTTCAACTCCTGCTCTGAAGTTCCATTGATTTGTTTCATATGCCTATCAAGCATTTTGGACAACTATCACTTGAAAATTATAATGTAATGTACAAAGGGTTGAGCCTTGAATGCTTTTCAAGATATGTTCAAAAGGACAAGATTTTACAGTACCCTTTTTCCTTGATTGTAGCATTTGGTTGCTTAAGCTAGCGAACAGGACTTTGCAAATGAAGTGAAGAGGAAATTTCCAAATAGAGAGATTAAAGAAGCATTGGATGAGAAGAAAAGCTAGCTGTGGAGAAGATTTGCAGCAGGTGCAACCGCTCGTTGCACCTCTTGAGGAAAGTGTATGAATCATGTCAATTCTTGAGGGAGGACATTGCAATGTATCCGAGCATGCTCATGCTTCACAATTGATAAGCATCGCAAAGCTAGGAACACGATTTGGTATTTTTCTTGAATATAATGATAGAGACTGGCGATTTTAGGGTAGAATCTAGAGTCAAAGAACCGAATCAGTGGGAACTTGTCTGGTTCTAAGGTATGTAGAGTAGATTATAAGTTTCAAAAATCCAAGAACTTGGTTTGATGAGAAGGTTGCAATTACTTGGAACTTGAAGAAAGTTTTTGTATTTTTCTTGATCTAGTCTTTGCGCGATCCTGTGGTATTTCATAGCATTTAATGATGAGTATATAATTTAAAACCATTAGTTGAGCTTCCATTTTGTAGCTGAAACTTTTATTTTGTTAATGTCTCATATTTGTTGTGTATCTAAATATAAATTTTAGTCAATGAATTATAACAACAAGTGGTGATCATTCAAGATAATGATTCATGGCAATTATTCAACTAGTAATACAGATGAAACCTAAGTAGAACATGGAACGGACCTCTAACAAGGTAGATTTCGGGTTTTAAGGTATGTATAGTAGATTACATGTTCCAAAAAATGAGAACTTATTCTAGTGGGTAAGTTGTAGATTTTAGATGAACCTAACTTGCATGGAACTTGAAACTGTTCGCCTCTTCACCCTATCTTATGGACTTCTCTGCTCTTCCCATTTGGACTTCTATTGGTCATAACTCCTACATACGAAGATCTCTTGTCCTACTGACGATTTTGTTATGAACGGTCATAATCTCCCCGTAAACGTCACTCGAGTGATCAGCAGGATCAAAACAAAATGTTAAGGAACTTTTCTGCTTTGCATCTTCAAAGGCATCGGGTTGTCCTCGTGCAATCTAACTAAAGTTGGGGATGTATCACGTGTTTATGGGGTTGAATAGTGAGACAAACTCCCGATCTTCTCCAGAGAAAGCCGAGCGGGTGCCCCATTGCTGTATTCTCAAAAACTGTCTCGTACAGATCTTGATTTTGAAGTATTCTTAAGATTTTTCTGCATTTTTGAGAACTTGATGAGCAGCTCCAAAAGGAAGTATTCTTCTCATGCTCTCTCTTTACTCGCATACAGATGAAGACTTTCTATGATAATAATTTGACATATTCAGTTGCTCAGACAAGTCGATTCAGTTAGAGAATGAGGATGATGGGATGGCAATTTCAATAATCATTAACCTCTGGTGTCACTCTCATTATAGATAATCTTGATTCTCCAATACCAAACACAATTTGACAAATCAACTTGACAGGAAGTTACCTAAAAAAGACGACAGGCTGAACTATTCTTGGTTGAAGATTTGCCTTATCTTTGCAAGAATAAGCTGCATTATGGACCTAAAGGAACAGCACTAACATTTCCGCGATCCATGTGTGCTCAGAAGTTATATATCTTCATATATCCTGCATTTCCTAGTTCAAACTTCTCCTAAAGGTTGAGGATGCATGTTCGGAGTCTAATTGGAAAAAGCCTATGCTATGGTGGACATTAAATCATGGGAATACTCTGCTTAACTTTTCAGGGAAACAAATATATATGTTTAACAATTGCAGAGCTACCTTTATGCATCTTCGTTCGCAACCATCCTCTCAATTCTGTCTAACATTTGAGAATAATCAGAAAAGAATTTCTATTTGCTCCATTATTTCTCTCTTTTGGCAATACATGATCATCGTAAGTGCTATCGTTTGGTATATTAATCTGCTCACAACAATGCAATTCCATCGAAAATTGAGGCTATGGGGGGACAGCTGTTAAGAATCATGTGGAAGCAGAGCTCGTGGAAGCAGAGTCTGCACAAGCACACTCCGTCGATGTTGCTGTTTTATCAAAGAAAAGGAATGAAGATGCTGCTGCTACAACGAAGGTCATAAGAAGTGAAGTAAGCAGTGAGTCGTCAGCGATGTTAGCCACACGTGTACATGATGTCACTGGTTCGACTAGGAAGAATGGAGTCGGTGGCACAACTTCTAGATCCACGTGTCCAATTATGAATGGAGCTGTCTTACTGAGGAGCCGTTATTCTGTTTTGCAGATTAAACAGAATAAGTAATAGATTAAGAACTTTAATTCATTTGACCTTCTTTTATATTAGTTATGCTTTCTTCTTCGTTTTAGATCATGTAATATACATAAGAGAAACAGAGAAACTGAGAGGTGAGCTCTCAGACGAATGTTTTCTTCTTTCACTCGTTGAATCCAGAGAAGAGAGAATCCAAAACTCTTCATCTTTCTCTTCCTTTCATTCTGCTCACCTTCACAACAACAACTTCAACAAATATTATGTTCCTATCGACGTCGCTCTCCTAGTAAATGACATGCCAATAGCATATGACAGATAGCAACCTTAAATTACTATTATCAAAACTCGGTTGAGGTAGATGCTAACTACAATAGAAAAAAATTGACCCTTAAGTCAACCGAAATAAGTAGAAGATCTCTACCTTCTTTGTATTATTTAAAACGCAATTCACCATTAATAGATACTTTTTTTATGGACTGTTGACGCATTGAGGTCCCCGGGAATTGATGTTGGCGGATTGACTTTTATCGATGCATTTGACTTACTGTAAACAGAAGCCTGTGTCGAACTACCATGCAATCACCCAAAAACATGTCCCACAGGACAAAGAAGGATTAGAAAAAAAGAATATGTGTTCACATGATGTTTGATCATTGACCATTGGCTTATATATGCAGTGCAATATTTCCTCATGCGCATCGATAACCGTTTGCAAGAGCAAAGACTTTAGGACGGGCAAAATGGGAGCCAACCAAAGCATACAACACTTCAGCCACAAACATCCCTTGAGGCTTCTCAACTTCTAGTAGCACCCTACCATGAGCACGGTCTTGCGCTCATGCTGCAAGCTGTCGATCTCCAAGCGGGCTTATTGTTGCCTCCCCTGCAACTTCTGCCTCCACCGGAGGTGTTTGAAGATGCCGCAGAAGCTGAGACACTGGATCGACCCCAAACACATGCTTACTTTGACTCCGACCCCAGTCTACCGGGGAGGCGCTTTCGTGTGCAACGCCTACGGGAAGTTAGGCACGGGCTTTTCTTACCACTGTAAATAGTGCAAGCTCGATTTGCACCTTGTCTGCGCTATTGCGCCGTCACCAATTTCCGTCACTCCGCTACATGGCGTCCCACACAGACAAAAAAGAGGAATGATTGAGGTGAGAGTAGTCTGCTGGGTAATTTGATACAGGGAATCGGCCGGGGTATGGCTCAACAAGCTAGGACGGCCATCATCCAAAGCTTGAGGTTGGGGCACCTGAAATGCTATAACTTAGCACGAAGGGATATTTAAAGTGCCATAACTTTAAAATGATACACTTAATTGCCAATATCGGAGTAAAATATGACACTTAAGTGCCACTCTCGAAAATCCGGCCAAATGGCAGACGTGGCCATTTTCTCGAGTTTGATCCAAAACGGCGTCGTTTGCACGACGTGGTGGAGAAAATGCAAAAATGACACCGTTTCGTGCTACGTGTAAATAATAATATAAAAATTAATTAAATTAGATTTAAAATTAATTTTATTTAAAATATTCAAAAAATTAAAAAAAATTAAGAAAATTTTGAAAATATTAAAAAAATTAAAAAATTAAAAAAAAAAGGGGGTTCAAACAGGCGGCGAGGGCGACCCCGGCCGACCCTCCACCCTCCGTCGCTGGCCCGACCCCGGCCGATCGGCGACGAGGCCCCGCGAGCCCTCACCCAAATCTGGGGCGAGAGTTGCGGCCCTCGCCACGATCCGACGAGGGCTCGTAGCCCTCACTATCGGTCAGCCGGGGGCCGGCGACCCCGGCCGACCCTCCACCCTCTGTCGTCAGCCCTTCCCGGCGACGGTATGGAGGCAGAGGCGGAGAGGGCTCAGCTCTCGGCCACCCCGTTCGACCCCACCTTTTTTAAAATTTTTAAAATTTTCTTAATTTTTAAAATTTTCAAAATTTTTAAAATTTTCTTAATTTTTTTAATTTTTTGAATTTTTTAAATAAAATTAATTTTAAATCTAATTTAATTAATTTTTATATTATTATTTACATTTAAACACGAAACGGCGTTGTTTTTGCATTTTTTCCGTCACGTCGGCAAAACAATGTCGTGTTGGACTAAACTCGCCGGAAAGTCGCCACGTCAGTCATTTGGCTGAATTTTCTCCGGAGTGACACTTAAATGTCCCATTTAACTTCAAAATTACCACTCAAGTGTACCATTTTAAAGTTATGGCACTTAAGTTCCTCTATGCTAAGTTATGGCACTTGGGCTGTTCTTTTGCCTCCAAAGCTTCCTTGGAAATTCCTAGTGGAAGATAGGATGTCACACAATCTTCCGCTTCCGGTTAGCTTCAAGTACACTAAGGGGTATCATCAATGTCACCTAGAATAAAAAACTAGACAAGAATAGATATGAGTTGCTCGCTAGTTTTGCGATTGCTCTTTGTTTATTTAACTCTATCATTCGAGAATTCCGACATAAACGTGCTCACTGTAGAGTGTGCTTTTTGGTCATGTACAAAGTGTTTCACCTAGCAACCTAGAGATAATGCATGGTGTATTTGTGGATCAATGGATCACAAAAGAGTTCTTCATTTAGCATCCAAGAATGGTGATGTTTGATTTAGCCCCAAGAATCGATAATGTTTTAAGTTGCCTGTTCCCTTCCTCTGACCGCATCAACTCCTCTACGTAGCAAGTGTTAAGAGTGTACTTTGACTAGAGTAAAAAGCTTGCAACGAGTTAGAATTGACTAATACGACCATTGATGATTCAAAGAAGATTTGGGAATGATTTTTCTGTACTTTAAGATAAGATATTCATGTGCAGTACAATTTCCTCGTCCAGAGAATGAGAGAAATTGCTCGACGATGTGTTACTTTACTAATTATGATTGTATTGATGCGATAAATGACATATATCCAGATCTTGGCACTAACTAGGCTTGCTCATTGGCGGCGCCAGCTCTGATCGGGGCATTGGCAAGTGTCCAAACTTGGCCAAGGGAACAACATGGCCGACCCTAGTCCCACTTTTTTATCTATCGATTTTTTTTTTTTTTTGAATTTTAGCTCAAAAAAGGAAAAAAATAAAACTAAATGAAAAAAATATTATTTTACTCTTTTTCCTATGATTTTTATACTATTTCTGTATCCTATACTAGAAATTAGCCTTACTGTATCATGGTAGTAATTATAAATTTCTAAGCATCGAGGAGGAATTATTAATAAAACATAATTTCACATATTTTTTAAGTAAGAATATGGCACGGGCTGGGCCTCAAGACCCTTGCTGGCCCGGGTCGACCCAGGAACAGGCCAAGAAATTTCGCGAGGCCTTCCCAAGGGCCTGAGAAATAATGGCAGGCCACGGGCCGCTTGCCCCTCGACAAGGTCCAGTACCAATGAATAATCAAATTCAATGCATAGCAATGACAAGAAATCCCACTAAAAGAAGGCTTTGGGAATGCCCGTCGCTTCAATATTAATTTCTCCTTCAGGTTTATATTCTTGCACACTATTGAATATTAACTTCCGGTTCCACTCAATGTCAAATTACTCGTGAGCGAAAGCATCGTGCGATAATCTTTAGATATCCAGATATAAACCAAACATTCCAAAGGTAGGTCCTGCTGCTGGAATTGGCCTAGGCCCGGTTTCATTGGAAACCAATGAGTTCGGGGATTTACATTTGAATGGACTCAGAATTCACATGGACCGCGTCTGCGAGAATCATTGATCATGTGGACCTTAGGTAGAAATTTCACGCAATGAGCGGACGTGATTGGTTTCTCAGAGTTCGGGTCTTTGGACTTGGATGGCCCAAATTTCATGAACCAATGGCACTATTCGCCCTTAAAGAATATAGTAATGGGCCGAAAATGACCCGAGTCCATATGATGGCATCATGAGCCGAAAGCGGTCCGAGCCATCACAGCTTTATGGGCCCAAATTTCTACTCCTATTCTTCAGAAGAAGCATTGTATTAATTACGCCTTGTTCTTTTTAACGCACAAAATCAAACGAAACCCAACCCGAGTGTTCTATAAATGAGATTTTTCTAATTGGCTTTTTGCATCTCAAATATTAAAATTTACTTCACAAATTGGTACGAAATTGCCCTACTAGTCATCACAGCACCGACGTTAGCGTGCCACAAAAATTAAATCAGTTCGAATTATTCGATGAATGAAAATCATCGCGAATCTTTCACCGCCATTTCCGACACCCTTTATTTTATTTCTCTTGATTTTCGACAATGCCGGTTGATATTAAAAGGAAAGGGCAAGAAAAAAAGAGAAAAAACAAAAGACAAAGGAAAGTATGTCTCCCGAGGCACGCCGCTCATCGCACACGTCGAAAGAGAAACAGCAAAGGAATTCATTTATCGACAGCCTATAGAATCACGTGTCGATGAGAAAGAGTTGCCCCGCGATCATTATTTTCAACAAAGGCTGCGCCTGATGTCGTCCTCGCCACGACCGACGGACAGACAATACCTAAAAAACCTTGTACCCATACCGACGCTGTTCTTGTCGCCGCCGCCGTCGTCTTCCCACTTTCTTCCCTAAGGTTGATTAGGTGTTGAATGCGTGGAGACTGATCGTTACTCTTATTGGTAAATTCTACTCCGAGGACAGGTGTTTTCGATGTTCACTAGGATGCTAAAAATGGTCGTTCTTATCTCTAAGCAAAGACCCGTATGCCGAAATGACGCGACGGCGAAGTAGAATTTCTTCTCGTACGGTCCCCGGAGCGGGCCCTTTGGTCACGGATGGCGTTCCTGAGCAGGTCGAATATGGCAAGCTGGACCGGGCTTTCATTGTTAGGGACTCGGGGCAACATGATTTTAAGATAGAACGGGACTGGTGAACATTTGTCTGGGTATAGGTTTCAAAAATTTGGAAACCTGTTTCGACGGATATATTTTAAATTATAGGTTAGTGAAACCTACAACTTAGAATAAGATATTGTATTTTTCTTGATATATGTTTTCAAATGCGATTCTACGATATTTCATGGCATTCGATGATGAGTATAATTTCAACCACTAGTAATTTAAACTTTCATTTTACGATCGAGACTTTTACTTTAATTAATGTTTCATATTTTTCGTGCATTTGAATATAAATTATGATCGGTGAATTATAATAATAAGTGGTAATCATTAAGGGTTATAATTCACTATAATCGTTTAATTAATAATATAGGTGGAACTTGGATAGATCTTAAAACCTGTGGCAGAGTGAATTTTGGGTTTAAAAATATACATAATAGGTTTCAAGTTTCAAAAAATTATAAACATATTCTCGTGAGTAAGTTTCAGATTTCAAGTTCTAAGTGGAACTCATCTCTAACGTTTTACATGGTAAAAAGTCAAATCCATAGGCACGCGCAATCTTGTGTAGATAGTGAAAAAGTCTTACTTAGGACCTAGGTCGGGTATGGCTGGCCGGGAGGGGTTTCTATTGTTAGGCATGGTAAAAAGTCGATCCGTAAGTACGCATGATTTTGTAAAGATATTAAAAAAGTCTTGCTACTTTTTTTTTTCTAATGGAATAAAAGGGAAGATGTGAGAAATGGAAGAATTTCTTGGAACTCGAACCTATAAAGAAGCCTGAGCTGTAGGTCACTTTTGAAACATTCACAAGAAAACAAATCGCAGTTTATGTTAATTACGATCCGATCGACGTCAATATATAGTGATGTTGCAATTTTCTAATGCTATCTCGTCAACACATTAATGATTTACAACTTTAAAGTCACGTGCTGGATTGATTGCTATGTGAGTGCTACTTTTTCAAGCGCCTCTAAAGTCAAGGGTGTAAGTGAAAGATCTCTTGGGAACCGTGGGGGCTGAAAGTCGAATTTTTAAGAAGTTTGAGGGGGGGAGTCCAGTGCAAATATAGGTCTAAGCTCTTTCTAGATCTGGCCCGAGTTATGTTGACATGCTTCGACCTGGGCCCGGAATGGAAAGCGCCGCAACGTTGCTAGTTCTTTACAAGGACTTTCTGAAAGGAAGTTGAAAAGGAAAACGTGCTGGAGCTCAACAGCTAGTGTTGTTTTCACCTATGATAATGAAATTTTTCAGAGGCGAAATGCTTGATTATGTCGTGGAAAATATTGGGAAGCCTGTCCTAGAGGTGATAGGATTTCTCCGGATTTGATTGATGCAATCCTTCTTTTATTTTATTTTATTTTATTTTGATGATTTTACTTGAGCAAAATATTAAACCATGCTATCATGATTCGATGGTTATCATTTTATTCTGAACATTCTCATTTTGTCGTTTAACTTGTTAGATTGTGAAATCGAGTTCTTAGATTTTCACTTTGTCTTAGGTGGGTCCATCATTTTGTATGATCAATGGTGCAATCGAGTTCTTTTATTATGAATAGACTGGTATAGCTGCCGACTTTAATATTAATAATCGAAAAAGATAAAAGTTTTCTCAGAGTGTGGATTAATGAATTAAATATGAAAACTTTAAAAGAAAAATAAACAAACTCCCGAGAGGGGAGATCAATTGCTGATCATTGTAATTATCGCCTTCATTGTCGCTCCCATCAACACTAGGGAGTTGTCTTGATGGTAGTGCAATCAAGTTCTTTTATTATGAACATATTGGTATAGTTGCTGACTTTAATATTAATAATCGAAAAAGATAGAAGTTTTCTTAGAGCGTGGATTAATAAATTAAATATGAAAACTTTAAAAGAAAAATAAACAAACTCCTAGGGGAGGAGATCAATCACTGATCATTGTAATTATCGCCTTCATCGTCACTTCCATCAACACTAGGGAGTTGTCTTGATGGTAGTGCGATCAAGTTCTTTTATTATGAACATATCGGTATAGCTGCCGACTTTAATATTAATAATCGAAAAAGATAGAAGTTTTCTTAGAGCGTAGATTAATAAATTAAATATGAAAACTTTAAAAGAAAAAGAAACAAACTCCCGGGAGGAGATCAATTGCTGATCATTGTAATTATCGCCTTTATCGTCACTTCCATCAACGCTAGGGAGTTGTCTTGATGAGGCAGCACTGCACCAACATGTGCTCTCTCACTCTCGCACACCCACTTCTATCGACCCTATCGACCCATCACTGTATTGGAGCACACCATCGCCGTGTTTAACTGCTATCATCACGTAACTAGCCTCGTCGCTACTCGACATATATCTCTCCATCTCCATCTCTTTCTCTCTCAACGAATCGCTTCTTAGTCATCCGAGTAGAAAATTCAGCACCCATGAGTAAGTTAAACGAACACAGCCCGAAAAGTTTCCCGGTTCATGAATCTAGCGAAGATCTCGTTGATCATTAGTCTAAGTTAACTGCAGGTAATTAATTTTCCAAGGACAAAGAACCTTTGACTTTCCATCTCCCCCACTCCATGTCTCCTAGCGAAACCACGTTTTCTAAGTCCCACCGTGATATCGAGTGGCCTTTACTTTCGTATACTTCGACCGAATTTTTTCTTCTAGGTCTTCATCAGATGCTGTGGACATCTCCCCGAGAGGGCCCACACGAACCTATCGATCCACGTTCGTTAGTTAACTTTCTCAGATTCCTGTCAGAAATGCCAATTCGAAATGATCTTGATCCTTCCATACATGTCCAATTTGTAGGGACCCCTAAACACCCCCCCTCTGTTGGTGATTTTTCTAATATAGATCAGCCTTGACAATCAACATAACCACCGCGAGAGCGACCTTTTGGGCCTCCACTCAATTTGTAATAGTAAGTTATCGTGTTGTGAGTGGGACAAAAAGGATATGTCGCATGATGAGTCCGAAGACATCAGATGGAATCGATTTTGCCGACACTGCTGAGACTGACGGATTCGTGAAAGGGTTTTTGTATATTCGATGAGAGAATAAGAGAATATCGTAGTTTTGAATTTCGGGAAGGTTTTTGTTTAGTACCGCAACGTAGTTAATTAGCTATATTTAAAAACACGGTCCTCGTAATGAGAGTCAAAGCATACATTTTGGCACATCCAAAAATGCTCATTCGCTAGTCGAGATTTCCCACCTAATTTTGAATGTCTTGCGGCTTAACAATGATCCTTTCGGGCGATTAGGGTTTTTTGGAGTTTCTTGAAAGCGCCAGGGCGGATTTGATGAGAGCAGCGAGATCATATTCGAGAATCGACACCTGGGATCGTTACCCTAGTCTTAAACAAATGAACTTGATATACTAATATCCTGTTACAATGCATGCAGTCACATATTATAAACTAGAAAACCTAACTACGGTCGTTAGAGTCAATAAAGCCGACACGTCAGCAGATTCTTTTTCCATGCTAGGGACCTTAATCTAATATTTTCCCAGGCCATGTGGGTCGTGCAAGTTTGCCTTTAACAAAAGAGAGATTTGGAGGGGGTGGAGGTGGGAATTAACAGAGAACAACGGCGTTGTTTTTAAGGAAAGACACGGCCATTTCCAACGCCTCTGTCCTAACGATGCACCAGCATTTCATGTGCTTTTCCAAGTTAAAACTCCCTTAAAACTTTCAATTTGTTTTGTCAGTTTTCCGCGTCGGCGTCTACTTTGCACCTGCTACTGTATAAATAAGCCAAGAAAGTGACAATTCAAGACACACATGACGCGGGGGCTTGAGGTTTTACTAACTTATCGTGCCCGACGATACTTGTTTTTTTCTTAACAACTTACGTGTTTAACATTGACATTCTTTGAAAAAAAGGAAAACAAGACAAAAATCCACCGATCACAATGGTCTGCATGCGTGATTGAGGACGTACTCTAGTCGAATTGAGCTGGCACAATATGACCATTCGATGTCGCCATTCGACCCGATTGAATTATGCTCCATACACCATGCAGCTCGATTGAGCTTGATATTTTTTTTTATTTTCTTCCATTTCAAATTCAGGCTCGACTTGATTCAATTTTCGCAGTTTTTAATCCAAATCTAAGCTGCATCGCCCATGTTAAGAAGAAAGTAGATCTGGGGCTAACGGGTGTAAAAATAGGTCGGGGATCGTGCGCGTATTACTACGAAGTTGAATAGTTTCGAGCCATTTTCCATTCAATCAACGTCTTATGAAAGGTGAATTGATCCCCACATCATTACTTCCTATCTTCAACGGGATAGTTGCCGGTGTAGCCCGGATGAAATAAACTTGCTCTGGACTTTCCTCCTCTATAGAGTCTCCATCGAATAAATTAAGATTCTGTTTATTTCACAAAATGTAATTTTTAGGAAAAAAATTGAAATTTTCCGACATTTGGTCTACAGTAAATAAATTAGTCTTAGGAAAACATTTTCTATCGACTAGAAAAAAAAATTCTTGTAAAAGCAGGAAAAATGAATTCCTCCTCTGAAAAGATGAAATCGCTCTCCCTTCTCTTTCTTTCACCCATATATAAGCATGTTCTTCTCTCATGCACTCATTTGAATTATTTTTTATTTTTATTTTTTCTTTTCTTTTCTTTTTCTTTTTTCCTTTTCCTTGATCGGTCGCCAACCATGGTAGCCAGCCACAAGCAAACTCGAGGCTTGCTGGCCTATGGTGAGCTTGAGCTCACCTGTGGTAGGTGACTGGTTAAGGAAGAAGCACAATAATAATAAAATAAAATAAAATAATAAAAAATTGAAGTTTTTTGTTAATTTTTCCTAGGATTTGATTTTCCATATCAAACAGTAGAAAATATTTTGTAGTTCATTTACAGATTTCGACTAAATATCAAAAAATATTATCATTTTCCTAAAAAATAACTTTTTAAAAAATATTTTCCAAAAATGATACATTTCCCACAAAATAAATGGAGCTTTAGTGCTCACAAGTACTATAAATGAATACTAAATACTGAATTCCCCGAGTGCTTTCGATGATTGACAAAACTTAGAAAATTTGTTTTTTATAAAAAGTATTTTCGGGTGAAAATTTCGAAGAAATAGGAATAGACGATATTAATAAGAATCAAAGTCACAGTTTATTCTTCCTTCCTTATATATTATGTCAAATGGCTAAGAACTAGTCAAATATCCTCGTGCAACAACTAGTAAAGATTAGTTGGATTCATTGCCATTTTCATAAGAAGTTTTAAAAGGAAAATTTGCCTATATCTATTGGAGATTCAACCTTCCCAGAATTTATTATTTGAGGCGAAACATTCTTTCTATTTGTAGACACTCAACTTTTGGGAACTCAAACTACTGTATGGGCGACATAAATTATGGGAAACATCAAGCTTGGCGACCCCAGATATTCTCAACCAGATCTAGGATCAACGAGTAGATTGGTTGGATGATCCTCATAGAGATATGTCCAACAGTCAACTTGGACTAAAAGAAATATAAGATGAGGTCTCAAAACTGAAGGGAAAGAATTTGCATTCATGAGAACCGAAGCTTATCGTTTCAAAGTTTGAAGAGTGTTTTGTGATTATATACATTTGCTTTCACTGAGCTATATTGTGTGAACATATTAGAGGCTGGGAGAGTGAGGAATTGTTCACACAAACTTAAGTGCTCAAAGCTCAGGACTTGTAATCTATGATCGATTTTCCTAATGGATTCTAGCGAATAAGCTGTAGTGCAGGAAAGTGGACATAGGCTTGTAAAAGCCGAATCACTTTAAACCTTTGTGTGTAATTCTCTATCCTTTACTACTTTCTTTTTATTTGTGATAGAATTACACTAATAACTTTATTAGAAGTGATCTAGCTGTAATATTTGTTTAAACTCTTTAATTTTAGCATAATCACCTATTCACTCATCTCTAGGTGATAGATCTAGTCATAATAAATACCTGCCGGCAGAATCCTGTTTAGTAGAATTTCATTCTATAACATTGCCATGTTGTCTCGTTGATTTCCATTTCTAATTATTACACACGGGGAGGCCGAAGCATACATACCGTCAATCCATTATAATTACTTGCTGCCCATTGGAGAAGAACAATAACTTACACTTTACTCGTCAAATAAATCGGCAACCACCATTATACTCGATTGCCAAATTGAAGGTAACCAGAGGATTCCTAGAAGAAGCTTCTCGTGACGGAAAAGACAGTGATTCCGTTCAAAGTATTCCATAAACTCTCAACTAACAACATGTCATTACTTCCTAATCCTCCAACTGCTTTTTATCAGCAGTGCGTGGATTTTCACTACGCTGACCGCAATGGTCGGCAGCCCTCTGAGAGAGAGAGAGAGAGAGAGAGAGAGAGAGAGAGATGTAGACCTTTGATATGTGCCTAGCGAATGGAGTGAAAGTATCTCGATCAAACTGATGGTGGGTTTGTTAATAATCACCGTACCAATCCCACCAGTTCCAGCTTTGTCTCATTTGAAATGTGATCCATGATGCTCAATTCGAGATTTGATATTTCATGCGGTTCCGGTGGTCTCTCGAACGTTGAAATATCAACTCCCGCCCCAGCTCGCATGCTACAAAATAGTAGTCAGCAAAAGTGCCAAACATTGGTGATCGATGATGGGCCGTTTGGCACAAGGCGGGGATCACTGGTCGGGACCTGAAAAAGATGGCGACGTCCTCCCCAAACATTTCCCCCAGCATCTTTTAAGTGGAAAAAGTGGGCGAAAAGTTTCTTTGTTATTTAACAAGGAGAAGCTGTAGTTCCCCTTTAATTAAGACTTCGCTTTCAAACGTTCATTCAATGGATCTGGCGCTTGGGTCACGGATTCCAGTTCCGCCACTTTGTGAATACTTTAAGTAATTAGAATGACCGCAGGGAATTAATTATCAAAAAGAAGTCGTTACGGATGACAAAACTTCAAAAAGAATAGCATGATATTGTACAACCGAACACCAGCTTTGAGTTAATTAATTAGACGAGTCAGTGGGTGTAAACTCCTGTTTGAACCGTTTGACACGACTGCTTACATAATTTATATTTTTTTGAAGACGAAAACATATACTCACAACCCCATGAAATGTCTCGCTAGCTTAAATGGATCGGATGGAATTTTGCGCACGCACATGTATCATTGAAGGGAACCCAGTTCTAATTACCACGTCTCCGCTCTCCTGATTTATACTTGGTACGGTTCCTATGAGGTTTTTCAGTCCGCTATTATGGCCATAGGCTGTTTCGTGATGATTATGAGTGATAATACGGATCCGATGTCTTTGTACACGCCATTTAATCAGCGCACGGATCTCTACTTATTCGTGTACATGCGGTTTCTATCAAAGGTCGCGAATTATTGCTCACCTGGCCCATCCATTTGAATACATGTTCACTTCTAGGCAAAGGACAAGGCTGTGTTCTACACTTACGATGGATATTGATGTTGACATGTCGGAGGTGATCTTTGTTTTTCTTTGTGGAGCATATTTATGGAGGGGGAGGGGGTTCGAGAGCGACCCGTTGGGTTTCTTTCTTTCTTTCTTTCCGTCAATTTGCCCTTTTTCTAAAGGGGAGGGGGCTTGATTGATCGATCGGTCAAAAAAATGATAAAGTTTTTGTTAATCGGGCACCGCAACGGGGGCTACTCCACTCGTGCCATCGCCCTTTCAACAATGGCTGCTTTTGATGTCCTTTCCTCGGCCCTTTTGATTCCACGGAAAGAGAAAAAAATAACAGGCCTGACATCCCTCAGATTCTCCTCTTTCTTTCTAGGGTTTGTAGAGCATTAGAAAAATGGAGGTTTTTTTTTTCTTGCTTTTATGGAGGCAGATTGATTGATTATTATTATTGGTTATGCATGGGTCCAGAGTTTCGAGTCATATCCGTGCATTGACTCAACGACTAATTAGCGCCGGCCCTTTTCTTGATGGAGAGCTGGAACATTAACAAACAGCACATGGACATATATATACAGATCTATATGTCCTTACGTAATAATGGGTATATTATATTTTAGCTTTTAATGCATGGTAAATTGCCAAACTTTTTTTTGTTTTGGTCAAATTGCCTAACTTAAGCATGCGTTATCGTTTCTACTATGCTCTTAGCGTTAATCTATTGTACAGTAGTAGAATAGTACAGGCACCAATTGTTTAACTTTTTTTCGTTGATTTGACCGTAAAGATTGATCCGACGGTCAACCGATTCGACATAGTATGAGTGTGATTATCTCACCCCGTCCATATTCAATTTCCACACACAACACAAATTTTGTTTCTAGACTCCATAATAAAATGATGGATGATGTTAATGAGGTATTTAATGGATCCAAATTTAAGGGGGTAATAATAAAAAAAAAAAGTATAGTGAATATTCTTTAAGCGACATGACAAAATTTTCGGCACTATTCAATATTTTTTTCATTTTTTAGGTTGAAGGCGCTATTTGATGTTATTAACTAGGTTGGTGGCAAGAATAAAGTCGCATGCTTGTGGAGATTTGCATTATGAATATCACAAAAACATTATACAAATTTTACTAGTAAGGGTCCATTTTTTCATCCTTATATTTATACCTTCTTTGTATCAAGTCTTTAAACTTTCAAATGATAAATGCTCTGGAAATCCTAAAACTTTTTATGAAAGTACAATTTTTTTTTTGGGTAAAGGTAAGAATATACTGAGGAAAAGCCAACTTCATAAAAGTGCAATTGATGTTTGAAACTTGCAAAAAGTATAATTAAGTTTTAAAACTTGTTAAGTTGGTTCAATCAAGTTTTTTCGTTAATTTCGTCTACTTTGGCTAATAAAAAATGCTGACATAACTTTTTAATAATTTTATTTATCCTACGTGATGATGACGTGATTAAAACAACATTGTTTTGGTGCAAATCTGATTTACAATACAAAATTTATTTAAATTGAATTTCTTAAAAAATAAGCTAAATATGAATAAATAAATAGAAGGAATGAAGAGAAACCAGGAAGGTACAGTGAGGGTGGGGGACGCCCTTGTCTGAGATATAAAAGTTTTGTGTTGTCGTAGGATATCATCTAATGCGCGACACTGAAAATTTCAAACCATGAGACCTTAAGCAATAGGATTTCGCAGCAGGAGTGCTAAACGCGGGCTTTCCACATTAGACTATCACCGATACCAACGGACACGTCAGCTTCAGTAAATCAGGTTTGGCGTTAAAAAAACTCGATTAGAAAAGAATGCAAGTTAAACCACTTAATTGAACAAATGAAAAATTTAAGAGCTTACTTTAAAAAAATGTGCAAGTCTGGGAATCAAAATTGGACTTTACCAACTTTATATCCGCAGAGAAATTATGCGATGGCTTTCCTCGTCGACATCTAATCACAAGGTTGTTGAAATCGCCATTTAACGGGATAACGATGTTCGAGAGTTCTATTGCCAAACAAATATAGTACACACATCCTAAGTGATTAGCAAGAGATGTAGATTTGTCAAAAAGGTGTAGGACCAAAAGGAGAAAGGTAATATGAATCTTTGACGGAAAAGATCAAGTGTCCAGTTTCAAAAATGTGTCAATGTCTTTGACCAAACTAGCGTGTCGTGTGGTTTATATGGAGCCGGAAGAGAGGTGTGACTAATTGTGTGAAGTGAAAGCTTTTCGTGACCTCGATACCCACCCCCTCCACTAGACAATGATGGAAAAGAACAAAACAAGTTCTGCACAAATGCTTTGAGCATGATGGGAACGTTGAAGAAGCATCCGATTTATTCAATTGATACAAGGACGAGGAGGGGCAACAAACCTGCGTAGCTCAATTTAATTGTTATCATAAGATAGCACTTGCTATGAAATATTTGGATTGGGCCACGGCTACTATACACTACATGCAACCCGGAGGTTTGAGATTGACAGACTCATTCCCGTAATCTCACTAAGATGGTAGCAACCCAAAAAAAAAATTCTTTTCACGCGAGGCATGTCATAGTTAAGTCATGCAGCACAAGTCATTTAGAAATTTATTTGTTATGTAAACTAAACTGATGATCTCATAAAAGACAGTTGACTTCTTTATCAATGGGCCAAACCCCTTGGTGGGTACTTAATGATTGACGGGGATGGAGAGTCCATCTAACTCGTGCTTCGATAATGAGAGAGCAACTTATGTGTCGGTTTTATGATGAAAGTCATATAATTGACTAGTTGTACTGTCTACATGATATATACATCAGGCTACCGACTCGTTATCGAAAATGTCACCTGTCACTTTGCGCATTTTACATGTTTCAATGGGCCAAGCCCCTGGTGGGTACTTAATGATTGACAGAAATGGAGAGCCCATCTAACTCGTGCCTCGATAACGAGAGAGCAACTTATGTGTCGGTTGCATGATGAAAGTCATATAATCGACCAATTGTACTGTCTACATGATATATATATCAAGCTACCGACTCGTTATCGAATATATCACCTATCACATCATGCATCCAATATGTTTCAAAAACACCTCATCCCAAACAACTCCTTCCTCCGCCCCCCGGGCGTTCTCTCTCTCTCTGGTTATTTTTAGAGGGAAACACCTCTTTGGAGTGGGAAGGTCCCACGAAGCAAATGTCCCATATGGAAGTCGTTGCGCTTCTCTTCCCTCTTTTGCGCGAACGTCTTTACTACCGTTGCTTTTTCCCCCAACACCACCACCGCCTGCGATCCCCGCACGTGTGAAAGCATACCCGTACGTGTAGAGAGAGAGAATCGAAAAAGGGAGGGTTTTGGTTTAACAGAAGGGAGGAGGCCCCTCTGCTCCCATCCCCATGCACTGCATGAAACCCCAGGCACGCACGCACGACCCCACCCTTCCACAGAAAAAAAAAAAGTAGGTGAAGTTCCACAGAGATGAATAATAAATAAGCAGAAAAAGAGGGGGGGTCGATATAATGCTGACAAAAAGGGGAATCGCGAGAAGCAAATCGCCAGGGCCGAGTTACGTTACCACCCAAAATCGGGTGAGTTGTTGAAACCGAACCCAGAAAAGCTCTCTCTCTCTCTCTCTCTCTCTCTCTCTCTGTAGGTCAGGCAGGCTCACACGCGTGTGGGTGACGACAATGTAACGTACAGTAACGTACTTCTGAGACATTGGAGGGCCTGTTTCTGTTCGTGTGGACGTACGTGTGCGTGGATTTCGTGCGGGCTTCATGCAAACGGTGCGTTTTTTGAGAGAGAGGGAGAGGAAGAGGGAGAGAGGGTTTCTGTCTCTTGTTTATGAGGGTGAGATGAGATCTAACTGTGCAGCAATGCTGGGGCGGTGGGGATTCGGGGGCAGGCAATGAAAACGAGAGATTTCTTTGCAGTCGCCATCGGTGGTGATTTGATGTATCTTCGGGGTTATGATGATGACACCTCTGCGGTCTGCGGCCTATCTTTGGTGTTTCGTTTTACACTGGAGGCCCCGGCATTATTTTTCCTCTCTGTACTTTCTACTACTTCTTCCCCACATGAATGGAGCTTTTATGCTTTGGTTGGATGCGTGAAGAGTAGGTCTTGATCCTATTTTCATCCCCACTTCTTTCCCCGTCTCTCTGTCTCACCGGAGGAGGCAGAAAAATTGGTTTTCATGGACGGATCGGATACGAATTTCGAAGAGTCAAGGACTGCACGTTTTCTTGGGACCAAGATAAGGATAATTGTTACAATAACCGGTGCTAGGGCAATTTATTGGATAATAATCAGAGTGTGACTGTTCAGTTAAAAACTTATGTTCTTTGAAAATTTGAGAAACAACTATTTTTCTGACAGCAAAAGATGTACACTTTACACACTTGATTTTTTTTTTTTTTTAATCGAAATGCATGAATCCTTGTACATGAATTATTTTTGGTACTTAAGGTGAAGAATAATGCTAGGGGCTTAAGACCTCTCTAGTAAGTTTGTGTTACTAATAAGTGATTCGGTAGAATCACGTCGGGTGGCAAAAGTGGTTACCAACTTAAAAAATAGCTGATGGATTGCCACATTAAATATTACCTAACTTAGTAGACAGGTGTTAATGCTACCCGCATTGCTCTTGAGGTGAATTGATACGGGGTTACTCCTCCAAAGGGAATGTTTCTTTAAGGCATACGTTGACAAGACATTGCCGTGATATCAATGTATTCCGAAAACATAAGTAAAAAAATCTTATTTTTGACAAATTCTTGCTAAGTGTTTACATATGTCATACCACTGGAAGTTCTCTTAATTTTTATGGCATTTATAGCCTTTCATGATTTGTTTTTGACCATTTTTTTGTTCTTTATGTTGAGGCTGCCTAACTTTAGGTTTGATCAAGAAAATCCCAAGGTAGCGTGAGATTATGAAGCGAAGAGGCTGCTCACTAGCTAGGCCATGTTTTCTCATTTCTATCTCTATTATCATTGATTAAGAGGAATTGAACATGGTGGGGGACCATGAATATTGTTGTTAAGTTTTTTTTCCATGAAGCTTTTGAGCTCAATTTAGTTGTATGTTGACTTTTAAGAGTCCTTGGGGAATACAAGATTGACCTCCTATCTTGTAACTAGTTACCTCAACTTTTATCTTTAACTCAATTTTAAATATCTAAACAGCCCACTCTCTCTCTCTCTCTCAAAATTTCCCCCAATAAGATAAAAGATCAAACTCAATTTTGTTTCTAACTCCGTGGTCACGATTTTCCTTTCTAAAAATTCACGAAAATCTCTTGCTTACGTCATTAGGAAAGAACATACTAGCAATTTAATGCATTGTGCTTACTTAACATGTGCCTTCACGAATTTTGGTTTGAAAACAAATAGATATAAGCTCCTTTTTCTAGTAGATTGAAATACATTACATTTAGCCTCATTAAACGCCCACCTAAAAATAATAGCAAAAAAAGAAGACAGAACAAAAGAAAAGGATTAAGAGCTGCTTGCACCAACCGACCCTTCATGTGGGCACTGAAAATATGAACATGGGAGTTTGGTAAACTTTACTAACGATTTTTGCCAAAAATGGGAAATGCACAGCATTGGCGTGCAAAGAAGAGAAACAAAAAGCAAATATATATATATAAATGATGCATTTGCTGCTTCCCAGGATACCTGCAACTGCGAAACAGAAACCAATGTTCATCAGTCAAACAAGCAACCATCATTTCATCACACCCTCATCTACTGCGTGAAGACCGAACACCACCACCCCCTTTGAATGGCCTCTGTTCTCTCCATCCTCTCGTCCTCGTAGTACCTCAGTCAATGTCCTGCCTTTTGCCCATTCCCCACATTTTCCGAAATTCTCCTGTACATTTTCCAGGCCCATGCTTTCTTTCATTTTAACTTGCGCGCCCAGTTTTTTCCTATTTTTGTAGACATCCCCTCCGTGCCTTACAGAAATTTGTCAGCATAGTTCTATAGGTACTGTTCATTTTTTAATAGATTAATATCATAAAAAATCCCGGTATATCTATAAAAAAAACTCAAAATTGATACATTTTTTTTATAAATTTACCTTGCGTTAATTTCTATTAAATTTAATTAGTATCATGAAAAACCACAAAATTGAGGTAAAATCCCAAATTAGTAAGTTAATTAATTGTCATGTGTTATTTAACTTAATAATTTGATAATAAAATTTAATATAAATTAATAGACAATAAAGCTGTTGTATTAATTTGAAATTTTGCATAATATTAATTATTTTTTAACAAAAATCTTAACGATGAGATTTTCTTTTTCTTTCTTTATAATTGAAGGACGCGAGCGCATAAGCATATGCTTGTGGATTAGTGTGCTTGACATTGACGGGTGAGAATAAGATGCAATTCACCATCTAAGTACATATAATTTTTTTTTTTTTAATGCAAGGAGGTGCAGAACAAAAGCGAAGGCAATCATTGAGAAGCATTCATGATCAAAGAGCAAGTGTAGAATATCTCTGTTCATTTTTCAGCTGTTGAAGCTTTTGATATCAGCGCCATTGGAAGGACATGGAAAAAGAAACCTGGAATCATGCATGACCTATCAACTAAAAAAGTGTGCTCTTGCCCAAAAAAAGAGGATGAACAATTGACAAGACCAGAGCCTGAAAATTAGGTGTTAGGTTTTGATGAGGCTTCAAAATGAGAGTTCTTGGACTTCAGCAGGTCTTAAAAGATTAAAGAGGAAGCAACAGGCAAGAGAGATTTGCGCAGGGTGGAGATCCCATAATGTCACTCTCTTATTTCTTCTGTATAGGGGATATAAAGATAGATAGAAAATTAAAATGTCTCATGATGATGAAGGTAGACATGCTTCGGTTCTAGTTATTATCGAGTAAGCAAGTATAGTAATCTTCCATACTTGAGATGAGTGAAGGTGGGTGAAAGCCTCACCATGAGGTTGGCATGCCTTACGGTATTGTCACTAAACTGATAGGCCAGAACTTGTACCCTTGGTTCAATGACAGTGCCCAAAGCCTGAAAATTAGGTGTTAGGTTTTGATAAGGCATTAAAATGATAGTACTTGAAGTTGTTTTAAGTCAGTATTTCCTTGCATTACACCATGTAAGAGTTATCAAATCTCCCGTCAATACCTCAAAATTTAGATGTCATGATGATGGCAGAAGAATATAGAAGAATGAATTATACATTACTTGGACGAACAATTGTCACGTTTAAGGAGTATTTATACTCGAGCAATATATTAAAGAAATCAAGTAATTCAACAATGAAACTAGATTAAGATATAACTGAAATTAGAAAATCAATTATAAATTCATACAATCAAACAAAATCATATAATGTCTTGACAATATTTTAAGAAATGAGAAGAAGTGTATCGGCTTTGTGAGAAGCAATATTCTCTTGGTAAACTATGAATTATATACACAGTAGTTCAAGTTAACAGGTGGAGAGAAACCTCAAACCACATAAAGCCATACAAAAAACAAACACAATATACTTTGATGTTGAGAAATAACAGGATTCATTTTAAACATCGCTAAAAAAATGCTTAAACTCCACTTTTCTTACTGACATATTTCTCATATCAACATAGCTTTTTCTATATAAACAACTGCGATGATAGCACCTGAAGATCCAAGAAACAAGTATATGGGCTAATGAAACCAATATGTGTCACTGGATTTAACACGGGATCCACCAAAATCGATTTACTCATCCTCAAGTTCATGTGATAATAACTCGTCAATAGTAGTGCTATACATATGACGGTCTAGAAAAACCCAAACCAGGTAACTTTTTCCATAAGCCATTAACTGAACCAAAAGCCAGATTATGACGACTCATTTGGTGGGTCTGGATAGTAAATTGGACATTAGGTAGGATGCAGTAACCAGTAGATTGTGGCTTTTACTGTAAAACCTCCATGGAAAAGGGCAAATAGGCCATCTTGGCAAACAGACAAACAGATTCTGGTCTTCCTCAGAACCACAGAGAGAGAGAGAGAGAGAGAGAGAGAGAGCACGAAGACCGAGGACCTCACCCACCCACCCACGAACCTGACCCATCCACACGAGCGGCTTCCCTACTTTGCATGGAACGGCTCGAGCTCCTCTTTTTCTTTTTGCTAAAAAAAAGCATTTCTGAAAAAGAGGAAAAGTTGTCATTTTTTTAAACGAAACCACCTCTCTCTCTCTCTCTCTCTCTCTCTCTCTCTAATGCAGAAACTGATGACTGACCTCATTTCTCCCCCCATAAAATAAAGTGGAGGGGCAGGGGGCGAGAGAATCGTGTGACTCCTTCGCTCCCTCTCCCTCTCTCTCTCTCTCTCTTCACGCATTCTTACTGTTACTCCCATTTCAGTTTCTGTTCCTCCTTTCTCTCTCTTACACGACACCTGCGCACGCTTATCAAACCCACTCGGTGCTCTTCCTCTTCTTCTGATCTTCCGTTGCCTTCTTATTTCGGTTCAAATTGAACCCACTCTCGCTTTCCTTCCTTTCATCTGCCATGCTTGATCCTCAAAGGGCAACTCTGTTTCTGCATTTTGCCCTCGTTTTTCCCTTTTGACTGGCCCTTCTGTCCTCTGCTTTGTATTTGAGAGAAAACAGAGGTGGTTTGTTCGGGAACCCTTCTCTCTGTTGCTTTCCTGTGAACGTCTTAAAGAAGTCACCTTTTCCTCTTCTATTTTTTCACTTTGTGGTCCTTCTGAGCCTGGCCGGGTTCACTCGACAATGAGCATTCAACACTTGAAGAGCAGTGCCGATGGCCTTTCCCTCTCTTACAAATTTGGCCGTTTGGACCACCGTGAGCCTGAAAATCCAGACATGGGTCTTCAGATCCTGAGCCCTTCGTGGGAGAGAGCTGAAAAACTTGTAGCAATCCAAAAGCCAAATGCGAGAAACGGCTGCATTTTAGGACTCGAGACAAGAGGTTCGGTCTTGGTTTTTTCAGGGGAAGCAGAGGAACAGAAAACGCAGTCCCTTTGCGCTAAAAGTGGAGGAGGGCACACCAAGCTTTGCGCAAGAGGCCACTGGAGACCAGCTGAGGATGCCAAGCTCAAAGATCTTGTTTCGAGATTCGGACCTCAAAATTGGAACTTGATCGCCGAACACCTTCAAGGAATATCAGGTACATCCTATAAACAATATAGTTATTTTGCAAGAAATCTCTTTTCACCACGTTTTCTTATACTTTTGAGAGGCCATCTTTTCTTGTCTTCATGAGCAAGATTTTTCGAGCAGTGATTAAGCTTTTATTTATTTATTTATTTATTTTATATTGTGTTTTACAGGGAAAAGTTGCAGGCTCAGGTGGTTCAACCAGCTCGATCCGCGAATCAACAGGAAAGCTTTCAATGAGGAAGAAGAGGACAGGCTCCTGGCCGCTCACAAGGCGTACGGCAACAAATGGGCCATGATTGCCCGGTTATTTCCCGGACGGACTGATAATGCAGTAAAGAACCACTGGCATGTGATCATGGCCAGGAGGCAGAGAGAACAGTCCAATGTGTACCGGAAGAGAAAGCCACCGTCTCATCTCCATCATCGCCCTGATCAACATGATCACCAGCTCGCTCAAGCCCTGCCCAAGGGGCTTGATCTTTCTTCTTCGACGACTCTCTCGAGCAATGTGGATGAATCTGACTCCACCTGCACTGATCTCTCCCTCACTCCCTCTTCGGCCATGTCTTCTCCTCCCTTCTTCTCTGGTGAGATTAGGAAGCAAAACGATTTGCCATTTTTTTGCATCTCCTTTTCGTTTTTATTTTCTGTATGGATACTATTTTGAATGTCGTGGTGTTCTTCTCTGCTCATAAAGTTCCCAGTTAGTAGTATCTAGCCGAATCTTTTCCTTTTTAACAACGAATGCATTTTGGTTTTCAGGTTCATCTGGCAAGAAGACGGCCGCGGTCGACAATGTGACCTCTGACAAGTCCTCTTTAACTCGAAACGGCTTCCATTTTCCTGGACCGGGAGTGATCAACCCAGGGGACCTGGACCATCATCATAAACATCACAACTCTGGCAGTTCATCTGATTCAAACTCAGAAGTCTCAGCCCCTGAATCAGTTGCTGCCCCCACCACCTATAGCAACAAGATGAGCCCCCCGAGCTTCATAGATTTTCTGGGAGTGGGATCTACTTGAAAGTCAGTGGTGGGCAACTCTCTCTCTCTCTCTCTCTCTCTCTCTCGGTATTCCATCGGGTAGAGAGCGACTGAACTGGAGAGACTAAAAGAAAGCTGGGAAGAAAAAAAGAAGCTATCAAACATCAAACCAGAGGAGGGAGAAAGGAAGGGCCAGTGAGATGAGATGGTCTGGTTGGGTTTCTTCATTTAGTAACTGATGAACGACCCTTATTTGGGTTGAATCTTGAACAGCATGTGAAGAGACAACATGCTGCTGCTGCAAAAAGGAGCCATCTTCCCAGTTTCTTTTGTGTACAGAGTTGGTATTTCCATAAACAGAAAAAGAAAAAGAGAGAGAGAGAGAGAGAGAGAGAGAGAGAGAGAGAGAGAGAGGGAGAGGGGAGGGGCTTGAACGAGAGCATTAAATGAGAGACTGAAAAAGATTAGGGGGAACTGAGAACTGAGGGGTGACACGGGGAGAGGGGGTTTGATTTGATCAAAAATCTGAGGGGGGTGGTGCTGTTATGAGGATCTGGTAGGACACAAGAATAGGTGGGGAAAGAACCCAAAAGACAAAAGCCCGAAAAGACTTGTCTTTTAACCCCTCCTCGTGATTGCGAAACTGACCTGTGAATATGCAAAGGGCTTTCGCCTGCTCGTCTTTCCTGACTTTTGAAGGCAGTCGTTGGGTTTTTCTGGTACACTGTATGACCGTGATCTACGTCTTCTCTCCCTCTCCCTCTCCCTTTCTCTCTCTCTCTCTCTCGCGCGCGCGCATACCCACACCAGTCAATGCTTGCATTTAATGGGGATTTACTAAAGTCCAATGAGTGTTTTTGACGGACCGATCTCGGCATTCAACATGGATCGACGGATATGATAAGGATAGACGAACGCTGGTCTATCGAATCTATTTTGCGAAATCCATTTTGTGTCGTAACTCGATAGCGTCGAGGGAAAGTTACAAGGACGAGAAGTACTGGCGCATAGACGGGGAACTTCTACTAAAGGGTAAAGGAAATTACCATTGATTAGATGTTTTTTGTGAGCAACGACACAAGAAGATTGCAACGGGTCTTAGGATCTTCAAAAGTAAATTACGTCCTTTAAAGTAAAGATACTAAAGAATAATCTATTGATTTATTACTATTAGCTAGGGGTGTATAAAAGAATCAAAGATCAATTACTGTTCACCAAAAAAAAAAAAGAATCAAAATCTGCCTAAATCGCTCGGAATCGAACTAGATTGGCTTAGAGTTGGTGGTTTTCATGAGAATTGATCCGATTTCAATTTACTAGAACTAGTGAATATCAATTTGATTCGACTCTAAGCATGGAACCGTATATTTGGATCGGATTGGTATATATAGTAAAAAATAATTCCACCTTCAATCATAACTTCCTAGAAGATTAAGCAAATAACTTGTATATATTAAAATACAAAGGCCTTCTTTGGTATATCTTTCAAGATTTATGGATTGATAAAACTATTAAGAGTATCAAATGTCAACTGAAATATGCATTCATGTGTCTATCGAGTGAGTATAGTTTCATTTCTTAGTCTGTCTGAATTTCATTTGAAAGACAAATGAAATCCATTTTTTGTGAGCATATGTTGTTTAGGCTTGTGTGAGATTTGTGATTGATTTGATCTATTATGGCATTAACATTTACAGGGTATAGCCATCATCAATAGGTAATTTTGTTTTTCCATGATCAATCAAAACTAAACAAAAAAACTCGAAAGGAATTTTTGAATTCAATTCTTATGGAAATGATCAGTTTACACCAATTTTAGATACAATTCGGTATATATATTGCAAAGAAGTACCCACATGGAAACTAGGGTCACATGGTATTGATTGACATGCAATTTTGTAGGGATTGAGAATCGATTCCAATTTTTCAAGACCGATTTTTAGTGGGCAATTCCCAATTCCAAGCCGGGAACCACCTATCTAGACCATGCCCACCCCTTCTATTAGCAACGATAAGTGCCTATGCAAAGGAAAGTTACGATCCATATGGTGACTTACTAACAATAGAAAAACAAACTTAATACCAATTCATGGTACGTTTATGCCATGAAAAAAGAATGATTTGGAAACATGTTTTCCAATAAATAATCGCTTAAAAAAATTAGTCAATGAAAAATGTTTTTATTATCAACGATAATTTATGTATAAACATTTTTGCAGAGGAAAAAAAATATTTTTCTTTCATTTATATTGGTGATCGATCTAAGTAATCATTTTTAAAAAAATATTTTTCAAATCAATTATTTTCCATGAAACAAAGTTAGCTTAGGCATATTATTATTTCTTTATGTAATATTATGAATCATAGGACTCACAAAACTTACGACAACAAAAAGGAAATTACGTCCTTTTAAAGAGAAGTTAGGAAATGGTATGAACAGGTAAATCACTATCAACGAGGAAAGTTACAAATGTCAAAAGAAATTTATCATCTATTAAGCAGGATCCGGTCCAATTTTTCTCTTACAAGATTGGAGAAGGACCCTAATGTTTTTGGTTCTGCAACAATTTAAAAGTTGCGCAAACGAGAAAATGGAAAAGAAAACAAAAGCATAAATAGGATCCATTGCATTGCCAAATGCATACAGGGAATTATGTTATTTTCTTGATTGGCTGTTTAGAGATCGTGCGATTTTAAATTTTTAATTATTTGACTAATTTAATCTATTGAAATGAGATGTTTTGTCCGTTAAGACTCGTAGAATGAGCGTAAATGATGTATTTTGAGTAGACTTGAGCTTGGCTCATAGGGTGGGGTCTTTCCAATTTTTTCCCTATTGGCATCATTAAAAAGCAAAAAAATCTATGAACACCGTAAATTTAGCCTTTATCTTTAGCTCATGCATCAAGATCTGTCTCATCTTGTACCTGGTCAAAATTCTCATCGAGAAAAATTGATTTCGAACATAAAGAACAACATTGCTGGTAGGGTTAGTCCCATTGCAAGTCCCGAGTGTTTAAAGTGCACAAGAGCTTAATTCACATACACCGTTCGATTGGGTCGATGTGAGTGCTCGCAATTTTGAAGGAGTGGCTTGAAATGCGAAACTCGAGTTTGCCGGAGAGCCCTTTAGAGCAAACTTTATCACTCGATTTGTGATTACTGACCAACCATACTCAAATTGAATGAGATTTGGTTTATGAATATAGTTTTGAATGTGCTTCTTGCGTATTCTTTAACTTGCCCACCTTTGAAGAGAGTCAGTGCTGTGAATTGAAAATGAATGTGCATTTTAAGACCTTATATGTAGCCCAAACTTTACCAATTAGATGTGTATAAACAAAATACATAATGTGATGGGCCATCAATGCTATCTCAAAACAGTTGCTCCTTCCACGTAGAATTCATTTTTTCCAAAGTATACCTTTTCTTTTTTTTAGAAAAATGACACACATGATCCATGAATTTTAATTCAATATATAATGTCATTCCTGAATTTTTAATTTATTTATTATGATTCTATTAGTAAATATTCAATCTAGTCATGAGATTAAATTAAAACAGTGAATGTTGTTCTTCTATTAATTCAAATTGACAGTGTTTACTAATATGACTCATAATATGTTAAGTTTGAATGGTGGAAAAAAAAGGTTACGCATGAATTATCCAATTGACATATTTTCCCAAATTATAATATAATAATACTTGTCATTAAATAATTATTGATGGACATGTTAGTGTCCTAATTTTTTATCTTTCAAAATTAGATGGATAAAAAGATTGACACGTTAACTCACCATTTTAAAAATCTAACTTAACATATAATAAATTATGTCCTCAAATAACATCTGATTTGTTGTTGGAGCAAACATAAGGATTATATATAACATTTATCAATAGTTCAGGGATTATATTAAATAAATTAAAATTACAATGATGACATATCAGGTTAAATCCTCTTTTTTAGGTGAGCATAAGAATGCTAGCATGGATTCATAAGATTTATATTAACAATGAGGCGGCAAAAGGTAACTACATTGAAGGACCCAATAGGTTGCTGCTGGCAAGGACCCTCGCCGTACCTAACCTCTTGAAGTTTGATGAAATTATAACAAATGTCGTAATTGTTAAATCAAGATTCATATTGCGAATTGAAATCTTATGGACATGAATCGTATCCGATAATAAGACACGGAAAAATATCTCTAATTAAGGGAGGAACACACATGTGCTCCTTGAGATGGCCCAAAGAGAACGCGCAAGTCTTATGATTCAAACCCAAGTTTTAAGCGAAGAAAATGAATACAAGTACTGCTTGAGAGTATTCTTTGCGGTAAAAAAGAAAAATCCAGTTCCATCGGGGTTAAAAAGTTTAGGTGCGCTTGGTCCTAAAGTATTTGAGTTTGCGTTCCTCCATTTTTTTTATTATTTCATGTCTCTCGGCTCACCCCGGTAACGAATTGACTTTGAGTTTAAAGGGCATTATTCGTGGCGAATCTTATATATATCAAAGCATGTGAATTTACAAACATTAAATTCAACAATTATACCTTAAGTGAAAATCTCTGATAAAGGAAAAACTCGTCATCTTGGGGGCTTGATGACAAAATCTTGGATCGAACAACATGCTCTTGAAGTTCATCTCGCGACATGGATCCAGCTGAAGTTCGATGCTTTTTGAGGTCTTGACGACTGTATTCCGACGGAATTCTGTCTTCTTTTGATGCCTCGACTTGACTATTTAAGATGCTCGAGGTCTTAATGACTTGATCCGGGCGAATCCGGGTCTCAATGATCGAACCTCATCAGGGTTGCGAGACTTGAGTTGATGGAAATCATTGGAGCTGTCCGCATGAGTGGATGAGGATTTACTGAGGCTCAGAAATTGACCCGACGAAGCCTCGATTTCGAGCCAGTGAAGATCATTGAAGCTTAAGGTTTTGATCCAGCAAAGTTTGGTTAATTGGGTGTTTCTCTGTCTAGCGCTTGTAATGAAACACTCCAGTTTCAGGAAGTATCACATGATAACGTAAAGATTTCGTCGTGCAAGTGTTGCGAGTGGTCTCTGTCGTGCAATGCATCGTACACGAGCGGGCTCTGAAAGCCCATCTTTGCCCCTCGCAATTTGAAATTTTGAAGTGGCAGAACATTGTTAACGTCCGCTTCCATGTCTTTAACTCGAGAAATGACGATGTCTGCAAATTTATGTAGAAGAAATGCCGAGCCACTGGTCAGTCATCACTCTGTTCTGCGGTGCCTCATGCACCGAAGAATCCATCCAGCGAAACAATCTGAAATCCCGCGGGAGTTGGGAGTGTTCAAGTAATTGAGCATAGGAAGCAGGGAAGAACCCGCATGTTGTCGCACCCGGTTTCGATTTTGGAACCAAAGCAAAAGAAAGAGAACCCAAAATAAACTAGGTCGCATCGCACTCTGATTCACAATGTTGTGTCCAGAGCTTCAAACTAGACGGGAATTGGAGCAGGTGCTGAGTCTGCATCATGTTCTTTTCGAAACTCCGTTCCGATTAAGTGCGGCAAATGGATAGGCTTATGTGATACATATAACCGTTGGCAGCACGAAGATGTGACGCACTGAAGAATCCGGTCTTACTGATACCAGGATCATATCTAAAGGAATTGCAGTAAGCAACCCCGGCCAATAATGAAGGCCGCCCTAGACGCGAAAGTACTGTGCCAATCTGGTAGAGGCCCATCATGTAAGTGGTCAAGAATGTTAAGTAGTTGATCTGCAGATAAAGCTCAAGAAAGAGAATCTGACAGCATTGAGATCGGGATTGAGCAAGCAAAACTGATCATTATCCAAGGGAATAAACCAGTAGCCAATGCCTTAACATGCCTCTTGAGTAAATGATTAACTAGATTTATGTAAAGCTGCAACATTGCTGATGCAGAGAGACGGTCAAATCTCCAGGAGAGGAAAAAATTTCACTGCTTTCAAGTTTCAAGACCGAGCACACATGCTACACAATTAGACAGTGCATTTTTCCCTGATTGACACTTACTACAGAAGCTTTGGATGTTATTGAAATCTTTCATTCATTCTGGCTTGCGTGAATATATACAGATCAAGTTCACAAATGGGAAGCAGTGAGCATACCCAGCAGCTTTTGGAACAGAGCTCACCATTATCAGTATTTGTTTACAAGCTGACTGAATCACAACATCAGTGTCACATGGTCACAGCCAACAAATTCATCACAATCTCTTATGTGCTCTCTTGAAATGTTTGAGACCGAGAAAATGCAGCTGGGTTCACTTCCATTATGTGTGTGGCATCGGAATCATTGAGTTCATTTTCCACTTTAGCCTTACCTGGCTTAATACCCAGTGTCGCCCAAATAGGAATCTTCGAGGCTTCGCTTGGGTTATCCATCCTCAGTGTCTTTGGAACCAAGATGCACTTATCTGATCTTTCAAAATCTGCAAAATTTGCATCTCTTGAGTGCTTGCCAAGGGTCGGCGAGGCACTAGCAGAGCAATATGCGTTACCCATTGGGGAAGACGGAGAGGAAGATGATGGGCCACTGTTCATTCCACTTGATGGTGTGGTGCTCAGCCCAGAGGGGCGTAGAGGCATGCAACCAAAATACGGCGCCATGGGTAGAATTTGTAAGGGAATGCTAGGAGGGCAAATACCAGGAACTGCTAACATGGGTGTGGAGCTCAAATGAACGGAATTAGGGCTAGCAACACCTGCAACTTGCTCTGGAGAGTACTGAGTTGTCCTAAAAGAAGCTAGATGTTGCCAACCTGTGTTCAAGGGGATAAAACATGCAGGAACAGAGTAAAAATGCATAGGATCGAGGGAATTCTGCTCGCGACGAGATCCCGATATCCCTATTTCTTCATTTTCAGCAGCGCTTTTGGTCGAATCATGAACACTGTAAGTCGTCATGGAAGAACCAGATGAGGAAACTTCTTCTCTAGTTTGGACACAATTGATTGAACCAGTCTCAATGGATATTTTTGGGTCTTTGAGACTAAGAACAGTCTCAACAGATTCGGATAAAGATGCCTCAGGACCAAACTTCAATACTCTACCATTTCCCACTGAAGGCCCAAGTGTTGTTGAAGTAATTTCCTTTGGTGCCATAAACTGATGATTCACTGCCGTCTCAGGAATGTCTAATCTAGTGCTTAGTGTGCTACTGGAAGATAGAGTCGCTTGACAGTACTGAGAAGCCAGGTGCTTGTTCTTCCGCCGTCCAGCACCAATTGGAACATTTCGCATTGTTCCCCCAGCTGTCCAATATCTCTGGCAGTTCCTGCAGAAGTGTCGAGGTTGATTGACGTTGTAGTTGTTGAAATAACAGAACTTCGTCTCAAGACTGTTGCATCTGGGACACGGAAGGATCTTGTCAGGCTTCTTGAAAACCTTTTCTTGGTCAGCATACTTAGTCTCAGCATGACCATTTTGAAGATTCCGCATTACCATGGACTTCTCTCCACCAACAGCTGAATTATGAGGATGTCCATATTTGACAGTTTCTGGTTTTTCAATATCACTACAGGCATGCTGAAAATTACTAAATTAGAACAACATAAAGTATTGATCTCATCCAAACTAAGTATGTCAAAGAGGGAAATAACCAGAAATGAAAGAAAATACTTTAACAAGATAACAGCAATGGCGGCAAATGTCAATAACTCCCAAAAATTCAATAACGATATTAGCATCCAATTCTTCGTCTGTCATGATCTTTCTTCTTAATGCACAGTAATATTTTCTGACATCTTAGAACAAATTATAATCAAATCTTGTACTCAATTGAAGCAGGAAATTCCACTATGGCAGAATGAATAACAGGAAAACAAGTTTGTTGATAGCACAAAAATTCAACGAACAATTTCCAATTAAGTTCACGGGTCACTCAAAATCCCATGTTTCAGATGTCTGGTAAATCAACGCTCTTTTGGTGGAACCAGGACTAATCATCTATATATATTTACTAAAATGTTCACTTAAAAGACTGTCGATGCTCTTGGCAACTATGCTCTTTAGCCAAGTATTCATAATCTCGGCGCTTGGAAGAATTGGTTTTAATGGGTGAGCACAGTTAGCAAATGGCACCACGTATAAAAAAGAAAGAAAATATCATATTCTATTGTGCAGAAAACCAAAGAACAGAGACCGAGCCGATTGTTATTGCATGTTGGTGCTGTGTTAGTACAAGGCCCACAAAATAGATGCAGCAGAGTACTGATTAACTGTCATTTGACAGCAATACACAACCAGAACAATCTTCCAATTCAGCATAATCACACAATAAAAAGGCTAATTTACAAGAAAGAGACTAAAGAACGGAGAACCCAACAACGTTGAACTCTTCAGCAAGCGATTCAATCTTTCCTTTTACATCTCCATTCCATTTTAAACGCAAGAAGAGGCAAAACAGCACGTATTGTCGGCCACCAAAGACGTTCAACTAAAGCTCCAAACAATCCAAGAACGTCAAACAATCCACAGGCACTGACACGAGCTTCCCTAGAGCTGGGGCAAAAGAGAAAAATTGTACCGTCACTTCGGAGTCCGAGAGAGTCCGAGAACCGCCAGCGGAGCCCGGCGGAACCCGGCAGTCCGGCGCCGGAATATTCCTCCCGAAGAGCTTGATGCCCGGATCTTTATTCTCGGACTCGAAGCCTCCGCCGCTCATCTTATCCGCAGAATCTCTCTCGCGCGCCCTCAATGCCAAAACCATAGCCCGTCAAGAAAAACACCAAACCCGCCCGGAACGCTCTCGTTAAAGAAGTGGGGGAGAAAATAAAGATGCGCTTTTGAGGAGACCCAGAGACTTTTAAAACCCCTCCACCAAAAACCCTTGTCCACCCCCCCAGCAAAGAGGAAATCCCACAGAAGAGAGAGAGAGAGAGAGAGGGGGGGGAGGAGCGCAGAAAACGTGAGGGAACAAGAACAAAGCTGGTCCCTTTTGCTCCCTTTTTGTTTTCAAGAAAGCTCTTTTTCAAGAAAGCTCTTTTTCCACACACACCCCCCCACCTTTCTTTTTCTCGCGTCTTTAGCTCGGACCCGCCTGCCCTTTTGCTTTCCCCCTTTTGCTTTCCCACTTTTTGCATTGATTTACGCACAGTAGTGGGCGTCTGCGCTCGATTTGATGCCAGCTCGCGTCCGAGTCAGCTCGGGCGAGGGGGCTTCTCTTTGATTTTCCACGGAGGGTGCGGAGGAGCTGTGGCTCACGTTGGGCGATGGTGACGTGAGAAAGAGAGGGACAGAGGCCAGAGGCCCAGGACGAAAAAGGGTTTTCTGACAAAAGATAAAGAGGGAAAAAGCGGTGCAAAGAGGGGGACAAAAAGCGACGCTGGGGTCCTTCGCTTTTTACGCCGCCTTCGATGTCTTTTGCCAGTTTTGATCCGCCTTCTATGTCCTCAGAAAACGTCTCTGCCAACCCGATTCATGCATGCGGGATGAAATGCATGTAGCGGTCGAATCTTTAAGGGCTGAGCATCGAGACACACATCGTGAGGCTTCAGACGCGTCTGCTGGTCATTTGAGCATCTCAAATTCCGTCATCTAAGAATTGACCATCGAGACTTTTATTGTAAGACTTCAAATATGTCTGCTAGTGCGCATTTCTCGTGTGTGGGTATTTACATTGATAGATAAGTGTCATACGATCCGAAGACTTAAGACCAGATGATGTTGCCTTGATGAGTACGCCTAGGAATTTAACAACTCTTATTCATTGAATGTGTTTCTCGTGTGTCATTTGACCATTATTCGAATATGGCCAAAGATAAACAAAACTATGTTATCTATCGTCCTAAAAATAAGTTATATAACATTAAACATATATGCCGCGGTCCTTGTTTTTAGGGTATGCTCGCTGTAAGCAAATAAAGTCTATAAGTGAATTGGCCAGTTCCACATCAGGGAGACATGCATCATAGAGGTATTTTGAGAAAATGTAAAATGTAAAGATACCAAAACTTCCTAAAAAGATTAACATACTCATTGTATATGGAAGGTGTGGAAAAGTTTGATCAACTTTTTTTTTTTTTAAAGAGCAGCGATCCAAGCATTTATAGATCAATCTGTTTAATTACACATGATCAAAGAAACTTTAGCCAATTGTCTTAAGTATTATATCGCCATATTCAATAGTATATTATAGGATTGAAAGGTAAAAAAAAAAAAAAAAAGCTTGCAATCACGTCATAATTTTCTTATGATGTGTGAATTACTATCCTCTACGTGTATATATATTATAGTATTGAGGTACCCAAAAGTGAATTCGCAAAGTTAGAGTCCCTAAGAAGTCGTTGAAAGGAACAAGGGGAAAAAAAGCAAAAGCTGTTGGTGGGTTGGTGGTTTCCCATTTCATCAGAAAACCAGCACACCAGAATGGATAATCCTCTAAAGATTAAGTCTAAACTAATCTTAGAAGACAGTTTATAATAATTAGGAGTCCTTTTTAAGGGAATCGGGTGCAAATGGATGGGGAGAGAGAGAGAGAGAGAGAGAGAGAGAGAGAGAGAGAGAGAGAGAGAGAGAGAGAGAGAGAGAGCTCTTGACAATAACACCTCCTCTTCCTTCAAAAGCAGGGTGAGGGATTGTGGCTACCCAGTTTGATTGTTTTTGGAGCATTTTGGGGTATTTTGTGACTTCGGAAAGCAAAAAGATTAAAGAGAAATAGCAGATTCATTCCCTGTAATTTGATAATATTTGCAATTAGAGGACTTAAAAAGATTTTTTTGCGTCTACATGTTCGTTTTAGTGTGGTCCGCCTAAGAAATGGAGCGTTAGTCAAGCAGTAGGTAGCTCCACTTGACGTGCGACTTTATAATTTTGGTTGGCCAGAAAAAAAAATACTTTAAAATTACATTCGAGTCGTGAATTTTTTTTCTTTTTTAAATGACATGTGGATTTATGATTATTTTGATCTTCTCCGTGTATCAATCAAGGTAATTGTCGCGTTTTGGCTTTGTCCTAGGCAAAAACTGTAACCTAAAGATTAGTACCTCATTTTTTTTTTTTAAAGGTGAAAAGTAATCAAATTTCAGAAACTGTAATTTATGAATGTAATTTTTTTCATAGAGAAGTCGGCGATCTCTTGTTGAGATCAAGCAATCAAAAGTCGTAAGTTATGATCTTATTAATACACTAGTTACACATTAATATGTAAATATAATGCATTAGTAATAATGAATTTTTTATTATGATTCTTAACAAATATCTCGAAAAAAGTCACTTATTAGTAAAATTCATATCAAATGTGGATGCAGCAGCGTATGTGATTATGCCTAAAGCCGTGCACTAAGGACTTTTATCTTTATTGTCTTTTTCTTTTTCTTTTTGCCTTTTTCGCTTTTCAATGGAACTTTGAATGGCGCGTTCTTTCCAGCTTTACACTCATTAAAGTTGGATTTAGGATAGAAAACCGAATTATCAACGTCTAAAGGAAGCCTTTTAGCCAATTGAAAAGCCAAAAAAAAAAAAAGAAAAAAAGAAGAATAACATTCAAAAGAACGCAACTTTCCTCTTCAACTTTCCGACGGGGAAAGTTGGTCTGCCTCCACCCAACGCCATCCATTTCCCCACTTTGCCACTTGAAAATATGCAAATTTCGATAGGATCGTTTAAGCAACACGTATGTTAAGTCGCATATAAACGTATTAGAAGGTTTGATTATCCATGTACAGAACGCACTTCAATACTAAATCTTTTTATTGTACAAGTAACAAGAGGAAGAGCTAAAAAAATTAGACTTGATTCGTGGATTGGCTTAAGAGGGGTTAGGTTGGGTGACACACCGAAAAGTCCTTTCTCCAAATCCGTCCATGATCTAAAAGAATAATTTTCCATGTAATAATCAAAACTGCATTTAACAATCATTTTGTTAAAGATCTTTGGACAAAGGCAAGTACCATTTAGTAATTTTTTTGAAGACTACTGACGACCCCTTGTCAAGGTTGTGCAACCTCAAACAATAATAACTAGTGCCGAATTTGGTTTGTTAGTGACGTGGGCCCTTGGCTAGCTCCAACAAAAGGTTTGCATTCAATATATATATATATATATATATATATATATATATATATATATATATATATATATATTTAAAAGCAAAATTCTGTTACAAATGTGATTTTTCTAAGTACCATTTAAAGTAAAGTTACTTAGTATACTTTTCAATTACATTCTAGGAAACACTATTTGGATATAAAAAATCCATTTAACTTAAACTCTTTAATTTTTTCTCAAAGATTTTTCCCAAAGGTCCAACCAAAGGCAACCTAAGCCTATGTAGGCCTAGGTGCACCCTTGTAGAGAGGCTTGGATTTTAGAAAAGATAAATTGATGATTGTTAATTTGTTTTTGCTATTTTGATCTAATAAAGTTCATTAATTTATTTTAATTATTTTTCCAAAATGTCCCATAACTTATTAATGACAGTTGTTTGTTTTGACATATTGATTATAATCTATCACGATAAGCATATCCATATTTTTTTGTACCCTCATATCCCTTTTTTGTTAGGCACGATTTGGAGGTAAAATTGGGATATAAACAATTCCTTTAAGAATTCATGAGAGATAATGTCATTTCTTTGTTACTTATCGTACTTTTCATATATATATATATATATATATATATATATATATATATATATATATATATATATATATATTTTGTTAGGCTCGGTTAAGGCTGAGGACCGGCTCTTTAGCCTTCTTGGGCTTTATTAATTTACAGTTCATGGGCTTGTGGTAAGTGCGTTTCATGCACTTCACAAGAATGTCACTATCACCTTTCCTTTCCACTCAATTTTTAATTTTTATTTAATTATGAATTTCAAATCCTGATTTGCACGTCGGCAGAAAAAAAGTACATTAATATGCGCATCAATTATTTACCTTCAAACGAGCCCACCAAGCCTGTATTTTTGTGTTGACTATTGATTAAATTAGTGCTCATTTAGGTTGACTTTCTGGAGTTTATTCATGGAATATGAATGATTGAAAAATATATTCCTAAAAATATCACTTATATCATTTAAAATAATTAATCAATAATAATTATTATTATTGATAATAATTTATGTTTACTCATTTTCATTAACAAAATATATTTATCGTTTATTCATTTTTTAGGTGATCATTTTTAGGAAAATAATTTCGAAATTATTAATTTTCTTGTAATTAAAGAAGGCTAAGATACTGGTTTTTTTTTTTTTATATTATTTTTTTCTATTTCGATGTTTAAGGTGCAATTGAAAATGGAAAATTCCAACTTAAGGAATACAGCTGCTTTGCATTTACGAAATTTGGAATATCAATGCCAATTTCATGACCCCATTCTCTTAATCCCGTTCGCTATAGTAAATCCATTTTCGTCGTTCAAAACATCAGCATCGATACATTTTCTTCTGCCGGAGGAGATCATCACGTGATGTCACGTGTAATTAAATGCCGAAATTTCATATGCCCATACGATCGAAACAGCTCCATAATATGAGTAATATAAGGCACCTCTTGTTTATATATGTGATCTGGAATGGGGCCGACTGAACCTCAATGTTGGCGCGTTTTGCAATGACGAGGGACAGTAACAGAAGCCACTTCGAGAGAAATCATTGTTCTTTATTGTTGATATGAACCTTCAAATCCCTTTACAAGGACAAAAAGACGTTATTTATTGTTTTCAAATGAAGGATAAATTCCATTATGGCGTCAAGGACTTGGAGGCGGGGGTGGGGGTGGGTCGTGAGTCGTGACTAGGATTATGGGTTGGTGGTGGGTAGTCGTTGGTCTCTATGTCCATCCTTCCCTCACGTCGTGAGTCCCTCCTGCTTCCATCAGCTCCACACCGTCCTACGCATCATCAATCATCGTCATGAACATCAACGGATCTTCATCAGGAACTTCTTTAAGGTTCTTGTAACGAGAAAACAGGACTGAACGTACCCAAAATCACATCGGTGACAGCAATTTGTAAGACTAATACAAAACCCTAACCTCCCCCAAACACGATAGAATGGCAATCTATCCTCACTCAGAGAGAATATCGTCTAGAATTAATATGAACATATAAGAACATGGCCCGTCAGCTGATACATGGTCCAGACATAAGAACAATCTCCTGAAATGATGATCGGATGACCGCCAAAGCTCCATTGGAAGTCATTTGCGAATTATAAGATTATTGCTTGTGTGCGCGTGCGTGAGAGAGAGAGAGATGGCGACTCACCAGAGAAAGTGATTCCAGTTCCGGGAGTAATTTGATTTCGTTGCTTGATCTCAAGCTTCCTATCAAACAGAAAAATGTAAATCAATATCTGTAATGCAGAAAAGAAGCGAGAGAAAACAAATCAAATAGGACGCATCAAGCACGAAGGACCGGCCCGAACTTACGGGTTGCAGGAACGGCGGCAGCCAAGAGGAACCAATAAAAGCCCAGATAACACACCGCCAGCCTCATGCAGATCTTCAAGGCCGTGCCCATTTTCCAAGTCAACTTCTTGATGAATACTATATGGAGAAACTGAGGAGGGTGTCAATGGTAGAAAAGAAAGAGCACGTACAGGCGATCTTTAGAGAGAGAGAGAGAGAGAGAGAGAGAGAGAGAGAGAGAGAGAGAGAGAGAGAGAGAGAATTGACGTCCCCTTGGAGGAAATTCCTGCCCACAATAATGGCTAAAACTTGATTATTCTAGTACTTTCATTAGTAACGTTTGGTGGCAGAGAGGAGGATAGGTCTGATCTCATCAACATGCCAGTATTGTAGAAATTTAAACGTCCGCTTGGAGGAAATTTCTGCCCACAATAATGGCAAAAACTTAATTATTCTACTAAGTTTGGACGTACTTTCATTACTAATGTTTGGTGGCAGAGGGTGGACAGGTCTGATTTCATCAACATGCCAGTACTGTAGAAATTTAAACAAGAAGAGAATCCTGAAGAAGTTAATGTATGCATTTACTGAGGAAATCACCACAAGAAGTAAATCCTCAAAAAGTGCACCCTTGATTGGTAAAAGTGCAATAGATTCATGATTTTTTGAATAATTTCCCCATTATAGAAGTCAATTACAAATTGCACAATATGATTTATATGATCATTTTTAGGATAATATTTTTCTAAACCATTCATTTTCCACAAAACAAATAGTTTTATTATATTATTATTTTTTCTAAATCAAACTTAAGGAGTACAACTGCTTTGCATTTATGGAACTCGGAATATCAATCTCAATTTCAAGACTCCATTCTTAATCTTGATCACTATAATAAATCTCTTTTCATTGTTCAATCTCTTACCTTTTCTTATGTCAGAGGAAATCACCACATGATGTCACGTCTACTTAAATCTCAATATTGCAAATGACCATACGAGTCGAAACGGATCCTTGATATGATTAATTAAACATATCTCTTGTTTATATATGTGATCTTAATTGGCACCGACTAACCTCGGTGTGTTTTTCACCAACGAAGGACAATTATAGAAGTCGGTTTGAGAGAAATACTTTTTCTTTGTTGTAGATTTGAACCTCCAAATTTCTTTACAAGGACAAAAAGACATTATTTATTGTCTTCCAAATGAAGATAAATTCTATATGGTGTCAAGCGGTTGAAGGTGGTGTGGGTCGTGAAGGGTTATGGCCTGGTGCTGGGTAGTCGGTCATCTCCATGTCCATCCTTCCCTCCACTTCGTGAGTCCCTTCTCCTTCCATCAGCTCCACCCCATCCTATGCATCATAATCATCATCAACAGCAACGGATCTTCATCAGGCACTTCTTTAACGTTTTTTTAACGAGAAAACAAGACTAAACGTACCCAAAATCACTTCTGTGACAGCAATTGGCAAGACTACTACAAAACCCTAACCTTCCCTAAACACGATAGAGCGGCAATCTATACGCAATCAGAGAGAATGTCGTCTGGGATTAATACGAACTGATTAGGACATGGTCCATTCAATGGATACATAGTCCAGACAGAAGATCAATCTCCAGAAATGATGATCGGATGCCCGCCAAAGCTCCATCGGAAGTCATTTGCAAAGTTTAGGATTATTGCGTGCATGTGTGAGTGAGAGAGAGATGGCGACTCGCCAGAGAAAGTGATTCCAGTTCCGGAAGCGATTTGATTTCGTTGCTTGACCTCAAGCCTCCTATCAAAAAGAAAAATGAAAATCGATACCCATATTTCAGAAAAGACACGAGAAAAAAAAAATAGGATGCATCAAACATGAAGGAGCGGCTCACTTATGGGTTGCGGGAACGGCAACAATCAATAGGTGTGACAACTCAAACCCAGGGCAATACGGAGGGATGGTAGGGGAGGCTATACCTTGGTAGTACGTGGGCATGTTAAGCGCATATTTTCTGTCCCACATCGCTTAGGAAGAGTTTTAGGCTGGCATATAAGGTTCCGGATTCTCTAACTATACATATGTCTTTTCTTGAGGTAGTATCAACTGCCATGAGAAGAATAAAACTGTGAGAATTTAATATCCAAAGTGGACAATATGTGTACTCTGATGGACCCAGAGCATCAACTCTTGCAGTGTGTGGCTCTACAACAAGAGCATTGTGCCATGAGAGATGGAGAATGTAACGACCCGGCCGGATGCAAGGCAGTATGGAGGGATGACATGGCAAGTTGCACCTTGGCTCTACGCAGGCGAGGCTAAGCGCATATCTCCCGTTCCACATCGCTTAAGGAAGAGTCCTAGGCTGGCTTATAAGGTTTTGGGTTCTCTAATTGTACATAGGTGTTTTTTTTTTTTTTTTGTTTTTTTGGGTAGTATGGATTGCCCTGATAAGAACAAAATCGTGATGACTTAATGTCCAAAACGGACAATATGTCTATAGTGACGGACCCAGGGCGTTACAAAAGGAGCCAAGAAAACCCCATATAACACACCACTAGCCTCTTGAAGATCTTGAACGCCATGCCCATTTTCAAAGTCAAGTTCTTATTGAAAATTATATGGAGAAACCGAGGAGGGTGTCAATAGAAGTACATAGTGAGAAGGCGATCTTTGCGTCTATAGTGGGATCAGTCTTGGGGGAAATTTCTGCTCGAATAATGACAAAAACTTATTTATAGCACTAACTTTGGACGTATGTTCATTAGTAAAGTTTGTTAGCAAAAGCACCAAGGGTCCAAGCGGTACCCTGATTCAAAGATAGATTAGTCTTGGTGAAAATTGCTGACCGAATAATGACACCTTATTAATTGTACCAAGTTTGGACGTACTTTCATTAGTAAAATTTGTTAGTAAAGCTTGTTGACAAAGAGGAGGAGATCAAATCATATATGGTCTTGATCTTATCGACCTGCCATTACCTTAGAAATCCAAATAAGAAGTGAATTCTGAAGAAGTTAATGTATGTCATTTTTGTAGAAACACTAACAAGATGAATCCTGAAAAAGGTAATATAGAAACCCATATAAGAGAGAAAATATTGCATATGACTCTGATGCCACATCATCCTTGCCATAGTCCATTCACATGGCGACATGTCTAATGCAAGGCCCACTTCTCTCTCTCTTCCTGTCTCTCACTCCCTCTTGACTTTCTCTCTCCAACTCCCTCTGCAATTCCTCATCTCCTCTATGGACACCAAAATCGTAAAATGTTGGAGTGCCTCTTGGGGAAATTTGATTGTTAATAAAGATGGACAAGTAATAATATGTCCTTGATGCATTGATGGCGATCACTCTGAGTTTAGAACAAATATACTTCAATGAGTTCAACAATTACTCAATTTTTCTATTAGAATTTCACCTCGAATGTGTTGAACTTGTGTGTGTGAAAGGAGAATAAGAGAGATCTTTGAAGAAAAAGTTGTTATGAATAGTTTAGTTATAATAAATAATGTGTGATTTGGTATCTATTCACATATAGCAAATCAACACATCTTTTGCGAATAAGTTTCTTATCCCCAACTATCACCATTCCGCATGTCAAGAATAACTTCCTTTCATGACCATCAATAACCTCTCTTTAGGACAAAGATTCACATCTTTTCATAACAAAAAGTCACGTTTTTTCTTAATTAAGAGTCATGTCTCCTCTTAACCAAGAGACACATCTTTTATAATTACAAATTGTTTCAATAGTGCCTCCCAATGGCTTGTCCAAATCAGAATCACCAACATCTTCTCTGTTCTTGACTGTGGAGCTCAAGCCCAAATCTCATGATGGCCATGCCCATGGAGCTCAACCTCGAACTTAGAGCATGCGATAGACGCCATGGCATAGCTCAACCTTGAGCCTAGAGTTTGTGATAGCCATAGTAGCTTGAGTTTCAAGCACATAGACATGGCCATTTTTTCCCTATTGTGCTAGATCACTGCATCCATGACTTTTCTCCTATCTATGGCTATTAGATCCAAAGACCTGTGCCCATGGACAGTTAGTTTGCAATCTCGCAGCTACAACGGTTATGGAGCTTGAGCTTGAGCTTGAACCTAGAGTTCGAGGTCAAAGCAGCCATGGTCGCTTGAGCACAAGCTCGCAACCATGGTTGCCGTATCTCGAGCTCGCAACCTCAGTTACTTAAGGTCAAGCTCCATGGCCATAGTGGCCACAACCTTGGGCTCAAGCTCCGCAGCTGTGGGGCGCAAGAAAAAAAGAAGAAAAGCAAGTGTAGCAAAGGAGAGAGAAGGACAAGAAGAGAGGGGCGAGACGGTGAGAGAGGGAGAGAGGGGGAGAGACCGTGACTGATAGGTGGTCCCCCGTACGACACACATTGCAAGATGAATGGATTGATTTTTTACTGAGTTGGCATCAGAGTTCTACCTTATATTTTTTCCTAACAAGAAGTGAATCCTCCTGGGTTACTGCAGTAATGGCCGATCGACATTCCATGAATAGTCATAACATCTATCAATCAATACATAAATGGAAGTAAATCTTAAAATTTGCTGAATATTTTAATTTGTTAATTTACATCTTCTTCACTATTGCAATCAAAATATCTGATTATAATGACAAGATATTCATATCAATCGCCATGAACACTAGAGCACTAAAAAGAATTTCAGTCTGTAACTTTATTTCGCGAGGATAAGTCGATTATTCAAATAGACACTAAAAAGAGTGCATAATAAGGATCAATTAAACTGTTTTATTCATTAAAGAAAAAAAATGGTCGCATCTATTGTCAACATCTGGTGGAATATCCTAAATGCAACATAAGGGTCTTCCCTAGAAGTGATATTTACGATTATTTATTTATTTATTTAGAATGCTAAGATGAATTATGTCTTTCCTAATCTCGATTATCGCTTGACTATAGCTGACTATGGATGAGCGAGTCAATGGAAATCATAAGAGGATGACAGAAGAAAGCGAACCCACCACCACCCACAAAACAAAGTGGGTCAAAGTCGCTTTCGAGGCGATGGGCTAAAGACACTGAGATCGAAAGCATGTGCTTCGACGTCGTCTCGTGTGAAAGTCGGACGAGGAAGGAATCTCTCGATCGACCGCCAATGAGCGTCACGTTTGAGTTCGGACTCGGTAAGTTCTCAAACTTGACTCGGACGAGTTTTCGCTATAGCCGGTTCGTTAACTTCGACCACTGTATAATACTTTCAATCGACCATCTATATTCAAATTTGATTTGCATTTGGTTTTGGCTTGTGTTGGAAGGTTGCACACGATCCAACTGGTTCGTGATATATTTAGAGAAGTTGTAAAATGAATGTTTGGTTTCACAAGCCGTCAGCAAAGAATCCAAATTGCTGCACACAAAAGAACTATAATTTAGTCGAGAAGTTAGGATCTGCTTGTTTTTTACTGTGTATAAAACAACAATGACATACTGATCTTTTCACCAAAATCCCAATATTCCGTATAATCATACAAGTTGAAATGACTCAATAGAATGATTATTGTAAAACACCTCTTACTTATATATGTATTATGTATGTATGTGATTTGGACCATGAGCTACTAACATTAATGTTGCCATGTTTTGCAAACGACGAGGACAATAACACAAGCCAATTACAAACACCATTGTATTGTTTAAATGATCATTTTTAGGATAATATTTTCTTAGTCATTTATTTTTCACGAAACAATTAATTTCATTATATCATTATTTTTTTTCTTAATTAAATTTAAGGAATACAGCAGCTTTGCATTTATGGAATTTGGAATATCAATTCCAATTTCATGACCCCATTCTCTTAATCCTGATCACTATACTAAATCCCTTTCCGTGGTTCAAAATATCAACATCGATCTCTTACCTTTTCTTATGCTGGAGAAAATCAACATATAACATCACATCTACCGATATTTCATATGATCATGCGAGTCAAGATGGCTCCTTGATATGATTAATTTAACACGCCTCTTGTTCATATATGTGATCTGGATTGGAAACGACTAACTTCGATGTTGGCATGTTTTGCAATGACGAGGGACAATGATAGAAGCCAGTCTGAGGGAAATCCTTGTTCGTTGTTCTTAACTTGAACCTCCAAATCCCAACCTTTCCTATAAATTCATCCATCTGTCTCTTCACATGACAGAAAGACCATTATCTATTGTTTTCCAGGAGCAAGTAACTGAATGATAAATGCCATTATGGTGTCAATGGGTTGGAATCGGGTCATGACGAGGATTATGGCCTGGTCCTGGATAGTCGTTTTTCTCCACGTCCATCCTTCTCTCCACTTCGGGTGTCGCTCCACCTTCGATCAGCTCCACACCATCCTATGCATCATAATCATCATCAACAGCAACGGATCTTCATCAGGAACTTTTTAAATGTTTTTGTAGCAAGGAAACTATAACAACCCAGTTCAACAAAGGAGGGCAGTGGCCAGTGAGATCAGAGGGTTTGGACAATGAGCACCTCCTGACAAGCTTCTAGGATGATGAATGGAATATGAATGAATTGAACTATATACCAAATAAGAGGAGAACAATTCTGAGATATATATATGTGAAAACTGAAATCAATTTACAAAGGTGCCTTTTGACGTAATGGCAAACTTTGTTTTGGAACTTCAAAGTTAAGTAAGCCTAGACTAGAGCACTATCGAGATGGGTGATCTCCTAAGAAAGTGCCTAGCTGTATACCAAAGGACAAAATCATGAGGCTCAATATGAAATAAGTTAAAATGAACAATACCTCGAGTGTGTTAATCTAGGAATGTCACAATATAGTATCAAAATGGGATCCCTCTAGTAGATATGTAGTTCAGGGTTTGGGGACGAATTAGGCGGAAGCTGATGAGCCTATAACGACCCGATCCAACGAGGGCGAGGAGTGATTGTGATTGCTGGGTCTGAGGGCTTGGAGGAGGAGGAGCTTCTGGCAAGTTTCTAGGATAGTAAAGGAGGTAGGAACAAACATAAGAGAATGATTTTGAGATTGCGCAAACTAGAATTAACTTGCGGATATGCCTTTTGATGTAACAACAAGTTTTGTTTTGCAATTCCAAAATTTAGTGAGTACGAGTTAGAGCACAACAAGAATGGGCAACCTCATGGGAAAGTATATGTCAAAGACAAAACCATGAGACTTGGTATGAGACAGTGAAAGTAGAATTGGTGACTTCATGGGAAAGTGTACATCAAAGGAGAAAACTATGGGCTCAATAAGGGATGGCCAAAGCGGATAATATTTTAGATGAGTTAATTTAAGGATATCACAAAAACAAGACTGAACGAACCCAAAATCAACTTCTGTGACAGCAATTTGTAAGACTACTACAAAACCCTAACCTCCCCTAAACATGATGAAACTGCAATCTATCCTCAGTCAGAGAGAATGTCGTGTAGGATAATACGAACAGATCAGGACATGGCCCGTCAATGGATACATAGTCCAGACAGAAGATCAATATCCAGAAATGATAATCGGATGCCCGTCAAAGCTCCATCGGAAGTCATTTGCGAAGTATAAGACCATCACTTGCTGCCGTGTGAGCATGCGTGAGAGAGAGAGAGAGAGATGGTGACTCACCAGAGAAAGTGATTTCAACTCCGGGAGTGATTTGATTTCGTTGCTCGAGCTCAAGCTTCCTATTCAACAAAATGAAAATCAATAAATGTAATATGGAAAAGACGTGAGAAAAAACAAATCAAATAGGACGCATCAAACACGAAGGACCGGCTCGCTTACGGGTTGCAGGAATGGCAGCAGCTAAGAGGAACCAAGAAATGCCCAGATAACACACCGCCAGCCTCATGAAGATCTTGAACGCCATGGCCATCTTCCAAGTCAACTTCTTCGTGAAAACCATATGGAAAGTGGAAGTAAAGACAGAGAAAGTACAGGCGATATAGGGCCCGTTTGGTTCAGCTTTTGGGGAATGCATTTGCAGAAATGCAAATACCTTTGGGTGAAGGGGGTTTTCCGAAATGCAAATATCGTTTGGTAAAATTTGCATTGAGAAACAACTTTGGCCAAAATACCGTTTGGTAAAATTTACATTTGTAATAAACTTTTATTACATTAAAAAAGCAAAAATATGTTTATATTTTTTATATAAACATATTTTTATATAAAAAATATAAACATATAAACATAAAATATATTTATTAAAAATAAAAATATAAAAAAATAGATATGTTTATATCTATATAAAATATATAAAAAATATATAAATATATATTATATATTTTTATAAATATATATTTATTAAACATTAAATATATGTTTATATATTTATATCGGACCGCCGAATTCGGCGCGGCCGAACCGCCCGAATAATAAAAAATATGTTTACATTTTTTATATAAACATATTTTTATATAAAAATATAAAAATATAAACATAAAATATATATATATATATATATATATATATATATAAATAGATATATATGTTTATATAAATATATAATAATATAAAAAAATTGGAGAAAAAAATAGATATGTTTATATTTATAAATATATATATTTATTAAACATAAAATATATTTATATAAAAAATGGATATGTTTATATTTATATAAAATATATATAAACATAAAATATAAAAAATAGATATGTTTATATATTTATATAAAATATATATATAAACATATTTATTTTTATATTTATTTTTATTCAACGACAAATTGGTTTCTCTCTAGGAGAGATGAATAATCTTAGGAAGTTGCAGTTATTCCGAAGATCTGCAACTTACGAAAGACCTCAAGAAATTAGACGCTAAAAGGCGCCTGTAGCTGGAGATACACCGCATCTTGCCAAAGTCGCGCTAAAAACGAACCAAACAGTGCCTGCGTTTGGCCATGAACTTTGGGCGAAATGAACATTCCAAATCTTTGAACCAAACAGTATATATATATATATAGAGAGAGAGAGAGAGAGAGAGAGAGAGAGAGAGAGTTGATGTCCACCCAAGTCAACTACGGAATGTGAAGTCTGTGCTGATCGAATTCCCACTGAAGATAGAGAGAGAGAAAGAGAGTTGATGTCCAGCCAAGTCAACTACGGAATGTGACGAGTTCCCACTGAAGAGAGAGAGAGAGAGAGAGTTGATGTCTTGATGTCCAGCCAAGTCAACCACGGAATGTGAAGTCTGTGCCGATCGAGTTCCCGCTAAGGCCATCTCCACTGTCTTTTCTTATCACAGTCAACATTATTCTTGCAGGATTCCTACCCACAATAATAGCAGATATTTAATTATTGCACCGAGTTTGGACGTACTTTCACTAGTAAAGTTCGGTGGCGGAGAGGAGAAGAACGATCACCATCTTATCAACCAGCTATTACTGTAGACCCAAACAAGAAGTGGACGCTGAAGAAGTTAATGTATGTCATTATCGAAGAAACCCTAATGGCAAGTTGACAACATGAATGGTCATAACATCTGTCAATCAATACATAAATGGAAGTAAATTATAAAATTTGCAGGATATTTTAGTTTGTCAATTTAGATCTTCCGTTTATTTGAATTATTCATTGCCGCAATCAAAGTATTAATTACAACGAACAAAGCATTAGTATCACACGCTGCAAACACCGGTAATCCATGGTCTAAAGAATTTTAGTTTGTTACTCACAAAGATGAATCAATTGCGATGTTTGAATGGGCATTAAAACGAGTGCATATTGCGGATCAATTGAACTGTTTTATTCATAAAACAACATTGCCGTATGTAATGTCAACATCCAGTGGAATATTCTAAATGCATAGTTTTTAGGCAATACTCCAACTTAGGGTTCCTCAAAAGTGATATTTTTGATTGGTTTAAGTTAGAGTGCTAAGTTGAATTATGTCTTTTCTAATCTCGATTATCATAAGAGGATGACAGAAGGAAGAGAGCCAACCTACCACCACCCACAGATACAAAGTGGGTTGAGTTGCTTTCAACGCCATGGGCTAAAGACACCACGATCGAAAGCATGGGTTCCGATGTTGCGTCGTGTGAAAGTCACATTTGAGTTGGACTTGATGGTGGGATAATGGTAAAACCGATTTAGAAGACAAATGTGCCATAGGAAACAGGGATCATTCTCTAAAGGGGTGGCCAATTTAGTCAAATATGGCTAGTTTTAGTCCTAAGCCTTTTGACGGTTTATAATGTAATTTTCTTATCAATTTTAACCAAAAATCACTGACCAGAATGTTAAGCGTTCTACTGGAAGAACAATAAGGTTTTGCGGCCTCTTGCCTAGTGGCTGGTGAGGTTGCAGCCGACAGAGGGAAATAAGGAAAAAATTAAGAAGGAAAGAAAGAAAATGACAAAAAAAAAATCAGAGTTTTTTTTTTTTTAAAATACAAAATTGTCCACGTCAACGTTGTCTTTGTCAAGTAGAATGGCTGGTGTCCACGTCAATGATTTCCAACCAAAATTGGTGGGAATGACTATATGGGCAAATCAATCTTACTAGTCATATTGAAAAGTTTAAGATTAAATTAGTTACCACATAATAGTTTTAGGACCCTTTGCAAAATTTTCCCAATAGAAAAGAAATGTCAAACTTTGACAAAATCATCAATTGGCAAAATCGATCTAGAAGGTGAACAGAGGAGAAAACATTGGGTGCACTAGTTGTGCTCAGTCAACAAAATAACAATTCCATTAGCTGATAGAAAAATGTCCAGTGAGGCCCACATTTCAGATTTTTTAAAATTCTTTTCTCAATTGTCAGAACCGAAGGCAATCAAGGAATGGACGTGAAGAAGAAGAGAAAGACGAAGTTTAGGGAGAAGGTTTTTCTGTATTTTGACTTGCAATCAATGTATAGGGCTTTTGCTGTTTATATTACAAGATGTAATATTTTACAAATCAATCTAATATTTGGATTGATTCTCTATAATCATAAATCGGATCAATCAATTCCCGATATATTTCCAGGATCTTCTGCATATCTTCCTGTTACGAAATCGCACGTCGATTTTAGAAAAATAATGCTTGCAAACAATTCACCAGACAAAATATAGTAATAAAAGAGCATAATCAGATGAATACGCCAGAAAATTTGTTATCGAAGTTCACCTAAACCTGGGATACGTCTCCGCGCAAAGGCACTCTGCGAATACACTAGACTTCGAAAAAGTTGGAATACAACGACGATCTTCTCTCAAGATTAGGGCACAAAGAGATTGAGAACCCTCATCAAGAAAAAAATTACTTTTTTCTTCTCTCTTTTCTTGCCTCTTTATTTTCTTTTTCAGTGTCTTGACGGCTAGGATCTTGCCATCGCTAATATAAAGATACCACTTTTAACCTAAAAGGAAATCTAATGGAAAAGACAAAAAAGCCCCTAAAAACAAATATTTAGCTTCATTTATAACAATCTCCTACTTGAAGACAAATATACCCAAGCACCAAGTAACTTTGTATCCATCTTCTTCAAAAAATAGTAGTTGAAAAACTTGTGCCTCTGTGATTCTCCTCATCAATCAACATAGAGTAATACCAATGGTAGTAGTACATAAAATATGCTTCTCTCTGTCTATTACCTTGGTCATCATGTCAACTGGATTCTTCGAGCCATCAATATTCTATAGCTTTAACTCATTATCTTTCAATGCTGACCTGATAAAGTGATAACGCTTCTTGATATGTCTAGTCCTTGAGTGATAAGTTGCATTCTTTGCTAAATGCACTGTACTTTGACTATCACTCCACAGTGTACTGACCAGCTGTTTTTGATGTAACTCCTCCATATAATCTTATAACCACATGATTTCCTTGGAGGTTTCTATGATCGCCACGTATTCTGCCTCTATTGTCGATAAAGTCACTACTTTTTATAGTTGAGATACCCAACTCACTGCTATACCTGCAACTGTAAAGACATATTCAATGGTACTCTTACCACTATCTCGATCACCCGAATGATCTGCATCTACATAACCCTGCAACTCTAGAGATGTACCACCATAACAAAGTGAGTAATTAGAAGTACCTGCTAGATATATCAATATCTATTTAACTGCATTCCAATGCTCTCTACCTGGGTTTTGCAAATATCAACTCACAACTCCCATTGCATGTGCAATGTCTAGTCTCGTCCTCACCATGGCATACATCAAACTCCCCACTGCTGATGCATATGGAATTACCGCCATCTCATCTTTCAAAGCCTGAGTGCTTGGACACATATCATTGGAAAGTTTGAAGTGACTCACTAGAGGAGTTGCAACCGGTTTTGCCTTGTCCATGTTAAATCTCTTTAATACCTTGTTCACATAGTCTTCCTGCGACAACCATAATTTCTTATTTTTCTTATCCCTGATGATTTTCATGTCTAAACTATTCTTGGCCTCTTCCAAATCTTTCATAACAAACTGTGATGATAATATCTTTTTCACTTCTACGATTCTCTTCATATTGGAACTAGCCACCAGCATGTCATCTACATATAAAGATAGATACACAATGTCACCATCATTATATTTGCGAAAATAAACACAGTGATCAGACTCACAGTGTGCAAATCCTTTTTCTTGCATGAAATCATCAAATTTTAGGTATCATTACCGCAGAGCTTGTTTCAAGCCATACAAGCTTTTCTTCAAGCGGCATACCATGTGCTCTTTATGTTTTACTTCAAAACCTTTAGGTTGTGCCATATATAGTTCTTCATCTAAGTCACCATGTAAAAATGCTGTTTTTGCATCTAACTGCTTAAGATAAAGATCATCTACTGCAACTATACTTAGCAGAACTCTAATTGATGTCATTTTCACTACAGGTGAAAATATCTCAGAGTAGTCAATCCATTCTTTTTGAGAAAAGCCCTTAACTATAAGTCTCGCATTGTATCTAATACTATCATTTGCTTCATTCTTAACCCTATACACCCATTTGTTTAATAAAGTTTTTTTTTTACTTATGGGCAACTTGGTCAACTCCCAAGTTTTGTTCTAAAGTAACGAGCTCATCTCATCTTTCATAGCACACTCCCACTACAAGTGAGACGTGTCTGCCTTTGCTTCATCGTAAGTCTCCGGTTCTCCTGAATCTGTATATAAGACATGGCTCAAAACAGTATTAGCTGATGGATCAAAAATTACCTTTGGCTTTCTCACATGTGTAGACCTTCTCAAGACAAGTACTTCAGGGTCATTCATTTGCTTCGAATCATTGCGTTCTTCTTGAACTACCTCTTCACTGATAATAGGCTCATCTTGAACCTCTCTTTCAGGTGAACTTTGATCTACTGGAAACATTTTGACGGGCATTGTGTCTAATTCAACATATTCTGGTTGTACTACCTTCTCATGCTTTGTCTTTGTCTGACGATCCTTGTACATCTTTTTTTCATGAAATACCACATTGCGACTGCGGATGACTTTGTTATTCTCATAATCCCAAAGCCTATAGCCATACTTGTCGCAACCGTATCCGATAAAGATGCATTTCTGGGACTTAGCATGAAGCTTTTTCCTATCCTCCCTATCAATCAAAGCATATGCAATACAACCAAACACCTTTAGATGTGAATAATTAATCTGTTTACCTGACCACCGTTCTTGTGGTATTTCTCCATCCAACGCACTAGATGGACGTCTGTTGATAAAATAAACAGCTGCATCAACTGTGGCAGCTCATAAGTGTAGTGGGAGATTGCGTGTAGTCTCATGCATCTCGCATGTTCTAGAATAGTCCTATTTACTCTTTCAGCTACACTGTTCTCTTGAGGAGTTTTAAGAACATTCTTTAGCTTGTGTATGCTTTCTCAACTTAGATATTTTGCAAATTCCTTACTTGTGTATTCTCTACCATTATCAGATTTCAGAGCTTTAATATGATAACTTGTTTCTTTTTCTACCATGGTCTTCCACATTATGAACATCCCGAATATTTTTTATTTTTCTTTAAGAGCATAGACCCAAGTCTTCCTTATCGCATCATCAATGAAGGTGACAAAATATTTCTTACCACCATAAGAGAGTTCCTAAGTAGGTCCCCATACATCAGTATGAACTAACTCTAGCTTTTGACCTTTATTTTGTTGCACATTCAATTGAAAACTAACAGCCTTCTGTCTTCTATAAATGTAACTCTCACAAAAATCTAACTCAACTTTTTGCAAACCTGGAGCAATTTTCTCGAGTGTAATTGTTTTACACCTTTTTCATCAAAATGTCTCAAACGATAATGCCAAAGAGTAGATAAATTACCTGTAGTAATTGTAGTTGCAACCATATCACTGATATTATCTCCTTAGAGAAGGTAAAGTGTACCCGTACGGTTTCCCTTTACTACTACTCTTACCCCTGAGGTTATCTTCCACTCTCCTTAGCCAAAGATTATTATCAAACCTTCTTGGTCAAGTTTACCGATTGAAATCAGATTTTTCTTTAATTCCGGAATATGCCTAGTTTCACGCAAAACTAGACGTCCTCCACCTGAGATGTTCACAGTCATGGTTCATTTCCCAACAATTGGACACATGTGGCTGTTTCCCACAACCACTTGTCTAAAATCTCTACTGGCATAATCATCAAATATGTCTCTTTACGAGGTGCAATGAAAAGAAGCATCTAACTCAATAAACCATTTATCTGTCGTCAAGTCAAACCCTGTAGATAAACACAAGTTATCTAGCAAAGATTCATCGCTAACCACATTAGCTCATTGATTCTCTTCTTGCTGTTTCTTTTTGTAGGCTTTACACTGAAACCTCCGATGTCTGGTGTCCGGTTTGTGACAAAACCAACACTCATCTTTTGCAACATGTCTCTTACCCCTTGATTGTGATCTGCCACGCCCGCTGAAATTTTCTCTACTTTTACTTCTTCCCCAGTTCTCCACTGTGAGTGCCGTTGAAGATGTAGATGCAGAAAAATTATCTTCACTTGAGACTTTCATTCGCATCTCTTTATCCATGATACTACTCACAGCATCATCAAGAGTTAAATCATCCTTTATGGTGCTCGAAATTCCCTGCATTGCGGTATTGTAACTTTCTGGAAGAGAACATAAAAATAATAAAGCTTGAAACTTCATATCTAAATTTATGCATGCGGATTCCAATTGACCCGTAACCTGCGTGAAACTATTAATATGCTCGCTACGTAACCTCTATCAAATAACTTCATATAACTAGTTTCTTCAACAAAAATACCTGATTTGATGTGGATGGCTTTTCATAAATATTCGTTAAAATATGCATGGCTTCTTTCGCAGTTTTTGCTTTTGTGATGTGGTATCCTGTCTTTTTCGTCAACCCTAGATGAATTGCACCTAATGCTTTTCAATCAAGAATTTTCCATCCGACTTCTACTGTCGGATCTACTTCCGCCATCTCGGGTTTCCAACTCTCAAGTGGTGCATAGAGATCTTTTTGATAAAGATAATCCTCTATTTGTAGTTTCCACCATCCGAAATCCTCTCCATTAAATTTATCGATTCTGATTTTATCTTTTGCCATACTGTTTGCCTTCAATCGAACATCACCGAAAGACCCTCAATGTTTTCGATTAGCCAACCTAGGCTCTGATACTAGTTGTTACGAAATCGCACGTCGATTTTAGAAAAATAACGCTTGCAAACAATTCACTAGACATAATATAGTAATAAAATAGCAGAATCAGATGAATACGCTAGAAAATTTGTTATCGAAGTTCACCCAAACCTGGGCTACATCTCCACGCAGAGGTACTCTGCGAATCCACTAGAATTCAAAAAATTTGGAATACAACGACGATCTTCTCTCAAGATCATGGCACAAAGAGATTGAGAATCCTTATCAAGAAAAAAATCACTTTTTTCTTCTCTCTTTTTCTTGCCTCTCTATTTCCTTTTTCAGCGTCTTGACGGCTAGAGTCTTGCCATCGCTAATATAAAGATATCACTTTTAACCTAAAAGGAAATCTAATAGAAAAGACAAAAAAGCCACTAAAAACAAATATTTGGCTTCATCTATAACACTTCCAACACTCTCCCTCAAGCTGGTGGCTTGTAAATGTCCAAGACGCCTAGCTTGCTCAGTAGATATGCATGTTGCCTTTGACATTAGGCTTTGGTAAACACATCTGCAGGTTGTTCAGCTGTTCCAATCCCTCTTGTCTCGATTATCCCTTCTTGAATCTTCTCTCGAGTGAAATGACAATCCACTTCTATGTGCTTTGTCCTTTCGTGCATTACAGGATTTGCCGCAAGTTTCAGAGCTGATTTGTTGTCACAAAATAACTTTGTTGGACCTTTCAATTATATTCCGAGATCACCCAGTAAACCTCGTATCCACACAATCTCACATGTGGTCTTTGCCATGGCTCGATATTCTGCTTCAGCTGAGGATAGAGAAATTGTTGCTTGCTTCTTGGTTTTCCATGAAAGAAGAGAATCTCTCAGCTTAATGCAAAACCCAGTTATGGATCTTCGACTCATAGGACACGTTGCATAATCTGCATCACAATATGCTATCATTTCCATGTCGCATCTTCTAGATAGAAGTATCCCGAGTCCTGGACATCCCTTTAAATATTTCATGAATTTTAGAGCAACATTCATGTGAGATTCCTTCGGTCCGTGCATAAATTGACTGAGGTTCTGCACTGCATATGATATATTAGGTCTAGTCATAGTCAGGTAAATAAGTTTTTCAATAAGCTTTTGATAACTTGTCGGATCCTGTAATATAGGATCATCCTGAGATGTTCCTCCAGTGTGGTATGCTGTAGTCAATTTGATATTCTGCTCGATTGGAATGACAGCTGGCTTACATCCTGATAAACTGGCCTCTGATATAATCTCCAACACAAACTTCCTCTGACTGAGAGAAATTCCTTAGTGAGATTGTGCAATCTCAATCTCAAGAAAATATTTTGGTGCTCCCAAATCTTTTATGTGAAATGTGGTATGCAAATATTTTTTAAAGCTCTTTATTGCAGCTTCATCATTTTCCATGATAAGAATGTCATCTACATAAATCATTAAGTAAATAGATGATGTACCTTTGGTCCATGTAAATAAGGCATAATCATACTTGGATTGTTTGAAGTTTGCATTGATGAGAGTGTTAGCAAATTTAGCATACCATTGTCTGGAAGCTTGTTTCAGCCCATAAAGAGATTTGCGAAGACGACATACTTTATTTTCCCCCTGTCTCCGTAAGCCTTGAGGAATATCCATGTAAATTTCTTCATTCAGATCACCATGAAGAAAAGTGTTGTGAACGTCCATTTGGTATAACGGCCAATCATGGATGGCTGCAACTGATAAGAATGAGCGGATGGTGACATCTTTAGCAACTAGGGAAAAAGTTTCGTGATAGTCGAAACCTTCTCATTGTGTATATCCCTTTGCCACCGATCGAGCTTTGTATCGTTTATTGGATCCATCAGCTCTATACTTTACTTTATAAACCCATTTGCATCCTATGGATTTCCTATTTGGGGGCAAATGAACTATCTCCCATGTGTGATTATCAGTTAAGGCCTGTAATTATGCTTTAATGGCCTTTTGCCATCGTGGGTCTTTGGATGCCTCATCATAACTAGAAGATTCTTTCTCATCTAATATACGACTAATGCAACATTTATGCTTCGACGAAAGCTTTTCAAAGGAGACATAAGAAAATATTGGATAGTGAATACCTGGTCCGTTAAGTGAGGCATAGACATAATCTTTGGTCCACGTTGGTGGTTTCGTAGCTCGCCCCGAACATCGTGGATGAGCCGTTGGCGGTGGAGGAGGAGATATTTCCGTAGCATTGTTTTCTGGTTGTTTGCCAGAATCATCCTTAATGTTTAGTGGAAGAGCAGGTACACTTTCCAATGTTGCTGTCAAGGTGATTGATCAAATGAGGAAGGTGGAATGACTTATCCTGGTGATGCTGCGAGAAAATATTCAGGAGATATATTTTCCTCAATTGAGGAGCGATGAGAATTGGTTGAGATATCCAAACCCTCTGTAGACTCATGAAATGGAAAGATAGTTTTGTGAAAAATGACGTCCCTGCTCACGAAAAATTCTCCTGTTGATGGATTGACAATATAATAGCCCTTCTATAGGTTAGGGTAACCCATGAAAATGCACCTCCTGGCACGTGGACTCATTTTGTCTCGAGGCACCATAGTTGCAGTATAACAAAGACAACCAAAAACTCGTAGATGATCTACTGCTGGTTTTTTTTCCATAAAGTAATTCAAAGGGTGATTTACCAGCTGTTGACACCTAATTTAAATTCATTTTTAGAAATAAAAGATAATCTTTGATTATAGAAGGAAATTTAAAAAAAAAAAAAAAAAAAACTTTGAATTCAAAAATGCAACAGCCGTGTGATGTTAGAGCCGCATTTTGTTGAAGAAGTTGAGTGAATATTGGGAAATCTTCAACAACTTTGAACGCTTTCACTATAAAATGCGAGGCTTTAGAACTGAGCATGAGGGGCGGCTTCCTTTCGTTAAAAAAAATTGAAAAGTGAAAAGAGAGAAAACAGAGAAGGGGGTTTCTCTTCGTCAAAGGAACAAAGAGAAAATGAAAAAGTGAAGAGGGGAATTGACTAGTCTGTAGTAGTGAGAGAGAGAAAGAGACTAGAGAGTGGACGTGCGGTAGGAGAGTGGAGGCAAAAAGCAAAAGAAAGTACAAAATGATGGGACATTTATTGTTCATCATCTTCCTCTAGACTTGCTGCTCGATCGATCACGACCCTTGCTGCTCCTCGCCGGTACACCAGCAACTGGACTTCCGTTTTGTCGGCCACTGCGTGGCACTGACGTTCGTCTCACCAACCGCGCTCTCCACCCTGCTCCGTCCCGCTAGAAGTCGTCACTGCTGTGCGACTCGACGCCTGCTATTGCTGTCCTCGCCGCGCTTCACCTGCGGACCTTTCGCCGTTGCCGCTCGCCTGTTGTTGCTCATTCGTCTAGTGCGGTCCCTGCCTTCGCCAGTGGTCTGTTTTTGCCCACCACCCGTAGTTGCTATTTCTCCATCTGCTGCTGCTCGATCAAGCCTGAGCTTGGCCATCGCCGTTGTTGCTCAACCAAGCCGACGTCGGTGCTTCTCCGCATCGACGAACCGCTGCCTTGATCTCGACGCCTAATGTCGTTGCCTTAAAGACCAGAAGCTCCGACGCCCTTACTCCACCTCTGCAGCGCCCAGACCTCCCGCGTTGCTATGCCCTGACGCCGCGTCACCTTTGCTCGACCCGGTGCCTGATGCTCCCTACTGGACGCCGAACTGACGCCTTCGCCGCACTAGCTCGCAAGCCCTCCTCGCCGACCCAGCCACTGGACACCTCGCTGCTCCACCCCTAGATGCCCGTGCCAGTAGCTTGCGTGTCAACTACCTTTCGTCGGAGCCCAACACTGCTTGTGCCTGCCGTTGAAACGCCCTAAGCTTCGCCACCTGCTGCCTCCCCTATTTTTGTTGCGGGTCTACCTTTGCCGGACCTCAACGAAGCTCCGACCACGGGGAGACTCCGACCGACGGTAACTTCCGACGACGCCGTACACCCTTCGACCGACGCCATTTACCACCGTTGCTGCTCCCATTTTCCAAGCCTTTAGGTAGTTTTTTTTTTTACTTATTTCATGTTATGTTAGCTTATTTTTAAGTTTAATTATTTGAATTGTAGTATTGTATGTCAATATTTGTAGACCTTGTAGACATTAAGGGGTTTTATCCCAAATTATGGTAATTATTAATTTGACCCGTAAGACGTCGGGTCATTTTTTTGATTACTTTAATTTTTAGGAATTTTGATAGTATTTCAATTGTTAAAACATTATAGAGTTAAAATAATTGTTAATTTAATCCGTGAGACAACGGATTATTTTTTTGGTTATTTTAATTCTTATCTTCATTCTTTTAAATAATTACTTGTTTGGAAAGATTAAAAAACTCAAAAAAAATGAAAAAGTACATAAAAATCTAAATATTGCATTAGATCATTTAAGTTTAAGTAAATTAGGATTGTATTTTTAGGGTTTGTAAATTAGAATTGCATTTATAGGATTATAATTTTTAGATTATACTTTTAGATGGGTGATTTTTGTTAGGGCTAATTTTAAATAATGTTGGCATGTCTTGATTTTTTTTTAATAGCTTTTAAGATAATATATAGTTTAAGTTAAATTGATTCCTAAAATAAATTAGAATATCATTCACTTTAGTTAGTCTAATTAGTTTTTTTATTAATTCCGAATTTCAATAAAAAGAATCCAAAAAATATTAGGTACATATTAATTAATTTGCATAATAGGTTTAATTAGAATTTGTTTATTAGTAAAATATGGTCATATCTAGAACTTAGGTACTTAGGTCCATACACATTTCATATTAAAGCAGCACGCCTAGATATTTTTAGATTAAGTCAATTTTCATTTAGTAAAAAAAAAAAGAGGAACAAAAAGTGTCATACATGCATATAGAATTATTATGTCATTCATCCCACATCATATAACACATGCAAATTAGATCGCACACATATTGTAATGATTTAAATTATGTCACATGAATTGCATCTCATATGTCATTAAAGTCAAACTCATGCATATCAAATTTAAATTAAGATTGCATATAATTAACATTTTCAAAAAGAAAAAGAAAAATTAGGTGTCATGTCATTTAGAAATCATGTTTAGGGCATGCATTTTTATTAGCATTTTTTATTGAATGTTATTTTATTGATTGTGCACCCGCATGACCATTTGCATGTTAGTAGCTTAAGTTTAAATTAATCAACATTGCCTGTAAAATATTTTTAAAATTAAAATAAAAGGTACCGAAATGGCGTTAGACTAATCTAGCGTAACCATGTCCCCGAATCTACTGAATCTCTAGTTGTCAAAAGTAAAGTATTCTCCCATACTTTACTTGGGTTTCTAATCAACGTTAATTGGTTAGTGACGGCTCCAAATTGAATATAATTGCGTGTTTAAATAGATTAATTTCTTAATATCAAGTTGCGATTGGTAGGACTTGGGAGGGTCCGTGCCAAGTCTTTGGACTTAGTAATCCCTTAGCCTTCTTTAGGTAATTCACCCTCGGGAAGGTCACGACACTAGCTAATATCCGAGTAGGCATATGGTTGATGAGATAGGTTGTAATGATGACACAATCTCCCCAATATATTGTTGGAACGGATCCTTGAAACTTTAAAGCTCGTGCGACCTCCAGCAAGTGACGATGTTTATGTTCCGCCACTCCATTTTGTTGTGGAGTATAAATATAGGAGCGTTCATGTAGAATGCCATGAGACAAGAAAAGTGATCTACAATCATGATTAAAAAATTACTTCCCATTGTTAGTCCGTATTCGTTGGATTGATTTCCCAAATTGATTTTTAGTCAGGATGATGAATGTTTTCAAATGAGATGGAACTTGAGCTTTTGATTGCATCAGGAATACCCATGTGGCCCGAGAGAGATCATCCACAATTGTGAGAAAATATCATGAACCATCACGGTGTGCTGTGTGATAGGGTCCCTAGACATCCACATGAATTAAAGAAAGGATAGCAGCGGAACGTTTTGCATTCGAAGGGAAAGATGTGTGAGACTGTTTTGCAAGAGGACAAATGGGACATTTAGAGTTTGTAAAAGAAGCACTATGCCCCATTCTTGAATGTAAAAGATAGTCTTTATCATTGGCAATGACATTACACAATGACAACTTATTGAAAGGAATTGAATTCAAATCAAGATGACTTGGAATACTGGTTTAGAAATATAAACCTTCAGAAAGACTACCCAAGCCCATCAGTTTCCCAGTTGAAAGGGTTTGAAAAAAACATGTGTCAACATCGAAAAGTATTTGACAGGAATTTTCCTTGCAGACTTTAGATACAGAAATGCGATTGAACTGAAATTGTGGGACATAAAAGACATTTTGCAGGGCAATTTGAGAGCTTAGTTGAACAGTCCCTGTCAATGTGACATGAGTAATGTTTCCATTTGGAAGTTGCACAAAAATAGGCGTATCCAATTTCCTATGCATTTTTGAGAAAAAATTTATATCACAAATGATATGATCACTTGCTCCTAAGTCAAATATCCATGCCCTTTTTGAAATTGAATTAATCAGGTAGTGGGATATACCTAAGAAACTTCCTCATTTATTTCCAATCTCTGCTTTTTGTAGTGCCTACATCAATTGCTAATATTGCCCATACGTAATTGGTCGGTCACTACTTGGTCCAGTAGGTCCAGTCACCTGGTAAGCTGGAGAATACTCTTTCTTTTTTTCCCTTTTTCTCCTAGCTTTTCATGTAATTTCCAACAATTATCTATGGTATGATGTGGACTTTTACAATGCTCACAGTATAATTTACCTCTCCCCCTTGAATTTTGGCTGAAATTCCTTATTGATGCAGAAAAAATCTGGCCGTCGGATGCTTTAATCGTGGAATTATCTCCACCGTCCAATGCAGCAGACACATCGACCCCTTGCAGACCGTCAAATCTCCGGGGGAAATCAAGGCCATCAAATCTCCGCAAGAAATCCGAGCCGTCAGATCGCCGGATTGAATCTGGGCCGTAGCTTCCTTCCCTTTTAAGGGCTCTTTCTCCGGTTGCGAATCCTAGCCCCTCACAATTTTCTCTCTCCTGGGCTAGGGTTTTCTCCCTCAATTCTCTCTTGCGGCTTTCTCCGCGAAAAGCGAGAGCGATAGCCTCGCCTCCTCGTGTCTACTCTGGTGTTGTGAGCCGCTGGCTCTCTTCTTGGATGGCCAGCTGGAAAATCCGGCCGAGGGGCGGCACAGGATCCATTGCCAAGATCTGTGAACGAAATGTTAGGTATGTTTCGTTCAATATTAAAAGAAATCGAGTGGATTTCTCCCTCTCCTTCATGGATCTGTATTGCCTGAGAGTTTTTGGAGGTCCCTCGAGTTTTTCTTCCGCAGCCTCAAGCTCGTTCTAGAGCGATGAGAGTTTGTTATAAACCGCTGTGACGGACATATTCCCCTGCTTAAGATCTGTGAGTTCCTGCATGAGACAAAAGATTTTTGCTCAGTCTAATTTCCCGTACATTTCTTTGATGTTATCCCGCATGGTTTTCAAATCTTCCGTCGATGGGAGGCCTACTGCGACGTTTGGAGAGACGCAATTGCCGATCCAAGTGCGGATCAAGTGATTGCACTTTCTCCAGTGCCTCGCTAGCCTTTCGCCCGACGAAATTGGTATGGTTCCGTCGAGGAAACCGTCTTTATCTTTTGTCACAAGAGCCCGCTAGAAGTCTTATGACCATTTGTTGTAGTTTTCCGGCCCGATCAATTGCAAACTAATTATTCGCCACTCTGGACCGTCGGCGGTTGACATGTGCAAGGGATCACCTAGCTCTGGTTGGCTAATGATAGCCGCAATCGGAAACGGTAAAAATCCGAGTGAAAAGTTCGGGTAGGGATTCATCCCTGTACCCGACCCATTAAACCTAGTTTCATGACCCGTATTGAAGAGTCCCGGGTGAGGGTTTGTTCCCAAACCCGCTTCTCCAGACCCATTTACTTGTTCTGTCTCAGCGGCTGAGTTTGCCCCGCTTACGGTTGGTAGACTCCCGTCGGGCTGAACGTTACTTTGGTAACTCATTACCCCCGGCAATGATGGATTCAGGCCTTGCCCGACGTACCATGGATAGGGTATCCATTGGTAAGGATGTCTCGGAATGGGTTGCCCCATATTCGCCCGAGCCGGAATATTTGCCATTGAGTCTGGATTTGTTCCGGGTTGTGGGAATTGCAAGTATTGTGTTGTGGCCTTGTGTCTCTCCCATCGGTGTGACATTGCCTGTGGAAGGAACGCCAGTAGTGGCAGGGAGCAGATTCTCTGGATTCATGGTAAGAAAAAAATTTCCATTTCTTCTTCCTTCTTACAAAATTTGATTCTTTCGTAATCAAGACGTCAATCTGTCTTGTAGCTTCGAAAGCAATCAGTTGTAGAAGATGGAGCTTAAAGCCAAAGCTTTGATACCATGTCAGAAACCGAAGGCAAGTAAGGGACAGATGAGAAGAAGAAGAGAAAGACGAAGTTTAGGGAGAAGGTTTTTCTGTATTCTGACTTGCAATCAATGTAAAAGGCTTTTGCTGTTTATATTACAAGATGTATACATAGAAAAAGGCAATGCAATATTTTACAAATCAATCTAATATTTGGATTGATTCTTTATAATCAGAAATCGGATCAATCAATTCCCGATATATTTCCAGGATCTTCTGCATATCTTCCAACATCAATCAATTTCTTTCTTACGTAAATCTCTCCGTCTCCCTTCTCCATCTCTCTCTCCGTCTCTTTCCTTCAGAAACAAAGGCAAACAACTTAGTGTTTACGGAAGTCGGCCTTTCCTTCATCAAGATCTTGGCCTCCATCGACTGGCTGGCGATAGAGTATTCAACAGAGACCACAATCTTTGTGCAAGGGGAGAAAGGCGGCAGTGCAATGGAGGTCAAGCATCTTGCCGCGGGGCTTATGGGGCTTGGCATCTATGAGGGCCAACTCATCAAAGAGGTCCTAGGTGAGGATGGTTTGGACGATGGCCACGCCGACGTCGCCAACCCCGATGATGGTGATCTTGGTATGGTCCCTGGAGGGTGACAGCTATGGGGTTAATTGGATCGGTGAGATAAAAAGAAGAAAGAGGATCACGGATGAGCGTTTGAATTTGAGGTTTGGACGACAATCTTTGTGCATCTGCTGTTGTGAATTTAAGGGTTGACCGAGAGGATAGCGGATGAGTGTAGATGGAGGTAAGGCGTGTTTGGGAAGACTTTTGGGGAAAGCCTTTGGAGAAATGCAAATGATGTTGAGTTAAAGGAGTTTCCAAAAGAGTTTTTCAAAATGCAAATTGTGTTTAGTAAATTGTATTGTAAAAGTTCATTGCAAAGTACTTTTGAGTAAAATAGTATTTGGAGAAATTATATTTAAAAAAAACTTATATTATTAAAAGAACGAAAAAAAGAAGAGTTGGCCGGCCAAGGATAAGTAGTCACCAATGAAGAGTAGGCGGTCCGACGAGTGTTGCGGTGATTAGATTTGGTCATTGTGACCCTCGCCAAAAAGTCATGCAGATCTAGTTATTGCGACCCTCTCCGAAGGGTTGCCCGACCCGTCACATCATGACCTCTGTTGGGGCTGCATGACCAGATCTGCGACTAGATGGATCACGTGAAGGTTGCAACCTCCACGGCAATCTTGCGATCTACGTCACCCAACCCTCGCTAGAGGGTTGTGTGGTCATGGTGGAGGTCACGGTGGGTTGCACACAACCACATCTGGTCGCAACCAGATCTGCGATCAAGTGGATCATGTGACCCTGAGGGTCGCGACCTTCGTGGCAACCTTGCGATCTGGTCGCGCGACCCTCGCCAAAGAGTCTCACGGCCATGGCGAAGGTCACGGCAAAAAATTAGTTTGAAGTAAACTTATCATATGTGTACTAATTTGTGATTTTTTAAAAAGCAAAATTCTATTACAAATGTGATTTTTCTAAGTACCATGTAAAGTAAAGTTACTTAGTATACTTTTCAATTACATTTTACGAAACACTATTTGGATATAAAAAAATCCATTTAACTTAGACTCTTTTATTTTTTTCTCAAAGATTTTTCTCAAAGGTCCAACCAAAGGCAACCTAAGCCTATGTAGGCCTAGGTGCACCCTTGTAGAGAGGCTTGGATTTTAGAAAAGATAAATTGATGATTGTTAATTTGTTTTTGCTATTTTTATCTAATAACATTCGTTAATTTATTTTAATTATTTTGTCAGAATGTCCCATAACTTATTAATGACAGTTGTTTGTTTTGACATATTGATTATAATCTATCACGATAAGCATATCCATAATTTTTTTGTACCCTCATATCCCTTTTTTGTTAGGCACGATTTGGAGATAAAATTGGGATATAAACAATTCCTTTAAGAATTCATGAGACATAATGTCATTTCTTTGTTACTTATCGTACTTTTCATATATTTTGTTAGGCACGGTTAAGGCTGAGCACTGGCTCTTTAGCCTTCTTGGGCTTTATTAATTTACAGTTCATGGGCTTGTGGTAAGTGGGTTTCATGCACTTCACAAGGATGTCACGTTCTATCACCTTTCCTTTCCACTCAATTTTTATTTAATTATGAATTTCAAATCCTAATTTGCACGTCGGCAGAAAGAAGTATATTAATATGCGCATCAATTATTTACCTTCAAACGAGCCCACCAAGCCTGTATTTTTGTGTTGACTATTGATTAAATTAGTGCTCATTTAGGTTGACTTTCTAGATTTTGTCGATGAATTTGTTTTATGGAATATGAATGATTGGAAAATGTCTTCCTTAAAATATCACTTATATCATTTAAAATAATTAGTCAATAATTTTTATTATTATTGATAATAATTTATGTCTACACATTTTCATTAACAAAAAATATTTATTGTTTATTCATTTTTTAGGTGATCATTTTTAGGAAAATATTTTCCAAATTATTAATTTTCTCGAAATTAAAGAAGGCTAAGATACTGGTTTTTTTATTTTATTATTTTTTTCTATTTCGATGTTTAAGGTGCAATTGAAAATGGAAAATTCCAACTTAAGGAATACAGCTGCTTTGCATTTACGGAATTTGGAATATCAATGCCAATTTCATGACCCCATTCTCTTAATCCCGTTCACTATACTAAATCCATTTTCGTCATTCAAACATCAGCATCGATACATTTTCTTCTGCCGGAGGAGATCATCACGTGATGTCACGTGTAATTAAATGCTGAAATTTCATATGCCCATACGATCGAAACAGCTCCATAATATGATTAATATAAGGCACCTCTTGTTTATATATGTGATCTGGAATGGGGCCGACTTAACCTCAATGTTGGCGCGTTTTGCAATGACGAGGGACAGTAACAGAAGCCACTTCGAGAGAAATCATTGTTCTTTATTGTTGATATGAACCTTCAAATCCCTTTACAAGGACAAAACGACGTTCTTTATTGTTTTCAAATGAAGGACAAATTCCATTATGGATTCAAGGACTTGGAGGCGGGGGTGGGTGTGGGTCGTGACGAGGATTATGGCCTGGTGGTGGGTAGTCGTTGGTCTCTATGTCCATCCTTCCCTCCACTTCGTGAGTCCCTCCTGCTTCCATCAGCTCCACACCGTCCTACGCATCATCAATCATCGTCATGAACATCAACGGATCTTCATCAGGAACTTCTTTAAGGTTCTTGTAACGAGAAAACAGGACTGAACGTACCCAAAATCACATCGGTGACAGCAATTTGTAAGACTAATACAAAACCCTAACCTCCCCTAAACACGATAGAATGGCAATCCATCCTCACTCAGAGAGAATGTCGTCTAGGATTAATATGAACAGATAAGGGCATGGCCCGTCAGCTGATACATGGTTCAGACAGAAGAACAATCTCCAGAAATGATGATCGGATGACTGCGAAAGCTCCATTGGAAGTTATTTGCGAATTATAGGATTATTGCTTGTGTGCGCGTGCGTGAGAGAGAGATGGCGACTCACCAGAGAAAGTGATTCCAGTTCCGGGAGTAATTTGATTTCGTTGCTTGATCTCAAGCTTCCTATCAAACAGAAAAATGTAAATCGATATCTGTAATGCAGAAAAGACGTGAGAGAAAACAAATCAAATAGGATGCATCAAGCACGAAGGAACGGCCCGAACTTACGGGTTGCAGGAACGGCGGCAGCCAAGAGGAACCAATAAAAGCCCAAATAACACACCGCCAGCCTCATGAAGATCTTGAAGGCCGTGCCCATTTTCCAAGTCAACTTCTTGATGAAAACTATATGGAGAAACTGAGGAGGGTGTCAACGGAAGAAAAGAAAGAGCACGTACAGGCGATCTTTATATATATATATAGAGAGAGAGAGAGAGAGAGAGAGAGAGAGAGAGAGAGCGAGAGAGAGAGAATTCAACCACCGAATATAAAGCTTGTGCTGATCGAGTTCCCAACGAGGCCACAGCCTTCTCTCCGCTTGTTTTTCGTATCACAGTCAAGATATTAATCTTGGAGGAAATTCCTGCCCACAGTAATGGCAAAAACTTAATTGTACTTTCATTAGTAACGTTTGGTGGCAGAGAGGCTGACTGGTCTGATCTCATCAACATGCCGGTACTGTAGAAATTTAAACAAGAAGAGAATCCACCGACCCAAAAAAAAAAAAAGACAAGAAGAGAATCCTGAAGAAGTTAATGTATGCATTTACTGAGGAAATCACCACAAGAAGTAAATCCTCAAAAAGTACATCCTTGATTTGCTTATCGTTAGGGTTTCTACTATAACGGTAGGTTGACATTCCATGAATAGTCATAACACCTATCGATCAATACATAAATGGAAGTAAATCCTAAAATTTGTGGCATATTTTAATTTCTTAATATACGTCTTGCGTCTATTCGGATCATTCATTGCCATCAAAGTATCTAACTACAATGACTAGGCATTAACATTAGCTACCGCGAACACTAGTGATCTATGATCCAAAGAATTTCAATTTGTAGATTTATTTTGCGAGGATGGGTCGATTGTGATTTTCAAATAGGCACTAAGAAGAGTGCAAATTATGGATCAACTAAATTGTTTTATTCATTAAAAGAAAAAACATGGCCTCGAATATTGTCAACATCTGGTGGAATATTCTAAATGCATAGTTATTTGGCAATATAGTGCCAATTAAGTCTATCCAATCAATTTTAGTTAGAAATCGTTGACATAAATGTCAATCATCCTACATGACATGATTGGTACTAATATAGATAGTTTTTAATAATATTTTAATTTTTTTTGAGTTCTCTTTATTTTTATTTTCTTCTTTTCTTCTCTTTTCCTTCTTATTCTTATTCTTTTTCCTTTTCTCTTCTTTTTTAGTTTTTAATTTTTTTTTCCCTTTTTCCCTTTGCCAGTCATCATGGGGCCTCATCGATGGTTGGCGGAGGTCGTCAGCCATGGTCATGGGCTGGCGATGGCCACCCTTGCCTCCTTGATCACACCACCTCGTTCGGTAGCCTAAAACCCTTATTTCGTCGCCATCGCCGCCGTCGCCATCACCGGCGACATCAAAGAGGAATGGAAATTGACCATCTCTGCAAATATCTCTTCGATTTTCCCAATCTCTACAAGTCACGCATTGTGCTGTCATGGCTCGATGTACGAGAAGTACATTTGGGGCTTCGAGCACAAGCCCCTCGAGCACTCCCCCGATGGCCATACCCTCACCATAACAAAGCTCTCTTGCTACCCTTCGCACCTCTCCTCATTTGCCGCAAGCCCTATTGTGGCTTTTGACGAAGGCAGTGACACCGTCCACCTCTACGACCTAACAACGGCCTTCTCCCTCAGCTTCCTTCACCACCATTCTGCCACAGTCACGACCCTCTACTTCTACGTAGGGGTGATCGGTTCCTAGTTTGGTCTGGTTCCAGGGTGGAATTGGAAACCGGATCGGGAGAATCGATTCCCAATTTTGGGAACTGTGGACCGACCGTTTGGTCCTAGGACTAGACCATCAGTTCCGGTCCAGTCTGGTCTGATCCAACAGAATCGACACTTTCTTTTTCACTAAGGAACGACCATTCATTAAAGAACGATCATGCTCCTGACCGATCAATCCAATTCGGTTCTCGAGCAATCTAATAAAACTACTCACACATGTTTTCACCTGCAAAATATTCAAACTTTACTTGCGTGAATATCAATCATAGTTTATGTGTTTCACGCTTAATTTTAAGCATAAAAGCCATGAACAATGTGATTAAAGGTTGCGCTTGGCTTAGGTTTTATAGACAATCTCTATGAAACTAACAAGTAAGTTTTCTTTATAAATAAAGAGTAACAACAAGAGCTTTGGTGATCTCTTGGCCACATAAGAGGTTGTTACCTCAATTGCAATTCCAATTGCAATAAGTTTCATATATAATATTCATATATTATATGTGTTTATATATTATATGTATATAAATTATATATAAAAAAAATTTGGTCCGGTTCGGTGGGTCTGTCGGTCCGGTCGGTCCGGTTAGTCTGGTTCCTACCTTGGAATTGGGAACTCGAACCAACCAGCCGCCGGTTCTAAGATTAGGAACCGGGAACCGGACTGCCGACCATGAGAACCACCCAAAACCGGCCAGTCCAATCCAGTTCGGTCCCAGTTTGGGCGGTTTCCGTTGCACACCCTACTTCTATGCCCCTCTGCACTTCTCATTCCCACACAACCTTCTCTCCACTTCGGTAGACAGCTCAATGTGCATCTCTGATGCCGATCCCTTCGTGCACCTAAAGACAATTAGGGTTCACAAGAAGGGCAGAGTCAATGACCTCTCGGTGCATCCATCGAGAAACTGATGAATTCACAAGAAGGGCGAGGGAAAAAGGGGAAAGAAAGAGGAAAAGGAAAAGAAAAGAAAAGAAAGAAAAAAGTAAATAAATATTGGAAAAAATATTAGAAATTGTCCACATTAGCGCCGGTTGTGCCCTATAAGACGACCATTATCCATGTTAATGATTTTTTAGCCAAAATTGATCGAAAAGACTTAATTGGCAAAACGTGAAAATATTTATAACTTAATTGGTAAAAAAGCAACGAGTTTATGATTTTTTAGACAATTTCCCCAATTATAGAAGTCAATTACAAATTGCACAATATGATCTATACGAGCATTTTTAGGATAATATTTTTCTAAACTGTTCATTTTCCGCAAAACAAATAGTTTTATTATATTATTATTTTTTCTAAATCAAACTTAAGGAGTACAACTGCTTTGCATTTATGGAACTTTGAATATCAATCTCAATTTCATGACTCCATTCTCTTAATCTTAATCACTGTAATAAATCTCTTTTCGTTGTTCAAAACATTAGCATTAATCTCTTACCTTTTCTTATGTCAGAGGAAATCATCACATGATGTCACGTCTACTTAGATCTCAATATTGCAAATGACCCTATGAGTCGAAACAGATCCTTGATATGATTAATTAAACATATCTCTTGTTTATATATGTGATCTTAATTGGCACCGACTAACCTCGGTGTGTTTTTCACCAACGAGGGACAATTATAGAAGTCGGTTTGAGAGAAATCCTTTTTCTTTGTTGTAGATTTGAACCTCCAAATTTCTTTACAAGGACAAAAAGACATTATTTATTGTCTTCCAAATGAAGATAAATTCCATATGGTGTCAAGCGGTTGAAGGTGGTGTGTGGTGCTGGGTAGTCGTTCATCTCCATGTCCATCCTTCCCTCCACTTCGTGAGTCCCTTCTCCTTCCATCAGCTCCACCCCATCCTATGCATCATAATCATCATCAACAGCAACGGATCTTCATCAGGCACTTCTTTAAGGTTTTTTTTTTTTTGACGAGAAAACAAGACTAAACGTACCCAAAATCACTTCTGTGACAGCAATTGGCAAGACTACTACAAAACCCTAACCTCCCCTAAACACGATAGAGCGGCAATCTATCCACAATCGGAGAATGTCGTCTGGATTAATACGAACTGATCGTGGACATGGTCCATTCAATGGATACATAGTCCGGACAGAAGATCAATCTCCGAAATGATGATCGGATGCCCGCCAAAGCTCCATCGGAAGTCATTTGCAAAGTTTAGGATTATTGCGTGCTTGTGTGAGTGAGAGAGATGGTGACTCACCAGAGAAAGTGATTCCAGTTCTAGGACCGATTTGATTTCGTTGCTCGACCTCAAGCCTCCTATCAAAAAGAAAAATGAAAGTCGATACCCATATTTCAGAAAAGACACGAGAAAAAAAAGAAAAAAAAAGAATAGGACGCATCAAACATGAAGGAGCGGCTCACTTATGGGTTGCGGGAATGGCAACAATCAATAATAGGTGTGACAACTCAAACCTAGGGCAGTACGGAGGGATGGTAGGGGAGGATGCATCTCGGTAGTATGTGGGCGAGGTTAAGTGCATATTTTTTGTTCCACATTGCTTAGGAAGAGTTCTGTGCTGGCTTATAAGGTTCTGGATTCTCTAACTATACTTATGCCTTTTCTTGAGATAGTATCGACTCTCTTGAGAAAAATAAAAAGGACTTAGTATCCAAAGTGGACAATATGTGTACTCTGACGAACCCAGAGCGTCGACTCTTGTGTGGCTCTACAACAAGAGTGTTGTGTCGTGAGAGATGAAGAATGTAACAATCCGACTGCCCCACGACCCGGACGCAGGGCAGTATGGAGGGATGACAGGGTAGGTTGCACCTTGGCACTACGTAGGCAAGGCTAAGTGCATATCTCCCATTCCACATCGCTTAAGGAGGAATCCTAGGCTGGCTTATAAGGTTTTGGGTTCTCTAAGGGCGTGCATGGAAATGTTTCTAAGAAACGTTTCCGGAATACTTCTGTACGGATTTTGTTCACAGGAACAAAAAAAGAACAGAAACGCGTTTGGTTGCGTTTCTGTTCTTTTTTTGTTTTTTTTGTTCCCGGAACAAAATAAGAACAAAAAAAAGAAACATAAAAAAGTTGTTTCTTTTCAAAAGAAACACTTCTTGGAAGGCAAGAAAGAACAAAAAACAAAACCAGAACAAAATTGGAACAACACCGGCTGAAGCTTTCTTCTCCTTCGTGCGTGCTCGTGGCTCTCGGCTAAAGCTTCGTTCTCGTGCTCTCCCTTTTCCGGCGTCTCTCCCATCTCTCTGGCGGCTCCCACTCGGCTGACTCTCCGGCAACTCCTCACTCCGGCGACTCCAGGTACGTTTCTGGTGCTCCTCCTTCTCCGGTCGATGATGGGCTTCGGCGCGGCAGATCTGGGATGCTCGCTTGAGGCTGCCGACGGCAGATCTGGGACGGCTCGCTCGAGCCTCAAGTGAGCGTTGCTCGCCCAGATCTGCTGTTGCTCGCTTGAGGCTTAAGCGAGCGTTGCTCGCCCAGATCTGCCGCAGATTTGGGACAGCTGCTCGCTCTCGAGCGAGCTGCAGCTCGATCTGCAACTACTCGAGCGAGCAGCATCTCGAGCGAGGCTCGAGCAGCAGCTCTAGCGAGCTGCAGCTGCTGGAGCAGCATCTCGAGCGAGCTGCTCGAGCTGCAGCTGCTGGAGCAACATCTCGAGCGAGCTGCTCGAGCAACAGCTCCAGCGAGCTGCAACTGCTCGAGCTGCAGCAGCTTGCTCGAGCTGCAGCTACTTACTCGAGCTGCAGCAGCTCCAGCTGCTCGAGCTGCAGCTGCTCCAGCAGCATCTCGAGCGAGCTGCGGCTGCTGGAGCAGCATCTCGAGTGAGCTGCTCGAGTAAGGCTCGAGCGAGGCTTGAGTGAGCTGCAGCTCGAGCAGCAGCAGCTCCAGCGAGGTGCAGCTCGACCAGTAGCTCGCTCGAGGTGCAGCTGCTCGAGTAGCATCTCGAGCGAGGCTCGAGTAGCATCTCACTGGAGCTGCAGCTCGAGCTACAGCTGCTCGAGCAGCAGCTCTAACGAGCTGAACAGGCTGGTGATGTGGAATGGATAGGCTAGTGATGTGGTTTCCTTCGATTGTTATTTTGTTACTCATGGTGATGTGGAATGGACAGGCTGGTGAAGCACGTGGCGAGGGCGTTCAACGACGATTTCACCACCAAGGGGGAGATCCAGCCGAAGTCGGGGTGCAGCGTGGTTGTGTGGCATCGTAAGAAGGTAATAACCAAGGGTAATGCTACCTTGTGTTGGCTGAATTTCATGGTGCATTATATATGTAGCATTACTATGTACTTCTTGTAGCTGAAAATGCAACTTATGATCTGTTTTACACAAGTTAGTTCAACAATTTTTAGTTTTGTCATTATATAGTCTTCTTGGCTTGCATCTCTTGAGAATGATTTTGTGTTTGACATATATAGTATTATGTTATTGATTTAACTCATAACTCATATGTTGCTCAACCGATGAAAGATTAAATGGCATCTGAAAGACAGACATGCAATGCGAAGTGGACCGAGTTTGTAACCAACATATTTATTGGTTTGTTGGTGGATGAGATCAAAAAGGGAAATCGGACCACTTCTACTTTCAACAAAGCAGGGTGGAGGAATATACAAACTGAATTTGTTAGACAAACAGGATGCCAATATAGCATGGTCTAGATGCGGAATAAGCTAAACAAACTGAGAAAACAGTATAGCAGTTTTCAAAAACTTATGTCTCAATCTGGATTCGGTTGGGATAATGTCAATAAAAGAGTTACTGTCGACAATCCAAGCATATGGGAAGATCACATCAAGGTATATTTTTTTAACTTTTTGGTCATTTTGATGTTATTATGTATATTAATTTTAAAATGTATGATTATATACCTCAAATGTCATTATTGTCAAAATTGTAGGAGAATGTAGAGTGGGCAAAATTCAGGAAGGATGGATTTCCCAAATATCCCGAGCTATGTATTGTATTTGGTGGTACATATGCTACTGGGGAATATGGCATTGCAAATGCTGAAGATGTGCCGGGGTCGGAGGAAGATGACACTGGTGATGCCAATGTAGGTACTGACAACAGTGGTTACAATGCATATGGTGACAACGGTGGTGGCAATGCCTATGGTGATGCTGGTGGTGGCCATACAGATGACTTCGGTGATCACCACACTGATGAGAGAGTCTTTACACCAGAAGATGCTGGAACTTCAACTCGTGGAAAGCACAAATTGGATAGGACTCCAACTACTAAGAGGAGAAGGAGGAGTACCCAAAACAGTATTGATGACACTTGCAAAGCTATCCAAGACTTTTTGAAAGTTAAGTCCAGTCAATCTGGTAGTGCCTCCGCGACCTCTGGGGTTATGCCATCACTTGAGGATCCTTTCTCCGTCGCTGCTGTGATGGATATTCTGCTTATTATGCCTGAGATAGACTAAGATCTTTATAATAAAGCAGTGGATCGAGCATGTGATAGTGCCTCATGGAGGGTGGCTTTCATTAAATCCACACCTGAAAGAAGAATTAGACTTCTTTATCATCTTTAGTAGATTTATGAATTGAGTGGGGTAACGTAGAGATTGTATAACTTATGTTATCTGTTAATATGTCGTTTTAAGTGTTGAGACTCTTCGTACTTATATATAATGGCATCTTCTATTGGGACTATGACTTATGTTATTGATGTTTTTATATTTTTGTGATGGTATAGGTACTATGGAAGAGGGATCAGATAGTATATGTAGTGAAGAGGTAGAACAAGTTCAACAATTCTTGGATGAGAATGATCTAGCCGTATTGCTAGCGTGGTTGTACACGGTTGCCATTGACGCGTCCGTGCATACAATAGAACCAATTAGGGACAGCAAATTATTAGGATCCGAATGGATAAGGGAGATTATTACTGGACATTCAGATAAGATATATGAAGCCTTCAGGATGGAGAGGCATGTTTTTCTGAATTTATGTGATTTGATGAGAGTAAGAGGTTGGTTAAAAAATAGTCGATATATTAGAATAGACGAACAAGTTGGGATATTCTTATCTATGGTTTGTTATGGTAGCTCAAATAGAAATTTATGTGAGAGATTTCAACATTCTGGAGAAACGATCCGCAAGTATTTCAGCAAAGTGTTGAAAGCAATTATCAAACTTTCAAAAGAGATAATCAAACCACCGTCCTTTGATGTCATCCCTCAAGAAATTCTTATGGATCCTACTCATAAGCGCTACTTCAAGGTATGATTTCTATATCAAATTTATACCATCAAATACATGTAGTTCATAATCTTTTATAATCTTAGATTGGTAATAAATTGACAGGACTGCGTAGGTGCTCTGGATGGCACCCATATAAATGCTATTATCCCGGTGTCTCAGTAGGTTCGATTTAGAGGCAGGAGAGGGACTATCACACAGAACGTGTTGTGTGTTTGCTCATTTGATATGATAAGCATTTAATGAGAATGAGAAATCAATATCAAGTTTATATGCTTTAAAACTAAAAAATAAAAAAGCACTTGAAAAAATTTGATACAAACTTTAATTACAAAATTTTCTACGAAATATGCCATATGATCATGCTAAAAATGTTTGTCTTCACTAACCATGAACAAAATAAAATTAATGAGCATTTCATAAGAATGAGAATTCAATATAAATTTTAAACTTTATTAAAAAATGTTTTAAAAAAATAAAAAATAAAAAACAGAAATTTTTTTGTCGTTTACCAAACGTGTTTCTGTTCTTTTTCTATTCTAGGAACAGAAATTGACTGTAGTTACCAAACATGTTTTTGTTCTTTTTTTAGTCCAAGAACAGTTTTTTTTTAACACTTACCAAACGCGTTCTTTTGTTCAAAAACTGTTCCCGAACGAAACACTTTTTTTTTTTATTTCTGTTCCCAGGAACAAAAAGAAATTCCATGCGCGCCCTAATCGTACATACATGTTTTCTTGGGGGTAATATGGGTTGCTCGATAAGAACAAAATCGTGATAACTTAATGTCCAAAACGGATAATATATGTATAGTGGCGGACCTAAGGTGTTACAAAAGGAGCCAAGAAAACCCCAGAGAGCACACCACCAGCCTCTTGAAGATCTTGAACGCCATGCCCATTTTCTAAGTCAAGTTCTTATTGAAAATTATATGGAGAAACCGGGGAAGGTGTCAATAGAAGTACATAGTGAGAAGGCAATCTTTGCATATATAGAGGGATCAATCTTGGGGGAAATTTCTGCCCAAATAATGACAAAAAACTTATTTATTGCACCGACTTTGGACGTACGTTCATTAGTAAAGTTTGTTAGCAAAAGCACCAAGGGTCCAAGCAGTACCCCGATTCAGAGATAGATTAGTCTTGGTGAAAATTCCTAACCAAATAATGACACAACTTATTTATTACACCAAGTTTGGACGTACTTTCATTAGTAAAATTTGTTAGTAAAGCTTGTTGATAGAGAGGAGGAGATCAAATCATATGTGGTCTTGACCTTATCGACCTGCCATTACCTTAGAAATCCAAACAAGAAGTGAATTCTGAAGAAGTTAATGTATGTCATTTTTGAAGAAACACTAACAAAATGAATCCAGAAAAATGTAATATAGAAACCCAAATAAGAGAAAATATTGCAAATGACTCTGATGCCACATCATCCTTGCCACAGTCCATTCACATGGCGACATGTCTAATGCAGGGCCCACTTCTCTCTCTCTCTCACTCCCTCTTGACTTTCTCTCTCCAACTCCCTCTCATCGCCTCTATGGACGCCAAAATCGTAAAATGTTGGAGTGCCTCTTGGGGAAATTTGATTGTTGATAAAGATGGACAAGTAGTAATATATTCTTGACGCACTGATGGCGATTACTCTGAGTTTAGAACAAATATATTTCCAAGATATATATCGAAATTGTAGAAAAACAGAGTTCAACAATTACTCAATTTTCCTATTTGAATTTCACCTTGAATGTGTTAAACTTGTGTGTGTGAAAAGAGAATAAGAGAGATCTTTGAAGAAAAAGTTGTTATGAATAGTTGTGGTTATAGTAAATAATGTATGATTTGGTATCCATTCACAGACAACCAATCAACACATCTTTTGCTAATAAATTTCTTATCCCCAACTATCACCACTTTGCATGTCAAGAATAACTTCCTTTCATGACCGTCAATAACCTCTCTTTAGGACCAAGATTCACATCTTTTCATAACAAAAAGTCACGTTTTCTCTTAATCAAAAGTCACGTCTCCTCTTAACCAAGAGACACATCCTTTATAATAACAATCTATTTCAATAGTGCTCCCAATGGCTTGTCCAAATCAGAATCACCAACATCTCTCTGTTCTTGACTGTGGAGCTCAAGCCCAAATCTCATGATTGCCATGCCCATGGAGCTCAACCTTGAACTTAGAGCATGCGATAGCCGCCATGGCAGAGCTCAACCTTGAGCCTAGAGTTTGTGATAGCCATAGTAGCTTGAGTTTCAAGCACATAGACATGGCCATTTTTTTTCCCTATCATGCTAGATCACTGCATCCATGACTTTTCTCCAATCTATGGCTATTAGATCCAAAGACTTGTGCCCATGGACAGTTAGTTTGCAATCTCGCAGTAGTTTGCAATCTCGCAGCTACAATGGCTATGGAGCTTGAGCTTGAGCTTAGAGTTCGAGGTCAAAGCAGCTATGGTCGCTTGAGCACAAGCTCGCAACCATAGTTGCCGTATCTCAAGCTTGCGACCTCGGTTACTTAAGGTCAAGCTCCATGGCCATAGTGGCCGCAAGCCTTGGGCTCAAGCTCCGCAGCTGTGGGGTGCAAGAAAAAAAAAAGAAAAGCAAGTGTAGCAAAGGAGAGAGAAGGACAAGAAGAGAGGGAGAGAGGGGGAGACCGTGACTGATAGGTGATCCCACGTACGACACATGTTGCAAGATGAATGGATTGATTTTTTACCGAGTTGGCATCAGAGTTCTACCTTATATTTTTTCCTAACAAGAAGTGAATCCTCCTGGGTGACTACAGTAATGGCCGATTGACATTCCATGAATAGTCATAACACTATCAATCAATACATAAATGAAAGTAAATCTTAAATTTGCCATATTTTAATTTACATCTTCTTCACTATCACAATCAAAATATCTAATTATAATGACAAGACATTAATATTAATCATCATGAACACTGATAATCTACGATTGAAAGAATTTCGGTTTGTAACTTTATTTCTGGAGGACGAGTCGATTGTTTGAATGGGCACTAAAAAGAGTGCATAAGAGGGATCAATTAAACTGTTATATTCATTAAAAAAAAAAAATGGTCGCATCTATTGTCAACATCTGGTGGAATATTCTAAATGCAACATAAGGGTCTTCCCTAGAAGCGATATTGACGATCAATTTGAATTAGAATGCTAAGATGAATTATGTCTTTCCTAATCTCGATTATTGCTTGACTATAGCTGACTATGGATGAACGAGTCAGTGGAAATCATAAGAGGATGACAGAAGAAAGAAAGCGAAGCCACCACCACCCACAAAACAAAGTGGGTCAAAGTCGCTTTCGAGGCGACGGACTCAAGACACTGAGATCGAAAGCATGTAATTCGACGTCGTCTCGTGTGAAAGTCGGACGAGGAAGGAATCTCTCCATCGTCCCCCCATAAGCGTCACGTTTGAGTTCGGACTCGGTAAGTTCTCAAATTTGACTCGGACGAGTTTTCGCTATAGCCGATTCGTTAACTTCAACCACTGTATAATACTTTCAATCGACCATCTATATTCAAATTTGATTTGCATTTGGTTTTGGCTTGTGTTGGAAGGTTGCACACGATCCAACTGGTTCGTGATATATTTAGAGAAGTTGTAAAATGAATTTTTGGTTTCACAAGCCGTCAGCAAAGAACCCAAATTGCTGCACACAAAAGAACTATAATTTAGTCGAGAAGTTAGGATTTGCTTGTTTGTTACTGTGTATAAAACAACAATGACATACTGATCTTTTCACCAAAATCCCAATATTCCGTATAATCATACGAGTTGAAATGACTCAATAGAATGGTTATTGTAAAGCACCTCTTACTTATATATGTATTATGTATGTACGTGATTTGGACCATGAGCGACTAACATTAATGTTGGCGTGTTCTGAGGGACAATTACATAAGCCAATTACAAACACCATGGTATTATTTAAATGATCATTTATCAATTACATAAGCCAATTACAAACACCATGGTATTATTTAAATGATCATTTTTAGGATAATATTTTCTTAGTCATTTATTTTTCGCGAAACAATTAATTTCATTATATCATTATTTTTTTATTAATTAAATTTAAGGAATACAGCAGCTTTGCATTTATGGGATTTGGAATATCAATTCCAATTTCATGACCCCATTCTCTTAATCCTGATCACTATACTAAATCCCTTTCCGTCGTTCAAAACATCAACATCGATCTCTCACCTTTTCTTACGCTGGAGAGAATCACCATATAACATCACATCTAATTAAATTCCGATATTTCATACGATCATGCGAGTAGAGATGGCTCCATGATATCATTAATTTAACGCGCCTCTTATTCATATATGTGATCTGGATTGGAAACGACTAACTTCGATGTCGGCATGTTTTGCAATGACGAGGGACAATGATAGAAGCCAGTTTGAGGGAAATCCTTGTTCGTTGTCCTTAACTTGAACCTCCAAATCCCAACCTTTCCTATAAATTCATCCATCTGTCTCTTCACATGACAAAAAAACATTATCTATTGTTTTCCAGGAGCAAGTAAATGAATGATAAATGCCATTATGGTGTCAATGGGTTGGAATTGGTGCTGGGTCATGACGAGGATTATGGCCTGGTCCTGGATAGTCGTTTTTCTCCACGTCCATCCTTCTCTCCACTTCGTGTGTCGCTCCACCTTCGATCAGCTCCACACCATCCTATGCATCATAATCATCATCAACAGCAACGGATCTTCATCAGAAACATTTTAAATGTTTTTGTAACAAGGAAACTGTAACAACCCAGTTCAACAAAGCCGGGCAGTGGCCGATGAGATCAGAGGGTTTGGACAATGAGCAACTCCTGACAAGCTTCTAGGATGGGGAATGAAATATAAATGAATTGAACTATATACCAAATAAGAGGAGAACAATTGTGAGATATATATGTGAAAACTGAAATCAATTCACAGATGTGCCTTTTGACATGATAGCAAACTTTGTTTTGGAACTTCGAAATTAAGTAAGCCTAGACTAGAGCACTATCGAGATGGGTGATCTCCTAAGAAAGTGCCTAGTTGTATACCAAAGGAAAAAATCATGAGCTCAATATGAAACGAGTTAAAATGAACAATACCTCAAGTGTGTTAATCTAGAAATGTCACAATATAGTATCAAAATGGGATCCTTCTAGTAGATACATAATTCGGGGTTTGGGGACGAATTAGGCGGAAGTTGATGAGCCTATAATGACCCGATCCAACGAGGGCGAGGAGTGATTGTGATTGCTAGGGTTTGAGGGCTTGGAGAAGGAGGAGCTTCTAGCAAGTTTCTAGGATGGTGAAAGAGGTAGGAATGAATAGGAGAGAACGATTTTGAGATGTGTGTGTGCGTGCACGCGCAAACTAGAATTAACTTGCGGATACGCATTTTGATGTAACGACAAGTTTAGTTTTACAATTCCAATATTTAGTGAGTATGAGTTAGAGCACAACCAGAATGGACAACCTCATGGGAAAGTATATGTCAAAGACAAAATCATTAGACTTGGTATGAGATGAGTGAAACTAGAACTGGTGACTTCATGGGAAGTATGGGCTCAATAAGGGACGGCCAAAGTGGATAATATTTCAGATGAGTTAATTTAAGGATATCACAAAAATAAGACTGAACGAACCCAAAATCAACTTCTGTGACAGCAACTACTACAAAACCCTAACCTCCCCTAAACATGATGAAAGTGCAATCTATCCTCAGTCAGAGAGAAAGTCGTATAGGATTAATACGAACAGATCAGGACATGGCCCGTCAATGGATACATAGTCCAGACAGAAAATCAATATCCAGAAATGATGATCGGATGCCGTCAAAGCTCCATCGGAAGTCATTTGCGAAGTATAAGACCATCGCTTGCTCCCGTGTGAGCATGCTTGAGAGAGAGAGATGGTGACTCACCAGAGAAAGTGATTCCAATTCCGGGAGTGATTTGATTTCGTTGCTCGAGCTCAAGCTTCCTATTCAACAAAATGAAAATCAATAAATGTAATATGGAAAAGACGTGAGAAAAAACAAATCAAATAGGACGCATCAAACACGAAGGACCGGCTCGCTTACGGGTTGCAGGAATGGCAGCAGCTAAGAGGAACCAAGAAATGCCCAGATAACACACCGCCAGCCTCATGAAGATCTTGAACGCCATGGCCATCTTCCAAGTCAACTTCTTCGTGAAAACCATATGGAAAGTGGAAGTAAAGACAGAGAAAGTACAGGCGATATATATAGAGAGAGAGAGAGAGAGAGAGAGAGAAAGTTGATGTCCACCCAAGTCAACTACGGAATGTGAAGTCTGTGCTGATCGAGTTCCCACTGAAGATAGAGAGAGAGAAAGAGAGTTGATGTCCAGCCAAGTCAACTACGGAATGTGAAGTCTGTGCTGATCAAGTTCCCGCTGAACCCACTGAAGATAGAGAGAGAGAGAGAGAGAGAGAGAGAGAGAGAGAGAGAGAGAGTTGATGTCTTGATGTCCAGCCGAGTCAACTACGGAATGCGAAGTCTGTACCGATCGAGTTCCCACTAAGGCCATCTCCACTGTCTTTTCGTATCAGAGTCAGCATTATTCTTGCAGCATTCCTACCCACAATAATAGCAGATATTTAATTATTGCACCGAGTTTGGACGTGCTTTCACTAGTAAAGTTCGGTGGTGGAGAGGAGAAGATCGATCACCATCTTATCAACTAGCTATTACTGTAGACCCAAACAAGAAGTGGACGCTGAAGAAGTTAATGTATGTCATTATCGAAGAAACCCTAATGGCAAGTCGACAACATGAATGGTCATAACATCTGTCAATCAATGCATAAATGGAAGTAAAATTATAAAATTTGCAGGATATTTTAGTTTGTCAATTTAGATCTTCCCTTTATTTGAATTATTCATTGCCGCAATCAAAGTATTAATTACAATGAACAAAGCATTAGTATCACACGCTGCAAACACCGGTAATCCATGGTCTAAAGAATTTTAGTTTGTAATTCACAAAGATGAATCAATTGCGATGTTTGAATGGGCATTAAAACGAGTGCATATTGCAGATCAATTGAACTGTTTTATTCACATTGCTGTATGTAATGTCAATATCCAATGGAATATTCTAAATGCATACTTTTTAGGCAATACTCCAACATAGGGGTCTTCCTCGAAAGTGACATTTTTTTTATTGATTTAAGTTAGAGTGGTAAGTTGAATTATGTTTTTTCTAATCTTGATTATCATAAGAGGATGACAGAAGGAAGAGAGCCAACCTATCACCACCCACAGATACAAAGTGGGCCGAGTCGCTTTCAACGCCATGGGCTAAAGACACCGCGATTGAAAGCACAGGTTCCAATGTTGGGTCGTGTGAAAGTCACATTTGAGTTGGACTCGATGGTGAGATAATGGTAAAACCAATCTAGAAGACAAACTTGCCGTAGGAAACAGGGATCATTCTCTAAAAGGGTGGCCAATTTAGTCCAATATGACTAGTTTTAGTCCTAAACCTTTTGACATTTTCTAATGTAATTTTCTGATCAATTTTAACCAAAAATCAATGATGAGAATGTTAAGCATTCTACGTGGAAGAACAATGAGGTTTTGCGGCCTCTTGCCTAGTGGCTGGTGATGTTGCAACCGACAGAGGGAAATAAGGAAAAAATTAAGAAGGAAAGAAAAGAAAAAGACAAAAATAAAAATAAAAATAAAAATCAGAATTTTTAAAAAATACAAAATTGTCTACATCAACATTGTCTTTGCCACATCGGATGGCTAGTGTCCATGTCAACAATTTCCAATCAAAATTGATGGGAATGACTATATGGGTAAATCAATCTAAACTGATCATATTGAAAAATTTAAGATTAAATTAGCTGCCACACAAAAGTTTTAGGACGTTTTGCAAAATCTTCCCAATAGAAAAGAAACGTCAAACTTTGATTCATTGATAAAATAGATAAAAGGAAAAGGGATATGTTCAGCAGAAGTCCTAAAACTTGTCCAGAAAGTGCAATTGAGTCCTAAAACTTACAAAAAGTTTAATCAAGTCATAAAACTTGTCAAGTTAGTTCAATTGAGTCCTAAAGTTAACGCCGTTAGCCTTTTCCGTTAAAAATGCTGACGTGTCATTTTAAATTATTTTTTATTTTCCACGTGGATTTTTTAAATGAATTTTTATTCATTTTTTTAAAAATATTTAAAAACTAAAAAATTAGATTTATTCATTTTATATTATTTTTACCAAAAATTAAAAAAAAGTTATAAAAGTTATTTTTAAAATTGTTTTAAAAAAAATTAGCGCTCTCCCCACCGCCGCCGCCGCCCATCGCCGGAGGGGCCGAGCGACGGTCATAGCCTCGCCCGGATCGGTGAGCCTCGCCGGTCCCAAGTGAGGGCCGACGAGGCCTCGCCCAAGGCGATCGCCGGCCCCCCGTGAGGCCGGCGAGGGCCGGCCACCCCGCCCGGGCCGGCGGCCGTCGCCGGCCCCCTGGCGGTGGCGGCGGCGAAGTCCACCGGTGGCCTTTTTTTTTTTTTGAACAGTTTTTTAAAAATAAATTTAGATTTTCCTTTTTAGTTTTTAATCTAATTTTTAAAGATTTTGAATAAAAAATAATTTTAAAAAGCCATTTGAAAAATAAAAAAATCATTTAAAATATGACGTCGGCACCATATCAGCAATTTCCGTTAACTTTCTTGACGGTGTTAATTTTAGAACTCAATTGAACCAATTTGACAAGTTTTAGAATTTGATTGAACTTTTTGTAAGTTTTAGGACTCAATTGCACTTTCTAGACAAGTTTTAGGACTTCTGCTGAACATATCCCAAAGGAAAACACCAACTCAGATTTTGTTCTTTTAAGTATTCATCCATGACAAAAATTAACCATGTTTAAGCGTCGGTTCTCATTCGTAAGACCTGAAGAATGAATATAATAAAATAAACTGAGTTTCCTAGTAAGGTGAGACCCTACGCCCGTTTCGTTTACTTCGACCATTGTTTAATGCTTTCTATCGACCTTTCAAGATCAAATTTGATTTGCAATTGGTTTTGGTTTGAATTGGAAGGTTGCACGCAGTCCATGTGGTTCGCAAGATATTAGAGAAGTTGTAATACGAACTTTTGGTGGTACAAGCCGTCAGCAGAGAACACAAATTGCTACATAACGTTAGGACACAAGAGAACTATAATTTAGTCGAGAGGTTAGCCTCTGCTAATCCCATAACCATAGAATGGACGTAGTTTGCGAAGGTGAAGAAGGGTCAATACGAGATGGCACACTAGTAGATGCTTGTTTGCTATTATGCATATGACATTAATGACATAGTAACCATTTCACCAACTCACTGCATGATGTCACATCTAATTAATCTCGAATTCCATATGATCATATGGTCGAAACCACGTCATGGTATGATTATTTTGACGAGCTTCTTATTTATATATATTCAGTATGTATGTGATTTGGACTGTGATCGACTAACTTCATAGTCAATGCGTTCTCCAACGGCAAGGGACAATTAAAGAAGCCAATTTGAAAGATTCCTTATTCTTTGTTGGTAATTTGAAATTAAAAATAGCGATCGACCCATGTTCAATGAATCACATCTGCGTTCTAGCTAGTGATTGTATTAGAGACAGTCAACACAAACATAAGCTTCTCTTACATGAATATTGCGCATCGTGCAGGCACAACCAAAAGAAAAGAACCTCCAAATCCAACCTCTCCTACAATAAATACATCCCGCGATCTCTTTACAATGACAGAAAGACACTACTTATTTTATTCCGGGAGCGACTAAATGAACGACGAATTCCATTATGGTGTCAAGGGGAAGAGGACGGGGGTGGCTCGTGACGAGGATTAGCGCCTGGGTCTGCATAGTCGTTGATCTCTATGTCCATCCTTCCCTTCACTGCATGAGTCCGTCCTGATTCCATCAACTCCACACCATCCTACGCATCATCATCATCATCATCATCAACAGCAACCGGATATTTATCAGAAACTTTTCGAGGTTTTTGTAAAGAAAAGACGAGACTGCACGACCCCGTAATCACTTTTTGTGCGAGCACTTTTTAAGACTACTACAAAACACTTACCTACCCTAAAGATAAGATTGCAATCGACCCTCAGCCACTCTTCTTAGGAATAGATTAGGACGCGGTCCGTTAGCAGATACACAGTCCAGCAGAAGATTAATCTCCAGAAATGACGATCAGATGATCGCCAAAGCTCCATTGGAAGCCGTTTACGACGCATCAGATTATCGTGTGCGGGCGTAAGAGAGAGGGAGAGAGAGAGAGAGAGATGGCGACTCACCCGAGAAAGTGATTGCAGTTGCGGGAGTGATTTGATTTCGTTGGCCGACCTCAAGATTCCTATCCGACAGAAAAATGAAAATCGATACCCAAGATTCGGAAAAGACGTGAGAAGAAACGAATCAGAATAGGACGCATCAAACACGAAGGACCGGCTCAAGCTTACGGTTGGCGGGAACGGCAGCAGCCAAGAGGAACCAAGAAAAGCCCAGATAACACACCGCCAGCCTCATGAAGATCTGGAACGCCATGCCCATCTTCGAAGTCGAGTTCTCGATGAAAAACAATATAAAAAAACCGAGACGGCTGTCAATGCAGAGTAAAGACAGAGCAAGTTCAGGCGACCTTTATGGGGAGAGAGAGAGAGAGAGAGAGAAGGAATCGATGTCCACCCAGGTCAAACCACGGAATATAAGTGTGTGCTGATCGAGTTCCCACTAAGGCCACAGCCTTATCTCCGCTTGTCTTTTCGTATCACAGTCAGATACTGTTCTTCGAAGGTAACTCCGGCCCACAATAATGGCGAAAAACCTAAATCATCGCACCGGGTTTACACGTACTTTCTTCGGAAAAGTTTGGTGACAGGGCGGAGGAGATCAGATCAACGCGACGTCAGCGTGAGATCCTGATCTTATCAATCTGCCATTACTGTAGTGGCCCTAATAAGAAGAGAATCCTGAAAAAAAAATTAATGTAAATCCCAATTCCTTGAATAATCATCATATCCATCAATCAATGCATAAAAATATAATCAAAGCCTAAGCTTTCTCTGATATTTTCATTCATAAATAAAAAGTCACTAATAAACAAACATTGCCGCATGTCTTGTCAACATCCAACAGAATATTCTACATGCATAATTTTTAGGTAATACTCCAAAATTAGGTTGTGCCCCAGAAAGGTCAAAGCGAAGTTGAGATTAATTTATATTAGAATACTAAAGTTGAATTACTTCTTTCCTGATTTCAATCATTGCTTTAGTGGCCCCCTAGCTAACTATAAATGACTTAGTCAATCGAAATAATGAGAGGAGGACAGAGGGAAGGAGAGCGAGGGAACCGGCCACCTCCACGCGCGAACGAAGTGGGGCCAAGTCACTTTCAACGAGATGAGGGCTAAAGCCACTAAAGATTGGAATTGAGTGTATTTTGTTTCGACGTCCTGTCGTGTCAAAGTCAAACGAGGAAGGAACCTTCGGACAGTTCGCTTCCCACTCACGAGTTTAGCGTTTGAGTCACGAGTGGGCGGCTGAGAGGGTTAGGGAAGGCTTTCATTTTTCAACAATTGGCAAAATCGATCTAGAAGGTGGACAGAGGAGAAAACATTGGGTGCACTAGTTGTGCTCAGTCAGCAAAATAACAATTCCATTAGCTGATAAAAAAATGTCCAGTGAGGCCCAAATTTCAGATTTTTTTAAAATTCTTTTCTCAATCAATTTCTTTCTTCCGTAAATCTCTCCGTCTCTTTCCTTCAGAAACAAAGGCAGATAACTTAGTGTTTACGGAAGTCGGCCTTTCCTTCACCAAGATCTTGGCCTCCATCGACTGGCCGGCGACAGAGTACTCAACAGAGACCGCGATCTTTGTGCAGGGGGAGAAAGGCGGCAGTGCAATGGAGGTCAAGCATCTCGCCGCAGAGCTTATGGGGCTTGGCGTCCATGAGGGCTAGCTCGTCAGAGAGATGGGTGTCAAAAACTGAACCGAAAACCGAACCGAACCGAACGGAACCGAAAAATTCGGTCGGTTCGGTTCAGTTTTCATTCGATTTGGTTCTCATTGAAAATCGAAATTTTTTTATTGGTTCGGTTTTTATCGGTTAATCAAACCGAACCAAACTGAACCGAACCGAACAAAAAAACCAATAAAAGCTTATTTCTTGGAATACAACGAAAAAAAAAATGCAAAAACCAAAAACCAAAAAATCGAATCAAACCGAAATTTCGATTCGTGTCTCATTCGGTTCGGTTCAATTTTTTTGAAAAGTGAACCAACCCATTGACACCCCTAGTCTTGGGTGAGCATGGTTTAGATGATGGCCACGCCGATGTCACTGACCCCGATGACGGCAATCTTGGTATGGTCCCTGGAGGGTGACAGCTGCGGGGTGTTCTGGATCGGTGAGGTAGGAAGAAGAAAGAGGATCACGGATGAGCTTTTGAATTTGAGGTTTGGACGACAATCTTTGTGCATCTGCCGTTGTGAATTTGAGGGTTGACCGAGAGGATAGCGGGTGAGTGTAGATGGAGGTAAGGCGCGTTTGGAAAGACTTTTGGGAAAATTTTTGGGGAAATGCAAATGTTATTGAGTTAAAGGAGTTTTTTATAAGAGTTTTTTAAAATGCAAATTTTATTTAGTAAATTGTATTGTAAAAGTTCATTATGAAGCACTTTTGAGTAAAATAGTGTTCGAGAAATTATATTTAAAAAAAATTATGTTTTTAAAAGAACGAAAAAAGAAGAGTTGGTCGGCCAAGGACAAGTGGTCACCGGCGGTCTAGCAAGCGTCGCGGCGATTAGATTTGGTCACCATGACCCTCGCCAGAAAGTCGCGTAGATTTGGTTGTCATGACCCTCGCCGAAGGGTCGCCCAACCCGTCGCACTGTGACCTCTGTTGGGGCTGCACGACCCTCCAGCAAGGGTCACGGCGACCAAATCTATGACTAGATGGATTGTGCGAAGGTCGCAACCTCCGCGGCGACCTGGCAATCTGCATCATGCAACCCTCGTTGGAGGGTCATGTGGCTGCAGCAGAGATTGCAACGGGTCCCGCACAACCACATCTGGTCACAACTAGATCTGCAACTAGATGGATCACGTGACCCTGAGGGTCGTGACCTTCGCGGTGACCTCGCGATGTGGGTTGCGCAACCCTTGTTGAAGGGTCTCGCAGCTGCGGCGGAGGTCGTGACAAAAAATTAGTTTGAGATAAACTTATCATATGTGTACTAATTTGAGATTTTTTAAGATATTAATCATTTATTTACTGCAAAGATTTTGGAGGCCCTCTTTTTCGGCTGAGGCAAATCTCTCTTCTCCGACTTCGCTTACAGCCCGCGCGAGATCAATGAAAATAAAGGACTCATGCCACTTTCTTTCGCTTCCGCCTTCTCCGCACGGAGATAGGATTAATGGGAGGAACAAAATTCGAACGCATCACAAAGTCTGCCCTGCACTTTGTTTATTCAGCTAGACTAATGCGTACTTGTCCAATATGCACATTTGTCCAACGGGTTCAAATTCGAGAGATATTTTAATAGGCAGTTGCGCAATTGAGTTGCAGCGGCGATAAACGCGTTAGGGGTGAGGGCTGAGGATTTCTTCCTTTTTTTTTTTCTTTTTATCTTTTTTTTTATGTCCCCAAATGTAAACTTCCTACGAGGTACATTTCTAATGCAAAGTCTTCACAAAGTGAGGTGGGTGGAGATCCACCCAACTAATCGATACCGATTGACGAGAAAAAAAAACTTAAAAACGTCGTCGTCCGAGAGGGGAGAGGCAAGAGACTTCGTGGAATGATGGAACTAAAGCATCATGGGCCGATAAAGGAAGGCGACTTTTGGGCCTGGCTTAGAGCGTCGAAACCCATCAATGCAAGCCGAAGATAAGCTCCATGGTCGTTGATTGGTCAATTTTCATGCCAGCAGAAACAAGGGGATTCGTCATTCTTGGAACATCAATTCGTTTTGCTGGAGAGACGCGATGGATGTGGTTCCGGTTCGTTAACCTATCAACTAATCTTGAGAAAATTGTCTATAAAAATACTAAATCTATTGTATATCCACCAATTCGATCTTAAACTTTCCAATTTGACTAATGTAGTCAATAACCTTTTGATAATTTTCCAATATAGTCCGTGAGGTCAATTTAAATTAGAAGTCATTAATGTGGCGATCCAATCAGCCCTCGTTGTTGTATGTGGCACGACTGGATTTTTTTTCAAAAAGCTAAAAGATTTTTTCTTTCAACTTTGCCCTCGCCAAAATATCTAAATTTCAATTTTACCCTCACCACTTCCACATTGTGGGCTCGCACAACATCGCCAACAAGGTCTACAGTCAAATCTAGCACCGACAAGTCTCACCCGAGGACACTCGACCTCCGGTGCCTAAGTCGTGGCCTTTAGGCACATCTAGGCGGGGTTTCCTTTGTTAAATTAATATTTACATTTTATATCAAATGCAATAATGTTTATCAAAACACTACATGAATTACATCATAACCATTTAACTTAAAACCCATTTATGTGAATAGGCATTTTCCAAAACCCTTTTTTCCAAATCTTTTATTTGTAGCCCAATTCAATCTGATTTGCTCAATTGCAAATACATTTGCAATATTCTCTCTTTTGTTCAAACGTCATTTTAATTGGTTATGTGTGACATCCCTAATTTCATTACTGAGCTGATAGTAAGACTTTTACTAACACATTACCACAACCATGAGAATTGATTATCTATATGGGTCTCCTATTTCTACAAACCATGAGTGATATCTAACAATATATCATGACTATTCAGATAATGTGAAATGCTTTATGAACATAATGAATTTGTCAGTTTTGGTGACTATGTAATTCGATCATTCTATCTCACCATATCCTGATTGAGCGAAGGTCATGGAATTATTGGTCAAGCCACTAATTCGATCATATACCTAAATCTAATTGACATGTATTTTTTTTAGACATGAACCATTCATTCTCGATTATATTCTCAGCTAAAGATATCAATACAATGTCACGATTAGGTCGTATAGAACATTAATCTTATACATGCTTATAAAACAAGAAGACATATTCCATATTGCGCACACATGTGATTACGTATGTAAACAAATTATGAACATAAAGTACAAAGATGGTTCGACGAAGCATCAATATGTGTACTTGTGAACCACAACCATTCAACATACAAATCAGCATCGTGCCTCGGGTCTAAGGATTTTACACCAAATCAAAGCATGAACAATCAAATATTGACCTCGCTAAAAACTTTCATGTTGTCAATCGTTATATGTATGTTACGTTCAATGAATTTGTCTGAGATAAGCACTTATGTTCTAGCTCGGATATCACAATACCCAATGACTTGTGACTCATCAGCCCCTTAAGTATCCAATACTGAATGGTGAAGCTCAAGAATATATCAGTCTCAACAAGATCATCAATATCCTCTAAATGATTCATCGATCGGGAACTGTTTAAAAATTCTGCATAATTGTAAATCTGTCACACATATTTTTAACACGTTAAGAATAGATTCAATTGCAACTAATCTTATGAACATATTCATATAAATAGGACAATGAATGAATATTTATTTATAATCCCTAACGTGTAACTATTACATGGTTACTTTAAGGCGCATAACTAACATTAACAACTCAACTCAATGGGCTCACTCACGCACAATTGGCACCGACGTCCACCAAAATCTATGAGTATGCATGCAGATTGTATATAGGTATGCATTTAATGAGGCGGAAGAAATGAGAGATGACAGGAAAAACAAGCATGTGGCCATGATCTTTGAAGATGACCACGAAACGAGGTGAGCTGCCGTCTTCAAAGATCTTGTTTCTTCAATTTTCCACTCGCAGTTAAGAAAGAAGAGCTTCCATGCGAGACCAAATCTTCTTCATTTATCTGCAGCAGGTTATGGTCCCTTTATTTAAAATTTAATATCCTAAAAAATCTCCAAACTAGTACACCTATAACAAATATACCCCAAATTAATTTTTTGATCACAAAAATTTTCAAATTGATATACTTGTGATAAATTGGCCGCAAAAAAATCCCAAACTGATAAATTTGTGATAAATATATCCTCCGTTAAATTGGATTAATGCTACAAAAAATCACAAAAATGGTTTAACTGTGACAATCAAAGAGTAAAATCTCAAACTAATACACCCGATCGGTTGTCACGTGTCATCTAATTTAGCAATTTAACTGTAAAATTTAATGGAGTTAACATGGGGTTAATTTATCATAAGTATATCAATTTAAGGTAAGTTTATTAAAGGTGTACCAATTTTGGATTTTTGGTAATCAAAAATTAATTTATGATAAATTTATCATATGAATATCAGTTTAGGATTTTTTAGAGTATTGACCACTTATTTAATGCAAAGATTGTGGACGCCCTCTTTATGGGCTGAGGCAAATCTCTCCTCTGATTTCGCTTGCAGCCCACGTGAGAGTCAAAGAAACTAAAGTACTCATGCTGCTGATCTAAAAAAAAAAAAAAGAGTACTCATGCTGCTTCCTTGGCTTCTGCCTTCTACGCATGGAGACAGGATTAATGGGGGAAGAAAATCCGAAAACATCACAAATTCTGCCCTGGACTTTGTTTATTTGTCCAACGGGCTCAAAATGGGGACATAATTTAACAGGTAGTGGCGCAATTGAGTTGCGGCGGCGACAAACATGGTGCGGGTGAGGGCTGAGGATTTCTTCTTCTTCTTTTTTTCCTTTTTTTTTTTTTCTTTTATGTCCCCCAATGTAAACTTCCTATGAGGTGCATTTCTAATGGAAAGTCTCCCCAAAGTGAGGTAGGCGGAGATCCACCCAACTAAGTAATACCGATTGACCAAAAAAAAAAACCCTTAAAACGTCGTCGTCCGAGATGGGAGAACACTTCGTGGATTGACTGAACTAAAACATCATGGGCCGACGCCATGAAAGGAAGGCAACTTTTGGGCCTAAGCTTAGGGCATCGAAACCCATCAATATAAACCAAAGGTACGCTCCATAGGGTCTTTGATTGGTCAATTTTCATGCCAGCAGAAATTCGGGGATTCGTGATTCTTGTAATCATAATTCATTTTGCTGGAGAGACGCTATGGATGTGGCTCGTTAACCTATCAACTAATCTTGAGAAATCTAAAAAATACTAAATCTACTATATAGCTACCAATTCGATTTTAAACTTTTTAATTTAGCCAATGTAATCATTGACCTTTTGACAATTTTCGATATAGTTCATCTAGCCAATTTCAATTGAAAGTCGTTAATGTGGCGATCCAATTGGCCGTAGTTATCTTATGTGGCATAGCTAGCTTTTTTTCAACTTTTTTTCATTATGCTGAAAGATTTTTTTCTTTCAACTTTGCCCTCGCCAAATTATCTAAATTTCTATTTTACCCTCACCATTTTCACTGTGTGGGCTACACAACATCACTAGCAAGGTCAACAGTTAAATCTGGTGCCAACAAGTCTCGCCTGAGGTCACATGACCTCCGGTGCCTAAGTCGTGGCCTTCAGGCACGTCAAGGTGGGGTTTCCTTCAATAAATTTATATTTACATTTCATATCAAATGCACTAATGTTTACCCAAACACTATATGTATTTCATCATAACTATTTAGCTTAAAATCCTTTGCATTTACATGAATAGGCATTTCGTAAAATCCTCCCAAATGCACCCTCTGAGCCTCCACCTCGTTCACATTAAAAGAACATTAGGAATAACACATGAAATTTGACATACGCAGAAGCCACACAAGCGAAATAAAACATGGACATTACTCGATTCTTATAATATATTCAAAAGTTCGACCCAAAAGTTTAAACCGATAAGTAGAAAGTGACGAAAATATAAAAATATTAGAAGAATTGTAATTGTTTTGCTCTACATTTGTACATGTACATAAGCCTATTTATAATACAAGAAAGATAAAAGAAGAAAAATATATAGGATGGCATTTTCCAATTTTACTGTCTAAATATCAACGTTATGGATTGATTGGATCAATTAGTCCGTAATCAGAATCAAAATCAAATCAAATCGCTTCTTCAATGGAGAAATTGCATGTACATAAGAGCATATAAACTCAACGAACATGCCTAAGGGAGAATCAAAACATTCAGCCAAACCACGGAATTCACAATGCAGCCAAATCGTGCGAACGGGCGGCTACATTATAGTATAAATCTCCACCGTACGAAACGAGAATGGAGTACAATAATTAAGAGCCCGTTGGGTACACAAATGCATTTTGGCAAGTGCGAAGATCCGTACGTGGGTATTAAAAATAGCTAAAAATGGTCGATTTGCCGATGCGCATGTGCGGTGCTCGCGCCTGTCTCTGCTCCACTTGCTCTGATCTTTTTCATTTAACGCACCTGCTGCTGATATCATGATTGTTGGGATGTGTTTAGTGTTTTATGGAGGAGCACCAGCGGCAGAACCAAAAGCAACGTTCATATTTGCAGAGAAAGACGCGCAGTATTCTTCTGCAGATCTCTGACTAGGCTTTTCCCCAAAAAGGAGGTTAAAAAAAGCGCAAGAGGCCAAATGAACAGAAACCCACGAAGAGAAAAGGGACGGCAGCATCTCGAGTCTGATCAAATTGCCCTTCTCGATCCACCTAATGGCAAATCGTGTCGATCGGATACCTCGTTAAGTTCGTGAGTCGAATTATAAGTAAAAAGGTTCATGATCGACTAATGACATTCCAATTTTTTTCCTCTCCTTTTTGGGCTTTTACCAACGGTAATAGTCCACCAATTAATCATGAAAGTGAAAAAGTAAAAGAGGAGGAGAAGCGCATCTCCCCACGAGAATTCATGCAATTCCTATGCACTCCCTCGAAAGGAAAAGAACACCTACCTCCTTCCCACCAACGAGCCTCGCGTGACCACCGCCGGGGCGTTACATTTACTCCAACCACTTCCACCGCGATGGCATTTCCGTAAATTCAGCAATCGCAATGGCTTAATTCGGGCCCCACACTCGGCACCAGGCTCGGGACGAGAGCGCCGACGTGGCGAGATCTGGTTGATTCCTGGTAGAGAATCTCGTTGTCGTCCGTCGGTCGTGGCTGACGTGTCACGCTCCTCTCTCTCTCCACTCTCTACCCCCGACCCCCCCGATTTAAACTCCCGGTCCCTCCCTCTCCTCCGACACTCTCATCACAACACCATCGCAACAGTCAAACGCCAAAGACCCACCAAATCTCTCTCTTTCTCTCTCTCTCTCTCTCTCTAGAACAGTTCAGGCCCGAAGGCGAATCCCAGTACAGGTCTCCGGTCGGAAAATGGCCGAACCGTGCGGCCGGAAGCTCGTCGTGGAGGTCTGCCACGCCAAGAACCTAATGCCCAAGGACGGCCAGGGCACGGCCAGCGCCTACGCCACCGTCGAGTTCGACGGCCAGAAGCAGCGGACGAAGACCAAGTTCCGGGACCTGAACCCGCAGTGGGACGAGCGGATGGAGTTCCCCGTCCACGACGCCGAGTCCATGCCCTCGCAGATGCTGGAGATCAACCTCTACAACGACAAGAAGAACGGCAAGCGCGGCGCCTACCTGGGCAAGGTGAAGATCGCCGGGAGCGCCTTCGCCAAGTCCGGGTCGGAGGGGCTCCTCTACTACCCGCTGGAGAAGAGGAGCGTCTTTTCGCAGATCAGGGGCGAGCTCGGGCTCAAGGTCTTCTACGTCGACGAGGATCCCCCGGCCGCGGCGGCGGAGGCAACGCCGGATCCGCCGGCGGAGAAGGCGACGGAGCCGGAGAAGCCGCCGGAGGAGGCGGCCCCGAAGCCGGAGGAGAAGGAGGACAAGGGCGAAGCGGAGAAGCCTAAGGAGGCGGAGAAGAAGGAGGAGGAGAAGCCGGCGGAGGCGCCGCCGGAGAACTCGAAGGCAGAGGAGGCTCCGGCGACAGCTCCGCCGGCGGCCACAGCGGAAGTGGAGAAACAGCCGATCGTGCAGTCGGAGAAGCCAGCGCAGCAGCCGAAGGAGAGGCCGGAGAACGGGAAAGCGGCCGTAAACGACCTCGAGCTCCGATCTCTGTCGAGCGATCGGAACCGCCGGAGCACGTACGATCTGGTCGACAGCATGCCGTTCCTCTACGTGCGCGTGGTCAAATCCAAGTGCGGAGACGCCGATTCGAAATCGCCGGCGTACGCCAAGCTCGTGATCGGCACGCACGCAGTGAAAACGAAGAGCCAGAGCGACGGCAAGGAATGGGATCAGGTCTTCGCGTTCGACAAAGAAGGATTGAACTCCACGCAGTTGGAGGTCTCCGTGTGGATCGAAGAGAAGAAGGAAGGCGATCAGGCGGCCGAGAGCTGCCTGGGAACGGTGTCGTTCGATCTGCAGGAAGTGCCGAAGCGGGTGCCGCCGGACAGCCCGCTCGCTCCCCAGTGGTACACTCTCGAGTCGGAGAAGTCGCCGGCGGCGGCCGGAAATGACGTCATGCTCGCCACGTGGTTCGGTACTCAGGCGGACGAGGCATTCCAGGAGGCCTGGCAGTCGGATTCCGGTGGGCTGATCCCGGAAACCCGAGCAAAGGTGTACCTGGCTCCGAAGCTGTGGTACCTGAGGCTAACGGTTATCCAGACCCAGGACCTGCAGTTATCCGAACCTAAGGTCAAGACTCCGGAGCTCTACGTGAAAGGTCAGCTCGGCGCGCAGCTGTTCAAGACGAACCGAACCACAGCCGGCTCGCTGTCGTCCGGCTCGTCCAATCCGACGTGGAACGAGGATCTCGTGTTCGTCGCCGCCGAGCCGTTCGAGCCGTTCCTGGTGATCACGGTGGAGGATGCGACGCACGGCCGGCCCGTCGGCCAGGCCAAAGTGCACGTGCCGACCGTCGAGAGGCGGACGGACGATTGCACGGAGCCGAAGTCGAAGTGGTTCAACTTGGCCGGGGACGAGAGCAGGCCGTACACGGGGAGGATCCACGTGAGGGTGTGCCTGGAAGGCGGGTATCACGTGCTCGACGAGGCCGCTCACTTGACCAGCGACGTGCGCGCCTCGGCGAAGCAGCTGGCGAAGGCGCCGATCGGCTTGCTCGAAGTGGGCGTCCGAGGAGCGACCAACCTGTTGCCGGTGAAGACCAAAGACGGAACGCGCGGTACCACCGACGCTTACGTGGTGGCCAAGTACGGGATCAAGTGGGTCCGGACCCGAACCATCCTGGACCGGTTTAACCCGCGGTGGAACGAGCAATACACATGGGACGTGTACGATCCGTGTACGGTGCTCACCATCGGCGTCTTCGACAACGGGAGGTACAAGCGCGACGACGCCGGTAAACCCGGGAAAGATTTGAGAATTGGAAAAATACGCGTGCGGCTATCGACGCTCGACGCGAACCGCGTCTACATCAACTCGTACTCGCTGCCCGTGCTGCTTCCCGGCGGAGCCAAGAAGATGGGAGAGATCGAGATCGCCATACGGTTCTCCTGCTCGTCGTGGCTCAGCTTGATCCAAGCCTACACAACGCCGATGCTCCCCAGGATGCACTACGTGCGCCCGCTAGGCCCTGCCCGGCAAGACATGCTCCGGCACACGGCAATGCGGCTCGTGACGGCCAGGCTGGCCCGGTCCGAGCCGCCGCTCGGCCAGGAGGTGGTACAGTACGTGCTGGACTCGGACACGCACGTGTGGAGCATGCGGCGGAGCAAGGCCAACTGGTTCCGGGCCGTCAGCTGCCTGTCCCGCGTGGCGATGCTGGGCCGGTGGCTCGACGGGATCCGGACATGGGCCCACCCGCCGACCACCGTGCTCATGCACGTGCTGCTCCTGGCCGTCGTCCTGTGCCCGCACCTCATCCTCCCCACCGTGTTCATGTACGCCTTCCTGATCCTGATCCTCCGGTTCCGGTACCGCCACCGGGCCGTCCCGAACAGCATGGACCCACGGCTCTCCCACGCGGACATGGTGGGCCCCGACGAGCTCGACGAAGAGTTCGACGGGTTCCCGACGACGCGGCCCTCCGACGTGGTCCGCATCCGGTACGACCGGCTGCGGGCCCTGGCAGGCCGGGCCCAGACCCTCCTGGGTGACGTGGCGGCACAGGGGGAGCGGCTGGAGGCGCTCTTCAGCTGGCGGGACCCGCGGGCGACGGGGCTGTTCGTGGCCTTCTGCCTGGCGGCGTCGCTGGGGTTCTACGTGGTGCCGTTCAAGGTGTTCCTCCTCGGGTCCGGGTTCTACTACCTGCGGCATCCCAGGTTCCGGGGCGACATGCCGTCGGTCCCCGTCAACTTCTTCCGTCGGTTGCCGTCGCTCTCCGATCAGATGCTCTAGTTGGACCGAACTACCTACCGGGACATGTGCATCATCCCCCTTCGCGCGCTTAATTGTTTGAATTTATTCATTAATTCATTTATTTGACAATTCTTTTTTTCGCTCTTTTAGGGGCTCGAAAATTCAAATTCGGGAGGAAAATAACGAGGAAATATTCGAAGTTTGGGTGAGAAAAAAAGTTGTTTTTTTTCGGTAAAGTGGGTGGGGGGAAATGTGACCGTTGCTGCTGCTGCTGTATGTGGTGGGGCCATATTACTACTTGCACCCCGAAATCTCGGGACGGGTATCGGGGCTTGTTGCATTTGATTTACCCAAAAAGAAAAAAGGGAAAAAATGGATCTTTTCTATATTTTATTTTCTTCTCGTTTTTATTTTTTCCATGGGCAAGTGACCGTTGCGCGAGCGAGCCGACCAAGGTTCCTCCTCCTCTACTTTTCCTTCCTCTTTTCGAAGGCCGAGTCGAGATTTCTACTTTGTTTCTAAAGAGTCCATGATGGAATTCGAAGGGTCAACTATATTTTTGGTCTTTAGTTCTTTTCCGGCGGATGCGAAAACTTTAACGGAATTGAAATTGAGAAGAAAAAAAAACATGATATTTATGTGAAAACCCTTTTGAGAAAAACCACATAGTTGGAGAAGCAAATTTCACTATAAAAATCAATAATTACAGAAGGTAACTCTAAAAAATTTATGACTTTTTGTCTCAACTTCTTATGTACAGGCAATGATCAAATTCAAAATAAGAAACTTCTTTTTAGGAAATCTTATCCAACTCGAGAAAACCATTAAATTAAGAAATCTATTCAAAATAAGAAATTTACTTCAAGTAAGAAACTTTTATTTTCGGGTTCAAACTTGAAACATATCTAACAATCTCCACATTGGTTCAACATTTGAGTCAACTTATAATCGCTTGGCTTAAATTCTACATAAACAACAAACAATATTCTCCTCTCATTAGAGTAGAACTCAATTGCAACAAATATTAACCAAATCCAAGCAATGCTTGGTGATAGTGAAAGTTTCGTTAACATGTCAATAATATAGTCATCAACAAGAATGTCTTGAATATAATGATATTGCACATCAATGTGATTTGTCCTTTCATGATATATACATGATCTTTAGTAGAATATATATATATATATATAGCAATTGATAATAGTCATACCATGATCCACACTAAACTCTCTAAATAAGCCTCTTAACTATATAGCCTCTTCAGCTGCTATACTCTGCTTCTTAGTAGACAAAACTATTGTATGTTATAAAGTAGCTTTTCAACCAACCATACAACCTCTAATAGTAAAAATGTATCCGGTCAAAGACCTCCTTTTATCAAGGTCACTAACATAATCAAAATCAACATATCCTTTCAAAATGTCACCAATTTTCCCAAACTCTAAACCAAAATTAAAAGTACTTCAAATATCTCAAAATCTACTTCATAGCTTGCCAATGAACTTTTTCCTTAGCATGATAAAATCTATTCACCATGGTAATAATATGTGAAATATCAGGTCGAGTACAAACTATAGCATACATGAGGCTATCAATTGCACTAGAGTAGGAAATATGCGACATATACTTTATATCCTCTTCCATTTGTCGACATAATTTAGTTTAATATTTAAAATAAGCAACAAGCGGAGTACTAACCGGTTGGCATAAATTCATGTCAAAACGATCTAACACCTTCTCAATGTAGCTTTTCTAGGAAAAATATAATTTTCTCATTTTTTGATCTCACTGAATTTCTATGCCTAGGATGTTCTTTGCCACACCTATGTCCTTTGTCTCAAATTTAGCGCTTAATTGTGCCTTCAAATTCTATATATCATATTTATCATTTGTTGCAATCAACATATCATCAATATATAATAATAGATAAATAAAAAAGCCACTTGGAAGTTTGAGTAGATATACATAGTTATCATATTTGCTCCTACAATAGCCAATTTGCTCCATAAACGAATCAAACACTTTATACCACTATCTAGGTGATTGCTTCAAGCCGTATATATACTTTTTCAATAGAGAAACATAATATTCCTTACCTTCAAATTGAAAACTCTCTCGTTGACCCATATAGATTTTCTCTTCAAGTTCACCATGCAAGAAATTTTTGTTTTCACATCAAGTTGTTCCAACTCTAAATCATGCATAGCAATTAATGAAAGAAAAACCCAAATAGAGTTGTGTTAAACAACAAATTGATAACACATCATTAAAATCAACTCCCTTAATCTAACTATAGCCTTTAGCAACTAGAAAGCTTTGAATCTTATGTCTTCAACTCCAAGAATACCTTCCTTTGTTTTGTAAACCAATTTATAACCCACAATATTCTTTTCTTTTGGTGGCTTGACAAGCTCCCAAGTTTGATTATTTTCAAAATATTGCATCTCTTCATTCATGGCAACTAACTACTTTGTTGAATCTTTTGAAGAGACGGCTTCTGTGTAGGTTTTAAACTAACTATACTCTATTAACTCTGCAACGAAAAGAACATAAGCAACAAAATTTGAGAACCCATACATTTATGGAGGTTTCACCGTCCTTTTTGGTCTTTCTCTTGTAATAGAAAACTATTCCTCTTCGGCTTCTTCAATTCAATATTATCGTAGATGATTGAATTAGTTGCGAAGAAATTTCTTCAAGCTCTATTTTCTCTGCAATACTTTCCGAATTTTGCTCACAAGAAATAGATGATTTTTTCTTAGAATGAAGCATAACAGAATCATCAAAAGTAACATCTCTGCTAATAATAATCTTAGATGAATTAGCACACCAAAGTCTTTAACTTTTTACACCAGAAGCATAATCAAGAAAGATACATTTTTTTTACTCTAGCCTCTAATTTGCCTTCATTAACATGTACATATGCTGGACATTTAAGTACTCATAGAGAAGAATAATCAACAAATTTGCTTGACCATAAGGTGTTTTGTACTCATTAGATGTGCAAGGAGAACGATTTATAAAAACCAATTAGCTATATTGACTACTTCAGCCTAAAACTCTTTACCTAAACCAGTTTTAAACAATAGGTATCTAGTCGTTTTTAATAAAGTATTGTTCATGCGTTTTGTAATACCATTTTGTTGTCATGTATTCACTGTCATATGAAGTCTCATAATACCTTCAACTTTAGAAAACTTATTAAACTCATCTCTACAAAATTCCAGTCCATTATCTATTCTCAACTGCTTAATCTTCTTACCACTTTGCTTCTTCTTACCACTTTGCTTCTCAATTAATGTTTTTCATTGTTTAAATGTAACAAAAATATCACTTATTTGTTTTAGAAAATAAACCCCAACATTTCTTGAAAAATCATCAATAAAAGTGAGTAAATACCTCAAGCCAAGTCCTTTTGAAGGAACTTTCACAAGCCCCCAAAGATTAGAGTAAATATAATCCAAAGTGTCCTTTGTTGTGTGAATTTCTATCTTAAAGTTGATCATTTGTTATTTTCCAAATACACAATGCTCATAGAAATCAAGTTTTTCAATCTTCTGACCACACATATACCTCTCTTACTTAGCTCATCCATCTCTCTAATACTCATATGGCCTAATCTTATATGTCATAATTTAGTGTTGTCTAATTCTATCATAGCGAATGAGATAACAGTTGAATTGGTAACTATGGTGCCTTGCAACTGATACAAAGTACCAATTTTTAGCCCTTTCATCAATAGAATTGAACCTCTCATAATCTTCATAACTCCACCTTTAGTTGTAAACTTACAACTATTAGCATCAAGTGTACCCAAAGAGATGAGGTTTTTCTTCAAATCAAGAACATGTTTGACATTATCCTGATTATCTGCCGTACATCTTAATGCTGATAGTCTCAATTCCAACTGCTTTGCATTTAGTATTGTGTTCCATTAGATTAACTCTACCATTAAATTTTTTGTACATGGAGAACCAGTCACGATTATGGCACATATAGCACGAACAACCTGAATCAAAATCTAATTATCACTGAGTTTGTCTTTATTATGTGCAACCAATAACCAATCTTTGTTTTCTTTTTCAGCAACACGAGCTTAAGTGAGGTTTTTACTTCCTTTATTATGCCTGATCTAGTAATTCTGATCATTCTGCCGATTTGTATTCCCTTGAATTTGCTAATTCGTATTATTTTCTCTTTGTTGTTTTGCCTTCAGTTTCAGAGAATTTATCTCGATATGCCCCTTAGACTTACAATAGTTGCAAATTATATCCTTATGCTTTGATTTTGATTTGGACCTTCCACCGTTACTTCTCTCAACAGACTTTCCTCTTGCAATTAAACCGGCCCCATGATCATTATTGCATTCAAAAGTCAATTATGTATCTAGCTTCTACTTATTTAGAAAACTAAGCTTGATATCATCAATCATTTTTCTACTAACGATCATGATTTCTCTAAAATTCTAAGAAGAAGGTAGTAAAACTAACAATAAGAGAGCCCGATCCTTATCATCAACCTTAACATCAATATTTATTAATTCAGAGATAATATCATTGAATTTGGAAATATGAGATTTAACAAAAGCACTTTTAGCCATACGAAGAGTAAAGAGTCATTGCTCAAGCCTCAATCAATTGGTGAAGGATTTTGTCAAAAAAAAAAAATACTCTCCAATATTCCATAAACTTGCAGCTATTTTTTGATCTAATATCTCATGCAGAACATCATTCATGAGGCACAACTAAATAGCAAACAAGGCTTTTTCATCCAATTCTGCTTATGTTTCATCTAGCATGTTTTATGGTTTCTTCCATTTTCCAAATAGATTTTTCTTCAAATTCCGCTGTGTAAGAATAGCCAACATACGAACTTGCCATAGGTTGAAATTGCCGCTCCCATCAAACTTCTTAATATCAAATCTTGTTGTTGAACTTAAAGCGATAATGAAAAGATTGAGAGGAAAAAAAAAACTCTAAGGCTTTAATACCATATTGTTGTGGCAGATACGAAAACTTTAACGAAATTGAAATTGAGAAAAATAAAGAACACCGGATTTATGTGGAAACCCTTGTGGGAGAAACCACAGGGGAAGAGAAACAGAATCCACTATAGAAATTAAGAATTAGAAAAGGTGGTTCTAAAAAGTTTAGACTCTTTCTGTCTTAACTTATTTTATATAGGCAATAATCAAATCCAAATTAGGAAATCTCTTTTTAGGAAACTTTCTCCAACTAGGAAAACCATTCAATTAGGAAACTGATTTAAAATAGATAACCTACTTGAATAAGGAAATTTTCCTTTTTAGACTCAAACTTGAGACATATCCATAGGTTCTAAGTCATCTATACCACGAAAAATCATAAATTAGAACATTTGTGACAATTTTATTTCGAATTAATTTTTTAATCAAAGAAAATCTTAAACCGATACACTTGTGACAAATTTACACTTCATTAGTTTCGTTAAATTTTAATGTCAAATTGTTGTATTGAATAACATGATGTATTAATTTGGGAATTTACCCTACATCTGTTACAAGTATATCAATTTGTAGTTTTTTGTGATATTAATCTAATTCAATGAAAACTAACATTGAGTAAATTTATCGCAAATGTAATAATTCTGGATTTTTTTATGATCAAAAAAATTATTTTAGTGTAAATTTATCGCAGATATATTGATTTGAGATACTTCATTATATTAACCAAAAAAAGAAGAAGAAAGAAACAGCAAAATCAAGCTTCGACCTTTGACTTTATTTTTTGTTTTCCAAGTGGCATCAACATCTGAATGGATCACACGGCCAGCTGGTTAGGCCGGCTAATCTCTCTGTCTTTGCTTGCTTTACAAGTTTTTTTTTTGGTCGAGGCTTGCTTTACAAGTTGGTACTATAAGTAGTTGCACAAAGTCAGATTTGCGACAACGACTAGACAGTAAACACCACCCCATCATCGGACCCTATCTAACACGTTACGTAATGCCTTCACCTAAAATCCAATCTTCAAGCTGCGGAGATCGCTCCCGTAAAGCCAAAATCCAATCTCTCTCTCTCTATATGAACGTTGGTCGCGACAATTTGGATCTTTTTGTTGGTTTTGACTTCGGGGAACATGGGAACAGGGCTTTTGTGCAATAGACGATTCAGGGGCGGAGACATATACAGCTACTCCGCTCGAGATTTCTTCGATTTTTTCATATTGCTCCGCTGCCGGTGGCGGTCGTCGGAAGGGTGTTCGCGAATGCGTGCACGAGCTTCGCGTGGCTCCTGACCAGAAGAGGATGGACCGAGAGTGTAACCGAAATTGAAGAGGAGGCAATGAATGAACGAAGGAAAGTACAAGCGGATTCGGCAATTTGCGGTGCGCCAAAAAGGGCCTGGCTCGTCGAATAGCCGCAAGGCCCATGACTAATTCCATGACAAGAGGCACGAGATTCACGAGGAAGCAAGAGTTCGTGACGCACGACCTTTTTCCCTTTTCCCCCTTTTGTCGCTTGCTTTTTCCCCTTGTAAAGGAATACGATCTCCCTAATTTGGCTGTCTCTTTTTAATTAAGATGTTCGGCCTATCCGGTATGTTTTCGTCGCGCACGGCATTGGCTCCCGATCGCATTCTTACGGCGGCACGCACGGTGGGATTTGCCAGGCTCTACACATTAGGCGCCCGGTCGCAATGGCCAAGAGAAAGTCCGCATCTTCGAAAAACATACACCCGTTTACTTCTTGAGGGTTTGTTCTTGAAAGAGTCATCACCAATGCTTAAATTGGTCGATCCGTCAAAACATGTGGAAGAATATCTTTGTCATTTCCAATGCCAGTAGCCATCCGACGCCAACCATTTAGGCAACATTTTGCGAGACAAGTAGCCATCCGACGCCGACCCTTTGAGCAACACCTGAAAAGTATTGCGCCGTGGCGTGGAGAATTCGGAACTGGACTACGCCTACCATCGGAGTCCGAAACGAGCGAAGTTGCCCGCTTCATGAATGGGAAAAGGAAAGAGTTGGATCGATTCAGAGTGGTCGTTTTCCTTCGTGGGCAACCAAGAGGGGTACTAGAAAATCTACAAATGAAAGGCGATGTTTAAGGAATCTTCAAATGAAAGAAATCCGATCCAACTGGTTTTATCTGTCATTTTCTCCTCTCTTTTTTGGAATATACCCACTAATCTATACCTTGATAAGTTTCTGGCCCGTATGTTGGCCTAGGGAATAATGGTTACATTCGTGGTCCATGGTAATTTTACCTGGTCTAAATTCATCATTAGAATCACGGAACTTGGACACATTGGCCCCAGGGAAAAATAAAAAGAAAGAGGAAAAGAAAAACAGAATAAAAAAGAGAATTTACGTAGGGACTGTACTTCCTCAAAACAGAAAGCAAGAACTGCATACCAGTCCAACCACGCACGCGCGCGCTCTTCTCCCGATCTCAAAAGGGGAAAGCTTGAACTGCTCTCCCGCTCTCTCTGTTCGCGCGAATTGTCACGAGCAGCATCGGGAGGGAAACGAGGCCCTCCGTCCCAAGCGAGCCCAAGCCGATCCGTCCGTCCGTCCGTCGCCGCAGAGACCCACCAAGAACCTTCACAGGCACGTTACACCCTTCATCATCACCATCTTCATCATTTTCTTCTTCTTCTCTTCATTATTTGATGGGGTGTTGGAAGAAATGAGGGTTGAAGGCGCTCGCGATTCAAGGCTCGGTCTGGTGCTGGAATCTTGACTTGCTGTTGAGGGGAAGTCTTCCCCTTTGAACAGTAATCTGATTTGATGTTCTTGTACGGGAGAAGGTGGTGACTACTTTTGGGTCAATGTGGTTTTGGTGAACGGCAGAGGCCAACATGCTAAAACCAATGCACTGTCATCAATTTTTTTAAGCGAAGATTGGTAGACGCTCCGAGATAAGCGTCACATGGCCGTATTGAAGAGCGCTCTTTTACCAAACTCCTTTCTTTTCTCATTTTGATTGCAGAAGAAGGCCCCAGAATTCAAGAAGGTTGGTCTTTCGATTTGACGCTCAACAATCCTCATGGTACTCTCTCTCTCTCTCTCTCTCTCTCTCTCTCTCTACCCCCATCGAGTCTTGTCGAGTTCTGAAGCTCCTGCCATTGGCTGTTCATTGCTTGTGTTGCATCATCTTTGATCCGTTTCCGTCTCTGGGCATTCTCTTGTTTTCCATTATTTTGTTCTCTCTCTGCGAACAACATAACGTTGACCTTACAATTGTATAAGCAACTGATTGGGTGGGGTGCGATTGCAGGCGCAACCAACGCCGCGGGCGCAACCCTCGGCGCCGCCGCCCCCGCCTCCGCCTCCGCCTCCGCCTCCGCCTCCGCGCCCGCCCCCACCTCCCCGCTCGGCCCCGCCGGCGGGAACGCCGAACCAGGCCGCAGCGGGGGCCTCGCCATTCGTCCGGCGGCTCTTCGAGATCCTCTTCTACGCTCAGCTGGTCCTAGTGGCAATCTTGACCATAGTCCTCACGGTCCGCGGTCTCCTCTCGGCCGATAGGCACCACTTCCAGCCGGTGGAGTGGTACCCTCCGCTCCTCACCGCCGCGGCATTTGCCGGGATCGCTGCTTTCTCGTGGCACTTGTTCATCTTGAATAACCCCGCGAGAGCCTTGAAGGCGGCGTTCTGGCTGAGTCCCGTGTTGACTTGCGCATTCGGCGTGTTGCTTGTGATGGTCGAGTCCCCGGTGGGTTTGGCCGCCGGAATAGTCGCGATCATTTCTGGGATCATACAGGCGCTGTACGGCTGCTGGGTTAACCATCGGTTTGCATATGCCGGTAATATTCTTTTGGTATCCACGGTTTTCCCACCCAATAACACGAGCTTCTTGGTCGGGCTTTCCATCGTAGTCTCCGTCGCCTACTCCGGCTTCTTGGTGTGTGGGATTGGAGGAGCGACCACAACCGCGACCACCTGGGACGACGTCTTCATCTTCATCATCTTGCTCCACTATACATGGACCATGCACGTCATCAAGAACTTGCTGCAGGCGACGATAGCTCGTGTCAAGTACATGAACTTTGGCTATGGGGTGAATGTGGACACTCGCGTGGCATCCTGCGACACGATGAAATACCTGATCGGGAGCGTCTCCATGGGTTCTGCCATGGTCCCGATCTTCGGGACGGTGCGAGGCTCTGCACGTGCGCTCAGCTCAATCGGAGGAGGGTCAGATGAATTCTTGTTCTCGTGCACCGATTGCTACTCCGGCATTGCTTCGAGGCTGACTACATACGGGAACAGATGGGGATTCGTCCATGTCGGAGCACTAAACCAAGGGTTTGTGCCGGCATCGAGGGATGCTTGGGAGGCTTTCGGTAGGGCCGGACTACGACCCTTGATCAACTCTGATCTGACCGGGGTCTTTTGCTTCTTCTGTGGCCTAACTGGAGGAGCAATATCTGCCCTAGCGGGCGGTTCCTGGGCAATAGCAGTTCACAAGGCTTACGCTACGGGGGTGTCCCTGTATGCTTTCTTGATTGGCTATTTCATGGTAAGGTTACGCTAACTAATTTCAACTCTCGTCCTTAGCTTTGTCGATACTTGGAAATGGTTATCTTGGTTTCTAACTTGGTTTGTGCGTTTCAGTGTCGAATATCAGTGGCATGGGCACAAGCATCTGTTTCAGCATACTATGTCGCTTATGCGGAGAACCCCAACAACGTTCGGTTTGATCCGACCATCCCATCTCGCCTCAGAGAAATGCAGAGATATGGGCATTAAAGTACACTACTTGCAAGCGAACTGCTGCTTCATAGAGAGCTCGACATTCTTGTTAGGTCAGTAAAGAGTCTGTACAGCAACACAATTCACAGGAGAACCATATTGGTGTTTCTTTAGTTTTTCTTTTCGGGACCTCTTGTTTTGTTCTTACCATTGCAAATACAAAAGCTTCAGCAGTACAATCACATTTGTTCTTTCAATTACGGCTCAACAAAATCACCATGATTGAATTGCTAACTCTGTTTCTTAGTCAATTGCGTGCACCGATTGCATCAAGCAAAGGAACACGAAATATTATGTCCATGAAGTCTGCAGTTTTATGACGAGAGTTATAGTGGACAAGATTTGGCAGAAGAGCCACGGGAGAAACAAACCATGCAGCTCAATTAGCTCAAAGATGACCTCGACCACCGCATTCTGAGCACATTATATTGCCAGTTCCACCACAACCTGCATGAATGGCAACCCATTTGGGAATCAGGACTCATCTCGTAAAATAAGATAAATCACTTAAACAACTGCCCAAGAGATTTTCTTTTAGACGCATTCCTTGAATTTATAGTCGGAAGGATGATCCCATCACAACATGGATGTCATGTATAGAGAAGAGGAGCAAGTTTTAGGACATACAATGGATTTCATCATATGGAAGAATGTCTTGAGCAAGTTCTAAAACATACAATTGATTTGATCATATGGAAGGATGTCTTTAACAAAACCCTGTGGGAACTAGACGATAAGAGAGTGAGGACATGACTGAACATCATCTCATATTACGCCTTTGATAGACGGCATTCTCCAATGAGGAAACACTACTCAACCAGGAATACAGCATCATCGAGTGGCCATTTCTCAATGTCAAAGGCATCACAAACCTACAGCCTTGGCTTCATTTTGAGAAATTGATGTAATTAATGATTAAGATCAATGCCTGATAAGTTCCCTTTCTGTATCTTTCTTTTCAGCAAGTCTTTTTCCTTTTTGGGGCTCCTTTTGTTTTTGGCCTTCTTCCTTTCTTCACTTAGCTTAAATGTTTGGGCTATTTGCTTAATTGGCTCAATTTCACCATTTGTGTGATGTTTTAATTCGGAATGAAAAACTCCCAATGGCTGTGCGTGCTTCCAACATGGATAAGTTTTTTTTTTATTATGCGCTCAAAGGAGAGGTGAATGGGGGAAATATTATGCAATTCACATTCGACAGGCAAAATGTGATCCTCCTTGATATGCAGAAGACCAAAAACAAAACTACTCAACTCCATGAGACAAAACATTATTTTTCACAAACTCAGTTAAATGCATTGATAACATGCTGTGATGGCACTCAGGCTAATACCGACATTTAAAATTCAAGCAGAAAAAATTATTAGGCTACTTCTAAAATCTTGGAAATCTTAAGCCAGCAAATTCTCAAGTTACTTCAGACTCTGATATTTTGGATGTATTTCTCTACATAATTTGCTCACATATTCACAATGGAAAATTAGAAAAAGTCATGTTTCAAACTTTATCTTCCGAATGTACTCCAAGACAAATCACAATGATACTAGTAACTGTTTTGGAAGCCAAATAGTTAAAATGAAGAAGCATCTCTTAAGAAATTCTTGATCAAAATTTTCTTAAAGCAAGAACATGAAAAAAGTTGGCAAAATTCATATCAGCTATACATAGCCAAGATGAACATCAAGAATATCTCTCAGCACTATGGAAAGATATCCTTAGAAATTCCTCCAGTGGTCTGTTTGGATAAGGTGCGGAAAGAAAAGTGGGAGTGAAAATTGAAAACATTTTTAAATTTTTCCTATTTCTTCTTCTCACAAATTCAAATTCCTGCACATTCCCACACTTCGCTTCTTTCCCAGAACTAAATATTCAAACTGAATAGAGAAGAAAAAGAGGTAAAAGGAGGAGAAGACTGTAACAGGTTATATTCAAATAGGAAATTTCAAAACAATTTGGCAGAAAAAGAGTTCTAAATAATGAATATAATTATTTATGAAATAGAAACACATTGGATGGATCTCAATCCAAAATTTTCTATCCCAATAATTCTCTACATTTGTTCTCTCAATGTAAAGAAATGTATGTTTCTTCTATTAAATCGACATAAACAAAATATCTTGTGTTTCTTTTAAATCTACCTAAACAAAGGAAAACTGTAGGGTCAACCAAAATACCGTCATGAAGTTTGCTATAGTAATTGAGTAAATCGTGTTTTTCTTTTAGAGTCGGCAGCTAAAACAGAGAGTGGATGTGGCTGCAAAATAGAAGAGAGAGAGTCATTGCAAGGATGTATACTTGCATAGAAAAAAGAAGAAGTGTTTGAATAGAAGGAAAAGAAAATGTTCCCTAGAAGCTAACTCTACTGGAACTCTCACTGGTGGGAAAGAATGTACGCTTGCATGCTCATTCTTTATTATCAACTAAGCTCACAAGTTTAAAACAAACAATAGCACTGAACAGGGAGCCACCAAATACACCAGCTATGCTTAACATGTGAAATGGGTGCAAGCCTAGGTCAGGAAACTAAGTCAAGTCCAGTTTGCAAGGAATGAATGTCGTCTCCCCCCACCCAAAAAAAAAAAAAAAAAAAAAAAAAAAAAAATCCGTCCCTGGAGAAGCCTTATGAGGCAGTGCACATCACTAACGATTCCAAAACAAAACCCAGACCAAGCTACAGATAGTGAAGAGCGCAGGACTATAATAGATAAATCTCCTGAGTTGCTCAATGTAAGGATAAGTAAGCTTCTGCTATCAGTATTGTCATTCAATCAAGAAATTCACCCACAGGATGACATCACATTGAATTAGAGTGGCAACTCACAAAGAGGGACAAAGTTGAAAGCTAAGTGCTCACTTGAGTAAATGCATACATGAGTAATCAGAGGATAGGAAGTGTTGGTAAAACAAAGGAGAGTTTACCTAAGCAGCGAATTTTGACTATGATTCCCTGGCTCTCCATTATAGCGTCAACATACAGTCCAGAACCGGAACAAGTGGAGCAGAGGACTGCACCTTTCGCCTTGCAATCCTCACATCGAGGATTATCACCAATTAGTTTTTCTTCTAAAGACAAACCAACTGGCTTTTCAATCCTCTCTTCTGGAATAGGCTTATCATAACAAAATAGCGATTCAAGACTGCTTCTTCTTTTATGTGCATTGGCAACAGACCTTGATTCAGCCTGCAAGATGGAAGAAAAAATTTCTCAAATTATTCATCACCAGAACCCACTTGTTCTTGATCAGCTTTGATCAAATGAATCAACCAGTTAATTGCACATATGCCATCTTTGCTTTATATGCTCAGTAGAGCAAGAACTTCAGAAGCTATCAGTCATGGCAAATACATCTGCTTATGTCATACTGAAATCAAGCCTAGAAAATAGTCAGATAGACCTTTCAATCGACTCCCCAAGCCTGAAGTAAGGCTTTGCGCACCTTTCTCCTATTGTATGAACTTGGGTGTACTTATTCTTATGCTAAATGCAGGCTACAGCTAATCATACTGGATACAGCTTCTCAATCATAAGAATCACATTCTCGTTTGAGTCCCCAGTTCATCAAATTTCCTACCTCAACCTCTTGCTCTAAGTACATCTGTATCTCCTGGCCAGCCTTCTACATTGCTGAATCTTCTTAGTTGCATCTCCTCGAGAATTTTCTCACCTTGCAGTTGCCAGTACTTCATTTTTGCACCTTTACTTTTTCCCTTTCATGATCTAAAGATGACACTCATAACCAGTGACCCACACTAAAATTTCTCAATAATAACTCCAAAAATTAAAAAAAATCTCAACTGATCTCCCAGCATTAAGGAGATATATTTCCTCATCAGAGACATCCCTTAATTCACTTTCCTCATAAAGCAATTTCCACATAAATCATGAGGACTAGCAAAGTCCGCATTATTGCTAGTCCTCATTACTGATTGCTTATCTCCCTCCTCCATAATCTAAGGCGGCAGGCTCTGTATCACAGCCTCTATAATTCTTCTAGAATACCCTAAAAGTTCTCTCTCTCTCTCTCTCTCTCTCTCTCTCTCCCCCCCCCCCCCCCAATTCATACCAAAAAAGCAGGCGTCCACATATATATAACACCAAAGATTACAAAGCTTTGGAACGAATGAATGCATACAGCTGCGCATGTGGAAAAGTTTGAACTTTTAGCAGAAAATGAAGGAGGTAACGACGAAACTAAGATGCCCAATACAACCAAACGAGTAAACAAGAAAATAAACACGCGAGCTGAATTCACAGACAAGAAGGAGAGAAGAACGCGAACTAACCCCATTGGAGGCAGAGGGCGAAGCAGAACCGTTGGGCACCGGCGCGATTGCATCGACTCGCTTCATGGGTCCTCCTCTTTTGTTAAATTGGAGGCCATAACAGAGCTTGCTGCTCGAATCCATCGATCTGGGGGTAGAAATGGAGGTCAAGCTCGCCGAAAACGACGCCATCTTCAGCGTCAGCGTGTCCATCGAACGCCCCCCAAGAACGAGGAAGCGAACTTGCGATTGAATTCGAGCGATTCCGATTCGAAAAAACGAAATTCGGTGGGAAACGATAGAGAGAGAGAGAGAGAGAGAGAGAGAGAGAGAGAGAAGGATGAGAAGCGAGAGAGCGCGCGCGCGCTTTGGTGCAGTCGTTGGTTGTGGTTTTCGGGCAGTCCCGTTGGTGTCGTTGTTTACGATGCAGAAACGAGAAAACCTAAAACGAAAAATGAACGAATGGAGTGCAAAAATAAAAGAGTAATTTTACTTTGACTAATGACGTGTGCTGTATTTTTTTCCCCAAAAATACAAATAGACAATGAAAAATAAAATTAAAAAAAATGTAAAGAAAGTAGGCCGAAAGTAGATGGTAATTGGTACGAAAGTGGGGACGAGAGATGTGTTGTTCCAATGGGACAAAATCTAATGAATGAGCACCGATTTTAATATTGTTTGCATTGACAATGCCGCATGGTAAGTTAAAGAACCTAATACAGAAGGGTTTCTTTTAACATACAAAGAGAATTAGAGAAGGCACTGCCCAGAGGAATGAAAACCCCATTTTCATGTTTAGGAGATAGAGGCTGATCAAAGAACCGAATCAACTCGAAAATCCTTACCTAAAATTACTCTTAATTGGAAAAAAAAATACAAATTTCGACATGGATTACAAGTCAGAGCGAGGCGAAGTGAGCAAATAGGTCTAACCCCAAGCCCTTTCCCTATTTAGTCCGACTTGGTGTGGGCAAGATCATTAGATTGCCCCAGCCTACGATCTTTATAGTTTTTCATAAAATAAGTTTTGATAATTTATAATTCAAAGTTTTTTAATTATGTTAAGAGCCGATTATTGTTGTAAGGGATAAGTCTAGGTTTATTTCTCTAACTTTATAAATTTTGTAATCGGATTGCCCAACTTCTTTTGGTGCAATTCAAATCCACTAATTTAGGTGATTTTTCCAATAAAGTTCTTCTTCTTTTTTTTTTGTAATGTGACACTTAATTATGTTAATGTGATTGTTTGGCATGCCTACTTTTGATATTACATAACAAGAAAGGGGAAAATTATTACTAAAGTTTAGCCTAGGAAAGAAGAAAAGGAAAAAAAAAATAATCAGCCCATCATCAAGTCCAAATTCAATTCAGGAAAAAATAGTTAGATCATTAAGAAAAAAAAAAATCTATTTTTTCCAGTGAAATGGGCCTTGATATTGGGTTTGACTTTTAGTTGGGCCAGAATCTTATCAGCCCATATCAAAATTATTTTACCTTATCTTTTCCGTAATCAGCCGTTGACCAGGACTCCTCCAACTGACGCTCTGCAATTTTAACCAGCAAAGCGATTTGAGTTCAACTGTCAACTTTCTCTCTCTCTCTCTCTCCAATGGAGGATGACACCGAGGAGGTTTCAGAAGTCGGTCCTCCTAAACAGCTCCCACCTCCTGTAAGCGCTTTCTCTCTCTTCAGCCCCTTTTGGCGAGCACTTACCTCCTCAAATTACTCCACAAATCTGACCGTGGAAGTTTTCGCGATGCATTTTTCGGTTGTGTCGATGTACATCGCGAATCGCTTCCCTGTAATAACAATTCGGAGAGATGGGTTCCCTTCGGCATCGCCTTTCGATTAACCCGCGCGTGATTTCCGCACCGCGTTTCGATTCTTTCTTTCGAGTGTTGATTTGGGTCGACGTTCTGATGCCCGAACAGTTCCTGGAGGTGGTGTGCAAGAGCTCCGGCAAGCGGAGGAGGTTCGCGGCTGGCACGGAGGCCGGATTCGCCGTGCGGGTGATGAACAAGAAGCTGGAGGGCGGGTCTCCGTTTGCTCTGTACATTGAGGCGGTCAAAGAAGGAGAGGAAGGTGTGACTTTCGGCCCTAATTCGGCTCTCGTGGACTATGGCTCCGGATGGAGGTTGCAGACGGTCACTGAAGTGGATTATGCTGGTAATTTACATTTCCCTGGAGGATCGGAAAACCATGAGATGCAGCGGCTTTCGATGTCGCTGTTCTGTTTCGTTGCGTCTTCTTTTTGTGAATGATTTGCAATTTCGTTTCCGATTGCTCTTCTTGATTAGGCGAGGATAAAGGTGAAGAATTTCAGCCAAAGATGGCACGGGCGCCTTTCCAGGTAAGGGTTGTTAATGTTCGGGATTTGCGAATTATTTAGAGTGGTCATTCGAGGAATATATGTTCTGGGATTTTAAGGATCCTATAATTTGTTGTTAAAGTGATGCGATCAATCTCGGATGTTCACCGAGATGTTACCCTGCTCTTAGCTGACGCCATCTTCGGTAGAAATGTTAGGACCTCCTTCGTTAATCATCTCTCGCCCTCCCAGTGACCTCTGTTTGCACGGGTTGTGAATTTTCTGCCATTTCTATTAGGAGGAAGCAGAAAAGGGTCGATTAGTTTTACTTAAATGAGTCTATATTGCTGTTAATTTACGAAGAAAGTGTATCTTGCCAGTAGCTACTGAGCATTTACAAGCTTACTGATGCAGTCTATCCTGTAATGATGCTTTTGCAGAATGCCAACGGCTCGAGTGTTGTGATGGATGTAGGAAAACCGGTCAGTTTGGTGTACATTGGGAAAATATTAGTTGCATTTGTTTTAATATTTGTTCTTGGTGCGATTTTCACTCTGGCTCTTGAGTATCTTCCCATGTTAATTTTGTCCATCAACTCACTCATGTAAAGATCTACGATCCAAGTCGAATGGAATCGAGTGTTCATTTCTTCAGGTTATTTGGACAATGCACATTTCCTTGTCACAAACATATATATTCATCGCCAAGGTCGGCACATACATGTAAGGCGGCTGTTTTGTACAATGCAGTCTGAGCAATAACAGTCGGGCATTGTCAGTCAGTTTATGCCTCTTACGAAACATATCTTTATTGGGTGTTGCTGAGAAATGATACAAGGGATGTTGTATGATTCTACTGTCTTTACAACAAAGGAGCGAGACCTTCAGATTCCCCTGAAGACTTAATGTAAATAAGGGGAGGGAGGAAATTCATTTTATCCTCTCCATGCGTCCCTATTATCGCCAAATAGAGTACAATGAGTTGAAGCGAGTAAATCTTTGCAGGAACTATGCTTGACGATTGGATGGGGCTTGATAAATCTATTGAGCATATGCTGCAGGAACATAGACTGCGCCTTTCAATGAGCTGTGACTCCGGCCATAAAAAATGTAGACTAGAGCACCGATCAACATCCATATTGAGACACGGAACCATGTTCCCAACCTGGGTATCCAGTTGTTGTTAGAAGAATTAAACAGGTTTTGCAAGATCAGAAGTGCATAGAAGTCAGCATCAGTCGAGAAGCCAAACCTGAAGGAGCAACTGAAACAGAGGAAGCTGAAAACAGAGGAAGTTCGTGAGTTGGTGATCCAAGTGAACTACTGAGCTGGCAATCCGTGTCAACAGGAGCTAATCCATGAGCTGGCAATCCGTGGCAACAAGAGCTGGTGATCCATGAGAGTAAAACCTGAATCACAGAAGTAGGTCAAGCGAATCAAAAGAGTCTACATAGTCAGAAGAAATACACGTGTATTGCTTATCTTCTGTTGTAACAATTTCATAACAGAAAACAGTTGAGCAAGTGATTAGGTATAAAAGGAAAAGAGTGAACGAGAGAAGAGAATTCATTGTCTTCCTTCTCTAGAGAAAGAGAGAGAAAGAGTTCATAGTTAGTACTGAGTTGCTGAGCTCTTCCTGGTTTTCATCTGAAGCTTTTCCTTCGTCTTCTGTATCTGGAATTGATGAAAGAGTGTGTAAAGAATGTACTCTGAGTTCTGGTGAAGGAATATAACAGAAGCCTGAGGTATTTTTCATTGATTGTTCAACGATCTTGTTCTATATTCGATTTCTTCTCAGTTGTCAAACCGAGAATCAGATCAGCTAGAAAAAGAGCAAATAGGGGGGATGCATGAATCATTGAGAAGAAAACACTCAAATTATGAGGATGCTCGCGGAAGACTAACTAATAGGCAGGTGTTGACAAGAATACAGGCAACTGGCAAGAAAGGGACGAACGGACACCGGAAACCTGTTAATGGAGAGTCAATGACAGTTTGGATCATTTAAACATTGAATTATTAACTCCTGAAGAAAATCTAGTCTAATCAGGACTGAATCATCGTCTATCGACGCATGTAAGCAATAGAAGTTACCTCCTGCATGTCCAAAGTCATGCCTTGCATTATCTTGTCCTATGTAGGCCAGCACGACCAAACTGCCTAAGACAGGAACTCCAGCCAATCCACATAATATCGAACCAACCATGCTGTCAAGTTAATGCAGTTAGGAGTTATGAAGCATAAGACAGTCATGAAATAATAACTGCAAAATTTCAAGACGCACGCAATCAAGGTTATTGCGTGTTTCCATGTAAATTTTGTGCCTGCTCTATTGTTGAAACACATCGAAGCATATGGGCCTCGGCTATTCAACAATTGAAGAAAGGACTCATCCCTGTCAATCCCTTTATTACCCTGAGACAACTGATGCTCATGGGCCTTTCGGCACTTACCTGGTAGAGTTAACTATTGATCCATAAAAGTCTGTCCATTGAGATGAATTAAGCTCCATTGAGATGTTTAAAGCCAATCTAATATATCTATAGAATGTTCCAGATATATGAGTATAGCTAAACTCCATCTCAAATGTGAAAATCGTCTCACAAAAGACTCAAGAATTAACGACTCTCTCTAATAAAAGAGTGGCGGGAGTAAATGAAAGGTTGACCAACCTTGAAAGGCCTTCGACTGAAGCATGTTGAACGAGTCTATGTTTCTAGTTTGTTTTTTATGTGTTAATAGTCTATTAAGCACTTTTATTATGTGGATTGGTTGCTGTACGTGTGAAGTTAGTGGGGTGTGGTGGTTATTTGTTTTTGTAAAGCCTATATAAAGGCTATGGTGTCAGTTTTTTTTTTTTTTTGTGTGTGTGGTTATGCAGACGTTCCTCTATTTTTTGTGCATATCAGAAAAATCTCCTCTGTTTTCCTCTATTTTTAGTGATGTTCTTGTGCACATCTGCATATCTGCATCTCCTCTGGTTTTTAACATTGGTATCAAAGCGGAGGTTAGGAAGAAAAGTGTGTTTAAGTGCTGTAAAAAGGTGAGAACCAAAAGAGAGTTTTTATTGCAGCAAGTACTTTCGTTTGCAGCAGTCAAGGGAGAGTATTGCAGCAGGTTATTTTCGTTTGTAGCAGCAGCAGGTTGCTTTTGTGGTGGTTCTATTTTGCAGCAGCAGTAATGGCCTCAGAAACATTTGTACAACCTGCTATTCCACACTTTGATGGTCATTATGATCATTGGAGCATGCTAATGGAGAATTTTCTCAAGTCCAAGGAGTATTGGGATGTTGTTTCTTTGGGAGTTGCCGAACCTGATGAAGGAGTTGTGTTAACGGCAGCACAAAGAACGGCTTTGGATGCGTTAAAATTGAAGGATCTCAAGGCCAAAAATTATCTTTTCCAAGCAATTGACAGATCCATTTTGGAGACAATTCTTTGCAAGGATACCTCCAAGGAAATATGGGATTCCATGAAGAAAAAGTATCAAGGCTCAGCAAGAGCAAAGAGGCAGCAGCTTCAAACGTTTCGTTCGGAGTTTGAAATGCTACGAATGAAGTCGGGAGAGACAATCATAGATTTCTTCTCTCGGACAATGGCAATAGTTAATAAGATGCGGATTCATGGCGACAAGACGGAGGATGTCATCATCGTTGAAAAGATTCTTCGATCGTTGACACCAAAATTCAACTTTATTGTTTGTTCCATAGAAGAAGCCAAGGACATTGAAGAACTTTCCATTGATGAGTTGCAAGGATCCTTGTTAGTTCATGAACAAAAACTCCTACAACAAGAAACGGAAGAGCAAGCTTTGAAGGTCTCAACTGGAGATCATTCTTCATCAGCAGCAAGGGTGAACAAAGGAAGAGGCAGAGGAAGGGAGAACAATGATCACAGTGGCTTCAGCTTTGATCAAAAGTCTGAAAGCTATTCCTATCGTGATTTCCAAGGGAGAGGAAGAGGTCGTGGAGGACGACATTCAACCGGTTTTAGGCCAAGGTCAACAGACAAATCCAAAGTGGAGTGTTTTAGATGCCACAGGTATGGGCATTACAAATCTGAATGTCGAACTAATTTGAATAAACAAAGAGTTGAAAGAACTAACTTTGCTGAAAAAGAAGAAGAAGTATCTCTTTTGATGGTGTGCCATGAGAAGGAAGAAACTCAACCAAATATGTGGTATCTCGACACTGGTTGTAGCAATCACATGTGTGGAGACAAGAAAATGTTTTTTGATCTAGACGAAACGTACAACAACACCGTAAAGTTTGGTGATAATTCCATTGTGTCGGTGATGGGGAAAGGAACAAAGGCAATTCATCCAAAAGGGACTTCGGTACAAACTATCTCAAATGTATTGTATGTCCCCGAATTGAAGACTAATTTGTTAAGTGTTGGTCAGTTGCAAGAGAAGGGATATGAAATCTCTATTAAAGGTGGGATTTGTAGAATCCAAGATGAGAAGTTGGGTTTAATTGCTGAAGTCAAAATGACGGGCAATCGGATGTTTCCATTGTATCTCCACAACACTACAAATTCATGTTTCTCTCGCAAGATTGAAGGAGGAAGCCTGGTTATGGCATTTTCGCTATGGGCATCTTAATTTCGGTGGGTTGCGAACACTATATAAAAAAGAGATGGTGGAGGGTCTTCCTCAAATCTCTCGCTCCTTTGGAAATTTGTGAAGATTGTGTTGTTAGCAAGCAACATCGTGCTCAATTTCCACAAAGAAAATCGTGGAGAGCAAAAAGTCCATTGGCGTTGGTTCATTCAGATATTTGCGGACCAATATCTCCAATTTCCAATGAAGGTAAACGATATATCATTACCTTCATCGATGATTTTAGCCGGAAAATTTGGGTTTATTTTTTGCAAGAAAAATCTGAAGCTTTTGCGGCTTTCAAGAATTTCAAAGCACTTGTTGAAAAGGATGGAGGAAATCAAATAAAGGTCCTTCGCACGGATCGTGGTGGAGAGTACAACTCGCTTGAGTTTACAGATTTTTGTATGAAGCATGGGATCAAGAGACAACTTACAGCCTATACACCACATCAAAACGGCGTATGTGAGAGGAAGAATCGTACCATTCGAATATGGTGCGAAGTCTCTTGAGGGGAAGTGGAATTCCAAAAAGTTTCTGGCTGCCCGGCGTTAATTGGAGCATTCACATTTTAAATAGAAGTCCCACTCTAGCTGTTCAAAATATAACACCGGAAGAAGCATGGAGCGGCCAAAGACCTGCAATAGATCACTTCAGGATTTTTGGGTGTATTGCCTACGCCCATGTTCCTGACCAAAAGAGGAAGAAGCTAGATGACAGGGGAGTCAAATGTGTTTCTCTTGGCATTAGTGATCAATCAAAAGCCTATAAACTTTATAATCCTATGACCAAGAAAATCATTATCAACCGTGATGTGATATTTGATGAAGAACAAACTTGGGCGTGGGGTGAACAAGGTGTTGGTCAGCAAATTCCAACGAATTTTGAAGATGAAAATGGGCTGGTGCAGCAATCCACAACAACCCAAATCGCCACAGGCAGTGTCCAAAGTACAGCAGCAGCTGCGGAACCTGAAGATCGGCCTCATCGTGTTCGACGGAGGCTTGCATGGATGAGTGATTATGAAGTAATAGGAGTTGATCAATATGAAGATCCACTTATCCATTTTGCTTTGTTTTCAGATTGTGATCCAACAACTTTTGATGAAGCAGTACAAAAAGAAAATTGGAGGATAGCAATGGATGAAGAAATTGCAGCTATTGAGAGGAATGACACTTGGGAGTTAACAGATCTTCCAAAAGGACACAAAACAATCGGAGTCAAGTGGGTGTACAAGACAAAATTGAACAAGAATGGTGAAGTTGATAAGTATAAGGCGCGCTTGGTGGCGAAAGGCTACAAGCAAGAATTTGGAGTGGATTACAAAGAAGTATTTGCACCTGTAGCAAGACTTGACACAATCAGATTGGTAATTGCATTAGCAACGCAGAATTCATGGCCTATCTTCCAATTGAATGTGAAGTCAGCATTCTTGCATGGTGATCTTCAAGAAAAGGTATTTGTTGATCAACCTTCTGGTTATGTGAAGCTCGGTAGTGAACATAAAGTTTATAAATTAAAAAAGGCACTATATGGGTTAAAACAAGCTCCCCAAGCTTGGTATAGTTGCATTGATGCCTATTTCTTGAAGAAAGGTTTTAGAAAATGTCCATATGAGCATACACTCTTTATTAAAATTGGTGATGGTGGAAAGTTGCTTCTTGTATGCTTATATGTGGATGATCTTATTTTTACTGGGAGTGATAGTGCCATGTTTGACAAATTCGAGGAGTCTATGATGGATGAATTTGAGATGACTGATCTTGGATTGATGCATTATTTTCTGGGCATAGAAGTTATTCAATTTGCAGCTGGAATCTTTATGTCTCAAAAGAAGTATGTTCAAGAGATTTTGGACAGGTTTCAAATGAATAATTGTAACCCCGTGACTACTCCAACTGAAGTTGGATTGAAGCTCTTGAAAAATCCTTATGGAAGCAAGGTGGATAGCACTCTCTACAAGCAAATTGTTGGAAGCCTGATGTATTTGACGGGGACAAGACCAGATATCATGCATGCTGTGAGCCTTATAAGCAGGTATATGGAGCACCCAACTGAGTTACATTTACAAGCTGCAAAAAGGATTTTTCACTATTTGCAAGGAACTAAAAATTTTGGGCTGCTCTATAAAAAGGGAGAAAAGTCAGATTTGTTTGGGTTTACAGATAGCGATTATGCTGGAGATGTTGATGATAGAAGAAGTACTTCAGGGTATGTATTCATGCTTGGTTCAGGGGTGGTTTCATGGTCTTTAAAGAAGCAATCAATTGTTACTTTATCAACAACTGAAGTAGAATTTGTTGGTGCAACTTCATGCGCCTGTCAAGCCATATGGTTACAGAAGATTCTTGAAGAGCTTCAGTTCAAACAGCAAAAAGCAACTATAATCTATTGTGACAACAGCTCAGCTATCAAGCTGTCCAAAAATCCAGTTCTACATGGGAGGAGCAAGCATATAGATGTGAAGTACCACTTCTTAAGAGATCTTACAAAGGATGAAGTAGTTGAGCTAGTTTTCTGTAGAAGTGAAGATCAAGTGGCTGATATATTCACCAAGCCCCTAAAGTTGTCCATGTTTCAGAAGCTGAGAAAGCTCCTTGGTGTTCGTTTGTTGGATATTCCAAATTGAGAGAGGGTCCTTTAAACTGATTGTTTGCAACATCAGTTTAAGGGAGGGAATGTTGAACGAGTCTATGTTTCTGGTTTGTTTTTTATGTGTTAATAGTCTATTAAGCACTTTTATTATGTGGATTGGTTGCTGTACGTGTGAAGTTAGTGGGGTATGGTGGTTATTTGTTTTTGTAAAGCCTATATAAAGGCTATGGTGTCAGTTTTTTTTTGTGTGTGTAGTTATGCAGACGTTCCTCTGTTTTTTGTGCATATCAAAAAAATCTCCTCTGTTTTCCTCTGTTTTTAACGTTGTTCTTGTGCACATCTATATATCTGCATCTCCTCTGGTTTTTAACAAAGCAGCAGGCGCAAGTATCAGAATTCCTACACACGCAAAAACTATACTCCAGGCAGCAATCTTCCGCCTTCGTTCTTCATTATCATCTGTATATGTCCAAGCCAAAAATTAAGAAAGAAAATGTGCACATATGAACAGGAAATGTGGAAGCAGATTCAGAGGCAATGCAATATGAACAAGAAAAATTTTACCCCTGGAAACAAAAACCCACAAAGGCCAATTATTTTGTCCATAATAAAAGGAGGAACCTTCCTGTAATCTAAAAGGCATGTCTATTTGCACAGTACTAAGAGGGTAAAGACTATTTTTCACAATGAAGAGGAACCCAATTAGCCAGTGTTCATCCACCAAAGAGCTGGCAAAGAAAAAATTGACCATAGCCGGTTTAAATAGAGGACGATGATGTGCACGAGGAAGAGGATGGTTCTTGGACAAATTCAGGAGACATGTTAGGATGGAATTGCAATTCCCACATTTATGTCAAACAATTCTTTGCTTGATATTGTCTTCAGTTGAGGACTCACTTGTCTCAATCAACGGCTGATCATCACCCCTGGATGAGACAACAGAACATTCAATTTCCGTGGAAGCAGTTCCCCTGAGGTCATTATAGAACTGCGAAGATACTAAACCAATCGACCCCTGGAGTCCTGATGTAAGGGGCACTTCATCTGGTGGAACATACCTGAGAATCAGGACAGAAACTGCGCCGGTGGTGAAAGCAAGAAGGGTACCCACACTAACCTGCGCCCATATAGGAAAATGGAGAGGCAAGCACAGATAAACAAGTGATTTTGACCCAAAAAGCTCTATATACCGTTCCAATTGTTATTCGACTTACCATCCCAGCCAACTGTGAGACATCTATGAAGAATGCTAAGGCTGCAGCCAGAACACCAGTCATCACTGTACTGTTAACCGGAACTTGAGTATGTCTGTTTATATCTCCAAAGAATGATGGCAACAGTCCATCCCTAGCCATTGCCATCAAGATTCGCAGCTGCAAAGAAAGGGAGCTACAATTCAGTCAATCATACTTGTGTTTCCGGACTAGCGACCATTATAAAACTTACTACAGGATAACACAGAAATAGGAAACTACAGACTGAAAATGTTGAGTGCATTTGTTTATATCGGAAAAGAATGATGGAAAATATCCTTTTCCGTTTATTGTGATCAAAATTCATGGCTGGAAAGAAACAGTTCACTCTCCAAAATATTTGTGTTTCCTGTCTAAGCAATTACTTTAATTACAGAATCACACGAAGTCAACTTCATATTTGATGAATTCAATGGGATACGAAATTTCAGGTGTCGTAAGGATTAAATTAATAATAGATTGCTTTAAGAGAGGACTAAGTGAATCAACATTTATAACCTGTTGACATCATGAACGAGTGAAATTCTTAAGACTGCAGTATCATGTCTAAGCAGGAGAGGGGGTGAAAGTTGGAAAGTCTCTATAGTCACTAACTAAAACCACTTGATATAATGATGCTAAAGCCCGAGTTGCATGCATACCTGAGCGAGAATTAAACCCATCAAACTTGAGCATAGAGCCATGACTACTACAGTGGTTAGTATATACCTGCAATATAAAAAGCACACCTTGAACCCAACTGGTCCGTGGGAAATGGACTCAAGCTTAAATTGTCTGTCCACATTTTAATAGCAGAATAACATGCTTACACTGCCCATCGCACCCCATAGTGAGCAAATGTTGAGGAAATCGGGGTGTCTGGATCCAATGCATGGTATGGTACCAAGCCAACAATTACAACGGACACAAGCGTGTGTGATATGCAACATATAGACAGTGCCACTCCTATACCCACGGGCAGATCTCGTTGAGGATTTTTCACCTGTCATGTTGATCAGAACTCAGATTGAGGTTTGATATTTCTCAACAAGAAAAATTATGAAGATAATTCAGTTAATTTGTGCCAATCAATTATAACATCACAATAAGTAAATTATGAATCAAGTCTGTGCCATTACCAATAAGAGAGCAAGTGACCAGAAATAAAAGTATTCATGTGCCGTGTCATTAAAAAGTACTCAAGCTATCAACCTTATAATAAACTGTTGAACTTTTGCCCCAAATTATCAATGAATTGTCTACTTCATCTTCATTAGACCTGGCTTTTTTTTGCCACTGATAAAGCTTGCACAGTTTTCTTCACCTGCAATGACTATTTACAACTTATGGCCACATACATAGTGATTAATTTCCAGAAGATTCATCAACTGGCTGCTCTCTGTTGATCATTTATTACAAAAGAAAAAGTTAGGTCTGTGCTGGATTAAACTGATTAAATGCCACATGCACGTATTTCAATATTTTTAACCGCAAAGAAGGATGAGTCAGAATTTCTGATAGGTTTAAAACTTCCCAAGAGATCTTTGACCCTAGCTTGATGCGGCAAATACTATTAAATTCCTTAGGAGAGGAGAGAGAGCGAGAGGGAAAGGTTAGGGAGACATCAGAATGAATCTTAATTTGAATTTGGACTTGAAAGCAAAATAACGGTTCAGTATATATTTTAGTTTATGTTGAACTCCTTTCACTTACAGACCAAAAAAAAAATCCTTTCGCTCGAAATTACTAATGCAACCAGGTGTTTGAGAACCTCTCCTTTTGTTTTTCTTTCATGCGTACTCACATTGTGCCATGGGACACACTAGACAGAAAATCTCCAGGTAATCATTTTGAGATCTATCCTGAAGTCATCTTTTTAGCATTTCAGTCTAATATACAATTTCATTGCAAACCAACTGAAAAGAAAGACAGTATGAGCTTATACTTTCTTGTTACACTTTATCTGCATCTTTTCTATACAACTTTTTGTATAGTTTGTACATCTGGAAAATCTTTACCTCCTCAGCTGTACTGGTAACTGAATCAAAGCCAATGTATGAAAAGAATACTACTGCAGACCCACCAAGCATTCCGGTGACCCCATAAGGGAAGTACCTATAGTGTTCAAGAACAATATTTAGTTGCTGCCCACCTCTAAAACACATGGCAAGGGAAGTGCTGACACTGTAGTTTACCCGTTTGGAAGCTGATACCCCAACCATCCAGTTTTGAAACCGATATATCCACCAGCTGCAATTATGAATATCATGGCAGAGACATGTATTGTTGTAACGATGGTTTGCACCATTGAACTCTGAAAAGTTAATTTACAGTTACTAGAGAGAAACTAAAACTCGAAGATTCAATTTGAAATTTAAAAAAAAAAAAAGATTGAAAAGTGAAAAAAGGAAATGCTACCTCCTTGATACCTATGCACAAAAGCACTGTCACTATAACAACTACGGCGGCTGCACAAGGATCAACTACAATCCCAATCCCAGGAATAGTATGACGAGCCAAGAAAGAAGGTAAGTTGTCCTCTCCTCCAAAAAACAGGGCCTGAAAGAAAAGGAGAAAGGAAGCAGAATAATACAGATGATTAAAGAGACTAAGAATCACCGGTTACTCCCTTTTTACAATAATTACCATTCCCAAGGAATGGAGATAAAGGAAAAGAAGATATTGGTTGCAGCACATACTTATCAGTTAAGTATTTAGGCACTTGATTTTTACTATTGTCAGCGACAAGGAACTTTTTCTAACTGAATATTCTTTGATTCCACTTCCTCAAATCAAATATTCAGTATTTTTTTTTTTTTTTCATTTACAAGCGGTAATGCTATTGCAGTATGGACCGAAGCAAGTGCATCTTAAAGAAAAAGATACGAGGGGAAGTGTAGAGAGCATTAAAAATAGCAAAAAAACTAATTGCCATTCATATCAGGACCCTTTTCACTCTCTCCATGACATTGCTATACCATATAGCGTGTCCAAATTAGAATATAGATAGACAATCATAAAATCCTTTTGGAAAGAGATAAAATGAGTGTGTTCCCCTATGTTTCAATAGGCGCATAAACCTAAATCTTCTCTCAAGAAAGCCATATGTGATGCCAACTCTGTATTACATCGGGACCAAGTAGAGTATGAGGACTAAATCTCCGCAAGTTTCTAGTCAAAATGTCATAATCAACCTACAGATCCTCTCCTATAAGTTGTATCTTCCAAAAAGTGTCTGGTATGACCCCAACTAGCATTAGAAAAGGTGAGAGCAGATAACACGATAACCATTCCCAACCTCATCTACCATTAACTGCATGAAAATAAGAGAAGCAGAAGCGACCCTGATGTTCTTTCTAATGAGAAAGCCTTCTATCCAACAATACCACCTCTCTTCAATCTATATATAGTTTCCCAAAGAGATTTGTAGACCAAAGTGAATAGTTGGCTAGGAAATTTGGGTGTTTCGTAATCCCATAATTACACTTCCAAGTAGGAGTTCTTGATGCATTTGGCAATTGTGACATTATGACTATGAACTCTGCAAGTTTAATTAAGTCATGCTTATCAAACTTGGATCATTTGTCCATAAATTACAAGATATCCAAAATAAGATTAGATAATTGTGAACACCAAAGGCAGACAAGGATTAGGTAGTTATATAATCATGAAAGAAGACGAGTATGATGAATCGAAATCTATTTCAATGCTCATCAAAAATTTTCATCTGACGCTCCCTGATTATTCTCATATCAATATGTTATATCGAGCTATCAAGAAACTTCGTAGCAGACGATGAACTTAATAGAGATTTACTCTGCTCTCTTTAAGGTTAAGCTCTATGACAGTTTTTGCCAAATAAGATGGTGGGTATTAAACCGAGGCTTAATTGATTCAATATTTAATGATTTGGCAATGAAAGATTCTAAACTAGACCTTTCAGCAATAGTGCCCTTAGTTGACCAAGTACCATTGCATCCCCGAGTTACAGCCATGTAATGTTATAACAATGAAGGATTGTGGATAAACTGCCAACAGTTTGGATGGAGAACATGAGCAAACCGTTTACACGTGTTCTAACATATTAAATTGAGCAGGGATCGATCTTATAACATGTGGTTACAATTATGAGAATAGCGCACCAGATTTGGGGAGATACCCCGAGCAACAGCTGAACCGCCGACTGTGTATCCCAGGATCAGCGACCAACCAATCAACCAAGCAACTCTGGGAGTAACGACAGAAGAATGAGCTGATGACATAAGGCATGTAAACCCCTCCCCCTAATAAAAAAAAAAAAAAAAACCATTTTTTCAGCTTAGGCTCTGTTATTTACAAAAAATAACTTCTAGAAAAATATTTTCTGTATTTTTCGATGTTCATTTTACGGAAAATGAAATAGTCAAAAGTGGAAAATATTTTCCATAGCTTCTTCCACCTCATTTTCTTTTACTAAATATATTTTTATTTTCTTTTTATATTTTCTTTTTTAAATCCAGTTTTTAATTCTTTTTTCTTTTTCTTTTCTTTCTTTTCTTTTCTTTTCTTCTTTTTCTTCCTTGGCCTTCTTCTTCCTTGGCCTTGGCCGATCACCGGGCGGCGGCCGGCGACCATCCACAAGCCAACTAGAGCCTTATCACAAGCCAACGAGCTCCTCTCCAGCTTGTGGTGAGGCAGGCGAAGCTTTGCTTTGCCCAAGGCCAGATTCAGTGAGGGTGAGGCTCGGGCTTGCCTAGATCTGGTGAGCCGCAATCTCGCTGTCCCCAACAGAACTCAAGCTCGCCTAAATTAGTGAAGATCAAGCTCGCCTAGATCTGGCAAGCTCAAGGCTTGCTCATCATCTCAATGGAGATTGGGCAAGCTCGAGGCTCACCGTTGCCAACCGCCAAAGATCAGCGAACCAGTAGCATTGATCTAGTGAGGCTAGAGGCCACCAAGCTCGAGGCTGGTCCTTGTGCTTGCCACTAGCCAGATGTGAGCGCGAGCCTCGAGCTTGCCAATCTGGCGAGCTTGAGCTCACTGCTTGACACTCGCTGCTCGTAAGATCGGCGGGCAATGATAGCTTACATTCGGTTGGTCATCATTGCTGGCAATCGGCCAAAGAAGAAGAAGATAAAAAGAAAGAATGGAAAAGAAAAAAAGGAAACCAAAAATAATTTTAATTTTAATTTTAATAATAAAATAATTAAAATAATTAAAAAGTACCTAAAGAAATATTTTTCTATCAAAACAAAATATAATTTTCATTTCATTTTCAAGTTTTAGCTGTATACTTAAAAGTAATTATATTTTTCTAAAAAATAATTTCTTAAAATATATTTTGTAAAATATTATATTTTTCGTGAAACGAACCGTCTGTTAATTTCAAAAAACTCTCGGCAGGCGGCACGGTGGAGGGACAGCTTAATAATACTGTTGCAGTAACTACGCTCCAAACGGAAGTGCAGAATGCGCAATCCATAATGGCTTATAGTCACATCATGCCGCTGAATAAAAGAGCTAGACTCATTACCCCTCGCGGACGCATATGTACGTGTAGTCATAGGCGCTTCCGGCCGAGAGAAATCGACAAGCGAGCTCCGCATAGCAGAACGCGGAGAGCGCGGCAGCCACTCCGGCGATCAGGAAGGAGATGGTGAGAGCAGGTCCGGCGTACTCTCTAGCCACCGTCGCGACAAGAGTGTACACCCCAACCCCAACGGTCGACCCGACTCCTGAATTTGGGAAAAAAAAGAAGGAAAAACAGAGAGACATGATTACTACGTTTTCCTGCACGTACAGAAGTACCGACCGTCTGACCAAAGCTCGGAGTACAGGAACGGGATTGGGAAAGGGAACGAGGGGGGGAGGTAGGCGTTACCGATGGCGACGAGGTCGAAGACGGACAACCGCCGGGCCAGCTGGTGGTGGCCCTCGCGCTGCACGGGGATGGAATCAACCTGCTTCCTCCGCAGCGCCCGCGAGCAGTTGCCTCTGCAGAATCTCCCCCCCATGTTGATGCAATATGAATTCCGATAAATGGATGGATGAACCGGCGCCGAGGGAGCAAATATATGGCAGAGAGAGACAGAGAGGCGAACTAAATTACTAGATTGGGAAGGCCGGCTTCTTAAAATAATTAAATATTAAACTAAGCCTTTATACAATAGTTTAAGCTTTTGAAACAATAGTTAGTTAGCAGAAGTCCCACAAAATCTCACGCGGCGAGTGTTAGGAATGCCATGAAAGGTCCCGATTTGTTTATATACTGAGACCTTGCTGCTATCTGCTTAAATCATGCGGTGGTTACTGGAACACGGGGGATGCGGCCGGCCATCCCATGCCCTTCTTCGATTGCCGCTATCCCAAGGATTACGTCAGAGAAATAATAGACCAATGCACAGTAAATACGCCAGTGACCCTGCTGCCTGAGATTCACTAAGAAATGAATTTTTGCGTCACAGTGGATGAATGCATAAGAAATACAAATCCAAGATTATGAAAGGTTTCATTTCTGCTCATGCATTGAAAACTAGTGTCCGTTTCTCTACCTAAAAGTTATATCAGAGTGCATTTTCTAATCGCCCCACTCGCTGTCTACCGTAAGATCTCATTCACCGATATCAAGTGGCAAAAAGCCATTAGACACCGAACATTGCGGACATGCCATAAAGCACAGCCCCATGATAGGTTTGTAAAACTAGGAACCGGTAGTAAAATCATTCCAAATAAAACCCATATCGCTCAAGCACTGACAAGATACGGAATTTGGCCCTGTCGCTGTGACTATCACTGCACATTCGATGGCCAAGACCGTCCCAAGTAACAGTGTCGAATCGCTCAAGAAAATCCAGGAACACGAAAAGCGCTTCCCCTCTCATCCCAGTTCAAGAATCTCGCCATTGCAAAGTTCCAAGTCCTCATCCTTTTCTTCCTGAATAAGCTCAAAAAGAAAATGCAGGGCTTCTCATCCCATATGTTCAATAGAATGAGGGAGAGGGACAAACCTGCATCTTCGTGGATGGTTTAACTAGACCTATTAAACGATTGGGGTGGGTCTGGTTTGGGTCAGGCTATAAATGGTCCGATCCAAATCAACACAGTTAACCCGTTTATGACCTATTTATTACAATGCAAAAAATTTGACCCATACCCAACTCGACCCGTACTCGACTCATACCCAACCCATTTAACGAAACCTAAAAAAGCTTATATATATTTTAAAAATGGTATTACTAAAATAGTTTTATATACAACACAAATTTAATGGACAATTTTTATAATTTCTTAAATAATTATTTTAAAAAATCAATTTTTAATTATTTTTTAAAATTAAAATTTTTAATTGTTTTTTTAAGAATATAATTTTTAATTTCTTTTTCTTTTTTCTTTTTTATTCTTCTTCTTCTTCTTGGACCGGCTGCCAACCACGACAATAGCCGGCAACTAGCCACAGCAAGCCTTGAGCTCACCCGGCTCACTAATGTTGGCGAGCTCAAGGCTCGCTAGATCGGGCCTCGCCGGACATCAGCGAGGCCTCCGCCTTGCCGGATCCGGCGAGCTCAAGCTCGCCCCTCACCGGACGTCAGCAAGGCCTCCACCTCACTAGATCTTGTGAGCTTGAGCTCGCCTGATACCAGCAAGTTCAAGTCTTGCCAAATCCTCACCGACAAGGCCTCCACCTCGCTACATTTAGCGAGCTCGAGGCTCGCCCGATGCCAGGAAGTTTGAGTCTCGTCAAATTGGCGAGGCTTGACCCTCGCCAGACGTCGGTGAGGCCACCATCTCGCCAACTGGCAAGCTCGAGCTTGCCCGGCCAATCGTCAACCATCGCCGTGCCGGCCACCGGAAGAAGGAAGAAAAAAGAAAAAAGAAGGGAAAGAAAATTAAAATAAAAAAATAATTATAATTTCGATTTTTATAAATATATATGTTTGTAGTTAAAGAGGGAAGAGGGAGATTGTGTGGTTTGGGTTGAAAATGAGTTCTAAATCCAACCCATTTATGACCCACCTATCTTAAGTCTTTAATTGTTAAACCCATTTAACTAGTTTTTTCAAAAAAAAAACAAATGAGCCATATATGGCCCATTTATGATTTAAATGGGTCATATATGGGTTTAAAACCCATTTTGCCATCTCTAGGTTTAACAGTAGAAAGGAGGAGGAGGGAAAAATTTCTCCCCACTCTTTTGTTTTTTCAATCTTCTTCACATTCTTGATCCGGTAGCAAACGAAACAGCTAATGCCATATTTGCTTTATATGCTCAGCAGACCAAGAATTTCAAAAGCAATCACTCATGGTAAATACGCCTGCCTATGTCATATTGAAATTAAGCCTGGAAAATAGTCAGATAGAACTCAAGAGGCTTTGCAATCAACTCCCCAAGACTCGATTGGGATAATTTCAAGTTTAGTTTTCTAACTTGTTCAATTTTGTACTCAAATCGCCAAAATTCTTTTGGTGCAATTCAAATCCACTAACTTGGGTGATTTTTCCAATCAAGTTCTTTTTTCTTTTTTCTTTTTTTTTGTAATATCACACTTAATTACGTTAATGTGATTGTTTGACATGCCTATTGTTAACATTACATAACAAGAAAGGAGAAATTTATTATCAAAATTCTAAAATTTTGTCTAACAAAGAAGTAAAGGAAAAATCAGCACGTCAAGTCAAATTCAATTCACGAAAAAATAGTCAGATCATCAAGAAAAAAGTTGTTTTTCTTTTTCCCTCTTTTCTTCCCCTGACATGGGCCTTCATATCGGGTTTGACTTTTAGTTGGGCCACAATCTTATCAGCCCAGACCAAAATTATTTTACCTTCTTCTTTTTTTTTTTTCACTGGAATCAGCCTTTGACCGGGACCCCTCCAACTGCAACTGACGGGCTCTGCAATTTTATAACCAGCAAAACGATCCGAGTTCAATTGTCAGCTCTCTCTCTCTCTCTCTCTCTCTCTCATGGCGGATGACGCCGAGGAGGTTGCAGAAGTCGGTCCTCCTCAACAGCTCCCACCTCCTGTAAGCTCTTTCTCTCTCGTCTCTTCAGCTCCTTTTGGCGAGCACTTGCATCCTTAAATTACTCGACAAATCCAATGGGGAAGTTTTCGCGATGCACTTTTCGGATGCGTCGATGTGTATCACGAATTGCTTCCACGTAATGACAATTCGGAGAAGTGGGTTCTCTTCGCCTTTCCATTGACCGGCGCGTGATTTCCACACCACGTTTCGATTCTTTCTTTCGAGTGCTGAATTGAGTCATCGTTTTGATGCTCGTCGACCCTTCGTGGGGGATTGGAAAACAGTTCCTGGAGGTGGTGTGCAAGAGCTCCGGCAAGCGGAGGAGGTTCGCGGCCGGCACGGAGGCCGGATTCGCCGTGCGGGTGATGAACAAGAAGCTGGAGGGCGGGTCTCCGTTTGCTCTCTACATTGAGGCGGTCAAAGAAGGAGAGGAGGGCGTGGCTTTCGGCCCTAATTCGGCTCTTGTGGACTATGGCTCTGGATGGAGGTTGCAGACGTTCACTGAAGAGGATTATGCTGGTAATTTACATTTCCCTGGAGGATCGGAAAACCATAAGATCCGGTGGCTTTTGATGTCGCTGTTCTGTTTCACTGTGTCTTTTTTTGCGCATTATTTGCTATTTCGTTTCTGATTGCTCTTCTTGACTAGGCGGGGACAAAGGCGAAGAGTTTCGGCAAAAGATGGCGCGGCAGGCGCCTTTCCAGGTAAGGGTTGTTAATGTTCGGGATTGAATTGCAAAAATTTGTTTAGAGTGGTCATTCAAGGAGTATATATGTTCTGGGATCTCAAGGATCCTATGATTTGTTGTTCAAGTGACGTGATTGATCCCGGATGTTCACCGAGATGTTAACCTGCTCTTAGCCAACACCATCTTCGGTAGAAATGTTAGGACCTCCTTCGTTGATCATCTCTCGCTGACCCAGCGGTCTCTGTTTGCGCTGGTCGTGAATTTTCTGCCATTTCTATTAGGAGGAAGTAGAAAAGGGTCAATTAGTTTTACTTAAATCAGTCTATATAGCTGTTAATTTACGAAGAAAGTGTCTTGCCAATAGTTACTGAGCATTTACAAGCTTACTGATGCAGTCTATCCTTTGATGATGCTGTTGCAGAATGCCTATGGATCAGGTGTTGCGATGGATGTGGGAAAACCCGTCATCAGTTTGGCATACATCGGGAAAATATTAGTTGCATTCATTTTGATTTTTGTTCTTGGTGCGATTTTCACTCTGGCTCTTGAGTATCTTCCCGTGTTAATTTTGTCAATCAACTCCATTATGTAAAGATCTACTATCCAAGTCAAATGCACATTTCCTTGTCACGGACATGTATATTCAACGCCAAGGTTGGCACATACACATAAGGCGGCCGTTGTGTTCAATGTAGTCTGACCAATAATAATCGGGCATTCTCAGTCAGTTCATGCCTCTTATGAAACATATCTTTATTGAATGTTGCTGAGAATTGATACAGGGGATGTTGTATGATTCAACTGTCTTTACAACAAAGGAGCGAGACCTTAAGGTTTCCCTAAAGACTGGTATAAAAAAGGGAGGAAATTCATTTTGTCCGCTCCACGCGTCTCTGTTATCACCAAATAAAGTACAATGAATCAAATAAATCATGGGGCTCACGAGTAAACTTTTGCAGCAACTATGCTTGATGATTGGATGAGGCTTGATAAATCTCTTGAGCATCTGCTACAGGAACATAGACTGCGCCTTTCAATGAGCTGTGACTCCGGCCATAGAAAATGTAGACTAGAGCTCCAATCAACATCCATATCGAGACACGGAACCAGGTTCCCAACCTAGGCATCCAGTTGTCAAACCAAGAATCGGATCGGTTAGATAGAGAACAAATGAGGGGTATGCATAAATCATTGAGAAGAAAACACTCAAATTCTGAGGGTGCTTACCCAAGATTAACTAATAGGTAGGTGTTGATAAGAATACAGGCAACAGGCAAGAAAGGGACGAACGGACACTGGAACCCTGTTAGAAGGAAAGTCAATGACAGTTTGGATCATTCAAGCATTGAATAATTAATTCCTGAGGAAAACCTAGTCTAATCAGGAATGAACCATGGTCTATCAACACTTGTAGGCAATAGAAGTTACCTCCTGCATGTCCAAAGTCATGCCTTGCATTATCTTGTTCTATGTACGCCAGCACAACCAAACTGCCTAAGACAGCAACTCCAGCCAATCCACATAATATCAATCGAACCACACTGTCAAGTTAATGCAGTAAGGAGTTATGAAGCATAAGACAGTCACGAAACATTAAATGCCAAAATTTCAAGAGGCACGCAATCAAGGTTATTGAGTGTTTCCATGTAAATTTTGTGGATCCATGTGTGTCAAGAAACCATCAGCATTTCTATTGTGCTACACATACTTCTTTTGTGAAATTAAATCTACGAAACCTGCTTCATTTAACTATTGGGCAAACAATTCAAAGCACATGGACCATAGCTATTCAACAATTGAGGTAAGGACTCATCCTTGTCGATCCCTTTATTACCCCGAGACAATCAATGCTCTTCTGCCCTTCAGCACTTATCTGGTAGAGTTAACTATTGTTCCATAAAAGTTTGTCCATTGAGATGAATTAAGCTCCATTGAGATGTTTAAAGCCAATCTAATATATCTATAGAAAGTTCAAGATGGATGGGTATAGCTAAACTACATGTCAAAAGCGAAAATCGTCTCACAAAGGACTCAAGAATAAACAACTTGCTCTGACAAAAGAGTGACGAGAGTAAATGGAGGTTGACCAACCTTGAAAGACCTTCAACTGAAGCAGCAGACGCAACTATAAGAATTCCTACACATACAAAAGCTATACTCCAGGCAGCAATCTTCCGCCTCCCTTCTTCATTATCATCTGTATATGTCCAAGTCAAAAATTAAGAAAGAGCACGTGCATGGTGGAAGCAGAGGCAATGCACTATGACCAGGAAAAATTTTACCCTTGGAATCAACAACCCAAAAAGGCCAGTTATTTTGTCCATAACAGGAGGAACCCTCTTGTATTCTAAAAGGCATGTCTACTTGCATAGAACTAAGAAGCGAAAGACTATTTTACACAATGAAGTGGAACCCACTTAGCCAGTGTTCATCCACCTAAGAGCTGGCAAAGAAAAAAGTGACCACAGCCAGCTTAAATAGAGGACAAAGGTGTGCAGGAGGAAGAGGAGAGTTCTTGGAATTGCAATTCAGTAGGCACGTTCAGATGGAATCGCAATTCACACGATTATGTCAAACGATTCTTCACAGTAATGTGAATGACAAAGAAGTAGGTTAGTCTCTCAATACCTTTAATCACATGTTTTTGCATGATATCTTCTTCAATTGAGGACTCACTTGTCTCAATCAACAGCTGATTATCCTCCTTGGATGAGACAACAGAATATCCAATATCCGTGGAAGCAGTTCCCTTGAGGTCATTATTGAACTGTGAAGATACTGAACCAATGGACTCCTGGAGTCCTGATGTAAGAGGCACTTCATCTGGTGGAACATACCTGATAATCAGGACGGAAACTGCAACAGTGGTGAAAGCAAGAAGGGTTCCCACACTAACCTGCACTAGGAAAATGGAGAGGCAAGCACAGATAAACAAGTGATTTTGACCCAAAAATCTCTATATACCATTCCAATTGTTATTTGACTTACCATCCCAGCCAACTGTGAGACATCCATGAAGAATGCTAAGGCTGCAGCCAGAACACCAGTCATCACTGTACTATTTACTGGAACTTGAGTGTGTCTGTTTATATCTCCAAAGAATGATGGCAACAGTCCATCCCTAGCCATTGCCATCAAGATTCGTGGCTGAAAATAAAGGGAGTTACAATTCAGTTGATAAATCATACTTGTGTTTCCCAACAAGCGATCATTCTAGCCATATCACTTGATACAAAATAACGTGAAGGAAGAGGAAATTACAAACTGAAAATTTTTAGTGCATTTGCTTATATTGGAAAAGAATGATGGAAAAAATTCATTTACCATCCATTGTGATCAAAATTCAAGGCCGGAAAGAAAGAGTTCACTCTCTAAAACATCTGTATTTCCTGTCCAAACAGTTACTTTAATTACAGAACCAGACAAAGTCAACTTCATATTTGATGAGTTCAATGATATACGAAATTTCAGGTATTATAAGGATTAAATTAAATATAGATTGATTTAAAGAGAGGACTAAGTGAATCAACATTTATAACCTGTTGACATCATGAACAAGTGAAATACTTAAGACTGCAGATGATCATGTCCAAGCAGGAGAGGAGGTGAAAGTTGGAAAGTCTCGATAGTCACTGACCATAACCACCTTTTATAATGAGGCTAAAGCCCAAGTTACATGCATACCTGAGGGAGAATTGAACCCATCAAACTCGAGCATAGAGCCATGATTGCTCCGGTGGTTAGTATATATCTGCCATATAAAAAGCATACCTTGAAACCAACTGGTCTGTGGGAAATGTACTCAAATCTTAAATTGTTTGTCCACATATTAAAAGCAGAATAAAATGCTTACACTGCCCATTGCATCCCATAGTGAGCAAATGTTGAGGAAATTGGGGTGCCTGGATCTAATGCATAGTATGGTACCAAGCCAACAATTACAATGGACACAAGCATGTATAATATGCAACATATAGACAATGCCACTCCTATACCCACGGGCAGATCTCGTTGAGGATTTTTCACCTGTCATGTTGATCAGAAGTTAGCTTGAGGTTTGATATTTTTCAACAAGAAAAACTGCAAAGATAATTCAGAAGTAGTTAAGTTATGTTAATCGATTATAACATCACGATAAGTCAATGATGAATCAACTCTGTGCCACTACCAGTAAGAGAGCAGGTGACCAGAAATAGAAGTGTTTTGTGCCGTGTCATCAGAAAGTACTCTAAGCTATCAACCTAAACATCAAATAAACTGTGACTTTTTGACCAAAATTATCATCAAATTGTCTACTGCATCTTCAGTAGACCTGGCTTTGTTTTGCCACTGATAAAGCTTGCACAGTTTACTTCACCTGCAATGACCATCTACAACTTTGTGCCACAGATATGGTGATTAATTTCCAGAAAATTTATCAACTGCCTGCTCTCTCTTAATTGGTTATTGCAAAAGAAAAAGTTAGTTCTATGCTGGATTAAACTAATTAAATGCCACATGCACGCATTTCAATATTTTTAACCGCAAAGAAAAATGAGTCAGAATTTATGATAGATTTAAAGTTTCCCAAGAGATCTTTGATCCTAGCTTGATGAGGCAGAGTATGAAATACTATTAATCCTTTAAGAGAGAAAAGAGAGAGGAGAGATTAGGGAGGCATCAGAAAGAATATTAATTTGAATTTGGTCTTGAAAGCAAAATAATGGCTAAGTATGTATTTTAGTATATGTTCAACTCCTTCCACTCGAAGTAACTCATGGAACCAAGTGTTTGAGATCCTCTTCTTTTGTTTTTCTTTTATGCGTACTCACATTATGCCATGGGACAAACTAGATAGACAATCTCCAGGTAATTATTCTGAGATCTATCCTGAAGTCATTCTTTTGGCATTTTATTCTAATATATAATTTTGTCGAAAACCACACTGACAGGAAGGACAGCATGAGCCTAATACTTTCTCGTTACACTTTATCAGCATCTTTTCTATATAACTTTTTGTATAGTTCGTACATATGGAAAATCCTTACCTCCTCAGCTGTACTGGTAACTGAATCAAAGCCAATGTATGAAAAGAATACAACTGCAGACCCACCAAGCATTCCAGTGACCCCATAAGGAAAGTACCTATAGTGTACAAGAACAATATTAAGTTTCCGCCCACCTCTAAAACACACGGCAAGGGAAGTACCAACACTGTAGTTTACCCGTTCGGAAGTTCATAGCCCACCCATCCAGTTTTGAAACCTATATATCCACCAGCTGCAATTATGAAAATCATGGCAGAGACATTTATTGTCGTAACGATGGTTTGCGCCATTGAACTCTGAAAAGTTAATTCACAGTTACTAGAGAGAAACTAAAACTCAAAGATTCAATTTGAAAGCAAAAAAAAGAAGGAAAAAGCTTCAAAAGTAATAAAAGGAAATGGTACCTCCTTGATGCCTATGCACAAAAGCACTGTCACTGTAACAACTAAGGCAGCTGCACAAGGATCAACTACAATCCCAATCCCAGGAATAGTATGACGAGCCAAGAAAGAGGGCAACTTGTCTTCTCCTCCAAAAAACAAGGCCTGAAAGAAAAGTAGGAAGGAAGCAGGATAATACGGATTATTAAAGAGACTAAGAAACACCAGTTACTCTCTTTCTTTTTACAATAATTATCATTCCCAAGGAATGGAGATAAAGGGAAGGAATATATTGGTTGAAGCACATACTTATCATTTTCATATATGGCAATTATGACATTATACTCTGCAAGTTTAATTAAGTCATGCTTGTCAGACTTGGATTATCCGTCCATGCATTACATGATACCCAGAACAAGATCAGATAATTGCGAACGCCAAAGGAAGACAAGGATTAGGCAGTTATATAATCATGACTAAAGACCAGTACGATGAATTGACATCTATTTCCATGCTTATCAAGATTTTTCTTCCAATGCTCCTAGATTATTTTCATATCAATCCATTATATTGAGATATCAAGAAACTTCGTCGTAGATAATGAACTTTACAGAGATTTACTCTGCCCCCTTTATGGTTAAGCACTATGTGATGCCAGCTCTGTATTACAATGTGGACCAAGTAGAGTATGAGGACTAAAACACCCCGAGTTTCTATTCAAAAAGTCATAATCAATGTACAGTACAGATCCTCCCTATAAGTCATAACTTCCAAAAAGTGTCTGGTATGACCCAGCGTAGCATTAGAAGAGGTGAGAGGAGGTAACATGATAACCATTCCTAACCTCATCTACCATTAACAGCATGAAAATAAGAAGAGCAGAAGTGACCCTGATGTTCTTTCTATGAGAAAGCCTTCTATTCAACAATACCACCCCTCTTCAATCTTTATAGTTTCCCAAAGTGATTCATAGATCAAAGCAAATAGTTAGCTAGGAAACTTGGGTGTTTTGTAATCCCTTGATTACACTCCCAAGTAGGAGTTCTTGATGCATTTGACAATTATGACATTATGACTATAAACTCTGCGAGTTTAATTATGTCATGCTTATCAGACTTGGATGGTCTGTCCATAAATTACATTATCCAGAATAAGATCAGAAAATTGTGAATGCCAAAGGAAGACAAGGATTAAGTAGTTATATAATCATGAAAAGAAACTAGTATGATGAATTAATATTTATTTCAATGCTTATCAAGATTTTTCTTCTGATGCTCCTTGATTATTCTCACATCAATACATCATATCAAGCTATCAAGAAACTCCACAGTAGATGATGGACTTAACAGAGATTTACTCTGCTCTCAAACAGAGATTTACTCTGCTCTCTTTATGGTTAGCACTATGGGAGTTTTTGCCTAGGGGTGTGCAAAATATCCGGGATCCGCCGGGACCGCCCGGAACCGGACTGGAACCGCTCGAAACCGGCGGGTCTTGAGGGAACCGGTGGGTACCGGTCCGGTTCCCGGTTCCGTGGGCGGATCCGCCCACCCGGACCGGACCGGAACCTTTTTAATATTAAAAAAAAAAATTACTAAGAGAAACGCTACATCTCATCTCACTCTCTAGGGAACCTTTACCTTTGGTCAAAGAAAATTGAACCATCTATGGTTATTTGCAAGTAGGAAATGGGAGAATGTTGCATTCTATTTGTTCGCGTTTTTTTTATCTATGAGATACATTTATAATTACAACAAATAAATATTTGTTCCACATACTTAAATTTAATTTTTCTTTCTTTGACTTGCTTTGATGTCGCGTAATTGTTTTTTTGTTGAAAACCAAAAAATTTTCGCGTCAAAATCGGTTCCATGGATCCACCCGGGAGCCAGACCGGACCGGCGGTCCGGTTCCTGGGTGGATCCACGCAACAAACGGGTGGATCCTGGTTCCAATTTTTCGGAACCGGTCCTTAGCGGGCAGTTCCCGGTTCTAGGTCGGGAACCGCCCGCCCGGACCATGCACACCTCTATTTTTGCCAATTAAGATGGTGTGTATTAAACCAGGGCCTAATCAATTCAATATAAAAGGTCTTGTCAATGAAAGAATCTAAACTAAACCCTTCAGCAACGATGCCCTTAGTTGACCAAGTACCATTGCATCCCTTGAGTTGCAGCCGTATAATGTGATAACAATGAAGGACTGTGGATAAACTGCCAACAGTTTGGATGGAGAACATGAGCAAACCATTTACACGTGTTCTAACATATTAAATAGAACAGGGGTTGATCTTATAACATGTCGTTACCAATTATGAGAATAGCGCACCAGATTTGGGGAGATACCCCGAGCAACAGCTGAACTGCCGATTGTGTATTCCAGGATCAGTGACCAGCCAATCATCCAAGCAACACTGGGAGTAATGACAGATGAATAAGCCGATAACAGCAGGCATGTAAACCCAACCCCCCCCCCCCCCCCACCCCAAAAAAAGAAAGAAAAAAAAAAAAGACAATTTTTTTAGCTTTATGATACTGGTGCAGTATATGCTCCAACTTGAAGTGCAGAATGCGCTATCTAATGGCTTAGTCACTTCAGGAACTCGACGCTGAAAGAAAGAGCTAAGACTGGTTACCCCTCGCCGACGCATATGTACGTATAGTGATAGGCGCTGCCGGCGGACGGACATCGACAGGCGAGCTCCGCGTAGCAGAACGCGGAGAGCGCGGCGGCTACTCCGGCGATCAGGAAGGAGATGGTGAGAGCAGGTCCGGTGTACTCTCTAGCAACCGTCCCGACGAGAATATACACCCCGGCCCCGACGGTCGCCCCGACTCCTGATATTGAAAAAAAAAAAAAAAAAAAAAAAAAAAACGACATGATCACCACGATTTCCACACGTACTGAAGTACCGGTCATCAGACCAGAGCACCGACGAGGGAGGCGTTACCGATGGCGACGAGGTCGAAGACGGACAATCGCCGGGCCAGCTGCGGATGATGCCCCTCGCGACGCGCGTGGACGGAATCGACCTGCTTCCTCCGCACCAAGCTCCGCAGCGCCCCCGACCACTTGCCCCCGCAGAAGCTCCCCACCATGTCGGCGCATGCGAATTCCGACGGACGGATGGATGAGCCACCGGCGCCGATAGAGCGAAGAGATGGCGGAGAGAGAGAGAGAGAGAGAAGTTGCTGTGTTGACTAAATTATCTGATCAGGAAAACCGTGAAAGGTCCCGATTTGTTTGTATACTGAGAAAAATTGCCGCTATCCGCTTATGGCACGAGATACGGCCGGTGGTTTACTGGAACACGGGGGAATGTGGCAGCCATCACATGCGCTTATTCGATCTCGGAAAATCCTGATTTCGAAAAAGACATTCGATTCGGAATGATATCAACAGCTCAAATCCGACGTGTTCTCTCCAATTTGCGGGCGGCTAAAATGATATTAGAAAGTTGCTATTTGGGAATGGATTGAGATTGCCAATTACGGTCCAGACCACAGGTGAGTTTGTGATGGGGAGATTCATTCCATTCCACTATTCACGTGATTCTGAATTTCCATTTCATGGTTTGTCCATTCATTATGGATTGAAACTTGGGCAATGGATAGTCATCAAACATTTCTTCTCGAAACATCAACCTCAAATTCTCTCCATACGATCGCGATCGGATGTTTTCTATTGACGGAATTTTCTGAAGCCACAGCAAAAATGGAAACTTTAGACAGAACCGCTCTTTATCCTCGTCGTCAGATGACGTCCCTGGTCCCTAGCATCATGTCAGAAATAAATTTTCGCGTCACAATAGACCAATGCTCAGTAAATGAGCCAGTGACCCTGCTACCTAGGATTCACTAAGAAATGAATTTTTGCGTCATAATGGATGAATGCATAAGAAATACAACGCTCTGGCATCTGAGTCTTCGTCATGCAAATCCAAAATTATGGAAAGGTCTCATTTCTGCTCATGCATCGAAAACTAATGTCCGTTTCTCTACCTAAACGTTATATCAGAGTGTAGTCCACCGTAAGATCTCATTCACCAATCTCAAGTGGCAAAAAGCCATCAGACACCGAATATTACGAACATGTCATAAAGCACAGCCCCGTGACAGGATTGCAAAACTAGGAACCGGTCAAAGAATCCTTCCATATAAAACCCATATCGCTCAAGCACTCACAAAATACAAAATCTGGCCCCGTCGCTGTGACTATCAGTGCACATTCGGTGGCCAAGACTGTCCCAAATAACAATGTCAAATCACTAGAAAAATTCCAGGAACACAAAAAGCGTTTCCTCTATCATCCGAGTTCAAGAATCTTGCCATTGCAAAGTTCCAAGTCCCCATCCCTTTCCTCAAATAAGCTCAAAAAGAAAATGCAAGGCTTCTTATCCCGTATGTTCAATAGAATGAGGGAGAGAGGGAGAGGGACAAACCATGCAAATTAGACAGTTCGTCTGAGAACCTGCAAATGAAAGTAAAATAAATGGACAGATGATCTTCAGACACAGAAATTCCTTTCACATGCTGAAATCACCCTATTATTAATCCAGCATTCCCAGGAATACAGAGAACAACGGCTCATGAGCTTGACCTAAGTCAGATCAGCCAAATATAAGTCAAATAACGAGACAATAAAGGCAGACAAGTTTCTCTGCTGTTTTGACATTCAGGAAAGCCAGGAATAATCTACAGAACCCAAATCTTTGAGAGACATGGATGGTTTAACAGACAAAAGGAAGAGGAGGGAAAAATTTCCCCCACACTCTTTTGTTTCTAATGTAGTCCTTTTCTTTCACATTCTTGATCTGGCAGCATACGAAAATGTTAATTGGTCATCCAAAGCAACATATTTACCATTCAGCTTTCTTGGCCAGGGCTCGGACCACTTGCATCTCCTCCGTCGGAGAGGGGCATCCACAAGCTCTGAGTTCTCACATTCAAATTATCCCAGTCTTGTTGCCTAATACTCCTGTCATTTGTTTCATTGCCATCAGAAAATTGTGCAAAAACACTTCGATTTCCTCCTCCACTGACTTGCTCTTCGCATCCTGCAACTGTCTTTAGGAGCTCTGACTGCAGAGATGGGCAGTTCTCTTTAAGATACTCAAAACCATCTGAGCGCATGACAGCTGCACCAATAGAAAAAATTAATGAAAGAATGTGAATCCTAGCACAGGAGCAGCTAGCATACGTAAAGCACCAATGAAAGCTTTAAGCTTCCTTCCTGATTCCAGGCCTTTTAGCAACTGGGCACCTTAGGTATGAATAGCATTAAATGTAGAATCTGTTGCAATAATTGATGATGATTATGACAACAAAACACCAAAGAAGTTTTGATTAAAAAAAGAAATTGTTGCAATGAAACATATGCAGTTACACCAAATCCTAGTTGGAACCTTGTACAAATGGTACAAAATTCTGGAGAAAAAGAAAGACATGCAATTTCATCATTGATAACACAAAACAAGGTTCAGACTTCGTATTATCCTCAAAATGAGGATTGCATGCATTGATCTAAACTGAAAATTTATTTAAACATGCTAACCTCAGCATGCAATGTCTCTAACGTGATAATATCACAAGTGCAATCAATCTCAACTAAAAATTATGCAAGTGAGCCCCAGAAGCAGTAACCAGGCACACTGCAACAAAACAATCATATCCATCCACGCATATGGCAATTTGAGGACAAGTTGCTTAAATTCTATAAAACTAAAAATTGTGTGTCAACTGGAGAGATAAACGTACCTACAAGGTTTTCGGCAGCAAATTTCAAACAAATAGATTTTAGATCCATGGCATGATGCTGCTCAGCAAGGGCCAAGATCCTGGCAACAGAATCCACAGATATACCCTTACAGAGAATGGACTCACAAATCAGTTTCAATCTAGGCAAATTGTATCTATCTGCAGCAGCTAGAAGCTTTGCCACCGGCATTTCTGATGGACTGCAAAAGGCACTTGGTATTGAAAGCTCCTCGTCTTCATCTAAAGTGTCTTTGTAGATGAAATGTAGCAAAGCCTGCTCCACAAACACATGGATACTAAGATAAAAGGAATACAAAGCTAGAAAAGAGGAGGATAGTCCATAATTCAAGCTGTGCAGCCTATATCTAGAGCAAGGAAACCAAAACATACCTGGAAGACTGTAGGTTCCATATCACTTATAATTACTTCATCACTGTCTTCCTCCATTGCATTCAGGAATTCAGACTCAAATACAGGAGATCGAGCAGCCAATACCAGCTTATGAGCATGAAACTTTTCCCCAGACACATTAAAAGTAACATCAGAGCCTTCTTCTTTATCCAGCAAGAAGCCAAAGTGTGCACCAATATCAGACTCAGGAACTTGTATGGAATGTAATCTTGGACAGTCTATTTCTGAGACCACAACACCCACAGTGCAATTGATCTTCAGACAGTCATCCTTAAGAAATTCTGATGTTTCAAGCATAGCCCGTCTGAAGAAACGCTTATACCCCCTAAAAGGCAACAAGGAAAAAAATCAACACAGAATAGTGGGACAAAATTGCCTGAGGGTACAAGAATTATTTTCAACAGCCCTCATGAAACAGAACGAATGTTCCTTGAAATTAGAAAAGAGAATCTTGAAATTTAAAAGAGAGTAATGCCAATGTGTTAAAGAACTGGATAAGACAGCTGGTTCAACCGGTAGAACCAGATATGGGTGTAAGGTCCAGTCTGGCCATGGCCCTCACACCCAGTGTTGACCCAACTGAACCGCTAAAACTCAAATGATCCAACCAGCCTAAGAACTACGCTGATTTATTTTTGCTAGAAAACCATTAAAAAAATTGAACTCTTATTTAACTATTGTATGATGGGATGAGAATGCATATGTCTCTTTTTAGCCATTTTGCAGAGGGAATGAGCCAACATGGATTACCGATTCCAGCTTCAATCACAAGTCATAAGTTTGGAAGAAAATTTTAAAGGTGGAACCACAAGATGCAATGCATAAGGAAGCATTCATGCAAAGCATCTGCACACAAGCTCAAGTCATGCAACCCAAGAGGCCATTGATTGAGAACCATCATTCTTGACAACATAAATGTGAAAACGGAAAAACATTTCAGAAGATTAAGAAGTTTATGCAGACAACTAATATGAGCATCCATTGGCTAGTCCATGAACAGCAAAAGCATTGAATTTTGGTGAAATAGCTTCTGTAAGTGGCCAAACAATATAGGGAATTTTTTTACATGATGTGTGCAAAAAACCCCTCTTATAGAACAGTTATTCATGTTGAAATTATATGGGGAAAGGTTAACCAAGATGACAACATTTAGCCCTCCAAGGAGAGTACCGCTACTATGGAGTGAAAGGTGAGTAGTGGCAACCGCCAATTTAGCTATTGTATGTGGAACTTCTATGATTTTGGGGGGAAAGAAAGTTCTATTGCACCTCAAAAGTGGTTGAAACTATTCTTGGAGAGAAGTGCGGCGTTTGTGGTACTGATTACTTAATATTGCCAAAAGCATGGAATCTATTTCAGTTCCAAGTTTATCACATTCATAAATACTTAGAGAAACAAAAGTTGAAAAAGCTCTGCTTACGTATAATTACCATGGTACTATATTAAGTGTAACAAAGAACAAGGTCATGGAAGTACATTATTATGGAAGTTTCTTTTCAAAAAAGGGAAGCACTGGAATTGGGAAAGAAATTGATTTAATAACTTGCAGTCAAACTAAAATCCTGTGTTCTATCATAAAATTATTAGATCTACATAATAGATATAAGTACATTAGTTTGATTTACAGTAATCCATCGGCAAATTTAGAAGGTCACAGGAAAATTATAAACCGGTAAAAGATTTGATCACGTGGCAGAGGCAAAGCATGTTGTCAAATAGCAAGCAGAATGACAGATGCCACTTGAAGTCAAGCAAGTTCACATAAGAAGCTACAGAAATGATGAGGAAGAAACAATGCAGATATGTCATTCGATAATTGCTTTTGAAGCAGCAGATTCTTGTCATGATCAAAAAGCAACGAGTTGGCTATTTGGCCAAAGCAAAGTGGCTAATTCCTATATGGATGCAGATGATGATGAGAACTTAAACTCATCCAATCTTCTCAACCCATATACTTCAGTTTTTCCAAGCTGTTTCTAAATGCTTTGCTTTCGTAAACACTTTGACCTCGCTACCATATCCTTTTGTTGCAGTAACAGCTGCGATGCATTTTGCTGCTTATGCACTATTTGAATCGATCTTTCTCAGAGCATCCGATCTTTAGAGGCTCAGCATCAAAGTGCACAGCAAGGAACGAAGAGTGTCGATAATTTTTAGCATTCGAACTCAACACTCAATGGAACAAATCGAGCATGAGATAAGTAACACGGGCTCTCTTCCAACCACCAACAGCTTTAATCGGTGCAGAAAAACTACTAGTATCGAAATTCACCATTCCAAAGCAATCCGAAGCTCATCAGTACTCAGCACATACATCGCAGGAAAAAAAAAAAAAAAAAAAAAGTCGAGGATTCTTGCGAAATTCAACGCCACGGTCATCAAAAACACCAAATAGGAAATCAAAACCCGAACCAACCGAACGGAACCCCGACTCACCACATGCTGCCCCTGTACTTGAGCGTGTAGGGCCCGCCCTCGAGGGAGCGATCGAAATGGCTGTGGACCTTGTGCTTGCCCCGGCCGCTCTGGTCCAGGAGCTTGAGCTCGAAGAGGGCGCGGACGTCGGTGCCCTCGCTGGCGAGGGCGATGAACACCGAGACGTAGGCCGAGTTGTCCTCGGGGTTCTTCCCGTCGGGGTAGAAGTAAATCGCCCACTGGTACCCGCCGACGGTGAAGTTCTCGCTCGCGATGTGCTTGCCCACGCCCATGCCCTTGGCGAGCGAGTACCCCTGGATCGTGAACCGGTGGGAGCCGTTGACGGTCTTGGTCAGCGACTGCGACGAGGTCGGCGACACCAGCGGGCTGGCGCTCGAGTTCGCGGGCGGATTCATCGCGCGGTCGGTCAAGCTCGCGAATCGCCCCGGGCCGGCCGGCCGGTGGGAAAAAGGATCCGGCGGGGGCGGAGAATCGGGGAGCGCGCGCGGGAGGTGCCGGAGCGAGGAGGGATTCGCGGTCGGTCGGGCGGGCGGGCGAATTTGAATTGGGGAGGAGAGGAAGAGGAGGAGGAGGAGGAGGAGGAGGTGGGGCGATGATCATGTTACCGAGCTCGTTGCCATCGGGCGGAAGGCTTTAAAAAAAAAAAAAAAAAAAAAAACCTCTTTACCTTCTCGCGTCGGGTTTTCCTGGGGAAAGCTGCTGCTCTTCCCGTGTACAGGAGCCGAGGGAGGAGTCTTCTCCTTTTCGATTTTCTTCTTCTGTTTTTTTTTTTTTTTTTTTGCCTCGCGCTTTCGTTTTGTAAATTCTTGGCGGTCGAAGAATTCACGATTTTCACTACTGATAAAAAAAAAAAATAATACCATTAAAAACCTCAATTGCACTTATAATACATTTACTAGAGCAAAGGAATCGAAAGCTACCTGAATAGCTCAAAATTGAATCGGATCAGTCTGAAACCGATGATTTTTAAAGGAACTAATTCGACTCATAATTTAATGGGCAGATCCACTTACCCAATTATCCACTCATTCGGATTAGATTGATTATATTATATTAATATTTAATATTAAAAAATCAAAATCAATAAATCTAAAATTTATGGTTCACATTATTCTCTCTCAATTCTCCGTATCGTCTCTCTTGAAATCGCTACGTTATGGTATTACTTGATTTGCATAATCATTGAATGCTTCTCAATTGCAACGATAGCAACATTCTCAGGGTGGATAGAGAATTTCTTTACTCTGTGGTTGCATTACCGACTTGAGTTAGTCTAAGAATTTAAGATACTACAGTTTTTCAATTGCTTCGACTTGAGTAAAAGAGATTAGCTTGATTGGATTTGCTATCTAGCTCAATTAAGTCAAACAAGCAATTGTCTAAATTTATTCGCTATGCTTTTGTTCAAGAGGCTTAAAAAGCTTCTTATCTATAAATCAAAAACCTTCATTTTAGTTGAGAAAATATTATTATAGACAAATTGTGAATAAGATATGGTTATGACTTCTTTCTTGCACATTCTCATTTCAATATTGGAGTGCGAAATTTGCCCACTTGTTCCTTGCAACATTATTAAGTGCACAGAATTTTTCTTATTATCTTGCCTATTTTGGTTTCCCTCATTCTAATTGTGCAAGTCTAGATTGGCAATATTTAGTTAACGTTTGGAGAGATCGATTCCATGAATCCACTCTGACGATTAGCTTTCAAGGCACTTAAGTGTTTATTTATGTCAAATTTTGACACTTGGGATGTTCGGATCTCTTATTTTCCTTCGTAGTATTGGAGGAGTTTGCTTTTGATCTTTATACTTTCTTTGGTTAAAAATCTAATATTTATACTAATCTCATATGGGTTCCGACCAACCAAGCCTCCAAATAAAAATGACAATTTTAGTCTTTGTTCGTTTTGTCGTGTTCAAATATAATCCTCTGCTTTGTCTTTATAACAATTTATAACAATTGCAGTCTTTGTGGCATCGATTGATCAGATTTTCAGTATAAGTATCCGCATTTCCTTATGTAGCTTTGTTCGCTAGTTCTTCTACCTTCGTCAGCAAGAGTTCATTCCATACTCTTACCAGTGAACCAGCGAACTAAGGTGAATTGATAACATATGATACCTAATCCTTTACTTGATGCGATGCACCGATGGGAATACATAGAAACGCCGACCATTGCAGAAGCGACCGATGGTCGAGAGAAAGTGAGCAACAACTCGTATAGGTTGGGTGGAACTTGAACAAGCGTGCCCGTCCTAAAAAAAATCATCATGCACTAACCTAACTAACTAACTTTGTTGGCCTTTATCTTAGTCGTAGCACATATAAGTATATATAATTAGTGTTGTTACCTTTATGGTAATAACTAAATGGATATTTTAATTAATTACCCGAGATTCACACTCAAGTACTATTGACCTCCTGACTGCATGGTCATGAGGACACAAACTTCCTGTTATTACTATTATCGAAAGAATTTCGATAAACTATCAATAACATTTTACCTATTACAGTTAATGAGTTAAAATTCCGAAACTTTGGCACATCCTAGGATTTTGTAAAGGTACGGTCAAAATTTATAACCCAGAGGACCTAACTAGACAAAAAAAAAAAAAAAAGGGGGGGGGGGGGGGTAATTTCGAGGACCCCATTAGAAAACTCGGTCGGTTTGAGGAAAATACCGTTAATAAGCAAACGGGCTTTACCCGGACCAGCAAAAGGCGCGAAAGTGCACGAACGCGAACGAGGCATTTCTCATGAAAATAGTTAAAATATTTAGAAATTCACATTTTTCGAACTTAATTACAATGAAAATACAGGAAAATACCGTTAATAAGCAAACGGGCTTTACCCGGACCCGCAAAATCCTACGTGGACGCCAAAAGGGCGCCGACCGAACAAACGTATCGGATATTTCTTCCCAAAAATTCCAGTGAAGAAGAAGAAGATATCCTCCTCCCTCCCTCAAGCTCCAGCTCCATTCTCTCTCTCTCTCTCTGTCTCTCTCTCTAGCTCTCCCCGATTTTGGCGCCAAATTTCGAGGGATTCCCGATTCGTTTCCGAGCTCTGCGCCGGCTCCGATCCCGTCCCGCCTTCCGCCGACGCCGTTGCCGCGGGGAGGTTCTCCTTGTCGCGGCCCGATGGGGACGCTCACGAGCTGGAGCTTCGGCGCGCTCAGCATCAGGCTCCGTTCCTCGTCTCCCGTGGTCCGCGCTCGCGGCGCCGGAGCTCGGCCTTTCCAGCCCGCGAGGTCGAGGGGGCCGTGCTTTCTGTGCGGGAGAGGCGGTTCGGTTTCGTATAGGAGGTTAGATAGGTTCCGGCGATTCAGCAGCGGCGACGACGGCGATTATAGGCCGGAGAGCGAGAGTGACTCGGGGAAAGAGTCGAGCGTGACCACCGCGGAGCCGCCGCCGCCACCGCCGCCGGCGGCCCCGCCCGAAGAGGCTGAAGAGAGGAGCCGCGCTGAGTTCGAGCCTGAGAAGATTTCGTCGAGGGTACGTGTGTTGATTCTCTGGCTCTCTCATCGGTAATGATTGGTTGCGTTGAATTGTCGATGAGCTAAATCATGAGGCGAGGGTGATTTGGATTTAGTACTGAGTAGCTACGAATTATTTGAAATGAATCGGGATGTGCTCATGCTAGTTGGATTGAAAAGTGCCTTCACTGAGTATAAATGTCCTTAAGTTTGTGCGTAATGTGCGTTCCTTATGTAGTGATACTGCCGTGCACAGTGTCTTCTGGAAGGTAGTTCCACGAGGAGAACTTGGTCCTGAGCGTTTTGGTCAAGTGTGATATCCTGCATGTCCTTTTGCACATCATTGCCAGGAAACGAAACCACTCCTGAAAATCTGACTATCTTCATGTCTTATGGAATAGTATATTTTTCCTGAAACTATTAAAGGAAGCTGTTTATTGAATTGCAGTACGCTGTGTCATTGTGTTGCTTTAATTTTGACCTCAGAGATAATCTGCCGGTCAGTGCACAATACATGTAATTAAGGGTTTCAATTACTGTGCCTCCTCTTTTCAAAATTAGCAAGTTATGTATCAAATGTCAATGAGATAGAAAAGAGAAAGAGACAAAAGAGCAGAGTCAGCTCATTACATATGCTACATGATATCAATCTGATGAGTATGAAATGTTTTATTACTCCTTCAGCTGCCAGAAACACCTTCATTTGGACCAACTTACACTAGCTTTCAAGTAGACTCTTTTAAACTTTTGGAGCTTCTTGGACCGGAAAAAGTTGATCCTGCTGATGTAAAACTAATCAAAGAAAAGCTCTTTGGCTACTCAACATTTTGGGTAACAAAAGAAGAGCCATTTGGAGATCTGGGTGAAGGTGTACTTTTTCTTGGAAATCTCAGGGCAAAGAGAGAAGATGTGTTTGCTAAGCTGCAAAAACAGCTGGTTGAAGTCACTGGAGATAAGTACAATCTTTTCATGGTTGAGGAACCCAACTCAGAAGGACCTGACCCTCGAGGGGGGCCACGCATTAGCTTTGGTTTGTTGAGGAAAGAGGTCTCAGAACCAAGACCAACAACTCTTTGGCAGTATGTGATAGCTCTATTGCTATTTCTTTTAACCATTGGTTCATCAGTGGAGTTGGGAATTGCATCTCAGGTATTTAGCAACTAATATTACCGCTCAACTCTGTACTCCCTGATCCTTACACCTTGCTGCCTTTTCTGATTTTTTTGCCTTGCTTTTTTTGTTATTACGTAAGTGCTGTCGTGAGTTTTTCATGTACCAGAAGTAAGTCCTTATTTCCATGTATTTAACTGCACAGATAAATCGTCTTCCACCGGAAGTTGTGAAATACTTCACTGATCCAGATGCTGCTGAACCACCAGATATGGCGCTGCTATTTCCATTTGTGGAATCTGCATTGCCCGTAGCGTATGGTGTCTTGGGGGTTCTAATATTTCATGTAAGTAGTGTGGCTCTGTCCTTTTGGGATGAAATTCTTTTTGCAAATAATGGTTCGACATTTTTTTCATGGTATATATCCTGTCAGTGAAGTAATTGTCTTTTTGTTCCATTGTTTTAAATTTGGTGGTCATAATTCTATGCCTTGAGTCTCAAGTCAATTGCCAATTAGATGTCACTCTGCGTAGTACCTCTTAGATATTTTAGTAAGCATCTTTATAGGAACGTGATAATATGCACTAAGTCCAAGTGAAGGAGTACTTCATACAAGTGTAAGAGTTAACGATAACCACCAACAGGCAAGGGCCACTGTTTTATTATTAGAATTTTTTCTTCTTTTCTTTTTCGGTTGGGGCAGGCGCAATAGCCTATGGGCAATCGGGGAGTCTTATAGCCAAAAAATTTGATGTATTCATGTCATTATTGATTTCTAAACTCATTAAATCCACTTTTCATGTTCTAGCCATCAAAGCATGGACATGTCATTAACTGATCAGAAGTTAATTAAGAACTATAGACCTTGGCTCTATTCATACATGAAAGAGTTGTTTATGTGTAGGAAGTTGGGCATTTGCTTGCTGCCTTTCCAAAGAAAGTTAAGTTGAGCATTCCTTACTTTATTCCCAACATCACTCTTGGAAGTTTTGGTGCCATAACTCAGGTGAGTAGTCTTTTGACTCATTAAAATGGCTATTCCAGTCGATACAGGCAATGTTAGTGACAAATATTCTTCTGGAGAATGAAATTGATGTGCTGATAAGCATAGTTTTGCATTTTTGATGTTGCTGAAGATGTGACTCAGAACATCTTATAGAGCCAAGTTTCTGCTATTTTGATATTATTGTGGTAAAACAAAAGCAATCATTAACCCCTATTGGTCAAGTAACAACCTTTTGCAGCCATCATTCTCTCCTAATATGCTAGTCATTAGCAGGTTAATTTTGTAATCGGCTTGTCAAATACATTTTGAACCTGCCAACTATCACCAGCTTCCTAGTGAGCTTCTCTGGCGATGCTTTACTTAAGATATCAATGCCTAAACTTTTTGGCACAGCCTTTTTCAACCTTCCACCGGTTTACATATTGCACAATAATTTAAGAATATAGCTGTTTAACGTAATCAGCAAGCTAGAAAATAGTGTTCTTTTTGGCTTATTCCGATAATTCAGTGTTCTAATGCTAGATTTAGAATGTTACTTCATTGTAGCTATATTAATATCATTCTGTCTTCTCTTCAAAGTCCAGTCTGTCCAAGGTTAACTTCAGCCTTTTCAGTATGTGCATTTCCACATAAATGTATAACCTTTACTGGGCTTGCAGTCATACTATACCTGGGTTTCTGTTACTCAAGGATTTTGTTTATCATTATAGATACACTTCATTTCAGTCTATAGCATAATTTTATAAACTTTTAAGATGCATGGGTATCATAAGCATGCTGGTTTTTTCTTCTTTTCTGTTTTTTTTTTTTAAAAAAAGCTAGATATCCCATAAGAAATTTACTCTTGACAGTGACATAAATCCTAGATATGAAAATATGAGGAATTTATATCCATGAAAAAGGAAAGGGTATAGGTATAAAAAAAAGAATAGACTGGGCATATAAGGCTCTGCTGAAAAAGGAAAAAATAAGGCCCAATGAGATCAAAATAATGAATTGTAAATAGAGTTCAGGTTCGAATTCCATCGTGTTCGGCTATAGCGGTAACCCCTGAATCTAGAGCCGCTTGGTGTTCCAACCCAGTTCCAACAATGCACTTCTCGGATGTGAAAGCACCTTTCTCTCTATAATAAGGGTGTGTTCCGAGGTGTGAAGTGGGAGAGAAGGAAGCATGCTGGTTTTTTCTTCTTTTCTGTTTTTTAAAAAGAAAAGCTAGACATCCCTTTAGATTATAGATACCCTTCATTTCAGTCTATAGCATAATTTTATTATGTTTTAAGATGCATGGGTATCATAAGCATGCTGGTTTCTTCTTCTTTTCTGTTTTTTTTCAAAGCAAGCTAGACATCTCTGTTTGACCAATCTCCTTCTAACTTTCCTCTTAAAGTTCTGTTGATCTGTGAGAGTAGTGCAGTTGCAAAATGCATTAGTGTGTCACTGGGTGGTGAAGTAATCTTCTAGAAAGTTTAAAAATGCTGTATACTACTGAATTCCTTTTTACCCTATACGATTAAAATTTCTGCAGTTCAAGTCCATACTTCCTGATCAGAGTACAAAAGTCGACATTTCTTTGGCTGGGCCTTTTGCTGGTGCTGCACTCTCTTTCTCAATGTTCATAGTTGGTCTTCTGCTTTCATCGAACCCTGATGCTTCTGGAGATTTGGTGCAAGTTCCTAGTTCGTTGTTTCAAGGTTCTTTGCTTCTTGGACTCATCAGTAGAGCAACTCTTGGTTATGCGTATGTCTCCCTTCTATTAGCTGTACATTCTTGGCAATTTGCTGGAGATGTTTCTTCTCCAAGATTCTGAAGTATGCTTTGCCTTTTTAAATATGCAGGGCAATGCATGCTGCTACTGTTTCAATTCATCCTCTTCTGATTGCAGGATGGTAATTGGATTGTCCAACCACTATGATGCAATATCTCATCCCACGTATTGTGATGCGTGAGTGTTTATCTTCTAGTCACGTGTTGCAGGTGTGGATTGACTACATCAGCCTTCAATATGCTCCCTGTAGGATGCTTAGATGGTGGAAGAGCTGTGCAGGTATATCTGCTTGCTTAGGGGTGAAAAAACTAGGTCAATTAGAGTTAGTTTGTCGGTGAAAGTGATGCTAGCAGCAATGAGAACTAGAAGAACCAATGCATTAGCAGGTCCCTTTTCTTTTGTTAAAAAAAGCGAATTTGAAAAACATAATATGATATAACAACCATGTTAAAATGGAGAGCCGGTTAACTTTGGAAATTACTTTATTAGCACATGGAACTTCAACGGCAAAGACATTGCAACATCTCTTTTTTTGGTCATGGAAGATATTGTAACTTGATAGAGCGTATTCCTTCTATGTTTTGCAGTTGAGATTAACTTTGAGAACTGCAGTAGTGGGAGTCTTTGTTTTTGGAAGATCTAATCAGGAGCGCGAGAGTGATTATCCTTTCTTAGCTATCTAGTTCCTTTAACTTTGTCAGCTTCTAGATGTAATTCGATTCCTCAGTTCATGCAAGCATATGTCATGCAATGCTGAAGCTACCGGATCATATCCAAAGCTTTCTATATGATTACCAATCTGTGGTGGATGCTTAAGGATTGTTGTATTGCATTTTCGGAAGTATTTGGCAAAGGGATTTTTTTGAGGAGTGGAATTCACATATGCATGACTAAGAATTTTAAACTTGCATTGTCTCTAGTTTCTAGTGTATTTCTGGACATTTTAGCACCCTGTTTGAACTTCCAATTGCGTTATTCCTTTATCCATTTGGCATTGAAATCTTACACTCATGCAGGGTGCCTTTGGTAAAAGTGCTTTACTAGGATCCGGTCTGGCCACTTACACAATGTTGGGATTAGGAGTGGTGAGGCTTTTATTCTGTCACTTTCTTTGCTAAATCTACCTGAGCTTTCGTACTGCATCCATCTGCATTCACTAATCACATGTGCAAGAAGCTACGCTGTCCCTGGTATGGAAAGCTGAGGGTGGTTTTTCTGGTTCTGGGTTCACTCATATAACCTGATATGGCACATCATTATTGTTACGGTATACTGCAAAATGATATAGGTCTACGGTCATCATTGGTTTTGTCATCAAATCCTGCTTTCCATGCAAAGTTCTGATTGGATTTTTAATTTTTTCCAGTTGGGCGGACCTCTGTCACTTCCTTGGGGACTTTATGTTCTGATATGTCAGGTAAGCACAATGATCTTCGATTAAAAATGTGTCCCTGCAATTTGACGCTCGAACGGTCTCAAGCGCGCCTTTTTGCTTATCTTTCATCTCTGTACAGAGAACCCCGGAGAAACCATGCCTGAACGACGTATCAGAAGTCGGGACGTGGAGGAAAGCAGTGGTGGTAGCAGCTATCGTGCTGGTTGTGCTGACGCTCCTCCCGATATGGGACGAGCTGGCAGAAGAGCTAGGTATAGGCCTCGTAACAACATTCTGATGTACAGTGGCATAACTGAGAGAGAGAGAGTACATAAGAGCACACGTTGGTTCAGCCCTCTTCAAAGGGCAAACCGGGAGCAATTTTTGAAACGATAGTCAATAAAAAGTCCGCTCGATATTTTTTCTATTTTTCGAGCCGATCTCTGTAAAGCCCCGGTAACATGTTCACCCCCAATTACTAGTTTCATCAAATGTCCAAGCAAAGGAGATGGGATTTCGCGCCTCAATCGACATGATACATCACATATCATGAGGACTACTCTAACGTTGGTTTCTCCTTCATAGGGGTGAGCATGGTCTGGATTGGGCCAGTCTAGCCTCTAATCTTAGGATCAATCTGCACAGTATTGGTCCTCAATTTTTGGGACCAAGGACCGGACCGATCCAATGGGTTGGTCCTGGGGTTCTAAGGTCAACTCAAGACTAATTAATAATTTTTTATTTCATTTTTTTTACTCATTGAAAGGGCAATTGAAGACTGTACTCTAGAGTAAGGTCAGCTAAGAAAGACAAGTGGTGAGGGTCAAGTGGGATGAGCGTCGAACAGAATGAGCATCGAATGTCGAGCGGGGAGCAACAAGCCAAGTGAGCATCGAGCGACAAGTGGCACGAGTGATTCAAAGCAAGTGAGGCGAGTGGAGAAGTTATTTCCTTTTGATTTTAGCAAATTGAAGACTAAAGGGATAAATAAGATAGAAGAAAATAAATACTAGGATGTCATAAGGGGCTTTTTGGGAAGTCGTGAAAACCTCTTATAAAAACACTTTCCTCTTTCATAAATTATGACTATTGACGTTGTAAAAGACATTAAAAACCTAAGTCATTAAAGAATAATGTAAAATTACTTGAACTCCTTACTAAAGAGTTATTTAATATTGTTAACGCAGTTTATTTTAAAGTTTCAATTTTAAAGTTTTCTCTATATATAAAAAATATAAATAATATTATACATATATAGAGTCAAACTTGAACTCTCAGGATTGAGGATTGATGCGCACGATCCAAGAATTTTTTTAGGACTAATTTCCCTGGATTGAGGACCGATGTGCACAATTCATGCACAATTCAAGAATTTTAAGACTAAAGACCGATCTAAGGAATTTTAAGACTAAAGACTGATCCAAGAATTTTTTTAGGACTAATCTCCCTGGATTGAGGACCGATGTGCACAATTCATGCACAATAAAGACCGATCCAATTTCCCTAAAAATTGGACTAGGACTGTTGGGATTGGGCCGGGCCGGTCTAGAGTCAACCTGAAGGACCGACCTAGTCTCCCTACTCCTTCAGGCAACGTCGCGGCAGTTTTAACATAAGATTTTGGCAGAAGTTCCAGCTTTATTTGACAACACTAGTAGAAACCCGGAAGCACCACATCTACGAAACTCTTATACTTGGAATTGGGTAGGGGCCGCGCGAACGCAGGCCCCCGCTGCCACAAATTATGACGTAGGCTCAGCCACTTTGGCTGACCTTAGGCGGGCGCCCCTCCTGAAGTGCAATGGAGGTCGCCAACCTAGGCCATAGGCCTCCTTGCTCGCCCATCGACCCCGTCCAGGTAAGTATGTTGCTTTTCCGCCGTAGCCCCCCATTTATCGAAGCCCTCCCGTCTCTTTCTCCATTCCCGTCCGATGTGGGACGCATAATTATAACAAAATGGAAAAGAAGCAAAGAGAAAAAGTTAAAAACTGCGCCAGCCATGGCACTGGAAAACAAAGTCCGTCGTTCGCATCACTGAATGAGAAGTCAGTTAAGTACCGCCAGCACCAGCACCCGAAGGCGCCGTTTCCCTATAAACTCTCTTTCACCTTCCGCGGAAGATTTCGTCCGCGAAAATGGCGGGCACATGGCTTCCCTCCTCCTCCTCCTCCTCCGCTTTGTCCTCTCCCTCGTCTTCGTCTCTGGGCGGGTGCGGGAACTGGGGAAGCGGCTCCAGGGTGTGAGAGGACGCGGCGGCGGCGGCGGCGGCGGCGAAGCTGCTGATGTTGATGAAGTTGTTGTTGGAGGTGGCGGAGGAGTTGTTGGAGTACTCCGGCTGCAGCATGGGGAGGTGGCAAGGGTGCGCCGCCGGCTGGGGCTGCTGCATCTCCGGGGCCTGGAAGGCGCTCGCCACCGCGTACCGGCTGCTCATCAGCTGCGTCTGCACCAGCGAGAGCTCCGCTTGCAGGGTCGCCACCTGCAGACGTAAGCATTACTTTGTGGAGAACATCGCTCTCGTTAGTTTGTTCTCTGGAGGTTAGAAAAGATTGCGGAACACGCGGATGCTACTGGGCAATCAATGGGAAACAGATGAGAGTCAGGCTTCAAGAGAGAGAAATGAACGCTGGGAACCCATTTGAGTTCTGTTCTCTTCTTTTCCCAATGCTGGATTAGTCCTAGATCCTTAGCCTAGCATTTTGCCAAGGAGGAATTGCCAAGCGCTTCATCTAAAGCATCCGACACAAAGTTTAGAACCTGGGTCAGAGTACCTTTCCGCTTACTTTTTTCAGACAATCCTGACTATCTTTTCTCATGTTTTTGCTGATCGGCTTTCCATCAAGGCGTGAAATGGTCGGAGGATAGAGAGTTTTTGCTGTTACAGATAGAAAGGTTGATTTTTTGTACGATTCTTACGGTGGGATCGGCCAGCCGTTCTATCTTACTTGAAGAGTTTTGAAAACTATTAAATCCTTAGCAGATGCGCTGGATTTGTGCAATGAATACATTGGTCACAAAGGATTAATTTTCTCTGTTAAATTTCCTGGTAGAAAATCTCTATGGAATCAGCCATCAAGTCAAGTGGAGCAAAAAGGGAAAGGTAATTCAAATCCCAAAGTTTAATTATCTCATTTGCTGTCGGAGCTGCGTTTGTTCTGCATCATTGATTCAGAGAGATCTAACAATATTTTGCACAAAAGTCAGTGTTTTTGTGAACCTGTTGTTGCAATGCAAGGATGGTCGATACGCAGCCATAAGCGGGATCTGCCAGCCTCGCCTGGGCTTCATATGAGATCGTCACGACTGCATCCTGCCTCTTGTTGACGGGAATGTGAAGGAGCAGCTTGGACACATTACTTGCACCAAACACCTTGTGCACGGCGGCGAATTTAGCTGCACCCTGATCTGACCCGAAATAGGGCGCGAATATGCACCCATGGATGCACTTCCTCCTCAAGAACTTACACGCCCCACATGGAGCCCCAGGAGGAGGCGCTGTTACCTCCTCAGCCGGCAATTCCCCTGGGGGAATGGCACGCCTGGCCGTGCTGCGGCCCCTGCGCCGATCACCTGACATCCCATCACCTTGCATCCTGTCCATGCCGAAGACGGTGCCGATCCTTTTTGTTGGTGATTGTGGGTGAATCAAAAAGGAGAAGGTTGTGATGTTACTTAATGTGCTTTATAAGAGAGAAAAGGGCTGTGGCTAGTGTCCAAATGGAGAAAAAGGAAAAGCGGACGATGGCATGTTGCTCGCGTGAAGAGCCCTGGCGAGGCGAGGCGAGGCGAGTTGAATGAGGTAATAGCAGAGAGAGAGAGAGAGAGAGAGAGAGAGAGAGAGAGAGAGAGAGAGAGAGAGAGGGAGGGAGAGGGAGACGTTATGTTTGGTGAGGGATGGAGAAGAGAGACATGGGAAGAGTCTGTTCAGGGTTGAAGTGATAATAGCAAAAGAGAGTGAGTTCATATTTCACCCTGAGAAAAATTGGGAAGAATTAAAATGAATAACAATAATTAATTGGTGAAAATCGGTTGTGTGTGAAGAGGAAGAAGATTGTGTTTGTGTTGCTAGCGGGAGGTGCAAGAATTGTGCTTCCCGTGGCGTGTGGAATGCTAGGAACTAGGCGTGCATGCATGTCTTACCAAGTACCATGTAGGAATGCACAAGAAGGCAACGTTGGATCCACAAAGTTTCTCTTTATTTTCTTTATTTGCATTTTACTTAAATATAACAGAAGATGTAGGATGTTAAGTAATCATGATTTGTCATGCTTTTTAAGCATGTCCACTCAACTTAAACACACCCTGTCTCCCTCCTCTATGTGAACTGACAAACTGAAATCATGCTTAAGCTCTCATTATAGCTGGTGCCGACATAGTATCGGTGCTTCAATCTAAGGGCCAAGAGTTCGCAAAGAGAATTTCTTTTCCTTTGTAGAATCTAAAAAGCTATGTCCTTTCTATGCCTTAATTATGCATCAGAATCTCAAGCACCAAACACCATGGAATTCTCAGTTAGATGTTTTCAAGCTTTTGAATGCTACTTGCACAGATAATCCAGTTTATGGTTTCTGAATTTCTTCTGTTCCTGTTACTCATTAAAAGACATGCTTGATAACAGAGGGAATTCTATGACCCAAAAAAAAAAAAAAAGACAAAAGAAATTCGTGCGAATGAGTTGTTTCAGTATCATTTTCACCCTAAAGTAGAGTTGATCATCATTAAAATGTTAAAACAGACACCACATACCACAAATATGCCGGCTGGATAGCTATGATGCAGTTTTATGCAATCGACTAACCATAACATCGGTGGTTGTACATCTATTGAATATATCCCAATAACATAAAAGGGCAATGCTAGGAAGATTGTGGAAATTCCCAGAGGGGTAGTGAGTATAAGAAAAGGTACATTTGATTGACTACTTGTGCAGGAGTCAAGGAAAAGTTCTTCTTCTCTATTTCACAGAGCTTGTAATATACGGGATGCACACTGTCATTGAGTTGCACAGGAAACTTACAAAATTGCAAGAAAGCATAACCAAGCAAGGAGAAGCTTGAACTATTGTATACTTATCAAGCCAAAGAAAAATTATAGTAGAGCACCAGCGGGGAAAATCTTCCTGAAAATAACGTCTTGATTTACTTGTGTTTTCCCGTGTTGCTCTTTTAATTCCCTTAACTGCAAACCAAAATGTGTCACAATTACTAATTTTAATAGAATGCCTGTACAATGCATGGAGTTTTGAATAATGGTTTTTCTTTCTTTTGTATGGTGTTTCTATAAGGCTTCTCTCATTATCTAGTAATGGTGTTCCCAAAATTGTAGTAATTTAATGACTATCTCCTAAAGAAGTTTTGAGAAATTCAAACACAGCCGGTCAGAACCATCCAACACCATTCAAATTTTCCAGATCTGTTCATCATTGTTTTGTCCACTCATTGACATCAAAATGGGATTATAGATAAGCCAGACTTTTCTATTCTTGTAAGAAGGAAAGCAAGTAGGTAATTGATATCATTTCAAAATGGCTTGCTGTTCTATTGAGGATGGAACAAAGAATAAGAACCTCATCCGATGGAGAGATGTAGGCTCGGTTGTCGTGAAGGGGACATCGGAGACCCTTCACTGCTCTGTGAGTCTCCACGCCATGCATCTTGGACCTGAGCAGCGAATTGCAAGTTCCACAGCACGTCCTCAATAGATGGTCTATCTGTGGGTTCCTTGTTCAAACATCTCACGCAGATTTCCATCATCGTTCTCAATGATTGGTCTGAGCATGCTCTTCGAACTGAAGAATCAACGGAGCTCCTTCTGGTGGTATCATCCCCCATCATACTTGACTGTAGCTGCAAATGTTCAACGATGCTGTATTACCCAAAATGAGAAGGAAAAAATTTGTCGGTTTGAGGCAAACTACTACTGTGACAGGGGTCAACATTTATAGAGCTAACTGCACATACCATTTTTGGTACTCTTTCTATACAAAAATATGCATGACAGGGTGAAATCTTAAGTGTAGCAATTGATAATTTTAGTTTTCAAGCTACTGCAAAGTAATATAGCAGTAAATGAGTTTGATTTAGTCTAGAAACTTGCAGGAGCACGACCATAAGTATTCTCCATTATCTAATAATGCAAGAAAGTGCAGCTTGTGTAAAGAGCTTGCGAATAAGTAGGACGCAAACATTCAAAGCATCATCCACAAATCTTTTACTTAAAATAAAATTGATAAATCACTTGGTGGTTGAAAATAAACTGACAAATGTAACTGCTCTTACTTGGTCTTTTACAACATCAACTTCACTGTTTGATTTGAATGGCCTTCCTGATATGATCTCTAGCAGGATTACTCCAAAGTCATAGATATCAGTCTTATCCTGGTGATTTGTCCTGAAAAAATTTGTAAACTCAGAGGAAATTAAACTGTGAACATACAAAGGGTAAATAAGTTGATTGATAATATTTTTACAAAATGCACCAGTTATCATGCAGTTTTGACTCCCATGGCAGAGAGAGCAATGGTGTACCGAACAGAGACACCATACCAGTGGAATGCACGTACTTTGGGAAAGAAAAGACTTTGTCCCTGTTGTGCAAATTATTCCGTTGTTTTACTCGTGAGGTAAGAGTGTCAGATATTTTTTACTTGTGATAAAATGTGTAAGCACCACAGAACTCTTTTATTATTCACCAAAACATTTGAGCTTCATAAAGTCTTCTACGGTCATAACAAGTTGTAATCACTTATAGCACTAAGAATTTCCTCACGCACCTAGCAATTATTTCCTTGGATCCTCCAGAAGGCATCTTAATACCCTCCTGCAGAAGAGAAAAAGGAATATTTTAGCAGCATAACTATAATCTGTCATAATAGAAAAGCATGAAGAGCCACAGCCAGTTTCTCTCTGGTACCTTCACCATTTCTGCTAACAACGGTAGGCTATAGCTGCTTATTTTGGCAACAAGATTCTGATCAACAAGAATATCAGTAATTTTCAAGTTGTTAGAGTATAAGCCAGGCACAATCCCAGTATGTAGAAATTGAATGCCCTTCGCTACCCCAATTGTAGCACCTATCCTTTGTGACCAGGTGAGTGATTGCCTACCACGCCGCCCTGCCAAACACGTCCAAAGATTCATGGTCAGTCCACATGAGAAGTTCCTAACAAAAATAATTCTTCTGCCCAAAAGATAGCAAGAAGAAAGCAGAATAACTAATTTTACAGGTTTAGCTGGATCAAGACCTTCACGTTTATGTTCCAACCTAGAACTAAAATGAAATTGAAGAATTACCCGAGATCCAGCTCCTTAATGTACCATTTGGTACATATTCGAACACAAGAAAGATTCTGCTCACACTCGAATCATCCCAGTAACACTCAAAGCAGTGTCCAAGAGCGCTGACAACATGGCGATGTCTAAGTTTTGAAATTAACTCGATGTGGTGCATGAAGTGCTGAATGCTCTGGCTTTTCTTAATTTTCAGGCATTTGATGGCTAAAAGAGACCCGTTCTTCAGCTGACCTCTGTACATCTGAAACCATTACAAAGAGAGGCATGGGAATCTGACACAGAATACTATATAAGAGCTCTAGATCAGACAGGAAAATTTGACAATCACTTTAGGCAATGCTCAGCTGATGAGACACTACTTAAATGGAGCAAAGACAATGGTGAATTACAATCTAACATGCTTCTTAAATCATTTTTTCCAAAATTTTGAGGCTGAAAATGCTTAATTTTGATCGAAATACACGATGCAAATCTCATGCGACGTAAAGTCTATCACTGATTAGCAGTTGCTAGAAGTAGGTGGGAGCTTCTTCTTATGGTCTATGCCAAGATTTATCATGCCAAAAAAAGACTGTAGAAGCATATTAAACAAAGAGAATAACAAAAGGTGTCACTTAATATTAGATTAGATAGCATGCCTGGCCATGAGAACCTTCACCAATGAAAGCAGATGTATCAAAGTTGCCTGTGGCCTCTTCAATCTCCTCCAAAGAATAGGTTCGGTAAGGTGGAAGCCCAAGTGCTCCCAGCTTCATGCTTTGAGATATGTATCCTTCACATGGGCATAATGAAAAATATCACTCTTTGTACTTGATACGTGGAACTTAAGTTATCAAATGTGAAAATAAGTTCTTCTTTTTGCAATGGTTTTCATTCTCAATCATTTCAGGCGTGTGCATTGCACAGTTCTCCTCTCACCGAAAGAACACAACTACAACCCAGCTCTGTTTGTCAATGATTGTCAGTTGGAACCTAAAACCTCCAGGGTATGCAGACAGTCTCAGGTCAGTCCAATTTTTGTTTTTTGACCAGTCCAAGTTGAAGTAGGTGATTATATATCAAGTACAGTAAGATCACTTTTACCATCACAAAGCAGAAATACTAAAGGGCATGCATTGTACAGTTCTCTTTCTTTGGAAAGATAATGGACAATCATGCTCTGCTTGTTCAGCCTCTGAGGCACGCACGTCTGGGTGAGTGCAAGTTGAAGTAGGTGGTTATTTCCTATCATGTTTAGCAAGATACACTTCACAACCACACAAGCAGTACTGAAAAACCTCTTCTGCACTTACTAGAGAATCACCACCGGTTCAAGTAGAAAAGAATCCAGGATGAGCTGTACCACATTGACTAATCCAATTCCACTTACTTATTTCTGCACAACCATGTTGTTCTTTTTACTCTTATAAATTCTTTTGGAATAGTGAACTAATACTAATGTACTGCTGTAAGTAATTTCATTCTTCTAAAGGTTGGCCAAAATTAAAACTCTTCTAAAATGCTTGGGTCCCCTTAGAAATCACTACAGGTCAATACATAATAAGAGAAGCCAAAGAGGCAAACTAATACATTCATTCCCACTTATTTGCACAGGTATTCTTGCATCTGTATTTCAAGCACAAGCATAGTGGGATGCAGAGAGAGAGAGAGAGAGATAGCACTCACTGGCATCAGTGAACAACTTTGAGGTGTACCCAGACCCAGTCGACGCATTCTCGGTTATCAGCCTTGTAGGAGGTGATTTTTTTGGCTTCCTGGCATTGGTTCTTCTGATAGCCAAAAATATCAGACCGACAAGCAAAATTCCTCCCAAAGTCCCCCCAACAATGCCCAAGGCAAGGACTGTTTTAGTTGCTTGTTTTCGCTTCTTCTGGCCAGGCACTATGCCAACAGCTAAAGCCTCATTGCGGCAAAATGAAAGTGGCTGTTGATCTTGATCTTCAGCAGCCAAACAATTCTTAGCATATGATACATCACGTTTCTTTGAATCAGACAGACAATCAGGCAAGCTTCCCGTCAAAAGATTGGATGATAAATCCACAAATGTCAATTCATCATTGCAAGACTGATTTTCTGAAAGCATGCCCGTCAGTTTATTTCCCGCAATATCCAGATAAATAATTGAGGGGAGAACTAGCAAAGAGTGCGGGAATGGCCCAATGAAACTATTAAAGGAGATATCTAGATGCTCAAGCTGATAATATGAGCTCAGTTCAGAAGGAATCCCAGATCTGAACTTGTTCTTTCTGAGTATGAGAGTGACCAACCTATTGTCAAGTTTCGGAAATTGACCTTCAAAAGCATTATCTTCCAAATCAAGAACTTGAAGATTTCTCAAACTGCTTAAATCTGGCACTTCGTCTGAGAAATGATTATGTGACAGCGAGAGAACTCTGAGATTCTCCAAATTATTCAAAGCATCAGACAGAGACCCGTTAAATGAATTTTGTCTCAGACTTAGCACGGTCAAATTCAGGAGCTTACCAGTCCAATCTGGTAGTGGACCGGAGAACATGTTCTTGTCAAGAATGAGCGTTTGCAGGCTTTTCAAAAATGAAAGCTCATGCGGAAGTGCACCATACAAGAAATTAGAGCTCACATTGAAAATCTCAAGCGATGAAAGCCGTGCGATTTTACCAGACAATGGCCCCCACAAACCCAGAGAAACTAGTGTGAGGACCTTCAAATTAGGAAGCTTTACCAGTGTCGTTACGAAGGAATCCATGGAAAAATTTTGAAGCAATGCAGGAGCTCCATTCTCACCTATTATAATAAGCTGTGTCACACTTTCTTCATAGCACACGATGGTGAGAGATGAATTGGGCTCAGTATTGCAGAAATCTGTGCCGTCCTTCCAGCCACTTAAAACAGGTGGATTGTCCAGGAGATATTGAATTCTCCGAAGGGTCTCGGCCTGGGAAGACTGAAGCTGTTCTGTGGGGCCAATTGAGAGCAAAATGATCGCAAGAACCAGAAATAGATATCCATTGAGTGCTTTTGCCATTGCTCTGTCACGGCAGTAGAACACACAAGACATCACATAGTTCCCTCAAGACAAAAGATGAATATTTTGCAGACTGAACAGCTGCAGAAATGGCAGGTGGACACTTGAGATGCCCCTGTGGGTTCTACAAAAAATTATGAAACTGTGTCCTTGTCAATTGCTGAACTTTTCGTCCTCAAGACTAAAATAGAGGTCTGCAAGCATAATTGTCATTGATCTTGTTAAAGAACTGACATAAAATACGATATCTAACATCAAAAAATTTAAAAAGAATTTTTGTACGATTTATCCATTGAAAGAGAGAGAGGGAGGGAGGGAGGGGGAGAGAGAGAGAGAGAGAGTTCTCCTATTTCTTTAAAGGGCTGGTTCAATCCAACCAAGTTCAGGCAAGCTGAGACCTCTCTTTGAAGTTGTGTACTTTGCCTAGCTCATAAATACGACATCTGCTCGTCCGCAAGCTGTTATTTTAACAGAAAATGTTAAATGCTCGAGTTAAAAACTCACCTTGATGTTGCCGATGAACATGAACAAATGGATCCCCTCAACAGTAGAGCTCCTTCAACAGCCTTATGAAACAGCCCCCGAAACAGACTTCAGAAAGCACACTAATTTTCAGCAGCAAGCACCAAAATCCCAACGCAAACTTCTCCTGCAGAGACCAACCCTTACCCAAGCTCAAAATTTCACCTGGTTACAGGATGAACGAAGGAAAAGAAAGATTAAGAACTTAAATTAAGCTTCCACTCCGACTAAGTAGAAACAGACTCTGAAGTAAAATACCAAGGAAAAAGAAAAAACCCATATGGCTTACCGAAATGAAGCTCCAAAAAAGATGAAATCTCATCCACACCACACACTTGTAAGCAGCTTTACTATCCTTTTTTCCTTCAACCCAGACTCATGTGATTCTCTTCCACAGACACAGAGACTCTGTTTTCTGCAGGGTTTCAGTGACACCCCATCACATTGCTTGATAGCAAGACAACACGGTGACACGGGTTGCTCAAGGGCAATTCAAAGCAACCACAACACAACACGAGAGGGTGACCTGGAAATCCCACAAACCGACATTTCTGTCACTTTCTTCGGAACACCCCTTCAAAAGAAAAAGAAGAAAAAGAAAAAGAGCGTAAACTCCCTTGCGTTCTTTAAACTATTCTCGCTATAGTTTCTCACTTTCTGTGGTATGTATGTAAACAGAGAGAGAGGGAGAGAGAGGGAGAGGGAGATTCTAGCAGAAGACGACCCTTTATTCCTCTCGCTTTCAGAAGCAACAACACATCACTCGCTGTCTCCGTCTCTCTCTCTCTCTTTTCGTATGTGGAGGCCAACCCATCTCAAGATTCTCAACAGAGCTGCAGACTCTCTGTAGAAAATATAAAAAAGCAACAAAAGCAGAGTTTTTGAAATTGTAAAAGAATGGCAAGCGGGCGGGGAACTTGCCCATAATGTTCAACTTCAACGCAAGCTTTCGCTTTCGGAGTCAGGTGAGGCTTGGCTTTCTGTCGTCCCGTCATTTTGCTGCAAGCAGCCTGCGATTCTGCGCTATCCATGTGGACCCTCCTCCACTCACCTTCCGTTCCCTACTCGCTTTTGGCGCTCTGTCTTACTCTCTATAGTGCCATCAAACAGTGTCGAGTTGACGCTCGTTTGAACAAAAGAGACAAGAAGTAATAATTTGACGGTTATTACCGCAAAGTGAATGGCAATGCTTCCTTGCCTTTTGCCTTCCTGTCTCTCCCCACATCAAAAAGGAAAAACCATGAACGACTCAGATCCGGGTTTGGTCCTTGCTCACATGAAAAATCATTCCATCATGCGATATTCATGTGCGCTGATTCAGAGGTGATCAGATGGGCCACATTCCATCGGTTTCGCTAGTTGGATTTAGATCTCTCAAAATAAGTGGAATTCTTTTCGTTATAGGTGCCCCTTACCTGAAATTAGTTCATTTGAAAATGCTAGCCTCATCATCACGCAACAACGATCTTTTCCATCACATCGTTCATTTATCTAATCAAGCGGATAATATTTCGCCAACATACTAATTTGATTTCAATCTCTCAAATATTTGGCAATTACTACTTTAGTAATGCCCCCTTAATTAGAATTAGATCAATTTTCAAAATACCAATGCAATCGTCCGTGTGACAATGGCGTGATATCCAGAAAGTTGCATGTGTAAAAGCGCATCAATTTCAATCCCATGATAATTCAATGCAATTCGTCTGTTGCAATCAAAGTCCAAAAATTTGATTGCAGCATTGACTGCAGCTCCTTAACTACCGAAAGGAATTTATAAATCATCTGGAAGTCTTTTCCTAAATGTTTTCCATTAGCAAGTTGGATCGAACGTCCATAATTAGCACAAACGCATCATCGCGGGAATGGAAAGTTGTAGCAACAGCATTTATTATATTAATAGAGGACAGCTTATCTGTAACTAAATAATATTTGTGCTTTTGATGAACAATACCAGCAATTTTTTTTTTACCACCGGCCGCGGTGGCTCTACTGAATAAGGCTTTGCTGATCCTCAACAAAGAGGTGAATGGTTCAAAACCCAAGAGAGGCGCTAGGTATATTAAGTGTATTTCTCGGGGTGGTGGGTTCTCCGCTTAAGTGTCACAGAGTTTACGGTGTTCTTATTCATTGCTGCAAGTCGGTTCCTCCAATACAAAAAAAAAAAAAAATACCAGCAATTTTTGGGACTCATTTGGACATTAGGGGATCGACGAGTGGACTGGCCGGTAACTGACATGGAAGTCAAGAGCTACCAAACATTTTCTCGTCACAGAAGAGGCATTCTCAATGCATATGACACTGGAGGACGGCCCAAGGGAGAAGTTTCCACATGTACTTCTGTGAAAGAGATTGATATTCAAGTTTGAGAAAGTTCGTCCAATCGCACCCCTACAAAATTTGTACGTCACTTCTTCAATGTTGTCATGTGGTGGACAACTATATATTTGTGCAAATTCAATTGCTTCCCGACAAGAAAATATTTACTCAATATATAGCACAATTATAAAATTCCTAGTTTCACAATCCATTTCTAGAATATCGCGTCTCCAGCCGATAATTCACGTCCCTTTTAAGAAAAATGGGATCTAACTTTAAACTACTTCCCTATGAAAAGATGCAAATTCCTTGGAGTATAACTGATTTCAAAAGGAGATATCGGAATATACGTTGAGATTTCATTTGAACGAAAAATAAAAAGCAATAGTTAATTCAAGCATATCCTTCCCTAGTCAGAAAACTGTCGGCAGGAGAAAAGCGAAGTGCCACCCAACATTTTGTGAAGAGGATGATAACTAAGTTTGATTCAAAAGTCAAATGTCCAATTCAGTTGGTGATTATGGAGGAGATCTGGGGGGAATTCAGGAGGTCCCACCTTCTAAAACGACGGAATGAAGGAAACCACAGGTCACCCATCACCGAACTTCCCACGGCAGCAACACTATTAGTTGCCCCATAATTGCACGTAGGAAGAAGATGCATCCCATAGTAGTTGAACATCTTTTCCCCCTTTTCTCTGTCAGCTCTCTCTCTCTCTCTCTCTTTCGTTCAGTGAACTGGCTGCCGGTTGTAAGCACGTACCCCTTTCTCCAAACCCATCATAATTATTGAAAGAATGATGTGGATGTCTTTTGTTTGACGGTGATTGATATGGGAGAAACCATCATAAGGTTTAGAGATGATTCGAGAAATTTTGCGACCTGCTCTTTTTCACGTTACTAGGTAATTAACAATTTGAGTAGTTTAAGGTAATCTTCTATCTGGAGCATGCCGGGGTACTTAAGATTTGCGACTCTTGAAGGTAATCGTGAACAGCAGTAGATGGAGGATTGCACTTGAGGCCTTCTGCGCCGTTTCTCAAGGGGAAGGCACTAAATGGCTTGCCGCCGTGCCAGCTTACTCAAGTTGATCTCACCGTCTTGCTTACACCAGAAGAAATAGGGCAAGAACTCGAGTTTCTTTCCCCACATGTGCATCAGCATCAATGCGTTCGTATGATGCGTGAGAACCAACGCTAGGAAAGCAACGAGTGCACTGAATGTGAGAGCACGTTCCTCTGTTGTAGCTCCGTGAAGCGTTCATGGGTTATGGTGTAGAAACGTGGATCTTCTATTCTTTTTCTGAGGTATTGAGATCTGCAATGACTCATAACCAGATTCGGCATGGAATCCAGAGCATAAATAATCTACAAGCACGACTCTTTAGATCGCAAAATGGGGCAAGCTGCCCCCAGGAAAGACGAACTCAGAATTGTGAAATCAAAGAAAAATAGCAGACTGGCAACACGCGAACTGAGGAGATTCCGGGGGAAAAAGGTTGAACAGATGCTTCACCATGAAACCATGTCATCGACTCATTCAGGGACATGTATTCTGAATACACACATAAACCCAACAGTCTCGTATTTCGGATTTGTTTTCGACAGTGCTCGCATGGTCATACTTCATACGGTTATACCTCTTTTTTCGCTCCATCCTATTATAGTATTCCGAAATCCCATGCCACAAAAAAACTTCGGAATTGTAAATCAAGCTCCAACTCTCCCTGATCAGGAGAGCTATGCTTCGAACTAGAACGTTTCTCAACTTACTCAAAAGAGCAATCTAGGAACTAGAGGAGACATTCGATAAACATCACACCCCACATTGTCATATAAAGTGGCGTGCGATAACCAATGACAATATGCAATGCATGGCTCTAGCAAATGTCATGGACCTCATTCTCAAAATAAGAAAGAAAACGGGGACAAAGATCGTTTCAAGGGACAATTTGCCCTTGATAGTCACATGCAACATTAGCCAATAGCATATCGTTTGTCCCCCGCCGAACATTACCTCAATAGCCTTAGACAAAGGACAGCGCATTCTCTTGTCTATTCAGATGAACTCGATTCTCCAATTCTGATGCCACTAGGCATTTGGTCTAGTCGTTAGCGGTCGGGGTAGGGACGGTGGATTAACGATTTGATTTCAAACTCCACACCACCTCGCATCAGAGAGAGAGAGAGGGGAAAAAAGGACTATCCTGGGCCAGAAAAGGCTCGGAGGGAAAAAATTTGAAGTGATTCGAGCAAAAATTCAATTTCCCAAACACCACTTGAAGGCTTACTTTTCTGGGGTAACAATCCTGAAGATTTAACAAATATGAAATGTTCATGGATCACAGCCAAAATCATCGATAAGAGTGACAGCCAAGCAGATTGCAAGCATCTATTTTCTTTTTTTCCCCCTGTTTCTTTCGGGCATACTTTCTCCCTCACAGTTAGTAAATCGTTGATATAACCAAAATTTACATATACAATAACTATCCCTCTTTAGAAAAGAAGGGCATGTTCAAGTTCAACTCATCACAAGAGAAAGATATTACAATTGAAAAAATTAGGAAAGTTATAGTGTGACCATCCAAACTTATAAACCAGATCACCTTGTCCATCTCCAGAAGGCATACAATATGATGAGCGTCAAGATCATGCCTGCATACTTGATCCACTTGTCAACATGATGCCGCCTCTCAATGAGTTTCAGTACAGAGTTAGAGAGTCCCACTGTGTTAAGAATGTCCAATGCTCTTCGTTGAGCTTTCTGGAAAAATAAAAGAACTGCCTGTCACTTTCAAGGATATTATAATAATTTAATGGTCCAAAGATAAAAACAATCTTGTGCTTCATGCCTTTAGCATCCTAACTCTCCAAAATTATTTGTGGTCTTTGGCTACCCAGAATAGTTAGGGGGAACATCTAAACTAATTGATAATGGACAAACCTTAGTCATATATGACTGAGTTTCCCTGATCATTAAGTTTTTCATTGTCTCATCAGTCACCAAATGTTCAGTGTGCCACCTCAAAAAGTCAAGTAGTATCTCAGAAGAATACATCTTCAAAAAGGATTCTCTATTCATCATTTTAATCTTGTCAGTGTACCCATGAAAAGAAAAGCCTTTTTATGCACAGTACAAAAAAAGTCAGCTTCCAGATACCTTGAGGCGTTCCCTTTGCTCAGAATATTTAGAAAGGATGGCTACTCCAGTAGCATATGATTCTTCCAGCATCCTGGATGAATTACGGGCAGATTGCATTGCTTGTGCTTCCTCGTCAAAAATACTTAGAACGTGAGCAGAATCCCCATTCTGGAACACAAAATCCATTAGATGCTGAGTAAAGATAGCTTCACTGCCATAGAACCCTTGACTTGATGTTATACAGTAGATAAAGGATGACATACAGCTCGTCCAAGCAATTCTGCCCTCTCTTTAGCTTCCATCATTTTTTGCTGATTTCTTGAGGAGTACTTGTCTAGGCTCACTTTCAATGACTCAGCCTCTTCAGCTACTTGTTCCACCTTTCTGTACAAAGCCAACGAGACCATGAGATGAACAGCTCTTAACAAAGTCAGTTTGAAATTTCACAAAAATGATAAAGCTACATCAATAAGAAATGTTAATGAACTAGAGCTGAAATCAAAGGACAACAGAGTTATCTTGACCTAAAAGGACAAAGAGAAAAGCTTAAAGGATAAGTATACACCATTGGAACTACTTCAAACGTACATCTGTTTGATTTCCAAGAGCACCAAAAAAAAAAAAAAAAAAAAAAAAAAAAAAAAAAAAAAAAAAAAAAAAAAAAAAACAGTTTATTCAACTTCACCGAAAGATTTTAGATGCTTAAGTTGATAGAGCTTCATAGGTTCCCAATGATGGGCCATAATTGGAAAATCAGCTACTCTTCTTTCAATTGAGTGACTATACATGGTTTGACTACTGAAATAATTACTTACAGAGGTTCTACAATGGCTAAGCAATGGAAACAAGCAAATCTACAGAGGAACACGTACTCCTGAGCCTCAAATTTTCATTTTTGTTGACTATGGGACACAACAAAAATTGCAAAAGCAACCCAAAAGAGATTTCATGAGAAAAGAGAATTCTCCGTTGATCTCCTGAATTAAGTCAAAATCCGGTCTAAAATTATACCAAGGCCCAAAATCAAGGCCAGTGTAAACCTACGAAACTCGACTAGTCTTCGCATAGGTAAAGTTCATCAGGAAAGAGCAATATATGACTGCGCAACATATCGCTATCGTATTAGAAGGACACGAAAGGAAGAAAAGTAAAGGTCCTTTCCATCGCCATGGGATCACACAAAAAACTTCAGAGCATTCTGGCACTCAAAAAAACAGACCAAATATCAAGACGAACTAAGCTGAATTTTCACCAGACTCGCGAAAGGCTGACTTGTAATTCAACCATCCTATCAGATACAGCTTCAATATCGAAACATCCATCTTTACACAGAGACGATAGCACCGAAATTCTTCGCATTCGGTTCAAAAGAAAAGCGCAACGCGTCAATTCGAATCCGCATGCACGGAAATGACCTGATAACCGCGAAATTCAACAACAGGTGTCGGCGGATTTAAGCGTATCGCAGGACAGATCGGATACCTCCTCCAGAGATCGCGCTGAGACTTGGCGCCTAGGAACCGCCAGAGCCGGTCCATCTCGATGCAGAGGGACTGAATCTGGACGACGTCCCTCCTGATCGAGGCCGACAGCTCCGGGGAGTCCAGCCCGCCGGCCGCGGCCGCGGCGGCCGTGGCGGAGCACTCGAGCCTCTCCAGCCGCTCGAGCGCGTCCCGCGTCCGCAGGAGCAGCCTCTTCGCGCTCTGGTACACCTCCGACAGCGTCCCCCCGCCGCCCGCTCCTCCGTCCATCGCCGCCGCCGCCGTCGTCGTCGGGATGCGATCGCGATTCAGATTTCCCACGCGTAGAGAGAGAGAGAGAGAGAGAGAGAGGTTGAACGAGGCGTGAATTTTAATTTTGCTTTTCAGTGGCCGTTTTTCGGTTTGCTCCGCTCGGGCCGGGCTCCGCTCCCCCCGTCTATAATATGATTTCACGGAATTCAGTCAATTGTCTTGATCGTGGATATCGTCCCAAATAAGAATTCGTATTATCGAAAGATTTCCTACGATTATTTCTAGTCTTTTTAATTATTATACATAAATATGGGATGAATTTATCTTGGGCACCGCGTCGTCCCCATATCGATTGTGCAGATACTTTGGAACGGAATGAATCTGTCGATCCTGCAAGTGATCCATGTTTTCCGCACACGCGTGCACACGTTCGCGCGCATATATATATGCAAAATGATGTGAAGAAAAAGGGCGTGCATGGAAACCTTTCTAAGAAACGTTTCCCGCACACTTTGTATGGAAAGTATTAAGACAAAAAACGAACGCAAACGCGTTTGGTTGCGATTGCTTCCTTTTTTTTTGTTTCTGGAACGAAATAAGAACAAAAAAAAGAAACATAAATTTTTTGTTTATCGCTCCAGAAACGTTTCTTCAAGAAACGTTTCTCTCTCTCTTCTTCTTCTCTTTTTCTTTTCTTCTTCTTTTTCTTCCTTCTTTTTCTTTCGCCGGTCGCCGGCCTCGCCATGGCCGGCGACCGGCCGTCGAGGCTCGGCCTCGCCCGATCCGACAAGGCCGAGCGTCGCCGGCCCCGGCGAGGCTCGGCGTCGCCCCGCAGGGTGAGGCCGAGCCTCGCCGTGGCCGGGCGAGGCCGCCGCCTCGTCGGCCGATCGCGGCCGGAGGCCGGACCGGCCGGAAAAAATAAAAAATAAAAAGAAAGGAAAAAAATAAAATAAAAATGTTTAAAAAATTAAAAGAAACAAAAAAAAAAGAATAAAATTTACCAAACGTGTTTCGTTCATTTTTTATTCCCGACCAAACGTTACCAAACGCGTTCTTTTGTTCAAAAATTGTTTCCCTAACAAACACTTTTTTTGTTTCTATTCCCCGGAACAAAAAAAAGAACAAAAACGTTACCATTCGCACCCAAAGAAAATCGTATTTCAGCCCTCTCAACTTTATAGAAATAGATACTTATATAGAGGGTACGAAAAAAGTCATCAAAAAATCTTAAATTATGTCCACCATCAAGGATAAGTGGTTTCATGTTCCGTCAGCACAAATTCTCTAATTTTTGGAATCTGAAACTTATCATGCATACTTAAAATCTAAAATATATACCACCTCGATTTTAGGGTCGGTTCCATGGTCTATCCAAATTTCACATGTACTCTTAATTAAATAATACACGTGCATTAGAATTCTGTTATCATCAAATTTTCTATGATATGGGCCAAAAAATGGGAATGAATTTGGTGGCGAGCAAATAGTCTTTATTCTAAGGTCGGAGGGGCCATATGTGTGGGATAACGTACTTATCACAAATTATATTTTCGTTTTCCCTAGTTCCTATCATAGGCTAATTGTATGGTATCAAAGCCGTGGCATTTTTTGGCATATTTATAGTTTTGGGTTGAATATCCAATGCAAAAAGGAAGAACTTCTTTACCGTGACAAACTCTTCCAAAATTTTCACTCTTACCATGTAAATGCCCCAGCTTCTCTTAGCACTCCTGTAGAACTTCGCATTTCCAGTATCTCTAAGATTAACGAATTTATGAGGCTATTTATCACATCTAATGAATTTATCACCTCTAATTATCATCAGCATGAATATTGTGAAATATTAATAAAATAAAAGTTTCAATCATAGATATTGTTGGAAATAGAAGTTTATACTAATGGTTTCAAATTACATATTCATTATTAGACAGCAAAAAATGCTGCAGAATCATGTGAAAAACATAGAATAAGAAAAACATAAAAATTTGTTCAATGCACCTACTGGGATAGGTTCCCCAATTTTTTGAACTTAAAACCTATCATTATGTATCCTATAACTTGGAATCTAGTTCAAGTTTTAGGTTTGTGGTTCTACATTAAAATCATGCTCCGTGGTGGCTTAGTTGAGTAGGCTCCTGTGATCTTTTCGCCTTAAGGAGAGGAGTTCGAAGCCCTTGCGAAGCAAGGGAGCTGACTGAGTTGTTTGATGACTTAAGTGTGACGTTGGGGTGGTAGGTCCTTCACTAGCGTCGCCCGGGATTTATCCTAGGTGCCTACCGACCGTATGGGGTTTCTGGGTAAAAAAAAAAAAAAATGCTCACTCCTATCCATTATAACACATTTTTCTTAATTTTCTTTTTTTGTGATTTGTATTTATGTGACATATTTATCCTCCACCCAAATTTCATTAAATTATTTTTCAACAAAGATCAATGTTGTTTTACTTAAATTACCTAGCACGTCATGTCAATACTATTTGCTTTTTCCCACTATGTAGGCCAATTTTTTACAACAAAACTTCAATAAAGGATACAAATATTACATAGTTATAAATTTGAGATTTTTTATATCACATAAAAAAGTTTAAGATAAATTTGTTGCAATGGGTATTATTTGGGTTATTTTTTGGTCGCTTTTTGCCCTTTTATATTATTTTATTTAAAAAAAAAAATTAGCGTTACAACAACGGAGAATCTTTTAGAGCAGAAATTCCCAAGTAATGTAGGACAAACGGTTTGACCCATTGACTCCCCGAAGCTGATATTCCTTACTGGAAAGCGACGCTCCCATACGACGCCGCCGCCGACACTTGCGCGCTCCTCCTCCTCCCTCCTCCCCCTCCCCTCTCCTCTTCCTCCTCCTCCGGCTGCGCTCCGCCGCCTCGCGCCAGTCTCGCTCGCCGTCGGCCTTCCATCCGCCGCCGGAAATGAGGTAAAAACCGCCGGCCGGCGATCGTGCTCTCTCCCTCCGCGTGCTTCGAAAATCCGGCCGTGTTCGTCGACGAGGCGGTCCTCTCGCTCCCAGCGCTCGCCGGAGCCGCTCGCAGATTAGGGTGGCTTCAGCTCCCGGCGATTGCGTTTGTGTCTTTTTGTCTTCTTGTGCGGTTTCAGCGGTTCTGGTTCTGCGGTGCCTTCATGGTGCAAGATATGCATTTCGCGAGCCGAATGTGTCTTAGGTTTTGCAAGCAGACGGGAAAAGATGCGATTTTTTCTGTTGTGCGATACACGGTGAATGATGTTGCTAGCGAAAGTTCGGCCTCTTTGGATCACTGTGTAGGACAAGAGTTTCGGTTCTTCCATGTTGTTGCGCTGATGGAGTTGGTTTTTGTAGGTCTCTTTGGCTTTTTGACATTGTATGCAATGAATTTAGAGCTTCCTTTGGCATTTCATGTGATGGTGCTTATGCTTCCGAATGCAGTCGTCAACCCGAGGTTCTTTGGGCGCAGAGGTCAGACAGGGTGTACCTTACCATTTCTTTGCCCGATGCGAAGGATGTCTCGGTGAAATGTGAGCAGCAGGGTTCGTTCAGTTTCTCGGCTGTTGGGGTGCAGGGGGAACCCTTCAGTTTCAGTTTGCAACTGTATGGAGCGATAGTGGCAGAGGTGGGGCTGTATGCCATTTAATGCTTTATTTTTCTACAGGTTCAGATGATATGCATCGGCTTATTTTGTTTTTAATTACTTGTTACCTCCCAAGAGTTCCCACTGACCTAGCATACAGAAATCACTGGTCAGCTATTCATAATTTCATTTAGTTCAACTCACATTGCCCTATGCATAGTCTATGTCAATTGTCAGGTATCCTATTTTTGATTTGTAACAATCAATTCAATTGGCCAGGAGGACATTATACGACTTTTAGAGGGGTCTGTATTTGGTAGAAAGATGGGACTTTGCTTCCTCTGTCTTTAGCCTGTGTTTAAGATGATAAGCAATTTTACATTTACACACTACTTTTGTTCAAAAGAGCTGACAGTTTGAGCTAAGGGAGCTATGTTGGACACAAGAGGATAGCTATGCTGATATGATAATCTAAAGTAGTAACAAGTTAGTTCTACTTACTTGATAACCTTTGCTCAAGGAAGTGCTGTCATGGGAATTATGAACCGTGCAAATTCTACCCCAAATTCCAGAAGAAACTGTGGTGGTACCCTGCCAGAATTGAGGTTTAACTTTGAACTTGCAGACACTATAATCTGTGCAACAAATTGAAAGTCCTTCAAGTATAATTTTAGACAGAAAAATCTAAAACACCAGTTTTTCATCTTTAATATGGGGATGAGCATATAAGCAAAACCTTTAGGGAGTATGAGAAATTTTTCATTTCTCATCCACCTACATTACCATCATAAGAGACGACATGATTGTTACTTATCCAAAAAAAAAGAGACTTAACAATTTTTTGGGTAATTTCATATCTACTGGTAATTTTTTTTCTTTTTAAGTTCCCGTGACACTTCCTGGAGTTGCTCCACTGAAACCATATGCAGATGGGATGGTCGAGACATATGGATATACTATATTTTGAGTATCATATGCAATGTTTTGCTTTTGAGAAATTTTTTAAGAGTTTTATTGCCCAGTGGCTCTTGTGCTTGAACCTTCAGCTCTCAAGCTTTGAGTTATGTTCGTATTTTACCAGGGTTGTAAGACAAAAATGGGGCTGAGGAATATAGTCTGCACGATCCAGAAAGAACAGAAAGGTTGGTGGAAAAGACTTTTGAAGACGGAAGAAAAACCTGCACCTTACCTGAAGGTTGACTGGAACAAATGGTGTGATGAAGATGAGGAATCATCTTGTAAGTTCACAATATATTCCTCCTGTGGTATTTTTTACTCTATTGGTGGCACCTATGACATTTGTAGTTGATTGTCTTGTTGCTTGGGAACTACATCCAAAGACTTCTCTGCAACTGTATTGTAGATTTAAAAGAAGGGTAATTGTCAAAGGTCTTGTGTGGAATAGGATGGCTGTTGTCTGATATACCTGTATTTATTTGCATGACATGTTTCTGTTTCATTTTGAATGTCTTCCTTTTCGGCATAACATTTGGTTGTTGATGTTGTTCATTCAACCTATTCAAGATTTATAGCTGGAGACAAATATTATAGGGTTTTAAATGGCCCTGCTGTGCCTTGTGATGATTCATTTGTTGATGAGAATATTTTCTGCCAAAAGAAAAGTGAGAGAAAGAATTTGCCTGGGTGCTAGCCTTGTTTTCAGTTTCTAATAACAAAGTACAGTTTTTATAAAAAAGTTGCTTTTCCATGTTCTTGGCTGTGTAAATGTACTGGCACCTGCCACCCACCCACCTGCACAGATAGAAAAGTAAACTTCATAGAGGATCTTTTGTTGACCATTCATTTCCAGTAAATATGAGGAGAGAAAGGTTGAAACTATGTATTTTAGAAATAGAGAGTAATACACCAAGCGCATGATGACAGAAGTAAAAGACTGAAGATAGATTTCAGAATTTCTTTGGAAGTGAAAGCTATAAAAATCACGTGATTAAATGCGTCTCTCTCTCTTTCTCTCTCTCGGTTGCAAGCAAGTTGGTAATCCTAGGCCCATCATTCTAAAGCAACATTCCTTAGAATGGATTTTATAGCTGTAGCTCAGACATTCATTCTCTATTGTGGAAGCTTTGATATCCCAGGATTATCTACTAGATACAAATAGAAGGCCTGTCATTAGCAAAATTTTATCAGGGACAACCTCTTTTAGTTCCAAACAGTGAGGCTACTTTCAGTTCGGTCCCTATGCTTTTGAAGTGCTTGTAAGTTTAAATTGAGCCACTTTGTCATTGGGCCATGGCATGTGGCACATGGATAAATTGCCATAGTAGCTTCTGTTAAGAGCTAAGTAATTACTTATTCAATTCAGTGACCAAGTTGAAGGCACTTCAGGAGTTTATAAGCTTATTGAAATTTCTTAAAGTTCATTGACCTAACTGAATGTAATTGCCAGGTTGAATACTCATAATTTTCTTCTTGTTTTGAAAAGGTGTATTCTTTACATCCCTTTGACCACAAACATAATCTTATACATGGCTTACACAGTGTAGTTATGTTTCTTGATGTTTTGAGTTTTTTTCCTTGTATAAAGGCCTTATATCACTGCTTTTTGGCACATGCAAATGCCTTAGGAAGTCTTGTCCTTAACTGCCAATATTGACCTTTCCTCCTCAAGTATATCTAGTGTGAGATTGAGAATATGAATGACTCTGCTTTAAGATCCATGTAAATGCTTGTATCGTTTGGAATGGCATGTGAGCTGAACTTGATGTTGCGTACTCTGGGGCCTTAGGTTCCTATTGCTATCAAGTAAAATATTGCATGTTGCATCCATGAACTGGTTTGATTATTCAATGGATGTTTCACTCATCTGAATTCTCTCTCTTTTTACTTTTTTTGGCCAGCTGATTTAGGATCTGATGGCGATGATGCTACGGTAATTTGATGGGCTCTTACTTTGTTTCTGCCTGAATATATTTCATAGGGTAGACAAACTTATCATGTTATTTGTTCTGTTGCAGTATGGAGGTGAAGATGATGAAAGCAGTGATGATGGAGGAATGCTCTGTGAGTTCAACAGAACTTTGTTCTATTATAATGAAGTTACTCGTAAATTACTGAAATGTTATTGGTTGCATATTGTGTTTTTGTTGAAAAAATTCTTTTGCTTTTGCACTTCGCAAAATCCATATGCGTTTGCAGTTTAGAGCACTGCTAGAGATGCTGAAACCAGTTTACTAGATTGGTTTACTTAGTAATGTGATACTCTATAAGTGATTATTTGAGTTAGAGTGCCAACTTGTCCGACAAGTTTTGCCCCATCGCTTAGTAGACAAGTTTTGGTATGTTTAGTATTGATTGTTAATTTTAAATGTTCTTCATCTTGCAGTAATGGTCAGCTTTTCTCTGCTTCTTTGAGCTTTATTAAGCAGTGGCAAGTTGAGTTTTTTGTCTAGTTGAGGAACTTGTTTGCTTTTTACTTAAATATGTAGGTGCATGTGTACTTACTGCGATTGCTTGTGTGGCAAGTTGAGTTTGTTGTCTAGTTGAGGAACTTGTTTGCTTTTTACTTAAATATGTAGGTGCATGTGTACCTACTGCGATTGCTTGTGTCTGAATAAGCCAATCCTTCTCTATCATATGATATAGGAAAGAATCTGTATTGTGACCTTTGCCCCATTATCGCTGTTAGTCAACTATGGCCTTTCCCTTAGCCTTGATTGCTACTGCCGGTTCACCTGGACAAGAGGACGAAGTTATTCATTTCTAATCATGCACCACCCCGTTTTGCAGATCTTCCTGACTTGGAGAAGGCTAGAGGAAATTAGTAAAGAAGTAGCGCGAGAGGTCCATCTCCGGTATGCACTGTTTGGTGCACTTGAGGAGGTTCGGCATATAATAGGAAGCACCAGTAGAACTCATGGATGCTTGCAGCTTAGCCCATCAGGTTGTCTACAGTCTCAGCCAACCTAGATCATTACTATCGACTTCGTTTGCATGTGAGTACTTGAGTATTGATCCAGCCGCTATTAAGGGAGGTCTTATTGCTCTGGTAGCTTCGGCACATTTTGTCTCCAGTCTCCCCCGATCAACGATCCCGCGCTGATGTTGATCTGTGCCGACTTTGCTAACAAGTAACTAATGCATGAACTGGACCTAACTTGATACTCTAGTTGCTCTATATGCTATCATCCACTGGGATGAAATTTATTTGGCTGATTAAATTTTCTGCCCTAATCAGCTGGTTTGGCCAAGAAAACGGAAGGAAATAATGAACTGGTGTTTGGTCATATGCTCGTTTCCTTTGCCATAAACCTGTCCTCCGCTTGGTATTTACAGCCCCTGCCTTCGCCAGTATTAGATGCTCGTGAGCAAATTAGCGTTACGATCATGTAATCGAATTCCGTAAGCATGTGTTTGGATTGATTTTTACCTTTTATCTTTTCTCAAATATGGGTGTGTTTGGATAGTCATTTGATTTTTATTTTTTGCTTGATCTTAATCTCAAGACAGGTGCGCTGACTTTTTCCTAATACATATCATTTGAAATTTTCACAACATATATAAATTTTGATACGTGAATTCGCACTATACAAACTTTTGGAGAATTTGCTGAAGCTAAACAAATTTGTCATAAATCTTGTGACGCTTTGATAGTCTTATTTAAATTTGTCCGAATATGATTTAAGCTTGTGGGCTTGTGAGAGCTTAAGCAGGCCGTCATGCCCACGATCGATCTACTGAGACAAATAGAAGAATCCGACTCTAAACTAAATTTAAAGAGGATAAGGCACAATTAAAATGATATTTATTTTATTATATTTATCCATTAGTACTTGTAATTTCAATTTATATTTGAGAATCACGCTCTCACGGTGTCCGGACTTGAGAGCATTTGTCATATTGTTAAATTATGTCTTGAATTTGAGGCGTTTACCAAATTCAATGCTTCTGGATCAATATGCAATTTTGATCGAATAAGGAAATAAGTAAAAGAAGAAGATCAATCTTTCACTTGTGCGGTTGACCCTGTGAATTAACTTGTGCGGTTGACCCTGTGAATTATCCTGAGGAAGAAGAGGAAAAATAAAAAAAATTATTTAAAAAATTGCTATGTTAGCACTAGTCAAATGGTGGGCATCGGTTGGCTAAAATTGATTGGGTAAATTGAGTCGATACAATTATAAAAGTTTTATGATTGAATTGATATCATTACAATAAGTTTAGAAATTTTTTGGTAATTCTCCCTCTTCTAAAGTGGGGTAATGCATGGATCATTAGTGTCTGTTACAGGTAACTTCACCATATGGCAAGAGCTCGAAAGCTCCGAATTGGGGCCATCCCGCTTGTCTGATAATCTTAATAGGCTGGTAGGATTGCTTCTTTTTTTAACATACTAGTGCTCGCACTTTCAACTTCATCAACTCCCCTCTGTATCTTTTTCTTCCTCGGGGAAAGAGAGTACCCTCTTGATTGTTAATATCCTAAGGTTGTCGAGATTCGCAATTTTCTTCAGGCTGACGACAAGTTTTACGACTTACTTTGGTCCAAAGAGTTTGTTCTTTTGACTTATCCAAGGATAAAGAGAGAAAGGAACAAAAGCAAGGGTTTGCTTTGTCGCTTTTGTTCTCTCCCGTTGTAGCGGTGTGAACATATAAAAGAAAAAGTTTGTGGATTCCTAACGTTCTTGATTTTCGCCAATGTGAAAAGGCTTCCGATGATTTTGTGCAATAATCTTATATTTAATTGAGTTGTTTTATTTGTAAATATTTAAGTTTGAGTTTAATTTAAATGTGAAAAATACTTTTGAACACGTGGATGATTGTAATTATGATTTTTTTATTATAATTACTATTTATTATTACTTTCTCATAAATATAAGTATTGACATTCAATTAAATCACGTGAATTTTTTATATCCTTTATTATTTCTCATTTATTTTTCTAATTTAATTTAGTTTCCGTGTTGATATTTCAAGAATTGTCATACAATGTATAATGGGAAATGTTTGATTTTTAAATAATTTTTTTTTGGTAAAGGTTTTTAAATAATTGTTTGAGGATACTCTTTTTATAAAAGCATTCATTAAGTGTCGAATATCTTGAATATTTATTTAGAATTTCACGTGCTTCTCTCTAGCAATGCTTTGCTTCCCTTCTAATTTTCCAAAAGTTTCCTAGCTTCGTCTTAATTTTCCCGATTATTTATAGAATAATAGGTAGTCTAAATAAATAATAGAAAAAAAAAGAATTTCTCCAAGTTGCGGGAAGTAAAGATCTTCCTCTGAAACTGTCGGCAACCACACAAATTTTAAAGCTGACGCGTTCTCTGTTGACCGACAACTTTCCAAAAGCGGGAGAGCGACTGATTACAAGCGTCAGAGGCGCGCGAGAGTTGTCTAGATCCACTGATTGCGCACCGATAAAAGAAATCGGAACACCAATAAAAGAAATCCGAAGATTATATATTTATCGCTTACCGACGTCTACTCTTTATCTAGAATATTCTATCTCGTGGTATGACCGATTGGCACGTCGACACTCTGATTGTCCCAAATGGAATGCATTTGACAAGTGTTTCCGAGACTTTGATTAACACAATTCCAATATGAAAATCAATCACGATGCCAAAGTCCCTCTAAAAATTGACTTCTTGGCTTCCTTATCCTTTGAAAATTATCAATTTGGCTAGATAAAGAAGAAATGCTTGCATTTTAATCAACCGTGCTGCGTTTGTCCCGTGGATGGGACAGCTTCCGCGTCGAATATCACACGCAGCAAATTCTCATGTACATTCAACTCAAATGAGCGTGAAATTACATAAAACAAAATTCTCCAAAAAATTATCAAGCGCATTCTTTTCTTTTAAAAGATATTATTTATTGGGAATCTCTCCTATCCAATAACGACACGCCGCGTACGCGTAGTCACCGCGGATAATATTTAAAAAGTAAGTTTTCCGAAAAATAAGAGTGGAGAAGACTCGTGATATCTTCCTCCTCCGGCGTCGTCTTCTGCTTTCTCTGTTTTGAGCACTCGCTTCCGCCTATAAATAGGGGAGCCAGCCCAGAAGCCAAACCAGAATCAGATCCCATCTTTCTTCTCATCGGATCAAACCCATATAGAGCGAGAAGAAGAAGCAAGAAGAAGAAGGAGAAAAGAGAATGGCGGGAATCATCCACAAGATCGAGGAGACCCTCCACATGGGAGGAGGCAACAAGGAAGGCGAGCACAAGAAGGAGGAGCACAAGGGCGAGCACCCCCTCCACATGGGAGAAGGCCACAAGGAAGGCGAGCACAAGGGCGAGCACAAGGAGGAGCACAAGGGAGGCTTCTCCGACAAGATCAAGGACAAGATTCACGGCGGCAGCGACCACCAGGACAAGGAGGGTCACGAGAAGAAGGACAAGAAGAAGAAGAAGGACAAGAAGCACGAGGACGGCCACGGCCACGACAGCAGCAGCAGCGACAGCGACTGAGGCCCCCCCGTTTCGCAGTCAGGTGATATTTCACGTTCATTCCGTTCATCCGAGGCATTATAGATCGAGAGAAACATATCATTGCCCGACTGATGGCTGTTTCTGTTTTTCCCTTTACATCTGTTAGATCTGAGGGTGCGTTTGGTTCTTGCAGGCGAACGGCGTTGGATCGGAGCGAGGGCGTGCTGGTTGAATTCGTCCTTCTCGTCCACTCTAATCATATTAGAGTAAAAAAAAAATAACGATAGGACTTCTGTATTTGCTGCTTTGCTTTTAGTCCGATGACATGCTGGACGTGCATCTGATGTAACTACCTATGTGTTTTGTCAATTAAAATGTTTTTCATTAACGTTCTCGTTCCAACTGAGTTTCGGAAATTTATCACATGAGTTTCATCATGGGATCCACGCGATCAGTGATTCGGATTTATCTCGACCCGTGTTTGATTTGTAGTCCGTTCGATAAGTTCTCGCTCACAAGGTTTCCGCCCTAGCATGCGTCTGCTGGTTTTGGATTAGATTTGATGTGATGGAAATGGTGGCAGGGGAAAAGAACATGAATCACTTCATGGGGAATCAATCGTGGGATATTGAGAAATCAAGTGGATGTGCAAGTAAAATAATCACTTGATTTTATATAAACAATATTACAAACTCTCTACACACCACTCTCATACGCCTCTCACACCTCATACAAACACAATTCTTGCACACACTCACTCTTTCTCACTCTACACTTCACGCCACCTACTCCCACCCACTCACACACTCACGCACACACCCCACACTTTACGTACACACACTCCTCACACTTCTTACACAAGACCCCTATTACCCTATCTCTCAACTCTCTCGTACAAGACACACTTCCTCCTATTTATAGGCTGCAAAGTCGGTAGAGTCCTTCAAGCTCTCAACTTGCCGACTTTAAATAGTCAACAATTGTGGGCTGCATGTTTTCTTCTGACTTTCTTCTGCAGCAACCTGCGACTTCTAGAGGACAAGAGGCAAATCTAGAGAGAGGGATCTAGAGAGCTCTAGAGAGAGAGAGAGAGAGAGAGAGAGAGAGAGAGAGAGAGAGAGAGAGAGAGAGAGAGGCGGTGCTTTTTCAACACTCCCCCTCATCGACTACTCTCTTTTAATTTAGATATGGTAGCCGTGCCGATATTGCTTTTGGACTCTTCAACTATCTTCCTCCATTCAACATATTGCGAAGCTTCCTTGTACGTGGATGGCTTTATGGCTCCATCTTCAGTTGCTTCTCCTACTGCGACTTTCCATTGAGTTTTGTGATCTTTGAATTTTTGCAATGCCAATTCATTATGCCCTTTAGTCTCCTTTTCCTTCTTATCACTCAATTCGGTCTTCGTATTTGACATATCTCCTATAGGAATTTTGAGATTGGAACTCATTCGATCAAGCCTCTCATTTGTGACTTTCATTTCGTGCTTCAACCGATTCAGTCCCATCCGAAGCACTTTAGTGGAGATATCTTGATCCTTTTTCTCATAAAATTTCTTCTCCTCGATCTTATTCCACCTATCCTTACACCATGAAATGTAGGGTGTAGATGGCCTCCTTTTCTCAAAGAAAACTTTCTTTTTCTCCTTCATTTGCTCATTGTCTCTTCCGATATGATTAATTCGGAACATCATAGTGGGCTTGAGGTCCTGAAGCTTTTGCGGCTTCTTGAACTCATATCAGAACTTCTCTAGCTCCCTTTCTTTTGCCTTGAGCTCTCCATCCTTCTGCCTTAACATCTCATCCCTTTTCTTCAACATATTCTCCATCTTTGTCTTCTCAACTTTCAGCTTCTTTATCATCTCTTGTAGTTTCTTTTCACGATTGCTTATTGGCATTGTTAGTTGCTTTTTCAAGTTGTCCCTTGGCTTGCTCTTATTCGGGGTCATGATAGTACCCATCGAATCATCCAACTCAATTATACAAGCTGTTGCAAGCTCTTCTCGTTCCTTTATTGCAACAGGTGCTTGAAAATCCCATTCTTCTTCGCTTTCAATCTCCTTCTTGTAGGAAGTGACGACATTTCCTTCTTCTCGCCTATACCAACAGAATCTGGCAATATGTCCTATCTTGCCACAAACGTAGCACCGTTTGCTACGCCTTTTGTTGCTCTTGTCTTCGTCATTGTCGTCGTCACGATCTTGACGAGCTCCCCCTGGCTGATAACCCTTCTTTTTAGGTTGCCTCCACCAATCTCCATGATTTTTCCATGCTTTGCCATCTCTTGCACTTGCTCTATTTCTATTTTGGCCCTTGAACCCTCTTTTATTACTGAAGAGGGCACTTTCATCCTCCTTAATTGAGACCTTAGGCATTTGTTTATCTAAGGCCTCTTGATTGGCCAATATATTTTCCAACTCGAGTTAGAGTTGGCTCATTTGCCCATTCACGAGTGGCCGTAACAATACCGTTATACTCCGGCCTTAATCCATGAATTATTATTCTTCTCATTCTTGTCTCGTAGAGATGGCATTCTCAGGATCTAATTTTGAAATTTCTTCACAAATAGATTTAAATTTAGAAAAATATTGACTCACCGTCATATTTTCTTGCGAGATTGAGAGGAGTTCGTTCTCTAGGCATTGTAACTTGGCATCATTTGTCCTTGCAAACAACGTCGCCAAGTTATCCCAGGCCTCCTTCGGGGTCTTCGCATTCTTTATGTGTGGTAATAATTCATCATCAACAATCACGAAGAACGTAAAGAGCCTTACTCGACTTGACGTTCCACTTTCTTAAATCACTATCATTTGTGGGTGGTGTGGTGTTGTTACCGCCAACAATATCCCATAAATCTTGTCCAAGCAAATAATACCGCATGCGGGTACTCCAATTATTATAATTAAAGTCATTGAGCTTCTCCATCCCGTTCACTGGACTTGAGAAATCCACCATGGTGACTTGAGTATAATGCCCCGCACTATACCAAGTAAGCCTGGTCCCAGACCAACCAACTTCACAATCCCAGATTGCGCACTGGTAGAACTCCGACGTCCTTCGCTTCTTCCCTCCTTGGCTCTACGATCCCGGACCGCCTTGCTCACTTACAATGGTCCCCGACCACTATCTTCGCACGGCCTCCAACGACCTGCTCTGATACCACTTGTTGAGAAATCAAGTGGATGTGCAAGTAAAATAATCACTTGATTTTATATAAACAATATTACAAACTCTCTACACACCACTCTCATACGCCTCTCACACCTCACACAAACACAATTCTTGCACACACCCACTCACTCTTTCTCACTCTACACTTCACGCCACCTACTCCCACCCACTCACACACTCACGCACACACCCCACACTTTACGTACACACACTCCTCACACTTCTTACACAAGACCCCTATCACCCTATCTCTCAACTCTCTCGTACAAGACACACTTCCTCCTATTTATAGGCTGCAAAGTCGGTGGAGTCCTTCAAGCTCTCAACTTGCCGACTTTAAATAGTCAACAATTGTGGGCTGCATGTTTTCTTCTGACTTTCTTCTGCAGCAACCTGCGACTTCTAGAGGACAAGAGGCAAATCTAGAGAGAGGGATCTAGAGAGCTCTAGAGAGAGAGAGAGAGAGAGAGAGAGAGAGAGAGAGAGAGAGAGAGAGAGAGAGAGAGAGAGAGAGAGAGAGAGAGAGAGAGAGAGGCGGTGCTTTTTCAACATGGGATGTTCGACGGGAGTGTTCATTGTTTCGACATGGATTTATGCAGAGGCATGAAGGCCCATCGTCCAAGCCTAAGCCATTTCCATGAATCAACCAAATCTTTTGGAGAGCAATGACCAATTAGGTATTAAGATTTTGGGGCCATGACTCCCCCAAAGCAATAGAGTAAAGCTTTGTACTGATGACCCAAATAAATCTCATCCGTTGGATCGTTGTAACTCACGGGAAGCTCACTTTATCCAACGACTGAATTCATAGTTGATTGAATCCATGTGAGACCTCTCATTACCCAATTAGGCATTTATGATCACCACTTAATGAATTGTTTGACGTAATCCTTACACCGAAAAAAAAAAAAATCTTCATGTAATATGTCCAGGACAAGAAAATTGATCAAAAAGTCATAAATTTATTATATGTTAACCAATTTAGTCTCAAATACTTTAACAATTTGCTAATTAGTCCTAAACATTTTAATTGCACAATTTTAAACTTAAACCTTTAAACGATTTGCCAAATAAGTTTTAAATTTTTTGACAAATTGCTAATTTAATTCTTCAAACTAATTTTGGCTAGGTGTCATTGACGTGCTAGCCCAATTAGCATTGACCGTTCTACATGGCATGGCCGGTTGTCACGCCCCGAACCTCGAGCGCATCAACATCTCACCATGGTCATGCAAATGCGACATTCCCAGGTAGTGTCGCCGACCCCATTCATTTATTATTGCGCAAGCAAAACGTATTATAAAACCCTCGACAATAAAATATAGGATAGAAAAGCAGGAAACAATTTCACAACCAATCACTTACATAAACCAACGGAGTTACAGACGAAGGCCTAGAGCCAAAAAAATCTACAAAAGACTGGCTCTTAAAAAGAGGTTATCCTACGACCTACAAGTCGTACACGATCTCCAATCTTTATGACTTCACCTCTCCAACTCCTCAAGGCCAACCAAAGCTATTTAGCCGCTCCATCCACCAGGAGCCTGAAATGGTTATTCAATAACCACTGAGACAACGTCTCAGTAAGTTCAACCCTCTAAACCCTTATTAGAAAGAAAATACGCCCAAGGGTGGCCTAACCACATCACACAGAGAACTTACCTCACCTCAATTCCTTCCTGCAGGTTAGCACAATTTGTATCACACAATTTTAGGTAGTAATAATAATTCAAACAATTGGAACGCCATCACTTTCATATAAATCACGATCGCACTTAGCACGCATCCCAATTATTATTCACTTCCACACAATAGTATAGCCTACTCGCAGGTCAGATATTTACTAACATTACGACATTTCTAGAAGAATAAAGGTCCAGTCGGTCTCGCCACTACTGCGATCAAGCCACGTTATTCTCTTGACGGCATTTCTAGAAGAATAAAGGTCCAGTTGGTCTCGCCACTACTGCGACCAAGCCACGTCATTCTCTTGACGGCATTTCTAGAAGAATAAAGGTCCAGTCGGTCTCGCCACTACTGCGACCAAGCCACGTCATTCTCTTGACGGCATTTCTAGAAGAATAAAGGTCCAGTCGGTCTCGCCACTACTGCAATCAAGCCACGTCATTCTCTTGACGGCATTTCTAGAAGAATAAAGGTCCAGTCGGTCTCGCCACTACTGTGACCAAGCCACGTCGTTCTATCGACGGCATTTCTAGAAGAATAAAGGTCCAGTCGGTCTCGCCACTACTGCGACCAAGCCACGTCATTCTCTTGACGGCATTTCTAGAAGAATAAAGGTCCAGTCGGTCTCGCCACTATTGCGACCAAGCCACGTCGTTCTATCGACGGCATTTCTAGAAGAACAAAGGTCCAGTCGGTCTCCACTACTGCGACCAAGCCACGTTGTTCTATCGACGGCATTCTAGAAGAATAAGGATCCAGTCGGCCTAGCCACTACTGCGACCCAAGCCTTTCAACTAGCACACCACAATTCGATACCGATCCTTGGATATTTTACATTTCACTCATATAATCCAATTACGATATTAACCATTAACAATCCAATTTTAATGCCGAACTCGACACTTGGGATTTTATGAATAAAATCCATATTTATCACAATCAACACTCAATTTGCCACAATCAATCATTAAATTCAAATTCTACATACACAAGAACGATCAACACGAAATTCTGAGAGTTTAGGGTCCCGACGAAATTTTTGAATTTTAATAAATAATTAAATTTATTCCGAAAATTAATTAAATAATAATATTCATATTTTTCATCATCCATGCTCAATTTATAATATCCAACCATCAATTTCAAAATCCGAACACACAGCAGCGATCGGCACGAAATTCGAGCAACCGGGTCAAAAATAATTTTTCCGTTTTTTATAATAAATAATAATATTTTACTAATTTCGGAATATAATATAATGTTATAATTTCCAGAATTTCGAAACAATTAAATAATTCAAAAGTAAAACCCTATTATGTCCCATCAAGGTTTATTATCAAATAAACTATCTTAGCCTTTAATTAAACACACTTTAAATTAAATAAACCTTTTAATCCAAATCACAATTAAATAAACTAAAATATCTATCTAAACTTGCTTAACTTAGATTAAGCACACTTAGGGCATAATTAACCGTCTAATCAAGATTTAGTGAGTTAAACTCACCAGATTAGTGAGCCGAGCGGACCAAAACGACGGGGACGCCGAAGAGAACAACTTTCCTCAAAGTGGGCCGAGCATCCGGGCTTGGGAAGGCAGCCAAAACGGGCCAAACGTCCGCTGCATACCCATTTTTTTTCGCTTCTGATTTAGGGCCGAGAAGGGCTGCTCGGCGGCGGATCAGGCGAAGGAACGGCGGAGGAGGACCGGCGGGGCTTGGACGGGCGAGGCGGTGGCCAAGCGAGGCCTCACGGTGGCCGGAGGGAGCTCCGGCAGCTCCTGCGCTCTGAAATTTCTGGGCGTCGAACGGAAAGGACCAAGGACGACGGCGGCAGGAGGCGGAGACGTGCGAGTGGCGCGGGGTAGATGTGCAGCGACGGCGACGGCGACGAGCGGCCGAGCAAATGGCGAAGGGCGACGGCGTGCGGCTGGCGCGGCGAGGCGGGGTCGAGCGGGACGGCGAGGCGAGGTGCGCGCGCGGGCGCGGGGTGTCGCGCAGTCGCGCGAGGCGGCGACGAGCAACGGAGGGGCGGCGGCTTCTCTAGCTTGCTGGTTGCTGGGTTTTCAAAGAAGAAGGAGATGAAGAAGATGGAGATGGAGGAGTTGGTTGGGAGGAAGAAGAGAGGGAGGAGAGAGAAGAAGGGGGGGCTTTTTCTTTTCTTTTTCTCCTTCTTTTATTCAACAAAAATGGCCCACCATGACCTAGAATGACATCACACTCCACTATTTCCTACAACCTCTTCCAATGGGTGCAATTCCATTTTCCGCCGGGGCCTAAAACTTGTGCAACAATGTCTTCAATTCCACTTAATTCTCTTCCAATTAAATCTTAATCCCACTTGAATTAAATCAAATTGACCCCCATTAATTCATTCAACACCTCATCAATCAAATTTGTATTTTTCCTTACCACCGTGGCATACTTGCATCCCAATTTCACAATCTCGGCTTCAATTGAACGAAGACGCCCTATTTATCCAAATCGAAATTAAAACCCGAAAATTCGGATGTCACACCTACTAATGTGAATAATTTTTTAATTTTTTAAAATGATTTTTTTATTTGTTATTGATTTGTAATATTTTATTCTCTTTTTCCCTCTTTTTATAGAGGGTCATCGAAGCCCCATTGGTTGATTGCCAGTAATCTTTGCCAACCATTGGGCAAGGGTCGGCGACCTTAGGCAAACCGTGGGTGAGGGATTCGTAGCCCTCACCAACTACGGGTGAGGGTTGCAACCCCCACTAGATTTGGTGAGGGCATACTGGCCCTTGCCCGCCCTTGTCGTGGTAGTAATGGCCTAGGTGAGAGTGATGGCCTAGGTGAGGGCTCACAATGCCCTTGCCAACCATGGGTGAGGGTTGCCAGTGTCGGCCACCACGAGGGTTGCAACCCTCACCCTTGGTCGACGAGGGCTTTGCAGCCCTCACCTAGGTTGAGCGGGGTCGCTGAGTGGGGTCACCAACCCTTGCTTAGTGGCTAGCGGAGGTTGGAAGCTCCACAGGGCCTCTATAAAAAAAAAGGGAAAAAAATAAAAAAATAAAGAAATAAAGAAATTGGAATTTAAAAAAAAAATTTAAAAATTCTCCACATCAGTGTTGACCACGTCACATAAGACTGCAAGCACTAACTGGGCCACCAAGTCACCAACGTTCAGCCAAAATTAGCCATAATGACTAAATTAGTAATTCGTTAAAAGGTTTAGGACAAAATAGGCATAATTAAAAAGTGTAGGATTGAATTGGCAAGTTGTCAAACCATTTAGGACTGAATTGACAAATTTAAAAGGTTTAAGATTGAATTAGTCATGATATAATAGGTTTAAGACTATTTGCCGCATCAAGCTAGGGTCAAAGATCTCTTGGGAAGTTTTAAACCTATCATAAATTCTGACTCATCCTTCTTTGCCGTTAAAAATATTGAAATGCGTGCATGTGGCATTTATTCAGTTTAATCCAGCATAGACCTAACTTTTTCTTTTGTATTAAATGATCAAGAGAGAGCAGCCAGTTGATAAATCTTCTGGAAATTAATCACTATGCATGTGGCCATAAGTTGTAAATAGTCATTGCTGGTGAAGAAAACTGTGCAAGCTTTATCAGTGGCAAAAAAAAGCCAGGTCTAATGAAGATGAAGTAGACAATTCAATGATAATTTGGGGCAAAAATTCAACAGTTTATTTGATAATAAGGTTGATAGCTTGAGTACTTTCTAATGACACGGCACATAAATACTTTTATTTCTGGTCACTTGCTCTCTTACTGGTGATGGCACAGAGTTGATTCATCATTTACTTATTGTGATGTGATAATTGATTGACACGAATTAACTGAATATTCTTCATATTTTTTCTTGTTGAGAAGTATCAAACCTCAATCGGAGTTCTGATCAACATGACAGGTGAAAAATCCTCAACGAGATCTGCCCGTGGGTATAGGAGTGGCACTGTCTATATGTTGCATATCATACACGCTTGTGTCCGTTGTAATTGTTGGCTTGGTACCATGCTATGCATTAGATCCAGACACCCCGATTTCCTCGACATTCGCTCACTATGGGATACGATGGGCAGTGTAAGCATGTTATTCTGCTATTAAAATGTGGACAAACAATTTAAGCTTTAGTCCATTTCCCTCGGACCAGTTGGTTTCAAGGTGTGCTTTTTATATTGCAGGTATATACTAACCACTGGAGCAGTCATGGCTTTATGCTCAAGTTTGATGGGTTTAATTTGCATGTAACTCGGGCTTTAGCATCATTATATCAAGTGGTTTTAGTTAGTGACTATCGAGACTTTCCAACTTTCACCCCCTCTCCTGCTTAGACATGATACTGCAGTCCTAAGAATTTCACTCGTTCATGATGTCAACAGGTTATAAGTGTTGATTCACTTAGTCCTCTCTTAAAGCAATCTATTATTAATTTAATTCTTACGATACCTGAAATTTCGTATCCCATTGAATTCGTCAAATATGAAGTTGACTTCGTGTGGTTCTGTAATTGAAGTAATTGCTTAGACAGGAAACACAAATTTCTTGGAGAGTGAACTATTTCTTTCCAGCCATGAATTTTGATGACAATAGACGGAAAAGGATTTTTTCCATCATTCTTTTCCGATATAAACAAATGCACTCAACATTTTCAGTCTGTAATTTCCTATTTCTTCGTGTTATCCTGCAGGCTGTAGTCAGTTCTACAATGATCACTAGTCCGGAAACACAAGTACGATTGACTGAATTGTAACTCCCTTTCTTTGCAGCCGCGAATCTTGATGGCAATGGCTAGGGATGGACTGTTGCCATCATTCTTTGGAGATATAAAAAGACATACTCAAGTTCCGGTTAATAGTACAGTGATGACTGGTGTTCTGGCTGCAGCCTTAGCATTCTTCATGGATGTCTCACAGTTGGCTGGGATGGTAAGTCGAATAACAATTGGAACGGTATATAGAGCTTTTTGGGTCAAAATCACTTGTGTATCTGTGCTTGCCTCTCCATTTTCCTATGTGGGTGCAGGTTAGTGTGGGTACCCTTCTTGCTTTCATCACTGCTGCAGTTTCTGTCCTGATTCTCAGATATGTTCCACCAGATGAACTGCTTCCACGGAAATCGAATGTTCTGTTATCTCATCCAGGGGAGATGATCAGCCGTTGATTGAGACAAGTGAGTCCTCAACTGAAGACAATATCAAGCAAAGAATTGTTTGACATAATTGTGGGAATTGCAATTCCATCCTAACATGTCGACTGAATTTGTCCAAGAACCATCCTCTTCCTCGGGCACATCATTGTCCTCTATTTAAACTGGCTATGGTCACTTTTTTCTTTGCCAGCTCTTTGGTGGATGAACACTGGCTAATCGGGTTCCTCTTCATTGTGTAAAATAGTCTTTACCCTCTTAGTACTGTGCAAATAGACAGGCCTTTTAGATTACAGGAAGGTTCCTCCTTTTATTATGGACAAAACAATTGGCCTTTATTTTTGGTTTCCAAGGGTAAAATTTTTCCTGTTCATATTGCATTGCCTCTGCATCTGCTTCCACTATGTGCACATTTTCTTTCTTAATTTTTGGCTTGGACATATACAGATGATAATGAAGAACGAAGGCGGAAGATTGCTGCCTGGAGTATAGTTTTTGTGTGTGCAGGAATTCTTATACTTGCGCCTGCTGCTTCAGTTGCTTCAGTCGGAGGCCTTTCAAGGTTGGTCAACCTTTCATTTACTCCCGCCACTCTTTTATTAGAGCAAGTCGTTAATTCTTGAGTCTTTTGTGAGACAATTTTCACATTTGACATGGAGTTTAGCTATACTCATATATCTGGAACATTCTATAGATATATTAGATTGGCTTTAAACATCTCAATGGAGCTTAATGCATCTCAATGGACAAACTTTTATGGATCAATAGTTAACTCTACCAGGTAAGTGCCGAAAGGCCCATGAGCATCAGTTGTCTCAGGGTAATAAAGGGATTGACAGGGATGAGTCCTTTCTTCAATTGTTGAATAGCCGTGGCCCATATGCTTCGAGGTGTTTGCACAATAGATATATGAAGCAGGTTTCGTAGATTCAAATCCACAACAGAAGTATGTGTGGCACAATGGAAACGCTGATGCTTTCTTGATACACATGCAGGCACAAAATTTACATGGAAACACGCAATAACCTTGATTGCGTGCATCTTGAAACTTTGCAGTTATTATTTCGTGACTGTCTTATGCTTCATAAATCCTAACTGCATTAACTTGACAGCATGGTTCGTTCGATATTATGTGGATTGGCTGGAGTTCCTGTCTTAGGCAGTTTGGTCGTGCTGGCCTACATAGGACAAGATAATGCAAGGCATGACTTTGGACTTGCAGGAGGGGACTTCTATTGCTTACGTGTGTCGATAGACGATGGTTCAGTCCTGATTAGACTAGGTTTTCTTCAGGAGTTAATAATTCAATGTTTAAATGATCCAAACTGTCATTGACTCTCCTTTAACAGGTTTCCAGTGTCCGTTCGTCCCTTTTTTGCCAGTTGCCTGTATTCTTGTCAACACCTGCCTATTAGTTAGTCTTCCGTGAGCATCCTCATAATTTGAGTGTTTTCTTCTCGATGATTCATGCATACCCCCTATTTGCTCTTTTTCTAACTGATCTGATTCTCGGTTTGACAACTGGATGCCCAGGTTGGGAACATGGTTCCGTGTCTCAATATGGATGTTGATCGGAGCTCTAGTCTACATTTTCTATGGCCGGAGTCACAGCTCATTGAAAGGCGCAGTCTATGTTCCTGCAGCATATGCTCAATAGATTTATCAAGCCCCATCCAATCGTCAAGCATAGTTCCTGCCTGCAAAGATTTATTCGCAAGCCCCATGATTTATTCAACTCATTGTCCTCTATTTGGCGATAATAGGGACGCATGGAGAGGATAAAATGAATTTCCTCCCTCCCCTTATTTACATTAAGTCTTCAGGGGAATCTGAAGGTCTCGCTCCTTTGTTGTAAAGACAGTAGAATCATACAACATCCCTTGTATCAATTCTCAGCAACACCAATAAAGATATGTTTCATAAGAGGCATAAACTGACTGAAAATGCCCGACTGTTATTGCTCAGATTGCATTGTACAAAACAGCCGCCTTACATGTATGTGCTGACCTTGGCGATGAATATATATGTTTGTGACAAGGAAATGTGCATTGTCCAAATAACCTGAAGAAATGAACGCTCGAGTCCATTCGACTTGGATCGTAGATCTTTACATGAGTGAGTTAATGGACAAAATTAACATGGGAAGATACTCAAGAGCCAGAGTGAAAATCGCACCAAGAACAAATATTAAAACAAATGCAACTAATATTTTCCCAATGTACACCAGACTGATGACCGGTTTTCCTACATCCATCACAACACTCGAGCCGTTGGCATTCTGCAAAAGCATCATTATAGGATAGACTGCATCAGTAAGCTCGTAAATGCTCAGTAGCTACTGGCAAGATACACTTTCTTCGTAAATTAACAGCAATATAGACTCATTTAAGTAAAACTAATTGACCCTTGTCTGCTTCCTCCTAATAGAAATGGCAGAAAATTCACAACCCGTGCAAACAGAGGTCACTGGGAGGACGAGAGATGATTAACGAAGGAGGTCCTAACATTTCTACCGAAGACGGCGTCAGCTAAGAGCAGGGTAACATCTCGGTGAACATCCGAGATTGATCGCATCATTTCAACAACAAATTATAGGATCCTTAAAATCTCAGAACATATATTCCTCCAATGACCACTCTAAATGATTCACAAATCCCGAACATTAACAACCCTTACCCGGAAAGGCGCCCGTGCCATCTTTCGCCGAAATTCTTCACCTTTATCCTCGCCTAATCAAGAAGAGCAATCAGAAACGAAATTGCAAATCATTCACAAAAAGAAGACGCAACGAAACAGAACAGCGACATCGAAAGTCGCTGCATCTCATGGTTTTCCGATCCTCCGAGGAAATGTAAATTACCCGCATAATCCACTTCAGTGACCGTCTGCAACCTCCATCCAGAGCCATAGTCCACGAGAGCCGAATTAGGGCCGAAAGTCACGTCTTCCCTTCTTTGACCGCCTCAATGTACAGAGCAAACGGAGACCCGCCCTCCAGCTTCTTGTTCATCACCCGCACGGCGAATCCGGCCTCCATGCCGGCCGCGAACCTCCTCCGCTTGCCGGAGCTCTTGCACACCACCTCCGGGAACTGTTCGGGCATCAGAACGTCGACCCAAATCAACACTCGAAAGAAAGAATCGAAACGCGGTGCGAAAATTACGCGCGGGTCAGTCGAAAAGGCGATGCCGGAGGGAACCCATCTCTCCGAATCGTTATTACAGGGAAACGATTCGCCATATACATCGACACAACCAAAAAATGCATCGCGAAAACTTCCACGATCAGATTTGTCGAGTAATTTGAGGAGGTAAATGCTCGCCAAAAGGGGCTGAAGAGAGAGAAAGCGCTTACAGGAGGTGGGAGCTGTTTAGGATGACCGACTTCTGAAAGCTCCTCGGAGTCATCCTCCATTGGAGAGAGAGAGAGAGAGAGAGAGAGAGTTGACGGTTAAAATTGCTTTGCTGGTTAAAATTGCAGAGCGTCAGTTGGAGGAGTTGTAAACTTATTTTTTTACTAATTGAATTCGAAACATTTTACAAGGTCAGTCTATCATATTAAAATTGGTCGGCCGATGTTGACATGGTAGCCAACTGCCGCCGGCGGGCTTTTTTCAATAATATTTTATATTTTGAAATAATTTATTAATTTTTTAAATATTTTTTTTTTTTTTTTTTAAAAGCCTTCCTTTCGGGTTCGGCGGGCTCGCCTTGCCAGTCGGCGAGCCCCCCTTGCCCCATCCTCGCTGGGTGCGAGCTTGCTGACTGGGGAGGCAAGCCTACTGGAGCCAAAGGAAGGAGAAGGGAGGAGGGAAGAAGAGGGAAAAAAAAAAGATAAAAAAATTAATAAAATATTTCAAAAAATAAAATATTATTAAAAAAAGGTTGTCGACCAACCAATTTTATCCCATGGATTGATCGGGAATAATTATAAAAGGTTTAATATTCAATTGGTAAAAAAAATAAGTTTATGACTAAATTGGACAATTGTAATAGGTTTATAATTTTTTTGGTAATTTTCCCTAATTTTACATCGGGGCAGTTCGACGTCATTGTTTATGATAGTGACGTTCATCCAATGTGCGCAGATAGGGAGGGGAGGGGAGGGGAGGGGGGGAGGGTGGGAATGGTGATGTGTGCCCGTGTGGTGTCGATTTGAATAGATTTTGATCTATCTTCACGTTGCTTGTTTGGAGGAACACATTAAACTTATTAAGAATGGTATGCGATAATTGATTTATGGAGCAATACGTTTGTCCATTAACATTACGATATATCCTTAACTAAGTAAATTGTGTAAAATAATCGTAGCGAGTCTATGAAGATGTTTGCTTAAATTACATTTTAGCTAAGTGAAGATCATCTGGAAATCTTGGCCCAATCTTGGCATCTATTGAACAATCACCTCTATTCAAATTAGACCCATCATAATGGATCATAAACTCATTTCTTAATCCATATTTAATGAGTTAAGTTACTATTTGGATTAGTTATATATAATAAATAGATTTATATTAATACAACTTAGGACAATATATATATTAAATGGGTTCACAATTTATTAAAACCTAACATATCTTTATAACTCTCCTCACTATCACTCGATCCCATGCTTGCTCGCTCCACGATCTCATCTCAATTTTGGGTATGACTTTATCTTGATTTGGTTAAATATTAAAATGTTTTAACTATAATGATCGTGCTAGGTCATTAGATTTATATTACATGAAAATAGGTCACGGCGAGTTAAATGAATTAATTTAAATCGGACCATCTTTAATCTGACCTAAATTCAATCTAACCCATATGTTCAACATGTCGAACTCAAATATCACAGCCCATCATGTACTACTGTGTTGTGAAGGCTTCCGCATCATTTTATAATGCGAGATTTGAAGGGAATTACAAAATGGTTTATTTTAAGGACGGAGATTAAAATACTATTGTTCGATGAATGGAGACACGGGCAAAATAGCCTTCTTATGTTTTTGGGAGGGCAAAATGGTGGCGAAGCATTGAGGAGGGATTTCCTTAACAACGCACCCGTATGCTCCAATCGATGATAAATCGGAAGTGCGGTGCAGTGCGGTATAACCCCACCACCTCTTTTCTATTTGACATATGTCTTCGCGGAGACGAGACCGTACTCCTAAGATAATTCCAAAACCAATTTGTCAAAGCTACTTCCACGGAGGATTGGTGTTTATATAGACCCAAGGTGGGACTAACCCGGGTCCACAACTAATAATGTAGGATGAGAGACAATTTGGGTCTAAAAGAGAACTCACTCTTTACATTCTTTTGCAAAAAGAGTCCGTCAGGATGGTGTAGTTGACTCCGTCGGAATGGTGGAGTCACTCTTTTTGCAAAAGAGTGTAAAGAGTGAGTTCTCTTTTAGACCCAAATTGTCTCTCATCCTACATCATTAGTTGTTGGGTCCACCTCGGGTCTATATAAACACCAATCCTCTGCACTTCCTTTCCATCGCTTCGTTCTCTTTCTTCTTCCTCTCTCTATCGGTTGCACTCTTGCCACTGCATTAAACTACAGTTCATCATTCCCAGTTTGGTCTCCACCAAGGTAGGATCCTTCCATCGCTCGCATTTCCATTCTTAGACTTGGTAACTGAACGAGTTACACTCGTTACCTAACTGTAGTTTGATATTTGTCCGACAGTCCAGAGAAAATGACGTCCCACGTTGTTGGATATCCTCGCATGGGCCCTACGAGGGAGCTGAAGTTTGCCCTGGAATCATTCTGGCATGGAAATAGCACTGCCAAGGAATTGCAAAAAGTGGGGGCTGATCTCAGGTCATCCATCTGGAAGCAGATGGCTGCCGCCGGCATCAAGTACATTCCCAGCAACACCTTCTCCTACTACGACCAGGTGCTCGAATCTACGGCGATGCTTGGTGCTATTCCCACCAGATATGGTTGGGAGGGTGGCAAGATCGAATTCGACGTCTACTTCTCAATGGCCAGAGGAAACGCCTCCGTCCCTGCGATGGAGATGACCAAGTGGTTCGACACCAGCTAGTAAGGGTGACGGATCTCAGACTAGTAACCGAGTAGAAATTACTTCGTTCTTGATGATTAAAATTAACCCCCGTCCATGTCGTTTTTGGTCCAGCCAATACACTGTGCCTGAATTGGGCCCTGATGTCAACTTCTCTTACGCTTCTCGCAAGGCTGTCACGGAGTACAAGGAGGCCCAGCAGGTAAAACGCTGGACTTATTATTGTTTTCTTCGTTCTCAACGGCCCGTCTGATTGGGTTATATTCAGCCCAACCCAGAAATGAAGTGTTTTATGTTCTAGTGACCCGATAAGCATGCGACCCAAACCGGATAACGAATCGGGTCGGATCGCAAGGGGCTATCGGGTTTAGGCCTTTTCAAGTGTTTTCGTCCTCGTCGACAAATTCTGACTCTTTAGTTGGTTGTAGTTTGTTGTTTAATTTTCGTCTGCCCGATGCCGTTACATAATCTTTGCATTATCTAAAGCTATCTTTTTTGGAATTCGTTTGCTAATTTCCAGCTTGGAGTAGACACTGTTCCAGTCCTTATTGGCCCGGCGTCCTATCTGCTGCTATCCAAGCCTGCAAAAGGTGTGGAGACGACCTTTTCTTCTCTGTCCCTTCTCGGCAAAATACTTCCCGTCTACAAGTAAGATATTATTAAACTCTTCTCTAGTAGTTTTCATATGCTCATGTTTGGAATACGTTTCCTGACCAATGATCAACCATTCAGGGAAGTTGTCTCCGAACTTAAGGCAGCTGGCGCTTCATGGATTCAGTTTGATGAGCCCACCCTTGTGTTGGATCTTGACTCTCACCAACTGCAAGCATTCACTGAAGCATACTCGGAGCTGGAATCATGTCTTTCTGGCGTGAATGTTCTCGTCCAAACCTATTTTGCTGATGTTCCTGCTGAGGCATATGAAGTTCTTACCTCCTTGAAGGGCGTCACTGGATTTGGATTTGATTTGGTCCGTGGAAACAAATCCATTGATTTAATCAAGGGCGGCTTCCCCACAGGTAAGTATCTCTTTGCAGGAGTTGTTGATGGGAGGAACATCTGGGCCAATGATCTTGCTGAAACACTCAGCACCCTCCATGCTCTCGAGAGCATCGTGGGAAAAGGTACTACTTTCTTCATATGTTTTTCAATGTAATGTGATCTGCATGTTATGTATCCTTAAGTTGATTTCTGAAATTCCTTATTTATCTGTAGAAAAAGTTGTGGTCTCCACCTCTTGCTCTCTTTTGCACACTCCTGTTGACCTAGTTAACGAGACTGAGTTGGATGAGGAAATCAAGTCATGGCTTGCATTTGCTTCTCAGAAGGTCGTTGAAGTCAATGCTTTGGCCAAGGCTTTGGCTGGACAAAAGGACGAGGTACGGTCCGTTATCTTTTTGTTAAAGATGATGCTGAAAAGCGGCATACTATGCCCACACTGTCATTGTTGGTATTTGGTAGTCTTGGCAGCGGTGGTAATCCACATTGTTAGCTTATTTTCTAGAATTATTTGCTTCTTCTCTATTCCAAATAGACATCGGCTGAAACCAATGCAATTACCTTGTGGTGGGTCTCTTTAAGTACTGGCTGTACAGAGTTACATACATATGGCAACGAAAAAATATGTGTTAATGTAATCTAGGCCTGTTAACTGGCACCTCTAGGGTGTTTGTCAAGCATAATGTTCAATTTCTAAAGTATTGATTACTAATGTTGTGAGAGAGTATTTCAATGCTTACTGCTGATGGCACTGTTTTCAGGCATTCTTCTCAGCTAATGCTGCTGCTCAGGCATCAAGAAAGTCCTCTTTAAGAGTCACAAACGAAGCTGTCCAAAAGGCTGTATGTTCCTCTACTAAGTTACCCTTCATTTTTTATGCGTTCCTAAAGTAGCAATTAAAAATTTTTTTACTGGTGTCTTGAACTCGTGATATCCTCGTCTCTCTCAGGCTGCTGCATTGAGGGGCTCTGATCATCGCCGTGCCACAACTGTGAGTGCTAGACTTGGTCCTCAGCAAATGAAGCTTAATTTGCCAGTCATCCCAACAACCGTCATTGGCTCCTTCCCTCAGACTGAGGAACTCAGAAGAGTCCACTCTGAGTACAAGGACAAAAAGTGAGTAAACTAGATCTTTCTTTTTTAATTAAACGATAGCAGATATGACATGGGGCTGTCAATCCTTTTCGTGATGACCCTCATTGGTCCTCTGACTGCACTTCGTTATAGGATCTCCGAGGAAGAATTTGCTAAGGCCATCAAGGAGGAAATTAACAAAGTTGTCAAGCTTCAAGAGGAGCTTGACATAGATGTCTTGGTTCATGGGGAGCCTGAGGTAAGACAGTCTTTGAATCTGGCATCGTAATTAAGACAGATCTGGCGGATAGATAGGTAGCATCTTTTGAGCTATGTTTTCTTTCTTTGACATCTTGATCTGGATGTATCTAATGCAGAGGAATGATATGGTTGAATACTTTGGGAGCAGTTGTCAGGTTTTGCTTTCACCATTAACGGGTGGGTGCAATCTTATGGATCTCATTGTGTAAAACCACCCATCATCTATGGTGATGTTAGCCGCCCCAAGCCAATGACTGTCTTGTGGTCCACCATGGCCCAAAGCATGACTGCTCGCCCAGTGAAGGGAATGCTCACAGGCCCTGTCACTATTCTCAGCTGGTCCTTTGTCCGAAATGACCAACCTAGGTACGAAAGAACATGAACTTCATGTGAACATGGGATCGAAGAAAGAACATGATCTTTATTTCTCCTTTCAGGACTAGAATAATAGAAATTTATTTTACAGGCTTGAAACTTGCTATCAAATTGCCTTGGCCATCAAGGATGAAGTTGGGGATCTTGAGAAGGCGGGGATTAATGTTATTCAAATTGATGAGGCAGCTTTGAGAGAGGGTCTGCCACTAAGAAAGTCTGAACAATCTTTCTATTTGAATTGGGCTGTCCACTCTTTTAGGATCACAAACTGTGGTGCCAAGGATACTACCCAGGTTCCTTCGTAGATCCGTTCCTCGTTTCTCTTTCTTTTCCTTTTTTCTGTGTCGAAAGTTCCATTTCCCACGTATACTGATTTCACTTGGTGGCTGTTATCAATTGGCAGATCCACACCCACATGTACTCCCACTTCAACGACATCATCCACTCAATCATCGACATGGATGCCGATGTCATCACAATTGAGAACTCTCGCTCTGATGAGAAGCTCGTCTCTGTTATCAACAAGGGAGTAGAGTTTGGTACCGGGATTGGCCCCAATGTCTATGACATCCACTCTCTCATAATACCATCGGCTGAAGAGATTTCCGACAGGATCACCAAGATGCTCGCAACAAACATATTGTGGTTTAACCCTGAGTTTGTGCTCAAGACTTGTAAACACACTGGGGTCAAGCTTGCGCTCAAGATCTTCATTGCTGCTGCTGAGCTCCTCCGCACCGAACTTGCCCATCCTAAAAAAGAGAAGTATGAGTAACTTCCCTCGTCAATCGATTCTTCCTACACACGAGGGAAGGGAATATACCTGTCTTTTACTATTGATCCAATAATTGAGTTTCTCTATGTAATGTTACGAGTCGTCTCTTTGGAGTATATTAGTTTTGTCCTTGGACTCTCTCTCCCAGAACATGTGCGAATATAATGATATAGATAATGAATAAATTATTATTACCTTCTTGCGCATGAACGTCCTGCTTTCAACTTCTCCTTTTATGGGTACCGTCCCTTCGAAAGGAACTTTCCTGCTGTTTCATTTGAAGACACGATAGCTACTGCCGAATGCATTGGCTGATAAATGATATGGTGATCTTAAAACTAGCTTGTCCATGCGTGAACATTTCATCTATAAAATCTATTGGTTGTGGTTCCGAGTGCTGAGTTCGAATGAGTATGAGAGTTTGGGTAGCGCAAGATGCTAAACTTAATGTGCTGCAGTGCACAACTGTAATTTTCGAATTGCTGTATCGGCTTCGTCGATAGCCATCGCAAAGGTTAAGGTTGTGCTGGGTTAAGGTTGTACTCATGTCGTGGACTAATCGTGTGTTATATTCCCGTCAAATTTTAAAATAGCTGTCATATTCTTAAGGTTTCTATGGTTTCTTTCCACCCGATCAAAAGCAATAAGTGCAATAAGTCGAGCTAATGTTAGTATCCATAAAATTTAATCTACTTGACCTCTTCTTAAAACTTCTGCCAGGAAGGAACAAAAAAACCTAATCCGCATACACAGAGTAAATTTTAATTCATTATCTGAGCTTTATTTGCCTCTTAGTATATCCTTGTTTGGACCACTCGACTAATCCATAATAGTCACGTATAGCTGATAATTATAAACTAGCATTCCTTGTAAAACTTTGTCCGAATAGACAAATATAAATTCAGAGTCTTACAAAATCTCACTATACAAAACTTAACTAGCCTAACAGAAAAGAGTTTTTTTGTTTTGGTAAAGAGCCTAACAGAAAAGAGTTGATCGGGAAGCAAAGCAACATTTTTCCTATTCTAGGTTAAATAGTGATACAGTTCTCTGAGCAATTGAGCCGGAAACACAAGTCGATTGACGTGGCCATTGTCCATTTACAATCCTACCATCGTTGATAAATAGGTAAGATGTGGGACCTTAAGAAAATGGAGCAGTTTGTCAACTTTAGCTTCCCATTTCTTGAAAAATTCAAGGAGGCTAATGATATACTGGCAATGGAACAACTGTTTCGATGCAAAAAAACATTTTTTTCTGTGGTTGGCGAGTAAAATTTAAAATTTAATATTCAAATCACGGCTTCTTCCATTCATAGTAACATTCGCAAAACATCGAGTAGAGTTTTATCCTGTATAGGGAGACAAGACAATTTGCATGTATCCTTAAAGGTTAGTTGCAACCAAATATTTGAATACCATGTGTTATAAAGATCGTATCTACAATCTTCTTAGCATGCAATATTTGTCTAATCACGTGTGTTATAACAGTTTTAATTTGGGGAAAAATAATAAATCACTGACCTTTTGTTTGTTGAAGATTACACCCCATGATGTAACTATGTAATCAATAATTTTAGCACGACTTAAGAGTTTTTATTATCGATTATGCTCGAGAAATTTCATTGATTTTGTCTTGTAGTTAAGTTAACATATAAAACCTGCCCAAAAAATAAAAAAGCTAATACATAAATCAAAGTAAAGGACGCATTGTTAAATAGGCTGAACTAAATATTACCCATTTCATAATCTTATTTAAAACCTTAACTCAAGTTTGACGCGCCTATTCAATATTTTCTTTTCCTAATACTCATATGACCCTCTTAATTAAAAGGATAATAGTATCAATGACCCTTGAACTTTTTTTTTTTTTTTGTTATTTAACGTGATACCTTAATTTTTTCATTCAATTTAGTCTCTAAACTCTGAAAAAATCGACTCAATATAATCCTTCCGTCAAGTTTTGCCCCACGTCACTTGTAGTTTTCTAACGTGAAATGCCAAGTCAGCGATGAGTTGGTCACAAATTGATGTAGCTGGCCACATCCTTTTTAGTTTTCAAGTCAGCATCTTTTCCCCTTCTTTTTGTTCCTTTTCCGTTCCTAATTTTTTTTCTCCTTTCTTCTTCTTCTTCCCCTCCTAATCAGTTGGCACCGCCAGTCATCACCACGATCATCGTTGCGTCCATCACAGCTAGGCGCCATCATCGTCTTTACCCTTTCTCCCTCTCCCCCCATCATCGCCGTTCTCCATCACCCAAAGACCATCGCGATTTTGTCTCCCCTTCTCCCTCGAATTTAAATTTGAGGCCGGCGCCACCTCATACCTGAGGCCGCAGCCTTCGACGGGAGTATTCATTGTTTTGACATGGATGTATGCAGAGGCATGGAGGCCCATCGTCCTGGCCTAAGCCATTTCCATGAATCAACCAAATCTTTTGGAGAGCAATGAGGAATTAGGAATTAAGATTTTGGGGCCATGACTCCCCCAAAGCAATAGAGTAAGCTTTGTACTGATGAACCAAATAAATCTCAACCGTTGGATCGTTGTAACTCATGGGAATCTCACTTTATCCATCGATTGAATTCGTAGTAGATCGAATACAGTGAGACCTCTCATTATCCAATTAGGAATTTATGATCACCACTCAATGAATTGTTTGATAGACGTAATCCTTACACCACAAAAAAATAAAATAAAAAATCTTCATGTGATATGTGACAAGAAAATTGACCAAAAAGTCATAAATTTATTATATGCTAGCCAATTCAGTCTTAGATACTTTAACAATTTGCCAATTAGTCTTAAACTTTTTAATTACGCCATTTTAGTCATAAACATTTTAACGATTTGCCAAATAAGTTTTAAATCTTTTGACGAATTGCTAATTTAATCCTTCAAACTAATTTTGGCCAGGTATCATTGATGTGCTTGCCCAATTAACATTGACTGTCCTATATGGCATGGTTGGCGCTAATGTGAATAATTTTTTAATTTTTTAAAAATGATTTTTTTATTAATTTGTTATTAATTTGTAATATTTTATTTTATTTTTCCCTCTTCTTATAGAGGGTTAGTGGTGCTGCTAGCCACTGGTCAATTGCTAGTAATCTCCGCCGACCATTGAGCAAGGGTTGGCGACCTTGGGCAAACCATGGGTGAGGGATTCGTAGCCCTCGCCAGTTGCGAGTGAGGGTTGTCAGAACATAATTAAAAAGTTTAGGATTCAATTGACAAGTTGTCAGAATATTTAGGATTGAATTGACAAAATTGAAAGGTGTAAGACTAAATTAGCTATCGTATAATAGATTTAAGACTTTTTAGATAATTTTTCATTTAAAGACACTGAAGTGTTTTGGCGAGGGAGTACAAATGCTCCATAGGCTACTGTCACGGGTTGGCGGATTCAAGACAATCCCACACTTGTGCGGCTGATTTTTCTAGCCTTGTACACACACTCGAACATAAGGACTATATGGAGCAAAGGAGTGTACGCGTGTACGCGTAGTCACCACGCCGCGTATGCGTAGTCACCACGGATAATATTTAAAAAGTAAGTTTTCCGAAAAATAAGAGTGGATAAGGCTCGTGTATCTGCCTCCTCGGGCGTCGTCGTCTTCTCCTTTTTCCGTTTTGAGCACTCGCTTCCGCCTATAAATAGGGGAGCCAGCCTAGGGCCAAACCGGAATCAGATCCCATCTTTACTCTCATCGGATCAAACCCATATAGAGCGAGAAGAAAGAAGAAGAAGAAGGAGAAAAGAGAATGGCGGGAATCATCCACAAGATCGAGGAGACCCTCCACATGGGAGGAGGCCACAAGGAAGGCGAGCACAAGAAGGAGGGGCACAAGGGCGAGCACAAGAAGGAGGAGCACAAGGGAGGCTTCTCCGACAAGATCAAGGACCAGATTCACGGCGGCGGCGACCACCATGACAAGGAGGGTCACGAGAAGAAGGACAAGAAGAAGAAGAAGGAGAAGAAGCATGAGCACGGACACGAGCACGGCCATGACAGCAGCAGCAGCGACAGCGACTGAGCCCCGTTTCGCGGTCAGGTAATATTTCATCTTCATCCGTTCATCCGAGGCATCATAGATCGAGAGTAACTTGTTGTTGCTGGGCGGATCGCTGTTTCTCTTAATTTCTAGGTTGTCAGATCTGAGGGTTTGTTCGGTTCTTGCAGGCGAACAGCGTCGGATCGGAGCGATAACATGCCGGCTGACTTCATCCTTCCTGTCTACTTATATTATTTCAGTGGAAAAATAAAATTAAAGGAATTTGCATTAGCTGCTTTGCTTAGTCCGCTGACAAGCTGGACGTGGAACTTATATAACTAATGAATTTTGTGAAATAATATGTTTTCCTGATTTTCTCATTTCAATGAGTTTTGGCAACCACACACGAGAGACTTGCGCATCGGATGCCTTTCAAATCATGTAATTGCATAAGTTTCGTGGTAAGATCCACATGGTCAACGATCTGGCTTATCTCCACTTGCTTGATTTATAATCCAGCTGATAGATTTCGTCAGCAAAGGTTTCCGCCATAACATACATTTACCAGTTTCGGATTAGATTTTAAGTGATGGTCTACCGTACTTCAATCCACGCTTCCGTGCATCGATTGTTGGATATTCAATGGTCGCAAGTATTATTGTTTTTAATAAGGAAAAGAGAGATTCGCACTTGTTAGGAAATATACGTTCGAGATGTATTTGTTGTCCAAAGGGGTGAGTTTAGACATCGATGTATACAAAAACATAGAGGCTCATCACCCTATCCTAAGCCATTTCCAGGAATCAACCAAGCCCTTTGGAGAGCAACGAGTAACGAGAAATTGAAGCTTGGGGCCATGGCTTCCCTAGAGCAATAGAGTGAGCTTTGTACCGATTGACAAATCCAGTTCACGATGAACCAAATGACTCTCATCTGTTGGATCGTTGAAGCTCTTCCGTAGATCTCACTTTATCCAATGGTTGAGATTGCTTGATTTATAGTTAGATCGAATCCATGTGAGACATTTTTTTTTATAAATATTTCAAACACCCAATTAGGCATTTATGATCACCACTAAATTTCTTGTCTGATGCACTCCTTACAGAATGGAACTTCATGTAATATGTTGAAGACAGTTAAGTGTCTGGCGTGTGATCTCGCATTAATGTGTTATATGGTAAAATGAACTCCATGTAGAGTACAAGTGCACTTTAGTCTAAAGTTCTAAAATTGATGTACGGCAACACCATCGACACAATTGGACCTGTGCCGGGCTGGGCCGGGCTAGGCAAAAAAGTGTCTTAGAAATATGTTTCATTGGCTTAAGCATTTTTGTCAATTATACCTTGAAAGATCTTGAGCAAACCAGCTAGAATATGCTAGCAAAGGTCTCTGGAATTGCATATATTATTGTGATTCGACAAATGGGTTTTGAATCTCGGACTACTTATTAATGATGATAAACAACAGGGCGAGAGGAAGAGAGGAAATTTGAGTCTTCGTGTTACACTCTTGCACTTTGTAATCTGTTTGATTAGCATCAGGACCCAAGAAGTTAATTTCTTCTAATAGGGGAAAATTATCCAAAAAAGTCCTAAACCTTTTAATGTTGCTAATTGATTCCGAAGCCTTTTCAGGTTTTTACTAATTGAGTTTATTCCACCAATTTTAGTAGGAAATCACTAACATGTACATTGATAATGCCACGTAGGACGATTGGTACAACTTGGATAAATTTATGTATTTTTATTAAATTGAAATCTCATTCTTTTCTTTCCTTTTTCTTTTTCTTCTTCCCTTCTATTGACAGACTGCGGCTTTGAGGCCCTCACCAAGTTTAGGCGAAAATGTTTTATCATTTGTGGAGCCCATACCATTTTGACTATTTTGTTGTACTTCCTCATTCAATTTTCTGTAAAGAGTGTCTTTTTAGTATCTTCTAATTTAATTTATTAGTCAATTTTTGGATTAAAGCTATCTTTAATTGTTTGTATTTAGTAGCTTTAACTGGAAATTAAAAAGGAAATCTACTTTTGAAAGGGCGGATGTTAAGAAAAAATCAAATTTAGGACTTAGGAGAGATGGTTTCAGTTGCGATTTCTGTTTTTGAAAATGAAACCGGACTTTTTTGGACATTAGTCAAAGATTTTCACACATCTAAGAAATTAAAATACCTTCGCAAATCACTTATTAAACACACGCTTTAGTATCGTATCATGAAATTTCCACAATTTTAAAACTTCAAATTGAAGAATTAAAATTTAGATATTACGATCATTTCCATTGGTGGTCATTTGATTTATTGATTTTTTTTTTTAATATTTGAGGTTTAGATGCTAGGCTCATTCATACAATGGTGATTGGTTGTTTAAAGAAAATTAAAACTCTTTAGCAAAAGATATAATAATGTGCTTTTTTATAAGGAGATTAATTATGCGAGTATGGTAACTTCTATCTAATGTATATTAAAAGAGTTAAAGAGATAGAAGATATTGTAAGACAGATTTATAGAGGTTCCACCTTCCACTTGGCACACTTTACTCTCTCAAATCTAATAGTCATGAACAAGACTCGAATCCATTAATTAATCACTGAAATTTTACGGTTTATAAATGGCGATCCCATTTTAAGAAGCTCAGAAGACGATTCTACAAGCACAAGCACCTCTTATAATGCTACAATCCCTTCTCTTCCTAGATTTCAAGAATTCAGCCCTTACAGAGAATTGCAATCTGAAGACAAACGCTTCACAAGTGAAAGCTAGAGTGCACATTGCGACGTAGTGAGAACGCAAGCTCGGATTCCCAGCCTTCTTCGGAGTTACCTTTGATCTGTTTATAGACGCCTTTAACCTCCAAAGCGTTAGTTGGGAGCTGTTTCAGAGTCAAAGGAGCCGTTGACCATCTTCTCTAGCAATCGTATCTGCAATCTGCACACAATCAGAGTATACTCACAAGGACAAAGCAGTGTTTTCCCATTAATTGAGCCTTTTGCTTCTGTATGGTCTGCATGACTCTCTGAATTGTCCTCCCTAACATGGCAAAACTGCCCGATCTTCTCCTAGGCTCCTTTCTAGAGTTCCAGAGCTTGAAAATCTGATATATCACGCCAATAAATCAAATTTATGAAGCAATCTCAGCAAGTCTCCGATGACTCTCGCCGTTTCTTGGGCAAAAGGACAGTGTGCTCAAATTAGCATGTTTTTTCAATGTGTTGGCGGGGTACCCTTTTTTGGCTGGGGTTGTGTTTGGCAACTTGCTAAACGATGAGAATTTCCATTCTTTCATTCTCGAAAGTAGATTTGGAACAAAAATCCATTTAATAAATTTTTTATTCTCAGGAATAGATTTGGAGTAGACTTGAAAAGTAATAAAAAGTTAATTTTTTGTTCCGAGAACAATTCCAGGATCAAGTCAATCGATTTTTTTTTTTCTCTTGTTTTCTTCTTGTTCTTCCTTCTCTCTTCTTCTTCCATTGTTGTTGCTGTCGTCCACTGCCGTAGTTGGGCGAGGTTCGGCAAGCTCACCAGAGACTTGCCCAACCACCAACGAGGCTCAGCCTCACCCGTGGCTAGGCAAGCTTTGCCTGAGCCTTCCCTGCTCATTGGCAAGCCAAGTGAGGCTCACCTAGCCACCGGCGAGCCTCGCTTGGTTGGGCAGTGGCCAGGCTCGGCTGAGCCTTGCCTAATTGCTGACGAGGCTCGGTCGATGAGGCATGGCCTTGTCAAGGGTCAAAGACGCTCCGGCGAGGTCGTCAACCCTCGTTTGGCTAGTTGTCGGCCTTCCCAAGGTCGGCGAGAAGGCTAGCAACTGGCCAAAGCTTGAAGAAGAAGATGGGAAAGAAAAAAAAAAGAGAAAAGAAGGAGAAAAGAAAAAAAAAAAAAAAAAAATGATAATATTATTAAAAAACTAAAAAAAATGATTTGAAGTAGAAATTTTGAGTATGGTGCCAAATGTAATTTTATTTTGGGAATATAAATTTTGATAGTTACTAAATGCCTTAAAATATTTAAAAATCATTTTTGGAAGTAGAATAAAAAATAATAATTTTTTATCGGAAAAACAAAATGATTATGAAACACCTCTAAATTGTGAATTCAATTCGAAGCTAAGAATGGCAGATTAGTCAACGTGTTTGGTGGGCGCCTCGCCCGTCAAACAGCCTGCCTGTAATCCTCTTTCCTTTTCCAAATATTATTATTATAATATATACATATATAATTTCCCTTTTTTTTTTTCGCCTTTCCACACATCATAATTTTACATGGGGGCAGTCCAATGACGTCATCGTTTATGATAGCGTCTTTCATTTAATGTGCAGAGAGAGAGAGAGAGAAGGCAATTGTGATGTGTGGTGACAATTTGAATAGATTTTGATCAATCTTTACCTTGTTTGTTTGGAGGAAAACATTAAACGTATTAAGATTTGTATGCGAAGATTGATTTATGGAGTAATACGTTTTGTCCATTAACATTACAATATATCCTTAACTAAATCAATTGTGTAAAATAATCATAACAAGTCGACGAAGACGTGCTTAAATTACATTTTAGCATAGTGAAGCTCATCTAGAAATCTTGGTCCAATGTCAGCTTCTATTGGACAATCACCTTTACTCAAATTAAATTTGTCAAAATGGATCATAATCCATTTTTTAAATCATATTAGGTACGTTTGGTTCGGCATTTTGAAAATCCATTGAACAAATACAAAACAGTTTAGCTTAAAGGATTTTGAATAAATGCAAAGGTCGTTTAGTAAATTACACTTTAAAAAACAACTTTAAAAGAAATGTCATTTGATAGAAAACATATTTGAAAAACCCTTTAGTGCTTAATATATATATTTTGATTTTTATTTGTTTAAAATTGGAAAAAAATCAAATATATATAATTGAAATAGGAAAGACCAAACCTTTCACCGCACCAGCGAAGGGCTACGGTCATTGGTGAGCCATATCTGGCATTGGTGGCTGTCAACAAGGGTTGTGACCTCAATGAGGATCGCTAAAGGTCGTTGGGTGACTTTCATGAGACCTAGGTGAGGGCCACTTGAGGCCGCAACACCCAGGTGGTGGTCTCTCGGGTCACGCATTGCTGTTGGAGGTCGCCTAACCTCAAATGACCTCAACCGATGGCCGTTGACGCTAGATTTGGCTCACTAGTGGCTGTAGCCTTTTGTGGCAAAGGGATTGGTCATTTTTTAATAATAAAAAATAACAAGGGGCAAAATCGAAAATTTGAAGAATTAGTGAGGGTAGTTTTTTTTTTTTAATGCCGGTAGAGATTAGCTTTGGTCTTTTAGTATTCTCAATGTTGGCTTTCATGTAAAAGCTTATTTAAAATAATTGTCAAACGGTTCAACATTTCCCCATGAGACTTTAGAGGCTGAAAGCCCCTTACGAATGCTAACCAAATGCACCCTTAAAGGGTTGACTTATTAGATGGGTTAAGTATATTTAACAAATCGGTTTAGATTAGTTGAACTCGAGACAATATAGGCGTCAAAAAGGTTCATAACTTACTAAGACCCAACCTCCCTTTATGACTCCCTCTTCACTTTCTCTCACTGTCACTTGATCCCGTGTTTGCTTGCTTTGCAATTTCACCTCAATTTTGGGTATGAGTTTACCTTGATTTGGTTAAATATAGAGGTGTTTTAATTATAATGATCGTGTCGGTTACTAGATTTATAATGTATGGAAATAGGTTATAGCGAATTAAATGAATTAATTTAGATCAGATCATTTTCCATCCGACCTAAATTCAATTCAACCCACATGTTCGACAAGTCGAACTCAAATATTACAACCCACTGTGTGCCACCGTATCGTGAAGGCATTCACTTCTTTATAGGAGATGAAAAGGGAATTACAAAATAATTTGTTTTAAGGACAAAGATTAAAAAGTTCTTGTTCGAGGAATGGAGAGGCGGGCAAAATAGCCTTCTTGTGTTTTGTGAGGGCAAAATAGGGCGAAGCATTGAGAAGGGATTTTCTTGATTGCATTAAACCTAGAACTTGCCATAAAAATGCAATTAAGTTTTGAAATTTATCAGAAAAGTGCAATCGAGTTCTAAAAATTAAAAAAAAAAAAAAGCAATCAAGTCATAACACCTATTATGAAAGTAAAATCGAATCTTATAATTTTCAAAATGTGCAATCAATATAAGGATTTAATTGGATCAATTTGACAAATTTAGAGACTTAATTACACTTTTTGTAAGTTTTAGAACTTAATTACATTTTTGTGATAAATTTTATGAATTAATTATACTTTGTAAAAATTTATGATTAAATTATCTTTTCATTCACTTATTTCTATTTTTATTGATGGAGGTGGGATATCCTCCATTACTATTCTCGTGGGGCCAATGACTGGGGTGGTGGGAAATCGTCGTCGCAGGAGAAAACATTGACTAGAGCTCATGGCCACCTCAGCAAAAACGACTCGTGTCATGCACATCGCACTCGCACAAGTCAGTCCCCGTCTCCCTCCCTCAACCTCTCTTCCCGTTCACGTCTTTCACTCTCTCTCTTTCCTTCGCCCGACCCCTTTTTTTTTTTAATCTTCTTCTTCATTGGGGGGACCTTTCCAGGCAGACTCCGGGGCCTAATGGAAATCTTCCTGCCCGGAGTCTGCCTGGTACCCCTAATTGAAATCTTCTCCTGCCCGGCGGGGAGGACTGGAAAGGTCGGAGATCGGGCTATATAGTATCGATCCTCCGTACTTCCTCTTCATCGCCTCGTTCTCTCTATCCCTTGCACTCTCGTCACTGCATTAGACTACTGTTGGTCTCGTTCCCCGGTTAAGTCTCCGCCAAGGTAGGATCCTCGCATCGCTCTTATTTCTCCATACTTAGGCTGGGCAAGTGAGTGAGTTACCCCAGTTACTTCGCGGTAGTTGATGTTTGTCCGATGATGTAGAGAAATGGCGTCCCACGTCGTCGGGTATCCTCGCATGGGCCCCAGGAGGAAGCTCAAGTTGGCCCTGGAATTGTTCTGGGATGGACAGAGTAGTGCGGAGGAGTTGCAGAATGTTGGGGTTGATCTCAGGTCATCCATTTGGAAGCAGATGGCCGATGCCGGCATCGAGTACGTTCCCAGCAACACCTTCTCATACTACGACCAGGTGCTCGACACCACCGCGATGCTTGGTGCTGTTCCCGCCAAATATGGCTGGGAAAGTGGACAGATCGGACTCGATGTCTACTTCCTGATGGCCAGAGGGAATGCCTCCGTCCCTGCTATGGAAATGGCCAGGTGGTTCGACACCAACTAATAAGGGCGTGTATGACAACCATTCTATTCCATTAAATAGTTTGAACGTAAATATATTTTTCTATTTCTATTTCCGAAGAGTTTCTAAGCAAAAATAACCGTTTGATAACGACACAAAATTTCTACTCTAAAAATAGAAATTCATTTGATAACGACACAAAATTTCTTTCTTTCGGACAGTGGCGCGACGATCGACGACCTTTAATATAAAAATAAAAATAAAAATGATTTAGTAACAAAAAAAATAATGAATAAAATAACATAAAATGAAATAAAATAAATCATAAAAAAATAAATTAAAAATATAATTTTTATTTTTTTAAAAAATATAATTTTTATTTTTTAAAAAAATATCATTTTATTTTAAAATAAAAATATTATTTAAAATAAAATTATTTTATTTATCCTATTTTATTTTATTTTACGAATAAATTTATTTTAAAATGAATAAAAAAATAAAATAAAAAATTATTTGACAAAACACTCGAGGCAAATAAAAAAATTTATTAAATTTATTTTTATTTATCATAAATAAATTTATTTTTAATAAATTTAATAAATTTATTTTTAATAAACTAAAAATAAAATGATAAATAAAATGAGGAGAGGCAGAGGAGGAGGAGGAGGAGGTAGAGACGTAGAGGAGATGAGGGAGGACTTACCGAAATTAGGATTTAGTGAGAGAAATTATTTATGATTTCTCTTCCGTAAATCATAAGTATAAAATTTTAGTTTCGATTTCTCTTCCAAACTTATTTCGGAATAGAAATCTATTTAAGAAATAGAAAAAACTGAATAGGTTTATCAAACGGATTTCTCTTCCGAAATGTGTCCTGAACAGAAAAACTATTTCTAGAACATAAATTTTGGGTTGTCATACACCCCCGTGACGCATCTCAGACAAGTATGAGTGACTCTTTCTTCTATTTTTTACTTTTACCCGACGTTTAACTAACCTATCTATCTCATACATCCAGCCACTACGTTGTGCCTGAATTGGGTCCTGATGTCAACTTCTCTTACGCGTCTCACATGGCCGTTGCGGAGTAAGAGGAGGCCAAGAAGGTAAACGCTGCTCTTATTATTTCCTCGTTCTTGTGGTCTCAGCTGCCTGTTCGATTGGGTTATATTCGGCCCGGCCCAGAAATGACGTGTTTTGTGTTTTAGGGTCCCGATCCGCATGCAACCCGAACCGGAATAAGAATCGGGTCGGGCTACCGGATATTTCTTTTATGGTCGGAAGCTTTTTCCTTCCTTTTAGCTTCCTTTGCATTCTCTTAGACCGAGAAAACATCATTCGACTGAGTCAGAGAGAAGATGGCGAAAGGTGGGATGAAGAGGAAGGAAAGTGGGGCCCCCAAAGGAAGGGAGCAAAAGAAAGACAACAAGGGAATGCTTAAGATGCTGAAGGGTGTCGCGCCGTGGGTGAAATGGACTTAACGATATGCTGGAGAGTATTTTATCTAAATTAGGAGTGGAAAAAGAGGCGTAGGATGGAGTGGGCATCTCCTTAAAAGGCTTAAGGAGGAAACAAGCGAGAAAATCGTCATAGGGTGAGAGATCCCGTGCTGTCCTTTGTATTTTCTTTTTGTCGGGAAGAGATGGGGAATTTGGGGGTCTCACGGTGGAGAAAATAGATTTCACATCGGGACATGCTTGTATGCCTCAATTATCGATGACTCTAACTGTTTTTTAGGCAAATAGACAATGTGCTCATATCTGCTTGTTTTTGAATGTGTTGGCCCTTGCCCATCACATTTTTAGTTAATAAAAGAAAATGAAAGGGTGATGATCTTTAAGAATTTGTATATCATAATAAATTGTTATTCTCATAATAGTTTAAAAACTGTTATGCTAGAAAAGCCTTTAAAATAATTGGGCAAAATAACCGCAATGAGTCTATGAAAATGCTCGCTTAAATTATTTTCTGGCTAAATGAACGAAGCTCATAAGGAAATCTTGGCCTAGTCGTGGCGAGAAGGAGATTAAAATGATTTTTGTTACTCGAGATATCCGACATTTTTGTATGGCGAAATGACGAACAGCCCACACGCCCTCCAATCCGGAGTGCAATGCGGTGAAACGGAACACACCTCCCAACCCCACCCGGCGCAAGAAAAGCCCTCAGCATCCCCAGCCACCGCCCTAGATTTCTACTTTTCTTTTCATAATATATATGTGTGCGTGTAAATTGTGATGGGGCGAGGACTTTGACCGCAAACGATATATTACGATGGGGGGACAAATATTGGCAGCAAGACACTTTTAACATTAGTGATGGGGGACGACTTTTGACCCCAAACTTGATCTTTGAGCTTTCTTAATCCATTACGAGGGGAGGACATTCATGACTTTTAACTTGATCTTTGAACTTTGTTGATCTTCCTCCCATTCTATTATGATGGGAGGAAGATTGGGAGGAAGATCTGCTACTATGTAAGACAGTGGGGAAAAACCCTCTAATTTGCTAGATAACCATTGCAGCTTTCTTCACCTCACAAGACATCTTTTGAGAATGACACCCCCTAGATATTTCTTCTAGAAGAATATCCACAATTATCCTTTGCTAAACCTTTTCATATTAGTATCAATTTAGTCCATTCAGCTAATTTTGGCTAGTTGGCATGACGTGGATGTCGGCCAGTGGCCGATCACGACTTGGCAATTTTAAAATAATTTTTAAATTTTTTTCGACTTTCTTATTAAATTTTTTCTTTTTTTTTTTTTTTGTAAAACTTTTCTTTTCCTTCTTTTTCCTCCTTGGACTTTCTTGCAGTGGCCAACAAGCTTCATTAGGCGAGGGCCGTGAAGCCCTCGCTAGCTGCTGACGAGGGTTGTGGCCCTGGGCGAAGTCGCCTCACTGGCTCACCCATGACCCTAGGTGAGGTTGGGTGAGAGCCACAAAGCCCTCGTCGATTGACCACCCTCGTCAACTGACCTTCATCGACGGCCAGCGAGGGCTTCGAAGCCCTCACCCAATGGCCAGTGAGCTCGTTGGCCACTGCGAGGAAAGTCCATGGAGGAAGAAGAAGGGAAAGAAAAAGGAAAAATTAATAATAAATTCAAAAACAAAAGAATATTAAAAATTGTCACTTGAGTATTTGGCTATCAGTCGATGTTCACGTTAGTGCCGACCGACTAAAATTAGCCGAATGAATTGAATTATTATCAATATGAAAATATTCAAAAATAAATTTGTTCAATTGAAAAGTTTATAATTGAGTTGGTATCAATGTAAAAATAAGTTCAAAACTTTTATGGTACTTTTCTCTCATAGTATGATGGGAGGACATTTACGACTTTTAACCCGACCTTTGAGTTTTGCTGCTCTTCCTCTCATCATAATACAATTTATACAACTTTTAACTTTATCCTGGAGCTTTGCTGATCTTCCTCCCATCATAATAGAGCCCCTCACAGATCAAATTCAAGTCGTGAATGTCCCCCCTTTGCTGGACTTCCTCCAATCATAATAGAGTCTTCCTGGGAGTGGGAGGACATTTACGACTTTTAACTTCATCCTGCTGACATTGGAGGAAGTCCAGCAAAGGGGGGACATTCACGACTTGAATTTGATCTGTGAGCTTTGCTGATCTTCCTACCTCTCGCTATATAATACCGATCCTATACGCTTCCTTCAGTCGCTTCGTTCTCTCTCTTCTTCCTCTACCTATCCCTGCACTCTCGTCCCTGCAATAGAAGACTACAGTTGGTTTCGTTCCCTGGTTCGGTCTCTGCCAAGGTAGGATCCTTGCATGGCTTGAATTTCTTCGTTCTTAGGCTGGGCAATTGAACGAGTTGCACCAGTTACTTACCTGTCTTACCTATCGTTGAAGTTTCTTCGGTGATCCAGAGAAATGGCGTCCCACGTCGTTGGCTATACTCGCATGGGCCCCAAAAGGGAGCTGAAGTTTGCCCTGGAATCATTCTGGGATGGAAAGAGCAGTGCCAAGGATTTGCAGAAAGTTGGGGCTGATCTCAGGTCATCCATCTGGAAGCAGATGGCCAGTGCCGGCATCAAGTACGTTGCCAGCAACACCTTCTCATACTTCGATCATGTGCTCGACGCCACTGCGATGCTTGGTGCTGTTCCTGCCCGATACGGTTGGAACGCTAGCGAGATTGGATTCGATGTTTACTTCCCGATGGCCAGAGGGACCGTCTCCCTCCCTGCCATGGCGATGGCCAAGTGGTTCGACACCAACTAGTAAGTCATGGATCTCGACCAGTAAGTAAATCTTTTTCCTTTTTTTGGTTAATGTTTTCGACGTTTAACTAACACTTTCATCTCATATCGTCCAGCCACTACGTTGTGCCTGAATTGGGTCCTGATGTCAGGTTCTCGTACGCTTCCCGCAAGGCCGTCACCGAGTACAGGGAGGCCCAGAAGGTAAACGCTTGGCCTTGTTATTTTCTTCATTCATGCTGTCTCAGCTGCTGTTCGATTGGGTTATATTAGGCCCGGCCCAGAAAATGAAGCGTTTACGTCTTAGTGACCCGATCCGCAAGCAACCTGAACCAGATGATGAATCGGGTCGGATCGCGTTGGGCTATCGGTTTGGGGTTTGCAATTTAGGAAATTTTCCAAAGGTCCATGTTCATCTTTGCCCCTCTATGCGATTTTCTCTCTCCTCCATCCCTTTTCATCTCAATACTTACCCCGACGCTGCCGCTTCCGCCGTCCCTTGGCTGCGACCTCGCCGGCAACCCCACGACCCCCTCCGATCTCGATGGCAACCGCCGAAAGCCGCGGATCTGCCCGACCATCCCCTGACTCTCCCCTCTTCCGACTCCCATCCCCTGCAACGCTCGGCCCGGGGCCAACGACGGTCGTCGAGGCTCCTGCAGACCAGCTAAGGCCCCCGCTTGCCTCGCTAGACCTCGATCGCTGCTGATCCGAGGCCAAGCCCAGCCCTAAATCTAGATCGAGCTCCCCGGCCCTCGGCCCTCAGCTGTCCTCGTCGACAAATTCTGACTCTTTAGTTGGTAGTTTGTTGTTTAATTTTCGTCTTCCTGGGGCCGTTACATAATTTTGCCTTATCTAAAGATATCTTTTTTGGAATTCGTTTGCTAATTTCCAGCTTGGAGTAGACACTGTTCCAGTCCTTATTGGCCCGGTGTCCTATCTGCTGCTATCCAAGCCTGCAAAAGGAGTGGAGACGACCTTTTCTCCTCTGTCCCTTCTCGGAAAAATACTTCCCGTCTACAAGTAAGATATTATTAAACTCTTCTCTGGCAGTCTTCATTTGCCCAAGTTTTTGAATACTCCTCCTGACCAATGATCAACCATTCAGGGAAGTTGTCTCCGAACTTAAGGCAGCTGGCGCTTCATGGATTCAGTTTGATGAGCCCACCCTTGTGTTGGATCTTGACTCTCACCAACTGCAAGCATTTACTGAAGCATACTCGGCACTAGAATCATGTCTTTCTGGCGTGAATGTTCTCGTCCAAACCTATTTTGCCGATGTTCCTGCTGAGGCATATGAAGTTCTTACCTCCTTGAAGGGCGTCACTGGATTTGGATTTGATTTGGTCAGTGGAACCAAGACCCTTGATTTAATCAAGGGTGGCTTTCCCACAGGCAAGTATCTCTTTGCAGGAGTTGTTGATGGGAGGAACATCTGGGCCAATGATCTTGCTGAAACACTCAGCACCCTCCATGCTTTCGAGAGCATCGTGGGAAAGGGTACTACTTTCTCCATATGTTTTTCAATATAGTGTGATCTGCATGTTATGTATCCTTAAGTTGATTTCTGAAATTCCTTATTTATCTGTAGAAAAAGTTGTGGTCTCCACCTCTTGCTCTCTTTTGCACACTCCTGTTGACCTAGTTAACGAGACTGAGTTGGATGAGGAAATCAAGTCATGGCTTGCATTTGCTTCTCAGAAGGTCGTTGAAGTCAATGCTTTGGCCAAGGCTTTGGCTGGACAAAAGGACGAGGTACGGTCCGTTATCTTTTTGTTAAAGATGATGCTGAAAAGCGGCATACTGTGCCCACACTGTCATTGGTGGTATTAGGTAGTCTTGGCAGCGGTGGTAATCCACATTGTTCGCTTATTTTCTAGAATTATTTGCTTCTTCTCTATTCCAAATAGACATCGGCTGAAACCAATGCAATTACCTTGTGGTGGGTCTCTTTAAGTACTGGCTGTACAGAGTTACATACATATGGCAACGAAAAAATATGAGTTAATGTAATCTAGGCCTGTTAAATGGCACCTCTAGGGTGTTTGTCAAGCATAATGTTCAATTTCTAAAGTATTGATTACTAATGTTGTGAGAGAGTATTTCAATGCTTACTGCTGATGACTCTGTTTTCAGGCATTCTTCTCAGCTAATGCTGCTGCTCAGGCATCAAGAAAGTCCTCTCCAAGAGTCACAAACGAAGCTGTCCAAAAGGCTGTATGTTCCTCTACTGAGTTACCCTTCATTATTTATGCATTCCTAAAATAGCAATTAGAATTATATTACTGGTGTCTTGAACTCATGATATCCTCGTCTCTCTCAGGCTGCTGCATTGAAGGGCTCTGATCATTGCCGTGCCACAACTGTGAGTGCTAGACTTGGTGCTCAGCAAACGAAGCTTAATTTGCCAGTCATCCCAACAACCGTCATTGGCTCCTTTCCTCAGACTGAGGAACTCAGAAGAGTCCACTCCGAGTACAAGGACAAAAAGTGAGTAAACTAGATCTTTCTTTTTTAATTAAACGATGGCAGATATGACATGGGGCTGTCAATCCTTTTCGTTATGACCCTCATTGGTCCTCTGACTGCACTTCATTATAGGATCTCCGAGGAAGAATTTGTTAAGGCCATCAAGGAGGAAATTAACAAAGTTGTCAAGCTTCAAGAGGAGCTTGACATAGATGTCTTGGTTCATGGGGAGCCTGAGGTAAGACAGTCTTGGAATCTGGCATTGTAATTAAGACAGATCTGTCGGATAGATAGGTAGCATCTTTTGAGCTATGTTTTCTTTCTTTGACATCTTGATCTGGATGTATCTAATGCAGAGGAATGATATGGTTGAATACTTTGGGGAGCAGTTGTCAGGTTTTGCTTTCACCATTAACGGGTGGGTGCAATCTTATGGATCTCATTGTGTAAAACCACCCATCATCTATGGTGATGTTAGCCGCCCCAAGCCAATGACTGTCTTGTGGTCCACCATGGCCCAAAGCATGACTGCTCGCCCAGTGAAGGGAATGCTCACAGGCCCTGTCACTATTCTCAACTGGTCCTTTGTCCGAAATGACCAACCCAGGTACAAAAGAACGTGAACTTCATGTGTACATGGGATCGAAGAAAGAACATGATCTTTATTTCTCCTTTCAGGACTAGAATAATAGAAATTTATTTTACAGGGTTGAAACTTGCTATCAAATTGCCTTGGCCATCAAGGATGAAGTTGGGGATCTTGAGAAGGCGGGGATTAATGTTATTCAAATTGATGAGGCAGCTTTGAGAGAGGGTCTGCCACTGAGAAAGTCTGAACAATCTTTCTATTTGAATTGGGCTGTCCACTCTTTTAGGATCACTAACTGTGGTGCCAAGGATACTACCCAGGTTCCTTCGTAGCTCCATTCCTTGTTTCTCTTTCTTTTCCTTTTTTCTGTGTGGAAAGTTCCATTTCCCATGTATAATGATTTCACTTGGTGGCTGTTATCGATTGGCAGATCCACACCCACATGTACTCCCACTTCAACGACATCATCCACTCAATCATCGACATGGATGCCGATGTCATCACAATCGAGAACTCTCGCTCTGATGAGAAGCTCGTCTCTGTTATCCACAAGGGAGTGGAGTTTGGTACTGGGATTGGCCCCAGTGTCTATGGCATCCACTCTCTTATAATACCATCGGCTGAAGAGATCGCCGACAGGATCACCAAGATGCTCGCAACAAACATATTGTGGTTTAACCCTGAGCTTGTGCTCAAGACTTATAAACACACTGGGGTCAAGCTTGCACTCAAGATCTTCATTGCTGCTGCTGAGCGCCTCCGCACCGAACTTGCCCATGCTAAAAAAGAGAAGTATGAGTAACTTTTCTCGTCAATCGATTCTTCCTACACACGAGGGAATGCACCTGTCTTTTACTATTGATCCAATAATTGAGTTTCTCTATATAATGTTACGAGTCATACTCTTTGGAGTATATTAGTTTTGTCCTTGTACTCTCTCCCCTAGAACGTGTGCTAATATAATGATATAGATAATGAATAAATTATTATCACCTTCTTGCGCATGAACGTCCTGCTTTCAACTTCTCTTTTTATGGGTACCGTCCCTTCGAAAGGAACTTTCCTGCTGTTTCATTTGAAGACACGATATCTACTGCCGAATGCATTGGCTGCTAAATGATATATGGTGATCTTAAAACTAGCTTGTCCATGCACGATATGGTGATCTATTGGTTGTCGTTCCGAGTGCTGAGTTTGAATGAGTATGAGAATTTGGGTAGCGCAAGATGCTTGACTTGATGTGCTGCAGTGCACAACTGTAATTTTCGAATTGCTGTATCGGCTCCGTCGATAGCCATCGCAAAGGTTAAGGTTGTGCTGAGTTAAGCTTGTACTCATGTCATGGACTAATCATATGTTATATTCCCGTCAAATTTTAAAATAGCTGTCATATTCTTAAGGTTTCTATGGTTTCTTTCCACCCGGTCAAAAGCAATAAGTGCAATAAGTCGAGCTAATGTTAGTATCCATAAAATTTAATCTGCTTGACCTCTTCTTAAAACTTCTGCCAGGAAGGAACAAAAAAACCTAATCCGCATACACAGAGTAAATTTTAATTCATTATCTGAGCTTGACTTGCCTCTTAGTGTATCCTTGTTTGGACCACTCGACTAATCCATAATAGTCACTTATAGCTGATAATTATAAACTAGCATTCCTTGTAAAAACTTGGTCTGAATAGACAAATATAAATTCAGAGTCTTACAAAATCTCACTATACAAAACTTAACTAGCCTAACAGAAAAGAGCTTATTGGGAGGCAAAACAACATTTTTCCTATTCGATGTTAAATAGTGATACAGTTCTCTAAGCAATTGAGCCGGAAACACAAGTCAATTGACATGGCCATTATCCATTTACAATCCTACCGTCGTTGATAAATAGGTAAGACGTGGGACCTTAAGAAAATGGAGTAGTATGTCAACTTTAGCTTCCCATTTCTTGAAAAATTTAAGGAGGCTAATGATATACTGGCAATGGAACAACTGTTTCAATGCAAAAAAGCATTTTTTTCTTTGTGGTTGGCGAGTAAAATTTTCAAGTGAAATTTTAAATTTTAAATTTTACATTTAATATTCAAATCACGGCTTCTTCCATTCATAGTAACATTCGCAAAACATCTATCACTTTATGAGTAGAGTTTTATCCTGTACAGGGAGACAAGACAATTTGCGTGTATTCTTAAAGGTTAGTTGCAACCAAATATTTGAATACCATGTGTTATAAAGATCGTATCTACAATCTTTTTAGCATGCAATATTTGTCTAATCACGTGGGTTATAACCGTTTTTGATTTGGGGAAAAATAATAAATCACTAACTTTTTGTTTGTTAAAGATTACACCCCATGATGTAAGTATGTAATTAATAATTTTAGCACAACTTAAGTGTTTTTATCATCGATTATGCTCAAGAAATTCATTGATTTTGTCTTGTAGTTAAGCTAACATATAAAGCCTGGCAAAAAAAAAAAAAAAAAGAAAAAAGAAAAAAAAGAAGCTAATACATAAATCAAAGTAAAGGACGCATTGTTAAATGGGCCCAACTGAATATGACCCATTATTTAGCAAATATATATATATATATATATATATATATATATGACCTGTTTCATAATCTTATTTAAAACCTTAACTCGAGTTTGACGCGCCTATTCAATATTTACTTTTCCTAAAACTCATATGACCCTCTTAATTAAAAGGATAATAGCATCAATGACCCTTGAACTTCTTTTTGTTATTTAACATGGTACCTTAAATTTTTCATTCAATTTAGTCTCTAAACTCTGAAAAAATCAACTCAATCTAATCCTTCCGTCAAGTGTTGCCCCACGTCACTTGTAATTTTCTAACGTGAAATGCCAAGTCAGCGACGAGTTGGTCACAAATTGATGTGGCTGGCCACATCCTTTTTAGTTTTCAAGTCAGCATCTTTTCCCCTTCTTTTTGCTCCTTTTCCCTTCCTAGTTATTCTCCTTTCTTCTTCTTCCCCTCCTAATCAGTTGGCATCGCCAGTCATCACCACCATCATCATAGCGTCCATCACAGCTAGGCGCCATCATCGTCTTCACCCTCTCTCCCTCTCCCCCCATCATCGCCGTTCTCCATCACCCAAAGACCATCGCGATTTTGTCTCCCTTAGGCTTTGACCATTAAAAACTCTCTCTCTATATGCCCTTCTCCCTCAAATTTGAAATTGAGGCCGGCGCCACCTCATACCTGAGGCCGCAGCCTTCGATCTAATGTCACAAATGATCCCTCGTCGAATGCTGCCACCTTGGATATGAGGAGCGCAATCCTTAGATCAGGGAGAAAGAGAAGGTCAACGATTGATCCGTCCAAGTGCAACTTTGGTGGCGGTGTTAGACTTGTGATTACAAAAGAATAAAAAAGTAATATCAATAATATTAGGGCATCATGTGATATTGCATTCAAAGATTTTAATTAAAAAACGTGTTATCGAAAAGGCATTGTATGAACTCTAACTCTTCCTTCGGAGTAAATGAACACTCGAACTGCAAGTTTCTCTGATATTCATAAGGGACAGATGTTTTACACATTTACCTAGGTGTCCAAACAGATTTCTTTTTCTTAAATTTGATTGGCTCCAACTTCATTTTTTATTTTTTATATTTACAAAAACCCAAGTTTTCTTGAAAATTCTGAAGCTCTTTCTCAATCACATAACCTCTCTTCTTGCCTGATGGGACCCCAACCCGGGGACAGGCGAGGCACTACAATAAGTTAACTGGAGATTTTTTTTTCTTTTTAATCTTCCATTGTTGGACAAGAAGAACAAAAAGAAGAAGGACAAGAAGAAGCATGGCAGCGATGGCAGCAACAGCGATAGCGATTGAAGCCTGATTTCACAGTTAGATGACATTATGTGTTCATTCTACTTATCCGAGAAACATGTCTATGCCGGACCGATAGCTGTTTTTGTTTTTCCCTTTAAATTTGTCAAATCTAAGGGTGTGTTCAGTGTTGCAGGCGACCAGTGTCGGATTGGAGCGAGGATGTGCTGGCTGACTTCCTCCTTCTTGTCTACTCATATCATATTAGCGGAAAAAAAAATACAATAGGAATGATGTATTTGCTGGTTTGCTAGTCCAATAACATGCTGGATGTGCAACTTATGTAACTACTAATGTGTTTTGCGAAATAAATTGTTTTCCATGAACGTTCTCGTTTTGATTAAGTTCTGGCATATGCCACGCAAGAGAATTCCGTGTTGGATGCCTTCTACATCATGCGGACCAAGTTCGTCTAAATTGTTGATAGTATGATTTCCACAATGAGATGTACATGGTTAACGATTTTGATGTTGTTAATATATGTGATGTAGTCCAGTCTTTTCGAGATCGATGTACAGAATAGCAATGGATAATGGGCCGTGCTAGCCCAAGCATGGTAGGGCCAGACACAATTGAGCCCGTGCCGGGCCGGGCCTGATGGGGAAAAAGGAATCTTAGAAGAGGGAGAGATCTGTACTCTGCTTGGTTAGCATCGCGATAAATGTCTGTCAATAAATCCAGAAATGCTTCGCTCGTCCCTACTGAAGAAGATCGCACGACTTGACAAAGGGCCATGACAAATGCTCTTAGAGCAATAATAATAATAATCATAATAATGAACCGACTTCATTTCCAAAATGTTGGTCAATCGCTATTTATCTTACCAAAAGTTACATACCCCGCCTAAGCATGATTCTATTATCGTCCCAAGAATTTTCAATACTTTAGTCGCAGTTCTTTGAAACGGGGTTGCTTATATCGATTGAGCTGGTTCAAGATAACGCAAAGCATGCGATAGGATGCTGTTATAGTTCGTCTTGGGATTGGCTATGGAGTTTCATGATATTCTTTGCCGTTAGGTGTGTATGACGGAATTTTGCTTTTTTGGTTTTCGTCGTGTGCAACATATAAAGAAGATGGATGTGGAGCAATTACGGACCGTGTCAAAAGATGGATCCAAAATCACACATTGTATTAAGTCATGACATGTATAAACACAATCAATGAGATCTCAATTAGACAAAAAACAGAAAAAGAAAGGGTGGGTGCAATGGTCAGGATGGGAAGGAACTTGAGTCTTCAAATGATCCAAACATCATAGCATAATTATTAAATTGAGGTGGAAATTGTTGATGTAGAAAAGTAGTTGTTCCTATGGACAAAGGCACTAGGATTTTTGATGCCGATGTGTATGATCTATTCTTGATGACATTGTAATCCATGGATTGTATGAAGATTTTCACCCTCCATTTCCAATAGATAGATTTAAATCCATGACGTCCGCCCTAATCTTCTTTCGAGGATCAGGCATTATCATTTCCTTGTACCCGGCCGGGATTGGTTACCCGGGAAAGGCATCGCGAGGATCAAATGGGGTTACCACTTCTCTTAAAGAGAAGTTGGACGGGTAACCCGTGGTACCATTACCAGGTTTAAGGTCCCTGGTTGGCTCCGATAGACCCCCAGTGTTTCACACCCCCGCTTGGGAATTTTCCCGGAGGGATCCGCCTCATGGGCTTGGCGAGAGCCTTTTAAAGACCTGCTCAGGTCTTTTGATGCCGATGTGTATGATCTATTCCTGATGACATCGTAATCCATGGATTGTATGAAGATTTTCACCCTCCATTTCCGATAGATAGATTTAAATCCATGAAGAATGATGGTCAAGAGAAATGGACTATTTTCACTTAAGGATGCTCCCATGAGGTGAGCCATGATCATCTTTTTGCTTTTGCAATATGCTCCGATACCAATTAAAATGGATAAAACAACGATTAGGACAACCCTATGATCTCCTCTCCTCCCAGATTTCAAGATTTTAGCCCTTGCATAGAGCTACATTGCACAAGCAAAAGCAAGAGCGCGAGTTTGGAATTTCCGGCCATCGTCAAAGTTACCTTTTGACTTGTTCATGTGGGTCTTTTTTTTGGTCTGAAATGATGATCCTTTTCATTCAAGGAGGACGAAAGTTACAACCCATAGAAAGGGCGTCGATACATAGTAAAGTCATTAACTGTGGAGGAGGAGATTTAGACCAAGAAGGTGAAAGCGAAATACGGGCTTGGGCCTTAGCGGCCCAATCAACTACAGCATTGGTTTCTCTTCGGCAATGTTGAATACACAGGTGGGGGAAGGAGAGACGCAACGCTGAAACGTCTACAACAAACACTCGGATCTCCCATGGTGACGAACGGCGATCGTTGAATATCTTCACAAGAGTCAGACAGTCAGACTCGATGATGAGGTGAGCTTCTTCCTTTCCCTGTTATAGCAAATAAGTGAGAGTGGAAATTAGGGCTTGGATCTCGCATTGTAGGGGAGAAGACGCACGAACTATGCAGCTGAATCCGTCGATCAAAACATCGGTGTGATCCCTGAGGACACATGCGATTGCACCCATGTTAGCAGCGGAGGGAAAAGCCCCATCAATATTGGCCTTGAAGCTGCCTCGATTCGGTGGAGTCCAAACTCGATTAGGGTGGAGCAGAGCATTTCTTGCTCTGGTTGATTGCTACACGGAGCTACTGTACAGCTTTGCTTCAACAAGCGCCACATCTACCAGCTGGTCAAGAGCGATCCGTTGATGCCGAAAAGTAAAATGGTTCCGCGCCTTCCATAGGTGCCAGAGGATGGAGGCAATGATCTCCTTGGAAGGTAAACCCGACTGGTTTTCAAAAACATCCTCAAGCCATGCATCTATTCGTTTTCTCCTGTAAGCTGAGTGATCAATTTGTACTCTAGAGTGAGACCAGATCTTTTTAGTCCATGGGCAAAATAACAGAATGTGTTTAGTAGTTTCAGGTTTGTGCATAGAACAGAATTGACATAGAGGTTCCTGTATGATGTGTCTTTGGAAGAGATTAGCTTTTGTAGGGAGAGCATTATGACATAATGACCATATAAAAACTTGAATCCTAGGGGGAGTCTTTAGATTCTAGATATGTCGCCATAGACGGGCTGATGGCTGGTAAGAGGACGAGGCTAGATTGCTGTTTTTGGGGTGGCCTGATTGTCTGAGGATGTGGTAGGCAGATTTAACTGAATATTGACCTGTTTGTGTGCCTGTCCAGATGAGATGGTCTGATGAAGGAGCATGACTTAATGGGATGTTGATAATCTCCTCAACTATGTGTCGGTCAAAATGATGTCGTAGAAGAGGGATATTCCAAATCTGCTCATGGGGGACTATAAAACCAGCAACCGGTTTTGATTTTGCTCTAGGCGCTGGTCCACCAATGATTCCACAGGTAAGCCATTTATCCTCTCGGATTTTGATGTGCTGTCCATCACTGACAGACCACTGGAGCTTAGAAAGTATAGCATTTCGACCTAAAAGTAAGCTTTTCCATCCCCAAAAGGAATTAGTCCCATTCCTAACGTGCCGGAAGCTGCTAGAATGATAATATAGGCCTTTAAAAAGTCTACCCCATAATGAGGATGGGTTTTGGAAAAGTCTCCAGGCTTGCTTCCCTAAGAGGGCTTTATTGAAGGTGAGTAGATCTCGAAAGCCAAGGCCTCCATCTAGCTTCCTTTCTTTGAGTAGATCCCATGCCCTCCAATGTATACCAGATGTAGTGCTGCTTGTCTGCCACCAGAATTTAGTGATTTCAGCTCAATAGACTTACATACAAAAACAGGAATTTTGAATATGGACATTGCGTATTGTGGGAGTGCCTGCACTACCATTTTTAACAAAATTTCCTTTCCCCCTTTAGAAATAAAGTGCTCTTTCCAGCCTTCAAGTTTGGCGCTAACTCGACCCAAAATCCAAGCGAACATATCTTTCTTGGACACACCCCAATCAGATGGAATACCCAAATACTTGCCTATCTTAGATATAACAGGAACTCTTAACTCTGCTGCGAGGTTTTGTTGCAAAATAAAGGGACAGCCCCTACTACAGAATAGACCAGATTTGTTTCTGTTTATAGCCTGGCCCGTAGCAACACAGTGCTGTTGTAAAATATTGGCTAGATTTTGACTTTCTACGGTGCTGCCATTCAAGAAAAATATGGCATCGTCCGCAAAAAATAAATGGGAAAGGGTAGGGCAATACCTATTTAGTTTAATTCCTTTGAGAGTGCCAGAGTGGACAGCTTGATGCATGAGAGTAGATAACAGGTTGGCTACGAGGATGAACAAATATGGAGATAGTGGATCCCCTTATCTTAGACCCCTTGTAGGATGGAAGTATTCCAATGGTTCGCCATTAAATTTAACGCTGAATGTTGCTGTGGTGACACATTGCATCACCCACCTAACCCATTGATCATGGAACCCCAGTCTTTTAAGATAGTCCTCTAAAAAATCCCACTCCACCCGATCATAAGCCTTCTGCATGTCTAATTTTAAAACCGCCTGAAAATGTTTTTTTTTTTTTTTCGTTTTCTGATCTTTAAATGATGCAGAACCTCTTGCACAACCAAAATATTGTCTTGGATCTGTCTACCTGTGACATAAGCACTCTGTTCTGTTGAAATTAATCCTGGGAGCCACTGCTTTAAACGGTTTGCCAACACCTTTGAAATGATTTTATATATGAAATTGCATAGACTAATGGGTCGATATTGTTCTAACCTTTCCGGGTGCGGAACCTTCGGGATGAGAGTAATGAGAGTTCTATTAAAAGTAGATGGCATCACTCCTGAACTGAAAAAATTGTTGATTGATGTATATATGTCCTCTTGAATGATATCCCAGTGGTTGTGATAGAATAACCTATTAAAACCATCCGGTCCTGGAGCTTTTTTGGCTCCGAGCTGGAAAGCAACCTGTTGAACTTCATCCCTAGTAACAACTGCTGTTAAGCTTGCATTCATTTCTGCTGTAATGACATGGGGGCATTGCATAAGAACAGGCACATAATTTCGATAGCCAGTCGAGCGATAAAGATTTTGGAAGTATATTTGCGTTGTGTTCTTAAGCTTAGTAGAATCTCGGATCCAGCCAAGGTGCTCGTCTTTTAACATGCTGATGCGATTCCGTTGTCTACATTGAATTGTCGTTGCATGAAAGAACTTTGTATTCTTGTCTCCCTCCCTTAGCCATTGGATCCTCGAACGCATTGCTCAATATGTTTCCTCTCGCTGCCATATGTTGTGAATTTCTTCTTGTAGACTGGATACAAGTGCCTTGTCATAGATAGGACCTGGTCGATTAAGATGATTCTGAATCTGCTGTTGTAACAGGTAGACCTGTTGCTGGTCTTTACTGAAAAGGGATTTACTCCACTTGGAGAGAGCAAAGGAAGTACGTTGAAGCTTGCTGGTCAAGGATTGAGTCCGCGTTGATGATGAAGCCCACGCGTTGCTAATAATCAATCTACAGTCTTTCTCTTGAAGCCAGAAAGCCTCAAAGAAGAAAGTTTTCTGTCGTTTTAAAGAGTTCGATTCGGTGAGTAAGAGAAGAGGACTATGATCAGAGGCTAAAGCAGGAAAAGCAAAGACTTCCGCTCCTGGGTAAGATAATCTCCATTCAATTGTGCACAGGGCCCGGTCGAGCCTTTCTTTAATAGCTTCATCACCATTTCTTTTGTTCACCCATGTATAAAAGCAACCGTTGCTTTCAATATCCATAAACATGCAATCATTCACAAATTCTCGAAAGGAATTTAATCTATATGGCTCCACTATCTTTTTGCCCTCCTTTTCCTAATGATAAAGTATGTCATTAAAATCGCCTATACACACCCATGGAAGCAAACTTGAAGACCTGATTTGTCTGATATCTGCCCATACTTGTTGTCTTTGATGGTAGATCGAAGGTGCATGAAGACATGTGAGTCTCATGGTTTTTGCATTTTGATTCTCTGTACAAATTGTGTCAATAAAGTGACTAGTAGAATACTCGACAGTTAAAGTCACTTCCTGATCGTCCCAAAAAATTACCAAACCTCCGGCCAAACCCATAGAATTCACCACAAAATAACTTGAAAACTTCGGCTTTCTCTTCAGATTCTGGATCATTGATACTTGATTTTTCGTTTCCATCAAAAAAACAATGCTAGGCCTTTCACTGGCCACAAGGGCCCGTAATGCTTGAATTGTCAGGGGATTGCCCAGCCCCTGACAATTCCAACTGATGATCCTCATTTGTCATGTGGTGGCTTTTTTGGGCAAGCCGCCACGGCCCATTTTCCAACCCCTTCTCCATTTTCCAACCCCTTCAGTGGAAAAGATAGGGGTATCCATGAGGTTTGAGTCGTCTAGAACTTCGTTTGCATTAGAACACATCTCATAAGGATTATATCTTTTGTGGCATTGCAATGAGGGGATTGTTCTGCTCTAGTCTCCACATTTGCTGGTTGCTGCATATGAATCTGAGGTGCTTCAAGGAGTAAGGGAGGTGCCTACGGTTGAGTTTCTGGTACAATTTCTTCAACATCTTCTTGAGCCAGGTGTTGCTTATAAAATACAGACCAGAATGGGCTATGTTGATTGACCTCTGCCCTCAACCACTTACCATAAGACAAGTTATCATTTCCATCTATTTTTGCTGTATCATAAGGGATGTCGTTGCAGTACATGGCATAATGACCTAGGATTCCGCATGAATAACAATAATGTGATAGGCGTTCATACTGAAAGTCAATCCATATGTGTTTCCCATCCAATCTGATAAGTTTACTAGATTTCAGAGGTTCGTGTAAATTAAGTTCAACTTTTGCCCTCACTGATCTAATTGAAGAACTGTCGTTGCCATCAATTCTCACCTCCTGCACTGGGCCAAGTTGTCTAACAGCTTTAGTGATCATATTTTCAGTACATCGTTCAAGAGGAAGTCCGTAAATTTGCACCCAGAACGCACAAGTTGTAAAGTCATAGCAATGCAAAGGAGTGTTGGGCAGCCAAGGTTTCAGAATAATCAAGTGATGTCCGAACAACCAATGGCCGTTGTCTAAGATTTGCTGCTTTTCCCCTTCGGTATTGAATTTAAATACATAGAACCCTTCTTCACGTTGAGAGATGTCAACGTAATCATTGCGCCATACTCGTTTTAAGGTATTCTGAAAAGTTGGAAAGTTGATAGTAGGATTGGACAGAATTTTACCTATTAATGTGAGTTTACATTCGTGCAACTTCGCTGACGGTACTTCATCTTCCCAGATTTCCACTTCCTGTTCAGGCAAGAGTCGTCCAAGTCTTTGGCAGAGGGCAGCAACCCGGGCATCTTCTTGCTGATGAGATTCTTCCATGAAAACTATCGATGGGAGATGAATTGTTGCAACATGCAAACACCGATAGAGGTGGCATCAAGAAAAGTGCAGACTATGGGATTGCCTGAATACACAGGGAAAGAAAAGAGGAAGTGCGATGATGGTAAAAGTTAAAATTGAGGGGAATGCTCTCTGGATGATGAGATGGGAAGCAAAGTATCCTTGCATGCAAGGATTACAAACGGAAAGAGGAAGGCGGAGCTTGCAAGGATGGAATGAAAGATTTTGCTAGAGAAATCCCATATTGAATTGGCTGTAATTGCATGGAGAATGTGATGAAAGGAAGAAGATGGAAGAAAAGCCACCTATTCAAACCAGGACATAGATCATCGAACTGTAATTGGAGCAAAAAGATTTGCGATGGATGTGAATGCAGTGTAACGATGAGGAAATTGCCATTAAGAAGGCAAAGGTAGAGAATCAATAGAATTAGGGTTCAAAGAAGATTTCACAGACTACCATGGCGGTAGAGAAAGACTCGACAAAACGAGAGCATCTTAACAACTTGACGACATTCATGTGGGTCTTTAATCCGCACAATTTTGAGGAATATTTTGAAGACAAAGCAGGTTTTTTTTTTTTTTTTTTTTTTAAATCTCTCCATCAATGGAGCCTTTTGGCTCTGTAGTCTGAATAACTCTCTGACTTGCCTGTCCTCACAAAGATGGCCAGACTGCCGGTTCTGCTTCCTTTGTGGGCGCCCGGGGGGGGGGAGGGGTGGGTTCCAGAGGCCGAGGATTATTCTCTAGGCTTTTTCCGTCGTCTGCGATGTCTCGCCTTTCCCATGGCGAATGGACAACGTGGTGGGAATCGGCATGATTTTCAATGCGGTACCGCTTTTTTTATGGCGATGGAATGCCAGATAAGTCAATGTGCTGTTGGGTAATAGGATTTTTCTTTTTTCTTTTTTTATTTGGTCGGGTCTTTAATAGGATTGTCGATTAAGCAATTCATCGAGGAATGTTTCCTCCAACAGCGGGCACGTGGTGACCTTCTTTACTTATTCCAAATCGCTCGCTGCTGGGGTGAGAAGTACCGCGACGTGATTCGAAATTTCCGTCCTGCCCCAAGTCATGTCCTGCGACATTCTCTTAATTGAGATGGCCATCTAAATCCGTGTGGATTTGGACCTATCTCCAATTTGTTTGTGTGTTTAGAGGGAAATAGAAAACTTACCGAGATTGGTCTGTATAAACTGATTGATCAAGCAATGCCTCCCGTTCATCAACATTACTTAATACCACTTGATAAAAAAGGAAATTCAATGACAGTTTATTTTAAGGAAGGAGACCAAAATACTCCTGTTACTTGAAAAAGGAAACAATTAGAAAACTGATTGGATGGACCGAGGTGGCGTTCCTTGAGAGAGAGAGAGAGAGAGAGAGAGAGAAAAAGGCACGCCATCCATCTAATTAGCACTATGCCAACTTGCCTTTCGATCGCTTCTTTTTGTGCCTACCGCCAAAAGCGCTCCTCAGCCACAAGCGCCAACGTGCCTTGCCATCTCTCTCCTCTTTTCAATATCCACACGGCTCATATAAAACAAACCTTAGGGCAACGTGGTATTTGTCGAGCCGACCTACCATCGGCTCCATCAATACCCCATCGCCCCACGCCATTTCCCTGGGCCCGTTCCTCCTCTTCTTCTTCTCTCTCTGTCCCTCGCCAATCGCGTCGATACCGTCCCAGCATATTTTTCAATGCTTTGCTGGGGTTCCCCGTCCCAGTACCACTTTCCTTGTTACGTTTCCTCCAAAAGCAGGCACGTGACCTTCTTTACTTTCCCAAATCACTGCCATGGCGATCGCGTGGTAATAAGCACCGCAACATGATTCGAGGGAGACGTGGACGACCTTTGGTTTTGCAATGGTCACATATTTATAATTGGAGCAGTTATCTGAAATCTGAATAGATTTTGACTTATCTCTAATTTGTTTGTGTGCTTAGAGGAAAATACTAAACTTATCGAGATTGGTCTGTGAAAATTGATTCGTTGAGCAATACATTTTATTCATCAACATTACAATATTCCACTTAATTAAATCGATTGTGTAAAATGATCACAGCAAGATGACACCCGCCTAAGTTACTTTTTTTAGCCAAGTGAGGCTCATATGGAAATCTTAGCCTAGTCTCGGGATCTACTGAAGAATCAACCCTACTCACGTACCAAGAATTTCAATGCTTTGGTCGTAGATCTCTGGAACAACATTACCTATGTTGGTTGGGCTGGATCATGATATTGCGAAGCATGCGACAAGAAGCAGGTATAGTTCGTCTTAGCATTGACTAGGGCTAATTCCCTAAAAAACCCTAAACTTTAGGTTTAGTCTTGAATTTGCCCTAAACTTTAGGTTTAGTCCCAAATCTACCCCAAACTTTTCTTTTGTCTAAGAAAAAACTGCAAACTTTAGGTCCAATCACAAATCTACCCCAATTTTTTTGTTAAAAAAAAATCATCAATTTTTACTCTAGTCCTAAATTTGCCCTCGTTTGCCCTCCATCCAAAAAATTGCAGCTAGTCATCCCTAATTTTTATATCCTACAACGGTTTTATTTTGAAGATAAATTTCCACACCGCCTTGCCAATGTGTATTTATTAGGAAATGCTACATTAAGTTGGGACTAGACCATGGGGTAGATTTGAGAATAGATTAAGAGTTGGTGATTTTTTTTAGACAAAACAAAATTCGAGGTAGATTTGGGATTGAACCTAAATTTTAGGATTTTTTCCTAGACAGAAGAAAAATCCAGGGCAAATTTTGGACTGGATCTAAAGTTTGAAGATTTTTCTAGAATAAAGAAAAGTTCGAGATAAATTTGAGACTGAACCTAAAGTTTGGAATTTATAAAGAAATTGGCCCATTGGCTATAGAGTTTCATGATATTCTTTGTTGTCGAGTGTTTATGACGACATTTTACATTTTTGGTTTGCATCGAGTGCAACATGTATAAAAGATGTACGTGGAGTAATCATGGACTTTGTCAAAAGATGGATACAAATCACACGTTTCATTAAACACAATCAATGGGATCTCGATCAGGAAAATAAAAAAGAGACAAAGAAAGGGTGGCTGCAATGGTTGGAAGGAACTTGAGTCTAGAGATGATCCAAACATGATATCATATTTATCGAACTTTGGTTGCCGGAGGTGGAATTGTTGTTGTAGAAGATGTAGTTGTTTCTGCATATGGAGGCGCTATAATTCTCGGTGCTGGGATGTATGGTCCATTCCCGATGACTTTTCACATATTGTAAATCCAGGGATTTTACGAAGATTTTCATTTTCCAATTCCAATAGATATAGTCAGATCGATCAACCATTGCAATCTGAAGACAAAGACTGCACAAGTGAAAGCTAGAGTGCATGTTGCAACATATTGAGATTGCAAGTTCAGAATTTCCTGCCATCTTTGGAGTAACCTTTGATCTGTTTATAGGGGCCTTTAACCTCCAAAGCGTTAGCTGGGAGCTGTTCCAGAGTCAAATGAGCCGTTGACCATCTTCTCTAGCAATCATCCCAGCAATCTGTACTCACAAGGACAAAGCAGGGTTTTTCCATTAATTGAGCATTTTGCTTCTGTATGGGCTGCATGACTCGGAATTGTCTTCACAAAAATGGCAAAATTCCCAGATCTTCTCTTGGGCTCCTCTCTAGGGTTCCGGAGCCTGAAAGTCTGATAAATCACTTTAATTAATCAATTTTATAAAGCAATCTCAACAAGCCTCCAATGACTTTGGCCGTGTCTTAGGCAAATGGACAATGTGGCGAAGGCAGCATGTGTTTTTCAATGTGTTTGTAAAGCAAAGAACGGACGAGAGAGAGAGAGAGAGAGAGAGAGAGAGAGAGAGAGGGCAATGTGGGGACGATAGGTATGACAGCGGCGACGGTAACCAGAGAGGGCCAACGCGGATGGTGGGGACGATAGGTATGACGAGAAGCAGGGAGCGACAGAGAGCAGAGGGACTAGGGTTAGCGGAGAAAGAGGGAAGGAAGCCCCTTTTGATGGAGACATACGACATTTTTAATGGGAAGGCTATCTGAAATTTGAATAGATCAAAATCTATCTTTTCCTTATTTCTTTGAAGGAAAACTATAAACTAACTAAGATTGGTATGTAAGAATTGATTTACAGAGCAATATGTTTTGTTGATTAACATTATGATATATCCTTAACTACATAAATTGTGTAAAATAATTGCAGCGAGTCTATGAAGAAGTATGCTTAAATTATGTTTTAGTTAAGTGAAGCTCATTTGGGATTCTTCACACACTCTCGGATCTACTGAACAATCACCTTTACTCAAATTAGATGTGTCAAAATAGATTATAAACTTATTTCTTAACCCATATTTAATGAATTGAGTTACTATATGGATTAGTTATATTCAATAAATATATTTAGATTAGTAAAACTCAAGACAACACGTATTAAATGAGTTTACAACTCATTAAGACCCAATGTACTTTTATGACCCTTTCTTCATTTTCTCTTACTGTCGCTCAATTCCACACTTGCTCACTCTGTGATCTCACCTCAGTTTTGAATATGAGATGGAAGTGTTTTAACTATACTAATCATGTCAGGTCATTAGATTTATATTGTATAGAAATAGATCATGGCGAGTATAATTAATTAATTTAGATTAAATCATTTTTTATTTGACCTAAATTCAATCTGATCTACACGCTTTACGAGTCGAACTCAAGTATGGTAGTCCACAGTGTGTCACCATATCATGAAGGCATCTGCATCATTATACGAGATGGAAAGGGAATTACAAAACATTTTATTCTGAGGACGGAGATTAAAATGCTCTTTTTCGACGAATGGAGACGCGGCAAAATAGCCTTCGCGTGTTTTGTGGGGGAAAATGGGGGCGAAGCATCGAGGAGGGATCTTCCTTAACAGCGCCCCTTACTGCTCAAATCAGGGATATATCTTGCGGAGCCGATAATGGAGACCGACGATAAGACGAAAGGAGAGGTTGGACCGTAAAAGAAGAAAAAAAAAACAAGGTTGTTTTTTTGCAAAGAACGCTTTCCAAAATGACTGAGAAATTATAAAGGGAGAGGTGGGACCGACCAGGTACGAATTGACTATGAGATGATGACGCAACTTCGTTCGACCAACAATGACTTATCATGTTCGTTCGATCGTTGACTGAGAAATTATAAAGGGAGAGGTGGGACCGACCGGGTACGAATTGACTATGAGATGATGACGCAACTTCGTTCGACCAACAGTGACTTATCATGTTCGTTCGTCAATTCGTACCCGGTCGGTCCCACCTCTCCCTTTATAGTATCATCCTCCGCCTTGTGGTCTCTTCGTTCTCTTTCTTCTTCCTCTCTCTATCCCTTGCACTCTCGCCACTACATTAGACTGAGGTTCATCTTTCCCGATTCGGTCTCCACCGAGGTAGGATCCTTGCATCGCTCACATTTCTTCATTCTTAGGCTGCGCAACTGAACGAGTTACATTAGTTACATACCTGTCGTTGATGTATTTTCGATGATCCAGATAAAATGGCGTCCCACGTCGTTGGATATCCTCACATCGGCCCCAACAGGGAGTTGAAGTTTTCCCTGGAATCGTTCTGGCATGAAAAGAGCACCACCAGGGATTTGCTGGAAGTTGGGGATCATCTCAGCTCATCCATCTGGAAGCAGATGGCTGCCGTCGGCATCAAGTACATTCCCAGCAATACCTTCTCATACTATGATCAGGTGCTCGACACCACCGCGATGCTCGGTGCTGTTCCTCCGAGATATGGTTGGAGCGGTGGCGAGATCGGCTTTGACGTTTACTTCTCGATGGCCAGAGGAACCGCCTCTGTCTCTGCTATGGAGATGACCAAATGGTTCGACACCAACTAGTAAGGACGACAGATCTTAGACAAGTTACCGAGTAGAAATTAATATTGTATTGATGATTAAACTTACCCCATCCATCTCATTTTTTGGTCCAGCCACTACATCGTCCCTGAATTGGGCCCGGATGTCAACTTCTCTTACGCTTCTCGGAAGGCCGTCAAGGAGTACGAGGAGGCCAAGGAGGTAAAACGCTGGTCTTAGTATTGTTTTCTTCGTTCTCAACAGCCCATTCGATTGAGTTTATATTCAGCCCAAGCCCAGAAATGAAGTGTTTTTCTGTTCTAGTAACCCGATACGCGTGCGACCCAAACCGGATTAACGAATCGGGTCGGATCGCAACGGGCTATCGGGTTTAGGCCATTCAAGAAATCTCCAAAATTCCATTTCGTGTGCCCCTCTGCAATTTTCTCTCTCCTTCGGCCCTTCCCCGTCTCACTACATTCCCCGCCGCCGCCGCCGCCTCCGCCTCCGCGACGTAGCTGGCAACGCCACGAACCACCTCCGATCTCGATGGCAACCGCCGAAAGCCTTGGGTCTGCCCGACCATCCCCTGACTCTCCCCTCTTCCGACTTCCATCCTCTGCAACGCTCGACCCGGGGCCAACAGCGGTGGTCGACGCTCCCGCAGACCAGCTAAGGTCCCCGCTTGCCTCGCTAGACCTCGATCGTGGCTGATCCGAGGCCAAGCCCAGCCCTATATCTCGATCTCGATCGAGCTCCCCCGCCCTCGGCGCTCGTCGACAAATTCTGACTCTTTTGTTGGTTGTAATTTGTTGTTTAATTTTCGTCTTCCTGGTGCCGTTGCATAATCCTAGCATTATTTAAAGCTATATCTGTTTCCGAATTCATTTGCTCAATTCCAGCTTGGAGTGGACACTGTTCCGGTCCTTCTTGGGCCGGTCTCCTATCTGCTGCTATCCAAGCCTGCAAAGGGTGTGGAGACGACCTTTTCTCCTCTGTCCCTTCTCCGGAAAATACTTCCCATCTACGGGTACGATAATGAACTCCTCTCTCGCAGTTTTCATTTGCTCGTGTTTGAATACGTTTCCTGACCAATGATAAAATCATGCAGGGAAGTGGTGTCCGAACTTAAGGCTGTTGGTGCTTCATGGATTCAGTTTGATGAGCCCGCCCTTGTGTTGGATCTTGACTCTCACCAACTGCAAGCATTCACTGAAGCATACTCGGAACTAGAATCATGTCTTTCTGGCGTGAATGTTCTCGTCCAGACCTATTTTGCGGATGTTCCTGCTGAGGCATATGAAGTTCTTACCTCCTTGAAGGGCGTCACTGGATTTGGATTTGATTTGGTCCGTGGAAACAAGTCCATTGATTTAATCAAGGGCGGCTTCCCCGTAGGTAAGTATCTCTTTGCTGGAGTTGTTGATGGGAGGAACATCTGGGCCAATGATCTTGCCGGATCGCTCAGCACCCTCCATGCTCTCGAGAGCATCGTGGGGAAAGGTACTACTTCCTGCATATGTTATTTCCAAATAGTGTATCTTGATGATCTGTTTGTCATTCATGCATAAGTTGATATCTGATAGACCTCATTTATCTACAGACAAACTTGTGGTCTCCACCTCCTGCTCTCTTTTGCACACTCCTGTTGACCTAGTTAACGAGACTGAGTTGGATGAGGAAATCAAGTCATGGCTTGCATTTGCTGCTCAGAAGCTCGTTGAAGTCACTGCCTTGGCCAAGGCATTGGCTGGACAAAAGGATGAGGTACAATTTGTTATCTTTCTGTTAAAGATGATGCTGAAAAGCAGCATAGCATGCCCACGCAGTTATTGTTGCTACGAGGCAGTCTTAACAGTAGTGGTAATTTACATTGTTAGCTTGTTTTCTAGAATTACTTGCTTCTGCTCTATTTCAATTAGTCATCGGCAGAAACCAATGTGGTTACCTTGTCGTGGGTCTCTTTAATTACTGGCTATACAGGGCTACATACATATGGCAATGACTGGGTAAATACAGTCACTAGGATGCAAAGTTAATTTAATCTAGGCCTGTTAACTAGCACCTTTAGGGTGTTTGTCAAGCATAATGTCCAATTTCCAAATAATTGATAACTAATGTCGTGAGAGGGTATTTCAATGCTTATTGCCAATGGCTCTGTTTTCAGGCATTATTCTCAGCTAATGCTGCTGCTCAGGCCTCAAGAAACTCCTCTCCAAGAGTCAACAACGAAGCTGTCCAAAGGGCTGTATGTTCCTCTGCTTAGTTACCCTTCATCTTTCATGCGTTCCAAAAATACCAATTAAAATGATATTACTGGTGTCTTGAACTCTCAGTATTCTCTTCTCTTTCAGACTGCTGCTTTGGGGGGCTCTAATTGTCGCCGTGCCAGACCTGTCTGTGCTAGACTTGATGCTCAGCAAAAGAAGCTTAATTTGCCAGTCATCCCAACAACCGTCATTGGCTCCTTCCCTCAGACCGAGGAACTCAGAAGAGTGCACTGTGAGTACAGGGACAAAATGTGAGTAAACTAGATCTTTCTTTTTTAATTAAACGATGACAGATATGACATGGGGCTGTTAATCCTTTTCGTCATGACCCTCATTGGTCCTCTGACTGCACTTCATTATAGGATCTCTGAAGAAGAATTTGTTGAGGCCATCAAGGAGGAAATTAACAAAGTTGTCAAGCTTCAAGAGGAGCTTGACATAGATGTCTTGGTTCATGGGGAGCCTGAGGTAAGACAGTCTTTGAATCTGGGGTAATTATGACAGATCTGTCATATAGATAGGTAGCATCTTTTGAGCTATGTTTTCTCTTTGACATCTTGAGCTGGATGTATATAATGCAGAGGAACGATATGGTTGAATACTTTGGGGAGCAGTTGTCAGGTTTTGCTTTCACCATTAATGGGTGGGTGCAATCTTATGGATCTCATTGTGTAAAACCACCCATCATCTATGGTGATGTTAGCCGCCCCAGGCCAATGACTGTCTTGTGGTCCACCATGGCCCAAAGCATGACTGCTCGCCCAGTGAAGGGAATGCTCACAGGCCCTGTCACCATTCTCAATGGTTCCTTTGTCCGAAATGACCAACCCAGGTACAAAAGAACGTGAACTTCATGTGTACATAGGATCGACGAAAGAACATGATCTTTATTTCTCCTTTCAGGACTAGAATAATAGAAATTTATTTTACAGGCTTGAAACTTGCTATCAAATTGCCTTGGCCATCAAGGACGAAGTTGGGGATCTTGAGAAGGAGGGGATTAATGTTATTCAAATTGATGAGGCAGCTTTGAGAGAGGGTCTGCCACTGAGAAAGTCTGAACAATCTTTCTATTTGAATTGGGCTGTCCACTCTTTTAGGATCACTAACTGTGGTGCCAAGGATACTACCCAGGTTCCTTCGTAGCTCTATTCCTTGTTTCTCTTTCTTTTCCTTTTTTCTGTGTGGAAAGTTCCATTTCCCATGTATACTGATTTCACTTGGTGGCTGTTATCGATTGGCAGATCCACACCCACATGTACTCCCGCTTCAACGACATCATCCACTCAATCATCGACATGGATGCCGATGTCATCACAATCAAGAACTCTTGCTCTGATGAGAAGCTCATCTCTGTTATCCACAAGGGAGTGGAGTTTGGTACCGGGATTGGCCCCAGTGTCTATGACATCCACTCTCTCATAATACCATTGGCTGAAGAGATTGCCGACAGAACCACCAAGATGCTCGCAACAAACATATTGTGGTTTAACCCTGAGTTTGTGCTCAAGACTTGTAAACACACTGGGGTCAAGCTTGCGCTCAAGATCTTCATTGCTGCTGCTGAGCTCCTCCGCACCGAACTTGCCCATGCTAAAAAAGAGAAGTATGAGTAACTTCCCTCGTCAATCGATTCTTCCTACACACGAGGGAATACACCTGTCTTTTACTATTGATCCAATAATTGAGTTTCTCTATGTAATGTTACGAGTCATACTCTTTGGATTGTATTAGTTTCGTCCTTGTACTCTCTCTCCCAGAACATGTGCGAATATAATGATATAGATAATGAATAAATTATTATTACCTTCTTGCGCATGAACGTCCTGCTTTCAACTTCTCTTTTTATGGGTACCGTCCCTTCGAAAGAAACTTTACTGCTGTTTCATTTGAAGACACGATATCTACTGCCGAATGCATTGGCTGCTAAATGATATGGTGATCTCAAAACTAGCTTGTCCATGCATGAACATTTCATCTATAAAATCTCTTGGTTGTGGTTCCGAGTGCTGAGTTCGAATGAGTATGTGAGCTTGGGTAGCGCAAGATGGTTAACTTGATGTGCTGCAGTGCACAACTGTAATTTTCGAATTGCTGTATCGGCTCCTGAGTATGTGAGCTTGGGTAGCGCAAGATGCTTAACTTGATGTGCTGCAGTGCACAACTGTAATTTTCGAATTGCTGTATCGGCTCCGTCGATAGCCATCGCAAAGGTTAAGGTTGTGCTCAGTTAAGCTTGTACTCATGTCATGGACTAATCATATGTTATATTCCCGTCAAATTTTAAAATAGCTATCATATTCTTAAGGTTTCTATGGTTTCTTTCCACCCGGTCAAAAGCAATAAGTCCAACAAGTCGAGCTAATGTTAGTATCCATAAAATTTAATCTGCTTGACCTCTTCTTAAAACTTCTGCCAAGCAGGAACAAAAAAACCTAATCTGGATATACTGAGAGTAAATTTTAATTCATTCATTTGAGCTTTACTTGCCTCTTAGTGAATCCTTGTTTGGACCACTCGACTAATTCATAATAGTCACGTATAACTGATAACTATAAACTAGCATTCCTTGTAAAAACTTCGTCCGTATAGACAACTACAAATTCAGAATCTTACAAAATCTCACAATACAAAACTTATTTAGCCTAACAGAAAAGAGTTGATCGGGAGGCAAAGCAACATTTTTCCTATTCTAGGTTAAATAGTGATACAGTTCTCTGAGCAATTGAGGCGGAAACACAAGTCGATTGACATGGCCATTGTCCATTTACAATCCTACCGTCGTTGATAAATAGGTAAGACGCGGGAACTTAAGAAAATGGAGCAGTTTGTCAACTTTAGCTTCCCATTTCTTGAAAAATTTAAGGAGGCTGATGATATACTGGCAATGGAACAACTGTTTCGATGCAAAAAAGCATTTTTTTTCTTTGTGGTTGGTGAGTAAAATTTAAAATTTAATATTCAAATCATGGCTTCTTCCATTCATAGTAACATTCGCAAAACATCTATCGCTTTATGAGTAGAGTTTTATCTTATACAAGGAGACAAGACAATTTGCATGTATTCTTAAAGATTAGTTGCGACCAAATATTTTAATACCATGTGTTATAAAGATCGTATCTACAATCTTCTTAGCATGCAATATTTGTCTAATCACGTGTGTTATAACCGTTTTGATTTGGGGGAAAATAATAAATCACCGACTTTTTGTTTGTTGAAGATTACACCCCATGACGTAACTCTGTAATTAATAATTTTAACATGACTTAAGTGCTTTTATTATCAATTATGCTCAAGAAATTCATTGATTTTGTCTTGTAGTTAAGCTAAAATATAAAACCTGGCCAAAAAAAAAAAAAAAAAAAAAAGCCAATACATAAATCAAAGTAAAGGACACATTGTTAGTTAGGCCGAACTAAATATTCCCCGTTTCATAATCTTATTTAAAACCTTAACTCGAGTTTGACGCGCCTATTCAATATTTTCTTTTCCTAAAACTCATATGACCCTCTTAATTAAAAGGATAATAGCATCGATGACCCTTGAACTTTTTTTTTATTATTTAACATGATACCTTAATTTTTTCATTCAATTTAGTCTCTAAACTCTGAAAAAATCAACTCAATATAATCCTTCCGTCAAGTTTTGCCCCACGTCACTTGTAGTTTTCTAACGTGAAATGCCAAGTCAGCGATGAGTTGGTCACAAATTGATGTAGCTGGCCACATCCTTTTTAGTTTTCAAGTCAGCATCTTTTCCCCTTCTTTTTGTTCCTTTTCCGTTCCTAGTTTTTTTTCTCCTTTCTTCTTCTTCCCCTCCTAATCAGTTGGCACCGCCAGTCATCACCACCATCATCGTTGCGTCCATCACAGCTAGGCGCCATCATCGTCTTTACCCTCTCTCCCTCTCCCCCAATCATCGCCGTTCTCCATCACCCAAAGACCATCGCGATTTTGTCTCCCCTTCTCCCTCGAATTTAAAATTGTGGCCGGCGCCACCTCATACCTGAGGCCGCAGCCTTCGACGGGAGTATTCTTTGTTTTGACATGGAGGTATGCAGAGGCATGGAGGCCCATCGTCCTGGCCTAAGCCATTTCCATGAATCAACCAAATCTTTTGGAGAGCAATGAGGAATTAGGAATTAAGATTTTGGGGCCATGTCTCCCCCAAAGCAATAGAGTAAGCTTCGTACTGATGAACCAAATAAATCTCATCCGTTGGATCGTTGTAACTCATGGGAATCTCACTTTATCCAACGATTGAATTCATAGTAGATCGAATACATGTGAGACCTCTCATTATCCAATTAGGAATTTATGATCACCACTCAATGAATTGTTTGACAGATGTAATCCTTACACCACAAAAAAATAAAATAAAAAATCTTCATGTGATATGTCGGACAAGAAAATTGACCAAAAAGTCATAAATTTATTATATGCTAGCCAATTTAGTCTTAGGTACTTTAACAATTTGCCAATTAATCCTAAACTTTTTAATTACACCATTTTGGTCCTAAACATTTTAACGATTTGCCAAATAAGTTTTAAATCTTTTGACGAATTGCTAATTTAATCCTTCAAACTAATTTTGGCCAGGCATCATTGACGTGTTGGCCTAATTAACATTGACTGTCTTATATGGCATGGTCGGCGCTAATGTGAATAATTTTTAATTTTTTTAAAAATGAATTTTTTTATTAATTTGTTATTGATTTGTGATATTTTAATTTCTTATTCCCTCTTTTTATAGAGGGTCAATGGTGCTATTAGCCACTGGTCAATTGCCAGTAATCTTCGCCGACCATTGAGCAAGGGTTGGTGACCTTGGGCAAACCATGGGTGAGGGATTCGTAGCCCTCGCCAGTTGTGGGTGAGGGTTGTGACCCCCACTGGATTTGGTGAGGGCATACTGGCCCTTGCCTGCCTTTGCTGTGGCAACAATAGGCTAGGCGAGGGCTCATAATGCCCTTGCCAACCATGGGCGAGGGTTGCCCTTGCCAGCCACAAAGAGGGCTGCGACCCTCACCCTTGGTCAGTGAGGGCTTTGCAACCCTCACCTAGGTTGAGTGGGGTCACCAACCCTTGCTCAGTGGCCAGCAGAGGTTGGTAGCTCCACGGGGCCTCTATAAAAAGAGCGAAAAATGAAAAAATGGAAAAAAAATCAATAAAGAAATTGGAATTTAAAAAAAAAATTAAAAATTCTCCACGTTAGTGTTAACCACATCACGTAAGACTACAGGCACTAATTGGGCTACCAAGTCACCACCATTCAACTAAAATTAGCCAAAATGATTAAATTAGTAATTTGTTAAAAGGTTTAGGACAAAATAAACATAATTAAAAAGTTTAGAATTCAATTGATAAGTTGTCGAACATTTATGATTGAATTGACAAAATTGAAAGGTTTAAGACTAAATTAGCTATCATATAATAGATTTAAGATTTTTTAGATAATTTTTTATTTAAAGACAATGAAGTGTTTCGCGAGTGAGTACAAGTTCTCCATAGGCTACTGTCATGGGTTGGCGGATTCCAGACAATCCCACTCGTGCGGCCCTAGGATTTTTCTTAAGTCAGCCTTGTACACACACTCGATGGACTATATGGAGCAAAGGAGTGTACGCGTGTACGCGTAGTCACCACGGATAATATTTAAAAAGTAACTTTTCCGAAAAATAAGAGTGGATAAGGCTCGTGTATCTGCCTCCTCGGGCGTCGTCGTCTTCTCCTTTCTCCGTTTTGAGCACTCGCTTTCGCCTATAAATAGGCGAGCCAGCCCAGGGCCAAACCAGAATCAGATACCATCTTTCCTCTCATCGAATCAAGCCCATATAGAGCGAGAAGAAGAAGAAAGAAGAAGAGGGAGAAAAGATAATGGCGGGAATGTTGGAGGTAATAGATTTGAGAGAGAAGAAGTAATTGCTTGAAGTATTACACCAAGAGACGTCAAGTTTGGAACGCTCAACAGTGTTACCTCCAGCGTAGGGAAACCCTAGAGTTTTTATATGCACGTTATTGGGTTTCGGCCCATATGGACCCAAATAACTATGCTTTTTACCTATTGGGCTTGTATGTGAACATATTATTTTGGACTATATTAATAATATATCCAACAATCTCCTCCTATGTTCACCATACAGCACAATCCAATAAGTTGGTCGATGTAATGTTCAAACAAACATGAATCATCCACATTCAGTCCAAGACAATCAACTCGGATCGGTCAAAGAGTATTCCAGCAATAAAGTATTAAACTAAATCATCATATGCAAACTAAATAAGTGAATCATTCTTATTATGAATCTGTTCGAGATTAAAAATCCAAATCCCAAAATAAATCTCGGATTCGTTCACAACCAATATATGCATATTAATCAAGTATAAGTAAGCCAGTCAAAATAGTCTAAGGCCTTACAAATATAAGAAACAAGCATAATAATGTCCACAAAATAGAAATAGCAAAATGCAAGTCTCAAGTAAATGGACTTCATCAAAATAGGCAATAGTAGGTAAACTATCAAGTCCCCACACGCTCTAAGTGATATATATTCATTCATCAAGTAGGTCATCCTGGTCAGGATCCCACTCATTAAGCTCTTCTCCATCTCTGCCATCCCATGTAGAATGTCAAATATGAATTTCATATTATCATGAATTCAATCAATTGAATAAAAAATTAGCACCATTCCATCAAGCGGAGAAGAACATATATTGATGTCATAAAGCATCATAAAATCATGTCATAAGCATCAAGCCAGTTTCATAAATTATGAACAAGACCTAAACAATGTGATTTACAAAGAGCCATCAACTTAAGTTTATTTGTAGGAGAATAACTATTGTCTAGTTTTAAAGAACAAGACCAATAGTTAACTCACTTACAATAACCTAGTCATGTAATATCAAGTTTCAATTAAGAACAAGACAAATAGGCTTCTTATATAAACCATTGTTTCTATGTTTCAATTTGGAATGTCACAATTACTGATTCCTTAAAGTCAAATAATCTAGCATCAAGTTTGGAATGAGATCATTTAACCAAAAAGGATAGTTCAATCTAGTTGAATTGTATCATCAAGTTTGGAATGACACAATTTTTCCAGATAGAACATTTGAATTAGGTTAAAGTCATCTTCATCAAATTTGGAATGAGACAACTCACCCTCTTCAATTAGTCAGAATCGTGAACATCGATGAAACATATAAACTGTGCTTATCATTGTAGCCAATAAAGAAATATTTGATAATTCAAAACACAGGTAAGTAAATGGTAGTTAAGACTTGCCTATATAGTCTTTAACCCCAATTCCCCCACTGTTTTGAATAATCGATCTTTAGGCATACCTTTAGTGAGAGCATCGGCTATGTTATCCTTCGATCTCACATCGATCAAGGTGATAACCCCTTGTTCTCTCAGATAATTCAACAACGCATGTCTCAGTCTCACATGCCTTCTCTTTGAATTAAAGAGAGTATTATTGACGACTTAGACAGCTGCTCGATTATCACAAAATAGGCTCAAAGAATTAATCTTTAGCCGAGTCAAAGGAATATCCATAATCAGATTCTTTATCCACTCTGCCTCTTCACCGGCTGAGGCTAAAGCAAAAAATTCCGATTCCATAGACGACAATGCAACACAAGTTTGTCGTTTGGATTTCCAAGTAATAGCAGCTCCACCCAAAGTGAATACATACCCACTAGTGGACTTACTATTTCCAATATCTGAGCACCATGAGGCATTAGAATATCCATCCACAATTGGAGGATAACCAGAATAATAAAGAGCATAATCTTTAGTACCTTTAAAGTATCTCATTAGCCTATTAAGGGCATCCCAATGCTCTTTACTAGGATTACTAGTAAAATGACTCAAAGATACCAACCGTAAAGGCTATGTCGGGTCTAGTGCAACTCATAGCATACATGAGACTACCAATCGGTTTCGAGTACTTTAACCGATCCACGCTGGTCCCTTCATTAGGACTCGCCTATTATTATAATCACATGGTGTCTCACTCGGTTTACACTTATCGTATCCCCAAGTAGAAAGTAGCTGCTCAATATAATGAGTCGGCTAAGGGAGATGACTTGCCGTTCAAAGCTTACTTTCATACCAAGAATGGTATTAGCAATACCAAGATCTTTCATATCAAATTCTTTAGCTAAAGTAGCTTTCACGTCACTCACTACGAATGATCGGAACCAAGAATTAACATGTCATCAACATACAAGCAAATGATGACTATCTTATTTGACATAGAACAATGGTAAAGGCATTTATCTCGAATAACTAGACCGAAAGCCATAACTCTTTACCACTTCATCAAATTTAAGATGCCACATCTTAGGTGCTTGTTTAAGACCATATAGAGATTTATTTAATTTACAAACTTTATCCTCAAGACCTTTCATAACATACCCTTCGGTTGTTCCATGTAAATTTCCTCATTTAAATCCCCATTTAAGAAAGCTGTTTTTACATCCATTTGATGCACTACAAAGTGTTCAATAGATGCCAAAGCAAGAAGAATTCTTATAGTTGATAGATGACACACGGGTGAATAGACATCAAAATAGTCTATTCCACTCGTTGTTTATAGCCTTTAGCTACTAAGCGTGCTTTGTATCTGGCTATTGATCCATCACTATTCAGTTTCTTCTTTAACACCCATTTACAGCCTATAGCTTTAGCCCCTTTTGGCAAATTTACTAGCTGCCAAGTGTGATTCTCGCGGCCAGAGAGCTCATTTCATCATCTATGGCTTCGCCTACGGTAGAGATTCCCTAGATCTCATTGCTTCCCGATAGGAGAATGGATCATCCTCAAGATGGTAAGCAACAAAGTCTTCACCAAAACTTTTGGGAATTCTCTCTCTTGTAGATACTCTAACTGGAATTGGTTCAATAGCCAACCGTGTGGAATTAGTGTCGGAAAAGGGCCTGCTTGATTCTACGGGAGATTCTAAAATCATATCTCGTAGATCCGTAAACATTCAAGCCTTGATCTTTGATAAACTTGTTTTCAAAGAACACCGCATCTCTAGATTCTATCACTTTGTGTTAGTAGATAGATCTAAAAACCTATTTGCAGCGCTATCTTTTGCACTACCTAGATATACACAAGTAATAGTTCTAGATCCCACCGTAGGTTTTTTAGGATCTGGTATACTTACATAAGTAATACAGCCCCAAGTCTTAAGAGTATCATATCTACAAGAGCGCTTATGCCATATCTCATAAGGTGTCATGGACAATTTAGAGTGCGGCAACTGTTCAAGATGTGATTAGCGGTTAGAACTGCTTCTTCCCATAGGAGGAAGGCATGCCAGCTGTAAGTAACATAGAGTTTAACATTTCGGTTAACGTTCTATTCTTACGCTCGCAACACCATTTGATTGGGGTGAATAAGGAGCAAAGTGGTTTCAAGTATTATACCTTCTAAAGCACAAAATTCCTTGAACCTTGACATAGTATATTCTCCTCCTCTATCACTCCTAAACCTCTTAATTTCCAAGTTGAGTTGATTTTCTACTCTAGACTTGAAAATCTTAAATTTTTCAAAAGCCTCATCTTTCGATTTCAACAAATAGACATGACAATATCTAGAAAAATCGTCTACGAATGTTATTAGATACTTCCGACCACCTTTAGTAATGTAATTTCTAAAATCACAAATGTCAGAATGTATTAGCTCAAGAAGTTGTGTGCTTTTAGAAATCAATTTAAAGGGTTTTCTAGTGATTTTAGCCTGTGCACATACTTCACACTTATCAAATCGAATAGAAGTATCTAATGGAATGTTATGAGTTTTAGCTAAATGTTGCATTTTCCTGTAATTCACATGTCCAAGTCTATTGTGTAGCAACTTTGGATCAATCAAAGTAGAATTCACATGGTTTATGCTATCAGCATTTAAACTCAACCTATACATACCATTAACCATGAATGCACAACCAAAATAATATGAGTTAATAGATAAGGTTACTCTACCATTCATAGTTGAAAAAGACATACCGGCTTTATCAAGTAAACTCATAGATATTAAATTCTTCTTAAGTAAAGGTACTACTCTAACATATTTCAGAGTTAGTAATTTACCTGAAGAAAGCACCAAATTTGCAATTTGCTTAACACAAGACTGACAAAGAGATTATCGGACATATCAGAATTATCATCTTTCAGCTTGTTCCTCATGTTCTCAAACTCAACTAGCTGAGAGATGATGCTTGAATTCATAGTGAATTTAAAGTCAAAGAATTTCTCAGCTAGGAGGGTTTTAGATAACCCCTCTTGTTTTTGGAACTGAGCGTTCAAGTGATCCCATATCTCGTTCGCCGTCTTATACTCACTATAAGTCATAGCCAAATTAGGATTTAGAGAGTTCAACAAGTAATCTCTACAAAATCCTCATCTTTGTTCCATTGATATTCATTCACATCTTCGGTGGTAGATGTAAAATCGCTCAATACAAGATAGAATATGTCACGTTCTTTCATGCCAAATTGAACATGTAATTTCCAGCCATGAAATTCAGTAACATCAAAAGATTGCAACTTTATAATATCATAGGAACTACGCTTTGCCATTTTAATCAAAGCAAAGTGTTAGAAAGAGTGCACCTTGAAGTCCTCATAGCAACAAAGTTGAATAACTCCCCTAACCTTGATCAAACCGCTTTCTGTAGAGATGGAATTTGCCAAAACAAACCCCAAAAACGGATCTGGAGCGCCCAAAAACCTTAAGATGGACTGTTGTTGTCGCTGTAACTCGCTGAAAAAATTTCACCCCCCGAAATTCGCTAGAAATTTCGTCCCCAAAATTCGCTAGAAATTCAGATGGAAACTTCCGGGTGCCATAACTTCTTCGTCCGACCTCCGATTGACGCGAGTGACCACTCAAAACGTTCGTAGCGACGAGTAGATCAAAGCCCAAGTGGTTTCACCCTCTTAAATTGGCTATAATTTTTGGGTTTTTGAATCAAAGATTTCGGTCACCCGAATCTTCAAACTCAGATCCCGGCCAATATCACCGTCGAAATCGAAAGTAAATTACAGCCGCGAGTTCGTCTTGAAGAAATCTTCAAGAACACACTTTACTCGCTCAAATCCGATACACAAACCTAATAATACTTCAAGATTGTTGGAGGTAATAGATTTGAGAGAGAAGAAGTAATTGCTTGAAGTATTACACCAAGAGACGTCAAGTTTGGAACGCTCAACAGTGTTACCTCCAGCGTAGGGAAACCCTAGAGTTTTTATATGCACGTTATTGGGTTTCGGCCCATATGGACCCAAATAACCATGCTTTTACCTATTGGGCTTGTATGTGAACATATTATTTTGGACTATATTAATAATATATCCAACAGGGAATCATCCACAAGATCGAGGAGACCCTCCACATGGGAGGAGGCCACAAGGAAGGCGAGCACAAGAAGGAGGAGCACAAGGGCGAGCACAAGAAGGGGGAGCACAAGGGAGGCTTCTCCGACAAGATCAAGGACCAGATTCACGGCGGCGGCGGCCACCATGACAAGGAGGGTCACGAGAAGAAGGACAAGAAGAAGAAGAAGAAGGAGAAGAAGCATGAGCACGGACACGAGCACGGCCATGACAGCAGCAGCAGCGACAGCGACTGAGCCCCGTTTCGCGGTCAGGTAATATTTCATCTTCATCCGTTCATCCGAGGCATCATAGATCGAGAGTAACTTCTTGTTGCTGGACGGATCGCTGTTTCTCTTAATTTCTAGGTTGTCAGATCTGAGGGTTTGTTCGGTTCTTGCAGGCGAACAGCGTCGGATCGGAGCGATAACATGCCGGCTGACTTCATCCTTCCTGTCTACTTATATTATATCAGCGGAAAAAAAAAGGAATTTGTATTAGCTGCTTTGCTTAGTCCGCTGACATGCTGGACGTGGAACTTATATAACTAATGAATTTTGTGAAATAATATGTTTTCCTGATTTTCTCATTCCAATGAGTTTTGGCAACCACACACGAGAGACTTGCGCATCGGATGCCTTTCAAATCATGTAATTGCATAAGTTTCGTGGTAAGATCCACATGGTCAACGATCTGGCTTTATCTCCACTCGTTTGATTTATAATCCGGTTGACAAGATTTCGTCAGCAAAGGTTTCCGCCATAACATACATTTGCTAGTTTCGGATTAGATTTTAAGTGATGGTCTACCGTACTTCAATCCACGCTTCCGCAATTGTTGGATATTCAAAGGCCGCAAGTATTATTGTTTTTAATAAGGAAAAGAGAGATTCGCACTTGTTAGGAAATGTACGTTCGAGATGTATTTGTTGTCCAAAGGGGCGAGTTTAGACATTGGTGTATACAAAAACATGGAGGCTCATCATCCTATCCTAAGCCATTTCCAGGAATCAACCAAGCCCTTCGGAGAGCAACGAGTAACGAGAAATTGAAGCTTGGGGCCATGGCTTCCCTAGAGTAATAGAGTGAGCTTTGTACCGATTGACAAATCCAGTTCACGATGAACCAAATGACTCTCATCTGTTGGATCGTTGTAGCTCTTCCGTAGATCTCACTTTATCCAATGGTTGAGATTGCTTGATTTATAGTTAGCTCGAATCCATGTGAGATATTTTTTTTTATAAATATTTCAAACACCCAATTAGGCATTTACGATCACCACTCAATTACTTGTCTGATGCACTTGATCCTTACAGAATGGAACTTCATGTAATATGTTGAAGACAGTTAAGTGTCTGGCGTGTGATCTCGCATTAATGTGTTATATGGTAAAATGAACTCCATGTAGAGTACAAGTGCACTTTAGTCTAAAGTTTTGACATTGATGTACGACAACACCATCGACACGATTGGGCCTGTGCCGGGCCGGGCCCGGCTAGGCAAAAAAGGGCCTTAGAAATATGTTTCGTTGGCTTAAGCATTTTTATCGATTATACCTTGAAAGATCTTGAGCAAACCAGCTAGAATATGCTAGCAAAGGTCTCTGGAATTGCATGTATTATTGTGATTCAACAAATGGGTTTTGAATCTCGGACTACTTATTAATGATGATAAACAACAGGGCGAGAGGAAGAGAGGAAATTTGAGTCTTCGTGTTACACTCTTGCACTTTGTAATCTGTTTGATTAGCATCAGGACCCAAGAAGTTAATTTCTTCTAATAGGGAAAATTATCCAAAAAGTCCTAAACCTTTTAATGTTGCTAATTGATTCCGAAGCCTTTTCAGGTTTTTACTAATTGAGTTCATTCCGCCAATTTTAGTAGGAAATCACTAACATGTACGTTGATAATGCCACGTGGGACGATTGGTACCGACTTGGATAAATTTTTATAGTTTTATTAAATTGAAATGTCATTCTTTTCTTTCCTTTTACTTTTCCTTCTTCCCTTCTATCGACAGACTGCGGCTTTGCAGCCCTCACCAGGTTTAGGCGAAAATGTTTTATCATTTGTGGAGCCCATACCATTTTGACTATTTTGTTGTACTTCTTCATTCAATTTTCTGTAAAGAGTGTCTTTTTAGTATCTTCTAATTTAATTTATCAGTCAATTTTTGGATTAAAGCTATCTTTAATTGTTTGTATTTAGTAGCTTTAACTGGAAATTAAAAAGGGAATCTACTTTTGAAAGGGCGGATGTTAAGAAAAAAATCAAATTTAGGCCTTAGGAGAGATGGTGTCAGCTGCGATTTCTGTTTTTGAAAATGAAACCGGACTTCTTTTGGACATTAGTCAAAGATTTTCACACATCTAAGAAATTAAAATACCTTCGCAAATCACTTATTAAACACACGCTTTAGTATCATATCATGAAATTTCCACAATTTTAAAACTTCAAATTTTGAAGAATTAAAATTTAGATTTTACGATCATTTCCATTGGTGGTCATTTGATTTATTGATTTTTTTTTTTAATATTTGAGGTTTAGATGCTAGTCTCATTCATACAATGGTGATTGGTTGTTTAAAGAAAATTAAAACTCTTTAGCAAAAGATATAATAGTGTGCTTTTATATAAGGAGATTAATTATGCAAGTATGGTAACTTCTATCTAATGTATATTAAAAGAGTTAAAAGAGATAGAAAATATTGTAAGACAGATTTATAGCGGTTCCACCTTCCACTTGGCACACTTTGCTCTCTCAAATCTAATAGTCATGAACAAGACTCGAATCCATTAAGTAATCACTGAAATTTTACGGTTTATAAATGGTGCTCCCACTGTAAGAAGCTCAGAAGATGATTCTACAAGCACAAGCACCTCTTGCAATGCTACAATCCCTTCTCTTCCTAGATTTCAAGAATTCAGCCCTCACAGAGAATTGCAATCTGAAGACAAACGCTTCACAAGTGAAAGCTAGAGTGCACGCTGCGACGTAGTGAGAATGCAAGCTCGGATTCCCAGCCTTCTTCGGAGTTACCTTTGATCTGTTTATAGAGGCTTTAAACCTCCAAAGCGTTAGTTGGGAGCTGTTTCAGAGTCAAAGGAGCCGTTGACCATCTTCTCTAGCAACCGTATCTGCAATCTGCACACAATTAGAGTATACTCACAAGGACAAAGCAGTGTTTTCCCATTAATTGAGCCTTTTGCTTCTGTGTGGGTCTGCATGACTCTCTGAATTGTCCTCACAAACATGGCAAAACTGCCCGATCTTCTCTTAGGCTCCTTTCTAGGGCTCCAGAGCTTGAAAATCTGATATATCACGTCAATAAATCAAATTTACGAAGCAATCTTAGCAGGTCTCCGATGACTCTCGCCGTTTCTTGGGCAAAATGGACAATGTGCTCAAATCAGCATGTTTTTTCAATGTGTTGGTGGGGTACCCCTTTTCCGGCTAATGGTGCGTTTAGTAACTTGTCCAATAGTGAAATTTTTTATTCTTTTGTTTCTAAAAGTATATTTGAAACAAAAATCAGTTTGGTAAATTTTTTTGTTCTTGAGAACAAATATGTTCCCAAGAATAGATTTAGAGTATAATCAAAAGGTAAAAAAAAATTGATTCTTTATTCTCGGGAACAATTTCAAAATTAAGCCAACCAATTTTTTCTCTTTTCTCTTATTTTCTTCTTGTTCTTCTTCCTTCTCTCTTCTTCTTCCACTACTACCGTTGTCGTCCACTGCTGCTAGTCACCAGTGACTAGTTGGGCAAGGTCCGGCGAGCTCGCCCAACCACTGGCCAACCAAGTGAGGCTTGCCTAGCCACCGATGAGCCTCGACTGGCTGGGCGGTGGCCAGGCCTGGTTGAGCTATGGCTAGGCGAGCTCAACCTCGCCAAATCTGGGCGAGGCTGCTTACCCAACCAAGGCTCGGCCAACGAGGTGCGGTTTCGTCGAGGGTCGACAACACTCCAGTGAGGTCGCTAGCCTTCCCGAGGCCAACAACCGGCCAAAGCTTGAAGAAGAAGAAGGGAAAGAAAGAAAAGGAAAAAGTGATAAAAGTATTAAAAAATTAAAAGAAAATGATTAGGAATAAAAATTTCGAGGACATTGCCAAACTCAATTCTATTCCAAAAATAGAAATTTTGGATAGTTATTAGAAATTTTAGATGATTACCAAATATCTTAAAATGCTTATATTTTATTTCTGGAGAAGAATAAAAAAATCATTTCTAATCAGAAATTATTCCCAAAAATAGAATAGTTATTGAATGCGCCATAAATTGCTAATTGAATTCGAAGCAAAGAATGGCAGATTAGTCAACGTGTTTGGTGGGTTCTTCACCCGTCAAACAGCCTGCGTGTAATCCTCTTTCCATTTCCGAATATTATTATTATAATATATACATATATATTTTTTCCTATCTTTTTTCGCCTTTCCACACATCATAATTTTACATGGGGGCAGTCCAATGATGTCATCGTTGTCGGTCATCCAATGTGCAGAGAGAGAGAGAGAGAGAGAGAAGGCAATGGTGATGTGTGGTGACAATTTGAATAGATTTTGATCAATCTTTACCTTGTTTGTTTGGAGGAAAAAATTAAACTTATTAAGATTTGCATGCGAAAATTGATTTACGGAGCAATACGTTTTGTCCATTAACATTACGATATATCCTTAACTAAATCAATTGTGTAAAATAATCGCAACGAGTCGACGAAGATGTTCGCTTAAATTACATTTTAGCTAAGTGAAGCTCATCCAGAAATCTTGGTCCAGTGTCAAGATCTATTGGACAATCACGTCTACTCAAATTAAACTTGTCAAAATGGATCATAATCCATTTCTTAAATCATATCAGGTACTTTTGATTCGGCATTTTGAAAACCCATTGAACAAATGCAAAGCAATTTAGCCGGTAGGTTTTAGGTAAATGCAAAGGTCTTTTTCTAAACTATGCTTTGAGAAGTAATCTTGAAAGAAATGTTGTTTGCTATAAAATACATTTGAAAAACTCTTTGGTGATTAATATTATTTTTTTAATTTTTATTTGTTTAAAATTGGAAAAAAATCAAATATATATAATTAAAAAAAAAAAAGAAGAAGAACAAACCCTCCGTCGTACCGGTGAAGGGTTGTGGCCGGGCCGGCGAGCCAAATCGATGCTTGGTTGCTTTGTTAGTAAGGGTTGTGCGACCCCGGTGAGGGCCGTTGAAGGTCGTCGTGTCACCCTCATGAGACCTAGGTGAGGGCCGCCTATGGCCACGAGACCTAGGTGGCAGTCGCTTGGGTCGCGTGTCACCGTCGGAGGTCGTCCGACCTTAGGTGACCTTGACCAACGGCTGTCGACGATAGATTTTGCTCTCCGACGGCCGTAGCCTTTTGCCGGATCGACAAAGGGTTGGTCCTTTTTTAATAACAAATAAAAAATAGTGAGGGTAGTTTTGAAAGGAAAAAAATAGCATTTGGCCAAATGCTAAAAGCTCAATGTGCTAAAAGCTCAAAGTTATGCTCTATTAGCATTGAGCTTTTAGCCTTCTCAATGCTGACTTTCAAGTGAAAGTTCTTTTAAAATAATTGCCAAATGATCCAGCATATCCCTAAAGGGCTTTATAGGCCAAAAGCCCCTTAGGAATGCTAAACCAAATGCATCCTTAAAGGGTTGACTTATTATGTGGGTTAAGTATATTCAATAAATGCGTTTAGATTAGTAGAACTCGGGACAATATAGGTATTAAATGGGTTCATAACTTACTAAGATCCAGCCTCCCTTTATGACTCCCTCTTCACTTTATCTTACTGTCACTCGATCCCGCGTTTGCTTACCCCGCGATCTCACCTCAATTTTGGGTATGAGTTTACCTTGATTTGGTTAAATACGGAGGTGTTTTAATTGTAATGATCATGTTGGTCACTAGATTTATATTGTATGGAAATAGGCTATAGGAAACCATTTTTCATCCAACCTAAATTCAATCCGACTCACACATTCAACAAGTCGAACTCATGTATTACAACCCATTGTGTGCCACCATATCGTGAAGGCATCCGTGTCATTATAGGAGATGAAAAGGGAATTATAAAACAATTTATTTTAAGGACAGAAATTAAAAAGCTCTTGTTTGACAAATGGAGATGCAGGCAAAATAGCATTTTTGTGTTTTGTTTGGGCAAAATAGGGGCAAAGCTTCGAGGAGGGATTTTCTTAATGGCATTAAGTTTAAAACTTGGCATAAAAATGCAATTGAATTTTAAAATTCAAAAAAATATAATTAAGTTTTAAAATTTATCATGAAAATGCATTCGAGTCCTAATTTTTTATTATTAAAAAAGCTTCAAGTCATAACACTTATTATAAAAGTGTAATTAAGTTCTAAAATTTTCAAAATGTGCAATCAATGTAGAGATTTGATTGTACTTTTTGTAAGTTTTAGAATTTAATTATACTTTTGTGATAAATTTTAGAACTTAATTATATTTTGTAAAAAATTTATGATTAAATCATCTTCACTTATCCTATATTTATATAGTGGAGGTGGGACCCACCTCCGGGTATTCTCGGAGGACCAATGATTGGAAAGGCAGGAAATTGTCGTCTAAGGGACTGGATAAAATATCGAGTAGAGCTCTAAGGGCAACTCCGCAAAAAGAGATGTGTCATACGCAACCCACAAGTCAATCTTGTCTCCCTCCCTAATCCTCTCTCGTCCTGTTCACATATTCTACTCTTACTCTTAGATTTTTGCCCTACCTTCTTGTAGAGCGTGGAAGTCGAAACCCACCCTTAAAACTAAATCGTCTCAACTCCAACAACCTCCTGAGAAAGTGGGGATTTGAAACCCTCCACCCCCTCTTCTATATCGAAAGCTTCCAGATTAGAAGGGTTGCCATTAGGGTAATGGTTCTCTTTCCTTGGGAAAATTCCAAATAAGGACCCGAAGTGAATCTATTGTTTCAAATAAGAATCTAAAGTGAACTTTGTGTCATATAAGAACCCGAAGTGGACCCATCGTTTCAAATAAGGATTCGAAGTGATCAAGTTAATCTCTATTGAGGAACTTAGTTCGCCAACGTACATTTTTTAGTCATTAAAATAAGGGCAATTTTGTCGAGAAATTTGTGATTGGAAAAAAAGGAAAAATTCTAAATTAATTAAGTTTAGGTTATTCATTTAGATATTTAAGTTTTCTTCTTTCTTCTCCCCGCCGCTCCTCAACCAAATCGGTGCTCGATCATCATCGTGGCTCAATTCTCGTCGCTCTTTGCTTTGCTCGACCAGTGGAGAATTTGGGTTTTTGCAAACAAAGAAAGAAGCATATGGTTTTTTTTTTTTTGAATTCGTGCCTCAACCAGCGGAGAATTTGGGTCTTCGACTTTGTGGAGGATGGGTACAAGGAATTGGAGAACTTCGGTCTTTGACTTTGTAGATGATGGGTACAAGGAACGGGGAGACTATAGAAAACCTATGGTTTTTTTGTTTCTATTTTAAGATTTGTTAATTTTCCCTATATCTTTTTTGGACAAAATTGCCCAAACTCCGATCGTCGTAAATGTCACAGGATTGATAGCCGGCGAATATTTGGCTGACTAGCAAGCTTAGGTTTTTATTTGGAATTGATTCAACTACTTCAGGTCCTTATTTGAGACAATAAGTCTACTTTAAGTCTTTATTTGATACAAAATTCATTTCGAGTCATTATTTAATAAATTTGGTTAACTTCGTCTCCTTATTTGGAATTTTCCTTTTTTCGCCTGACTCTTTTCTCTTTTTTTTTTTTTTAATTTTTTTTTATCTTCTTCATTGGCGGAACCTTGCCAGCTCGGCCCCTGGGCACCCACCGGGCAGAACGGGCACCTGCTCGGGCTGCCCAGAGTGCTCCGAAAATTCCACCCGACGGGCAGAACGGGCACCTGCCTGGGTCTACCCGGAGTGCAGAGCATATATATAGCCCGCTGTCCCTCCTCTGCCCGCACTTCCTTTCCATCGCCTCGTTCTCTCTTCTTCGTCTCTCTATCCCTCGCACTCTCGTCAGTGCATCAGACTGCCGTTGGTCTCGCTCCCCGGTTAAGTCTCCGCCAAGGTAGGATCCTCGCATCGCTCGTATTTCTCCATTCTGAGGCTGGGCAAGTGAGTGAGTTACCCCAGTTGCTTAGCAGTAGTTGATGTTTGTCCGATGATGCAAAGAAATGGCGTCCCACGTCGTCGGCTATCCTCGCAAGGGCCCCAGGAGGAAGCTCAAGTTCGCCCTGGAATCGTTCTGGGATGGAAAGAGCAGTCCGGAGGAGTTGCAAAAAGTTGCGGTTGATCTCAGGACATATATCTGGAAGCAGATGGCCGGTGCTGGCATCAAGTACGTTCCCAGCAACACCTTCTCATACTTCGATCAGGTGCTTGACACCACCGTGATGCTTGGTGCTGTTCCCACTCGATATGGTTGGAACGGTGGCGAGATTGGATTCGATGTTTACTTCTCGATAGCCAGAGGGAACGCCTCCGTCCCTGCGATGGAAATGGCCAGGTGGTTCGACACCAACTAGTAAGTGACGCATCTCAGACAAGTATGAGTGAATCTTTTTTCTTTTTTCTTTTTTTTCTTCCGACGGTTTAATTAACCTATCTATCTCATACGTCCAGCCACTACGTTATGCCTGAATTGGGTCTTGATGTCAACTTCTCTTACGCTTCTCGCAAGGTTGTCACCGAGTACAGGGAGGCCAAGGAGGTAAACGCTGGTCTTATACCTGGTCTTTATTATTTCCTCGTTCTTGCTGTCACAGCTGCCTGTTCGATTGGGTTATATTCGGCCCGGCCCAGAAATGAAGTGTTTTGTGTTTAAGGGGGTGCATGATAAAAATTATTTACCTTAAAATGATTTTTACTGCTCCGACCAATTTAAGAAAATAAAAGCTTTTTTGATAACGCTTATCAAATTTTCATTTACGGAATAGATTTCTATTCCGAAATAGAAATGGAGGAGAAATCAATTTCTGATTTCTCCCAACCCTAATTTCACTCTTTTCTCCCTCCCTCTTCTCTGCCCAAAATAAAAATAAATATATTAATTTAAAAATAAAAATAAATTTATTAAAATAAATAAATTATTTTTATTTATCATTTTATTTTTAGTTTACTAAAAATAAATTTATTAAATTTATTTATGATAAATAAATAAATATTTTTATTAAAAGTAAAATTATTTTTTATTTGCCTTGAGTGTTTTGCCAAATAAAATTATTTTTATTTTTTATTTTTATTCATTTTAAAATAAATTTATTTGTAAAATAAAATAAATTTATTTAAATTATTTAAAATAATTTATTTATGATAAAAATAATAAATTTTTATTTGCCTCGAGTGTTTTGCCAAATAAAATTTCTTTTTTATTTTTATTCATTTTAAAATAAATTTATTCGTAAAATAAAGTAAAATAGAATAAATAAAATAAATTTATTATATTTATTTAAAATAATTTATTTATGATAAATAAAAATAAATTATTTTTATTTGCCTTGAGTGTTTTGCCAAATAAAATTATTTTATTTTTTATTTTTATTCATTTTAAATAAATTTATTCGTAAAATAAAATAAAATAGAATAAATAAAATAAATTTATTTTTATATTTTAATTTTAAAATAAAATGATATTTTTATTTTATTTTTTTATGATTTATTTTATTTTATTCATTATTTTTTTGTTACTAAATCATTTTTATTTTTATTTTTTATATTAAAGGTCGTCGGTCGTCATATGCCGTAAATCGAAAGGAAGAAATTTTGTGTCGTTATCAAACGAATTTATTTTTAGAGTAGAAATTTTGTGTCGTTATCAAACGGTTATTTTCTTAAACTCTTCAAAATAGAAATAGAAAAATGCATTTACGTTAAAACTATTTCGGACGCAGAATGGTTAATAAATGTGCGTCTTAAGTGTCCCGATCCGCATGCAAGCGGAACCGGAATACGAATCGGGTCGGATTTTTCCTTTTTTTGGTCGGAAGCTTTTTCCTTCCTTTTAGCATCCTTTGCATTCTCTTAGACCGAGAAAACATCATTCGACTGAGTAAGAGAGAGATGGGAGGGATGTGGCCCCCCCAAAAGAGGAAGGGAAGTGGCCCCCCCAAAAGAAGGGAACAATAGAAAGACAACAAGGGAATGCTCAAGATGCTGAGAGGGGGTCAGGGTGAAATGGACGTAACGATATATTGGGGAGTATTTTATGTAAATTAGGAGTGGAAAAAGAGGCGTAAGAAATGTTCCGAAAGTTCATTTCATACTCCCCTGCGCAATTTTCTCTCTCCTCCCTCTCTTTTCCGTCTCATTACTTTCCCAGCCGCCGCCTCCGCCGTCCCTTGGCTGCGACGTTGCCGGCCACCTGACGACCCACCTTCGGATCTGCCCGACCATCTCCTGACCCTCCCCTCTAACAACTCCCAGCCTCTGCAACGCTCGACCCGGGGCCAACGACGGTCGTCGACGCTCCTGCAGACCATCTACGGCCGCCGCTTGCCTCGCTAGACCTCGATCGTGGCTGATCCGAGGCCAAGCCCAGCCCTAAATTTCGATCGAGCTCCCCCGTCCTCGACGTTCGTCCTCGTCGACAGCGACGACAAATTCTGACTCTTTTGGTGGTTGTAGTTAATTCTTTGTTTTCCGAATCTCTCTTATCAGCTCGTACATTCTCGTCTTCCTTGTGCCGTTGCATGCATTAATTAAAGCTATCCGTTCTTGAATCTATTTGCTAATTTCCAGCTTGGAGTAGACACTGTTCCGGTCCTTCTTGGCCCAGTCTCCTATCTGCTGCTATCCAAGCATGCAGAGGGTGTTGACAAGACCTTTTCTCCTTTGTCCCTCCTCGGAAAAGTACTTCCCATCTACAGGTAAGATTTAATTGAACTCTTCTCTAGCAGTTTTCATTTGCGCATGTTTGGAATGCATTTCCTGACCAATGATGAACCATTCAGGGAATTCTTGTCCGAACTTAAGGCAGCCGGTGCTTCATGGATTCAGTTTGATGAGCCCACTCTTGTGTTGGATCTTGATTCTCACCAACTGCAAGCTTTCACTGAAGCGTACTCGGAACTAGAATCATGTTTTTCTGGCGTGAATGTTGTCGTCGAAACATATTTTGCTGATGTTCCTGCTGAGGCATATAAAGTTCTTACTTCTTTGAAGGGTGTCACTGGATTTGGATTTGATTTGGTCCGTGGAACACAGACCCTCGATTTAATCAAGGGTGGGTTCCCCACAGGCAAGTATCTCTTTGCTGGAGTTGTTGATGGGAGGAACATCTGGGCCAATGATCTTGCTGGATCGCTCAGCACCCTCCATGCTCTCGAGAGCTTTGTGGGAACAGGTAATACTTTCTGCATATGTTATTTCCAAATAGTGTATTTGATGATCTGTTTGTCATTTATACTTAAGTTGATATCTGAAATTCCTCATTTATCTGCAGACAAACTTGTGGTCTCCACCTCCTGCTCTCTTTTGCACACTCCTGTTGACCTCGTTAACGAGACTGAGTTGGATGAGGAAATCAAGTCGTGGCTTGCTTTTGCTGCTCAGAAGGTCGTTGAGGTCAATGCCTTGGCCAAGGCATTGGCTGGGAAAAAGGATGAGGTATGGTTCGTTATCTTTTTGTTAAAGATTATGCTGAAAAGCAGCATAGTATGCGCACACTGTCATTATTGCTATTAGGTAGTCTTAACAGTGGTGGTAATTTATATTGTCAGCTTATTTTCTAGAATTCTACTCTATTCCGATTAGTCATCGGCAGAAACCAATGGGGTTACCTTGTGTGGGGTGTCTTTAATTGGTGCCTATACAGAGCTACATGCATCTGGCAACAACGGGGTAAATACAGTCGCTAGGATGCAAACTTTTTTACTTAAACTAGGCCTGTTAACTAGCACCTTTAGGGTGTCTGTCTAGCAAAATGTTCAATTTCCAAAGTATTGATTACTAATGTCGCAAGAGGGTATTTCAATGCTTATTGCTGATGGCTCTGTTTTCAGGCATTCTTCTCAGCTAATGCAGCTGCTAAGGCCTCAAGAAAGTCCTCTCCAAGAATCACAAATGAAGCTGTCCAAAGGGCTGTATGTTCCTCTGCTTAGTTACCCTTCGTCTTTTATGCGTTCCAAGAATACCAATGAAAACGATATCACTGGTGTCTTGAATTCTTGCTATTCTCGTCTCTCTCAGACTGCTGCTTTGAGGGGCTATGATCATCGCCGTGCCACAACTGTGAGTGCTAGACTTGATTATCAGCAAAAGAAGCTTAATTTGCCAGTCATCCCAACAACCACCATTGGCTCCTTCCCTCAGAGTGAGGAACTCAGAAGAGTGCACCACGAAAGTGAGTAAACTAGATCTTTCTTTTCTAAGTAAGCGTTGATAGATATGACACAGGGCTGTTATCCTTTTCGTCATGACCTTCATTGGTCCTGTGACTGCACTTCGTTATAGGATGTCTTGGGAAGAATATGTTAAGGCCATCAAGCTGGAAATTAAGAAAGTTATCAGGCTTCAAGAGGAGCTTGACATAGATGTCTTGGTTCATGGGGAGCCTGAGGTAAGACAGCATTTTAATCTGGTGTTGTAGTTAAGTCAGATCTGTCAGATAGATAGATAGCATCTTATGAGTTATGTTTTCTTTCTTCAACATCATGATCTGGATGTATCCAATGCAGAGGAATGATATGGTTGAATACTTTGGGGAGCAGTTGTCAGGTTTTGCTTTCACTGTTGATGGGTGGGTGCAATCTTATGGATCTTGTTGTGTGAAACCACCCATCATCTATGGTGATGTAAGCCGCCCCAACCCAATGACTGTCTTCTGGTCCACTATGGCCCAGAGCATGACTGCTTGCCCAATGAAGGGAATGCTCACGGGCCCTGTCACCATTCTCAACTGGTCCTTTGTCTGAAATGACCAGCCCAGGTACAGAAGAATGTGAACTGCATGTGTACTTGGGATTGATCAAAGAACATACTCTTATTTCTCCTTTCAGGAATAGAATAATATATATTTATTTCACAGATTCGAAACTTGCTATCAAATTGCCTTGGCCATCAAGGATGAAGTTGAGGATCTTGAGAAGGCAGGGATTAATGTTATTCAAATTGATGAGGCAGCTTTGAGAGAGGGTCTGCCGCTGAGAAAGTCCAAACAATCTTTCTACTTGATTGGGCTGTCCACTCTTTTAAAATCACTAACTGTGGTGTCAGGGATACTACCCAGGTTCTTTCATAGCTCCCTTCCTTTTTTTTATGTGGGAAGATCCATTTCTCACGTGTACTGATTTCACTTGGTGGCTGTTATTGATTGGCAGATCCACACATGTGCTACTCCCACATTGATGACATCATCCCCTTAATCTTCGACATGGATGCAGACGTCATCACAATTGAGAACGCTCGCTCTGATGAGAAGCTTTTCTCAGTTTTCCACGAGGGAGTCAATTATGGTGCTGGGATTGTCCCCGGTGTCTATGACATCCACTCTCTCATAATACCATCAGCTGAAGAGATTACTGACCGAACCATCAAGATGCTCACTACAAACATATTGTGGTTTAACCCTAACTTTGTATTCAAGACTCGTGAACATGCTGGGGTCAAGCGTGCACTCAAGATCATGGTTCTTGCTGCCGAGCTCCTCCGCACCGAACTTGCCCATGCTAGAAAGGAAAAGTATGAGTAACTTCCTTGTATTCCCGTCTTTTTATATTTATATGATTATTGAGTCTCTCTATGGGATGTTAGGAGTCGTACTCTTTGGGGATTTTACTTGGTTCGTAGTTCCTCTCTCTTTATATTTATATGATTATTGAGTTTCTTTATGGGATGTTAGGAGTCCTACTCTTTGGGCTGTTTTAGTTTGTTCGTAGTACTGAGTTGAGCTTGTACTCATGTGATGGACTAATGATATGCTATTCACGTTTGATTCAAAATGGCTGTCATATTCTTATGGTTGCTTGCTTCTTACCACTCAACTCGATAGCATGAAGTGAAATAAGTCAAGCTAATATTAGTATCTTTGATGTTTGATCCGCTTGACCTCCTCTTAAAACATCTGCAAGTAAGGAACAAAAAGAAACCTAATCTGTATCCAGACGAGTAAATTCTCTCATTCATTCATCCGCAGTTTTACTTGCCTTTTGAGTATGTCCTTGTTCGGACCACTCAAATACGATTAATCCATAGTAATCAACGCACAGCATTCATTGTAAAACTACATCCAAATCCACAAATATTCATTCAGAATCTTACAAAATTCACTATTCAAACCTAAATTAGTCTAACACTGAAAAGTCAAAATCAGGACGGAAAACGACATTTTTCCTCTTCCAAGTTGAATCATTATAGGTCCTTGACGTGGAACCTCGAGAAAATGAAACAATCCATCAACTCGAAATGAAACAATCCATCAACTTAGTGCCTGTTTGGCAAAAAGTGTTTACTGTTCCCTGAAACAAAAATTTTTTGTTCTTTTGTTCTGAGGAATAAAAAAAAGAAAGAATGCGTTTGTTTGCATTTTTTTGTTCCAAATTTATTTTTTGTTCCTAAAAACACATCCTAGACGTAAAACAAAAAAAAAAAAAATTTTGTTTATTGTTTTTAGAACAAAATTTAGGAACATTTTTTCTCTCTCTTCCATTTTCTTCTCTCTTTTTTCTTCTTCTTTTCTTCTTCTTTTTTCTTTTTTTTTCTTTGGCCGGTCGCCGGCCTTGGCCATGGTCGACGACTGGCCGTCAAGGGTCGGCGACCTCGCCAGAGCGTTGCCGGCCCTTGGCTGGGTGAGCTCGAGCTCGCCCAGATCCGTGAGGCCGAGCTCGCCACGGGCCGGCGACGCCGAGCCTCGCCGGGGCCGGCTTAGCTGGCCGTAATGTTTGGCGAGGCCGTCGGCCCTTGTCGGCCGGCCGCTAGCCATGGCCGAGGCCGGCGACCGGCCAAAAGAAGAAAAAAAAGAAAAAATGAAAAATAAATAAGAAAAATAAGAAAGAAAATAGAAAAAATAAAATAAAAATATTAAAAAAATAAAAGAAATAAAAAAAATTATACAAATTTACCAAACGTGTTTCTATTCTTTTTATATTTTTGGAATAGATTTACTAAACACGTTTTTTGTTCAAAAATTGTTTCACGAAGCGAAATACTTTTTTCTATTTTTGTTCTCGAAACAATTTTTAAAAATGCAAATGTTCTCAAACTCACCCTTAGTTTTCAGTTTCTTGAAAAATTTAGGAATAAGTACATTGAAAATATTACAATTTATCACGAAAGTATAATTGAGTTGTAAAATTTATAAAAAAAATTAACTAAATCGTAAAACTTATCCAATTGATACAATCAATTTTTTTCCCTTAACTTTGTCTAACTTGATTAATAGAAAATGCTGACGTAACTTTTTATTATTATTTCCTCACTTCTAAGTGGTGATGACATCACTAAAATATGAAACACAACACTAAAACGCATGGTTTAGCCGGGATTAAAAAATTGGACTTTCGTATTTGCTGCTTTGCTTTTAGTCCAATGACATTCTAGATGTGCAATCTATGTAATTAATAAGTTTCAGGAAATATAAAAGTTTTCGTAAAGTTCTTGTTCTGGCTTAGTTTCAGCATCCACCACTTGGGAGAATTGACGCCTTCTAGATCATGCGGATCAAGTTAGTTTGGATCCCTGATTATAGAGGTCGTGATGGGACCTAAATAATTAACGATTCGGATGATTTTTGACCAGTTCGACGTATGGTTCACGCAATAAATTCTCCCTCACAAGGGTTTCCGACATGCATTTCCTGGTTTTGGGTTAGATTTGAAGTGATGTAAATGATTTTGTCACTATACTTCAATCTCATCCGTTTGAGACATTATTTATTATCCGAAAGGAAGAGTTCAGCCATCGCCGAGGACGAAAGGCATGGAGGCTCACCCTAGCCTAAACCATTTTCACGAATCAAACCAAGTCCTTTTGAGAGGAACACTCGGGACCATGACCGATCTACTGTACTTCAACCTAGAGCGAGCTTTGTACCGATTGGGCGATCCAGTTCGCGATGAACCAAACAAATCCCATTCGTGGATCTCACTTTAATCAACAGCCGGGATGACCGGATTTTTAGCATAAGATCAGACCCGGGTCAGACCTTCTCTTATAAATTTTTCAAGCACCCAATTAGGCGTTTGATCACCACCTGATTGCTTGTCTAATGCGCGCGATCCTTGCGGAATAAAACTTAAAAGTAATATGTTGGAAATAACGAAGTATCTGGTGCGTGATCTTACATCAATATGCCTCATGATAAGTTGAAAGAAATTTTCTATGATATTCTTCACAGTTAAGTACATACGATGGAATTTACCTTTCGTTTGTTGTACAATCAATAATCTATAGAGAGAGAGGATGAATGTTGCGGAATCAGGCAATTGAAGGTTAAAATAAAGAATAAAAAAATAAATCGGACATTCGATTTACGTGACTCAATCGAGATAAACTATATTCATGAGAAAAGCAGTAAAGACTTTTACTATAAATTAGATTATACAATAGAGCCACTTAAATATTTTTAATAATTCTCAACCTCCAATTACATTAACCCCATATAACAAGATTTATTTTCGCTAGAACACGGTGTAATTGACGATAAGCCTTGCCACTTTGCGCACACAGCACATCACGCCTCTGCGCACAGCAACCACGGCCCGCACCCGCGAATGAAAAATGTATTATAATATATAAAAACACAAAATCGAGTAACCAACTCCAATCGTGGGAACTTATGTTCCACGTGCAGAAGCCAAATTCCGTCTGTCATGAAAACGCATATTCCATTACGTTAACTGTTCTTTTGAGTAAAATTTACAATATTTGGGTGCCCATGATTTTCTAATTAAAAGTTCTTTTTCTAGAAACACTAAAGGAAAAAGAAGTTTCTGGCAAGAAAAAAAAAGAAGTCTCGTTCCTTCTGGCAAGAAAAGTCTAGAGAAAATGATAAATGATACATGTACTTTGGGCTAATGTGTAATATCTTCTTTGAATTTTTAATTTATTTAATATGGACATTAAACTTTTAGTGAATGCTTGACTTTGTCCCTAAACTATAAGAGTGAATATGGTTTCAAGTAGAATCGAGAACCGGTCCGGTTCTAGGTTCCAATGCATCCTAGTCTCGTTTGTGATTTTTCTATTTTTTAGGAATAAGGAATTGGATCAAAATCTAGGGAACCATGACTCGTGAGTGAGGTGGTGGTTCGCTCTTGCTCCTATTTAGGCTGTTCTTCCCTTTTTCAATATCCTCTTTAGCTCGTGCTTTTAAAAAAATCACCACTTAACTTGATTATGAAGAGATCAATAGTGTTTCAAAGCTTCTTCGAATGCATTTATCAAGCATTTCCAGCGAGGAAGTTTTCATTTTCCATGCTCCATCACAAGTTCAATATATTGAAGTTCACAATGCTTTTTCTACCAAACCCTAAAACTTATGATAAGATAGATTTTGGTTTCAAAATATGCATTATAGGTTCTAGATTTAAAAAATAAGAAATATATTCCAATAGATATGTTGTAAGCACTAAAAAAAAAAGAAGAGGAAACGGAAAGAAATCTAGAACCGCTCACCTCTACTAGATTATATGAAGATATTTACTATTATTATCCATTATTTAAAGTTAGCAAAATCTTGGATCATCGATTCCACCATCTTTTCTTTTTCCAGGACTTGCCAAACACACACATCAAACCGAAGTGTACCCAATGATCACAACCTCAAACACGCCCGAAACCCACAAATAAAGAATCCAGCAAACATACATATCTAGATCTACCCATCTAAGGGTCCCCTCTTTCCTCTAAACACACCAAATCAAAATAGCTATCGCCAGAAACCTTAAGAAGTTCGAGAGAGACAAAGACTTGCTTCGCCTGCAGCCCCAAGCCTCACCTAGATTTGAGTGAGGCCACCGGCGAGCCTCACCAGAGTCTCACTAGCCACTATGGAGTAGGGAAGCCAAAGAGGAAGAAGAGAAAAAAGAAAATTAAAAAATAAATTAAAAAATTCGAAAAAAGTTAAAATATTATTAAAAACTTGCCACGTCACCATTCAATTTTCATGTCAACGTTGGTTGGTCAAATCAAGCTGGATGGATTGAATTGGCATAAAGAACTGAATTAGCAAAAAAAAAAAAAAAAGAGTTTAAGACTAAATTGACATAATTGTAATAGGTTTAGGATTTTTTTTTGTAATCCTTCCGTTATATCCATTTAACATTTGTGGTCTAGAAATGGGTTGTCTTCATTGAAGTATGCTCCTGTGATGTGAGCCATAATGATTTTTTCGCTCTTGAAATATAGCACTTTAAAAATTTGAGGAGCATTCTCTAATAGCAATTAAAATGGGGATAATGACGTAAATGGTCACTGAACTTTGAGCTAATGTATAATGTGATATCTAAACTTTCAATTTATTTAATGTAATCCATGGATTTAAGGTGTATGGTCAATGTAATCCCTATAGTATATAAAATTATTCGACGTTGTCATTCCATTAATTCAAATCCAAAGACAGCATTGAACATTTTTATATAATTAAGGAATGACATTGCACATTGGACTAGAATTCAAAAATCAAATTGAGCAAATTAAAAGTCCATAAACTACATTGTATATTGGGCCAGACTTCGGAAACCATTTGTAACATTTTCTGATTCAAATGGCTAAAACAACAACTAAGAAGGGGTGATTCGTTGTTTTAAGAACATTAAAACTCTTGAGTGAAGATATACGGATGTGCTTATGTGGGAGGAGATTAGTAATGCAGATGTAGCAACTTCTATTAGACATATAATAAAAGAATTACCTTTTGATCTACTTATAGAGGCCTTTAATCTTCAAAGCATAAGCCGAAAGCTGTTTCAAAGTCAAATGAGAGATGTTGATTGTCGTCTATAGCAATCATACCTGCAGTCTGCGCAGTTAGAGTATACTCTAAAAGACGAAGCAAGGTGTTTACCATTAAGAGAGGTTTTTGCTTCTGTAGTCCATATGACTCTTTGAATTGCTCTCGCAAAAGTGGCCGGACTGCCAAATCTTCTCTAGGTCCTTTCTAGGGTTCTAGAGCTTGGAGGGGTTCTAGAGCTTGGAGATCTTTTCTAGGCTTCTTCTGTACTCTAAGATGACTCTAGCCGTTTTTTAGGCAAATGGACAATGTGCTCATATCTACATGTTTTTCAATGTGTTGGCGGTCCCTTGCCCATCACATTTTTAGTTAATAAAAGAAAAATGAATGGGTGATAATCTTTAATCTATCATGAGAATAAATATTTATTTTGATAATAAAAAATTAAATAATAAATAATTATAAATTGTTGTGGAGCTCACTCATTCAAGAATTTGTGTGGAACTCACTCCTTCAAGAATTTGTGGATAATAATAAATTATTATTCTCACAACAGTTCAAAAATTGTTATGCTAGGAAAACCTTTAAAACAATTGGGCGAAACAACTGCAATGAGTCTACAAAAATGCTCGCTTAAATTATTTTTTGGCTAAATGAACGAAGCTCATAAGGAAATCTTGGCCCACGTTGTGGCGAGAAGGAGATTAAAATGCTGTTTTCGTTACTCGAGATATCCGACATTTTTGTATGGCGAAATGACGAACAGCCCACACGCCCTCCAATCAGGAGGGCAAAGCGGTGAAACAGAACACACCTCCCAACCCCACTCGGCGCAAGAAAAGCCCTCAGCATCCCCAGCCACCGCCCTAGATTTCTACTTTTCTTTTCATAATATATATGTGTGCGTGTAAATTATGATGGGGCGAGGATTTTGACCCCAAACGATATATTACAATGGGGGGAGATATATTGGCAGCAAGACAGTTTTAACATTAGTGATGGGGGACGACTTTTGACCCCAAACTTGATCTTTGAGCTTTCCTAATCTATTATGAGGGGAGGACATTCACGATTTATAACTTGATCTTTGAACTTTGCTGAGCTTCCTCCCATCATAATAGAATACTCTATTATGATGGGAGGAAGATTATGGGAGGAAGATCTGCTGCTATGTAAGACAGTCCTACATCGTTTGGGAGAAGCCCTCTGACTTACTTGATAACCGTTGCAGCTTCTCTTACCTCACAAGACATCTTTTGAGGATGACACCCCCCAAATTGGCATTAGAGCTAGGTTAAGGTGGATCCGAGTGTATGCTGATCCCTCATTGCTTGGGAGAAGTCCTCTAAACTACTTAATAATCATTACGGCTCCCCTAGCCTCACAAGATGTTTTTTGAGGATGACAGCCCCATATATTTCTTCTAGAGGAATATCCACAATTCTTCTTTGCTAAACATTTTCACATTCTAGTGGCCAAACACTGACTTAGAAATTTTTAAATAATTTTTAATTTTTTTCCGAATTTCTTATTAATTTTTTATTTTCTTTTCCTTCTTCTTCCTCCTTGGACTTTCTCGTAGTAGCTAATGAGCTTCGTTGAGCGAGGGCCGTGAACCCTTGTTGGCTGTTCGCGAGGGTTGTGGCCCTGGGCAAAGTTGTCTCACCCACGACCTTGGGCGAGGTCGGGTGAGAGCCGTAAAGCCCTCGCCAACTGGCCTTCATTGATGGCCAGCGAGCCTCACTAGAGGCTCGTCGGCCACTGTGAGGAAAGTCTATGGAGGAAGAAGGGAGAGAAAAGGAAAAAGAAAAGAAAATGAAGAAAAAAAAAGAAAAGGAAAAGGAAAAATGAATAAAAGATTCAAAATAAAAAAATTATTTAAAAATTGTTATGTCAAGCATTTGGCCATCGACCGGTGTCCACGTCGGTGTCGTCGGCCAAAATTAAATTTGGATGGATTGAATTACTACTAATATGAAAATGTTTAGGAATAAATTTATTTAATTGAAAGGTTTAGAATTGAAGTTGTATCAATGAAATAGATTTAAAACTTTTTTGGTACTTTTCCTTGCAATACGATAGGAGGACATTTACGACTTTTAACCTGATTTTTGAGTTTTGCTGCTAGAATAATTCGACTTTTAACTTTATCTATGAGTGGCTCTATTATGATGGGAGGAAGATCAGCGAAAGCGGTTACCTGGTGGTAGGGCCGTCGCTAAACGGATCAAAGTGACCTTCGAAAAGAAAAAGGCTAGACAAAGTCATTTATTTGATCCCGAACGTGTTCGGGCGGATGAAGCAAAAACATCAGCCAATCATAATAGAGTCTTCCTCCGAGGGAGAGGTCATTTACGACTTTTTGCTTCATCTGAAACCGAACGTGTTCGGGCGGATGAAGTTCATCCGTCCGTACCTCCGCGGGTTCAGATGAAGCAAAAAGTCGTAAATGTCCTCCCCTCGGAGGAAGACTCTATTATGATTGGAGGAAGATCAGCAAGGGAGGGCATTTACGACTTGAATTTGATCAGTGAGCTTGGCTGATCTTCCTGCGTCTCGCTATATAAGACCCGATCCCATACTCTTCCTTCAGTAGCTTCGTTCTCTCTCTTCTTCCTCTATCTATCCCCTGCACTCTCGTCACTGCAATAGAAGACTACAGTTGGTTTCGTTCCCTGGTTCGGTCTCTGCCAAGGTAGGATCCTTGCATGGCTTGAATTTCTTCGTTCTTAGGCTGGGCAACTGAATGGGTTGCACTAGTTACTTACCCGTCTTACCTGTCGTTGAAGTTTCTTCGAAGATCCAGAGAAATGGCGTCCCACGTCGTTGGCTATACTCGCATGGGCCCCAAGAGGGAGCTGAAGTTTGCCCTGGAATCATTCTGGGATGGAAAGAGCAGTGCCAAGGATTTGCAGAAAGATGGGGCTGATCTCAGGTCATCCATCTGGAAGCAGATGGCCAGTGTCGGCATCAAGTACGTTCCCAGCAACACCTTCTCATACTTCGATCAGGTGCTCGACGCCACCGCGATGCTTGGTGCTGTTCCTGCCCGATATGGTTGGAACGGTGGCGAGATTGGATTCGATGTTTACTTCCCGATGGCCAGAGGGACCGTTTCCGTCCCTGCTATGGAGATGGCCAAGTGGTTCGACACCAACTAGTAAGTCATGGATCTCGACCAGTAAGTAAATCTTTTTCCTCTTTTTGGTTAACTTTTTCGACGTTTAACTTACCCTTTCATCTCATATCGTCCAGCCACTACGTTGTGCCTGAATTGGGTCCTGATGTGAGGTTCTCTTACGCTTCCCTCAAGGCTGCCACCGAGTACAAGGAGGCCCAGAAGGTAAACGCTCGGTCTTGTTATTTTCTTCATTCTCACTGTCTCAGCTGCCCGTTCGATTGGGTTATATTCGGTCCGGCCCATAAAATTAAGTGTTTACGTCTTAGTGACCCGATCCGCAAGCAACCTGAACCGGATGACGAATCGGGTCGGATCGCGTTGGGCTATCGGTTTGGGGTTTGCAATTTAGGAAATTTTCCAAAGGTCCATGTTCATCTTTGCCACTCTATGTGATTTTCTCTCTCCTCCCTCCCTTTTCCGTCTCAATACTTACCCAGACGCCACCTCACGACGCTGCCGCCTCTGCCGTCCCTTGGCTGCGACCTCGCCGGCAACCCCACGACCCCCTCCGATCTCGATGGCAACCGCCGAAAGCCTCGGATCTGCCCGACCATCCGCTGACTCTCCCCTCTTCCGACTCCCATCCTCTGCAACGCTCGACCCGGGGCCAACGACGGTCGTCGACGCTCCTGCAGACCAGCTAAGGCCCCCGCTTGCCTCGCTGGACCTCGATCGCGGCTGATCCGAGGCCAAACCCAGCCCTAAATCTCGATCGAGCTCCCCGGCCCTCGGCTCTCGGCTCTCGTCCTCGTCGACAAATTCTGACTCTTTAGTTGGTTGTAGTTTCTTGTTTAATTTTCGTCTTCCCGGTGCCGTTACATAATTTTTGCATTATCTAAAGCTATCTTTTTTGGAATTCGTTTGCTAATTTCCAGCTTGGAGTAGACACTGTTCCAGTCCTTATTGGTCCGGTGTCCTATCTGCTGCTATCCAAGCCTGCAAAAGGTGTGGAGACGACCTTTTCTCCTCTGTCCCTTCTCGGCAAAATACTTCCCATCTACAAGTAAGAATTTAAACTCTTCTCTAGCAGTCTTCACTTGCTGAAGTTTTGACTACTCTTCCTGACCAATGATCAACCATTCAGGAAAGTCGTGTCCGAACTTAAGGCAGCTGGTGCTTCATGGATTCAGTTTGATGAGCCCACCCTTGTGCTGGATCTTGATTCTCACACACTGCAAGCATTCACTGAAGCATACTCGGAACTAGAATCATGTCTTTCTGGCGTGAATGTTCTCATCCAAACCTATTTTGCTGATGTTCCTGCTGAGGCATATGAAGTTCTTACCTCCTTGAAGGGCGTCACTGGATTTGGATTTGATTTTGTCAGTGGAACCAAGACTCTTGATTTAATCAAAGGTGGCTTCCCCACAGGCAAGTATCTCTTTGCTGGAGTTGTTGATGGGAGGAACATCTGGGCCAATGATCTTGCTCGATCACTCGGTACACTCAGTGCTCTCGAGAGCATTGTGGGAAAAGGTACTAAATCGGCATATGTTTTTTTCCAAATAGTGTGTTTTGAAGATCTGCATGTCATGTATCCTTAATTTGATATCTGAAATTCCTCATTTATCTGCAGACAAACTTGTGGTCTCCACCTCCTGCTCTCTTTTGCACACTCCTGTTGACCTAGTTAATGAGATCGAGTTGGATGAGGAAATCAAGTCATGGTTTTCATTTGCTGCTCAGAAGGTCGTTGAAGTCACTGCCTTGGCCAAGGCATTGGCTGGACAAAAAGATGAGGTACGATTTGTTATCTTTCTGTCAAAGATGATGCTGAAAAGCAGCATAGCATGCCCACGCACTTATTGTTGCTACTAGGCAGTCTTAACAGTGGTGGTAATTTACATTGTTAGCTTGTTTTCTAGAATTAGTTGCTTCTGCTCTATTTCGATTAGTCGTCGGCAGAAAAAAATGTGGTTACCTTGTCGTGGGTCTCTTTAATTACTGGCTATACAGGGCTACATACATATGGCAACAACTGGGTAAATAGAGTCACTAGGATGCAAAGTTAATTTAATCTAGGCCTGTTAACTAGCACCTTTAGGGTGTTTGTCAAGCATAATGTCGAATTTCCAAATAGTTGATAACTAATGTCGTGAGAGGGTATTTCAATGCTTATTGCCAATGGCTCTGTTTTCAGGCATTATTCTCAGCTAATGCTGCTGCTCAGGCCTCAAGAAACTCCTCACCAAGAGTCACAAACAAAGCTGTCCAAAAGGCTGTATGTTCCTCTGCTTAGTTACCCTTCATCTTTCATGCATTCCAAAAATACCAATTAAAATGATATTACTGGTGTCTTGAACTCTCAGTATTCTCCTCTTTCAGACTGCTGCTTTGAGGGGCTCTGATCATCGCCGTGCCAGACCCGTCAGTGCTAGACTTGATGCTCAGCAAAAGAAGCTTAATTTGCCAGTCATCCCAACAACCGTCATTGGCTCCTTCCCTCAGACCGAGGAACTCAGAAGAGTGCACTGTGAGTACAAGGACAAAATGTGAGTAAACTAGATCTTTCTTTTTTAATTAAACAATGACAGATATAACATGGGGCTGTTAATCCTTTTCGTTATGACCCTCATTGGTCCTCTGACTGCACTTCAATATAGGATCTCCGAGGAAGAATATGTTAAGGCCATCAAGGAGGAAATTAACAAAGTTGTCAAGCTTCAAGAGGAGCTTGACATAGATGTCTTGGTTCATGGGGAGCCTGAGGTAAGACAGTCTTTGAATCTGGCATTGTTATTAAGACAGATCTGTCGGATAGATAGGTAGTATCTTTTGAGCTATGTTTTCTTTCTTTGACATCTTGTTCTGGATGTATCTAATGCAGAGGAATGATATGGTTGAATACTTTGGGGAGCAGTTGTCAGGTTTTGCTTTCACCATTAACGGGTGGGTGCAATCTTATGGATCTCATTGTGTAAAACCACCCATCATCTATGGTGATGTTAGCCGCCCCAAGCCAATGACTGTCTTGTGGTCCACCATGCCCAAAGCATGACTGCTCGCCCAGTGAAGGGAATGCTCACAGGCCCTGTCACCATTCTCAACTGGTCCTTTGTCCGAAATGACCAACCCAGGTACAAAAGAACGTGAACTTCATGTGTGGATCGAAGAAAGAACATGATCTTTATTTCTCCTTTCAAGACTAGAATAATAGAAATTTCAAGACTAGAATAATAGAAATTTATTTTACAGGCTTGAAACTTGCTATCAAATTGCCTTGGCCATCAAGGACGAAGTTGGGGATCTTGAGAAGGCGGGGATTAATGTTATTCAAATTGATGAGGCAGCTTTGAGAGAGCGTCTGCCACTGAGAAAGTCTGAACAATCTTTCTATTTGAATTGGGCTGTCCACTCTTTTAGGATCACTAACTGCGGTGCCAAGGATACTACCCAGGTTCCTTCATAGCTCCATTCCTTGTTTCTCTTTCTTTTCCTTTTTTCTGTGTGGAAAGTTCCATTTCCCATGTATACTGATATCACTTGGTGGCTGTTATCGATTGGCAGATCCACACCCACATGTACTCCCGCTTCAACAACATCATCCACTCAATCATCGACATGGATGCCGATGTCATCACAATCGAGAACTCTTGCTCTGATGAGAAGCTCATCTCTGTTATCCACAAGGGAGTGGAGTTTGGTACCGGGATTGGCCCCAGTGTCTATGACATCCACTCTCTCATAATACCATCGGCTGAAGAGATTGCTGACAGGACCACCAAGATGCTCGCAACAAACATATTGTGGTTTAACCCTGAATTTGTGCTCAAGACTTGTAAACACACTGGGGTCAAGCTTGCGCTCAAGATCTTTATTGCTGCTGCTGAGCTCTTGCGCACCGAACTTGCCCATGCTAAAAAAGAGAAGTATGAGTAACTTTTCTCGTCAATCGATTCTTCCTACACCCGAGGGAATGCACCTGTCTTTTACTATTGATCCAATAATTGAGTTTCTCTATGTAATGTTACGAGTCATACTCTTTGGAGTATATTAGTTTTGTCCTTGTACTCTCTCCCTCAGAACATGTGCTAATATAGTGATATAGATAATGAATAAATTATTATTACCTTCTTGCGCATGAACGTCCTGCTTTCAACTTCTCTTTTTATGGGTACCGTCCCTTCGAAAGAAACTTTCCTGCTGTTTCATTTGAAGACACGATATCTACTGCCGAATGCATTGGCTGCTAAATGATATGGTGATCTCAAAACTAGCTTGTCCATGCATGAACATTTCATCTATAAAATCTATTGGTTGTGGTTCCGAGTGCTGAGTTCGAATGAGAATGAGAGTTTGGGTAGCGCAAGATGCTTGACTTGATGTGCTGCAGTGCACAACTGTAATTTTCGAATTGCTGTATCGGCTCCGTCGAGACTCGGGATAACGAATTAGCCATCGCAAAGGATAAGGTTGTGCTGAGTTAAGCTTGCACTCATGTCATGGACTAATCATATGTTATATTCCCGTCAAATTTTATAATAGCTGTCATATTCTTAAGGTTTCTATGGTTTCTTTCCACCCCGGTCAAAAGCAATAAGTGCAATAAGTCGAGCTAATGTTGGTATCCATAAAATTTAATCTGCTTGACCTCTTCTTAAAATTTCTGCCAGGAAGGAACAAAAAAAACCTACCCTGCATACACAGAGATTAAATTTCAATTCATTTATCTGAGCTTTACTTGTCTCTGAGTGTATCCTTGTTGGACCACTCGACTAATCCGTAAGAGTCACGCATAGCTGATAATTATAAACTAGCATTCCTTGTAAAAACTTGGTCCAAATAGACATACAAATTCAGAGTCTTATAAAATCTCACTATACAAAACTTAGCTAGCCTAACAGAAAAGAGTTGATTAGGAGGCAAAACATTGGTCGATCACTATTTATCTTACCAAAGGATACATACCCCGCCTAAGCATGATTCTATTATTGTCCCAAGAATTTTCAATAGTTTAGTCGCAGATCTTTGAAACGGCGTTGCTTATATCGATTGAGTTGGATCAAGATAATGCAAAGCATGCGACAGGATGTTGTTATAGTTTGTCTTGGAATTGGCTATGGAGTTTCATGATATTCTTTGCCGTTAGGTGTGTACAATGGAATTTTGCTTTTTCGGTTTTCGTCGTGTGCAACATATATAAAAGATGGATGTGGAGCAATTACGGACTGTGTCAAAAGATGGATCCAAAATCACACATTGCATTAAGTCATGACATGTATAAACACCATCAGTGGGATCTCGATTAGACAAAAAACAGAAAAAGAAAGGGTGGGTGCAATGGTTGGAATGGGAAGGAACTTGAGTCTTCAAATGATCCAAACATCATAGCATAATTATTAAATTTTGGCTGCTGGAGGTGGAAATTGTTGTTGTAGAAGTAGTTGTTCCTACGGTCAAAGGCACTAGGATTCTTGATGCTGATGTGTATGGTCTATTCTCGATGACATCGAAATCCATGGATTGCATGAAGATTTTCACCCTCCATTTCCGATAGATAGAGTTAAATCCATGAAGAATTATGGTCAAGAGAAATGGACTATTTTCACTTAAGGATGCTCCTATGAGGTGAGCCATGATCATCTTTTTCTCTTGCAATATGCTCCGATACCAATTAAAACGGTTAAAACAATGATTACGACAACCCTATGATCTCCTCTCCTCCCAGATTTCAAGATTTTAGCCCTCGCATAGAGCTACATTGCACAAGCAAAAGCAAGAGCACGAGTTCGGAATTTCCGGCCATCGTCAAAGTTACCTTTTGACCTGTTCATGTAGGCCTTTAATCTGCACAATTTTGAGGATATATTCTGAAGACATAGCAGGGTGTTTTTTTCCTCCATCAATGGAGCCTTTTGGCACCGTAGTCTGAATAACTCTGTGACTTGCCTGTCCTCGCAAAGATGGCCAGACTGCCGGTTCTGCTACCTTCGTGGATGGAGGGGTTCCAGAGGCCGAGGATTATTCTCTAGGCTTTTTCCGTCGTCTGCGCTGACTCGCCTTTCCCATGGCGAATGGACAACGTGGTGCGAATCGGCATGATTTTCAATGCGGTACCACTTTTTCTACGGTGATGGAATGCCAGATAAGTCAATGTGCTGTTGGGTAATAGGATTTTTATTTTTTCTTTTTTAACTTTGTCAGATCTTTAAAAGGATTGTCGATTAAGGGTGCGTTTGTTTGCGTTTATTTAAAAATTGTTCCAGGGAACGAAATAGAAAAAAATGTTTACTTCCTGGGGACAATTTCTCGAACAAAAAACGCGTTTAGTAAAAACTTGTTCTAACAAAAAATAAATAAAACATGTTTGGTAAATTTGGATAATTTTTTTATTTCTTTTATTTTTTCTATTTTTTTCTTATTTTTCCTTTTTTTCTTTTTTCTTTTTCATTTTTTTTTCTTTTTGGCCGGTCGCCGGCGAGGGTCGGCCTCGCCTTGATCTGGCGAGGCCGAGCTCGCCCAGCGGCGGGCGAGGCGCGGCCTCGCAGGGCCACCGCCAGGAGACGCCGACTCGCCCGGGCCGGCGCGAGGCCGACCCTCGCCCGGCCGGCGAGCCTCGGCCTCGGCTGATCCGGGCGAGCTCGAGCTCGCCCGGCCATGGCGAGGCCAACCCTCGCCCGCCTACGGCGAGCCTCGGCCTCGCCGGGGCCGCGAGCCTCGCCGTGGTGCCGGGCGAGGCCGGCGGCCAAAAGAAAAAAACAAGAAAATAAGAGAAAAAAAAAAAAAATGTTTCTCAAAAGTGTTTCAAACAAGAACACAAAATTTGTGTTTTGTTTTTTTTTATTTTTTTGTTTACGGAAACAAAAGAACAAAAAGGAACAGAACGCACCCAAACACGTTTACTTCCTTTTTGTTCGAACAAAAAAATAGAAAAAGTGTTTAAAAACAAAAAAAAGAAATACAAACAAACGCAGCCTAAGCAATTCATCGAAGAATGTTTCCTTCAACAATGGGCATGTGACCTTCTTTACTTATTCCAAATCACTTGCTGCTGAGGTGAGAAGTACCGTGATGTGATTCGAAATTTCCGTCTCGCTCCGAGTCATGTCCTGCGACATACTCTCAATTGGGACGGCCATATGAAATCCACTTGGATTTGGACCTATCTCGGATTTGTTTGTGTGTTTAGAGAAAAATACAAAACTTAGCGAGATTGGTCTGTATAAATTGATTCATCGAGCAGTACGTTCCATTCATCAATGTTATGGTATACCATTTGATAGAAAGGGAATTCAATGACAGTTCACTTGAAAAAGGAAACAATTAGAAAACTGATTGGATGGACCGCGGAGGGATTCATTAAGAGAGAGAGAAGAAAAAAGGCACGCCATCCATCCAATCAGCACTCCAGATGCCGACATGCCTTTCGATCGCTTCTTTTTGTGCCTACCGCCAAAAGCGCTCCTCAGCCACAGGCGCCAACCTGCCTTGCCTTCTCTCTCCTCTTTTCAATAGCCACACGGCTCATATAAAACAAACCCTAGAGCAACGTGGTATTTGTCGAGCCGACCCACCATATGTTCCAATACCCCATCGCCCCACGCCATTTCCTTGGGCCCGTTCCTCCTCTTCTTCTCCTCTCTCTGTCCCTCGCCAATCGCGTCGATACCGTCCCAGCATATTTTTCAATGCTTTGCTGGGGTTCCACGTCCCAGGACCACTTTCCTTGTTACGTTTCCTCCGAAAGCGGGCACGTGACCTTCTTTATTTTCCCAAATCACTGCCATGGTGATCGCGTGGTGATAAGTACCGCAACATGATTCGAGGGAGACGCGGACAACCTTTGGTTTTGCAATGGTCACATATTTATAATTTGAGCAGCTATCTAAAATCTGAATGGATTTTGACTTATTTCTAATTTATTTGTGTGCTTAAAGGGAAATACTAAACTTATCGAGAATTGTCTTGTGAAAACTAATTCGTTAAGCAATACATTTTATTCATCATCATTACGATATTCCACTTAATTAAATCGATTGTGTAACATGATCATAGCAAGATGACACTTGCCTAAGTTACTTATTAGCCAAGTGAAGCTCATCCGGGAATCTTAGCCTAGTCTTGGAATCTACTGAAGAATCAACCTTACTCATGTACCAAGAAATTTCAACGCTTCGGTCGTAAATATCTGGAAAAACATTACGTATGTCAGTTGGGTTGGATCACGATATTGTGAAGCATGCAACAAGACGCAACTATAGTTCGTCTCAGCATTGACTAGGGCTAATTCCTTAAAAAAACTCTAAACTTTAGGTTTAGTCTGAATTTGCCCCAAACTTTAGGTTTAGTTCCAAATCTACCAAAAACTCTTTTTTTATCTCATAAAAAACCCCAAACTTTAGGTCCAATCATAAATCTACCCCAAATTTTTTTGTTAAAAAAAATTCATCAATTTTTACTCTAGTCTTAAATCTACCCTCGTTTGCCCTCCATCCAAAAATTGCGGCTAGTCATCCCTAATTTTTATATCCTAGAACGGTTTTATTTTGAAGATAATTTTCCACACCGCCTTGCCAATGTGTATTTATTATCGATGTGGAAATGCCACGTTAAGTTGGGACTAGACCATAGGGTAGATTTGAGAATAGATTAAGAATTGGTGATTTTTTTTAGACAAAACAAAATTCGAGGTAGATTTGGGACTAAACCTAGATTTTTTAGGGGTTTTTTCCTAGACAAAAGAAAAATTCAGGGCAATTTTTGGACTGGATCTAAAGTTTGGAGATTTTTTTGGAACAAAGAAAAGTTCGAGATAAATTTGAGACTGAACCTAAAGTTTGGTTTGCGTCGGAGTGCAACATGTATAGAAGATGTATGTGCAGTAATCACGGACTTTGTCAAAAGATGGATCCAAATCACACATTTCATTAAACACAATCAATGGGCTCTCGATCAGGAAAATAAAAAAGAGACAAAGAAAGGGTGGCTGCAATGGTTGGAAGGAACCTGAGTCTAGAGATGATCCAAACATCATATCATATTTATCAAATTTTGGTTGCTGGAGGGGGAATTGTTTTTGTAGAAGGTGAAGGTGTAGTTGTTTCTGCAGATGGAGGCGCTATATTTCTCGGCACTGGGATGTATGGTCCATTCTCGATGACTTTCCACATATTGTAAATCTAGGATTTTACGAAGATTTTCATCTTCCAATTCTAATAGATATAGTCAGATCGATCAAACATTTGTGGTTTAGAAATGGACTGTCTTCATTGAAAAAACTCCTATGATGTGAGCCACAATGATCTTTTTACTCTTGAAATATAGAACTTCGAAAACTTGAGAATCATGCTATGATACGAATTAAGTCGGCTAAAACAACAACTAAGAAAGGGTGATTGGTTGTTTTAAGAACATTGAAACTCTTGAGTGAAAGATGTGAGCATGTGCTTTTGTAGAAGGAGATTAATTATGCGGATGTAGTAGTAATTTCTATCAAACCTATTATTAAAGAATTAAAGAAACATAAGATATTTCAAGACAAATTCATAGTGGTATAGCTTTCCACTTGACACAATTTACTCTCTCAACTCTAATGGTCATGAACAAGACTCAATTAGTTTCTAAGTCATTTCATATTTTGTCAATTGAGTCAATCCGATCAATTTTAGTAGGAAATCGCTAACATGAACACGGGTAGTGCCATATAGGATTATTGGTATTGACTTTGACAATTTTTTTATATTTTTTTAAAGTGAAAATTTTTTGTTCTTCTTTTTCTTCTTCCTTCTTGTCGATAGACGACGGCTTCGTGAAAATGTTCTATCATTTGCGGAGTCCATACCATTTTGACTATTTTGTCGTGCTTCTTCATTCAATTTCTGGAACGAGTGTCTTTTTAGTATCTTCTAATATAAATAATCAGTAAATTTTTGGATTAAAGCTATCTTTAATTGTCTTTAACTGAAAATTAAAAAGGGAATCTACTGTTGGAAGGGCCAATGTTAAATAAATTTTTTTTAAAAATCATATTTAGGACTTAGGAGAGATGGTGTCAATTGCATTTTCTGTTTTTGAATATGACACCAGACCTTTTTGGGACATTAGTCAAAGATTTTCACACATCTAAGAATTAGAATACTTTCGCATATCATTTATTAAATATAATTTTTTATCCTCAACGAGAAATTCGGATAAGGCTTTTGATGTGGTTGAAAGTCGAACCGAACACACGCTTTAGTATCATTTCATGAAATTTCCACAATTTTAAAACTTCAAATTTTGAAGTACTAAAATCTGGATTTTAATCCGTTGGTAGTCATTTGATTTATTGAATCTTTCATTGAGGTTTACATACTTCTCTCATTCATTCAACGGTGATTGGTTGTTTTAAGAAAATTAAAACCCTTTATTAGTGAAAGACGTGAGAATATGCTTTTGTATAAGGAGATTAGCTATGAATGTAGTAACTTCTATCTAACATATATTAGAAGAGTTAAAAGAGATAAAAGATATTGTACAACGGGATTTATAGTGGTTTGACCTTCCCCTTGGCACACTTCAAGCAAAAACACCAATAAGTTAGCGGATTGGATTGCAAAAGTCCAGTGGTGTGGATCTCAACCTCACAATTGATTTTCTAACACCCCTCAAGCCCCTTGCGCTTTATCGTGTTCGGAATCTCGTTTTATGTACTTGAACTCGTTGATAGAGTAATGCAAATTGTATTTCTGACCCAGAAAAAAAAAAGGACCTTTCACTTGGCACTTTTTACTTTCTCAACTCTAATAGCCATGAACGAGACTCGAATCCATCAAGTAACCGCTGAAATTTTATGGTTTGTAAACGGTGCTCCCACTACAAGAAGCCCAGAAGACGATTTCACAAGCACAAGCACCTCTTACAACCCTACCATCCCTGCTCTTCCTAGATTTCAAGAATTTAGCCCTCACTTAGAATTTGCAATTTGAAGACAAACAATGCACGAGTGAAAGCTAGAGTGCATGTTGCAACATATTGAGATTGCAAGTTCGGAATTTCCTGCCGTCTTCGGAGTTACCTTTGGTCTGTTTATAGAGGCCGCATGTGTTTTTCAACATGTTTGTAAAGCAAAGAACGGACGAGAGAGACCGAGAGAGAGAGAGAGAGAGAGAGAGAGAGAGAGAGAGAGAGAGAGAGAGAGAGAGAGGGCAATGTGGGACGATAGGCATGCGGCGGCGAAGATAAGCAGAGAGGGTGGGGACGATAGGGTTAGTGGAGAAAGAGGGAAGGAAGTCCCCTCTTGATGGATACATACGACACTTTTAATGGGGAGGCTATCTGAAATTTGAATAGATTTTGATCTATCTTTACCTTGCTTGTTTGAAGGAAAACAATAAACTTACCAAGATTGGTATATAAGAATTGATTTACAGAGCAATACGTTTTGTTGATTAACATTATGATATATCCTTAACTAAATCAATTGTGTAAAATAATTGCAGCCAGTTTACGAAGACGTATGCTAAATTACGTTTTAGTTAAGTGAAGCTCATTTGATGAATTTAGTTACCACATAGATTAGTTATATTCAATAAATATATTTAGATTAGTGAAACTTAGGACAACACGCGTTAAATGGGTTTACAACTCATTAAGACCCAACTAACCTTTATGACCATTTCTTCATTCTCTTTTACTATCGCTCAATTCCGCACTTGCTCACTCCGTGATCTCACCTTAGTTTTGAATATGAGATGGAAGTGTTTTAACTATACTGATCATGTCGGGTCATTAGATTTATATTGTATGGAAATAGATCACAACGAGTATAATTAATTAATTTAGATTAAATAATTTTTTATTTGACCTAAATTCAATTTGATTCACACATTTGATGAGTCGAACTCAAGTATCGTAGCCACCTGTGTCATCGTATCAAGAAGGCATCTGCATCATTATACAAGATGGAAAGGGAATTACAAAACAGTTTATTTTGAGGACGGGGATTAAAATGCTCTTTTTCGACGAATGGAGACGCGGGCAAAACAGCCTTCGCGTGTTTTGTGGGGGGAAAATGGGGGCGAAGCATTGAGACTGACGATAGACGAAAGGAGAGGTGCGACCGACCGGGTACAATGTTTTTTGGTGGGTAAAATTGCGAAGAACGCTTTTCAAAATGACTGAGAATATACAAAGGGAGAGGTGGGACCGACCGGCTACGATGTGGTGATCGGGGATGAAGTTTTTTTTTTTTTAACAAAGATCAGGGATGAAGTTTGAGGAAGTGAGTCCTGGAAGAGGTCACATTGCAAGGCTTGCGATGTGATCTTTTCCGGAGTTGTGTTTAGACGATGAAGTTTGAGGAAGTGAGTCTTGAAAACTTGAAAATGATTGCAACTCTTGGGTTGGGTTTTCAAGACTCGCAATCATCGTTGAAAATCCCAATCCAAGAGTTGCAATAATCCCAACCCAAGAGTTGCAATCATTTTCAAGTTTTCAAGACTCGCAATCAACGTCGAAAATCCCAACCCAAGAGTTGCAATAATCCCAACCCAAGAGTTGCAATCATTTTCAAGTTTTCAAGACTCGCAATCATCGTCGAAAATCCCAACCCAAGAGTTGCAATCATTTTCAAGTTTTCAAGATTCACAATCACATCGTAGAATTAGACGATGGGACCCTCGTCTATCACATGACTCACTTCCTCAAACTTCATCGTCTAAACACAACACCCTCAAACTTTATCCCTGATCACCACATCGTAGCCAGTCAGTCCCACCTCTCCCTTTATAATATCATCCTCTGCCTCGTGGTCTCTTCATTCTCTTCTTTCTCTCTCTATCCCTTGCACTCTCGCCACTGCATTAGACTCCATTGTTCTCGATTCTGTCTCCACCGAGGTAGGATCCTTGCATCACTCGCATTTCTCCATTCTTAGGCTGCACAACTGAACGAGTTACACAAGTTACTTACCTGTTGTTGATGTTTCTTCGATGATCCAGAGAAAATGGCGTCCCACGTCGTTGGATATCCTCGCATCGGCCCCAACAGGGAGCTGAAGTTTTCCCTGGAATCGTTCTGGCATGGAAAGAGCACCACCAAGGATTTGCTGGAAGTTGGAGATCATCTCAGCTCATCCATCTGGAAGCAGATGGCTGCCGTCGGCATCAAGTACATTCCTAGCAACACCTTCTCATACTATGATCAGGTGCTTGACACCACCGCGATGCTCGGTGCTGTTCCTCCGAGATATGGTTGGAGCGGTGGCGAGATCGGGTTTGACGTTTACTTCTCGATGGCCAAAGGAACCGCCTCTGTCTCTGCTATGGAGATGATCAAATGGTTCGACACCAACTAGTAAGGACGACAGATCTTAGACAAGTTACCGAGTAGAAATTAATTTTGTATTGATGATTAAATTTAACCCATCCATCTCATTTTTTGGTCCAGCCACTACATCGTCCCTGAATTATGCCCTGATTTCAACTTCTCTTACGCTTCTCGCAAGGCTGTCACCGAGTACAAGGAGGCCCAGAAGGTAAAACGCTGGTCCTATTATTGTTTTCTTCGTTCTCAACAGCCGATTCGATTGGGTTTATACTCAGCCCAAGCCCAGAAATGAAGTGTTTTTATGTTCTAGTAACCCGATACACATGCGACCCAAACCGGATAACGAATCGGGTCGAATCGCAACGGGCTATCGGGTTTAGGCCGTTCGAGAAATGCTCATAAAGTCCATTTCATGTTCCCCTCTGTAATTTTCTCTCTCCTTCCGCCCTTCCCCGTCTCACTACTTTCCCCGCCGCCGCCGCCGCCGCCGCCGCCGCCTCCTCCTCCGCCATCCCTTGGCTGCGGACGTCGCCGGCATCGCCACGACCCACCTACGATCTCGATGGCAACCGCCGAAAGCCTCGGGTCTGCCCGACCATCCCCTGACTCTCCCCTCTTCCGACTTCCATCCTTTGCAACGCTCGACCCGGGGCCAACAGCGGTCGTCGACGCTCCTGCAGACCAGCTAAGGCCCTCGCTTGCCTCGCTAGACCTCGATCGTGGCTAATCCGAGGCCAAGCCCGGCCCTAAATCTCTATCTCGATCGAGCTCCCCCGCCCTCGGCGCTCTTCCTCGTCGACAAATTCTGACTGTTTTGTTGGTTGTAATTTGTTGTTTAATTTTCGTCTCCCTGGTGCCGTTGCATAATCCTAGCATTATTTAAAGCTATATCTGTTTCCGAATTCATTTGCTCATTTCCAGCTTGGAGTAGACACTGTTCCGGTCCTTCTTGGCCCTGTCTCCTATCTGCTGCTATCCAAGCCTGCAAAGGGTGTGGAGAAGACCTTTTCTCCTCTCTCCCTTCTCCGGAAAATACTTCCTATCTACGGGTAAGATAATGAACTCCTCTCGCAGTTTTCATTTGCTCGTGTTTGAATACGTTTCCTGACCAATGATAAAATCATGCAGGGAAGTTGTGTCCGAACTTAAGGCTGCTGGTGCTTCATGGATTCAGTTTGATGAGCCCGCCCTTGTGTTGGATCTTGATTCTCACAAACTGCAAGCATTTACTGAAGCATACTCGGAACTAGAATCATGTCTTTCTGGCGTGAATGTTGTCGTCGAGACATATTTTGCTGATGTTCCTGCTGAGGCATATAAAGTTCTTACTTCCCTGAAGGGCGTCACTGGATTTGGATTTGATTTGGTCGATGGAACCAAGACCCTTGATTTAATCAAGGGTGGCTTCCCCACAGGCAAGTATCTCTTTGCTGGAGTTGTTGATGGGAGGAACATCTGGGCCAATGATCTTGCTGGATCGCTTAACACCCTCCATGCTCTCGAGAGCATCGTGGGAAAAGGTACTACTTTCTGCATATGTTATTTCCAAATAGTGTATTTTGATGATCTGTTTGTCATTTATGCTTAAGTTGATATCTGAAATTCCTCATTTATCTGCAGACAAACTTGTGGTCTCCACCTCCTGCTCTCTTTTGCACACTCCTGTTGACCTAGTTAACGAGACTGAGTTGGATGAGGAAATCAAGTCATGGCTTGCATTTGCTGCTCAGAAGGTCGTTGAGGTCAATGCCTTGGCCAAGGCATTGGCTGGGGAAAAGGATGAGGTATGGTTCGTTATCTTTTTGTTAAAGATTATGCTGAAAAGCAGCATAGTATGCGCACACTGTCATTGTTGCTATTAGGTAGTCTTAACAGCGGTGGTAATCCATATTGTCAGCTTATTTTCTAGAATTCTGCTCTATTCCCTGCTCTATTCCGATTAGTCATCAGCAGAAACCAATGGGGTTACCTTGTGTTGGGTGTTTTTAATTAGTGGCTATACAGAGCTACATGCATATGGCAACAACGGGGTAATTACAGTCACTAGGATGCAAACTTCTTTACTTAAACTGGGCCTGTTAACTAGCACCTTTAGGGTGTATGTCTAGCATAATGTTCAATTTCCAAAGGATTGATTACTAATGTTGCAAGAGGGTATTTCAATGCTTATTGCTGATGGCTCTGTTCTCAGGCATTCTTCTCAGCTAATGCTGCTGCTCAGGCCTCAAGAAAGTCCTCTCCAAGAATCACAAATCAAGCTGTCCAAAGGCCTGTATGTTCCTCTGCTTAGTTAACCCTTCATCTTTTATGCATTCCAAAAATACCAATGAAAACGATACTACTGGTGTCTTGAATTCTTGATATTCTCGTCTCTCTTAGACTGCTGCTTTGAGGGGCTATGATCATTGCCGTGCCACAACTGTGAGTGCTAGAATTGATGCTCAGCAAAAGAAGCTTAATTTGCCAGTCATCCCAACAACCACCATTGGCTCCTTCCCTCAGAGCGAGGAACTCAGAAGCGTGCACTGCGAGTACCAGGACAAAAAGTGAGTAAACTAGATCTTTCTTTTCTAAGTAAACATTGATAGATATGACACAGGGCTGTTATCCTTTTCGTTATGACCCTCATTGGTCCTGTGACTGCACTTCATTATAGGATGTCTTGGGAAGAATATGTTAAGGCCATCAAGCTGGAAATTAAGAAAGTTATCAGGCTTCAAGAGGAGCTTGACGTAGATGTCTTGGTTCATGGGGAGCCTGAGGTAAGACAGTCTTTTAATATGGTATTGTAGTTAAGACAGATCTGTCAGATAGATATATAGCATCTATGAGCTATGTTTTCTTTCTTCAACATCTTGATCTGGATGTATCCAATGCAGAGGAACGATATGGTTGAATACTTTGGGGAGCAGTTGTCAGGTTTTGCTTTCACCGTTGATGGGTGGGTGCAATCTTATGGATCTCATTGTGTGAAACCACCCATCATCTATGGTGATGTAAGCCGCCCCAAGCCAATGACTGTCTTCTGGTCCACTATGGCCCAGAGCATGACTGCTCGCCCGATGAAGGGAATGCTCACGGGCCCTGTTACCATTCTCAACTGCTCCTTTGTCCGAAATGACCAGCCCAGGTACAGAAGAATGTGAACTGCATGTGTACATGGGATTGATGAAAGAACATAATCTTATTTCTCCTTTCAGGAACAGAATAATATATATTTGTTTCACAGGTTCGAAACTTGCTATCAAATTGCCTTGGCCATCAAGGACGAAGTTGAGGATCTTGAGAAGGCAGGGATTAATGTTATTCAAATCGATGAGGCAGCTTTGAGAGAGGGTCTGCCGCTGAGAAAGTCCGAACAATCTTTCTACTTGGATTGGGCTGTCCACTGTTTTAAAATCACTAACTGTGGTGTCAGGGATACTACCCAGGTTCTTTCATAGCTCCCTTCCTTTTTTTATGTGGGAAGATCCATTTCTCACATGTACTGATTTCACTTGGTGGCTGTTATTGATTGGCAGATCCACACTCACATCTGCTACTCCCACATCGATGACATCATCCCCTTAATCTTCAACATGGATGCCGACGTCATCACAATTGAGAACGCTCGCTCTGATGAGAAGCTCCTCTCAGTTTTCCATGAGGGAGTCAATTATGGTGCTGGGATTGTCCCCGGTGTCTATGACATCCACTCTCTCATAATACCATCAGCTGAAGAGATTGCTGACCGAACCATCAAGATGCTCACTACAAACATATTGTGGTTTAACCCTAACTTTGTATTCAAGACTCGTGAACACGCTGGGGTCAAGCGTGCGCTCAAGATCATGGTTCTTGCTGCCGAGCTCCTCCGCACTGAACTTGCCCATGCTAGAAAGGAAAAGTATGAGTAACTTCCTTGTATTCCTGTCTTTTTATATTTATATGATTATTGAGTCTCTCTATGGGATGTTAGGAGTCGCACTCTTTGGTTTGTTCGTAGTTCCTCTCTCTTTATATTTATATGATTCTTGAGTTTCGCTATGGAATGTTAGGAGTCCTACTCCTTGGGCTGTTTTAGTTTGTTCGTAGTACTGAGTTGAGCTTGTACTCATGTGATGGACTAATGATATGCTATTCACGTTTAATTCAAAATGGCTGTCATATTCTTATGGTTGCTTGCTTCTTTCCACTCGACTCGATAGCTTGAAGTGAAATAAGTCAAGCTAATATTAGTATCTTTGATGTTTGATCCGCTTGACCTCCTCTTAAAACATCTGCAAGTACGGAACAAAAAGAAACCTAATCTGTATCCAGACGAGTAAATTCTCTTTCATTCATCTGCAGTTTTACTTCCCTTTTGAGTATGTCCTTGTTCGGACCACTCAAATACGACTAATCCATAGTAATCAACGCATGGAGGGTAATTATAAACTAGCATTTATAGTAAAACTACATCCAAATCCACAAATATTCATTCAGAATCTTACAAAATTCGCTATTCAAACCTAAATTAGTCTAACAGTGAAAAGTCAAAATCAGGACGGAAACGACATTTTTCCTCTTCTAAGTTGAATCATTGTAGTTCCTTGAATTGCGTTGAAAACACAAATCAATGACATGGCCATTATCCAATTATAATTCTACCCCTGGCAGATAAATACGCAAGACGAACGTCGAGAAAATAAAACAATCTATCAACTTAGTTTTCAGTTTCTTGAAAAATTTAGAAATAAGTACGTTGAAAATATTACAGCTTATCGTAAAATTTATAAAAAGTTAAATTAAATTTTAAAATTTATCTAATTGATACAATTGAATTCTTCCATTAACTTTGTCTAACTTGATTGATAGAAAATGTTGACGTGAATTTTTTTTATTATTTCCTCACTTCTAAGTGGCAATGACACCACTAAAATATGAAACACAACACTAAAACGCATGGTTTAGCCCAAAAAAAATAAAAATACAATGGGACTTTCGTATTTGCTTCTTTGCTTTTAGTCTGATGACATTCTAAATGTGCAATCTATGTAATTAATGAGTTTCAGGAAATATAAAAGTTTTCGTAAAGTTCTTGTTCCCGCTTAGTTTGAGCATACACCACTCGAGAGAATCGATGCCTTCTAGATCATGCGGATCAAGTTAGTTTGGATCCCTGATTATAGAGGTCGCGATGGGACCTAAATAATTAACGATTCGGATGATTTTTTCGACGTATGGTTAATGGATAAATTCTCGCTCGCAAAGGTTTTCGACATGCATTTCCTGGTTTTGGGTTAGATTTGAAGTGATGTAAATGATTTTGTCACTATACTTCAATCTCATATGTGTGAGACATTATTTATTATCCGAAAGGGCGAGTTCAGCCATCACTGAGGACGAAAGGCATGGAGGCTCACCCTAGCCTAAACCATTTCCACGAATCAAACCAAGTCTTTTCGAGAGGAACACTCGGGGCCATGACCGATCTACTGTACTTCAACCCAGAGCAAGCTTTGTACCGATTGGGCGATCCAGTTCGCGATGGACCAAACGAGTCCCATTCGTGGATCTCACTTTAATCAACAGCCGGGATGACCGGATTTTTAGCATAAGATCGGACCGGGGTCAGACCTTCTCTTATAAATTTTTCAAGCACCCAATTAGGTGTTTGATCACCACCTGATTGCTTGTCTAATGCACGCGATCCTTGCGCAATAAAACTTAAAAGTAATATGTTAGAAATAATGAAGTATCTGGTGCGTGATCTTACATCATTATGCCTCATGATAAGTTGAAAGAAATTTTCTATGATATTTTTCGCAGTTAAGTACATATGACAGAATTTGCCTTTCGTTTGTTGTACAATTAATAATACACATAGAGAGAGAGGATGAATGTTGCGGAATAAGGTGATTGAAGGTTAAAATAGGGAATAAGAAAATAAATCGAATATCAGATTTACGTGGTTCAATTGAGGTGAATTATGTCTACGGAAAAGCAGTACAAATTTCAGTATAAATCAAACTATACAATGGATAATAATCACGCTGGAATCACTAAAATATTTTTCATATTTCCCAACCTCCAATTACATTAATCCCACAATTTTTTACAAAATAATATCTTGATCTGTTAACGGATTACGCAATCTCGATACATGATTTGTTTTCGCTAGAACACGGTGTAATTGACGATAAACCTTGCCACTCTGCGCACACAGCACAGCACGCCTCTACGCACAGCAACAACAGCCGCACCCGCGAATGAAGAATGTACTATAATATATAAAGATGCAAAATCGAGTAACCGACTTCAATCATGGGAACTTATGTTCCACGTGCAGAAGCCAAATTCCGTCAGTCATGAAAACGCATATTCCATTACATTAACTGTTCTTTTGAGTAAAATTTACAATATTTGCGTGCCCGTGGTTTTCTGGAAACACTAAAGGAAGAAGAAGTTTTTGAAGAAAGTCTCGTTCCTTCTGGCAAGAAAAATCCAGAGAAAATGACAAATGATACATGTACTTTGGCCTAACGTGTAATACCTTCTTTAAATTTTTAATTTATTTAATATGGACATTAAACTATTAGTGAATGTTTGACTTAGTCACTAAATTATAAGAGTGAATATGGTTTTAGGTAGAATCGGAATCGGTCCAATTCTAGATTCCAATGTATCCTAGTCCAGTACGTGGTTTTTCTAATTTTTTAGGAACTAGGAATTGGATCGAAAACTAGGGAACTGTGACTCGTGAGTAAGGTGGTCGATCGCCCTCGCTCCTATTTAGGCTGTTCTTCCCTTTTTCAATATCCTCTTTAGCTCGTGCTTTAAAAAAATCACAACTTGACTTGATTATGAAGAGATCAATAATGTTTCAAAGCTTCTTTGTATGCATTTATCAAGCATTTTCAGGGAGAAAGTTTTCATTTTCAATGCTCGATCTTAAAGTGCCATACATACATCACAAGCTCAATATGTTGAAGTTCACAATGCTTTCTCTATCAAACCCTAAAACTTATGACAAGGTAGATTTCGATTCCATGATATACATGATAGGTTTCAGATTCAAAAAATGAGAAACATATTCCAACAAATAGGTTGTAGACACTAAAAAATGAGGAAACGCTAAGAAATCTAGAACCACTCACCTCTACTAGATTATATGAAGATATTTACTATTGTTATTCCATTAATTAAAGTTATCAAAATCGTGGATCATCAAAGTAAGTTATTCATTTCAAATCAATGATATAATAATTCACTTTATCAAGTAATAATGGATCGACCAAAAAAAAGAAAAGAAAAGTAATAATGGACATGTTATTGCCCTAATTCTTTTTCCTTTTTTAACTAGTAAAATAAAAGAAAATGAACATATTGACTCATTTTTTATTAAAAAACAAACTCAATATATAAGATTTGACTTGTTTGAGTAAACTAAATGGTTACATTGAATATTTATCAATAATTCAAGAATTATGGCGACGACAAGCCTTACCAATGCCAATGAGGTTAACCTTTGCCATGGTTGGGTGAGGCTGCTGTCACCAGATTTGGCAAGGCTCGGCCTTGCCTAGCCATGGCAAGGTCAACCCTCACCTTAGCTAAGCTCGGCTCCACCATATCTAGCTAGGCTAGGCCTCGCTTAACCATGGCGAGGGCGAGCCTCACCAATGTTGGCAAGGTTGACCCTCGCCATTGGTTGATGAGGCTGACCTCACCAACCCTCACCTCTGGAGCCGGCTAGAGGAAGGAGAAGATTGGGAAAAAAAAAAGAATTAAATAATTCAAAAAAATATATTAAAAAATGCAAAGAAATAAAAAAATAATTAAAAAATTACTACGTCAATGTTTACCAACCGGCCAAATTTGGTAGGATGGACTAAATTGACACAATTATAGAAGGTTTATGACTAAATTAACAAAAAAAAAAAGGTTTAGAATAGGAATTTTTTTTGTAATTCTCCCTCCCGACAAGTGTTGCCCTTTGTCACTTGTAATTTTCTAACATGAAATGCCGAGTCAGCGATGAGTTGGTCAAAAATTGATGGAGCCAGCCACGTCCTTTTTAGTTTTCGAGTTAGCATCTTTTCCCTTTCTTTTTGTTCCTTTTCTAGCTTTTTTCTTCCTTTCTCCTTCTTCCCCTCCTAGTCAGTTGGCATCGCCAATCATCACCACCATCATCGCAGCGTCTATCACCGTGCGCTATCATCGTCTTCACCCTCTCCCTCCATCATCGTTGTTCTGCATTACACCAGGACCATTGCGGCTTTGTCTCCCTCGAGCTTTGACCATTAAAAATGCTCCCTCTATACTCTTCTCCTTCAAATTTAAGGTTGAGGCTAGCACCACCTCATATTTGAGACCGCAGCCTTCAATCCGAGGTCATAGATGATCCCTGGTTGAATGCTGCCACCTTGGATATGAGGAGTGCACCCCTCAGATCGGGGAGAGAGAGAGAGGGTCGACGATGGATTTGTCCAAATGCAGCTTTGCTGGAGGTATTAGATTTGTGATTACTAAAGAATAAAAAAGTAGCATCAATAATTTTAGGACATCATGTGATATTGCATTCAAGGGTTTTAATTTAAAATGATGGTATCAAAAGGGCGTTGTAGGGACTCTTAACTCTTCCTTTAATGCAAATGAACACTTGAACCGCAAGTTTCTCTGATTTTCCTAAGTGACAAATGTTTTCACACACATATTTCTAGGTGCCCAATCAGCTTCGTTTTCTTAAATTTGATTGGCTCCTGCTTCAATTTTTATTTCTATATTTACAAAAACCAAGTTTTCTTAAAAATTTTGAAGCTCTTTTCCTATCACATCTCTCTCCTTGCCAAAGGGGACCCCAATCCCAGGGACAGACGTGGCCCTACATTAAGTAAATTAGAGATTTTTTTTTTTTTAATCTTCCATTATAGGACAAAAAGGGACAAAAAGAAGAAGAAAGAGAAGAGGAAGCACTAACACGGCAGCAACATCGGCTGAAGCCCGATTCATAGTCAGGTGACATTATGTGGTCGTTCCATTTATCCAAGACATAGATTGAGGAAAACATGTTTTTGCTGGACGGATAGCTGTTTTTGTTACTCCCTTTAAATTTGTCATATTTAAGGGTTTGTTGTTCGGTGTTGCAAGCGATCGACGTCAGATCGAAGGGAGGGTGTGCAGGCTGACTTCGTCCTTCTTGTCTACTCATATCATATTAGCGGAAAAAAAAAAATACAATAGGAGTGCTTTATTTGCTGCTTTGCTTTTAGTCCGATGACATGCTGGACGTGCAACTTATTTAACTATTAATGTGTTCTCGTTTTGGTTAAGTTCTGAGCCTCTGTCATGCGAGAGAATTCTACATTGGATGACTTCTACATCATACGGATCAAGTTCGTCTAGATTGTTGATAACAACGATTTCCACGATGAGATCTACGTGATTAATAATTGTGATATATGAATTGTAGTCTTAGTCTTTTGAGATCAATGTACAACTTAATAATGGCCCATGAGCTGTGTCGGCCCAAGCACGGTAGGGCCCGACACAATTGGGCCTGTGCTGGGCTGGGCCTGTTAGGAAAAAGGGGCCTTTTGTGAGAGAGAGAGAGAGAGAGAGAGAGAGAGAGAGAGAGAGAGAGACGTACTTTGTTTGATTAGCATGGTGACTGAAGAAAGAAATAGATATCCTTTGAATCTTTGACGAATCCAGTAAGGCTTCGCCTGTCCCCTGTTGAAGAAGATCATGCGACCTGACAAAGGGCCATGACAAATGCTCTTGTACCCATAATAATAATAATAATAATAATAATAACGAACGGACTTCATTGCCAAAATATTGATTAAGCACGATTTATCTTACCAAAGGTTACATACTCTGCCTAAGCATGATTCTATTATTGTCCCAAGAATTGGGACTTTTTAAGGCTTCTGTTAATCAACCGGGACTTTTGGTTGCTAGAGGTGGAAATTGCTGTTGTAGAAGTAGTTGTTTCTGTGGATGAAGGTGTTGGGATTCTCAATGTCGGTATGTATGGTCTATTCTTGATGACATTCCACATATTGTAATTCATGAATTGCAAGAAGATTTTCACCCTCCATTTCTGATAGATGTAGTTAAATCCATCGAACTTTTGTAATCCAGAGAAATAGACCGTCTTCGCTCAAGGATGCTCCTATGACGTGAGTCATAATGATCTTTTTGCTCTTGAAATATAGCACTTCAAGAATTTGAGCAACATACTTTAATACCAATCAAAATGGCTAAAACAACAATTACGACAACTCTACGATCCCCTCTCTCCTGAGATTTCAAGAATTTAGCCCTCGTATAGAATTACAGTATGGAGACAGACATTGCACAAGTGGAAGCTAGAGTGTATGTTGCGACGTAGCAAGAATATACTGTAAGCTGCCGGGTATACTCTTAGGCTACTTTATCTGGGGTTCCAGAGCCGTAAGGATATTCTCTTGGCTCTTTCCTCCTTTCAAGCGCAAGTGGACAAGGGTGGTAAGCATATGATTTTCTATGCGTTGTGGGGGTTCCGAAACCACCTTTATCGTTGGTCTAATATAATGCAATATCAGTCCATGTGATGATAGGTCCCATAATTTAATCCCGTTTGTCCATTGATATTCTCTTGGCTCAACGAGTAACTTTTCCTCCAACGTCGGGAAAGGCAACTCCTTTACTTCTCGAAATCTGGCCCAACAGTAGTGCTGGGTGACAAAGACTGACGTAACTCGAGGCGTGAATGAACATACCTATTTGCTTGCGTCACGGCCCCATCACTTGTTCTTAATTTAAAGCCGCCATCCGAAATCTACATGGATTTCATTTTATCTCTGTCTTGTTATTTTTTTTTTTTTTGGTAAAAATCTGTCTTGTTTATTTGGAGGAAAATACTAAAACTCATTGAACCTGGTCCGTAAAGATTGATTTATCGAGCAATACATTTTGTTTATCAACATTACGATATATCACCTAATCAAGTCAACTGTGCAGAAACAGTACAGCGAGCATACAAGGACGTTGGCCTAAGTTACATCCTAGCCAAGGGAAGGAGATGAAAGTACAGACTATCACTTGAAAAAGAAACGATTTAAAAACATTATAAGGAGCATGGCTATTTCGGTGCACGCCATCCTTTCTGGGCCCACCACCGAAACCACACTCCACAACTCCAGATTCTCCGATTTGCATTTCGATATTCTTCTTTTCTTTTCAATATATATGCCAGTGCCGCCATCTCTCCAATTCGTGTTAAACATGGCTTTACTCGCACCGCGAAATGTTTCCTATAAAATCTCTTTCTAGCTAGGGGAACGAAACTCATCTGGAAATCTTGGCCCAGTCTCGGGAAGGAGATTAAAATGTTGTCTTTGGTACTTTGAGAAATCCAGCCTTTTTGTTTGACAAAACGACGAACAGCCCCACAAGCTCTCCAACCAGGAGTGCAATGCAGCGAACCCCTCACCCCCTAAACCCTCAGCATCCCCGGCCACCGCACTTTTTTTCGATTTCTATTTTTCTTTTCTTATATATGTATATATCATGATGGGTTGAGAAGATTGTCGACCACAATCGCTGTATGTATATATATACATATAATGGGGGTGACAAAACGCTGAAAAAAAAAAAAACAGACGGTTTCGCAAAACCCGGTTTTGAGGTCAAAACCCGGTTTTGCCAAACCCTCTTTTTGTGGAGTGTTTTGTCACCACATTAATAATGGAAGGGTAATCATGATTATTCTTCCAAATCGGAGTAGCCATAATCATTCTACAAATCCCGGTTTTGCCAGGTGTTTTGTCACTCCCATTTTATATATATGGCGATAGGGTCGAAGATCTCGTCATCCCATCACATACACCTTCGGCTCCACAAACACACATCGTCCATCACGCCATTTTCTTCGCCCCGTTCTCTCTTGCAATCTCGTCCCTGCGCTAGACAACAGCTGGTCTCGTTCCCCGGTTCAGCCTCCACGAAGGTAGGACCCTTGCATTGCTCGCATTCCTCCGTTTTCTTAGACTAGGTAACTAGGCGAGTTACGCTGGGTTACTTACCTGCAGTTGATGTTTGTACACTGATCCAGAGAAATGGCATCCCACGTTGTCGGATATCCTCGCATGGGGCCCCAGAGGGAGCTCAAGTTCGCCCTTGAATCGTTCTGGGATGGAAAGAGCAGCACGGAGGACTTGCAGAAAGTCGCGGCCGATCTCAGGTCATCCACCTGGAAGCAGATGGCTGATGCCGGCATCGAGTACGTTCCCAGCAACACCTTCTCATACTACGACCATGTGCTCGATGTTAGATATATGCACTAAATGAATTAATTAATTAATTATGTGTTCATTTAATTGATTAATTAATACTTTTTTTTAATAAATTATATATATATAAAGCTTCATGCATGTGCACGAAGCACATGCATGAAATCTTGGATGGTCAGCAACCGCTGACCATCCACAAATTCGTGCATGAACGGTCGCGATTCTGACCATCATGCACGAAGTCGTGCATGAGCAACCGCTCATGCACGAACTCGCGTGTGAGCAACCGCTCATGCACGATTGTTCGTGCATGAGTGGGGACGATCAAACAACGATTCTTGATCGTCCATCGATCAAGAACCGTTGCTGATCGGTTTATATTTTTTAGTTTAAAAGAGTTGTTTTTGCAACACTTAAAGTTTTTTTTTTTTGAAAAACAGAGAAAAGGTGGGTGTGCATTTTGTGTTTTAGAGACAAAAATGTTTTTCTGAAAACAGAGAGCAAATTGTATGCGTGTTCTTGTGTTTTTTGAGACGCAAGATAAGAGAAACAATTCTCTCGTTCGGGCCGTGACTACTATACACCAAGAATACGACGGATTCTTTCCACGTGATTGCTAGCACGATCGAAGTGGTGGATATCCGAAGGTTCTCTCTTCCGTTCGACGTTCGTTGTTGGTGTGTCTGAACTAGAGGTCCGACGCTTGTGGGACTCGTATTGCGAGAACATCCGAACCGACTTGTTTCAAAGCGCGCTTCAAGAGGTATTTCGTTTAACTCCCTTTTATGTTTAGATTTTTGATTAAAACGCACGAACAACGCCTAAGGAGAATCATGTGTGAAATATATTTTTGTTTCCGCTGCGTTTATTTCGTTAATTTTCTTATACATGATTCATGAAACCCCAACAGTGGTATCAGAGCCAACCTTAGGCGTTTTTCGAGCGTTTAATTGATTTGTAGTTCAAATATATTTTTGCATTCTAATGGCCAATTTACTTTTGTTAAGAGAATTGGTTCTCTTGCTCTTATGTGGCCTATAGAAGTTGATTGATTTATGTGATAAATTTAATCAACAAAGCAAAAATTAGAACTAAATCAATTTTGAATCAAAAATCCGTAACTTGTTATACTTGATGTTTATATTTTACAAATGATATGCAGAATTTTATGCATGCCTTCCAGAGCTTTAAATTTTGAATTTATGGCTCGTAAGGAAGGGTGGTGATCATGGAAAAATCCTAATTGTTGTGATTATTGTATGGATGAATGTATGATGATTACGGGTATTCTTTTTGGGGATGTAATTATTAAATGGAGGCTGCGTCCTTCCTTATATTTTACTTTAATTTTTCTTGATATGTAATTTTAGTATAGGTTAGTATTTCAATTGTTGATGTAAATACTACAAGAGAGGAGGAGCCATTGGAGGAGCCATTAAACCGGTGAGCTCTTTGGGCCCGGTCTTTGAAGAGTTCAAAGATTGAAGAAAAAGTGAAGAGCAGTCCATATAATTAAAACATTAAAATGGCTAAATGGGTCTCTTTGGCTCGAGACCCATTGAACCATAATTCCATGATCACCACATAGGATAGATGTTATGTGATATCTATTTATTTATTATGTTTTTGATATCGTGCATGTTAAACCGGTTAATGTGCAAAGTGAGACCATTAATAATGACCCAAATCTCCTTACAAAGAATATTAAGTCGAAACGGGTTCGGACTCGTGGCCTTCCATCGTCGTGGTTTGATCCAATATTATAGTGGTTAACTAACCGGTTATGGATACATAGGGGTTAATTACCATTTATAATATTGGACCACTCCATTATGCATATGATGCTTTGTGGGGTTGAAGCCAAATGATTTCTAATAACTGTCGGGTGAGGGAATCATTTGTGTTTTCAATACTTGCATGAGACGATGGGCTAGACTTAACTATGATCATGATGCCAATAACCTGTTAGGTGAGGCTTTCATGGTCTAGAGGCCGAAGTTATGATTGGGACTCGCATATGATGCGTTGAACAAGCTGGTTCACTCACTAAGTTCATAGGACACCAATAACTGTTAGGTGAGGTGGACTTTGGACCGTGGGACTCAATCCCCACTAGTAATCTTTACCCAACAAAGATTATCGCTTCCCATCTTAAGGAGTATGGGATTCGAAGATAAATTTAGTGGGAGGATCTATTTCATTTAAAGACCAAAATGAAATAGTTACTTTGAAAGATACAACGGCTAACAATTTATTTTCTGCAAAGATATATATTATTACTCTGAAAATGGTGACCACAAACCCACTCGCTTCTATACTTGACAAGAATTGTTTGACTGGACCCAATTTCACTGACTGGGTGAGGAATTTGAGAATTGTTCTCAATTCAGAAAAAATTGGGTATGTGCTTGATGAAAAGATGCCAACCTCTTTTCCTGAGGGTGGGACCCAAGAGGAGCGTGTCACTTATGATAAGTGGCGTGATGATGACTTAAAAGTTAGGTCATATATGCTTGCTTCGATGAACAATGAATTACAAAAGAAGTATGAATCTATGGAAGATGCTAGGTCGATCATTTTGCATTTAAAGGAATACTTTGATGAGAATGGTCGAACCTCTAGATATGAGATATCTAAGGCATTGTACCGTATGAGGATGGCTGAAGGATCATCGTTAATGATCATGCTTTGAAAATGATCTGGCACATTGAAGAATTGGCTAGGCTGAATCTCGTTATGGACAATGAGTTAGGCTGTGGATCGATCCTCCAATCTTTACCCGATTCCTTCTCTGGTTTTGTCCAAAACTTCCACATGCATAAGATGGAGAAAACTCTTGCTGAGTTACATAGCATGTTGGTAGTTTATGAGAAGGAAATGCATAACACGAGGCCAAATGTAGTGGCTATGGCTAAGGCTTCTTCTTCAAAGGGTAAGACCGTTTTGAAGAAAAAGAATAAATGGAAGAGGCACAAACCTTTGTGGTGCAACCAAAGCCCATGATTGATAAAGGGAAATGTCATTACTTGTGGTGTCAAAGGGCACTTTGGAGGAGGAACCGTAGGAAGTACCTCGCAAGCTTGAAGGTCAAGCCCAAGGACCAACCTTATGAAGGTATGGTGTCTATGCTTATTGAAACTAATCTTATGGTTAGTGCTGAATCCAGCTCATGGGTTCTAGATTCTGCTGCAACTTCACATATTTGTATGTCTTTGCGGAATGCGGAAATAAGCAGGATGCTAGGGCGAAATGAGATTGTCCGACGTTTGCCAATGGAGCAAGAGTTGCTGCATTAGCTATAGGGACTTTTCGTTTATGTTTGCCTTCCGGACATGTATTGGTTTTAAAGAACTGTTTGCATTATAAGAATGCTGTTAGGAACATCATCTCTATACCTCGTCTAGGTAAAGAGAATTATGAATTTTCTTTTGCTTGATGATGTATGTTCTATTTATCATAATAGAATATGCGTTGGTTCTAGTTTATTAACCAACAATCTTTATACCATTACAATGCCCGGTAATGCGATTACCAATGTCAATAAGCAAAATAGAATTGATATAAATGCCATAACTAATAAACGCCCTAGAGACGGTCCAAATAAAAAGTATGTTTGGCATCTCCGATTAGGTCATATTGGAGAAGAGAGAATTAACAAGTTGAGTAATGATGGATACATTGATCCTTCAAATTTTGAGTCATACTCGACTTGTGAGGCATGTCTTCTAGGAAAAATGACCAAAGCGCCTTTTGTGGGACAAAGTGCGCGAGCTGCTTGACATATTAGAATTAATACATACGGATGTATGTGGACCAATTAATGAATCTACTAGAGGTGGTTATAATTACTTCATTACCTTCACGATGATCGATCACGGTATGGTTATTTATACCTCATGAAGTATAAATCTGAATCCTTTGAAAAGTTCAAGGAATTCAAGGCTGAAGTTGAGAAACAAACGGGAAAATGTATTAAGGCTCTTCGATCGATCGAGGAGGTGAATACCTTAGTACTTGAATTCCTGGACTTTCTTAAAGAGAATGGCATTTTATCACAATGGACACCTCCTGGAACTCCAGAACATAATGGTGTATCTGAACGAAGAAATCGTACTTTATTAGATATGGTACGATCTATGATGAGTTACACCGATTTGCCAATATCCCTTTGGGGATATGCCCTTGAGACTGCTGCATATATACTGAATAGAGTGCCGTCCAAATCTGTTCCAACTACGCCCTATGAGATATGGCATAGTAGGAAACCTAGTCTTAATCATATTAAGATTTGGGGTTGTCCAACTTTTGTGAAAAAGCTGAAAATGGAAAAATTGGAGGCAAGATCTGAACAAGGTCGCTTCATTGGATATCCAAAGGAAACTCTTGGATATTATTTCTATTTTCATTCAGACCAAAGAATTTTGGTATGCAAGCATGCTTCTTTTTTGGAGAATCAGTTCATCCAAGAAAGTGGTGCTGGGCGGAAAATAGTCTTACAAGAAGAAAATAATGAAGTATCAAACAATCGAGTTCAGATACCAATCTCTGATTCAGTGGGAGCTTCTGATACACAACCTCTTAGGAGAAGTGCGAGAATGTCTCGCCCACCTGCTCGTTATAGACACTTGGTTGATCATATTGAACCATTATTCATTGTGAATGATAATGATCAACCCGGTGATCCTAAAACCTATGAGGAGGCGATGTTGGACATCGATTCTGGTAAATGGCTAGAAGCCATGAAATCCGAAATGGACTCAATGTATTCCAATGAGGTATGGACCTTGACTGACCTGCCTGATGGTATTGTACCAATTGGCTGTAAATGGATCTTCAAGAGGAAGATGAATGTTGAAGGTCAAATTGGAATTTACAAAGCACGGCTGGTGGCGAAAGGATATCGTCAAAAAGAAGGAATTGATTATGACGAAACTTTCTCACTTGTGGCCATGCTAAAATCCATTCGGATTATGTTAGCTATAGCTGCACACCTTGATTATGAGATATTCCAGATGGATGTCAAAACGGCTTTTCTAAATGGATTTCTCGATGAGGACATCTATATGGAACAGCCACAGGGTTTTGAATCCAATAGTGAAAAACATAAGGTGTGTAAGCTTAAGAGATCCATTTATGGACTCAAACAAGCCTCCAAGTTGGAACATCCGTTTTGATGAGGTAGTCAAATCATTTGGCTTCATCAAAAATCTAGATGAACCTTGTGTATATAAGAAGATCGGTGGGAGTGCAATTGCATTTCTGGTTTTGTATGTCGATGATATACTTTTGATTGGAAATGATGTACCAATGATATCATCGATAAAACTATTCTTGTCACAGAAATTCTCCATGAAAGATTTAGGAGAGGCAACCTACATTTTAGGTATCAAGATCTATAGAGATAGATCAAGACGATTGATTGGCCTCTCACAATCTACGTACATAGACAAAGTGTTAACACGGTTTAACATGCAATGTTCCAAGAGAGGATTATTGCCTTTTAGGCAAGGGATCCGTCTTTCTAAAGAGATGTGTCCCAACATTCCTGAAGAAAGAGAGCGGATGGCAAAGATACCATATGCATCCGCTATTGGAAGCATAATGTATGCTATGCTATGTACTAGACCGATATTGCGCATGCTTTAATAAGTATTACTAGCGAGATATCGATCGATCCAGGAGAAGAGCACTGGATAGCAATCAAGAATATTCTTAAGTACTTGCGAAGGACTAAAGATTTATTCTTGATATATGGAGAAGGAGAATTTAAAGTTGTAGCTTATACCGATTCCGATTTTCAATCGGATCCTAATGATTATAAGTCTACGTCTGGTTTTGTCTTCACATTCAATGGTGGTGCAGTTAGTTGGAAAAGTTCCAAACAAAGCATAACTGCCGATTCCACCACTGAGGCGAGTATGTAGCTGCTTCGAAGCGGCAAAGGAAGCGCTTGGATGAAGAAGTTCATTTCGAACTTGGAGTCGTTCCTTCAATTGAGCAACCGATCACATTGTTTTGTGACAACAATGGGGCGATAGCTCAAGCTAAGGAACCAAGGTCTCACCGAAGTCCAAGCATATTGAGAGACGCTTCCATCTCATCGGAAATTGTTGGGAGAGGTGATATCGCCTTGCAGAAAATTGCCTCGCAGAAAACGTGGCGAGATCCCTTCACTAAGGCCTTACCTCAGTCTTCTTTTGAAAGACATATTGACAAAATGGGTTTGAGGTACCAGACAAGTTGGCTTTAGTGCAACTGGGAAATTGTTGGATGTATGCCTTAAAGCTACTATGTAATAGTTACATATTAGGGATTTCAGTTGTACTTTCATTATTATTATTTAATTAATGGCAACGACGTATTCATTCATTTGTCCAATTATTTTATATTGATGAATGATTCCATAAGATCGGTGCAACTAGACCTATTCTTGAGACGTCAAGAATATATGTGACGGGTTCATAGTTAGACTGAATCTTTAAATTGTTCCCGGTCGATGGATTATTAAGTGGATATTAATAATCCCGTTGAGACCGGTGTGTTCTTAACTTCGCCATTAAGTATTAGATACTTAAGGGAATGATGAGTCACATGTCATTGGGTATTATGATGCTTGAGTTAGAACACAGGTGTTTTGTATTAGACAAATTCACTGAACGTGACGCATATGGAACGATTAGCGACATGGAAGCTTTTAGCGTGGTCAATGTCTAATTGTTCATGCTTTGGTTTTGTGTAAATAATCCTTAGACCTGAGGCACAGTGTTAACTTGTGTATCGAACAACTATGGTTCACGGGTGCACATAATGCCGGGTCGTCGATCCGTCTTTATACTTGATGGTCATAGTTTGTTCATATACGAAGTTACACGTGTGCGCAATATGGAATCTGTCTCCTTGTTATATGCAAGGTATGATAATGATGTCCTATGCGATCTAATTGTGACATGCATTGAAATCCTCGGCCGGGGTTGTAACCGAGAATAAATTGTTTATGTCTCGAATAAAATGCATGTCAATTAGATTTGTGCATATGATCGAATTAATGACTTGACAAATATTCCATGGTCTTTATTTGATCGGGACATAGTAAGACAGAGGGATTGAATTACACGTAGCCAAAGCCGACGGGTTCATTATGTTCTTAAAGCATTCACACTATCTGGGTAGCCATGACATATTGCTAGATGTCAATCATGGCTTGTAGGACCTAAAAGATTAATCGGGACAATTAATTCTTTTGGAAGTACTAATGTGTTAGTACAAGTCTTACTACCAGCTTAGTGATGAACCTAGGGATGTCACACACCATAAACAACTAGGATGACGTGGAACAAGAGAGAAATATTATTGCAAATATGTTTGCAATTACTGCAATCGAATTGAGTCGATTTGAAATTAAATTAAATGAGATTTAATTTAATTTGTATTATAGTCACGAGCCTACTTGCATATGATGCACACGCATGCCCAAAGTGGATATATGTTAACATACTAAACAAGTTGGCTTTAGTGCAAGTGGGAGATTGTTAGATATATGCACTAAATGAATTAATTAATTAATTAATTATGTGTTCATTTAATTGATTAATTAATACTTTTTTTTTAATAAATTATATATATATATATATATATATATAAAGCTTCATGCATGTGCACGAAGCACATGCATGAAATCTTGGATGGTCAGCAACCGCTGACCATCCACAAATTCGTGCATGAACGGTCAGCAGCTTCTTGACCATCATGCACGGTCGTGCATGAGCAACCGCTCATGCACGAACTCGTGTGTGAGCAACCGCTCATGCACGATTGTTCGTGCATGAGTGGGGACGATCAGCAACGGTTGCTGATCGTCCATCGATCAGTAACCGTTGCTGATCGGTTTATATTTTTTAGTTTAAAAGAGTTGTTTTTGCAACACTTAAATTTTTTTTTTTTGAAAAACAGAGAAAAGGTGGGTGTGCATTTTGTGTTTTAGAGACAAAAATGTTTTGCTGAAAACAGAGAGCAAATTGTATGCGTGTTCTTGTGTTTTTTGAGACGCAAGATAAGAGAAACAATTCTCTCGTTCGGGCCGTGACTACTATACACCAAGAATATGACGGATTCTTTCCACGTGATTGCTAGCACGATCGAAGTGGTGGATATCCGAAGGTTCTCTCTTCCGTTCGACGTTCGTTGTTGGTGTGTCGAACTAGAGGTCCGACGCTTGTGGGACTCGTATTGCAGAACATCCGAACCGACTTGTTTCAAAGCGCGCTTCAAGAGGTATTTCGTTTAACTCCATTTTATGTTTAGATTTTTGATTAAAACGCACGAACAACGCCTAAGGAGAATCATGTGTGAAATATATTTTTGTTTCCGCTGCGTTTATTTCGTTAATTTTCTTATACATGATTCATGAAACCCCAACACTCGACACCACCGCGATGCTTGGTGCTGTTCCCACCAGATATGGTTGGGAAGGTGGAGAGATAGGACTCGACGTTTACTTCTTGATGGCCAGAGGAAACGCCTCCGTCCCTGCCATGGAGATGGCCAAGTGGTTTGACAGTAGCTAGTAAGTGATGGTTTTCGGACAAGTACCAGTAAATCGTTTTGTTTTCGATGTTTAACTAACCCATCCATCTCATCTTTGATCCAGCCACTACGTCGTGCCTGAATTGGCTCCCGACGTCGAGTTCTCTTACGCTTCTGCCAAGGCCGTCAACGAGTACAAGGAGGTCAAGAAGGTCAACGCTGGTCTTATTATTATTATCATCATTCATGCTCTCGCGAGATTTGAAATTACTCGCTAGGGGAGTAACGGTATCGTGCAGACCGTAAGGAAATCGGGTGACTTGTTTACCCCGTTCCCTGATGAAAATCAAGAATCCCTCTTGATATGCTAGCCAACCGAGTGGGACTTCTGATATATATATATATATATATATATATATATATATAGCCAAAATAAAAATAAGAGAATAAAAGAGAAAATTGTTAACATCGTAAGTGTTAGATTTTTTTTTACATAAAGTGCCAAAAAGAATGATTTCAAATCTTTATATCAAGAGAACATAATTCCAGAATTACTAATAACGATAACACCGGTACAAGATATGTTTCGTACTCGTAGTTTTTCTAATCAAGAACTTATATTTGTTTTAACGATAAAATAGAACAATAAAATAAAATAAAATAGTGGCCCCAAATTGAAGACCCAGGTTTATTGAATCAAGTTTTGTCACCCCCAAACCAAAAGTTACCGTTCCAAATCGATGATTTTAAACAAATTCATCAATTTGTGGGGATGGAAAAATTTAATAGTGGGTTATTTTATTCCTTAAGTGATTCATGCATTTTTTGGATCATTTAAAAGAGAAAATATTTTTATCATGTACTTAATCCCTTTTTTTTTTTTTTGGTGGGGGAGGGGGATTTTGTTGGAAGCATTACAAGGGAAAACATTTTTAACGCCATTATATAGAACTATAAAAAAAATTCCAAATTCAATTTTCCAAATCCGCTCATTCCATAATAAGAAAACAATACTGCTTTTCAATATTGCCGTAGTTATGGTCTTCAAGATCTTTGTAAACTTTCCCAAGCCCCAGTTGCCAAATTCTCACAAATGGGATTGTTTTATGACCCTTACTCATGATCAAGATCCTTAAAAAAAGTAAAGATGTCAACCACCGATTCAGTGGTCATCCTTCCTAAATAAAATGATCATGATCCTTAAAAAAAGTAGAGATATCAACCACTGATTCAGTGGTCACCCTTTCCATATTAAATAAGGAGATGTGGGATTCAAATCCCTACTTTCTTATGTGATCGAGGTAAGGACAATTTAACTTTGGATATAAGTTTCGACTCCCATTCACTATGAAAAAGGCATAGTAAAAGGAATACGGGGACATGAAAAGTTCCCTTTTTGTGACCTGATCCAAAACCCAAATTGCGTAGAGTCCGAACTGGCAAACAAACCGGTCCGTGTCGGACTATCGGGCTTAGGCCTAGTATTTAATAAAAAAAATCCGACGGTCTTTATTCCATGCTCCCCAATGCTCTCCTCCCTCCCCTTTCCCGTCTCACTCCTTTGCCGGCGGGCGCCCTCGCGACGCTGCTGCCTCCGCCGGCAACCCCACGACCCACCTCCGATCTCGATGGCAACCGCCGAAAGCCTCGGATCGACGCGACCATCCCCTGACTCTCCCCTCCGCCGACTCCCAGCCTCTGCAACGCTCGACCCAGGGCCAACGACGGTCGTCGACGCTCCTGCAGACCAGTTAAGGCCCCAGCTTGCTTCGCTAGACCTCGATCGAGCTCCCCGCCCTCAGCGCTCGTCCTTGTCGACAGCGACGACAAATTCTGACTCTTTTGTTGGTTATAGTTTCTTGTTTAATTTTCGTATGTCTTTATCAGCTCATACATTTTCGTCTTCCTTGTGCCGTCGCAAGATCTTAGCATTATTTAAAGCTATCTGTTCTTGAATTCATATGCTAAGTTCCAGCTTGGAGTAGACACTGTTCCAGTCCTTCTTGGCCCAGTCTCCTATCTGCTGCTATCCGAGCCTGCAAAGGGTGTTGAGAAGAGCTTTTCACCTTTGTCCCTTCTCCATAAAATACTTCCCATCTACAGGTAAGAATTTAAACTCTTCTCTAGCAGTCTTCACTTGCTCAAGTTTTGAATACTCTTCCTGACCAATGATAAACCATTCAGGGAAGTCGTGTCCGAACTTAAGGCAGCTGGCGCTTCATGGATTCAGTTTGATGAGCTCACCCTTGTGTTGGATCTTGATTCTCACCGACTGCAAGCGTTCACTGAAGCATACTCGGAACTAGAATCATGTCTTTCCGGCGTGAATGTTCTCGTCCAAACCTATTTTGCTGATGTTCCTGCTGAGGCATATAGAGTTCTTACTTCCTTGAAGGGTGTCGCTGGATTTGGATTTGATTTGGTCCGTGGAACCAAGACCCTTGATTTAATCAAGGGCAGGTTCCCCAAAGAAAAGTATCTCTTTGCTGGAGTTGTTGATGGGAGGAACATCTGGGCCAATGATCTTGCTCAATCACTCGGTACCCTCCGTGCTCTCGAGAGCATTGTGGGAAAAGGTAATACTTTCTGCATATGTTTTTCAATATAGTGTGATCTGCATGTTATGTATCCTTAAGTTGATATCCGTAATTCCTTATCTGTAGACAAACTTGTGGTCTCCACCTCCTGCTCTCTTTTGCACACTCCTGTTGACCTGTTTAACGAGACTGAGTTGGATGAGGAAATCAAGTCATGGCTTGCATTTGCTGCTCAGAAGGTCGTTGAGGTCAATGCCTTGGCCAAGGCATTGGCTGGGTTAAAGGATGAGGTATGGTTCGTTATCTTTTTGTTAAATATTATGCTGAAAAGCAACATAGTATGCACACACTGTCATTGTTGCTACTAGGTAGTCTTAACAGTGGTGGTAATGCATATTGTTAGCTTATTTTCTAGAATTCTACTCTATTCCGATTAGTCATCGGCAGAAACCGATGCAGTTACCTTGTGGTGGGTTTCTTTAATTAGTGGCTATACAGAGCTACATGCATATGGCAACGACTGGGTAAATACAGTCACTAGGATGCAAGGTTCTTTACTTAAACTAGGCCTGTTAACTAGCACTTTCAGGGTGTATGTCAAGCATAAAGTTAAATTTCCAAAGCATTGATTACTAATGTCGTGAGAGGATACTTCAATGCTTATTACTGATGGCTTTGTTTTCAGGCATTCTTCTCAGCTAATGCTGCTGCTCAGGCCTCAAGAAAGTCCTCTCCAAGAGTCGCGAATGAAGCTGTCCAAAAGGCTGTATGTTCCTCTGCTTAGTTACCCTTAATCTTTTATGCGTTCCGAAAATACCAATGAAAATGATATTACTGGTGTCTTGAACTCTTGATATTCTCGTCTCTTTCAGACTGCTGCTTTGAAGGGCTATGATCATCGCCGTGCCACAACTGTGAGTGCTAGACTTGATGCTCAGCAAAAGAAACTTAATTTGCCAGTCATCCCAACAACCACCATTGGCTCCTTCCCTCATAGCGAGGAACTCAGAAGAGTGCACCGTGGTTACAAGGACAAAAAGTGAGTACACTAGATCTCTCTTTTCTAAGTAAACGTTGATAGATATGACACGGGGCTTTCATCCATCTTGGTATGACCCTCATTGGTTCTCTGACTACACTTCATTATAGGATGTCTTGGGAAGAATATGTTAAGGCCATCAAGGTGGAAATTAAGAAAGTTGTCAAGCTTCAAGAGGAGCTTCACATAGATGTCTTGGTTCATGGGGAGCCTGAGGTAAGACAGTCTTTGAATCTGGCATTGTAATTAAGACAGACTATGTTGGATAAATAGGTAGCATCTTATGAGCTATGTTTTCTTTCTTAAACATCTTGATCCTCACGTGTCCAATGCCAGAGGAACAATATGGTGGAGTACTTTGGGGAGCAGCTGTCTGGTTTGGTTTTCACCGTTAACGGGTGGGTGCAATCTTATGGATCTCATTGTGTGAAACCACCCATCATCTATGGTGATGTGAGCCGACCCAAGCCAATGACTGTCTTCTGGTCCACCATGGCCCAGAGCATGACTGCTCGCCCGATGAAGGGAATGCTTATAGGCCCTGTCACCATTCTCAACTGGTCCTTTGTCCGAAACGACCAACCCAGGTACAGAAGAACGTGAACTTCATGTGTACACGGGATTGATCAAAGAACATAATCTTCATTTCTCCTTTCAAGACTAGAATAATAAATACTTATTTCACAGGTTCGAAACTTGCTATCAAATTGCCTTGGCTATCAAGGATGAAGTTGAAGATCTTGAGAAGGCAGGGATTAATGTTATCCAAATTGATGAGGAAGCTTTGAGAGAGGGTTTGCCACTGAGAAAGTCTGAACAGTCTTTCTACTTGGAATGGGCGGTCCACTCTTTTAGAATCACTAACTGTGGTGTTAAGGATACTACCCAGGTTCCTTCATAGCTCCCTTCCTTATTTTATGTGGGAAGATCCATTTTTTACGTGTACTGATTTCACTTGGTGGTTGTTATTGATTGGTAGATCCACACCCACGTGTGCTACTGCCACAACGACGACATCATCCCCTCAATCTTGGACGTGGATGCCGATGTAATCACAATTGAGAACTCTCCCTATGATGAGAAGCTTCTCTTAGTTTCCCACGAGGGAGTCAAGTATGGTGCTGGGATTGTCCCCAGTGTCTATGATATCCACTCTCATAATACCATCAGCTAAAGAGATTGCTGACAGAACCATCAAGATGCTCACAACAAACATACTGTGGTTTAACCCCGACTTTGTACTCAAGACTCATAAACACACTGGGGTCAAGCGTGCGCTCAAGATCATGGTTGTTGCTGCCAAGCTGCTCCGCACCGAACTTGCCCATGCTAGGAAGGAAAAGTATGAGTAACATCCCTGTATTCCGGTCTTTTTATGTTTATGTGATTACTGAGTTTCTCTATGGAATGTTAGGAGTCGTACTCTTTAATGGAGAGGCTATTTGAATGGATTTTGATTTATCTTTTTAACTTGTTTATTTGGAGGAAAATAATAAACTTATTAAGATTGGTCTGTAAAAGTTGATCTATTGAGCAACACGTCTTGTTCGTTAACATTACAATACATCACTAAATTAAATCAATTTTGTAAAATAATCGCAACGAGTCTGTGAAGATGCTTGCTTAAATTACTTCTTAGCTAAGTGAAACTTATCTCGGAATCTATCGAACAATCACCACTGCTCAACTATCAGAGCCCACCATTTCCCACCAGATCGTGAAGGCATCGGCTTCTTTAGTTAATGAGAGATTAAAAGTAGCAGTGTGCTCGATTAAGAGATTAAAAGTAGCATCGGCTTCAATCAGGTGGACAAAATAAAACGAGAATTTTTAGGCATGGAACAGACGTCTACTTTTTTCTAGCTTTTGCGAAGCATGATGGCCTGATTCTTTTCGTCTTCTTTGCAAGAAATCCTACTGCTGTTATTGTATGTCGATTTGATGATTTAAATGTCCGATCATACAAAAGCAAAGACTAGTGATAAGTTAGAATGTTAATATTACAAAAAATCTTGAATTGGTACACATTTGATAAATTTACCCCAAACTTACTTCATGTTTGTTGTGACAAATTTACACTCCGTTAGTTTTCATTAAATTTTATCGTCAAATTATCAAGTTGCATTATACATGATAATTGACAAGTATACCAATTTTGGTTTTTACTCTTTATCTATCATGGATATATCAATTTATAGTTTTTGGTGGTATTAATCTATTTTAATCGATTCACCGTTTTTGTCCCATGCATTAAAAATAGAATAAGTTTGATTATGTGTGATGGAATCATGACACATATACATATATAATATGATTCGATATTCTTACCGGAGAGAGCATCTAAAATTGAATAGATTTTAACTTATTTCTACCTTGTTTGTCAGAAGAAAAATATTAAATTTATTAAATACTGATTTGTAAAAATCGGTTCGCTAACTGATACGTTTTCTTTATTTAACGTTATAATATATCAACAAATGAATACCATTCTCGGGATCTATTCAGCAATCACGTCTAGTGTAATTTCATATACTAAATAACAAAGCCCAACGTATCCAGTCGTATTGGGTACGGGCAAGCCTCGCAGTCATTAATCATTATACATGGTACTTGCGACAGGACATCTGACAAACTCTCCTTCGTCTTTGTTCCGGCAGAGACATCGAGAGAGGAAAGAAATAGGAAATTAGCGACTGTTTCTTATTAGGGAAAGGGAAGACATGTGGGAGTGCCGTTAAAAAATTAAAAGCGAAGACGACAAATGGGGTTTGTGGCGGGGCATGTGCGTGTGCGTTGGCGTGTGTGGTTGCGGCAACGATGGGGAGGTCGCGGGAAAAAGTGCCCGACCAACTTTTTCTCTACCTTTTTTTTTTTTGGTCGGAAAACCACTTTGAAAACAGCTCGCCGCCAAATAGCTAAAACCGCTTAAAATGGTGGGCCTTTTTAAAAAAAGCTTAGCTAAAGACCTATGTTTTTTTCCATTTTTGCAACCTTTCCAGTCATTCTTCCCCTATTCGGCTTTGCCCTTGTCTTTTCCATCAACCTACAAACTTCAGCTTTGTAAATGCGATAGTAAGTTAGTAACTGACCAAAATGGAAAAAAGAAGAAGAAGCTGTGATGGATAGCACTTTGTCTCTTTCCACGATTCAGTCTCCACAAAAGTGGGACCCGTGCGGCGCTCTCATTCCTCCAATTTTAGACAGAATAACTGAGTTGCGCTAGGTTACTTACCAGTAGTTGATGTCTGTTTGATGATCCAGAGAAATGGCATCCCATTCCTACACTTATACATTATTATAGTCTAATTTTAAATGATAAATAACTACTAAAAACTCCAAATTATGTCCACCGTGATACGTTTACCATAAATTCTTTTTGGTAACCAAAAAATCTGAAACTTATGAGCACTGTTAAAAATCTATTTATACTTGAAAAACAACATTATTTTGGCTAAAAAATCATTTGACGAAACATTGATAGATAAGGGTAGACGCGTAACGTAAGCACAAGTTTAGATTTTTTTTTTTTTTTAAATAGTAACTATGTTACGGTGGGTATAATTTGAGGATGTTGATGTCACAAAAAAATTCAAAATAGATATGTTGCCGTGGATATAATTGGGGTTTTTGTGGTTTTTTCGCAATTTAAATTAAGGTAATTAGAATTTAAGAAACAATAGGATTTACATGGGATCTCATAGACGGAGATTCTTCACATATGTGAACGTCATTTTAGTCTCATAGATGGGGATTCTTTGCGTGTATGAGCATTATTTGAAGAACCTTGATTCGAAATAGTGTTGTGTTGTGAGAATGATTACCTTGCGGATGTAGTAGAAACCTTTATTAAGGTACGGAAAAGAGAATTTTATAGAGGAGTAGTAATTGGGTGAGATAAAAGAGACTTAACCAATTTCTGATACTATATTGCAAATTTGACAAACTAAACATCGTACATCAGCTCAATCCCATCAAAAACTAAATATAATGAGCAAATGTTGATTCGTTTGAGGCCCAAACTTATATGCTTTAAGCCCCACAACCTTTCTCGTTGACATTGGGATTTCATATAGTGAGGATCTAGTCGTCAATAATATTGTGGAGAGAGAGAAAAGAGAGAGAAGACCAGACCGATTTCGTCACAGAACCTCCCAAACGCTATTTTGTGAAACTGAACACATGTTAAAGGGTATCCGCTTAAAGCCATGCTGTCTCACCCTCCAATCATTCCAGAATCCATTCCCTTGCACTCTCCAAATGACTTGTTCCCCATTTTTGTAAGGACCCGGGCCCCCCACTTTGGACACTAAGTCCTCTGTAGAGGCCAAGCCATAACGAAGCCTTATAAACTAGGCCCATATGCATTAGGGAGGGGTAAAGGGCCATCCCTCTTCCAAGCCATAATATTGTCCGCTGCTTTGGAGGCATGGCCCACTGGCCCACCCTCCCTCACGGCTTTGTTTTTAGCGCAGCGGAAGCGTACGTGAAATGTGTTACCCATATTAGAGGGACCTAAGTTTTATAAACTAGCTCTAAGACTCTCTCCTAAGCGATGTGGAACAGGAGAAATGCCCTTAACCTAGCTCGTGTATTGTGAGGTGATCTTAGTCCGTCCCTCCATACTGCTCCAGATCTGGGTCATTACAATTTTTATGTCATAATTTTTTTCCCCTTTCGTTTTAAAGGTACTAGAAAAAGGACAGGTGATCCTAATCAAGAATCTTGACCAAAACCTCTACAGGCCCTACAGCCTATGCCTTCTCCATTTTTTCTAACCTTTTTCACTCATTCTGTACCCATTCGATTTTACGCATTTCTTTTCCATCAGCCTACAAACTGCGGATGTGTAAATAACCAGCCTACCACACCCTTCTCCTCGCCCCGTTCTCTCTTCTTTCCCTCTCTATCCCTCTTTGGAAATTATGATCCATTTTCTCTAAAAATATCTAGAAACTACTAACTTAATCATGAAGGTGAGAACCTTCTAGAATTGTTGAGAATGGAGATTGCTAGTTGAATCTAGAAGATTCACATGGGAATGCAAGCAAGCAAAAGCCAAGCATCAAAGAAAATCTTAGAACAAGTAAGAGAAGTCTAGAGAAGTTCATGCTTCAAGAGAAGTCTAGAATTCTCCATCTTTTGTTAGTAACTATTTGTAGAGAAGTCTAGAGACTTCCTCCACCTATTTTGGCAGCCTATATAAAGGAGAAGTGCTCCATATTTTGGGAAAGGGAGCTAACCATAAAGACCGCACATCATGCTCCATCACCAACACTTCAACTATTGTAAACTTATTTTCATAAACTAATAAAACTATTTCCCATATCCCATGTTCTTTGTCCTTCAATTATCCTATCTTGTCCCTTGTCCATCCTTTACAAAATATACCATACACTTGCACACATCACTAATCAAAGACTATCATCCATAACTAAAACCATGCTTCCGCGCACATTTAAATTTTAACACCCTCGCACTCTCGTTACTGCAAAGAATACAGTTCTGTCTAGTTCCCCGGTACGGTCTCCTCCAAGGTAGGATCCTTGCATCGCTCGAATTCCTCCACTTTTTAGACTCAGTAACTGAGTGAATTGTGCCAGGTTACTTAACTGTAGTTGATGTTTGCTCGATGATCCAGAGAGATGGCATCCCACATCGTTGGATATCCTCGCATGGGCCCCAAGAGGGAGCTCAAGTTCGCCATGGAGCCATTCTGGGATGGAAAGAGCAGCGCCGAGGATTTGCAAAAAGTCGCAGCTGATCTCAGGTCATCCATCTGGAAACAAATGGCCGATGCTGGCATCAAGTACATTCCCAGCAACACCTTCGCATACTATGATCAGGTGCTCGACACCACCGCGATGCTCAGTGCCGTTCCTCCTAGATATCGTTGGAATGGTGGGGAGATTGGATTCGATGTTTACTTCTCAATGGCCAAAGGGAATGCCTCTGTCCCTGCTATGGAAATGACCAAGTGGTTTGACCCCAACTAGTAAGTGAGATCTCAGTGAAGTACGAGTGAATCATTTTGTTTTTTCTTCTTCTTTGTAACTAATCCATCCTTCTCATCTAGTCTAGCCACTACACGGTGCCTGAATTGGGTCCCGATGTCAACTTCTCTTTTGCATCTCCGAAGGCCGTCAACGAGTACAAGGACCTTGAAGGACGCCAAGAGGGTAAGAGTTGGCCTTATTCCGCAAATTCAGGGCCGGAATTCCCCGACATGTAAAGCTCGTTTTCTGTGACCTTATCCAAAATCAGAATCGCATAGAGTCCGAACCGTGAACAAATCAGGCCGCCGGGGGTTGTTTCGCATCCGACTACCGGGTTTAGGGTTTCTCTCTCTCCTCCCTCCCTTTCCTGTCTCACTCCTTCACCAGTCACCGCCCTCACGGTGCTGCCGCCTCCGCTGTCCTTTTGATGAAACATGTCTGGCGACCCAAAGACCCACCTCCAAACTCGATGGCAACGACCGATAGCCTCGGTTTGCCCGACCAGCGCCCGACGGACTACCAGGTTTAGGATTAGCACTTAAGAAAAGATCCAATAGTTTCACTCCATGTTCCCTTGGGCACTTCTCTCTCCTCCCTCCCTTTCCCATCTTACTCCTTCGCCAGCCGCCGCCCTCATGATGCTGCCGCCTCCGCTGTCCCTCGGGCGACGAGAAATTCTCACTTTTTGTTGGTTTAGTTAATTCTTTTGTCTGTATATTTTTATCAGCTCATCCATTTTTGTTTTCTTGTGCCTTCGATATGATCTTAGCATTACTTAAAGCTATCCGTTCTTGAATCTATTTGCTAATTTCCAGCTTGGGGTAGATACTGTTCCGGTCCTTCTTGGCCCGGTGTCCTATCTGCTGCTATCCAAGCCTGCAAATGGTGTTGACAAGACCCTTTCTCTTCTTCCCTCCTCGGAAAATTACTTCCCATCTACAAGTAAGATATTATTAAACTCTTCTCTCGCAGTTTTCATTTGCTCATGTTTGGAATGCATTTCCTGACCAATGATAAACCATTCAGGAAAGTTGTGTCCGAACTTAAGGTAGCTGGCGCTGCATGGGTTCATGTTAAATTATTGATCCAATTTCTAGAAACTTCTTGAAAGATTTGAGCTAGAAAATACAAGAAAATCCTAGAAGAATCTATAGAATTATCTCTGCAAATGGCAGAGATATTTGCCTTAAAAAAAGCATATTTTACAAGAAAAAAATTGTAAAGAAACTCCTAGAAGATGGCCATAAGTCGGTGGAGTACTCCTATAAATAGGGAAGGGGGGAGCGTAGAAAAGGTAGAGCAAAAGGTAAGCTCCTCCCCTTCCTTTGTACTTTGTACTACAACTAAATAAAAAAGCTTTCTTTTGTTGTTCCCTTGTGTTCCCTTGCTGCAAATTATTTCCTTAGCCCATATTTCACATATACACACTTGCACACACACACACGCTTCCGCAAAATTACCAACAGTGGTATCAGAGCCACGTCTTTGGTTGGTGTCGGGCGTTTGTCCTACCTACCCATTCCTAAAATTACCCTTTCCAAATACCCACTAACTAAACCATGGCCAACCCCACCTCATCATCATTTCCCATTCCCATTTTTGATGGGAACAACTATGATTTTTGGAGCATAAAAATGACTACATTTTTGATGGCCCAAGACTTATGGGACATCGTGGAAAAAGGTTATGAGGCTCCGCCAGAAAGTGCAAGTCTTTCGAAAGATCAACTACAAAAGGATGCAAGGGCGCTGTATTTTATCCAGCAAGCGCTCTCGGAAACCATATTTCCGAGAATAATTGGAGCAAGGACTGCAAAAGAGGCTTGGGATATGTTACTAGAAGAATTTCAAGGATCGGAAAAGGTACGCATTATTCGTCTTCAAACTCTAAGAAGAGATTTTGAAAATTCTAAAATGAAAAATTATGAGACCGTACAAGAATATTGTGGAAAATTAAAGGAACTCGTTAATCAAATGAGAGCCTATGGAGATGGGATAACTGATCAAAGGGTTGTTGAGAAAATATTGGTGTCACTTACAAAAAAATACAACTCTATAGTTACAACTATAGAAGGAACTAAAGACTTGACGACCCTATCAATAAGTGAATTAATTGGCTCTCTAGAAGCATATGAGAAAAGACTAATGGCACAAGATGAAGATTCTATCGAAAGTGCCTTTCGTCTAAAGTAAATATACGGTCTCATCAAACTAAAAATGATGGAAGGAGCTCATGGAAAAACAAAAGAGGAGGAGAAATTATAAAAAAAAAGAAAATTATCCACCTTGTGGTATTTGCAAGAAAACAAATCATTTGAAGAAGGATTGTTGGTTTAAAAATAAAAAACAATGCCGCTTTTGTAAAAAATATGGCCACGTAGAAAAAGATTGTCGCTCGAAAACAAATAATCGAGCAAACTATGTAGAAAAAAAAGAAAGTGAAGAGAATACATTCTATGCAGGCCAAGCGGCAAATGACAATAAAAATGAAACATGGTACATCGATAGTGGGTGTAGCAATTACATGACGAGGGACGAATCTATATTCACTCATATTGATAAGTCGGTGAAATCTCAAGTACAGTTGGGCAATGGTGCATTAGTAGATGTCAAAGGAAAAGGCACCATCGCCGTGGAAACGAATAAAGGCCCAAAATATATACGTAATGTATATCTAGTCCCTCGTCTTGCACAAAATCTCTTAAGTGTGGGCCAAATGATACAAAGTGGGTATTCTCTATATTTTAATAGAGATGCCTGTATTATCTATAATAAATATAAAAATATCATTGCCTCTGTTAAGATGAAAAATAACAATTTTCCTATTCAATGGAAATTGGTCAAAGATATAGCCATGAAAGCTCAACTTGATGATTCATGGCTATGGCATAGAAGATTTGGCCACTTCAATTTTGCTGGATTAAAAATTCTCCATCAGAAAAATATGATGAGAGATTTTCCAGCCATCACAGAAATTTCAGATGTTTGTGAAGGCTGTCTTCTTGGAAAACAACAGAGACAGTCCTTCCCATATGGAGTTTCATGGAAGGATAAGAAGCCTTTAGAACTTGTCCACACGGACGTGTGCGGTCCGATGAGGACACCTACACCTAGTCAAAATAAATATTTCATCCTATTTATTGATGATTACACAAGAATGACGTGGGTATACTTTCTTCGAGAAAGATCTGAAGTTTTCTCTATCTTTAGAAAATTCAAGAACCACGTCGAGAATCAAAGTGGCCAAAGAATCAAAGTCCTAAGGAGTGACGAGAGGCACGAATACAATTCAAAGGAGTTTAATAAATTTTGTGAAGATGAAGGAGTCCATCATCAACTAACTGTTGGCTATGCCCCAGAACAAAATGGAGTAGCTGAAAGAAAAAATAGAACCGTCATGGAAATGGCAAGGTCTATGCTAAAAGAGAAAGGCCTTCCCAACACTTTCTGGGCAGAAGCAGTTTATACTGCCGTATACCTACTAAATAGGTGTCCAACTAAAGCTGTTCAAAATAAAACACCAGTCGAAGCATGGAGTGGACGGAAGCCTTCAGCAAAGCATCTCAAAGTGTTTGGATGCATTTGCTACGTCCACATCCCTGCTCAAAAAAGGAGTAAGCTAGATGAAAAGACAGAAAAAGGAATATTCCTTGGCTATAGTGACCAATCAAAAGGCTATCGGGTTTACAACCTAAGAACTAAAAAGCTAATGATTAGTCGAGATGTTGAGTTCGATGAGAATGCTGCCTGGAATTGGGAAGACGAGAAGATCGTGAAGAAGTACATAACCTTGCCAGATACACCACCTGCTCAAGAAGTGTCAACATCACAAGAAGAAGAAGAAGTATCAGATTCCAGCACTCACGATCTAACTCCACCAAGCTCTCCAAGGGTAACGCAAGAAGAATCTACTCCAGAGTCTCCAATACTAAGGGTAAAAGCTCTTAGAAGAATTTATGACACATGCAATTTTGCTATTTTGGAATCGGAAAACTATGAACAAGCATCCAAAGATGAAGTTTAGATAAAAGCCATGGAAGAAGAGATCAAGATGATCCAGAAAAATGAAACCTGGGAGCTTGTTGATCGACCAAAAGACAGAGAGATTATTGGCGTTAAGTGGGTTTACAAGACAAAGCTCAATGCAGATGGATCAATCCAGAAGCATAAAGCAAGGCTTGTGGCGAAAGGATACTTACAACAACCAGGTATTGACTATACTGAAACTTTTGCTCCCGTCGCTCGCTTTGATACTATTCGAGCACTTATAGCCTTAGCGGCACAAAAAGAATGGAAGATCTGTCAACTAGATGTAAAATCAGCATTCTTAAATGGATATCTTCAAGAAGAAATATACATAGAACAACCACAAGGCTTTATTCTCAAAGGCCAAGAAGAAAAAGTCTTAAAGCTTAAGAAGGCCCTATACGGGTTAAAACAAGCACCGCGTGCATGGTATAGTAGAATTGATGAGCATTTCATCAAGCAAGGATTCAGGAGGAGTATGAGTGAGCCGACACTCTACATCAAGACCCAAGGTAAGTCTGACACTCTCATTGTCTCTCTATATGTAGATGATCTTATATATACAGGAAACAATGAGACAATAATTCGAGAATTTAAAGAAGAAATGATGAAGACATTTGAAATGACGGACTTGGGTTTGATGAACTATTTCCTCGGTATTGAAGTCAATCAAGATGAAGGAATTTTAATCTCGCAAAAGAAATATACCGAAAATCTCCTAAAGAAATTCAAGATGAACTATTGCAAAGTAGTTTCAACCCCGCTCATGACAAATGAAAAACTATTGAAGGAAGATGGAGCAGAAAAAGCCGATGCCTCCCTCTATAGAAGTTTAATTGGGAGTCTACTATATCTCACTGCTACACGGCCAGATATTATGTACGCGACAAGTTTACTATCACGGTTTATGCAGAGTCCAAGTCAAATTCATTTTGGAGTAGCCAAGAGAATTCTTAGATACTTACGAGGAACCACTGATTATGGCATTTGGTATAGCCCAAGTGCTAACCCCAAGCTCATTGGCTACACTGATAGCGATTGGGCTGGTTCAGCTGATGATAGGAGAAGTACTACTGGCTATGCCTTCACATTAGGTTCTGGAATATTCTCATGGGCATCCAAAAAACAAGAATCGGTGATGCACGGTCTACTGCGAAGGCTGAATACGTCGTAAGCCGCTACAACCGCCGAGTCAAGCAATATGGCTTCGAAGAATTCTAGAAGACATTGGAGAAGCACAAATGGAATCAACTCCAATACTTTGCGACAATAAGTCCGCAATTGCTATATCAAAGAATCCAATATTCCATGGAAGAACCAAACATATAGACATCAAATATCACTTCATACGAGAGGCGCAAAATAACAAAGAGATCGAGCTGAAATATTGCAAAACCGAGGAACAAATAGCGGACATCTTCACTAAAGCACTATCGCGAGCCAAGTTCGAGACATTGCGGGAAATGCTTGGAGTAACGCAAAATTGGATCAAGGAGGAGTGTTAAATTATTGATCCAATTTCTAGAAACTTCTTGAAAGATTTGAGCTAGAAAATACAAGAAAATCCTAGAAGAATCTATAGAATTATCTCTGCAAATGGCAGAGATATTTGCCTTAAAAAAAGCCTATTTAACAAGAAAAAAATTGTAAAGAAACTCCTAGAAGATGGCCATAAGTCGGTGGAGTACTCCTATAAATAGGGAAGGGGGGAGCGTAGAAAAGGTAGAGCAAAAGGTAAGCTCCTCCCCTTCCTTTGTACTTTGTACTATAACTAAATAAAAAAGCTTTCTTTTGTTGTTCCCTTGTGTTCCCTTGCTGCAAATTATTTCCTTAGCCCATATTTCACATATACACACTTGCGCACACACACACGCTTCCGCAAAATTACCAACAGTTCAGTTTGATGAGCCCACCCTTGTGTTGGATCTTGATTCTCACCAACTGCAAGCATTCACTGAAGCATACTCAGAACTAGAATCATGTCTTTCTGGCGTAAATGTTCTTGTCCAAACCTATTTTGCTAATATTCCTGCTGAGGCATATAAAGTTCTTACTTCCTTGAAGGGCGTCACTGGATTTGGATTGGATATCATCGATGGAGACAAGAGTCTTGATTTAATCGAGGGTGGTTTCCCCACAGGCAAGTATCTCTTTGCTGGAGCTGTTGATGGAAGGAACATCTGGGCCAATGATCTTGCTGAAACACTCAGCACCCTCCATGCTCTCGAGAGCACCGTGGGAAAAGGTAATACTTTCTGCATATTTTTTTCAATATAGTGTGATCTGCATATTATGTATCCTTAAGTTGATATCTGATCCTTATTTATCTGCAGACAAAGTTGTGGTCTCCACCTCTTGCTCTCTTTTGCACACTCCTGTCGACCTAGTTAACGAGACTGAGTTAAATGAGGAAAAGAAGCCATGGCTTGCATTTGCTACTCAGAAGGTCGTTGAAGTCAATGCCTTGGCCAAGGCATTGGCTGGACAAAAGGATGAGGTACGGTTTGTTATCTTTTTGTTAAAGATGATGCTGAAAAGCAGCATAGCATGCCCATACTGTCATTGTTGCTACTAGGGAGTTTTAACAGTGGTGGTAATACATTTTGTTAGCTTATTTTTTAAAATGAATACAGTCACTAGGATGCAAAGTTCTTAATTTAAGCTAGGCCTGTTAGCTAGCAACTTTTGGGTGTATGTCAAGCATAATGTTCAATTTCCAAAGTATTGATTACTAAAGTTGTGAGATGGTATTTCAATGCTTATGCTGATGGCTCTGGTTTCAGGCATTCTTCTCAGCTAATGCTGCTGCTCAGGCCTCAAGAAAGTCCTCTACGAAAGTAAAAAACGAAGCTGTCCAAAAGGTTGTATGTTTTTCTGCTTAGTTACCCTTCATCTTTTATGCGTTCCAAAAATACCAATGAAAATGATATTACTGGTGTCTTGAACTCTTGATATTCTCATCTCTCTTAGGCTGCTGCTTTGGAGGGCTATGATCATCGCCGTGCCACAGCTGTGAGTGCTAGACTTGATGCTCAGCAAACGAAACTTAATTTGCCAGTCATCCCAGCAACCCCCGTTGGCTCCTTCCCTCAGAGCGAGGAACTCAGAAAAGTGCACCGTGAGTTTGAGGACAAAAGGTGAGTAAACTAGATCTTTCTTTTCTAATAAGCGATGATAGATATGGCACGGGCTTTTATTCATTTCGTTATGACCCTCATTGGTCCTTTTACAGTAGTCTTTTCCAGATCGACGTACAGCTCGGCAATGCCTGATGGGCCGTGCCAGCCCAAGCACTGTAGGCCGGACACAATTGAGCCCATCCCGGGCCGGGCCTGTTAGGAGCAAAGGGGTCTTGAGAGAGAGAGAGAGAGAGAGAGAGAGAGAGAGAGAGAGAGATCTGTACTCTGATTAGCATCGTGACAAATGTCCGCCTATAAAGCCACAAATGCTGCGCCCGTCCCTATCGAAAGATCGCGCGACTTGACAAAGGGCCATGACAAATGCTCTTTGAGCAATGATAATAGTAATGAATCGACTTCATTGCCAAAACGTTGGTCAATCACTATTTATCTAACCTAAGATTACATACTCCGCCTAAGCATGATTCTACTATCATCCCAAGAATTTTCAATACTTCAATCCCAGATCTTTGAAATAGCGCTGCTTATATTGATTGAGCTGGATCAAGATAACACAAAGCATGTGACAGGATTATGCTCTAGTTCATCTTGGCATTGGCTTTGGAGTTTCATGAGATTCTTTGCCGTTAAGTCTGTACGAGGAATTTTGCTTTTTGGGTTTTCGTCATGTGCCACATATATAGAAGATGGATGTGGAGCAATTATGGACCATGTCAAAAGTTGGATCCAAAATCACACATTGCATAAAGTCGTGACATGTATTAACACAATCAATGGGATCTCGATCAGATAAAAAAATAGAATAAGAAAGGGTGGATGCAATGGTTGGGATGGGAAGGAACTTGAGTCTTCAGATAATCCAAACATCATAGCATAATTATCAAATTTTGGTTGCTGGAGGTGGAAATGTTGTTGCAGAAGTAGGTGTTTTTGCAGACGAAGGCGCTGGGATTCTTGGTGCTGATATGTATGGTCTATTCTCAATGGCCATTCCACATATCGTAATATATGGATTGTATGAAGATTTCCATCCTCCATTTCTAATATATATATATATATATATATATATATATATATATATATATATATATATATATATATATATATATATATATATATATATAGTTAAATCCATCGAACGATTGTGGTCTGGACTGTTTTTACCGAAGGATGCTCTTATGATGTGAGCCATAATGATCTTTTTGCTCTTGCAATATAGCACTTCAAGAACTTGAGCGACATGCTCCACACCCATAAAAATAGCTAAAACAACGATTCCAACAACCCAACAATCCCCTCTCCTCTTAGATTTCAAGATTTTGGCCCTCGCATAGAGTTACAATCTGAAGACGGAATATTGCACAAGCGATAGTGAGAGCGCAAGTTCGGAATTTCCGGCCATCGTCAAAATTACCTTTTGACCTGTTCATATAGGCCTTTAATCTGCACAATTTTGAGGATATATTCTGAAGACAAAGCCGGGTTTCTTTTCTTCCATCAATGGAGCCTTTTGGTTCTGTAGTCTACATAACTCTCTGACTTGCCATCTCTCTCCTCTTTTCAATATCCAGATGGCTCATATAAAACAAACCTTAGAGCAACGTGGTATTTGTCGAGCCGACCTACCATCGGTTCCATCAATACCCCATCGCCACACGCCATTTCCCTGGTCCCGTTCCTCCTCTTCTTCTTCTCTCTCTGTCCCTCGCCAATCGCGTCGATACCGTCCCAGCATATTTTTTAGTGCTTTGCTGGGGTACCACGTCCCGGTACCACTTTCCTTGTTACGTTTCCTCCAAAAGCGGGCACGTGACCTTCTTTACTTTCCCAAATCACTGCCGTGGTGATCCTGCGGTAATCAGTACCGCAACATGATGCAGCTATAGTTGGTCTTAGCATTGACTAGGACTAATTCCCTAAAAAACCCTAAACTTTATGTTTAGTCCTAAATTTGTCCCAAACTTTAGGTTTAGTTCCAAATCTACCTCAAACTTTTCTTTTATTTCATAAAAAACCCCAAACTTTAGGTCTAATCACAAATCTACCCCAATTTTTTTTTTTGTTAAAAAATAATCATCAATTTTTACTCTAGTCCTAAATCTGCACTTGTTTGGCCTCCATCCAAAGCGTCTAGTCATCCCTAATTTTTATATCTTGGAATGGTTTTATTTTGAAGATAATTTTCCATGCCGCCTTGCCAATGTGTAATTATTATTGATGTGGAAACGCCATGTTAAGTTGGGACTAGACCATGGGGTAGATTTGAGAATAGATTAAGAGTTGGTGTTTTTTTAGACAAAATAAAATTTGAGGTGGATTTGGGACTAAACCTAAATTTTAGGGTTTTTCCTAGACAAAAGAAAAATTCGGGGCAAATTTTGGACCGGATCTACAGTTTGGAGATTTTTCTGTAATAAAGAAAAGTTTGGGATAAATTTGAGACTGAACCTAAAGTTTGGGATTTATAGGGAAATTGGCCCATTGGCTATAGAGTTTCATGATATTCTTCGTTGTCGAGTGTTTATGACAACATTTTACTTTTCTGGTTTGCGTCAAGTGCAACATGTACAGAAGATGTACGTGGAGTAATCACAGACTTTGTCAAAAGATGGATCCAAATCACACATTTCATTAAACACAATCAATGGGATCTCGATTAGGAAAATAAAAAAGAGACATAGAAAGGGTGACTGCAATGGTTGGAAGGAACTTGATTCTGGAGATGATCTAAACATCATATCATATTTATCAAACTTTGGTTGCTGGAGGTGGCATTGTTGTTGTAGAAGATGTAGTTGTTTTTGCAAATGGAGGCGCTATAATTCTCGGTGCTGGGATGTATGGTCAATTCTTGATGACTTTAAATCCAGGGAATTTATGAAGATTTTTATCTTCCAATTTCAATAGATATAGTCAGATCAATTGAATATTTGTGGTTTAGAAATGGACTGTCTTCATCGAAAAAACTCCTATGATGTGAGCCACAATGATCTTTTTGTTCTTGAAATATAGAACTTCGAAAACTTGAGCAACATGCTATGATACGAATTAAGTTGGCTAAAACAACAACTAAGAAAGGGGGATCGGTTGTTTTTAGAACATTGAAACTCGAGTGAAAGATATGAGCATGTGCTTTTGTAGAAGGAGATTAATTATACTGATGTAGTAGTAATTTCTATCAAACCTATTATTAAAGAAGTAAAGAAATAGAAGATATTTCAAGGCAAATTCATAGTGGTATAGCTTTCCACTTGACACAATTTACTCTCTCAACTCTAATGGCCATGGACAAAACTCGAATTCATTAAGTAATCGCCGAAATTTTACAGTTTATAGACGGTGCTCCCACTGCAATAAGTTCATAAGGCGATTGCATAAGCACGACCACCTCTTACAATCCTACAATCCCCTCTCTTCTCAGATTTCAAGAATTTAGCCCTCACATAAAATTACGATATGAAGAAAAACATTGCACAAGTAAAAGCTAGGCTGTATGTTAGGACATGGTGAGAATGCAACTTTGGAATTTCCGGTCATCTTCAAAGTTATCTTTGATCCGTTTATCTACGCCTTTATTCTTGTAAGCCTTGGGCGGAAGCTGTTTGTGGCTAAATTAGCATGTTTTTCAATGTGTTTGGAGGGGTACAGATTTTCCCGTTGATAGACTGCCGGATTAGTCAAATGTGTCGGGGTCCCTCGCCCATCGCGTTTCTCGTTAATGGACTGCCTAACTAAGCAATTCATCGAGTCCGACAGCTTGCACGTAATCTTCTTTACTTTTCCACGCTTTATTATTTCATATAGGGGCAGTCCAACAATAGTATTGCTTTCATTTATGTGCATGCCCATACACAGAGAGACAAAGTAATGCTAATTGGGTGAGGATGGAGACTGCGACATGATTTCTAGAAGCGAGAGAGAGAAGTTCCTTTTTAATCAAGTCATGCCATGTGATTATTATTCTTAACGGAGAGGCTATTTGAAATTTGAATTGATTTGGATTTGTCTCAAACTTGTTTGTTTAGAGGAGAATACTGGACTTATTAAGATCGATATGTAAAAAATTAGGAAGGGACTCTACTTTTGGAAGGGCCGATGTTAAATGAATTAAAAAAAAAAAAAAATCATATTTAGGACTTAGGAGCGATGGTGTCAATTGCGATTTCCGTTGTTGCATACGCTTCCAAAGATTTTCACACATCTAAGAATTAGAATACTTTTACATATCATTTATTAAATATAATTTATTATCCTCACGAGAAATTTAGATAAGGCTTTTGATGTGGTTGAAAGTCGAACCAAGCACACGTTTCAGTATCATTTCATGAAATTTCCACAATTTTAAAACTTCAAATTTTGAAGTACTAAAATTTGGATTTTAAGATCATTTCTGTTGGTAGTCATTTGATTTATTGAATCTTTGGTTGAGGTTTACATACTAGTCTCATTCATTCAATGGTGATGGGTTGTTTTAAGAAAATTAAAACCCTTTATTAGTGAAAGGCGTGAGAATATGCTTTTATATAAGGAAATTAGCTATGGGAGTGTAGTAACTTCTATCTAACACATATTAGAAGAGTTAAAAGAGATAAAAGATATTGTAAGACAGGATTTATAGTGGTTTGACCTTTCACTTGGCACATTTCAAGCAGAGATGCAAATAAGGTAGCAGATTGGATTGCAAAAGTCCAGCGGTGTGGATTCCTACCTCACAATTGGTTTTCTAACCCCTTTGATGCCCTTTGAGCTTCATTGTGTTCAGAATCTCGTTTTATGTACTTGAACTCGTTGACAGAGTAATGCAAGTTGTATTTCTGACCACCCCCTAAAAAAAAAGGAACTTTCACTTGCCCTTTGAGCTTCAAGTAATCGCTGAAATTTTATGGTTTGTAAACGGTGCTCCCACTGCAAGAAGCTTAGAAGACAATTCCACAAGCACCTCTTACAACCCTACCATTCCCGCTCTTCCTAGATTTCAAGAATTTAGGCCTCACGTAGAATTGCAATCTGAAGACAAACACTACACGAGTGAAGGCTAGAGTGCATGTTGCAACATATTGAGATTGCAAGTTCGGAATTTCCTGCCATCTTCGGAGTTACCTTTGATCTGTTTATAGAGGCCTTTAACCTCCAAAGCGTTAGCTGGGAGCTGTTCCAGAGTCAAATGAGCCGTTGACCATCTTCCCTAGCAATCATCCCAGCAATCTGTACTCACAAGGACAAAGCAGGATTTTTCCATTAATTGAGCATTTTGTTTCTGTATGGTCTGCATGGCTCGGAATTTTCTTCACAAAAATGGCAAAATTGCCAGATCTTCTCTTGGGCTCCTCTCTAGGTTTCCAGAGCCTGAAAATCTGATATATCACTTTAATTAATCAATTTTATAAAGCAATCTCAACAGGTCTCCAATGACTTTGGCCGTGTCTCAGGCAAATGGCAATGTGGTGAAGGCAGCATGTGTTTTCCAATGTGTTTGTAAAGCCAAGAACGGACGAGAGAGAGAGAGAGAGAGAGAGAGAGAGAGAGAGAGGGCAACGTGGGAAGATAGTTATGACGGTGGCGACGATAAGCAGAGAGGGCCAACGCGGATGGTGGGGATGATAGGTATGACGAGAAGCAGGGAGCGACAGAGAGCAGAGGGAATAGGGTCAGCGGAGAAAGAGGGAAGGAAGTTCCCTTTTGATGGAGACATACGACATTTTTAATGGGGAGGCTATCTGCAATTTGAATAGATTTTGATCTATCTTTTCCTTATTCGTTTGAACGAAAACAATAAACTTACTAAGATTGGTATGTAAGAATTGATTTACAGAGCAATACATTTTGTCGATTAACATTATGATACATTCTTAACTAAATAAATTGTGTAAAATAATTGCAGCGAGTCTATGAAGACGTATGCTTAAATTATGTTTTAGTTAAGTGAAGCTCATTTGGGATTCTTTGGCCACTCTCGGGATCTATTGAACAATGACCTTTACTAAATTAGATGTGTCAAAATAGATTATAAACTCATTTCTTAACTCGTATTTAATGAATTGTATTACTATATGAGTTAGTTATATTCAATAAATATGTTTAGATTAGTAAAACTCAGGACAACACTTGTTAAATGGGTTTACAACTCATTAAAACCCAACCTACCTTTATGACTCTTTTTTCACTCTCTTACTGTCGCTCAATTCCGCATTCGCTCCCCTCACTTTTGAATATAAGATGGAAGTGTTTTAACTATACTGATCATGTCGGGTTATTAGATTTACATGTATAGAAATAGATCACAGTCAGTATAATTAATTAGTTTAGATTAGATCATTTTTTATTTGACCTAAATTCAATCCAATCCACACATTTGACGAGTCAAACTCAAATATCGTAACCCACCATGTCCCACCATATCATGAAGGCATCTATATCATCATACGAGATGGAAAGGGAATTACAAAACAGTTTATTTTAAGAACGGAGATTAAGATGCTCTTTTTTGACGAATGGAGACGCGGGTAAAATAGCCTTCGCGTGTTTTGTGGGGCAAAATGGGGGCAAAGCATCGAGGAGGGTTCTTCCTTAACAGCACCCCATTCTGCTCAAATCGGGGATATATCTCGCGGAGCCCGGAGACTGGCGATAGACGAGAGGAGAGGTGGGACCGACCAGGTACAATTTTTTTTGGTGGGTAAAAAAAAAATAATAAGGTTGTTTTTTTGGAAAGAACGCTTTCCAAAATGACTGACAATATACATAGGAGAGGCAGGGAGGCAAGACGAGGAGAAAGTAGCACAAAAAATATCATGCACAAAGAGGAAAAGGCACTCCCCGAAGGTAGCATAAAAGATTCCCCCGAGGTCATGCAAAGTAGGAAAAGGGACGGACTCCCCCGAATATTTTTTGTGCTACCTTCTCCTCGTCTTGCCTCCTAGTCAATTTGTACCCGGTCGGACCCACCTCTTCCTTTATAATATCGATCTTCCGCCTTGTGGTCGCTTCATTCTCTTTCTTCTTCCTCTCTCTATCCCTTGCACTCTCGCCACTGCATTAGACTAAAGTTCATCGTTCCCGATTCGGTCTCCACCGAGGTAGGATCCTTGCATCGCTCGCATTTCTCCATTCTTAGGCTGTGCAACTGAGCGAGTTACACTAGTTACTTACCTAAAGTTGATGTTTCTTCAATAATCCAGAGAAAATGGCGTCCCACGTCGTTGGATATCCTCGCATCGGCCACAACAGGGAGCTAAAGTTTGCCCTGGAATCATTCTGGCATGGAAAGAGCACCGCCGAGGATTTGCTGGAAGCCGGGGCTCATCTCAAGTCATCCATCTGGAAGCAGATGGCCGCCGTCGGCATCAAGTATATTCCCACCAACACCTTCTCATAATATGATCAGGTGCTCGATGCCACCGCGATGCTCGGTGCTGTTCCTCCCAAAATTGGTTGGCATGGTGGCAAGATCGGGTTTGACGTTTACTTCTCGATGGCCAGAGGAACCGCCTCCGTCCCTGCTATGGAGATGACCAAGTGGTTCGACACCAACTAGTAAGGACGACAGATCTTAGACAAGTTACCGAGTAGAAATTAATTTTGTATTGATGATTAAACTTAACCCATCCATCTCATTTTTTGGTCCAGCCACTACATTGTCCCTGAATTATGCCCTGATGTCAACTTCTCTTACGCTTCTCGCAAGGCTGTCACCGAGTACAAGGAGGCCCAGAAGGTAAAACGCTGGTCTTATTATTGTTTTCTTCGTTCTCAACAGCCCATTCGATTGGGTTGTTGTTTGTCGTTTAATTTTCGTATGTCTTTATCAGCTCATATGTTTTTGTCTTCCTGCGGCCATTGCATAATCTTAGCATTATCTAAAGCATAATCTTCCCATCTACAGGTAAGATAATGAACTCCTCTCTTGCAGTTTTCATTTGCTTGTGTTTGAATACGTTTCCTGACCAATGATAATATCATGCAGGGAAGTTGTGCCCGAACTTAAGGCTGCTGGTGCTTCATGGATTCAGTTTGATGAGCCCACCCTTGTCATGGATCTTGATTCTCACAAACTGCAAGCATTTACTGAAGCATACTCGGAACTAGAATCATGTCTTTCTGGCGTGAATGTTGTCGTCGAGACATATTTTGCTGATGTTCCTGCTGAGGCATATAAAGTTCTTACTTCCCTGAAGGGCGTCACTGGATTTGGATTTGATTTGGTCGATGGAACCAAGACCCTTGATTTAATCAAGGGTGGCTTCCCCACAGGCAAGTATCTCTTTGCTGGAGTTGTTGATGGTAGGAACATCTGGGCCAATGATCTTGCTGGATCGCCCAGTACCCTGCATGTTCTCGAGAGCATTGTGGGAAAAGGTACTACTTCCTGCATATGTTATTTCCAAATAGTGTTTTTTGATGATCTGTTTGTCATTTATGCTTAAGTTGATATCTGATAGACCTCATTTATCTACAGACAAACTTGTGGTCTCCACCTCCTGCTCTCTTTTGCACACTCCTGTTGACCTAGTTAATGAGACCCAGTTAGATGAGGAAATCAAGTCATGGTTTGCATTTGTTGCTCAGAAGGTCGTTGAAGTCACTGCCTTAGCCAAGGCATCGGCTGGACAAAAGGATGAGGTACAATTTGTTGTCTCTCTGTTAAAGATGATGCAGAAAAGCAGCATAGCATGCCCACACGGTCCTTGTTGCTACTAGGCGGTCTTAACAGTGGTGGTAATCCACATTGTTAGCTTGTTTTCTAGAATTAGTTGCTTCTGCTCTATGTCGATTTGTCATCAGCAGGAACCAATGCGGTTACCTTGTCTTCGGTCACTTCAATTAGGCTATACAGAGCTACATACATATGGCAACAACTGGGTAAATACGGTCACTAGGATGCAAAGTTAATTTAATCTAGGCCTGTTAATTAGCACCTTTAGGGTGTTTGTCAAGCATAATGTTCAATTTCCAAAGCATTCATTACTAATGTTGTGAGAGAGTATTTCGATGCTTACTGCCAATGGCTCTGTTTTCAGGCATTCTTCTCAGCTAATGCTGCTGCTCAGGCATCAAGAAAGTCCTCTCCAAGAGTCACAAACGAAGCTGTCCAAAAGGCTGTATGTTCCCCTGCTAAGTTACCCTTCATTTTTTATGCGCTCCTAAAATAGCAATTAGAATTATATTACTGGTGTCTTGAACTCATGATATCCTCGTCTCTCTCAGGCTGCTGCATTGAGGGGCTCTGATCATCGCCGTGCCACAACTGTGAGTGCTAGACTTGGTGCTCAGCAAACGAAGCTTAATTTGCCAGTCATCCCAACAACCATCATTGGCTCCTTCCCTCAGACTGAGGAACTCAGAAGAGAGCATTCTGAGTACAAGGACAAAAAGTGAGTAAACTAGATCTTTCTTTTCTAATTAAACAATGATGGATGTGACACGGGGCCGTTATACTTTTCGTTATGACCCTCATTGGTCCTCTGACTCCACTTCGTTATAGGATCTCCGAGGAAGAATATGTTAAGGCCATCAAGGAGGAAATTAACAAAGTTGTCAAGCTTCAAGAGGAGCTTGACATAGATGTCTTGGTTCATGGGGAGCCAGAAGTAAGACAGTCTTTGAATCTCGCATTGTAATTAAGACAGACTATGTTGATAAATAGGTAGCATCTTATGAACTATGTTTTCTTTCTTTAACATCTTGATCTGGATGTTTCCAATATAGAGGAGCGGTATGGTTGAATACTTTGCGGAGCAATTGTCAGGTTTTGTTTTCACCATTAATGGGTGGGTGCAATCATATGGATCTCATTGTGTGAAACCACCCATCATCTATGGTGATGTGAGCCGCCCCAAGCCAGTGACTGTCTTCTGGTCCACCACAGCCCATAGTATGACTGCTTGCCCGATGAAGGGAATTCTTATAGGCCCTATCACCATTCTCAACTATTCCTTTGTCCGAAATGACCAACCCAGGTATGGAAGAAAGTGACCTTTGTGTGTACATGGGATATATGGGCCCCGCATGGTAATGTTTCTGTTTCTTTTCTGTTCCCGGGAACATAAACAAAAAAAGTATTTTTTGTTCGGGAACGGTTTTTGAGCAAAACGCGTTTGGTAACTATTGTTCGGGAATGAAAAATGAATAGAAACACGTTTGGTAAATTTTATTCTTTTTTGTTTCTTTTAATTTTTAATATTTTTATTTTATTTTCCATTTTTTCCTTTCTTTTTTATTTTTTTCTTCTTTCGGCCGGCGGTCTCGTCTAGCCACGGCGAGGCTCGCTGGCCCCCGGCGGCTCGCCGTGGTTGGGCGTGGCTCGGCCTCGCCTTGGCCGGCGAGCTCGGCCTCGCCCAGATCCGGCCGCGGCGCGGCGCTCGGCCTCGCTGCGCCGGTGATGCTCGACCTCACCGGGGGCCGGCTACACTCCGGCAAGGTCGCCGACCCTCGAGGGCGTCGGCGGCCCTCGACGGCGGTCGCCGGCCATGGCCGAGGCTAGTGACCGGCCAAAGAAAAAAGAAGAAAAGAAGAAGAAGAAGAAGAGAGAGAAGAGAAAACGTTTCTCCAAAATTGTTTTACGGAACAAGAAGTAAAAATTTGTTGTTTCTTTTTTTTGTTTCTATTTTGTTCCAGAAACAAAAAAACAAAAAAAAGAGCAATGTAGCCAACGCGTTTGTTCTTTTTTGTTCCCAAGAACAAAAAAACAAAAAAAGTGTTCAAAAACAGAAATAAAGAACAATTCCATGCAGGCCCATGAAAGAACAAAATTTTTATTTCTCCTTTTGGGACTAGAATAATAGATATTTAGGGCTGCATGGTAACGTTTCTATTTCTCCCAATTTAAGTTCTTTTGTTCCCCAAAACAAAAAAGAACGTAAATCTGTTTGATAAAGCCAACTTATTTTTCTATTTCCTGGAATAGAAAAGTGGTTGGGGAATAGATTTGGAATACAAACAAGAAACAAAAAAAAAAAAAAAAAAAAAGTAGTTTCTTATTCCCGGAAACAATTTCTAGAAATAACTTTTTTTTTTCTTTTCAATTTTTCTTTTGTTCTTCTTTCTTGTTGCAGCCATTGTCGGCCGCTTGCCAATCATCTGCCACCTCCTGCTGCCCGCTGCCATCGATAGTAGTCGAACGCCAATGACGGTTGCCGCCGCTCATAGCCCATTGGCCGACGATTGCCACCATCCGCCGGCACCTTGCCGTCGCCAACTGCCACATAACCGCCGCACGACCGCTGCCTTCCACTGCACAACAGCCGACCATCGTTGCCTACCGCCACCGCAGGACCGCCGCCCACAGCCCACTGGCTAATGCCCCCTCCCATAGTCAGTGGGCTATGGGCAGCAATCAGTGGTGACGATCGGCGGTCGTGTGGCGGTCGTGCGGCGGTCGTGCAACGTTCATGTGACGTTTGTGCAGCGGTCATGCGGCGGCAAGTGGCGGTTGGCGGACCGTGAGTAAGAAGAAAAAACAAATAAATACAAAAAATTATAAATTTTTACTAAACGCATTTCTATTCTTTTTCTATTCCAAGAATAGAACTTTTGTATAATTACTAAACACTTTATTTTACTCAAAAATTGTTCCCAGTAGAAATAGAAAAAAACTATTTCTAAAAAGAAATAGTTCCGGAATAGAAACGTTGCCATACGCACTCTAAAATTTTTTGTGAAAAAAAAAAAAATAGAACCAAAAGAAATCGAATGATGTCATGGCTTAATTCCAGCAGCTTCATTCAGCAATAAAACATAACATTCTCCACCTGCTCCTTAACCTCAATCCGACCAAAATTGGCAACAAGCTTCTATGTAATACCTCCCTTGAAACACTGCTAAATGGGGATAATAAACGGGGGCATTGCAGGATGCACAAAACATCAAATGAGGAGTAAAAAATTCAAAAATTCAAAAATTCAAAAAGGAAAAGGTCCATGGAGAAAAATAACAAATCTTGACCTAACCTAATGAGACCGAGGTTGTGCATCAGGCATATCTGTGGAGTTCAAAGATAATAATAAGCTATGATCTATAAAATAAATATTGGTAATGCGGTTAATCAATTAGAAAGGCAACAAAATACTTACATGTAGCACAAATTGTTAGTGAGGATTTGGAGAGCATCGGTAGAGAAGTCGTTCTCATCGAGTAATATGTGATAGTGCAACGATCTACTAGTGACCTACACAAAAAGAGAGTTTGATTGGTGCGTTTCACCAAACGTAAAGGAGATGTGCATCACCTTAAACCCAGCATGGTGAGGTAAAAATTGAATTCAGTAGAGTTGCAAATAATAGTATCAACAATGACACCCGATAAAATATACTAAAATTTTAAACTACTCAAAAGCTAATTTACTATGGTAAATTAATAAGAAAAGTATCATACCATGTAGTATGTTGCCTTTGAATAGACTTTCTCTTTTATCAGCAGGAAAGAGGAGAGTATGGTGCCTCTTTTGCACCACAATGAAGGTAATTTTTGGCTCAAAATTAAGTGAATCACAAGCCTATGACAAAACCAACTCAAGTTGTTATTGGAAAAGGTGACTCTAATCTACTTAAAAAGAATGATGATGAGCAAATATTCTATGGACCTATTCCCCACTGAAATACCTAGCGAATCGCCTTTATTTCATCGAGAATGACTTCAGAGAATTGACTATCTGAGACTCCATCCCTATCATGATGATCAAATTTCAATTGCAATGACAAAACAAAGCTATCTACTTTGGCACAACAATAAAGTACAACACTATACAATATTATCCTCTCAGCTTTAAGCCTAGTTTATCTGTTGAAGGCCAAAAAAGAGAAACTCCCTACAAGATAACTTGAAAGTGAGGTGGGGGAAAGCATAAACTTAATATATTAATGAAAGGCATGAAAGAAAACAAATAGGACCTTACCTTATCATTCCCCATCTTTCCCCTTCGAGGTCCGTTTTGGGCTATGCAAATTTGTAGTGTTTCCTTTTTGTTGAGCCAAGTAGAAACAAGGGCTCTATATTTCGTCGCCTCCCATCGGCCACCGGCCACCGCCCATAGCCCATCGGCCAATGATTGTCACCATCCGCCGGCAGCCCACCGTCGCCAACTGTCACACAACTGTCACACGATTGTTGCTTGTCGCTGCACGATAGTCGACGGCGACAATCGATGGTCGTGCGACGATCGTGCGGCAGTCGTGTGGCGGTCATGCAACGTTCGTGCGGCGGCAAGCGGGTCGGCGGTCCGTGAGTAAGAAGAAAAAACAAATAATTACAAAAATTTATAAATTTTTTTACTAAACGCATTTCTATTTTTTTTCTATTCCAAGAATAAAATTTTTGTATTACACCTTATTATACTTAGAAATTATTCTCGGAGTAGAAATAGAAAAAAACTATTTCTGGAAAGAAATAGTTTCCCGGAATAAAAACGTTGCCATGCGCATCCTTACTTCACAGATTCCAAACTTGCTATCAAATTGCCTTGGCCATCAAGGACGAAGTCAAGGATCTTGAGAAGGCAGGGATTAATATTATTCAAATTGATGAGGTAGCTTTGAGAAAGGGTCTGCCACTGAGAAAGTCTGAACAATCTTTATACTTGGATTGGGATGTCCACTCTTTTAGAGTCACTCACTGTGGTGTCAAGGATACTACCCAGGTTCCTTCATAGCTCCATTTCTTGTCTTATATGTGTGTGTGTGTGTGTGTGTGTGTGTGTGTGTGTGTGTGTGTAAGAAGATCCGTTTCTCATGTATACTGATTTCACTTGGTGGCTGTTATTGATTGGCAGATCCACACTCACTTGTGCTACTCCCACTTCAACGACATCATCCTCTCGATCATTGACATGGATGCCGACGTCAACACAAGGGAGAACTCTGGCTCTTATGAGAAGCTCCTCTCAGTTTTCCACAAGGGAGTCCAGTATGGTGCTGGGATTGGCCCCAGTGTCTATGACATCAACTCTCTCATGATACCTTCAGCTGAAGAGATTGCTGAGAGAACCACCAAGATGCTCACAACAAATGTATTGTGGTTTAACCCTGACTTTGTACTCGAGACTTGTAAACACACTGGGGTCAAGCTTGCTCTCAAGATCTTTGTTGCTGCTGCTAAGCTCCTCTGCACCTGACTGGCCGAAGCTAAAAAAGAAAAGTTTGAGTAACTTAGGGGGTGCATGATAAAAATTATTTCTGTTTCAGAAATGATTTTTCTGTTCCAGACCAATTTCTGGAACGAAACTTGTTTGATAACGCTTATCAAATTTTCTATTTACGGAATAGATTTCTATTCCAAAAATAGAAATGGAGGAGAAAATCGAAATAGAAATTTTCTATTTCGATTTCTTCAAAATCAATTTCTGATTTCTCCCAACCTAATTTCACTCTCTCCCTTGTACGCGTCTTCTTTGCCTCCTCCTCCGCCTCTTCTCTGCCTCCTCCTCCTCCTCCACCACCTCTGCCTCTCCTCCGCCTCTGCTCAGCCTCCGCCTCCGCCTCCGCCTCCGCCTCCGCCTCTCCTCCACCTCCGCCTCGCCGCGTCTCCTCCGCCTCTCTGCTCCGCCTCCGCCTCCTCCTCCGCCTCTGCTCCGCCTCTGCTCCGCCTCCGCCTCTGCCTCTCCTCCGCCTCTGCTCCGCCTCCGCCTCCGCCTCTCCTCCGCCTCTTCTCTTGCTCATCCACATCTGCTCGCGAATCCACCCCCTCGCCACGACCTCCGCCTCTTATCTGCCTCTGTTCCGCCTCTGCTCCGCCTCTCCTCCGCCTCTTCTCTTGCTCATCCACATCTGCTCGCGAATCCACCCCCTCGCCGCGACCCACTGTCCCCGCTTGTTGTCCGAGCACCCCTCGGCAACAGATCTCCTCCGCCTCTGCTCCGCCTCCGCCTCCGCCTCTGCTCCGCCTCTGCTCCGATAGCTGTTACATTCTTATGGTAACTTGTTTCTTTCCCCCCAGTCAAAAGCTAGGAGTGAAATAAGTCAAGCTAATGCTAGTGCCTTTTATATTCGATCCGCTTGACCTCCTCTTAAAACGTCTGCAAGGAAGGAACATGAGAAAACTAATCTTGGATCCAGATGAGTAAATTCTCATTCATTCATCCGCAGCTTTACTTGCCTCTTAAGTATGTCCTTGTTTGGACCACTCGACTGCTACTAATCCATTGTAATCAACACGTAGAGGGTAATTATAGAATAGCATTCCTCGTAAAAACTTCATCCGAATCCACAAATATACATTTGGAGTCTTGTAAAATCTCTCTATTCAAAACTTAATCAGTCTGATAGGGAAAAGTTAACATCACGATGGAAAAAGACATTTTTCCTATTCAAAGTTGAATAGTGATAGGTCCTCAATTTCCTTGGCACAAGCCAACTGACGTGGCCATTATCCATTTATAATTCTACCCCTTGCTGATAAATACGCAAGACTTGGAACCTCTATAAAATGGAACAATCTATCAACTTAGTTTCAAATTTCTTAAAAAATTTAGGGATAGACCTTCTCTTATAATATTGCAAGCACCCCATGAGGAGTTTGATCACCGCTTGATTGCTTGTCTAATGCACGCGATCCTTGCGGAACAAAACTTAAAGTAATTTGTTGGAAATAATGAAGTATCTGTTGCGTGATCTCACATCAATATGCCTCATGATAAACTGAAAGAAATTTTCTATGTAGAGTCTAATTACACTCTCTCTAATCTATCTAGTCTTTTGAGATTTATGTAGAACTTAGTAATGGCCAACGGGCCGTGCCGGCCCAGGCAAGATATGGCCAACGCTATTGGGCCCACTCTGGGCCGGGCCCATTAGGGAAAAAAGGTGTCTTGGGAATGTGTTTCGTTGGCTTTTTTGCATTTTGGTCAATTATACCATGAAAAATCTTGATTAAACCCGCAGCATACGCTTGCAATGCTCTCTGTGATTGCACGTATTCCCCAGATCCAACGAAAACGGGATTTTGAATCCTGCACCACGTGCTAACAACGATAAACGGAGCAAGACCAAGAGAGAAAGTTCGAATCTCCGTGTTACACCACTACATTCTGTATTCTATCCAATTAGCGTCGTGAAGCTGTTAATCTCCTCATATACTTATAGTAATGCTTCGTGTGTCCTTACTGAATAAAAGCTGTGCGACTTGACAAAGGGCCATGATTAATGCCCTCGATCAAATAGATAGAATTAGAAAATAAATTCAACATTAGATTTACATAGTTCAGTTGAGGTGACTTACGTCTATGAGAAGAGTAAAAAAGAATTAACCCCCAATTATATTAACCCCATAATTTTTTACGAAATAATGTCTCGGTCTCATAAAGCATTACATAATCTTTTCGCTAGAACTCGGTGTAATTGACGACAAGCCTTGCCACTTTGCCCTCGCAGCACTGCACACCTCTCCTCACGTTAACAACAGCCCGCAAGCACGAATGGAGAATGTACTATAATATACAAAAACGAAAAATGGAGTAACCGACTTCAATCATGGGAACTTATATTCCATGTGCGGAAGCCAAATCCGGTCAATCATGGAAACGTATATTCCATTACACTAATTGTTCTTTTGAATAAAAGTTCTTTTTCTGGAAACACTGAAAGAAAAGGAAGTTTTTGGCAAGAAAAAATAAAGTCTCGTTCCTTTTGGTAAGAAAAATCCAGAAAAAATGATATAAATAATTCATATACTTTAGCTTAATATGAAATATCTTTTTTAAACTTTTAAATTGTTCAATATAGACCATAAACTATTAATTAATGTTCAATTTAGTCCATAATCTATAAGGGTGAGCATGGTTTCAGGTAGAACTAGGAACTAACCCAGTTCTGGGTTCCAATGCAACTCGGTCTGCTTGGCAGTTCTATTTTTTTAGAAACTAGGATCATATCGAAAACTAGGGAATCATGACTCGTGAGTGAGGTGGTGGTTTGCTCACACTGCTTCTTAGGCTATTCTTCCTTTTTCTCAATATCCTCTTTAGCTCATGCTTTAAAAAAGTCACCGCTTAACTTGATTATGAAGAGATCAATAATGTTTCAAAGCTTGTTCGGATGCATTTATCAAGCATTTCCAGCGAGACAGTTTTCATTTTCGATACTCGATCATATAGTGTTATACATCACAAGCAAAGTTTGATGTACCCAAGTTCGCAATGCTTTCTCTATTTGAAATCCTTTTTGTACCATACCAAAAAGGGGGAAAAAAAACCTTCGATACATAAATAAGGCGATAATCTCGTGACGTTCAAACAATACATGTTTAACATGTTGTTTTAAATTAAGGGTTCATTTGTTTGAAGGGAAATTGATTTTTGATAGTTGGATGTTTGAACGACAGAAAATGAATTATTCTACCAAAAATGTTTTTCATGAACTAAAAATAATAAGTTTGGATTTTATGTTACATATTTTGAAATTTTTATTATTTATTTTATTTTACATGTTCATCATCTTCTTCTTTTCATTCTTAGTTAATCAAAATGAAAGCAAATGCAACAACAAAAATGAAAATTTCTCATTTATCATAGGGTAGATCCAGGTTATGGTAGGTTTCGAATTTAAAAAAATAAGGAAACTATAAAAAATTTGGAACCACTCACCTTTCTTAGACTATATAAAGATATTCACTAGTGTCCTTCATTAATTAAAGTTAAAAAAATCATAGATCGCTGAAGTAAGATATTTATGATAAACATGTTAACGCCTTATTTTTTTTTTTTCCTTTTCTAAACTAGTAAATAAAAAGAGGACATATTGACTCATCTTTTTTTAAATAATTCATGTTATCAAATAAAGTTTGACATGTCATCTAAGTAAATCAAAGGACTATAGTAAATAATCATCAATAATTTATAGATCATGTTGAATAAATTTTAAATTAAGAAATGATATTACATACAGGATAAAAATTCGAAAATTATTAGTGCCATTCTCTCTTAAAGTCAAGAAAGATTCTCCTGGTCTATACTTTCTTGCCGCAGCATCGTCACACCACGCAACGATCTGGAGGAGCGTCGGGACATAATCTACGAACGAGACAAAAAAGGAATGGTTTGGTCAAATCGAGTAGGCCAATGTCTATTGTTGTGGTCGCCGCTCATTGGCCATAGTACGACGGAAGATGTCAGGGACACCGATCTGGTCACTATCTCCCGTCATAAATAAGGGCAATGCATGAAGGAGTCCATTTAAAGTGGGCCTCCCATTATTTGTCCTTAATCTCTCTTGCGATTGCAATCCACCGCATGAGCATGCGTTCGGGTGTGGGTCCCACTTCCTTATTCGCCAACACCTTTATTCACTGGGGAGCGAACGAGAGCCACATGCACCTGATCTCTATGAGCCCAGTCCAGTCTCCACGGAGTGTGATCCGGCACCAACTCCAGCCTTCTCTTTTTCATTTCTCCTTTCCCTTTTCTTGACCGGCACGTCTATCCACTGCCCCCTGATTAAAAAACACTCTGCAAAGATTCTTTTTTCTCATTTCTCTTTTTCTTCTCCTTAAATATTTATTTACTCTTCTATCATTATGTCTGTGAAGATTCGAGGCTATTGACAAAAAAAAAAAAAGCAATACCTTTTCCAAGGGCTAAGGACACCACATTAAGTAATGACATGTACATATACAATCAGTGGGATCTTATAAGACAAAAAAGGGAACAAGAAAGGGTGGGTGCAATGGTTGGGAAGGAACTTGTGTCCTCACATGATCCAAATATCACATCATATTTATTAAATTTGGTTGCTGGAGGTGGATGTTGTTGTCGAAGTGATTGTTTTTGCAGACGAAGGTGCTGGGATTCTTGGCGCTGTTATATATGGTCCATTCTTGATGACTTTCCATAGATTATAATCTATGCATGGATTGTACCAAGAGTTTCATCTTATATTTTTAGTTGAAATGATTAAATCCAACGTGCATTTGTAGTCTAGAAATGGATTGTCTTTACTAAAGGATGCTCCTATGATGTGAGCCATAATGATCTTTTTGCTCTTGAAATATAACACTTCAAAAATTTTGAGTAACATGCTCTCGGCAATCACTTAATGGATTTGAGTCTTGTTCATGGTTGTTAGAGTTGAGAGGGGTTTTATCCATTTTGTTATGGCCCTCATTGGTCCTCTGACTGCACTTCATTATAGGGCGTCTTGGGAAGAATATGTTGAGGCCATCAAGGTGGAAATTAAGAAAGGGAGCTTGAGGTAAGACAGTGTTTTACTCTGGTATTGTAATTAGGAAAGATTATGTAGAATTGATAGATAGATATCTTATGAGCTATGTTTTCTTTCTTAAACATCTTGATCATCATATGTCCAATGCAGAGGAACGATATAGTTGAATACTCTGGGGAGTAGTTGTCTGGTTTGGCTTTCACGTTAACGGGTGGATGCAATCTTATGGATCTTGTTGTATGAAACCACCCATCATCTATGGTGATGTGAGCTGCCCCAAGCCAATGACTGTCTTATGATCCACCATGGCCCACATCATGACTGTTTGCCCGATGAAGGGAATGCTGACAAGCCCTGTCACCATTCTCAGCTGGTCCTTTGTCCGAAAAACCCAGGTACATGAACTTCATGTGTACATGGGATTGATCAAAGAACATAATCTTCATTTCTCCTTTCAAGACTAGAATAATATCTATTTCATAGGTTCGAAACTTGCTATCAAATTGCCTTTGCTATCAAGGATGAAGTTGAGGATCTTGAGAAGGTAGGGATTAATGTTATCCGAATTAATGAGGAAGCTTTGAGAGAGGGTCTACCACCGAGAAAGTCTGAACAATCTTTCTACTTGGATTGGGCTGTCCACTCTTTTAGAATCACTAACTGTGGTGTCAAGGATACTACCAAGGTTCCTTCATGCTATCAAATAAGGTTTAAAAATAAAACTCAGCATATAATAATTCATGTTATCAAATGAAGTTTGACTTGTCTAAATAAACCAAAGGGTTACATTGAATATTTATCGATAATTTATGAATCATATTTAACAAATTTAAAATTGAAAGATGATATTATCCATTGAGTAAAAATTTGGAAATTATTAGTATCATTCTCTCTAAAAATCGATCGAGATCGATTCTCTTGGTCCCAACTTTTTTGCTGCAGCATCGTCGCATCACGCACGATATTGAGGATCCTTGGGACATAATCTAGAACGAGACAAGAAAGGAATGGTTTGGTCAAATTGAGAAGGCCAATGTCTATGTTACGATCGCCTCTCATTGGCCAGCACAACCGAATGTGTCCGGGACACCGATCTGGTGACCATCCCCCGTAGAAAATAAGGGCAATGAAATGGCCAAAAGAATTTATAAATAATAATAATAATAATACTAATAGCAATCTAGTGCATGAAGGAGTACATTTGAACTGTGCCCCCTCATTATTTGTTCTCGATCTCTCTCGCGATTACAATCTAGCGCATCGGCATGCGTTGGGGTATGGGTCCCACTTCCTTCTTTGCCAACGACGTGCCGTTAATCGGAGCGCAAATTGGGTAATTCAGTGAGGAGCGAATTACGAGAACCACATGCACGTAATCTCTCCAAGCATAGTGCAGTCTCCACCGAGTGTGACCCCCCACCGAGTCCGGCCAACTTTCCTTTTTCCATTTCTCCTTTTCTTTTCCTTAAATATTTGTTTACTCTTCTATCATTTTCTCTTTGAAGATTCTTAAAGCAAGGCTACGGATGAAAAAGGCCATACTTTTATCAAGGGGTAAGGACACCGCATTAAGTAATGTCATGTATAAATACAATCAATGGGATCTTGATAAGACCAAAAAGGGAAACAGAAAGGGTGGGTGCAATGGTTGGGAAGGAACTTGTATCTTCACGTGTTCCAAATATCATATCATATCACATTTATTAAATTTGGTTGCTGGAGGTGGAAATGTTGTAGAAGTGATCGTTTTCAGATGGAGGCGCTGTGTCTTCACAAGGCCCATTCTCAATGAATTTCCACAAATTTTAATCCATGTATGGATTGTATGAAGATTTTTATCATATATTTTTGGTAGAGATAGTTAGATTCATCATACACTTGTGGTCTAGAAATGGATTGTCCTTTGCAAAAGGCTGCTCCTATGATGTGAGTCATAATGATCTTTTTGCTCTTAAAATATCACACTTCAAAAACTTCGAGTATCATGCTCTCATGCCAATTCAAATGGCTAAAACAACAACTAAGAAGGGGCGGTTGGTTGTTTTAAGAAAATTTAGAACTCTTTAATGAAAGAATTGAGAATGTGCTTTTGTAAAAGGAGATTAATTATGCATATGTAATAACTTCTATCAGACAATATTAAAAGAATTAAAGAGATGGAAGACATTACAAGACAAATTCTTAGTGGTTTAGCCTTCCACTTGGCACACTTTGCTCGCTCAAATCTAATAGTCATGAACAAGACTCAAATTCATTAAGTAATCGCTGAGATTTTATGGTTTGTAGATGGTGCTCCCACTACAAGAAACTCAGAAGATGATTCTACAAGCACAAACACCCATACAACCCCTTCAATCCCCTCTCCTCTTGCATAGAATTACAATATGAAGACAAACATTGCATTAGCGAAGGCTAAAGTGTATGTTGCAACCCAGCGAGAATGCAAGTTCAGAATTTCCAGGCATCTTCAAAGTTACCTTTGATCCGTTCATGTAGGCCTTTTGTTTGAGGTGAAATCAGCATGTTTTTCAACGTGTTGGAGCGATGCACCTTTTCCTGTTTGCAGAATGCCGGATTAGTGAGATGTGCTGGTGGCCAAAAACCAAAAATAAAAAATAAAAAAATAAAAACTAAGCAATGCAATCACCTCGGTAAAATTGCTCCGAGCACGTAATGTTGTTTACTCTTCCAAATATATACATTATATATTTTCCCATCCTTTCTTGCATTTTCTTTATCGTTTTATAGAGGGCAGTCTGATGATCTTATTATTTAAGATAGCATCACTTACATTTATGGGCGCGCGCGCACATTGAGCGAGAGAGAGAGCAATAGTGATATGATGGTGATGGGGATCACGACACAATTTCGAGATGCAAACAAACTAGGGTGAGTGGGGAAAGAGAGAGAAGGTCCCTTTCGATCGAATCATGCAATATGACTAATATTCTTAATGGGGAAGCGATCATTGACATCATCGGACTTCCCTATTCTTAATGGCCAAGCGCGGGACACGTGGGGAGTAGCGAGTGAAGGAGACCTCAGCCTAACCAACATTTTCTACCAAATGAAATGGCAAGCGGACGTCCCTCTCGATCGTGACCTTGGTTTTCCCCTCCTTTTAAGTTCCTTTCCAGTTGGACAAGGACTTATCGTTTTAGTCAATTTGTTGGTGGGTCCCCCGCCTCGCCTCGCCTATCAAGGGGAGTCTCCTCAAACGGTCTGCACGTGCTCTTCTTTACTTTTCCAAATATTATTATTAAATATGTAATGTATATACATATGTTTTTTCCTATGTTGCAGATAGAGAGAAAAGGGGCGGGGTGTTTGGGCAATGGTTGTCGCTTCGTGATTTCGCAATGCATACGGACTATCTAGAGTTGTATGAATTTCGACTTACCTCTAATTCGTTTGTTAGGAGGAAAATACTACAACTTATTAAGATTGGTTCGTACTAATTAATTTATCGAGCAATAGCTTATGTTCATTAAGGGGGGAGATTAAAATGCCATTGTTACTTTATAATATCCAGCCATTTTGTTTGGCGAATGGAGATACGGACAAAAATAGCATGTGTTTGTGGGGGAGCGGGACCCGCTCATTCAGCCAAGAACCGAGAAGACCGCCGCCCGCCCCTGAGAAACCGCGTCTAACCCTAAACCATGCAAAAGAAAAACCCTAAACCGGTCCCGCTCCACCGAAAACAACGTACCTTCTTCCACGCATTGAATACCCTTTGAGCATCATTTATTATGTGGAATTACTTGTAATTTATATGATTTGACAGCCGAAGAAATCTGTATTCTATTTTGATTAGCGTCATGACAGGAGGTTCGTGGGTCCTCGCTGAAGAAAATTGTGTGACTTGACAAATCCTTTTGCACGCCCTTTAATCAGCTGGACCCCCACCACTAGAGCCCTCAGAAACCTCACCAGGAAGCATAACGGTAGGCAAAATGAATTTCTCGGAGTGCTTGAGTACTTCCACGTACAGCCAATTCATTCATGCTTAACTTTTTTGGAAGATAACCATGGGGGCAAACTTTAGTAGCAACTCTTCCAATATGAAAAAAAATGTGAAGAGATCGATCTCCACCTTTTCAGGAGGTTGGGATGGGGGATAATTTAATTTCAAGTGTAGATTTCGAGACAAGATAAAAGTCTAAGAGTGAAAATTAGAGTACGAATAAAATTGAACTGATAAAAAGAAAGAAAACAAAAAACTCCTTTGGAAGATGGGGAGTTTCAAAATTTCTCCACCCCAGCCACCGACTGGTTTTCAATTTCTGTTTTTCTTTTCGATATATATGTGTTTGACCGGGGGGGGGGGGGGTTGGGGGCTGGGTTGTGTATTTGGATCGTGAAATTTCTTTCTATAAATGTCAATTCTTTGACATGGCTTATCGATAAGATGAAATTAGCAAGTGAATATACCATGTGGAGATTTATGTAAAGAACCCTAATCCAACTTAAATAAATTGGGTAAAATTCAATTCCCTTCTTGAAGAACCCTAACGGAACCCTAGTTTTTTAAATCCGGCAGAATCACCTTATCGAATTCGCATTGGGGGAACAAAAGTAGGTGAACCAACTCACGATCGTATCCATGCAAAGGCAAGAACGAAGGTCAATTCCTCTTGCCTCGGACGAAGAATTTTCCGGAGTCCGTTTTGCGGGGGGAGGGTGTTCATGTTTAGTGCGGTGTGCGTAGTCGGACCCTGGATCTAAAGAACAGGATGAACGTGGAGGAGAAAATATCTGGTCAAGCAGAGCAAAAAAAGAAAGTAGCGTGGCAAATAATGCAACCTATGTTTTTCCATTTTTTAACCTTTCCACTAATTCTGTCGACATTTCGCTTTAAGCAATATCCCTTTTGATTCAAATGAGGATTCAGAATGTCTTTTCATTTATTTATTTATTTGTTAAAAGAGGGTTCAAATCGAACCTTATTTAAATAAACATCTAAAATGATGATAATAGTGTTAAAAAGTCACCTCTTAGATACATGAGATCATTGCTTTGAATTCTAGATACATAGTGTGAGTCTTCACTGGAGCGATGTGCATGACAAGATCATCCCCAAAAGAGAGAATTTATAATCTCATAAAGAGCAAGAGACTTAGGGTTTGGTACATAAAGGAGCATGTTGGATTCTGCAAAACGGCAAATATTTTCATGCCTAATAAATTAATGATATTCGGGTGGCTATGGTTTTCTAAATTTTGAATTCCCTTTTATCAGGTGGACCGTCCATTGTCTCCCTACCACCAAATCACTCAAAACCCCCACCTGGAAAACCAACGAGAGAAAACATAGGAATTTCAATTCAAAGCTAATCCACCATATCGATTTTGTCCACATAAAGATGCGTTTGGTAACATTTCTATACTAGGAAATAATTTCTTTTTAGAAATAGTTTTTTCTTATTTCTATTCCTTGAACAATTTTTAAATAAAATAATGCGTTTGATAACTACACAAAGTTTATATTCTCAAAAAAAAAAAAAATAGGAATGCGTTTGGCACAACTCATAAATTTTTTTTTTGTAATGTAGAATTTCTTTTAATTTTTAATAATTTTTTAAAATTTTTCTTTTTTTCCCTCTTTTCTTCTTCTTGCTCCTCCTCTAGCTGGTGGCAGTGATTGACAAATGATAGTGGGCAGCAAGGGGCGGCAGACAATTGGGAGCGATGGGCGGTGAGGAAGAAGAAGAAAAAAAAAAAGAAAAGAAAGAAAATGACTTATTTCTAAAATTATTTCCGAGAATAAGAAGCTATTTTTTTTCTACTTTTTGTTTTTGTTCCAGATTTATTCTTTGGTCACTTTTCTATTTTGAGGAATAGAAAAATTAGTTGTTGTTTACTAAATGGATTTTTATTATTTTTTTGTTCCGAGAAACAAAAGAATGGAAACTTCAAGAAATAGAAATGTTAACAAATAGACCATTAGCATCCACAACCATCGCCCTTTTTTTTTCGATTTCTACTTTTCTTTTCATACATACGTATACAGTAGACTATGATGGGGTGGCCAGGACAAAGGGAGCAACACTTTCAGTACAACACGTTTCGCTGTTGAATCGATATACTATGATGGGAGAGCAACACTTTCAACACTGCTTAAAGTGAGAAGACTCCCTCATTTTAGAGAGAAGCTTAGCTTTGCTTATTAGCACAGTGTATCAAGTGGGGTCCTTCGGCAGTGGTGAAAGCGTTGTTGCTGAAGGCATGATGACTATTTTGATTCACTATTGAAAAGAAAATATTGCTCTCCCATCATTATATAGCGATTCAACAGTGAAAACTGTCGTGCTGAAAGCGTTATTGCTGAAGGCATGATGATTATTTTGATTCACTATTGAAAAGAAAATATTGCTCCCCCATCATTATATATCGATTCAATAGTGAAAACTGTTGTGCTGAAAGCGTTGTTGCTGAAAGCATGATAGATCAAGTGGGGTCACCTTCGTCTCGCTCCCCATCTTGATATATTGATTCACGGCGAAAATTATTGTGCTGAAAGCGTCGCTGCCTAAGGACCCCACTTGATTCACTGTGCTGACAAGCAAAGCTAAGCTTCTCTCTAAAATGAGGGAATATTTTTCACTTTAACCAGATTAAGACAAGGGAGAAAGAGCTTAACACTCCCATGTTTGAGGTCTTCAAGAAAACCTAAACTCCCCCTTTCCTTTATTTGAGATTTCCAAGAGGTGAGATTTCGCACCAAAATTGGGTGGGCCCATTTATTTTCTACTAGCGCTTGACTTGGGATGGCTCTGTCTGACGAGGCTGGAAATAGAGCGACTCCGTGCTGTGTTCCCAGGCTAAGATTTTGTGGTGCATATGATGAGTTGACAGGACCTGACCCCACTCGATATACTACGATAACAGTTTCAACACAGGTCCTTGTCAACTCATCATATGCACCTTCGGCATCACGCTCTATAGATACCCATCGTATATGACGCATTTGGCTTCACCCAGTTTCCTCTCTTCCTTCCCCTCTCTATCCCTCGCACTCTCGTCCCTGCGATAGACAACAGTTGGTCTCGTTCCCCGGTTCAGCCTCCACGAAGGTAGGACCCTTGCATCGTTCCCAGTCCTCCATTTTCTTAGACTACGCAAACAAAGTGAGTCGCACTGGGTTACTTACGTGTAGTTGATGTTCATATGATGATCCAGAGAAATGGCGTCCCACGTCGTTGGATATCCTCGCATGGGCCCTAAGAGGGAGCTCAAGTTTGCCCTGGAATCGTTCTGGGATGGAAGGAGCGGTGCGGAGGAGTTGCAGAAAGTTGTGGCCGATCTCAGGTCATCCAGTTGGATGCAGATGGATGCTGCCGGCATCAAGTATGTTCCCAGCAACACCTTCTCATACTACGACCAGGTGCTTGACACCACCGCGATGCTTGGTGCTGTTCCCGCCAGATATGGTCGGAAAGGTGGAGAGATCGGATTCAATGTTTACTTCTCGATGGCCAGGGGAAACGCCTCCGTCCCTGCCATGGAAACGACCAAGTGGTTTGACACCAACTAGTAAGTGATGGTGGTTCTCAGAAAAGTACCAGTAACTACATATATCTATATATATTAATGTTTAACTAACCCATCCATATCATTTTTTATCCAGCCTCTACGTCGTGCCTGAATTAGGTCCCGACGTCGAGTTCTCTTACGCTTCTCACAAGGCTGTCAACGAGTACGAGGAGGCCAAGGAGGTAAACCCTCGTCTTATTATTATTTTCTTCATTCTTGCTGCCTCGTGAGATTTGAAGGAGGGCGACGAGAGGGGGACGGTTCCATTTGTCAGTAGGAGAGTAACGGTATTGTGTTCACCACGAGGAAATCGGGTGACTTGTTTACCAGGTTCGTGGGAAAGCTATGAATCCCTCTTGGTGGGTTTGCTATCCCACCAAATGGGATTTCTTATATTGGGAAAAAAAAGTCAGCCAAAATGAAAATAAAAGGAAATTAAAAAAAAAAACTTATTAACATTACCAGTGTGAGGATTTTTTACATTAAGCGCAAAAAGAATGATTTAAACAATGTAGAGTTACTATGAACAACCACATCGGTGTAAAATATTTTTCACATTTATAGTTTTTCCAATCTAGAATTTGTCTGTTTTAACAAGAAAATGAAAAAAAAAAAATTTAACAGCCTTCAATTGAAAGACTGTGAATCAAGTTCTTTCACCCCCAATAAGTGAACTCATCAATTTATAAGGATGGAAAACATAACGGTGAGTTATTTTATCCCTTAATAAGTGATTTGTGCATTTTTTGGATCATTTAAAAGTGAGGATATTTTTATCGTGTACTAATCCATGTAATTTTTTTTTTTTTTTTTTTGGGGGGAGGTTGGGATTCGGTTGGCAGCATTATAAGGGAAACTATTTTTGACGCCATTAAATAGAACTATAAAAAGAATTCTAAATTCAATTTTCCAAAATCTTGTCATTCCATGATAAAATAACAATACCGCATGAATTTGCTTTTCAATATTGCCGTAGTCATGGTCTTCAAAACTAATGGCTGAATTTTCCAAAACCCGAATTGGATCGGGTCGTGTCGGGTCGGGTTGGGTCATACTACCGGGTTTAGGCTCGGCATTCAAGGAAAAATATAAAATTTGACACTCACATGCCATGTTCCCCCGTGCACTTCTCTCTCGTACTTCCCTTTCCCGTCTCACTCCTTTGCCGGCAGCCGCCCTCGCGACGCTGCTGCCTCCGCCGTCCCTTGGCTGCGACGCCGCCGGCAACCCCACGTCCCACGTCCGATCTCGATGGCAAACGCCAAAAGCCTCGGATCTGCCCGACCATCCCCTGGTTCTCCCCTTCTCCCAACTCCCAGCATCTGCAGCGCTCGATCCGGGGCCAACGACGGTCGTCGACGCTCCTGCAGACCAGCTAAGGCCTCCGCTTTCCTCGCTAGACCTCGATCGCTGCTGATCCGAGGCCAAGCCGAGCCTTAAATCTCGATCGAGCTCCCCCGCCCTCGGCACTTGTGCTCGTCGACATATTCTGACTCCTTTGTTGGTTCTAGTTTGTTGTTTAATTTTTGTCTTCCTGGTGCCGTTGCATAATCTTTGCATTATTTAACGCTAACTGTTTTCGAATTCATTTGCTAATTTCCAGCTTGGAGTAGACACTGTTCCAGTCCTTATTGGCCCGGTCTCCTATCTGCTGCTATCCAAGCCCGCAAAGGGTGTGGAGAAGACCTTTTCTCCTCTGACCCTTCTCGGAAAAATACTTCCCATCTACAAGTAAGATATTATACTTTTCTCTGGCAGTCTTCGCTTGGTCAAGTTTTGAATACTCTTCCTGACCAATGATCAAACGTTCAGGGAAGTTGTGTCCGAACTTAAGGCAGCTGGCGCTTCATGGATTCAGTTTGATGAGCCTACCCTTGTGTTGGATCTTGACTCTCACCAACTGCAAGCATTCACTGAAGCATATTCGGAACTAGAATCATGCCTTTCTGGCCTGAAAGTTCTCGTCCAAACCTATTTTGCTGATGTTCCTGCTGAGGCATATAAAGTTCTTACCTCCTTGAAGGGTGTCACTGGATTGGGATTTGATTTGGTCTGTGGAACCAAGACCCTTGATTTGATCAAGGGTGGATTCCCCACGGGCAAGTATCTCTTTGCTGGAGTTGTTGATGGGAGGAACATCTGGGCCAACGATCTTGCTGGATCGCTCAGCACGCTCCTTGCCCTCGAGAGCATTGTGGGAAAAGGTATTACTTTCTGCATATGTTTTCTTCTCCAAATATTCTGTTTTGATGATCTGTTTGTCATTTATCCTTAAGTTGATATCTGAAATTCCTCATTTATCTGCAGACAATCTTGTGGTCTCCACCTCCTGCTCTCTTTTGCACGTTCCTGTTGACCTAGTTAATGAGACCAAGTTGGATGATGAAATCAAGTCATGGCTTGCATTTGCCGCTCAGAAGGTCATAGAAGTCAATGCCTTGGCCAAGGCATTGGCTGGACAAAAGGATGAGGTAAGGTTTGTTATCTGTTAGGTAGTCTTAACAGTGGTGTTAATCCATATCATTAGCTTATTTTCTAGAATTAGTTTCTTCTACTCTATTCTGAATTGTCATCAGCAGAAACCGATGTGGTTAACTTGTGGTGGGTCTCTTTAATTACTGGCTGTAGAGAGGTACATACATATTGCAACGACTGGGAAAATACAATCACTAGGATGCAAAGTTCTTAATTTAAACTAGGCCTGTTAACTAGCACCTTTGGGGTGTTTGTCAAGCATGATTTTCAACTTCCAAATATTGATTACTAATGTCGTGAGAGGGTATTTCAATGCTGACTGCCAATGGCTCTCTTTTCAGGCATTCTTCTCAGCTAATGCCGCTGCTCAGGCCTCAAGAAAGTCCTCTCCAAGAGTCACAGACGAAGCTGTCCAAAAGGCTGTATGTTCCTCTGCTTAGTTACCCTTCATCTTTTATGCATTCCAGAAATACCGATTAAAATTATATTATTGGTGTCTTGAACTCTTGATATTCTCGTCTCTCTCAGGCTGCTGCTTTGAGGGGCTCTGATCATCGCCGTGCCACAACTGTGAGTGCTAGATTTGATGCTCAGCAAAAGAATCTTAATTTGGTCATGCCAGCAGCCACCATTGACTCCATCGCCAAGGAACTCAGAAGTCCACACTCTCAGTACAAGGCCAAAAAGTGAGTAAATTAGATCTTCCTTTTCTAGTTAAACGATGTTGGATATGACGTGGGCTGTTATTTTTTTTTTATTTTTTATTTTGTTATGAACCTCATCATTCTCCTGACTGCACTTCATTATAGGATCTCTGAGGAAGAATACATTAAGGCCATCGGGGAGGAAATTGACAAAGTTGTCAAGCTTCAAGAGGAGCTTGACATAGATGTCTTGGTTTATGGGGAACCTGAGGTAAGTCTATTGTAGTTAAGACAGATTATGTTGGATAGATAGATAGCATCTTATGAGCTATGTTTTCTTTCTTGAACATCTTGATCTGGATGTATCCAATGCAAGAGGAACGATACGGTTGAATACTTTGGGGAGCATTTGTCGGGTTTTGCCCTCACCGTTAATGGGTGGGTGCAATCTTATGGATCTCGTTGCGTGAAACCACCCATCATCTATGGTGATGTGAGCCGCCTCAAGCTACCATCTGTCTTCTGGTCCACTGCAGTCCAGGGCATGGCTACTGGCCCTATGAAGGGAATGCTTCCAGGGCCTGTCACCATTCTCAACTGGTCCTTTGTGCGAAATGACCAACCTAGGTATAGAAGAACGTGAACTTCATGTGTACATGGGATTGATCAAAGAACATAAACTTTGTTTCTCCTTTCAGGACTAGAATAATGAATATTTGTTTCACAGGCCCGATACTTGCTATCAAATTGCCTTGGCCGTCAAGGATGAAGTTGAAGATCTGGAGAAGGCAGGGATCAATGTTTTTCAGATCGATGAGCTAGCTTTGAGAGATGGCCTGCCACTGAGAAAGTCTGAGCAAGCTTCCTACTTGGATTGGGCTGTCCACTCTTTTAGAATCACTAATTGCGGTGTCAAGGATACTACCCAGGTCCCTTAATAGTTCTCTTACTTTTATTTTCCCTTTTTTTTACGTGGGAAGGTCTGTTTCCCACGTATACTGATTTCACTTGGTGGCTGTTGTTGATTGGCAGATCCACACTCACACGTACTACTCCCAGTTCAACAACTTCCCCCTCTCTATCATTAACAAGGATGCTGATGTCATCACGATCAAAAACTGTCGCTCCGATGAGGCAGTTTTCCGTGAGGGAGTCAATTATGGTGCTGGGATTGGCCCCGGTGTCTATGACATCCTGTCTCCCGGAATACTATCAGCTAAACAGATTGCTGACAGTATCACCAAGAAGCTCGCAACAAACATAGTGTCGTCTAACCTTGACTACAAATTCAAGACTCGTGAACACGCTGGGGTCAAACTTGCACTTGAGAACATGGTTGCTGCTATTGAGCTCCTCCGCACTGAACTTGCCCATGCTATGAAAGAAAAGTCTGAGTAACTCCCAGCTCAAAAGGAGAGTTTCATGGGGTTAGGCTTTAATGACCCAATCTGCTACTTGATCTGCATTGTTTATGCTCGTTGATAAGCAGTTCTGCTTTCCCATATTCTAGCTGCAATTCTCTATTATCTACTGGTGATTATCCACAATAGGTTTACAAATTCCGAGACTATAGACATTACTAGCGGGCAACTTTGTGCCCGTGTCAATCGACCATCTCTGTGTTTTGAGTGATGTTTTGGCCAACCTTCGTTTTGTTCATGAATGACACTAGTTCAATACTTAGCAAAATCTGTAATTATTTGCTATTGATGACTTTATCTATCGATTGTTGACTGGCGCATTATTGATTTCCTTCAAGTTATCGATCGTAATGTCCATTGACGACTTTTTGACCAAACTTTACTTTCATTGACCGAGCTCGTTACTCATCAATTATAACCAAAATTCAGGCATTTGTGTCGACAAACACTTACAAATATTTCTTAAGATTTATCGGTCCAAAAAAGAAATTTCTATCTTTTGGCATGGAAAAGCAAAATCCTACGTCAAGAAACTCTTATGCCACCAAGCCACTGTCGAATTAGGAACTATTATTGGCTTTAAACTAAATTGTTGCGTCATATATGCATCAAATGAACAACCCATCTCGTAAAATGCCAAATAACTTTGTGTAAATGTCCTCGTTTTGATCTCCTACCTTAGCATGAAAATAAAAAATTCATATTGTTTCAGACTTCGTAAACATCGAAGTGCAGGCGCTCACCTTTACCCTTAATCACCTGCTGCACCAGGGCCTCAATATGGAAAATCTGATCATTGAGTCTGATTGCTTGCTCTTGATCGATACAGTTCAAGCGAGACGGAAGCCACCATGGGAAGAACGTGCGATGTTCACTGAAATTGAAGCTTTGCTATCCCTTTACCCTAATTTGTAGCTGCGGCATTGTAAAAGGGCGGCTAATAGAGTAGCCGATTGGGCTGCTAAAGCCCACGGCAGATCTGATCTGGCCCACAACTAGAATATCTTTCCTCCTTTTATTTTGCAAGGTTTGGTAGCCGCCGATGCCATAGCTTTTGGTTGTAATGTCCCTCTTTTTTGTAATATTGTAAATACGTAATGAAATACCTATCTTTTCGACCAAAAAAAAATCGAAATGTGGTCGCTTCAAACACGCCTTTCAATTCGCTCACTCTCAGCTGCCTCGACTATCAATGGGAAGGCTCGGCCCTCCATCCATCCACCGATTCTCTCTGGCTTGTACTGCATGCCTTAGATTTCTCTCCGTCTGCTATTATAATCCGGTTATATAGCTAGTCATTGGTCGGCAGCTTCCGATTATGTACTTCTGAGTTCAATTCTGCATTGACGACTTCTGAATTGGGCAATTAAGTCTTTCGTCTAGTTCCACTCTTGTTTAGCACGCCTCTGTATCAAGTCCTGTTTCGCCGGCTTCTGGATGGCATCGGAAGACCATGCCGACTCTTCCCGTTTAGCCGCACTTTGCAATAGGTTGGGTCGCCTCACTACTGAACAGATCATCGAAGACTGGGATGATGAGCCTCCACCTGAAAAATTGGAAGAGTGCAGGTTAACTCTAATTGGCAAAATCCTTTCGAATCCTTCCATTAACTTCCAAGCTTTTCCAAAGCACATTAAAGCGTGCCTGGCGAACTGAACAAGTGGAAATATCACAGCGCGAGGCAGGTCTCTACGTCGCAAAATTTCAATCTCAAGCAAAAAAACAAAGAGTTCTTGAAGGGGGACCTTGGTTATTCTTAGGCCATTTAGTTATCTTTAAACCATGGATCCCAAACACACCATTACATTGTTACGACTTCTCTACTTGTGCCTTTTGGGTACAGGTGTTTGGATTGCCTTTAGAATGGTGTACAGAGCGTATAATTACGAGGGCGGTATAGCATATGGGTCGAGTCTTAGAAGTAAAAGTCGACACAAATGAAGGAGCATCATCAAGAGCAGGTCAAGCCAGGGTAGACTTAAACTTGCAGGAACCATTCAAAACAGGGAAGCTGATTCGGATTGATGGTAAGCCACTTTGGCTAGACCTTCGCTATGAACGCCTATCGCATTTTTGCTACTCTTGTGGAAAGTTGGGATACTATGTGATGTACTGCAAGGATATCCCCTTTGATGAGGCAAAATTAGAAGGCAGAGACAAAATGGCCTATGGCCAATGGCTTCGCGCTGAGGTTAAGGAAAATAGCCCATATTGGCACACTTTTTATAAGCCGCAAGAAATTTCAGAGCAAACATAAGAAGCCATACCTGAAACTTCGCCCTCACAACTTCCAAATGTCCCTTTATTGCCCCCACCAGCTTATGTTGCAGCAGTGAACCTATCCAGTGCAGTTAACACAACCAACGCACCAGCAGTAGATCCTAACCCACATCACCATCAACAAATTGTTATGCATGAGACCTCTCTCCACACAGCACTCATACCTACATCAACCACATTAAAAGGAATTCAGACCCAACCCATGGAAGTAAATTTACCAAAGAAGTTGAAGAGTACGAGAGCGACACCAAAAATGGGAGCTGCCAAAAAGCTAAAAAGATACAACCCGTACGAGACTAAGGCCTTGATAATAGAGAATCATGACGACACAAATCTTATGGAAACACCTATCTATGCAGCAAATGAAGTAGAAGCTTGGGCTTTGGTGGTTGGCCCTAAACAGCCACCCACCAACAAATGAGGATGATATGCTGGAACCATCAGGATTTGGGCAATCCCTTGACAGTTCAAGCTCTTAAGGCCATGACGGCCAAAGAAAAGCCTGATGTTGTATTCTTAATGGAAACAAAGAACACTGAAGTTAGGCTTCAACATATTCAACGCTGTTTACACTTCAAAAATTCATATATTATAAACCCAGTTGGTCTAGCTGGAGGCTTAGCAGTGTTATGGAATGATCAGGTCTATTTATAGGTGATTCGCTCAACACCACACTTTTTTGATATGATTTGCAGGATTAGCCAGAAAGATAGAACTATGCGCATCACATATATTCATGCTCCTAGCACCTATCAGCAGTGTCAACTTATGAGGGATGAGCTTCGAGAGATAAACTTTGTGAACAATTTACCTTGGATGTGTGCTGGAGACTTTAATGAGATACTCTATCCTTGGGAAAAAATAGGAAAGTGACTTGCTAACCTGTCTAGAATAATGTCCTTTTGAGCTGTCCTAAATGATTGTACACTTACGGAAATAGAAAGCAAAGGTTGCAAGTATACATGGATAAATAATAGATAAGGGGACGAGCTTGTGGAGGAAAAATTGGATCGAGTGATATGCACAATGGAATGGTGATTATTGTTTCTTGGGGCAGAATTTTTTGCACTCCCAGCTATGGATCGACCACAGTCCTCTATTGATTCACACTTCAGCACCTTATCGAAAAAGCAGGAAGCCTTTTATTTTTTAGGCTTATTGGAATGATGATGAGGAATGCCGAGAAGTTATCTCTAACGCATGGAACTCAATATAGCTTCCAGATTCTGGTTTCATCCCAAAAGTGAAGACGGTAACGGTAGCTCGATTAAATCGAGTTGAACAAAGTTTTTAAATGGACATACAAAGGTAATAGCATTACAACAATAGCTACAGGACCTAATGAATTAGCATTACAATTATGATAGAGTAGAGGCATCGAGATTGCGAGAGGAAATTTGAAGGACTTGGTAGCAGGAAGAATAGTACTAGGCTTTACGCTCCAGAATTCAATGGTTGAAATGGGGCGATAAGAATACGAGATTCTTCCATGCATCTACGATTCAGCGAAGACAGAGAAACCGAATTACTATGCTGCAAAAATGATAATCAGCAATGGGTACGTGATCCATAAACTCTTCAAGATATGACGTCCACTTTCTTTTCGAAGTTTTATACAACTGAAGGTTATAGGGAATATGGACCTCTACTTGATCAATGCCATCAGGTTGTTACTTGTGAAATGAATGACCAACTGACTGCTTCGCTTACTATTGAGGAGGTTTGGCAAGCCACTTTTCAGATGGGAACTACCAAAGCCTCGGGCCCTGATGGATTAAATGATTTATTTTATCAAAAACACTGGGAAACAATCAAAGATGATCTATTCCTTTTAGTGCAGAATTTCTTGATGTCAGGGGTAATGCCTATAGGTCTCAATCAGACCATTATTACATTGATACCCAAAACACCTCAACCTGAGAAACTAGAGCAATATTGCCCAATCAGCCTATGCAACTTCAAATACAAAATTATCTCTAAGGTACTCGCTAACTGTCTGAAACCTTGGTCAAATTTTATGATTTCTAAGGAGCGGTCGACTTTCGTGAGTGGACGACAAATTTAAGATAATATTTTAATCATCCAAGAAGTTCTTCATCAATTTAGGACCAAGAAGAGGACGAGAAAGTTCAATGCAATTCTAAAGACAAACATGCAAAAGGCATACGACAGAGTCAAATGAGATTTCCTTCATGATTACCTTCTTAAAGTGGGATTCCATCCAAGATGGGTTCGGTGGATAATGCAGTGTGTCACGACAGCATCTTTTAGTGTGAAGTTTAATGGAGAGCAGCTGCCTTATTTCTACCCATCTCGGGGCCTACGATAGGGTGATCCCTTCTCTCCATATATTTTTACTATGCTGGCAAATGTTTTATTAACTCTTATTACTCAAGCTATTAGTGTGGGACACATCAAGGGTATTAAGTTAAATAGGTGGTGCCCTACCCTGTCCCATCTATTTTTTGCTAATGATGTGATCTTCTTCCTAAATGGTAAATTCAGGAATGCTAGAACTTTGCTAATATTTTAAATCAGTATTGTATGGCTATAGGATAGTTAGTGAACCGCAACAAGTCGGGCATGATTTTCAGTAAACATTGTCCTATTAGTCTACAGGAAAACATGTCTCGGGAGCTTAGAACCTGTGCTACAGAGGTATGGCAAATATTTGGAAATACCATTTGAATGGGGTTGACCAAAGAGGGAAATGTTCTCTTGGATAATAGGAAGAGTCAACACAAAGTTGGAAGGATGGAAAGAGAAATTAATTTCAAAAGGAGGTAAGGAAATTCTTGTTAAATCTATTGTTCAAGCAATCCCAAGTTACGCTATGTCTATCATTAAGTTGCCTCTGTCTATTTGTAAATCTATTGAAAAATGTATTGCTTGATTTTGGTGGAGAAATGATCAAAATAAAGCAGGTATACATTGGCAAAAATGGGAAGTTCTTAAAGAAAGTAAGGATAAAGGAGGGCTGGGCTTCCAAGACCTTATAGCATTTAATAGAACGATGCTTAGAAAGCAGGCTTGGAGATTATTACAACAGTCTCAATCTTTATAGAGTAAAATTTTTAAAGATTTGTATTTTCACTCGACAGATTTCCAATCGGCCGATAGAGGAACTCGACCATCCTGGGGATGGTTGAGCATTCTTATGGGCAGAGACGCTATTCTACCACATATATGCTGGTTTTTTTTTTTAATGACCTGGGAACCCTCGTACAGCCGGTAGCTAGCGAGGTAAACCCGGGGTGACACTAGCGGAGGACCCACCACCCTGACGTCACACTTAAGATCCCATGCGGCCAGCGAGATTCGAACTCCTCTCCTCCTCCCAAAGGATCATGGGAGCCTTATCCAACTAGGCCACCGTAGGCGGTGGTTATATGCTAGTCTGTTGGTAATGGAAAAGAGATCAGAATCTGTGAAGATCGATGGTTACCAATGGGTATTCTCCATGGACCTAAGACTAGAGAGGAACCACTAATGGTGGTGGATCTTATTGATCCAATCCACCATAATTGGAACCAATCACTGCTCCAAAGGTTCTTCGGAGAACAGATCACAGCAGAAGTTCTTACTATCCCAGTAAGACCTTTATATGCAGAAGATAAATTAGTTTGGACAACCACGACAGATAGTATGCATACTGTAAAAAGTAACTACCATACTATAATGCAGACAATCAGCAATCCCAGCAACAATAGAGCGTCGACATCTCACCATAATCCCAGGTTTTTATGGCGACGTATATGGGCAATGAAAGTAGCACCGAAAATTAAAACATTCCTATGGTCGGCTTGTCAAAATGCACTAGCTTCCAACACAAATCTCTTTCAATGACATATCATCACAAATCCGTTGTGCCAACTGTGTAAGCAAAATACTCCTGAAACCCTAGAACACCTTTTTCTACACTCAAGCTATTTGGACTAACCCTCACATCAATTTGCTTCCTTTACCTCATACAATCAATCGTCTGGATTCATGGCTAACAGAATGAGCAACAACATCGAATCACTTACTTGGACTAGAACTCGTTGCAAATGTCCTTTGGCAGATTTGGCGGATGCGAAACAATTTCATTTTTCACAACCAGCAACCAGATCCTTCCCTCGCAGTTGAGAGGGCAGTTGTACAGGCTAGATCATACTAGATCTCTTATGCTACCACTAGACCAAGATCTGGGCTTCAATCTCTAAACCCTGTGCAGTTGTGGCGACCTCCGGAAATGGGAACCTTGAAATGTAACATTGATGGAGCCTATCGGCCGGGTAGCACCGAAGGATTGATGGCCTGTATTTGCAGAGATTACCAAGGGCGACTCACGGATTTCTTTTCGAGATGATTCCCAACGCAGTCGGCCTTTGAAGCAGAGACCTAAGCACTTACCTTCACACTTCAACATCTGCTGTAGCAAGGACTCTATGAAGCTAAACTGGAGATTGAATCAGACTACCTCAATCTCGTCAAAGTTGTGCGAGGTGGGAGATCGCCGCCGTGGGAGCTTTGTGGTTTGATCGCGGAGACTGACTTTTTGCTTTCCCGATTTCCTAACCTAACGATGAAGCACTGTAGGAGAGAAGCTAATCTGGTAGCCGGCTAGGCTTCGAAGGCCCAAATATCAGAATTTTCGACCCAAAATTAGATCCTTTATCCTCCTGTTGTAATGCTTGACCTAGTTTATGTGGATGCTTTATCTTTAGGTTGTAAGTTTCCATTGTCTTGAATAAAAGCATTTACTTCGACCAAAAAAAAAAAAAAAAAACATCGAAGCAATCGCTATTATAAATATTTAATTACATAGTAGTGCTAGAAATTAATCAAACGACGTCGACAGTTTTTTAACTCTTTGTAAAGCATGGTGGGCCTGATTTTGCTCGTCTTCTCCGCAACAAATCCTGCTTGAATCGTTTGTACATCGATTCGATGATCTAACATGTTGGACCCTACAAAAGCAAAGACAAGCGATGGGTTGAAAAAACTCCTATTTAGCTACGAAGTAGAACTTAGGAAATTCGATAACTTTTTTTTTTTTTTAAGTATGGCGACCGGGGGTGGATAGATCCGGTTTTCACAACTAGTTCGTTGTTCGAATGTTGGGTTGAGAATTACATCCTATATTATTGAGTATTAATTTACACTTTTGCAACTATTTGTTTCTTGTCTTTTTCTTGAAAGTTTGTATTATTTCATAATAAATTGTAGAATATTGATATGATTTTCATTACATGTAAGGTTGTGCCGAGTTAAGCTTGTACTCATACCATGGACTAATGATATGTTATATTCACGTCAAGTTTAAAATAGCTGTTATATTCTTATGATTTCTTCCCATCCAGTCAAAAGCCGTAAGTGAAATAAGTCAAGCTAATGTTATTATCCATAAAATGTGATCTGCTTGACCTCCTCTTAAAACTTCTGGCAGGAAGGAACAGAAAAACCTAATCTGCATACAAAGAGAGTAAATTTTATTCATTCATCTAAGCTTTACTTGTTTCTGAGTGTATCTTGGTATAGACCACTCGGCTAATCCATAATAGTCACGCATAGCTAGTAATTATAAACTAGCGTTCCTCGTAAAAACTTTGAATAGACAAATATACATTCAGACTCTTACAGAATCTCACTATTCAAAAGAGTTGAGATCATGAGGGAAAACAACATTTTTCGTATTCTAAGTTGAACAGTGGGTGCACTCTCCGAACAATTGCATAGGAAACACAAGCTTATTGACGTGGTCATTGTCCATTTACAATTCTACCCTTGTTGATAAATAGGTATAACATGGAAGCTTAAGAAAATGAAACATTTCTTGAAAAATATAAGGATGCTAATGATATGTTGGCAATGAAACAACTGTTTCGAAGCAAAAAAGTTGTTGTTATTATTATTATTATTTTTTGGTTGATGAGTAAAATTTAAAATTTTACATCCGTATTTAAATCACAGCTTCTTCCATTCACAGTAACATTTGGAAAATATCTCACTTTATGAGTAGAGTTTTATCCCATACACTTGTTTTTTTGGTCAGTTTATCCCATACACTTAGACAAGACAATTTTTCCATTCTGACAATGGCATTCAAGGTTTATTCAGTATCAACATAAAAATAGTAATACCACCGCCTTGGTGGCCGCGATAGTTTGGGCTCTCTCCCCCTCACGAAGGGGAGGAGTTCAAATCCCCTCATGGTCGCTTGGGGTCTTAAGTGGGATGCCAGGGGTGGTGGGTCCTCCCGCTTATGTGTCCCCCCAATTTACTCGCCGGCTGCCGGCTGTACAGGGTTCCTGGGTCACCAAATAAAAAAAAATAAGAATAGTAATTCCTTCAACACATCTACGGTTTAGAGGTTAGTTGCAACAAAATATTTGTTGTCTACAAATCTTTTTAGTATGCAATATTTGTCTGACCACGTGTGTTATGACCGTTTTGATTTGGAAAAAAAAAAAAATCATTGATTCTTTGTTTGTTGACGATTACACCTACGATGTAACTATATAATAAATAATTTTAGCACGGCTTAAAGTGTTTTCATTATCTATTATGCCCAAGAAATTCATTGATTTTATCTTGAAGTTGAGCTAACATATAAAACCTAGCCAAAAGCAAAAACAAGCTAATACATAAATCAAAGTAAAGGGCACATCGTTAAATATGTCAAATTGAATAGGACCCATTTCGTAATATTGTTTAAAACCTCAGCACAAGCTTGACGTGCCTATTCAATATTTTAATTCACTATAACTCATATGACCCTCTTAATTAAAAGGACAATAGCATTGGTGGTCCTTAAACGTTTTCTTGTTATTTTGTGTGATACCTTAATTTTTTTATGCAATTTAGTCCCTAGACTCTGAAAAAATTAACTCAGTCTAATCCATCGGTCAAGTAATGCACCACGTCACTTGTAATTTTCTAACGTGGAATGCCGAATCAGCAATGAGTTGGTCAAAAAAAGAAATAGCTGGCCGCATCCTTCTTGGTTTTCAAGTAAGGATCTTTCCCTTTCTTTTTGTTCCTTTTCCTTTTCTAGTTTTATTTTTACTTTCTTCTTCCACCCCTCCTAATCACTTGGCATCGCCAGTCATCACCACCATCGTCGTAGCATCCATCACCGCCAAGCACCATCATCATCTTTACCCTCTCTCCCTCCATCACCGCCATCATCATCGCTGTTCTCCATCACCCCAGGACCATCGCAGTTCTGTGTCCCTCGAGCTTTGACCATTAAAAACGCTCTCTCTATATTACCTTCTCCCTCAAATTCAAAATTTAGGCCGGTGCCACCTCGTACTTGAGGTCGCGGCCTTCAATCCGAAGTCATAGATGATCGCTGGTCAAATGCTGCCACCTCAGCTATGAGGCGCGCACCCCTCAGATCGAGGGGAGAGAGAGGGGGAGAGAGAGAGAGAGAGAGTGAAGGTTTACGATCAATTTGTCCAAGGGCAGCTTTGATGGAGGTATTAGATTTGTGATTAAGGAAGAATAAGAAAGTAGGATCAATAATTTAGGACATCATGTGATATTCCATTTAAGGTTTTTAATTTAAAAATGTGATATCGAAAGGACGTTGTTATAAGCTCTCTAACTCTTCCTTCAAAGTAAATAAACACTTGAACCGCAAGTTTCTCTTATTTTCATAAGTGACAAATGTTTTCACACATTTTTCTAGGTGTCTAATCAGCTTCGTTTTCTTAAATTTGATTGGCTCCTAATTTTTTTTATTTTCTTTTATATTCTGTTATAGGACAAGAAAGGCAAGAAGTAGAAGAAGGAGAAGAAGCACGAGCACGGCAGCAACAACGACTGAAGCCCGATTCGCAGTCAGGTAACATTTTGTGTGTTCATTCCGCTGTCCGAGACATAGATTGAGAGAAACATGTCTTTGCCGGACAGAGAGCCGTTTTTGTTTTTCCCTTTAAATTTGTTAGATTTGAGGGTGTGTTCGGTGTTGTCGGCAAGTGGCGTTGGATCGAAGCGAGGGCGTGCCAGCTAACTTCGACCTTCTTGTCTAATCATGTCATATTAGCAGGAAGAAAAAAAAAATACAATATAAGTGTTGTATTTGCTGCTTTGCTTTTAGTCTGATGAGATGCTGGACGTGTGACTTATGTAATTATTATTGTGTTTCACGATATAAAATGTTTTCCACTAAGGTTCTTGTTTCGGTTAGGTTTCGGCGTCTGCCACGTGAGAGAATTCTGTATTAAATGTCTTCTACGTCATGTGGAGCAAGTTCATCTAAATTGTTGATCGTATTGATTTTCACGATGAGATCTGCGGGATTAACGATTTTGATCTTAATATATGTACTATAGTCTTTTGAGATCAATGTATAGCGTACAGCTCAGCAATGGCAGATGGGTCGTGTTGGCCCAAACACAGTTTGGCCCGACACGGTTGGGCCCGTGCTGGGCTGGGCCTGTTAGGAAATGGGGGGTCTTGTGAAGAAATAAATGTCCTAATAAATCCAGTAATACTTCCCCTGTCCCCTGCTGAAGAAGATCGTACGACTCGACACAGGGCCATGACTAATGCGCTTGTAGCCATAATAATAATAATCATAATGAGAATAATGATTATAATAATAAAGAAGCAACTTCATTGCCAAAATGTTGATCAAGCACGATTTATCTTACCAAAGGTTACATACTCTGCCTAAGCATGATTCTATTATCGTCCCAAATAATTTTTAATGCTTCAGTCATCTCTAGAACGGCATTGTCTATATCGGTTGAGTTGGATCACGATAACACGAGGCATGTGACAAGATGCAGCCATAGTTTGTGTTAGCATTGGTTATGGAGTTTCACGATATTATTTACCACCGAGTAATTTTGCTTTTTCAGTTTGTGTCATGTGCAATCTGTATAGAAGATGGATGTGGAGTAATCACGGACTATATCAAAAGATGGATCCAAATCACACATTTCATTAAGTCATGACATGCATTAACACAGTCAATGGGATCTCGATTAGACTAAAAAGAGAAAAAGAAAAGGCGGGTGCGATGATTGGGAAGGAACTTGAATCTTCAGATCATCCAAACATCATGTTGTATTCATCAAATTTTGGTTGCTGGAGGTGGAAATTGTTGTTGTAGAAGAAGTAGTTATTCCTGCGAATGAAGGCATTGGGATTCTCAATGCTGGTATGTATTGTCTATTCTCAATGACATCATAATCCATGGATTGTATGAAGATTTTCACCCTCCATTTCCGATAAATATAGTTAAATCCATGAACAATTGTGGTAAAGAGAAATGGATTATTTTCACTTAAGGATGCTCCTATGAGGTGAATCATGATGTTCTTTTTGCTCTTGCAATATAACACTTTAAGAACTTGAGCGGCATGCTCCAATACCAATTAAAATGGTTGAAACAACGATTACGACAACCGGACGATTTCCTCTCATCCTAGATTTCAAGATTTTAGCTCTCGCACAGGGTTACAATCCAAAGATGAAACATTGCACCAAGCGAAAGCGAGAGCACAAGTTCGGAATTTCCGGCCATCTCATGTAGGCCTTTAATCCGCATAATTTTGAGGAATATTTTGAAGACAAAGCAGGGTTTTTTTTTTTTTTTTTTTTTTTTTAATATCTCAATCAATGGAGCCTTTTGGTTCTGTAGTCTGAATAGCTCTCTGACTTGCCTGTCCTCGCAAAGATGGCCAGACTGCCGGTTCTGCTACCTTCGTGGATGGAGGGGTTCCAGAGGCCGAGGATTATTCTCTAGGCTTTTTCCGTCGTCTGCGATGACTCGCCTTTCCCATGGCGAATGGACAACGTAGTGGGAATCGGCATGATTTTCAATGCGGTACCACTTTTCTACTGTGATGGAATGCCAGATAAGTCAATGTGCTTTGGGTAATGGGATTTTTCCTTTTTCTTTTTTTACTTTGTCGGATCTCTAATAGGATTGTTGATTAAGCAATTCATCGAAGAATGTTTCCTCCAACAGTGGGCTCGTGACCTTCTTTACTTATTCCAAATCACTCGCTGCTGGGGTGAGAAGTACCGCAACGTGATTCGAGACTTCTGTCTTGGTCCGAGTCATGCTTTGTGACATACTCTTAATTGGGATGGCCATATGAAATCCGTGTGGATTTGGACCTATCTTCAATTTGTTTGTGTTTTTAGAGGAAAGTACAAAACTTACCGAGATTGGTCTGTGTAAATTGATTCATCAAGCAGTACGTCCCGTTCATCAACGTTATGGTACACCATTTGATAAAAAGGGAATTCAATGACAGTTTACTTTAAGGAAGGAGACCAAAATACTCCTGTTACTTGAAAAAGGAAACATTTAGAAAACTGATTGGATGGACCGAGGTGGGGTTCCTTGAGAGAGAGAGAGAGAGAGAGAGAGAGAGAGAGAGAAAAAGGCACGCCATCCATCTAGTCAGCACTCCAGATGCCGACTTGCCTTTCGATCGCTTCTTTTTGTGCCTACCGCCAAAAGCGCTCCTCAGCCACAGGTGCCAAAGTGCCTTGCCATCACTCTCCTCTTTTCATATCCACACGGCTCATATAAAACAAACCTTAGAGCAACGTGGTATTTATCGAGCTGACCTACCATCGGTTCCATCAATGCCCCATCGCCCCACGCCGTTTCCCTGGTCCCGTTCCTCCTCTTCTTCTTCTCCCTCTGTCCCTCGCCAATCGCGTCGATACCGTCCCAGCATAATGTTCAATGCTTTGCTGGGGTACCACGTCCCAGTACCACTTTCCTTGTTACGTTTCCTCCAAAAGCGGGCACGTGACCTTCTTTACTTTCCCAAGTCACTTCCATGGTGATCCTGTGGTAATAAGTACCGCAACATGATTCAAGGGAGATGTGGACGACCTTTGGTTTTGCAATGGTCACTACAATTGGAGCAGCTATCTGAAATCTGAATGGATTTTGACTTATCTCTAATTTGTTTGTGTGCTTAGAGGAAAATACCAAACTTATTGAGAATGGTCTGTGAAAACTAATTCATTGAGCAATACATTTTATTCATCATCATTACGATATTCCACTTAATTAAATTGATTGTGTAAAATGATCACAACAAGATGACACCTGCCCAAGTTACTTTTTTAGCCAAGTGAAGCTCCTCTGGGAATCTTAGCCTAGTCTCGGGATCTAATGAAGAATCAACCCTACTCACATACCAAGAATTTTCAGCGCTTCAGTCGTAGATCTCTGGAACAGCATTACCTATGTCGGTTGGGCTGGATCACAATATTGCGAAGCATGCGACAAGATGCAACTATAGTTCATCTTAGCATTGACTATGGCTAATTCCTTAAAAAACTCTAAACTTTAGGTTTAGTCTTGAATTTGCCCCAAACTTTAGGTTTAATCCCAAATCTACCCCAATTTTTTTTATCTCATAAAGAACCCCAAAATTTAGGTCCAATCATAAATCTACTCCAAATTTTTTTGTTAAAAAAAAATCATCAATTATTACTCTAGTCCTAAATCTATCCTCGTTTGCCCTCCATCCAAAAATCGCAGCTAGTCATCCCTAATTTTTATATCCTAGAACGGTTTTATTTTGAAGATAATTTTCCATGTTGCCTTGCCATTTTGTATTTATTATCGATGTGGAAATGCCACGTTAAGTTGGGACTAGACCATAGGGTAGATTTAAGAATAGATTAAGAGTTGCAGATTTTTTTAGACAAAACAAAATTTGAGGTAGATTTGAGACTAAACCTAAATTTTAGGGTTTTTTCCTAGACAAAAGAAAAATTCAGGGCAATTTTTAGACTGGATCTAAAGTTTGGAGATATTTCTAGAACAAAGAAAAGTTCGGGATAAATTTAGGACTGAACCTAAAGTTTGGGATTTATAATGAAATTGGTCCATTGGCTATAGAGTTTCATGATACTCTTTGCTGTCGAGTGTTTATGACGACATTTTACTTTTTTGGTTTGCATCGAGTGCAACATGTATAGAAGATGTATGTGGAGTAATGACGGACTTTGTCAAAATATGGATCCAAATCACACATTTCATTGAACGCAATCAATGGGATCTCGATCAGAAAATCAAAAAGAGACAAAGAAAGGGTGGCTGCAATGGTTGGAAGGAACTTGAGTCTAGAGATGATCCAAACATCATATCATATTTATCAAATTTTCGTTGCTGGAGGTGGTATTGTTGTTGTAGAGGTGTAGTTGTTTCTGCATATGGAGGCGCTACAATTCTCGGCACTGGGATGTTTGGTCCATTCTCGATGACTTTCCACATATTGTAAATCTAGGGATTTTACGAAGATTTTCATCTTCCAATTCCAATAGATATAGTCAGATCGATTGAAAATTTGTGGTTTAAAAATGGACCGTCTTCATCAAAAAAACACATATGATGGGAGCCACAATGATCTTTTTGCTCTTGAAATATAGAACTTCGAAAACTTGAGCAACATGCTATGATACGAATTAAGTTGGCTAAAACAACTGAGAAAGGGTGATTGGTTGTTTTAAGAACATTGAAACTCTTGAGTGAAAGATGTGAGCATGTACTTTTGTAGAAGGAGATTAATTATGCGGATGTAGTAATAATTTCTATCGAACCTATTATTAAAGAATTAAAGAAATAGAAGATATTTCAAGACAAATTCATAGTGATATAGCTTTCCACTTGACACAATTTACTCTCTTACTTTAATGACCATGAACAAAACTTGAATCCATTGAGTAATCGCCGAAATTTTACAGTTTATAGACGGCGCTCCCATTGCAAGAAGCTCATAAGGCGATTGCACAAGCACGACCACCTCTTACAATCCTACAATCCCCTCTCTTCTCAGATTTCAAGAATTTAGCCCTCACATAAAATTACGATATGAAGTGATGGATTTTTTCTTTATTGATGGGCCTGAGTTGGCCCGTCCGCCCATGTTGGGCCTAAAAGCCCGGCCCACGGGAATAGGGCCCGTGGATGGGGGAAGGTATAAAAGAGATGAGAGAGAGGGAGAACGCACCCTTTGGCCATTCTTACGTACGCTCCTCACTCTCTCTTTCCCTCCAAACGCTCAAGGCGACGCCGTTTCCCTTTTCAAGGCAAATTGACATCATCGAATCAGAATTTCTTCCTCGATCTTCGGCATTGGTGTTTAATCTGTGGCTAACAAGGTACGCTCGAATCCGTGGTGTGCTTTAGGATCGGTGATACGTGATTTTCCCGGGCTTTGCTTCCGCATTGATTTAGGGGTTCAATTTAGTGTCGAATCCGGTTTTCGGGGATCCGTTATTCCCAATATTGGTATCAGAGCCCTAGTTCATATTTTTTCCGACCTATTTTTGATGTTTTTGATTGATTTTTCGCGAAAGAACTTTGGCCATACGGATCGGGACAAAAATCCCGACACCCGAGCGCTGTTCGGCCATTTTTCCGAGTTTTCGTAAGTCGAAATCAAATTGTGATGGCATAGGAAGAAAGGCGACGTCGAGACAAGTCTGGCAATACGTCAAGCGCCGTCGGGCGACGCCGCACGCGCCCACACACGCGGCCGGAAGCGCTGGCTTCGCCAGCGCGTGCGCCACACGCGCCGGTGGTGAACCGGCACATGCGCACCGGCGGCCGGCGAACCGGCATGCGCCGATCGGCGGACCGACGCGTGCTGACGTCACCGTAACGTCACGGTAACCGCCAAGATGACGTCATCGCCGACGACCGTTGGCCGGCCGGTCACCGGCCGGCGACCCGACCCGACGACAACCCGACCCGAACCGCGACGCTCGGCATGCGCGCGGCACATGCTGGCTAACGTTTGCATGACGTCATCCCGCGCACACGCACGGCACGTGCGGTCGATTCGCCCGAACTGGCCCGACCGGCACGACCGGTCTGTCCGGTTCGACCGGTCCGACGTCCGACGACCTGACCGTTGACTGTTGACCAATGACCAATGACTGTTGACCGTTTACCCGAAAAAAAAAAAAAAGGAATTTGTTTCTTTTTTTTTTCAGTCATGCCTATGTGGGTTATAAGTAATCCATTTTTTTTTTAATTCTGCATTTGTTGCATGAATTATGGAAAATTATGTATTTTCCCTTTTGTACATTATGGATTATAAGTAATCCATTTTTAGTTCTATATTTGTTGCAGGAACTATGATGCATTATGCAAGGATACCTGCAATCTCGAGAACAGACGAGGAAATTGCAAGACTTAAAAGGCTGATAACAGAGTTAGCTGATTATCGGTGGCATGACGGTGATTTAGTATCACATGTGGTCATGGTCAATCAAATGATACAAGAAATCATCTACAATGGTTATCTTATGCCGAATTTTGATAAGGTGCTGGCTCTGATAAACACTCTTCCAGCTGAATGGCAAGCAGTGTTAGATCGACTATGGGAGGTCAACGTGGTCCCGGGTTATAAAAGGCTAGTGGAAGCTTTTGTAAGAGAGTACTACAGGATTGAGTTGGCCAAAACTTCAACCCTTAGATTAAGCGCCACATGACGCAGAGTGAATGCGCCTTGGTGGCGACATGAATGCTCTCCAAAAGTTTTTCCATGGTTGGCAAATGTGCCTTCAGTTTTCTCAGATGTTTTGACTGATAGATTAGAAGGGACATTCCCTATTTATTTCTTTGATTAATTATGTAATGTTTACTACCTTATTGTTGTTGATGTGCAACCGATATGTTAGTTGTATCATGTAAAAGCATTGTTATTTTATTGGATGTTAGATTTTATTTGCTTTCTGTTATTGCTGGTTGATGTGGGTAATTAGTTGTGGGTAGTAATAGAAGCTTTTGTAACTTCATAGAATTTATTTGCATAAGAAAATTATATTAATAATAATTTTGAGTTAGGATTTTTAGAGGATGATTGGAAACATAGTGACCTTTTGATTCTGAAGCCTTACTTGAAATTATTCATTAATATGATGGGTCTATGCAAATAGGGATGCATAAATGATAGGCATTAATTATTCGTGCATGTATGTCTGATGTGTTCAGAACGATGGTTCAGCAACTAAGAACGTGATTACTGATATGAACGGCAACAATTGTGAAATATGATTCAATATGTGCTGGAAAAGCAAGAAGCACTAGAAGCTCTTGACCATGTTATGGAATATCTTAAGGATGCCATGCGCTACCTTGAGCTAGTAGAGGATCGCCTAACGGCATTTGAGCCGAACATAGATATTTGCTATGTTGGTTCTAGCTCAGAAAGGGCTTTGAGCTCTAAACGCAAGCTTATTGATTCGTTCAATATGTGGGAATGCAAAGGATCAAGTCATTATTGCAAGAAATCAAGAATTAACCAACAAGAGAGAGGAAAACGTCCTCAAATGAAGAAAATGTCAAGGGTGATGTGTTACAATTGTGACAAAAGAGGTCACTATGCTCGCAATTGTTGTGATCCGAAAAAGGTAAACACCTCTTGTACATTTGAGAACTTTGCTTATGTGTCAAGTTCAATATTATTGGCTGAATCCAATCCTTTATGGACTGTAGATTCAAAAGCGACAGACCATAGAGGGAATGATAGAGAATCCTTCGTGGAATTCTGACGAGTACCAACTGGAACTAAATGGATCTATGTGGGATATAACTTTAGAGATGAAGTTAAAGGGATTGGCACCTGCCAATTAAACATGCGTGGTGGACGCACCTTGTTCCTACATGATGTTCCATATGCTCCAGAGATTCGTCGAAATTTAATGTCTGTTTTGGTGTTGGTTAAGCTTAGTTTTAGTGTGAACTTCCGTAATAGAGGTATAGATTTGTATTTAGATACAAACTATTATGGTTGTGGTCACTTTCTGAATGGTTTTATTGTACTAAATGTTGACTGTGGTGATGTCGATATGTTATTTCATTATTTCACGTCTTCTACCTTATATGATAATGATGTGAATATGGTGGCATGCTAGACTTGGTCATATGGGCCAACAACATATGAATATACTAGCCAAAGAAGGCTTGTTGGGCAATATTGAAAAAGTTGATTTGTCCATATGTGAGCATTGCCTAGTAGGGAACATGACAAGGAAACCATTTGGAAAAGGTAAAAGAGCTGAATTTCCTCTGTATTTAATCCATTTGGACGTCTGTGATTCAATGAATGTGAGAGGAAGGCAAGAGGCTATTTATTTCATCACTTTTTTATAGATGATTATACTCGAGTCGGATATGTCTATTTGATTTCTCATAAATCTGAAGCATAAGTTGTTTTAGAAGGTTTATGAACCTGGCAGAAAATCAATTAGACAAGAAAATAAAGGTATTTAGATCCGATCGAGGTTGAGAATATTTACCTGATAAGTTCAGAAAATTATGTGATGAAAAAGGAATAGAAAGATAGTTGTCTATTCCATATACTCCTCAACAAAATGGTGTTGCAAGAGAATAAACAAAACCCTACTGGAATGGTTAGGTCAAAGATGGCGCATGCTAACTTACCTATCACTTTTTGGAGTGATGCGTTGTTAACTGCTGTCAATATACTTAACCGGATGCCTTTCAAATCAGTTATTTCCACTTCATATGAGTTATGGATAATTAGAAAACCGGACTTAAGTTTTCTTAAGCCATGGGGTTGTGCTGCCTATATTCATGAGTCCTCTCACAAGTTTGGGAAATTGGGTCCCAAAGAAAATAAGAGTATTTTCATGAGATACTGCGAACACTCAAAAGGGTATGTGTTCATAGGTGAGTAGGAAAGTGGGAGTATAACTGAATTTGAATCACGGGATGTCACATTCTTAGGGGATGAATTTCCTAAGAATGGCAAAATAAGGGAAGATTACTCCCTATTTGAGACCTTGGATCAAGATAATGATATTAGTGGAGTTCGTCCAAGTGGGAGTAACATGAGAAGTGATGAATTTAATTCAACACACTCTCAATTACAACCACAAATGAGATGACATCATCATTATCTAATCCGAGTGGGAGCTTGATGGGAAATGATGTGCAAAGTGTACTATCTCCCATACGGTGAACAAGTCGCCACTTTTATAATTGCTCCACAAGATGAGGATGAGCCAAGAAATATTAATAAGGCTTTAAATTGCCCTAGTAAGGAAAAATGGATTTATGTAATGAAATAGGAGATGGAGTCAATGAAATTAAACCAAGTTTGGAACTGGTTGATCTTCCAAAAGGACGCAGAGCTATTGGGAATAAGTGGGTTCTCAAAATAAAGCGAAAGGTTGACGGCTCGATAGAAAGGCATAAGGCTCGCCTTGTGGCGAAGGGGTATAATCAACAGGAAGAAATTGATTATGAAAATACATTTTCTCCTATAGTTAGATTTACCTCGATTCGCATTATTCTGGCAATAATGGCAAGTATGGATCTTGAGTTACATCAAATGGATGTAAAGACTGCTTTCTTCAATGGAGAATTAGAGGAAGAAATATATGGAACAACTTGCTGGTTTCATAATGAAAGGTCAAGAAGAAAAGGTATATCGATTTTTGAGGTCGATAGATGGCCGTAAGCAGTCATCGAAACAATGGTATATACGTTTTCATAGTGCCAAAATGGCATATGTTTTTACAATGATAGATGAGAATCATTGTGTATATATCAAAAGATCCAATGATCAATTTGTGATCATATCATTATATATTGATGACATACTAATTGCCAGAAGCAATATGGAGTTTGTTAATACTGTCAAGAGTTGGTTGTCTTCCAACTTTGAGATGAAGGATATGGGTAAGGCTGCATACACTTTTGGAGTTAAGATTTCAAGAGATCGTTGTCTCTTTCGCAAGAATCATATATAAATAAGATTCTTGAACGATTTCGTATGCAAGATTGTAAACCCATAGACACTCCTATTGCAAAAAGGTGAAGGATTGAGCCATAGTCTGTGTCAAAGGACTCCACAAGAGAAGGAATAAACGAAATATGTTTCTTATGCTAGTGCTGTTGGGAGCTTGATGTACGCTATGGTGTGTACAAGACCTGACTTATGTTTTGCAGTTAGAATGGTAAGTAGATACCAACACAATCCAGGTCAAGCACGTTGGAAAGTCGTTAAATGAATACTAAGGTATCTAAAGGGAACTGCTGATTATACGCTGAGTCATTAAGGAAAGGATCTACGACTCAAAGGCTATTCTGATACTGATTGGGGAGGAGATTTAGATGAAAGAAAATCTACCTCTGGCTTTATTTTCTTACCGAATAATGACACCATATGTTGGAGCAGTAAGAAACAAAAGTGTATAACCTTGTCCACGATATAAGTTGAGTTCGTGGCATTATCAGCAGCAGTGTAAGAAAGTGTTTGGCTTAAGAGATTTTTTGGATCATTTAGGTATTATTGGAAGTGTTGCAGATTAATTGTTGGTTAACTGTGATAGCCAAGCAGCAAAAGCGTACACCAAAGATCCAAAATATCATGGCAAGACCAAACATATAGATACCAAGTATAATCTTGTCAAGGATATGGTTGCATGAAAAAATGTGAACTTAGAGTACATACTACGCATAAAATGGTAGCAGATCCTATAATAAAACCAATACCTAGAGATGTGTTTTGTGGCCATATAAAATCTCTAGGATTGCGTAGAGACTAATGTACTGAATATTGTAATTTCCCTAAGTGTTCACATTTGATGAATTTATGTTTTCATCATTAATGCCTATGAATCTTTGTTTGATCTTTATGCATCTTAATGCTTAGTGCATTACTTTAAGTTGAGAAGTATGTCGGACAGATATAAGATTAGCCCACTCACACGGGTAATCGCCTCTATTTACTGTGTGATAAATAGAGATAAGACTGTTTTTAAGCTTATTATCTAGGTGATAATCGAGAGCTCAAGCTTAAAACACGCATGTCACCTTAACTAGGTGTTAAGATGAGGATATAATACTTACTATGTCCGAAAGTAAAATATGTAAAATACCCCACATATTTTACTTTATCTGTCTAAGATGCCAGATGTGAGTTCTGATGAATTTTGTGAATGAGTAGATACGTGAACTCAAGTTAGACATTGGGTATGTCTGAACTATCATCTGTACGGTATTGAAAGGTGTAGACATACGCTCCATGGGAAATGAGTTAATACCGTAATACGTATTTCATACTACGTATGCATGAGACGACCAATGAGAGTGGCAAAAGTTTGATCTCAACTTTTATGCCGTGCGAGACTCTTGAGAAATAAAGTTCCTCAGTTTTAGTCCCCTCATGACTCTTACTTATTCTCAAGATTTCTATTTAGTGTTTGCTATCTTAGGATGTTGCCAATGGTCCTGAGTTTGATTCGATCTAATGGGGCATTTCTAGAAAAGTAAGCTGAACTAAAATTGAGAGTTTGAAGGAAAGAGGAAGATCGATTTTGGAGAATCACATTGTAGTTTTGTATTCACCGGTTAACCAATTATGACTGTCTTTGTGATAATCATAATTGTGAATACAATATATATATATATATATATATATATATATATATATATATATATATATATATCATTGTTTAAAAGAGATCAAGAGAGATATAAATGTGATCGATCGATCTAGGGTACTGCATACTAAATCTACTCAGGATGTGATGCCCATTATGAGCTGCTATATATTCCTAACAGATGTATAGCAACGAGCTCTCAAAGTATGCTGGTCGCACGGATTATTCACCGGTATGAATGTTGAAGAGAGGAAAAGAGGATTCTGTTCGGCCCACCATGTTAAGTGAGAGTCTATGATAGATTTTTCTCTGATGGGGCTGAGTAGGGAATGTCCGCCCATATTGGTTTTGGACCACCATGTGCGAGTAGGAGATGATGGATTTTTTCTTTATTGATGGGCCTGAGTTGGCTCGTCCGCCCATGTTGGGCCTAAAAGCCCGGCCCACGGGAATAGGGCCCGTGGATGGGGGAAGGTATAAAAGGGATGAGAGAGAGGGAGAACGCACCCTTTGGCCATTCTTACGTACGCTCCTCACTCTCTCTTTCCCTCCCAACGCTCAAGGCGACACCGTTTCCCTTTTCAAGGCAAATTGACATCATCGAATCAGAATTTCTTCCTCGATCTTCGGCATTGGTGTTTAATCTGTGGCTAACAAGGTACGCTCGAATCCGTGGTGTGTTTTAGGATCGGTGATACATGATTTTCCCGGGCTTCACTTCCGCATTGATTTAGGGGTTCGATTTAGTGTCGAATCCGGTTTTCGGGGATCCGTTATTCCCAACATGAAGAAAAACATTGCATAAGAGAAAGCTAGGGTGTATGTTAGGACATGGCGAGAATGCAATTTCGGAATTTCCGGCCATCTTCAAAGATACCTCTGATCCGTTTATCTACTCCTTTATTCTTGTAAGCGTTGGATGGAAGCTGTTTGTGGCTAAATTAGCATGTTTTTTTAATGTGTTTGGAGGGGTACAGATTTTCCCGTTGATAGACTGCCGGATTAGTCAAATGTGCAAATGTGTCGGTGTCCCTCGCCCATGGCGTTTCTCGTTAATGGACTGCCTAACTAAGCAATTCATCTAGTCCGACAGCTTGCACGTAGCCTTCTGTACTTTTCCACACTTTATTATTTCATATAGGGGCAGTCCAACAATAGCATTGCTTTCATTTATGTGCACGCCCATACACAGAGAGAGAAAGTAATGGTGATTGGGTGAGGATGGAGACCGCGACATGATTTCTAGAAGAGAGAGAGAGGGAAGTTACTTTTTAATCAAGTCATGCCATGTGATTAGTATTCTTAACGGAGAGGATATTTGAAATTTGAATTGATTTGGATTTGTCTCGAACTTGTTTGTTTAGAGGAGAATACTGGACTTATTAAGATCGATATGTAAAAAATTAGGAAGGGACTCTACTTTTGGAAGGGCCGATGTTAAATTAAAAAAAAAAAAAAATCATATTTAGGACTTAGGAGCGATGGTGTCAATTGCGATTTCTGTTGTTGCATACGACACCAAACCTTTTTTGGACATTAATCAAAGATTTTCACACATCTAAGAATTAGAATACTTTCGCATATCATTTATTAAATATAATTTATTATCCTCATGAGAAATATGGATAAGGCTTTTGATGTGGTTGAAAGTCGAACCAAGCACACGCTTCAGTATCATTTTGTCAAATTTTCACAATTTTAAAACTTCAAATTTTGAAGTACTAAAATTTGGATTTTAAGATCATTTCTGTTGGTAGTCATTTGATTTATTGAATCTTTGGTTGAGGTTTACATACTAGTCTCATTCATTCAATGGTGATGGGTTGTTTTAAGAAAATTAAAACCCTTTATTAGTGAAAGGCGTGAGAATATGCTTTTATATAAGGAAATTAGCTATGGGAGTGTAGTAACTTCTATCTAACACATATTAGAAGAGTTAAAAGAGATAAAAGATATTTTAAGATGGGATTTATAGTGGTTTGACCTTCCACTTGGCACATTTCAAGCAAAGATGCAAATAAGGTAGCAGATTGGATTGCAAAAGTCCAGCGGTGTGGATCCCTACCTCACAATTGGTTTTCTAACCCCTCTAATGCCCTTCGAGCTTCATTGTGTTCAGAATCTCATTTTATGTACTTGAACTCGTTGACAGAGTAATGCAAGTTGTATTTCTGACCACGCCCCTAAAAAAAAGGAACTTTCACTCTCTCAACTCTAATAGCCATGAACAAGACTCGAATCCATCAAGTAATTGCTGAAATTTTATAGTTTGTAAACGGTGCTCCCACTGCAAGAAGCTTAGAAGACAATTCCACAAGCACCTCTTGCAACCCTACCATCCCCGCTCTTCCTAGATTTCAAGAATTTAGGCCTCACGTAGAATTGCAATCTGAAGACAAACACTGCACGAATGAAGGCTAGAGTGCATGTTGCAACATATTGAGATTGCAAGTTCAGAATTTCCTGCCATCTACGGAGTTACCTTTGATCTGTTTATAGAGGCCTTTAACCTCCAAAGCGTTAGCTGGGAGCAGTTCCAGAGTCAAATGAGCCGTTGACCATCTTCCCTAGAAATCATCCCAGCAATCTGTACTCACAAGGACAAAGCAGGATTTTTCCATTAATTGAGCATTTTGCTTCTGTATGGTCTGCATGACTCGGAATTGTCTTCACAAAAATGGCAAAATTGCCAGATCTTCTCTTGGGCTCCTCTCTAGGGTTCCGGAGCCTGAAAATCTGATATATCACTTTAATTAATCAATTTTATAAAGCAATCTCAACAAGTCTCCAATGACTTTGGCCGTGTCTTAGGCAAATGGACAATGTGGTCAAGGCAGCATGTGTTTTTCAATGTGTTTGTAAAGCAAAGACCGGAAGAGAGAGAGAGAGAGAGAGAGAGAGAGAGGGCAATGTGGCGATGATAGGTATGACGGTGGCGACGATAAGCAGAGAGGGCCAACGCGGATGGTGGGGACGATAGGTATGACGAGAAGCAGGGAGCGACAGAGAGCAGAGGGACTAGGGTCAGCGGAGAAAGAGGGAAGGAAGTCCCCTTTTGACGGAGACATACGACATTTTTAATGGGAAGGCTATCTGAAATTTGAATAGATTTTGATCTATCTTTTCCTTATTCGTTTGAAGGAAAACAATAAACTTACTAAGATTGGTATGTAAGAATTGATTTACAGAGCAATACGTTTTGTTGATTAACATTATGATATATTCTTAACTAAATAAGTTGTGTAAAATAATTGCAGCGAGTCTATCAAGACGTATGCTTAAATTATGTTTTTAGTTAAGTGAAGCTCATTTGGGATTTTTTAGCCACTCTCAAGATCTATTGAACAATCATCTTTACTCAAATTAGACGTGTCAAAATAGATTATAAACTCATTTTTTAACTCGTATTTAATGAATTGAATTACTATATGAGCTAGTTATATTCAATAAATATGTTTAGATTAGTAAAACTCAGGACAACACTTGTTAAATGGGTTTACAACTCATTAAAACCCAACCTACCTTTATGACTCTTTTTTCACTCTCTTACTGTCGCTCAATTCTGCATTCGCTAGCTCCGTGATCTCCCCTCACTTTTGAATATAAGATGGAAGTGTTTTAACTATATTGATCAGGTTGGATTATTAGATTTACATGTATGGAAATAAATCACAGTCGGTATAATTAATTAGTTTAGATCATATCATTTTTTATCTGACCTAAATTCAATTTGATCCACACATTTGACGAGTCGAACTCAAATATTGCAGCCCACCATGTCTCACCGTATCATGAAGGCATCTATATCATCATACGAGATGGAAAGGGAATTACAAAACAGTTTATTTTAAGAACGAAGATTAAAATGCTCTTTTTTGACGAATGGAGACGCGGGTAAAATAGCCTTCGCGTGTTTTGTAGGGCAAAATGGGGGCAAGGCATCGAGGAGGGATTTTCCTTAACAGCACCCCATTCTGCTCAAATCGGGGATATATCTCGCGGAGCCGATAATGGAGACTGACGATAGACGAAAGGAGAGGTGGGACCGACCAGGTACAATTTTTTTTGGTGGGTAAAAAAAAAATAATAGTGAGGTTGTTTTTTTGCAAAGAACGCTTTCCAAAATGACTGACAATATACAAAGGAGAGGCTAGGAGGCAAGACGAGGAGAAGGTAGCACAAAAAATATCATGCACAAAGAGGAAAAGGCACTCCCCCGAAGGTAGCATAAAAAATTCCCCCGAGGTCATGCAAAGTAGGAAAAGGGACGGACTCCCCCGAATATTTTTTGTGCTACCTTCTCCTCGTCTTGCCTCCTAGTCAATTTGTACCCGGTCGGTCCCACCTCTCCCTTTATAAAATCGATCTTCCGCCTTGTGGTCGCTTCATCCTCTTTCTTCTTCCTCTCTCTATCCCTCGCACTCTCGCCACTGCATTAGACTAAAGTTCATCGTTCCCGATTCGGTCTCCACCGAGGTAGGATCCTTGCATCGCTCGCATTTCTCCATTCTTAGGCTGCGCAACTGAGCGAGTTACACTAGTTACTTACCTGTCGTTGATGTTTCTTCGATGATCCAGAGACAATGGCGTCCCACGTCGTTGGATATCCTGCCGCAACAGGGAGCTGAAGTTTGCCCTGGAATCATTCTGGCATGGAAAGAGCACCACCGAGGATTTGCTGGAAGCCGGGGCTCATCTCAAGTCATCCATCTGGAAGCAGATGGCCGCCATCGGCATCAAGTATATTCCCAGCAACACCTTCTCATACTATGACCAGGTGCTTGACACCACCGCGATGCTCGGTGCTGTTCCTCCCAAATATGGTTGGAATGGTGGCAAGATCGGGTTTGACGTTTACTTCTCGATGGCCAGAGGAACCGCCTCCGTCCCTGCTATGGAGATGACCAAGTGGTTCGACACCAACTAGTAACGACGACAGATCTTAGACAAGTTACCGAGTAGAAATTAATTTTGTATTGATGATTAAACTTGACCCATCAATCTCATTTTTTGGTCCAGCCACTACATCGTCCCTGAATTATGCCCTGATGTCAACTTCTCTTACGCTTCTCGCAAGGCTGTCACCGAGTACAAGGAGGCCCAGAAGGTAAAACGCTGGTCTTATTATTGTTTTCTTCGTTCTCAACAGCCATTTCGATTGGGTTGTTGTTTGTCGTTTAATTTTCGTATGTCTTTATCAGCTCATACGTTTTTGTCTTCCTGCGGCCGTTGCATAATCTTAGCATTATCTAAAGCTATCTGTTTTCGAATTCATATGCTAATTCCCAGCTCGGAGTAGACACTGTTCCAGTCCTCATTGGCCCGGTGTCCTATCTGCTGCTATCCAAGCCTGCAAAGGGTGTGGAGAAGACCTTTTCTCCTCTGTCCCTTCTCGGCAAAATACTTCCCATCTACAGGTGAGATAATGAACTCCTCTCTCGCAGTTTTCATTTGCTCGTGTTTGAATACGTTTCCTGACCAATGATAATATCATGCAGGGAAGTCGAGTCCGAACTTAAGGCTGCTGGTGCTTCATGGATTCGGTTTGATGAGCCCACCCTTGTCATGGATCCGATTCTCACAAACTGCAAGCATTTACTGAAGCATACTCGGAACTAGAATCATGTCTTTCTGGTGTGAATGTTGTCGTCTAGACATATTTTGCTGATGTTCCTGCTGAGGCATATAAAGTTATTACTTCCCTGAAGGGCGTCACTGGATTTGGATTTGATTTGGTCGATGGAACCAAGACCCTTGATTTAATCAAGGGTGGCTTCCCCACAGGCAAGTATCTCTTTGCTGGAGTTGTTGATGGTAGGAACACCTGGGCCAATGATCTTGCTGGATCGCTCAGTACCCTACATGTTCTCGAAAGCATTGTGGGAAAAGGTACTGCTTCCTGCATATGTTATTTCCAAATAGTGTTTTTTGATGATCTGTTTGTCATTTATGCTTAAGTTGATATCCGATAGACCTCATTTATCTACAGACAAACTTGTGGTCTCCACCTCCTGCTCTCTTTTGCACACTCCTGTTGACCTAGTTAATGAGACCCAGTTGGATGAGGAAATCAAGTCATGGTTTGCATTTGCTGCTCAGAAGGTCGTTGAAGTCACTGCCTTAGCCAAGGCATTGGCTGGACAAAAGGATGAGGTACAATTTGTTATCTCTCTGTTAAAGATGATGCTCAAAAGCAGCATAGCATGCCCACACGGTCCTTGTTGCTACTAGGTGGTCTTAACAGTGGTGGTAATCCACAATGTTAGCTTGTTTTCTAGAATTAGTTGCTTCTGCTCTATGTCGATTTATCATCAGCAGGAACCAATGCGGTTACCTTGTCATGGGTCACTTTAATTACTGGCTATACAGAGCTACATACAAATGGCAACAACTAGGTAAATACAGTCACTAGGATGCAAAGTTAATTTAATCTAGGCCTGTTAATTAGCACCTTTAGGGTGTTTGTCAAGCATAATGGTCAATTTCCAAAGCATTGATTACTAATGTTGTGAGAGAGCATTTCGATGCTTACTGCCAATGGCTTTGTTTCCAGGCATTCTTCTCAGCTAATGCTGCTGCTCAGGCATCAAGAAAGTCCTCTCTAAGAGTCACAAACGAAGTGTCCAAAAGGCTGTATGTTCCCCTACTAAGTTACCCTTCATTTTTTATGCGTTCCTAAAATAGCAATTAGAATTATATTACTGGTGTCTTGAACTCATGATATCCTCGTCTCTCTCAGGCTGCTGCATTGAGGGGCTCTGATCATCGCCATGCCAAAACTGTGAGTGCTAGACTTGGTGCTCAGCAAACGGAGCTTAATTTGCCAGTCATCCCAACAACCATCATTGGCTCCTTCCCTCAGACTGAGGAACTCAGAAGAGTGCAATGTGAGTACAAGGACAAAAAGTGAGTAAACTAGATCTTTCTTTTCTAATTAAACAATGATGGATGTGACACGGGGCCGTTATACTTTTCATTATGACCCTCATTGGTCCTCTGACTCCACTTCGTTATAGGATCTCCGAGGAAGAATATGTTAAGGCCATCAAGGAGGAAATTAACAAAGTTGTCAAGCTCAAGAGGAGCTTGACATAGATGTCTTGGTTCATGGGGAGCCTGAAGTAAGACAGTCTTTGAATCTGGCATTGTAATTAAGACAGACTATGTTGGATAAATAGGTAGCATCTTATGAACTATGTTTTCTTTCTTTAACATCTTGATCTGGATGTGTCCAATATAGAGGAACGGTATGGTTGAATACTTTGCGGAGCAGTTGTCGGGTTTTGCTTTCACCATTAACGGGTGGGTGCAATCTTATGGATCTCACTGTGTGAAACCACCCATCATCTATGGTGATGTGAGCCGGCCCAAGCCATTGACTGTCTTTTGGTCCACCACAGCACACAGTATGACTGCTTGCTGGATGAAGGGAATTCTTACAGGCCCTATCACCATTCTCAATTGTTCCTTTGTCTGAAATGACAAACCTAGGTATGGAAGAAAGTGACCTTTGTGTGTACATGGGATAGATGAAAGAAGAACATTTTTATTTCTCCTTTTGGGACTAGAATAATAAATATTTAGGGCCTGCATGGTAATGTTTCTATTTCTCCCGATTTCTTTTCTTTCATTCCCCGGAACAAAAAAAAAAAAAACAGAAATCTGTTTGATAACGCCAACTTATTTTTCTATTCCCCAAAATAGAAAAGTGGCTGGGGAATAGATTTAGAATAAAAACAAGAAAAAAAAAAAAAAAAAGCTTCTTATTCCCGAGAACAATTTGTAGAAATAAGTTTTTTTTTCCTTTTCTATTTTTCTTTTGTTCTTCTTTCTTGTTGCGGCCATTGTTGGCCGCCTACAAACCGTCGACCACCTCCCGCCACTCGCAGCCATCGTTGGCAGCCGAATGCCAGTGATGGTCGCTGCCGCCTGTAGCCCATCGACCATCGCCCACAACCCACCGATCAACAATCGCCATCATTCGCCGGTAGCCTGCCGTTGCTAACTGCCACACAATTGCCGCACGACAACTAGCCATCACCGCCGACCGCCGCCACAGATCGCTGCCCACATCCCACCAGCCGATGCCCCCTCTCGCAGCTAGTGGGCTGTGGGCGGCAATCTTGCAGCGGCGGTCGGCGACGGTCAAAGATCGTGCGGCGGTCGTGCGACGTTCATGCGATGTTCGTGCGACGTTCGTGCAACGGTCGTGTGGCGGCAAGTGGCGTCGGTGGTCCGTGAGTAAGAAGAAAAAACAAATAATTACTAAAATTTATAAATTTTTACTAAACACATTTCTATTCTTTTTCTATTCCAAGAATAGCAATTTTGTATAATTACCAAACATCTTATTTTACTCAAAAATTGTTCCCCGAATAGAAATAGAAAAAAAAAACTATTTCTAAAAGAAATAGTTCCCCGAATAGAAACATTGCAATGCACACCCTAAAATTTTTGGTGGAAAAAAAAAATAGGACCAAAAGGAATTGAATGATGTCATGGCTTAATTCCAGCAGCTTCATTCAGCAATAAAACATAACGTTTTCCACCTGCTCCTTAACCTTAATCCGACCAAAATTGGCAACAGGCTTCATGTCCTCTATGTAATAACTCACTCAAAAGGCTGCCAAATGGGGATAATAAACAAGGGCATTGCAGGATGCACAAAACATCAAAGGAGGAGTAAAAAGTTAAAAAATTCAAAAAGGAAAAGGTCCATGGAGAAAAATAACAAATCTTTACCTAACCTAATGAGACCGAGGTTGTGCATCAGGCATATCTGTGGAGTTCAAGGATAATAATAAGCTATGATCCAATAAATAAATATTGGAAATGAGGTTAATCAATTAGAAAGGCAACAAAATACTTACGTGTAGCACAAATTGTTAGTGAGGGTTTGGAGAGCATCGGCAGAGAAGTTGTTCTCATCGAGTAATACGTGATAGTGCAATGACCTACTAGTGACTTACACAAAAAGAGAGTTCAATCGGTGCGTTTCGCTAAACGTAAAAGAGATGGACATCACCTTAAACCCAGCATGGTGAGTGAGGTAAAAATTGAATTCAGTAGGGTGGTAGATGATAGTATCATTATTCGATAAAACATACTAAAATTTTAAACTACTTAAAAGCTGATTGACTCTAGTAAATTAATAAGAAAAGTATCATACCATGTAGTATGTTGCCTTTGAATAGACTTTCTCTTTTATCAGCAAGAAAGAAAAGAGTATGGTGCCTCTTTTGCACCACAATGAAGGTAATTTTTGGCTCAAAATTAAGTGAATCACAAGCCTATGAGAAAACCAACTCAAGTTGTAATTGGAAATGGTGATGAGCAAATATTCTATGGACCTATTCCCCACTGAAGTACCTAGCGAATCACCTTTATTTCATCGAGAATGACTTTGGAGAATTGACTATATGAGACTCCATCCCTATCGTGATGATCAAACTTAAGTTGCAATGACAAAACAAAGCTATCTACTTTGGCACAACAATAAAGTACAACACTATAGAATATTATTCTCTCGGGTTTAAACCTAGTTTATATGTTAAAGGCCAAAAAAAAAGAAACTGGATAACTTGAAAGTGAGGTGGGGGAAAGCATAAACTTAATATATTAATGAAAGGCGTGAAAGAAAACAAATAGGACCTTACCTTATCATTCCCTATCTTTCCCCTATGGGGTCCGTTTTGGGCTGTGCAAATTTGTAATGTTTCCTTTTCGGTGAGCCCGGTAGAAACAAGGGCTCTATATTTCGTCGCCGCCCGTTGCCCACTAGCCACCGCCCACAACCCACCAGTCAACAATTGCCACTGTCCGTCAATAGCCTGCCGTCGCCAACTGCCACACAACCGCCACACGACTGCTGCTTGTCACCGCACGACAGCCGACCGTCGTTGTTGACCGCTGCCGCAGGACCGCCACCCACAACCCATTGGCTGTCACCCCCTCACGCAGCCTGTGGGTTGTGGGCGGCAATCCTGCGACAACAATTAGCGATTGTGTGACAATCGTGCGGCAGTAGTGCGACGGTCAGGCAATGGTCGTGCAACATTCGTACGACATTCATGCAGCGGTCGTGCGCGGCAAGCGGGTTGGCGGTCCGTGAGTAAAAAGAAAAAACAAATAAATACGAAAAATTTTAAATTTTTACTAAACACATTTCTATTCTTTTTCTATTCCAAGAATAGAAATTTTGTATAATTACTAAACACCTTATTTTATTCAGAAATTGTTCCTGGAGTAAAAATACAAAAAAAAAAAAATAGTTCTCCGGAATGGAAATGTTGCCATGCGCACCCTTATTTCACAGGTTCCAAACTTGCTATCAAATCGCCTTGGCCATCAAGGATAGAGTCGAGGATCTTGAGAAGGCAGGGATTAATATTATTCAAATTGATAAGGTAGCTTTGAGAGAGGGTCTGCCACTGAGAAAGTCTAAACAATCTTTATACTTGGATTGGGCTGTCCACTCTTTTAGAGTCACTCACTGTGGTGTCAAGGATACTACCCAGGTTCCTTCATAGCTCCATTTCTTTTCTTCTTCTTTTTTATATGTAAGAAGATCTATTTCCCATGTATACTGATTTCACTTGGTGGCTGTTATTGATTGGCAGATCCACACTCACTTGTGCTACTCCCACTTCAACGACATCATCCTCTCAATCATTGACATGGATGCCAACGTCATCACAAGGGAGAACTTTGGCTCTGATGAGAAGCTCCTCTCAGTTTTCCGCAAGGGAGTCCAGTATGGTGTTGGGATTGGCCCTAGTGTCTATGATATCAACTCTCTCATGATACCTTCAGCTGAAGAGATTGCTGAGAGAACCACCAAGATGCTCACAACAAATGTATTGTGGTTTAACCCTGACTTTGTACTTGAGACTCGTAAACACACTGGGGTCAAGCTTGCGCTCAAGATCTTTGTTGCTGCTGCCGAGCTCCTCTGCACCCGACTTGCCGAAGCTAAAAAAGAAAAGTTTGAGTAACTTACTCGTCAGTCAATTCTTCTTGCACACATGGGTGTATTGCCGTCATAGTATTGATCCAGTAGGTGTGTTTCTTTATGAAATGTGAGGAGTCATAGTCCTGGTACTCTATCTCCCCCCCCCCCCCAAAAAAAAAAACCAAAAAAAAGGAAAAAGAAAAAAAGAAAATGTTGTGGGTTTTTAGGAGAGAGGATGGCAAATAAATAAATTATTATTTACATCTTGTGCATCAACGTCGTTCTTTTAACTCACTTTTTATGGGTATTGTCCCTCCGAAAGAGATATTCCTGCTGTTTCATATGAAAACACTTCTGATATCTTCTACCGAATGCATTAGCTGCTTAAAGCTAGCTTGTCTATGGATGAACATTTCATCTATCAAATATATCGGTTGCAGCACTGAGTGCTGAGTTTGAATGAGGATGAGAATGGGCAGCGCAATATACTCGACTTGATGTGCTGCAGTGCAAAACCCTAAATTTTGAGTTGCTGCATGAGCTCCGTTGATACTCGAGATAACAGACTTGCCATTGCAAAGGTTATGCTAAGTTAAAGCTTGTACTCATGGAATGGACTAAATGATATGTTACGTTAAATTCAAAATAGCCGTTACATTCTTCTGGTAACTTGTTTCTTTCCCCCCAGTCAAAAGCAAGGAGTGAAATAAGTCAAGCTAATGTTAGTACCTTTTATATTCGATCCGCTTGACCTCCTCTTAAAACATCTGCAAGGAAGGAACAAAAGAAAACAAATTTTGGATCCAGACGAGTAATTCTCATTTATTCATCCACAGCTTTACTTGCCTCTTGAGTATATCCTTGTTTGGACCACTCGACTACTACGAATCCATAGTAATTAACGCGTAGAGGGTAATTATAGACTAGCATTCCTCGTAAAAACTTCATCCGAATCCACAAATATACATTCAGAGTCTTGTAAAATCTCTCTATTCAAAACTTAATCAGTCTAACAGGGAAAAGTCAAAATCAGGATGGAAAAAGACATTTTCTCCTATTCAAAGTTTTTTTTTTTGGTTTGACTATTCAAAGTTGAATAGTGATAGGTCCTCGAATTTCCCTGGAAACACAAGCCGACTGACGTGGCCATTATTCATTTATAATTCTACCCCTTGCTGATAAATACGCAAGACGTGGAACCTCTATAAAATGGAACAATGTATCAACTTAGTCTTCAATTTCTTAAAAAATTTGGGGATAGACCTTCTCTTATAATATTGCAAGCACCCAATTAGGTGTTTGATCACCGCTTGATTGCTTGTCTAATGCACGCGATCCTTGTGGAACAGAACTTAAAGTAATTTGTTGGAAATAATGAAGTATCTATTGCGTGATCTCATATCAATATGCCTCATGATAGACTGAAATAAATTTTCTATGTAGAGTCTAATTGCGCTCTCTCTAATCTATCTAGTATTTTGAGATTTACGTACAACTTAGTAATGGCCAACGGGCCGTGCCGGCCCAGGAAAGGTATGGCCGACACGATTGGGCCCGTTCTGGTCCGGGTCCGTTAGGGAAAGAAGGTGTCTTGGGAACGCGTTTCGTTGGCTTTTTGCATTTTGGTCAATTACACCATGAAAGATCTTGATTAAACCCGCAACATACGCTTGCAATGCTCTCTGTGATTGCATGTATTCCCCAGATCCAACGAAGACGGGATTTTGAATCCTGCACCACTTGCTAACGATGATAAGCAGAGCAAGACCAAGAGGGAAAGTTCGAGTCTGCGTTTTACATCACTACATTCTGTATTCTGTCCGATTAGCATCGTGACTGAAGAGGTTAATCTCCTCTAATGCTTACAGTAATGCTTCGTATGTCCTTAGTGAATAAAAATTGTGCGTCTTGACGAAGGGCCATGACTAATGCCCTTGTAGCCAACAAAAACTCATGATAATGATAATAATTATAATAATAAGGAACCAACCTCACTGTGGAAACGTTGATCTGGCATAGGATTTATCTTACCCATAGTTGTACACTTCGCCTAAAGCGTGATTTTAGTATCGTCATGGGATCTCCATAATCGGCATTGCCCAAGTCGATTTAGCTCGATCGCAATATCGTGAAGCATGTGACAAGATGTAACCATAGTTTGTCTTGGCATTGGCTATAGAGTTTTATGATACTCTTGACGGTTAAGTATTTATCATGGAATCTTGCCTTTGGTTTGTCACACGGAGAGAGGGACGGGGAGACAAGTGATCAAACATTAAAATAGATAAAATAAAAAAAATAAATTGGACATCGATTTATGTATTTCGGTTGAAATGACTTACAACTACAGGAAGAGTAGCAAAGAATTTTATTATAGATATACAATAGAAATAACAACCATACTTGAATCACTCAAGTATTTTTAATGCTTCTTAGCCCTTGATTGCATTAATCCGACATTTTTTTACAAAATATTATCTTGATCTCATAAAGAATTACACAATCTCAATACAAAATATATTTTCGCTAGAACACGGTGTAATTGACGAGAAGCCTTGCCACTTTGTGACTTTGCCCTCGCAGCACGGCACGCCCCTACTCACGTCAACAACAGCCCCCACCCACGGGAGAAGATTGTTCTATAATATACAAAAACGCAAAATCGAGTAACCGACTTCAATCATGGGAACTTATATTCTATGTGCAGAAGCCAAATTTGGTCAATCATGGAAACGTATATTCCATTACACTAATTGTTCTTTTGAATAAAAGTTCTTTTTCCGCAAACACTAAAGGAGAAGAAAGCTTTTGGCAAGAAAAAGAAAGTCTCGTTCCTTTTTATAAGAAAAATCCAGAAAAAAATGATATAAATGATTCATGTACTTTAGTCTAATATAAAATATTTTTTTAAAACTTTTCATTTGATTAATATGGACCTTAAATTATTAGTGAATATTCAACTTAATCCTTAAATTATAAAGGTGAACATGGTTTCGAGTAGAACCGAGAACTAGTCCAGTTCCAGATTCTAATACATCTCGATCCACTTGACAGTTTTATTTTTTTAGTAACCGGAAATCAAACCAAAAACCAAGGAACCATGACTCGTGAGTGAGGTGGAGGTTCACTCACTCTCCTTTTTAGGATGTTCTTCCTTTTTGAAATATCCTCTTTAGCCCGTGCTTTAAAAAAATCACCGCTTGACTTGATTATGAAGAGATGGATAGTGTTTCAAAGCTTGTTCAGATGCATTTATCGAGCATTTCCAGAAAGAAAGTTTTCATTTTCGATGCTTGATCATATAGTGTTATACATCACAAGCCAAGTTTGATGTACCGAAGTTTGCAATGCTTTCTCTATTTAAAACCCTTTTTGTATCATATCAAAAAAAAAAAAAAAAAACATTAGGTACATTAATAAGCGACAATCTCGCGACATTCAAATAATTCATGTTTAATGTGGTGTTTTAAATTAAGAGTTCATTTGTTTGAAGGGAAATTATTTTTTGACATTTGGATGTTTGAATGATAGAAAGCAAATTGTTCTACCAAAAACATTTTTCATGAATTGAAAAATATAAGTTTAGATTTTATGTTACATGTTTTGATATTTTTATTATTCATTTTATTTTGTTCATCTTTTACAAATTACTGCTATTTAAAAATGAAAAATTTTCATTTTTGTTGTTGCATTTGCTTTCATTTTGGTTAACTAAAAAATAAAAAAAAATTTAAAAAAAAAAAGAACTTGTTAGATCACTAACTCTAAAACCTGTGATGAGGAAGATTTTAGGTTCCAAGGCATTTAGGATAAGTTTTAGATTCCACAAAATGAGGAAATTGTAAGAAATCTAGAACCGCTTACCCTTACTAGACTATATGAAGATATTAACTATTATCCTTCCATTAATTAAAGTTAACAAAATCATGGATCGCTGGACTAAGATATTTATAATGAACATGTTAATGCCCTAATATATTTTTTCTTTTCTAAACTAGTAAAAAAAAAAAAAAAAGCATACTAACTCGTCTTTTTTAAAAATAAAACTCAGCATATGATAACTCATGTTATCAAACAAGGTTTGATTTGTTGTCTAAGTGAGCCAAAGGACTATTTTGAATATTTATCAATAATTCATGAATCATATTTAATAAATTTAAAAATTTAAAGATGATATTATACATTGAGTAAAAATTTGGAAATTATTAGTGTCATTCTCTCCAAAAATTGCGAAGGTTTCTCTAGGTCCCAACTTTCTTGCTGCAGCATCGACGCATGATCTTGAGGATCGATGGGACATAATCTGTGAATGAGACTGAAGGCATGGCTTGGCAAATTGAGAAGGCCAATGTCTACGTTATGGTCGCCTCTCATTGGCCATCACAATGGAAGATGCTGGTGGGGACACCGATCTGGGGACCATCTCCCCTGCTCATTAAGGGCAATGAAATGACCAAAAGAAATTATAAACAACAAGAATAACAACAGCGACAATGGCAACCTAGTGCATGAAGGAGCACGTTTAAAGTGGGCCCCCTCATCATTTATCCCGGATCTCTCTTGCGTTTGTAATCTAGTGCGTGAGCATGCGTTCGGGTGTGGGTCCCACTTCCTTATTTGCCAGCGACGTGCCATTAATCGGAGGGCAAATTGGGTAATTCACTAGGGAGCGACTTACGAGAACCACATGCACACGGCCCGTTTGGTTGGGCTTTCCCAAGGGGCTTTGGGTCCCGAAAGCCCCTTGGGGAAAATTTTTCATGTTTGGCCAAAGTTTTGAATACTATTTTGCAAAATGTGAGCATTCCAAATGCTCGAAACCCAATGCTAGGGTAGGGTTCTTTGAACATTCAGCATTCTCCCAATGCAAGCTCTACTGTTCACGCATCGTTCATTTTCTTCCCTATGACTTCTTCGAGTTCTCTGCTGGCCTCGCCACCGCCTCCGTTGTCAACGCCACCTCCACCTTCGCCTCCGTCATCGACGCTGCCTCCACCTCTACCGTCAACACCTTCCTCTTCTGCGATAGATCCATCCCCTTCGATGAGTGCAAGCAGCACTGTGTCAACTCCTTCAGCTCGCACGAATCAGGCCTCAAGCCGCTAGATCTGGCCGTTCGGAGGCTAGATCTGGCCTTCACCCCCCCCCCCTCAACCAACCCAACGACCCTCCCGCCCGGCTTTGCGGGATGCCCCCAACTTCAAGTTCTCCATCGGCCCCGCCACCACCTCTGCCTCCACTGTCAACGCCTTCCTCTTCTACGGCATATCCATCCCCTTCGACGAGCGCGAGCAGCACCGCGTCGACTCCCTACTTCTGTGCTCCAACTCCTTCGGCTCGCACGAATCAAGCCTCAGGCTGCCAGATCTGACCGTCCAGAGGCTAGATGTGGCTATCCGATAGCCAGATCTAGCCTCTGCGACCATAGACGACAGTGTACGTCGCCTGAGGTTGCGACCTCAAGCGGTCGGACGACCAGATCTGGCCGTCCGGCGGTTGGGGCCGTCTGGTGATTGGCTGGTGTTTAGCCGGCCACCGGATTTAACTTTCAGATTAAAAAAAGAAAGTAAAAGCCCATTACAAGTGTGATTTTTGCCAAACGGTATTTATGCCAAGTAACATTTCAATACTATAATTTACCAAATGGTGTAGTATTACGGGAAACCCCTTTACCTCAAAGTTCTCTCAAAGGCATTTCCCCAAAGCCGAACCAAACGGGCCCGTAATCTCTACAAGCGTAATGCGGTATCCCTAGAGTGTGAACCCGCCACGCCACCAACTCCAGCCAACCTTCTATTTTTCGTTTCCCCCTTTTCTTTCTCTTGATCAGCACGTTTAACTAGTACCCCAATTCAAAATACTGTACAAAGATTCTTCTTCTTCTTTTTTTCTCTCTCTTTCTTTTCCTTAAATGTGTATTTGTTCTTCTATCATTTTGTCTTTGAAGATTCTTAAAGCAAGACTACAGATAACAAAACGGCAATACTTTTTCCAAGGGGTAAAGAACACCACATTAAGCAATGACATGTATAAATACAATCAATGGGATGTTTATGGGAAAAAATAGGGGAAAAAGAAAATGTGGATGCAATGGTTGGGAAGGAACTTGTGTCTTCACATGATCCAAGTATCATATCATATTTATTGAATTTGGTTGCAGAGGCGGAAATGTTATTGTAGAAGTGATTGTTTTTGCGGACGGAGGCGCTGGGATTATTGGTGCTGGTATGTATGGTCCATTTTGATGACTTTCCACAAATTGTAATCCATGCATGGATTGTACAAAGATTTTTGTCCTATATTTCCAGTAGATATAGTTAGATCCATCGTACATTTGTAGTCTAGAAATGAATTGCCTTTTGCGGAAGGATGCTCCTATGATGTGAACCATAATCATCTTTTTGCTCTTGAAATATCACACTTCAAAAACTTTGAGTAGCGTGCTCTCATACCAATTGATATGGCTACAATAGCAACTAACAAGGGGTGGTTGGTTGTTTTAAGAAAACTTAAACTCTTTAACGAAATATATGAGAATGCGCTTTTGTAAAAGGAGATTAAGTATGCAGATGTAGTGACTTCTATTAGACATTTATTAACAGAATTAAAGAGATGATAGGTATTACAAGACAAATTCCTAGTGGTTCAGCCTTCTGCTTGGCATACTTTACTCTCTCAACTCTAGTAGCCATGAACAAGACTTGAATTCATTAAGTAATCGCCGAGGTTTTACAGTTTGTAGACGGTGCTCCCGCTTCAAGAAATCCAGAAGATGATTCTACAAGCACAAGCACCTCTTACAATCCTACAATCCCCTCTCCTCTCGCATAGAATTACAATCTAAAGACAAACACTGCATAAGCGAAGGGCTAAGGTGTAAGTTGCGACCCAGCGAGAATGCAAGTTCGGAATTTCCAGGCATCTTCAAAGTTACCTTTGATCCGTTCATGTAGGCCTTTTGCTTGAGGTGAAATCAGCATTTTTTTCAACGTGCAGGAGTATGACCCAAAAAAAATAAATAAATAAATAAATAAAAACACGATGGGGGGATCACACCTTTTCCCGCCGATAGAACGCTGGATTAATCAAATGTGTTGGTGGTGTGGTGCGTCCCCTGCCTATCACGTTTCTCGTTAATGGACTGCCTAAGTAATTCATCGAGTCCGACACCTTGCGAGTAATCTTCTTTGTTCTTCCACAATGAATTTTATATAGGGGCAGTCCGGCAATAGCATCGCTTTCATTTAGGTGCGCACACATACCCATACGGAAAGCAACGGTGATTCAGTAATGATGAAAACTGCGATATGAGATAGATAGAGAAGTTCATTTTTAATCCTATCCTAGCCACGCCATATAATCAAGATTCTTAATGGAGAGGCTATTCGAAATTTGAAGGGATTTTGATTTATCTCGAGCTTGTTTGTTTAGAGGATAATACTAGATCATTCATTGAGCAATATGTTTTGGTCATTAATATCATTACGAACCCTCCAGTCGGAAGTCCAAAGCGGTGTACCCCACCATCGAAAACCTCCAGATGCCTCCGACCCGTTTTTAAAAATATTTGATGGTGGGGCTATAGAAGGACATTTTTTCTTTTGTCCAACCAACCGGAGGGGGAAGGAAAGAAAAGATCCTTTAGATATACGACGTATGGGGCGACGCGAGGGACAAGTGGGGAGCAGCGAGCAAAGGAGACCTCGGCCTAACCCAATCTTTTCTACCGAATGAAAAGGCAAAGGGACGCCCCTTCGGCTCGATATTGGTTTTCTCCTCCTTTAATGATCCTCTCGAGGTGGACGAAGACTTTTTGCTTTTTTCGTTCATTAAAGTTCCTTTTATGGTGGTTTACTCATCATCCTCTAACCTAGACCCGAACCCTCGCCCGCCCATCGCATTCGTCGTTGGTAGAATGCCATATTAGTCCATGTGTTGGTAGGTCGCTCGCCTTGTCCATCAAGGAGAGAAAGGGAAGGAGGGTTGGGCAATGGTTGCTGTGAAATGATTCAGCGATACATACGGACTATCCAGAATTTGAATGAATTTCGATTTACCTCCTACTTGTTTCTTTGGAGGAAAATACTAAAACTCATTAAGATTGGTCCGTAATAAGTAATTTATTGGGCAATACGTTACGTTGGTTAAGGAAGGAGATTAAAATACCATTGTTACTTGAAAACAGCCAGCCATTTTGTTTGGCGAATGGAGATACGGACAAAAGTAGCATGTGCTCGTGGGGGCCACATTGGGGTTTAATTCATAGAGGAGGGGATTTCTAGACAAAAATGGCATGTGATCGTGTTCGCGGGCATTCGACTACTACAGTACCGTGCATCTTGGCCAACCTAAATTCTTCCTGTAGTCCTTTATTAATACGCCCATGATGGAGTGCAAGTGCAATACGCACTGTTTCGTCCTAATATGCTATAATGGAAAGATGCAATTTGAAAGGATACGAGGGAGTCATATAAAATTTCTTATGAAGATAACCATTGGCACATTTAATAGAACGTATGCTCAGAAAGAAAGTGTTTTCCTTATTTTGTCCCATTTCCATCAAAAGAAAAAGAAAGTGTTCTATTTATACTTTACGAAACAATTGGCATTTACCCCGTGAAAATTGGATGTTTTTCCCATGATTGCATTCAAACTAACGTGAAGTAATATTGTTTATGATTCATCCACAATTCAAGGATCGTTCCGGAGTAAATTGTTTATTGCGCAATAGAAAGAGGTAAGTCATCTTCCGCCAACTTTCTTCCAATATTGGTATCAAAGCCCGGTTGTGATTTCTATCTTATTTTTTCATCGAATTTTCTCATTTTTCACTTGATATCGAAATCAAGAGATTGAAATCTACACTGTCTGGATGTTTATTGCTCGGAAATGCAATTTGAATCGTCGAAAATGAACTAAAGCAAAGAATGGGTTTGGGGCCATGTACACCCATACGGATTTGGCCATTTTTCGGAACATTTTTTTAGCCAAAATAAATTTTCAAATATACAGGGTGAAAGTACTCATTGAGACAAGTCCAACGGTGGGTCGAGCACCACTGGAGGAGGTCGGACGCGCCCACACGCACGGCCAGAAGATTCAAAGTCTATTCTCATCGACAGTTTCTAGACCGTTGAAGAAGACTTATCCAGAACTGAGTATTTCGTTAATGATTTGACTCTATCGACTGAAGAAGATCTCTCGACTGGATATAGTCTTGGAATCTGTTATTCGTTTTGATTTCAATCCAGGTAATTTAGATCCGTTGATTGACGAAGCGTACTTGGAAGGTTCTATTTGTGGAAACCTAAATCCTGATTGTATGGACGAGCATGATTGATGAGCTATCGTCATATTCCTTAAATAACTCAAAATCTCCCTAATTGATTATGTCCAACGGGTAATTGGAATAGCTCATTTGGTAAGTGCCAACATGTATGAAGGCATGGAGGAGTATATAAGGAAAATGTTCCAAGTTATTCGAGTGTCTGCATGATAGAAGAATTCCAAAATATGAAACTCCTTGTTCTTTGTCAATTCAATTGTTGAGTGAAAACTTGTACTCAAAAGAGAGTTTATATTTCTATGAGACCTTGAAAAAGTGTAGCAGAGTCTCTACACTGTGGAATCAAGGAAGAGTTATACTGTAACAACTCTTTTGATTCTTAGTGAAATCCAGCCGGTGGGCTGTCAGTGCGAAAGAATGGACGTAGGCTTGGATTAAGCCGAACCACTATAAACCTTGTGTTCTTATTCTCTTCCCTAAGCTCTTTTACTTTGATTGTAATTCTATTTAATTATTAGAGTCCAATTTTCTTTTCATAATCTATTGCTAAATAGAGTTGGTTTAAAAGCGAAATTATATACTTTAGTCTGCAAAATTTATTTTCGCACATATTCACCCCATTTACGTGATTGTACTAGCTTTCACACTAAGATGTGTCCTAAGACTCCAGAATAAAATAAAGTGATGGAAATTGTTCCTTATGCAAGTACGATTGGAAGTTTGATATATGTTATGATATGTATTCGACTCGACATATGTTATGCTGTGGGATTAGTAAGCCGATATTAATCAAATCTCGGTTAAGCACACTGGAAAGCAGTGAAGATGATCTTGAGATACTTAAAAGGCACCATGGATTATCGACTTTGTTACCAAATGAATGGTTTACGCCTATTAGGCTATTTATAGGTTGATTAAGGTGGAGACCTCGATGAACGTAAATCAACTTCTAAATATGTGTTCTTATTCAATGGACATGCAATTTCTTGGAATAACAAGAAACGGACATGCACGGCCTTATCTACAATTGGGGCAAAATTTATTGCATGTTCTACCATAGTGCAAGAAGCAGAATTGCTAAAACGTTTCTTGGAAAATTTAGCCACTGTCACTGAGATTCCAAGACCAATGATAGTTTATTGTGATAGTCAAACAACCATTGTCTATATGAAAGATCCCAAGTATCATGAAAGGATGAAGCACATTCACATAAAGAACAACTTCATCAGAGATATAATAGCACAGAAAGAAGTGATTCTACAATACATTTTAACTAATAGAATGGTTGCTGATCCATTTATGAAGGCTATTTCTAGAGACATATTCTTAACCCATAGGATATTACTAAGATTTATTATTGTAGAGGATCATTGGTTTATGTATATGTGGTTATATATATATATATATATATATATATATATATATATATATATATATATATATATATATATATATATATATATATTGTACTTATTTATTTATTAATGACTTGATGTTTTATCAATAAGTACAAATCAATTATGAGACTAGCACAAACACACATTATTGAAAAGTATGTAAGCAAGTATTGATTGACTCACTCGCACAAGCAATCACCTCAAGTGTTATAGTTAGCACGTTGAAATGAAACGTCATGTACAAATAAATGCTGAAAAGTAAGTTTAGTACGTAAAATGTCACTTTGATTGGAGTCAAGATGAGGTCTATGAGTTATATATAATAAGACCGAACATGATAGTCCTATAATCATGTATACTTGAAAGATGCTGGATGCGAATACTTAATTGAGTGTTATAGAAATCAAGCTGATTTAGCACTCGACCTAAACTTAAGTACTTGAAAAGCACGTGACTTTATTTAGGCAAAGATCCGTATAGTAAATATATTTAATAAATGACATACGCTCTTATAGAAAGAGAAGTCCATTATAACTTGTAATTCATACTACATGTGCATTGCACGATCAACAAGGGAATGTGGGTGAAATTATTCTTATTTACTCATCGCATGAGCCCTTAAGGTAATTTATAATTTACCTCATTTTGTGCCATATGTTACTTCTGACTATATTCTCCAAGTGAAATATCAATATTGCTATTTTAGCATGTTACCGGTGATCATGAATAGATATGGCTTTATGAGATGTGTATAGGAAAGCAATTGTTCTGAAATGGAAAGAAACATGAGTGCGAAAGAAGACTATTGTTGTTTTACATCTATCACATGTGCTTACTAATCGACTGATTATATCACCTTTTGTAATTACTGATATGATTGTAAATATATAGTGTTTTGAGAATAGTCAAATATAACTTTTAAGGAATATGTGTACTTAGATTGATGTAACAAAATATGTCTGGAGCACTGTGAGATATCAATTGTTTATTTCTTTTTGAGAAAAAGCCACGAAAAATCTCGAACTTTGTCCAAAGTGACACATTTACCCCATCAAAGGCATTTTTGTCTTTTTATTCTATTTTTTTCCTTTTTCTTTTTTTTTCTTTTTTTCTTCTTCTTCCCTCTACCGACCATGGCGGAGGGAAGCCGGCGTCGGGTAAGGGCCTCCCTCACTAGATCTGGCGAGGGTGACCCTTGCCGGCGTCGGCGAGGGCGGGGACACCGTCGCTCGACGCCGGCAAGGGCCGCCCTCCCCCGCGTCGGGCGAGGATAGCCCTCGCCCGATCTGGCAAGGGCAGGGACACCCTCGCCTGATGTAAGCAAGGGCGGCCTTCACCGGCGTCAGGCGAGGATAGCTCTCACCAAATCTAGCAAGAGTATCGCTAGGGACACCCTCGCCCCACGCAAGCGAGGGCGGCCCTCGCCGGCGACAGGCGAGGACGACAGGGACACCCTCGCCCGACGCAGGCAAGGGAGGCCCTCGCCGACATTGGGCGAGGGCACCCCTCGCCCGACGCCGGTGAGGGCAGCCCTCACCGGAGGCAAGCTTCCCTCTACTAGCTAGCGAAGGGAAGAGAGAAGGACAAAAAATGAAAAAAAAAATGAAAAGACCAAAATGCCCTATAATTTTGGGGTAAATGTGTCACGTAACAAAAGTTCAGGGTTTTTTATGTCACAAAAAAAAATTTGGGGTAAATGTGTCACAATTGGCAAAGTTCAGGATTTTTCAAGTCACAAAAAAAAAAAGTTTGAGGTAAATATATCACTTTGAGCAAAGTTCAGGATTTTATGTGACTTTTTCCCTTTCTTTTTAGGATTGTAGCCATTATGTCAATTCTAACAAATACATAATTTGAGCTCTCAAGTGCAGGTGTACTCACTAGTAGTATGAATTGTTTCTAAAGTTGATAAATGTTGAATACTTTATGTCCTTGATAGAGTATTATCAAGCCCATCATGTCCGAGTTGAAGATATAGTACTTTATTAGTACGTCCATGATGGGGTGCAATACGTACCGTTTCGTCTTGATATGTTATGATGGAAAAGACACCCTTTGAAAGGGTATGAGAAAGTCATAAAATTCTTCTGAAAATAACCGTTGGTACCGTTGGCAAAACATACGCTAAAAAAGAAAGCATTCTCCTTTTCTTGTCCATTTTCTATCAAAAGAAAAAGAAGGCGTTCAATTTCTACTTTACGAAACAATTGGCATTTAAGCTGTGAAAATTGGATGTTTTCCTTGTGACTACATTCAGACCAATGTGAAGTAGTATCATTTGTGATTCATCCGCAATTCAACAATCGTTCCAAGGTAAATTGTTCATTGCGCAACAGAAAGAAGTAAGTCATTTTCCACCGACTTTCTTCCTACACTTCCAATGGAGAAATCATAGTCACTCAAATTAACATGAAACATTCAACTTACAAGACCGTCAAGTACCAATTATTGACCTTGACACAGCTGTAAAATCCAACCCACAACTCCCTTTTCCTCGCCCCGTTCTGTCTCCTTGTTTACACTCAAACATATTTTTTTTTTAGTGGATGGACCAACTTCTCCCTCTGCTGCTCCTCAACTTATCTCCATTCGTCAAACAAATGGTATGCCCTTCCCCAAAATTAAGTATTTTTAAAAGGGAACAAAACCCGTTGTCATACCTCTCCTCCTCCTCCTTAACTTTTCTCCTCTACTTATCTTCATCCTTTCTCCTCACCTCTTCACCTTTGTCTTTTTACATTATTTGAAGCGAATTAACCATTCCACACCACCTCGGGCTCTATAAATACCAATCCTCCACACTTCCTTTTCATCGCAGTCCAAAGCATGGCTACTAGCCCAATGAAGGGAATGCTTCCAAGCCCTGTCATCATTCTCAATTGGTCCTTCATCCGAGATGACCAATCTAGGTACAGAAGAATGGGAACTTCATGTGTACATGGTATTGATCAAAGAACATAAACTTTATTTCTCCTTTCAAGGCTAGAATAATAAAGATTCAGTTCACAGGTTTGAAACTTGCTACCAAATTGCCTTGGCCATCAAGGAAGAAGTTGAAGATCTCGAAAGGGCAGGGATCAATGTTTTTCAGATTGATGAGCTAGCTTTGAGAGATAGTCTGCCACTAAGAAAGTCTGAACAAGCTTCCTACTTGGATTGGGCTGTCCACTCTTTTAGAATCACTAATTGTGGTGTCAAGGATACTACCCAAGTTCGTTCATAGTTCCCTTACTTTTCTTTCTCTCTTTTTGTTTTTTTTTTTTATGTGGGAAGATCCGTTTCTCACGTATACTAATTTCAGTTGGTGATTGTTACTAATTGGTAGATCCACACTCACACATACAACTCCCAGTTCAACGACTTCCCCCTCTCAATCATCAGCATGGATGCTAATGTCATCACAATCAAGAACTATTGCTCCGATGAGTCAGTTTTTCGCTAGGGAGTCAAGTATCATGTTGGGATTGGCCCCGGCGTTTATGACATCTTGTCTCCCAGAATACGAACAAATTGCTGACAGTATCACCAAGAAGCCCTGACTACAAATTTTAGACTTGTGAACACGATGGGGTCAAACATGCGCTCGATAACATGGTTGCTATTGTCAAGGTCCTCCGCACTGAACTTGCCCATGCTATGAAAGAAAAGTATGAGTAACTCCCGATTCAAAGGGAGAGTTTCATAAGGTTTAGCTTTAATGACCCAATCTGCTACTTGATTATCCACGCTAGGTTTACAAGTTCCGAGGTTATAGACATAACTATTGGGCAATTTTATGCTTGTTCAATCCACCGTCTTTGTCTTTGAGTGATGTTTGGCAAACCTTTGTTTTGTTCAAAAATGACACTAGTTCGATACTCGAGAAAATCTGTAATTATTTGCTATTTATGACTTCATCTATCGATTGTTGATTGGCGAAGGCTTTCGGCGTTAATCTCCGCACTATTCGCTGTCGATAACTTTATTGGCACATTATTGATTTTTCTTCAAGTTATCGAAGGTAATTTCTAGTGATGACATCCGTTTTGACCAACTTTTACTTTCTTCAACTGAGCTTGATACTCGTCGATTATAACCAAAATTCGGTCATTAGCGTCAACAAACACTAACAAATATTTGTGAAGATTTTTCGGTTCCAAAAAGAAATTTCCGTCTTTTGGCATGGAAAAGCAGAATTCTACATCAAGAAACTCCTATGCCACCAAGCCAAGTCGAACTAGGAACTCTTACGGGCTTAAACTAAATTATTCCGACATATACGCATCAGATGACAACAACCCATCTTGTAAAAGGCCAAATACGTAGTGTGTATATGTCCTCATTTTGATCTCCTACTTTAGCTTGAAAATTAAAAATTCGTATCGTTTGACTTCGTAAACTTCGAAGCTGTCGCTATTATAAGTATTTAATTACATAGTAGTACTAGAAATTAATCAAACAACATCGACAGTTTTGGCTCTTTGTAAAGCATGGTGGGCCTGTTTCTATTCGTCTCCTCCGCAACAAATCCTACTCGAATCGTTCGCACATCGATTCGATGACTTAATATGTTGGACCCTACCAAAGCAAAGACAAGCGATGGGTTGAAAAAACTCCTCTTTAGTTACAAAGTAGGACTTAGAAAATTCGACAAATTTTAATTTTTTTGAATGGCGATCGGGGGTGTATAGATCCGGTTTTCGCAACTAGTTCACTTCTCCCGTACAATTTTAAAGACGCAGTACCCAATCTGTCCGATGTATTTAGAACTTTAGTTTGACAATTGGTGAACCGTAAAACTATGTTATGTGATATCGTTGTCATAAATTTAAATTAAAGAGAAAATTAGGTTTTTAAGAAATGATACGATTCACGCGGGATGTCGCGGATGGAGATTCTTCACACATATGAAAAACAATTTTCGTCTCCTGCATTATGCATAGAATATTTGAAATAAGCTTCCGATTAGTCACATCTTAAACTCTTATACATTAAAAACATGTTTGAATGTTGGACTGAGAATTCCATCCTATATTGTTGCGTATTAATTTACACTTTTGCAACTATTTATTTCTTTTCTTTTTCTTGAAAATTCGTATTATTTCACACTAAATTATAGGATATTGATATATTTTCATTACATTTAAAACGGTTAAAATCGTCATATCAGTCACGTCAGCATTCCAAAAGCAAAAATCATGAAAATTAGAGGACTACTATCATTGCCTTGCCTTTTATCATACGGATACGGCACTATGAGAAAGAATTCAACACCCCAAATCTCTACATTGAATGGGAGAAAACTTATGATTTTTACACCGGTAGAAACATATTTTGAATCAAAAGAATGGCACCATGAATACAATTTCAGTGGCACGACAGAAACAACGTGAATCGTGTCATTTTTTATTTTTGAAATTTCAGGTAGGAGCATGGGAGACGGGGAGTTAAACCCATGAATATTCTTTCAAAGGCTTGACCCGCAAGTCATGTCGCTTTTCTGGGTTTTCAGGGAAGATAAAGGATGTGTAAGCCGTTTCTATAACACACAAGGCCACCGCCTTGAATCTCAAATACATGGTGTGATTTTCATATCATGGACCAACGTTCACAATAACATCGTCCCTAAAAGAGCGAATTTATAATCTCGCATCGAGCGAGAGAATTGTGGTTTGGTACATAATGGGGAAAATTGTCCAAAAGGTCTTAAATATATTGCACTTTTGCCAATTGAGTCATAAACCTTGTAACTTTGCCAATTGAGTCCTAAACATTTTCACTTATTGCCAATTCAGTTCATCCGGCTAATTTTGGCTGGAAAATGTGAACGTGGACGTCGGCGGTGCCACATAGGACTACCAGTGCTAATGTGAACAATTTTTAATAATTTTTTAATTTTTTTTAATTTTTTATTATTTTTTCTGTTTTTTTCCCTTTTTTTTTCTTTTCTTTTTTTTGGCTTTCTTGGCCTTTTCCGGTGGCCAGCCACAATTAGCTGGCTGGCCTCGCCTGCCACAGGCAAGGCCCGACCGGGCAAGGAGGAGCCCCAGTGAGGGGAGCCCTCGCCCAGGCACAGCCCGACAAGGGTCGCCTGGGCAAGGGTTGGCCTCGCTAGGGCTCTCCCTCGCCTAGGCGAGCATCAGCCTCGCCCAAACTAGATCTGGCAAGGCCGACCCTCACCCCTGGCCAAGCGATGAGCAAGAGCAGTAATCTATCCGTACTGCTCTGATTGTTCCTGGCTCTCCTTTTTCCCGTCATCTTCTTCTTCTCCTTGTCGTTCATGATCGGCGTTGTCGCCCTCCTCATCAGTAACTTCTAGATCCTCAGTCCTATGTTGCTATCTACTCAATGCAAAATCATCGTCGTCACCATCGCTTGTCGACGATTCCCACTCTCGATTGTGTCTCACCAGATCTAGTTTGAGCGAGGCCGACACTCGCTTGGGCGAGGGCGAGCCTCAACGAGGGCTTCCCTCACCAGATCTGGTGAGGCCGGCCCTTGCCCAGCCAACTCTTGCCGGGCCACGCCTGGTCGAGGGCTCCTCTCGCCGGAGCTCCTCCTCGCCCGATTGGGCTCGCCTGTGGCGGGTGAGGCCTGCCAACTAGTTGTGGCCGATGGTTGGTGGTCGGCCATTGGAAAAGACCAAGAAAGCCAAAAAAAAAAAAAAAGGGAAAAACAGAAAAAATAATAAAAATTCAAAAAAATGTTAATATATTATTAAAAATTATCCACGTCAGCGTCGGTAGTCCTACATGGCACCGCCCAAGTCCACGTCAGCATTTTTCAGTTAAAATTGGCCGGATGGACTGAGTCGACAAGAAATAAAAAGGTTTATGACTCAATTGACAAAGTTATAATTGGCAAAAGTGCAATAGATTTAAGACTTTTTAGATAATTTTCCTTACATAATGAAGTGGGTTACATCAATCCTGAATTCTGCAAAAATGGCAAACATTCCAATTGTTATAAATTAATAATATTCAGGTGGTTTCCAAATTAAAGAAGTCCCTTTTTTTGCAGAAAAGACAAGAGAAAAAGGGAAAATAATAGCGAAAGAGAAGGCCCATTGCTTTTTGGTGGAAAATACCAAACGACATCTGTCGCAATCACCTAAGATTTGGGAGATCGTTACGACTTAATCAAACGAACAAGACAAACGGCATCGTTCGGTCAGTTGGAGGAGGGCCTTTTGTCTATGTTGTTGTCTCCTCTCGTAGCCTACCGCAACACCAGGATGCTTTCGGTTATTCCTCTTTTTTTTTTTTTTGGTCAGGCCTAATCTATTCCTACTCTACACTCGCTCGCAGACTTGTGCCCTGCCTTTTGCAGGGCGTGGGAGTCGCAACCCACTCTCAAACTTGCGCGTCCCTACTCCCATCCCCCCTGAGGAGGTGGGGATTTGAACCCTCACCTCCCCCTTCCATGTTGGAAGGGTGGCCACTGGGGCGAACCCCCAATGGTTTCGGTTATTCCTCTTCCATATGCTGTTAGCATCGAACCCGGCGACCATTTCCCTTAGTAAATTAAAAAAGCAATCTAACGGCCAAAAAAAATAATTATTATTATAATAAAGGGAATTTTGCGCATGAGGTGCAATATCGAAGTGTATTCACGGTTAATAAATTGTTAAGAAAACTTTGTTTAGCAATTGGGCCCCACCTTTGCTTTTGTCCTCGGTCTCTCTTGTGATCATAGCCCAATGACTTCATGTTCTCCGCAAGTGTCGTGGACACCTACAATTTTCTGATTTAATCCCTTAAAGAAAAGGAAAAATTATTGAAAAGTTACCCATCCGTGGGTAGCTGCTAGGGGTGAGCAGCAGTCTAGGATCGACCCTGGACCGACCCTGGACCGGCCCAACCCTGCCGATCCTGGTCCGGTTCCCAAGGGGATTGGGTCGGTTCTTGGTCCTGAAATTCTAAAACCAATACTGTGCGGGTTGGTCATCGGTCCTAAGAGTTTTGGGTCGGTCCAACCCTGGACCGACCATGTATATTATATTATATTATTTATAATTCTTTTATATATTCAAACCTAAGTAAAATATCCGTTATATTATATTATATTGAGATGTTCTATCAATAGCACTAATAGTAATTTCGATTTAAAAATTTTGTTGACTATATTGTTTTGTTTTCAGGTGTTTAGAAGTTCAAGTGAATTAACAAGATGTGAAGTTATATATTCATAATTTATATTAAGTATTTTGAACTTTTTATAATTTAATTGTATTTTACTAATAAATTTCAGCTGCACTTTGCTTTTCAAGTTGCATCAAATGGTAGAAGTTTTTGAAGAATAGAGTAGTATTGCAGTTACTACGGTGATTTGCTACATGATCAAATGCAGGAAAACGTTTTTGCATATGATGTTATGAATATTAAAGATAGATGATTACAAGAACTTTTCATCTTGTCCCATATCTCGATGAGTGGTTAGCAAGTACGAAATTTCTATTATCGTGTCATCTTAAATTTGCTAAATATGTATTGGTATTTATAGTTTAGCTGCACAATGCCGCATTGTTGATGGATGTGTAATTTGAATGTATAGATTTGCTTTTTTAGGGAGTATAAAAAATAAGACGAAAAAAATTATCGATCGGTCCTGGGTTGACCCTGGAACCGGACCGAATCCATTGGGTCGGTCTGGTCCTTGGTCCCGGGCTCAATAGGGTCGGTCCTCGGTCCTAAAAATTAAGGACCGACACTGTACGGCTTGGTCCTAGGGTTAGGGGGTGGCCCAGACCAACCCGGACCATGCTCACCCCTAGTAGCTGCGTTAGTTAAGATCAACTCCTTCATCGCCGAAGTCGAGAGTTTGAAACCCGCAATTGCTAGTGATTTAAGTGGGGAGCCTTGACGGTGGATTGCTGGGCTAGTCTCTCTCGAAGTATAGGAGCCCGACCGTCAGAGCTTTTCGGGCACGAGGGGTCCGTGACGGAGTCCTTGGTTACAAAAAAAAAAAAAAAAATATATATATATATATATATATATATATATATATATTGAAAAGTTTCCAAAAAAAAAAAGGCTTTCATGCCTAAACGAGCTGAGCAAACTATGATTCAAAAAAAAAATGTGTAAAATGACTAATACCTTGATTTTCAAAGGTCCTACACTTTTTTGCCAATGAAATGCAGAAAAGAAGAAGAAAAAAAGAAGGAAAAAAACAGAGAGAAGAAAGTGTTAACTTTATCCCAATATAATAATACAAGCAGTTTTCAAAGGATTTTGCAAAAAAAAAAAACACTTTTTTTTTTCGATTTAGTTGTTGAGTAGTATCCCCATCAATTTTGCGTATTCAACTCATCCACTTAGTCATAAGAACACGCTCTCACTATTACTATTTCAACTTGGTGTATTAAAGATTTTACTCTTAACCGCTCCCAATAATACTTGAATCCAAGTTCATAAGGAAAAGAAGGAATAGCGTAAACTTTCTTACCGTCTAAGCTACACACATTGTTGGTAAATGCACAATTGTTACTTGATGGACAAAAATATATATCGTTTAGTTTTCCCATCAAATTGAACTAGATGATTATTTAAACCAAAGATGGCAGAATGTTATCTCTTCTAAAATACCAATGGTGTAGCATAAATTACTTCCCATGTTAATAATTGATAGCTAGCCGTTTGGAGTATGCTTAATTCACATTAACTTAATATATGAGAGAGTACACTTTTATATGATAATTACACTCCTTCATCATTTTCTTTGTAAACTTGGCCATTCTAGTGCAAATTTGACTGTTGTGCGTGGTGTATTGGGTAGAACTAAAAGAAAAGGTACTCCTCCTAAATGATATTATTCTTGCATCATCGAAAGTAGATTTGTCCCTTGTCTAGGTTGATTTGTTCACATATTACTTATTATCGACAGAAAAACCACTTCATTAACAAACAAAAAAGTTTCACTCCTCACATATTTCAAATAATTCAATGAGCCAACTTCTAATGCATGTGTTGATCTTTAGTGTTCTATTTTCTTGAGCGAATGACCCAAAAAAAAAAAAAAAAAAAAAAACTGTCGAATCAACCACTCCCTAGTCCTTCATGTACTTGGTCTATGAAAGTGAAACTTACTCCTAATCGTGGCCAAAAGGGCTAGGGGAAAAACCTAAAAATTTCTGGTCCCCACACAAGAAATGTTCAACATGGACAAGACCATCGTTATGCTAACCTCTTGTACTTTTCGGAATTAGTTTGCTAACAAGAAACCCATTATTGCGCTAAAAACAAATCAAGAGAATCTAACCCTTTTTAACCTCTATATGCCCAGTCCGTTTCCAGAGAAGATCCTTTAAACGCCTACATCATAGTGTACTTCAGAAAATGCAAAGAGAGAGAGAGAGAGAGAGAGAGAGAGAGAGAGAAGAGAGAGACGGGCACATTTCTCATTAAATTTGCAATTTTCAGTTGCTATGGTCTAAATGACTCCGCAATTTTCAATTTTCAATTACAGTTTTCTCCCTTCATTAACTTCTACTCGGCTTTGTCTTGAGGAAGTCGAGACGCCGAAAGGAAAGAGTCCGCACTCCGCACCGAATTCTACACCACCATGTGGCGCTCTCCCATTCGCGCCGGCCTCCCCTCCCCCACCTTCGACACTTCCTTAATTAATCCTCTCTTTCCCCTCCTTAATCCCTAATCAAAAGAGAAGAGGAGAGAAAAACAACCGCAAAGAGCGACCGCATCCGGACGTAAAGATTCGAACCATGGACCGGCTCATAGGCTTGGAGCCGTCGAACGTCGTGGCGGTCCGGATCGAGGCGGGCCAGAAGTGCTCCGGCCACCTCACCCTCCGCAACGTCACGTACACCATGCCGGTCGCCTTCCGGCTCCAGCCCCCGAACAAGCCACGCTACACCGTCCGCCCAATCCGGGATCATCCCCCCTCTCCAGACCCTCACCGTCGACGTCACCTACCACCTCCCGCCCGGCTCGGCGCCGCGGCCGGAAGGGCGACGTCCGGGCGATCAACCGGCTCCTGGAGAGCGGCGCCGCCGTGAATGGCCTGGACCAGCACGGCTGGACCGCGCTGCACCGGGCCGCGTTCAAGGGCCAAGCCGACGCCGGGAGGACGCTCCTCGACAAGGGCGTGGACGTGGACGCGAGGGACGAGGACGGATACGCGGCGCTGCACTGCACGGCGGAGTCGGGGCAGTTCGACGTGGTGGAGCTGCTGGTGAAGAAGGGGGCCGACGTGGAGGCGAGGACGAACAGGGGCGTGACGGCGCTGCAGGTGGCGGACTCCCTGCAGTACGCCAGGATCATGAGGATCCTCGTCCACGGCGGCGCGCTTAAGGACGGGGGCAGGCAAGGGGGCGGGGTCGCTTGGTTCGCGAAAACGTGGAGCTGAGGGACGAAGAGATCAGCAACGGAGGGTTGAAGATGAAGGCGGCGATGAAGAAGAAGCAGGCGAGGGAGAGACCGATGCGGAGCAGCTTCGATTGGTCGTACATGGCGGCGATGGCCGTGTTGGGAGCCTGAACCGCCTCGAGCCGCGCGCGTCCATCGACTGTAAAATCGTTTTCCTCTTTTTTCTTGGGTCGGATAACGATGCGAGATCGTAGGATTTTGTAAAAATTGATGAATGTTCATCATCCTCGTTGTGCATAGAGATCCGACAAAGGCTTCATTTTGTATGCTTCATTTTGTATGCTTTCAATGTACATCACACAACGTCTCTTGGAGATCTATGGAAAATCATATGGCTAAATAACATCTAATTCTATTCTTTCGTTCTCCGAAATAAAAATAAATATAATAATAACAGAAATCCATTTTTTTTTCTCCCGTGTTGTTAAAGATGATGCTGAAACGCAGCATAATATGCCTGCACTGTCATTGCTGCTGCTAGGTAGTTTTAACAGTAGTGGTTATCCATGTCGCTAGCTTATTTTCTAGAATTAGTTGCTTCTACTCTACACCGAATTGTCATTGGCAGAAACCGATGCGGTTAACTTGTGGTGGGCCTCTCTAATTACTGGCTGTGCAGAGCCACATACGTATCGCAACAACTGGATAAATGCAATCACTGGGGTGCAAAGTTCTTAATTGAAACTAGGCCTGTTAACTAGCACCTTTAGGATGTTTGTAAAGCATAGTGCTCAATTACCAAACTAGTTAGTAAAACTCATGATAACATAGGTGTTAAATGAGTTCATAACTTACTAAGATTTAATCTACCTTTACGATTCTCTCATCACTCTCTCTCACCGTTACTTGATCTCACGCATGCTCGCTCCGCAATCTCACCTTAATTTTGGGTATGAGTTTATATTTATTTAATTAAATAAAGAACTGTTTTAACTATAGTAATTGTGTTGGATCACTAGATTCATATTACATAGTGGATTAAATGAATTAATTTAGATTGGACTATTTTCCATCCAATCTAAATTCAATTTGACCTGCACATTTAATGGGTCGAACTTAAATATCATAGTTCATCGTGCCTCCCGAACCATGAAGGCATCAGTGTTCTTATACAAGATGAAAAGGAAATTAATATATATATATATATATTTTAAGGATAGAGATCAAAATACTATTGTTTGACGAATGGAGATAAGGGCAAAATAGTCTTCGGGTGTTGTGTGGGGGCAAAATGGGGGCAAAGTGTCGATGAGAGATTTCCTTAACAACACACCCTTATGCCCCAATCGGGGCGGGAGCACGATGCAGTGCAGTGCAGCCCCGAGAAAATATTAGGTACATCTCATGTCCTAGCCTGACAAACAAGAAGGCAATGGGAGCGTGACACGTGTCCTTGTGGGACCCACAATTTCGAGCGCCATTTAAACTTTTTTTATGTACTGTAGCTCCTTGAGAGAGGGTTTTCTATTGCGACTTCTTTCTTTGCATCTCTCCCTCTACCCTCGCTCTCTCTCCCCAACAAACCAGAGAGAGAGAGAGTGGGAGTTTGTCGGGGAGAGAGAGGTGCAAAGAAAGAAGTCGCAACAAAAAACCTCTCTCCGAGAGCTACAGTACATCAAAATGGTGCCCAAAATTATGGGTCCCACAAAGACATGTGTCGCGCTCCCATCACCTTCTTGATTGCCAGACCGGAGGGTGAGACGTACCTAATATTTTCTCGTGTAGCCCCCTCTCCTCTTTTCTATTTAGCATTTGTACTTGCAGAGACGAGAGTTGACGGGGGACTGACCCGAGCCTGACAAGAGACGTACGGAGGGTTGGAAAACTGAATCTTTATAATCCAAAATTCCGAGGGGTCGGAATTGATTTGTATATTGTTGACACCTAAATTTTGGCGATCCATTTAGTCATTTATTGCATAAAAAATTAGGGGTTAATTTTATCCCTGCAAAAAATATTAATTGCATAGCTACATTTAGTTTGCATATTTTGCAGGTCGGATGGTCGAATTTGCGGTCGGACTAAGCCCATGGAGAGTACAAAATTGGCCCAAGCCCATTTTCTAAAATTGAGATTTGAAATGAGGATTTTCAGAATTTAAGAAAATCGACTATGATCTTATCTTTAAAAATTAGTAGAAAATATTTTGGAGATAAGGAGAATAAAATAATTTGATGATTAGGAGGTTATAGACAATCTTTTCGTCGGATGAAATATTCACAAAAGATTGCATTTTATCTTGGCCTATAAAAGGGTGTGTACGTAGGGTTTTGAAAGGGGGTTCTCTTCGTTGGAAAAGAAAAGAGAAGAGAGAAGCCATCCGTGGGGGAGCTTCTTTTGAAAAAAAGGAAATTCAGAAAAAAGGAAGGGAGGTTTTGCTTCTGCAGAAAAAAAGAAAAAAAGTCAGAGAGAGACAGAGAGAGAGAGAGAGGAGGAAAGTAAAAGGCAGGGTGATTTGACCCCTACTGTTCATCTTCTTCCTCACTTTCGCTGCCCCCAATTGCCAATTTCTCTTCACCCCTGCTGCGCCCGCATCGCCGGTCTTCACCAGCCATCGTCGCGCCGACCCACGACGACCCAAGCGCCGACCAGTAGCCCGCCGCGCCCACCGTCGGTCCTTGCTTGCGCCTCTACCTCGGCGTCCCCGTAGCCGAGCCTTGCCCCTGCTTCGCTCGCGAACCGCCTCACCGCGCACGCCGACGCCGCCTAGAGCTCGAAGCCAGTCCCGTCCGCCGCAACCGCCGCGCCGCCCCGAGTCCCCGACGCTTGAGTCTTCTTCCGCCCGAGCCCACCGGGCCGCGCCGAGCCTTGCCCCTGTTCTGCTCGCGTTTATTCCGCCCGAGCGCCCGCCGACGCTGCTGCCGAACCGCACCAAGACCCGACGCTCAGCCGCCGTTGTGCCGCTGTTCCTGCCGCGACCCAACGCCGCCAGAGCTCACGTCGCTGTTGCTCGCGTCTCCTCTGTGCCCGACAGCAGGCCCTGCGCCCTACGACACCCCCTCGCCGGTGCCCTGCTTCGCCGAAGTCCCTTGCCGGCGTCAATCTTCGCTGCCCGCCAGACGCCCACCTGCCTTGCCTCGCCGGAATTCCCCCTCGTCGGTGATCCCCTTTGCCGTGCCGATTAACCCGCTGCCTTGGAGACTCACGGTTACAAGCAGGAAAAGGAAAAACAAAAAGAAAAAAGGAAATCCAATTAGGTAGATTAGTTTATTATTATTAGTATTATTATTATTCTCGTTTATTTATTGTGCTTTATTTGATAGCTTTTCTTTAAGGGTGTTTCCTAAAATTATTGTAATTATTAATTTGACCCGTAAGATATCGGATCATTTTTTTAATTATATTAATTCTTGGGACTTTGGTTGATAGCATATTAATTGTTGAATCAATATAACTATTAATTTGATTCGTAAGAATTCGGATTAGATTTTTAGTTATTTTGATCTTCTTGTCGTGACATTCAGGATTATAGTAATCATTAATTTGATCTGTGAGATAACAGGTTATTTTTTCGATCATTGTAATTCTTTATTTGATTGGATGCCTTGATTAGTTTAGATTTGATTTGTAGTTGGTAATCGCATTGTTTTAAAAGCCACTAAAAAATCTAAAAAAATATTTGAATTAGGATTCAGTTTGTTTTGGAATATTTTTTGTTATCTGGCATATCTAGGATAGGGATTTCAGTTCGGAAAATATAAAAAAACTAAAAAAACTAAAAAAATGCATTCATTTAGGATTTTTAGTTTCTGTTTAATTTAAGTTGCATTTTTAATTACATGGCAATTTTAAATTTCGAATTTTTTAATAAAAAATAAAAAACTATCATGCATATATCATGTTGAATTAGGCATTCTTGCACATCATTGCATATTAAAAATTGCATGTTAGATTAAGATAATATCTTAGTTTAAATTAGGATTTAATGTGACTTAATCCTTAGTTTAAATTAGATAGAATCTTAATCTAGCTAGGTCATTTTTGCATTTTTAAATTTCGAATTTCATAAAATTTGTCTTAGGATAAATTAGTTGCAATTTCTAGAATGGATTGCATTTTTATAATAAAAAATCATGTGCACGTTATATAGAATTAAGTCCATGAAATGCACGTCATTTTAGTAATTATTGTTAGGTTCATTTAATTAGAACCTCCTCATCATTAGATTGAGTCATTTAATAAATGTCGCATGACATATAACCCACATGTTAAATTGAATGTCACGTGTCATTTTAGTTTAAAATTTTGTATGACATTGCATCGCATTGCATGTCATTAGAATTAGGTCATTTAGATTGCATTTAATTATTGCATTTCTTCATGTCATATAGTTTAGGTCATGCTGCCATGTCATATTAGATTATTAGCATGCATCGCATGATTTTCATTAAAAAAAGCGAAAACAAAATCGGGTAATTGCGTATTAATTAGAAATCATATCTAGGGTTGTTGATATGGATTTTAATTTAACACTACGTATGCTTGCTTTCGTTGCTTTGAGGTAAGTCTTGCATTATTTAATTGCTTTCTTGAGTGTTAAATTGGTGGTATGCGCATCACCTCACATGTTAGGAAGTTAAATTAAAATCAATTCAATGGCCAAACATTTTTTAAAATGAAATAAGAAGGTACCGAAGGGACTGGATAGTCTCGTGTAACCAAGTCCCCGAACTCATAAATCTACAAGTTCGTAGGAGTAAAGTAAATCTCTCGTTACTTTACTTGGGTTTCTAATCGACCCACCAAAAATAGATTAGTGGCGACTCCTGATTGAAAATTATCTGCATGTTAAGAATTCAGACCTAAGTCGCGATTTGGTATGGGCTTGGGAGAGTCCGAGCTAAGCTTAAAAACTTAGTAATCCATTAACCTAGTTTTAGGTGGTGAACCCGAAAAATTAGGTCGCGACACACACACACACACACACACACACACATATATATATATATATATATATATATATATATATATATATGCAACTCAAGCCACCAACTCAGGTATAAATAAAAGAATTCCGATCCATATTACCAGCTGCTCTGGTCCCATTCGTTCTGGTAACGCGGAACGTAAGGGACCGGATCAGTCCTGTTGTCAACTTAGGTATAAATAAAAGAATTCCGATCCCTGTGGATTACAACTCAGGATTATAAAACTATTTAACTTAGCTTTGCTATGTACGACTCCTCAGAATTTTGGATCGCCAACCCAGGGATTATAAAGTTCTACAACTTGCCTATATATTGCCAGTCCTCCGGGTAGCTTCGTTCTCTTTCTTCTTCCTCTCTCCCTATTCCTTCACTCTCACCAGTGCATTAAGACTACAGTTCATGGTCCTGGTTCAGTCTCCACGAAGGTAGGACCCTTGCGTCGCTCGCATTCCTCCATTTTCTCAGACTTGGTAACTAGGTGAGTTACACCGGGTTACTTATCTGTAGTTGATGTTTGTATGATGATCCAGAAAAATGGCGTCCCACGTTGCTGGATATCCTCACATAGGCCCCAGGAGTGAGCTAAAGTTCGCCCTGGAATCGTTCTGGGATGGAAAGAGCAATGCGGAGGAGTTGCAAAAAGTTGCGGTTGATCTCAGGACATATATCTGGAAGCAGATGGCTGGTGCCGGCATCAAGTACGTTCCCGGGAACACCTTCTCATACTACGATCGGGTGCTTGATGCCACCATGATGCTTGGTGCTGTTCCCACCCGATATGGTTGGAATGGTGAAGAGATTGGATTCGATGTTTACTTTTCGATGGCTAGAGGGAACGCCTCCGTCCCTGCTATGGAAATGGCCAGGTGGTTTGACACCAACTAGTAAGTGACGCATCTCAGACAAGTATGAGAGAATCTTTTTTTTTTCCCCGACGTTTAACTAACCCATCCATCTCATACGTCCAGCCACTACGTGGTGCCTGAATTGGGTCCTGATTTCAACTTCTCTTACGCTTCTCACAAGGCCGTTGCTGAGTACAAGGAGGCCAAGGAGGTAAAGTTGGTCTTATTATTTCCTCGTTCTTGCTATCTCAGCTGCCTGTTCGATTGGGTTATATTAGGCTCCACCCAGAAATGAATTGTTTTGTGTTTTAGTGTCCCGATCCGCATGCAAGCGGAACCGGAATACGAATCGGGTCGGGCTATCGGATTTTATTTTATTTTTTTGGTCGGAAGGCATCCTTTGCATTCTCTTAGACCGAGAACACGAGTACGAGAGAGATGGCGAAGAGTGGGATGAAGAGGAAGGAAAGTGGGGCGCAAAAGAAGAGAGCAAAAGAAAGTAAGGAAATGCCTAACATGTGAGAAAATATTAGGTACGTCAAAGGTTCCCTCATGAATTGGATATCCCGGGAGGACTCCTCCTCATAAGCCATTTACAGGTAAGTGATGGGTGGGTAGTATGGGATAATATCCCCATTGGGTTTTCCCGGCCAAACCCAGTCTAAGGGTGGAGCCCACATCTTGATCCCCGTGAAGCCTTTCCCGGGTAACCAATCCTGGGCGTGGTTCAGGAAAATGACAGATGCCTCTCCTGATGACAGGAGGGGGTGGCCGGCCAAGGAAATGCCTAACATGTGAGAAAATATTAGGTACGTCTTATTTGTCGGCGTGACAAATAAGAAGAGCCTCGAGAACACGACACGTGTCGCGTGCGAGCCCAAATTCTCAGGCTATTTCTTTTCTCTTCTGTCCTCTCTGTCTCTCTCCTCGCTGCGCCCCCTTTCTTCTGCCTCCTCTGCACTCTCTCTACCCTGCACGCTCTCTCAGCCCGCTCTCTCTCTTCGCCCCAGTTGAAGCTCTATGTACACCTTCCTCTCTCCCCCAAAAAGAACTCTAGCATCACCCAGCAAACAAGAAGAGACGAACAAATATAATCGTTTCTATTCCTATCTGAAACTCGATCGATTTCCCGTTTCGATTCGGATCCCTATTTTTATTTTTATTTTTGTGGGTTTCTGTGCGTTTTTCGATCCGACCCATTTTAGGCCGCTTCTGTCTTCACCGGCGCGAGGAATCGGGGCTTCTTGGAGGGTGTGGGTTCTCCACCTCGTCGTCCACGCCGCCGGAGACCGCGAACTGGGGGGAGAACTCCGGGAGTGCCGGGATGTTCAGATCGAACTCGCGGTGCCTCTGGCTCTGCGTGTGAGTGGACCTCACGCCCTCCAAGACGCTCACCCCGTTGGCAGCCGAGGCGGCGGTGACCGAGGAGTCAGGAGTGGGGAGCCTCGTAGTGGCACCGCTTGTGCCCGCCGAGAGCTTGGCCGGTGGGGAAGCTCTTGTGGCAGATCGAGCACTCGTGCACCTTCTCGGACATGCCGGAGAGGGTGGTTGCCGCGGAGGTCGCGGTGGTCGGTTGTTCGTCCGCGCCGGTGAAGAGAAAGTGTACAGGAGGCAGAAGAGAGAGAGAAGCGGGCAGCGAGGAGAGAGAGGACAGAAGAGAGAAAAGAGTCAGCCTGATAATTTGGGCCCACACGGGAAACGTGTCGCGTTCTCGACGCTCTTCTTATTAAGGAGTATTTTATCTAAATTATGAGTGGAAAAAGAGGCGTAAGAAATGTTCCGAAAGTTCATTTCAATTCCCCCGTGCAATTCTCTCTCCTCCCTCTCTTTTCCGTCTCACTGCTTTCCCAGCCGCCGCCTCCGCCTCCGCCTCGGCCGTCCCTTGGCTGCGACGTCGACGGCCACCCCACGACCCACCTCCGGATCTGCCTGACCATCCCTTGACTCTCCCCTCTTGCGAGTCCCAGCCTCTGCAACGCTCGACGCGTGGCCGCCAACGACGGTCGTCCACTCTCCTGCAGACCATCTACGGCCGCCGCTTGCCTCGCTGGACCTCGATCGTGGCTGATCCGAGGCCAAGCCCAGCCCTAAATTTCGATCGAGCTCCCCTGTCCTCGGCGTTCGTCCTCGTCGACAGCGACGACAGATTCTGACTCTTTTGTTGGTTGTAGTTAATTCTTTGTTTTTCGTATATCTTTTATCAGCTCGTACATTTTCGTCTTCCTTGTGCCGTTGCGTGCATTATTTAAAGCTATCCGTTCTTGAATCTATTTGCTAATTTCCAGCTTGGAGTAGACACTGTTCCGGTCCTTCTTGGCCCAGTCTCCTATCTGCTGCTATCCAAGCATGCGGAGGGTGTTGACAAGACCTTTTCTCCTCTGTCCCTCCTCGGAAAAGTACTTCCCATCTACAAGTAAGAATTTAAACTCTTCTCTAGCAGTCTTCATTTGCCCAAGTTTTGAATGCTCCTCCTGACCAATGATGAACCATTCAGGGAAGTCGTGTCCGAACTTAAGGCAGCCGGTGCTTCATGGATTCAGTTTGATGAGCCCACCCTTGTGTTGGATCTTGATTCTCACCAACTGCAAGCTCTCACCGAAGCATACTCGCAACTAGAATCAAGTCTTTCTGGCGTGAATGTTGTCGTCGAAACATATGTTGCTGATATTCCTGCTGAGGCATATAAAGTTCTTACTTCCTTGAAGGGTGTCACTGGATTTGGATTTGATTTGGTCCATGGAACACAGACCCTCGATTTAATCAGGGGTGGGTTCCCCACAGGCAAGTATCTCTTTGCTGGAGTTGTTGATGGGAGGAACATCTGGGCTAATGATCTTGCTGGATCGCTCAGCACGCTCCTTGCCCTCGAGAGCATTGTAGGAAAAGGTATTACTTTCCGCATATGTTTCTTTTCCAAATAGTGTGTTTTGATGATCTGTTTGTCATTTATCGTTAAGTTGGTATCTGAAATTCCTCATTTATCTGCAGACAAACTTGTGGTCTCCACCTCCTGCTCTCGTTTGCACGTTCCTGTTGACCTAGTTAATGAGACCAAGTTGGATGATGAAATCAAGTCATGGCTTGCATTTGCCGCTCAGAAGGTCGTTGAGGTCAATGCCTTGGCCAAGGCATTGGCTGGACAAAAGGATGAGGTACGGTTTGTTATCTGTTAGGTAGTCTTAACGGTGGTGTTAATCCATATCGTTAGCTTATTTTCTAGAATTAGTTGCTTCTACTCTATTCCGAATTGTCATCGGCAGAAACCGATGTGGTTAACTTGTGGTGGGTCTCTTTAATTACTGGCTGTACAGAGGTACATACATATTGCAACGACTGGGAAAATACAATCACTAGGATGCAAAGTTCTTAATTGAAACCAAGCCTGTTAACTAGCACCTTTAGGGTGTTTGTCAAGCATGATTTTCAACTTCCAAATATTGATTACTAATGTCGTGAGAGGGTATTTCAATGCTGACTGCCAATGGCTCTCTTTTTAGGCATTCTTCTCAGCTAATGCTGCTGCTCAGGCCTCAAGAAAGTCCTCTCCAAGAGTCACAAATGAAGCAGTCCAAAGGGCTGTATGTTCCTCTGCTTAGTTACCCTTCATCTTTTATGCGTTCCAAAAGTACCAATGAAAACGATATTACTGGTGTCTTGAATTCTTGATAGTCTCGTCTCTCTCAGACTGCTGCTTTGAGGGGCTATGATCATCGCCGTGCGACAACTGTGAGTGCTAGACTTGATGCTCAGCAAAAGAAGCTTAATTTGCCAGTCATCCCAACAACCACCATTGGTTCCTTCCCTCAGAGTGAGGAACTCAGAAGAGTGCACCGTGAGTACCAGGACAAAAAGTTAGTAAATTAGATCTTTCTTTTCTAAGTAAACGTTGATAGATATGACACATCCTCTGACTGCACTTCATTATAGGATGTCTTGGGAAGAATATGTTAAGGTCATCAAGCTGGAAATTAAGAAAGTTATCAGGCTTCAAGAGGAGCTTGACGTAGATGTCCTGGTTCATGGGGAGCCTGAGGTAAGAAAAGCCTTTTAATCTGGTATTGTAGTTAAGACAGATCTGTCAGATAGATGGATAGCATCTTATGAGCTCTGTTTTCTTTTTTCAACATCATGATCTGGATGTATCCAATGCAGAGGAACGATATGGTTGAATACTCTGTGGGGCAGTTGTCAGGTTTTACTTTCACCATTGACGGGTGGGTGCAGTCTTATGGGTCTCGTTGTGTGAAACCACCCATCATCTATGGTGATGTGAGCCGCCCCAAGCCAATGACTGTCTTCTGGTCCATCATGGCCCAGAGCATGACTGCTCGCCCGATAAAGGGAATGCTTACGGGTCCAGTCACCATTCTCAACTGGTCCTTTGTCCGAAATGACCAGCCCAGGTACAGAAGAATGTGAACTGTATGTGTACATGGGATTGATCAAAGAACATAATCTTATTTCTCCTTTCAGGAATAGAATAATATATATTTATTTCACAGGTTCGAAACTTGCTATCAAATTGCCTTGGCCATCAAGGATGAAGTTGAGGATCTTGAGAAGGCAGGGATTAATGTTATTCAAATTGATGAGGCAGCTTTGAGAGAGGGTCTGCCGCTGAGAAAGTCCGAACAATCTTTCTACTTGGATTGGGCTATTCACTCTTTTAAAATCACTAACTGCAGTGTCAAGGATACTACCCAGGTTCTTTCATAGCTCCCTTGATTTTTCTATGTGGGAAGATCCATTTCTCACGTGTACTGATTTCACTTGGTGGCTGTTATTGATTGGCAGATCCACACTCACATGTGCTACTCCCACATTGATGACGTCATCCCCTTAATCTTTGACATGGATGCAGACGTCATCACAATTGAGAACGCTTGCTCTGATGAGAAGCTCCTCTCAGTTTTCCATGAGGGAGTCAATTATGGTGCTGGGATTGTCCCCGGTGTCTATGACATCCACTCTCTCATAATACCATCAGCTGAAGAGATTGCTGACCGAACCATCAAGATGCTCACTGCAAACATATTGTGGTTTAACCCTAACTTTGTATTAAAGACTCGTGAACATGCTGGGGTCAAGCGTGCACTCAAGATCATGGTTCTTGCTGCCGAGCTCCTCCGCACCGAACTTGCCCATGCTGGAAAGGAAAAGTATTGAGTAACTTCCTTGTATTCCCGTCTTTTTATATTTATATGATTATTGAGTCTCTCTATGGGATGTTAGGATTCGTACTCTTTGGGGATTTTAGTTTGTTCGTAGTTCCTCTCTCTTTATATTTATATGATTATTGAGTTTCTCTATGGGATGTTAGGAGTCCTACTCTTTGGGCTGTTTTAGTTTGTTCGTAGTACTGAGTTGAGCTTGTACTCATGTGATGGACTAATGATATGCTATTCACGTTTAATTCAAAATGGCTGTCATATTCTTATGGTTGCTTGCTTCTTTCCACTCAACTCGATAGCATGAAGTGAAATAAGTCAAACTAATATTAGTATCTTTGATGTTTGATCGGCTTGACCTCCTCTTAAAACATCTGCAAGTAAGGAACAAAAAGAAACCTAATCTGTATCCAGACGAGTAAATTCTCATTCATTCATCCGCAGTTTTACTTGCCTTTTGAGTATGTCCTTGTTCGGACCACTCAAATACGACTAATCCATAGTAATCAACGCATAGAGGGTAATTATAAACTAGCATTCATCATAAAACTATATCCAAATCCACAAATATTCATTCAGAATCTTACAAAATTCACTATTCAAACCTAAATTAGTCTAACAGTGAAAAGTCAAAATCAGGACGGAAAACGACATTTTTCCTCTTCTAAGTTGAATCATTGTAGTTCCTTGAATTGCGCTGAAAAAACAAATCAATGACATGGCCATTGTCCATTTATAATTCTACCCCTGGCAGATAAATACGCAAGACGTGGAACCTCGAGAAAATAAAACAATCTATCAACTTAGTTTTCAGTTTCTTGAAAAATTTACAAATAAGTACGTTGAAAATATTACAACTTATCACAGAAGTATAATTGAATCGTAAAATTTATAAAAAGTTTAATTAAATCTTAAAACTTATCCAATTGATACAATTGACTTCCTCCATTAACTTTGTCTAACTTGATTGATAGAAAATGCTTACATGATTTTTTTTTATTATTTCCTCACTTCTAAGTGGCAATGACATCACTAAAATATGAAACACAACACTAAAATGCATGATTTAGCCCCCCCCCCAAAAAAATGGGACTTTCATATTTGCTGCTTTGCTTTTAGTCTGATGATATTCTAGATGTGCAATCTATGCAATTAATAAGTTTCAGGAAATATAAAAGTTTTAGTAAAGTTCTTGTTCAGGCTTAGTTTCAGCATTCACCATTCGAGAGAATCCATGCCTTCAAGATCATGCGGGATCAAGTTAGTTTGGATCCCTGATTATAGAGGTAGTGATGGGACCTAAATAATTAACGATTCGGATTATTTTTTCGATGTATGGTTCATGGATAACTTCTCGCTCGCAAAGGTTTCTGACATGCATTTCCTGGTTTTGGGTTAGATTTGAAGTGATGTAAATGATTTTGTCACTATACTTCAATCTCATATGTTTGAGACATTATTTATTATTCGAAAGGGTGAGTTCAGCCATCGCTAAGGACGAAAGGCATGGAGGCTCACCCTAGCCTAAACCATTTCCACGAATCAGACCAAGTCTTTTTGAGAGGAACCCTCGGGACCATGACCGATCTACTGTACTTCAACCTAGAGCGAGCTTTGTACCGATTGGGCGATCCAGTCCGAGATGAACCAAATGAATCCCGTTCGTGGATCTCACTTTAATCAACAGCCGGGATGACTGGATTTTTAGCATAAGATCGGACCCGGGTCAGACATTCTCTTATAAATTTTTCTAGCACCCAATTAGGCGTTTGATCACCCCCTGATTGCTTGTCTAATGCACGCGATCCTTGCGGAATAAAACTTGAAAGTAATATGTTGGAAATAATGAATTATCTGGTGCGTGATTTTATATGCCTCATGATAAGTTGAAAGGAATTTTCTATGATATTCTTCACAGTTAAGTACATATGATGGAATTTGCCTTTTGTTTGTTGTACAATCAATAATCTATAGAGAGAGAGGATGAATGTTGCGGAATCAGGCAATTGAAGGTTAGAAGAAAGAATAAGAAAATAAATCAAATATCAGATTTATGTGATTCAATCGAGGTAAACTATATTAATGGAAAAAGCAGTAAAGAATTTCACTATAAATCAAATTATACAATGAAGTCACTTAAATATTTTTAATAATTCCCAACCTCCAATTACATTAACCCTGTAATACAAGATTTATTTTCGCTGTAATTGACGATAAGCCTTGCCACTTTGCGCACACAGCACATCACGCCTCTACGCACAGCAACCACAGCCCGCACCCGCACCCGCACCCGCGAATGAAGAATGTATTATAATATATAAAAACACAAAATCGAGTAACCGACTCCAATCATGGGAACTTATGTTCCACGTGCAGAAGCCAAATTCCGTCTGGCATGAAAACGCATATTCCATTACAATAACTGTTCTTTTGAGTAAAATTTACAATATTTGGGTGCCCATAATTTTCTAATTAAAAGTTCTTTTTCTAGAAACACTAAAGGAAAAAGAAGTTTTTGGCAAGAAAAAGAAAGTCTCGTTCCTTCTAGCAAGAAAAATCTAGAGAAAACGACAAATGATACATGTGCTTTGGGCTAATGTGTAATGTCTTCTTTGAATTTTTAATTCGTTTAATATGGACATTAAATTTTTAGTTATGCTTGACTTAGTCCCTAAATTATAAGAGTGAAAATGGTTTCAAGTAGAATCGAGAACCGGTCCGATTCTAGGTTCCAATGCATCCCAATCTTGTTTGTGGTTTTTCTATTTTTTAGGAATTAGGAATTGGATCGAAAACTAGGGAACCATGACTCATGAGTGAGGTGGTGGTTTGCTCTTGCTCCTGTTTTGGTTGTTCTTCCCTTTTTTCAATATCCTCTTTAGCTCGTGCTTTGAAAAAAATCACCACTTAACTTGATTATGAAGAGATCAATAGTGTTTCAAAGCTTCTTCGAATGCATTATCAAGCATTTCCAGCGAGGAAGTTTTCATTTTCCATGCTCGATCACAAGCTCGATATATTGAAGTTCACAATGCTTTCTCTATCAAATCCTAAAACTTATGATAAGGTAGATTTTGATTTCAAGATATGCATGATAGGTTTTAGATTTAAAAAATGAGAAATATATTCCAACGGATATGTTGTAAGCACTAAAAAAAAGAGAGGAAACAATAAGAAATGTAGAACCGCTCATCTCTACTAGATTATATGAAGATATTTAAAATTGTTATTCCATTATTTAAAGTTAGCAAAAACTTGGATAATCAAAGTGAGATATTCATTTCAAATCAATGATATAATAATCCTCTTTATCAAGTAATAAAGGACATGTTATCACCCTAATTTTTTTTCCTTTTCTTACTAGTAAAATAAAAGAAAGTGGACATATTGACTCATCTTTATTAAAAATCAAACTCAATATATAAAGTTTGACTTGTCGTTTGAGTAAATTAAATGATTATATTGAATGTCATACTGAATAAATTTAAAATTAAAAGATGTATGGCACATTGGTAAATGTTCAGAAATTGTTAGAGTTGTTCTCTCTTAAAGTCAAGAAGGATTTTCCTGGTCTGAACTTTCTTGCTGCAGCGTTGCCACATCACGCAACGATCTGGATCGTTGGGACATAATCTATGAACGAGACAAAAAAGGAATGGTTTGGTCAAATCGAGAAGGCCAATGTCTATGTTGTGGTCGCCTCTCATTGGCCATAGCACGACGGAAGATGTCAGGGGCACCGATCTGGTCACTATCTCCCGTAGTAAATAAAGGGCAATGAAATGGCCTAAAGAATTTATAAATAATAATAATAATAGCAATCCAGTGCACGAAGGAGTACATTTAAAGTAGGCCCCCCATTATTTGTCCTTGATCTCTCTTGCGGTTGCAATCTAGCGATGAGCATGCGTTCTGGTGTGGGTCCCACTTCCTTCTTGGCCAACGGCGTGCCATTAATTGGAGGGCAAAATTGGGGTAATTCACTGGGGTGCGACGTACGAGAACCACGTGCACGTAGTCTCTCCAGGCTCTCCGTGGAGTGCGACTCCGCCACCAACTCCAGCCAACTTTCTTTTTTCCATTTCTCTTTTTCTTTTCCTTGATCGGCACGCCTAACCACTGCCCTAATTCAAAACACTGTGCCAAGATTCCTTTTTTTTCATTTCTTTTTTTCTTTGCCTTAAATATTTATTTATTCTTCTATCATTTTGTCTTTGAAGATTCTTAAAGTAAGGCTATGGATAAAAAAGGGCAATACCTTTTCCAGGGGGTTAGGACACCACGTTAAGTAATGACATGTATTTATACAATCAGTAGGATCTTGATATGAACAAAAATGGGAAAAAGAAAGGATGGGTGCAATGGTTGAGAAAGAACTTGTGCCTTCACATGATCCGAATATTATATCATATTTATTAAATTTGATTTCTGGAGGTGAATGTTGTTGTAGAAGTGATTGTTTTAGCAGACAAAGGTGCTGGGATTCTTGGCGCTGTTATATATGGTCCATTCTTGATGACTTTCCATATATTATAATACATGCATGGATTGTACGAAGATTTTTCATCCTATTTTTTCAGTGGATATAGTTAGATCCAATGTGCATTTGTAGTTTAGAAATGAATTGTCTTCACTAAAGGATGCTCCTATGATGTGAGCCATAATGATCTTTTTGCTCTTGAAATGTGACATTTCAAAAACTTCGAGTAACATGCTCTCGTCGCAATTGAAATGGCTAAAGCAACAACTAAGAAGGGAAGGTTGGTTGTTTTAAGAAAACTAAAAATCTTTAATGAAATATATGAGAATGTGCTTTTGTAGAAGGAGATTAACTATGCAGATGTAGTAACTTCCACTGGACATATAATAAAAGAATTAAAGAGATTGAAGACATTACAAGACAAATTCCTAGTGTTTCATTCTTCCATTCGGTACACTTTACCCTCTCAACTCTAGTAGCCATGAACAAGACTCAAATCCATTAAGTAATTTACTGAGATTTTACGGTTTGGAGATGTGCTCCTCCTACAAGAAACTCAAAGGATGTTCTACAAGCACAGGCACGTCTTACAACCCTACAATCCCCTCTGCTTTCATAGAGAATTATAATATGAAGACAAACATTCCACAAGCGATTGTTTGTGTGGAGATTTTAATCATATATTTCCAGTAGATGATAATATCCATTGAACATTTGTGGTCTAGAAAGGCATTGTCTTCACTGAATGATGCTTCCATGATGCGAGCCATAAGGATCTCTTGCTCTCAAAATATAGCACTTCAAAAAATTTAAGTGACATACTTTGATACCAATTGAAATAGCTAAAATAACAACTAAGAAATGGTGATTGGTTGTTTTAAAAAAATCAAGTGAAAGACATGAGAATGTGCTTTTGCATAAGAGATTAGTTATGTGAGTGTAGTAACTTCTATCAAATATATATTAAAAGAGTTGAAGAGATAAGAAATATTGTAATACAGATTAATAATGGTTCGGCCTTCCACTTGGCACACTTTAGCCTCTCAAATCCATATCGATTGAAATATGGGAAGAGAGGGGATTATAGGGTTGTAAGAGTGGCTTGTGCTTGTAGAATCGTCTTTTAAGCTTCTTATAGTGGGAGTACCATATACAAACCATAAAATCTCGGCAATCACTTAATTGAGTCTTGTTCATGAGAATGTACTAGAAAAATACGTTGTTCAGTCCGAATATCGATGCATATATTTACGGGAGAACCGTCAATAAATAATATTCTAATAATCGAAAAATTAAAGTTATACTCGCTCACGTACTCAAGTATTTTTTGTATCTAGATTTAAATTTAAACTCAAAATGTTTACAAATAAATAAACTCAATTGGATGTAAACTCATCGTACAAAATCAAAGTGCATACATTCAAGCCCAAACCAAAAAAGTCACGCACGGTTGAAGACAAGAATTGCGTTCTTTCTTTTGTGATTCGCGGCTTGCTCCTCGGAAGTGTGGCTTTTTGTCCGGGAAAAGCAAAACCCTTCTCACTCGTGTGGTGCTCGAATATGAAAGGGGAAAAGCAAAACCCACCCTCGAGTGTATCCTTGTTTGGACCACTGGATTATGACTAATCCATAGTAATCAATTTAATATCCCGGGTTCCACTTGTGTGATATTATCCGCTTTGGACACTGAGTCCTCACGGTTTTAAAACGCGTCACACAATGTTAAGGGAACCCAAGCCTTATATACAAGGCCCATGACCCCTCCCTAAGCAATGTGGGACAAGAGGGAGAGCAATCCCTTCCCTTTCCCTTGCGCGCGTGAGGTGCGGACGCACCGCCATCCCTCCTCCCCGCGCACCGCCGCTCGGGTCGTCACATTCTCCCCCCCTTGGGAGCACAGCGTCCTCGCTGTGGCCCCACACGCTGTCGGGAGTCGGCTCTGATACCATTTTTAACATCCCGGGTTCCACTTGTGTGATATTGTCCGCTTTGGACACTGAGTCCTCACGGTTTTAAAACGCGTCACACAATGTTAAGGGAACCCAAGCCTTATATGCAAGGCCCATGACCCCTCCCTAAGCAATGTGGGACAAGAGGGAGAGCAATCTCTTCCCTTTCCCTTGCGCGCGTCCGAGGACCGGAGGCGCGGACGCACCGCCATCCCTCCTCCCCGCGCACCGCCGCTCGGGTCGTCACAATCAATGCATAGAGGATAATTATGAATTAGCATTCCTAGTAAAAACTTCGTCCAAATCCACATGATATTACATTTACGGTTTTACAAAATCTCACTATTCAAAACTTAATCAGTCTGACAAAAAAAGTCAAAATCAAGACCGAAAACAACATTTTTCCTATTCTAAGTTGAATATTGAGAGGCCCTCACTCCTCGAATTGCACTGGAAACACAAGTCTGAGATAGCCATTGTCCATTATAATTCCAACCGTTGTTGATAAATACGCAGGACCTAGAACTTCTAGAAAATGGAACGATCTATCAATTTAGTTTCTAGTTTTTTGAAAAGTTTGGGGATAAGTATACTGAAAATCTTATAATTTGTCACAAGTGTAATTCAGTCTTAAAATTTAGAAAAGCGTAATCAAATTCTAAAATTTGTCAAATTAGTACAATCGAATCTTCTATTGTTGTTGTTGTTGTTGTTGTTTTCTCTCTTATACGTGGCGATGATGTTGTTAAAATATATAACACAAGGCTAAAATGACACCGTTTAGCTTAGAAAAAAAAAAGAAAGTGGGACTTTTGTATTTGCTGCTTTGCTTTTAGTCCGATAAAATGCTGGATGTGCAATTTATGTAACTAATGTGTTTCAGCGCGGAGAGCAACCGAAGTGACGATTCTCTACCTCGCTTCTCGGCCGGAAAACTATTCGGGAAAGTCGATGCCGAGCCCAAATGATGTAGAAACAGAATCTCCCTTCATAATACTCCCCACCCTGTCTCTCTCTGGTCTGGAAAACTCGAGGAAGAAGAGGAGAGAGAGAGAGAGAGAGAGAGAGAGAGCAGCAAAAAAACGAGTGGACAGCTAACCGGGCTCCTGTGCTGCGGCTGGAGATCTGATATTTATCTACATAAACCAACCTGTCCGGCAATTGTGTACTAATTACCGTCTCTCATGTAAAGGCATAAAGAAGGAAAGAGAGGAGGACGAAGAGAATAAACTAACACCAGCACAATTTATTTAATATGATCCCTTGACTTTAGGTGAATGTAAAATGTAATCCGTGGATTATATAAAATTGTTTAATATTGTCATTCTATTAATTCAAGTCAGGGATATCATTAAACATCTTTATATAGTCTAGGGAGTGTATTGAACATGTAGCAAAAATCTATGGACCAAATCGAACAATTAAAATTTCATAGATCAAATTAAATAAATTAAAAATTCTTGGTCTACATTGCACTTTGTATCAAAGTTCATGTACCATTTGTGATATTTTCCCATTAAAATGGCAAAAACAACAACTGAGAAGGAGGTGTTTGGCCTTTTTAAGAACATTAAAACTCGAGTGAAGATGTGTGAATGTGCTTTTGCGGGAGAAGATTAGTAATGGAGACGTAGTAACTTCTATTAGACATATAATAAAAGAATTAAAAAGATTGAATATATTTCGACATAGATTTATGGCGGTTCAGCCTTCCAAGAAAAGCATAAAAAATGTCATAAATTCATTGCATTTGTATTAATTTAGTTATAAACCTTTTATTGATGCTAACTTAGTTCTAGTCTTTTTAACTTACTCAATTCAGTCATTTCGATTAATTTTGACTAGATATTATTGACGCCAATACTAGTCGGCTAACGTAGCACGGTTTGGTTGAACATCAAACCAAACACATGCTTTAGTATAATCATCGTGTATCATAAAATTTCCACAATTTTAAAACTTTAACTTTTGAAGTAACAATCAAACCAAACACAAGAATCCATTAAGTAATCGCCGAGTTTTGTACGGTTTGTAGATGGTGCTGCCACTACAATAAGCACCTCTTACAACCCTAGGATCTCCTCCCTTCCCATATTTTAAGAATTTAGCCCTCACGTAGGGCAAAGACACAAGATTCCATCAAAGAGAGTGAAACAAGAGGTAAATGGTTTGTAAGGTCGACAGTCGGCACACGCTGTCTGGCCCCACAAAAGAATGACGTTATTTTGGGGATTTTCCACAAACGAAACGAACCCACGTCGAACGACCGCGCAACCTGCAAGTTTTCCGAAGCTGTAATTAAGCTCGATCGAGAGTACGACAGTCCTCATCCGATCAGACGAAACAAACCCATGTCGGACCGCGCGCACAGTGAAGGGACGCAAAAGCGGTTTCCTTTTGGAAGGCTGTGACGGTCCAAGCCTTGCGTGTGCCCTGGGTTCTTGGTGAAGTTTGTCGCTATGAGATAAGTGTGCGATTTGACGCGTGATTAGGTGTTGATTCACATGTTGGACATTCCATCTTTTGTTATCATTTTACGATGACCATGACCAGTATGGGGTGTGACCTCACTTGCGGCAAGTGAGGCCATCCTAGGGCCTCTGCAGCCCTGTTGGCCATAGCGAGGGTCGCTAGCGACCCTCATCGGTAGAGAAAGGAAACCCATAAAATAAAAAGGCAAAAGAAAAAGGAAATTAAAAATAAAGAATAAAAATTTTAAAAATATTAAAATTGAAAAATATATTAGTAAAATTTGTCACCATTGTAGTGAATTACGGCCAAAATTGACTAGATTGACTCATTTGACAAAATGAGAAATTATTTAGGGTTAAATTGACAAAACTTAAAAATTTATCATTGAATTTATAATAAAAATGCAATAGATTTATAACTTTTGGACAATTTTCTCTTGTTTATCTTCTCTAGTAATCATACCCACAATCTGCACAATTAGGCTATATTTGGTCGCTTGATTTCTAATAAGAATGGGATTGGATATGATATGATATGAATTCAAGAATTTTGATATATCATACCTATTGTTTAGTGATTGTAGTAATAAAATTAAATATATTTACTTCATATCATGTACATTATTTAGTATAAACAATATATAAATATAAATGAACAAAAAATTTTACAAACAAAAATGGTAAAAATCTCTCGCGACACTCTTGCTTACTTTATATTTATTTTCTTTTTTATTTTATTTTCCCTCTAATTTTTAATTAATTTTCTTTTTTATTTCTTTCTTCCCCTATCATCATTCTCTAATAAAATATTATTAAATAACAAACTCTACCGATATACCTAAAATACTGAAATACCTAAAATATGCAATAAATATAAATATATTTATATATTGAATTTATAATGTAATATATAATCAAATTCAAACATATAAATAGAAATAAGATTAAATTACAAATTAAAATTTTATTTTTATTTTGAATTTATTATATTAAAATTCAAATATTTTTATATTGAAATAAAATTTAATTTTGTTAATTTAAGAATTTTGTTATTTGAGGAAATAACTTTCTTATTATGAATATTAAAAATTTTATTTACCTTTATCCCACCTCTTCCTTAAGATAATTTTATCCATCCTACATTCCTATTATATCCGACTTTATTTTATTATGAAGAAACGTCGATAAGTTCTCGTTCAACTGTTCCACTTAGGAACCGTGAATCAGGTTGGGAGGATCGATTCTCATTTTTTGGGAGGTTCGATTTGGTCCAATGGAATTGGCCATTTAGCCAAAAAAAAAAAAAAAAAAAACTAGAGTTATCACAATGTTATGATTTATTGCTATTTTAAAGAAATTAAAAAATATATATTTAAAAAAAAAAAGAGTCGGTTTGGCCCGGTTAGGTTTGCCCCAACGACCCCACACGCGCGCGTGTTGTGGTCATACTTGCGACTCTCAGTGGTTTCATTAGTGGGTGGGTTTTTTTGTCGGGACCCACCGGGTGGATATAATGCCGATCCTCCGCACTTCCTTTTGTATTTCGCTCTCTTTTTTCTTCCCCTCTCTATCTCTTGCACTCTCGTCATTGCAATAGATTACAGTTGGTCTCTTTCCCCGGTTTGGTCTCCGCCAAGGTAGGATCCTTGCATCGCTCGCATTTCTCCATTCTTAGGTTGGGGAACTGAACAAGTTACACTAGTTACTTACCTGAAGTTGATGTTCTTCGATGATCCAGAGAAAATGGCGTCCCACGTCGTTGGATATCCTCGTGTCGGCCCCAACAGGGAGCTGAAGTTTGCCCTGGAATCATTATGGCATGGAAAGAGCACTGCCGAGGATTTGCTGGAAGTCGGGGCTCATCTCAAGTCATCCATCTGGAAGCAGATGGCTGCCGTCGGCATCAAGTATATTCCCAGCAACACCTTCTCATGCTATGATCAGGTGCTCGACACCACAGCGATGCTCGGTGCTGTTCCTCCCAGATATGGTTGGAACGGTGGCAAGATCGGGTTAGACGTTTACTTCTCGATGGCCAGAGGAACCGCCTCCGTCCCTGCTATGGAGATGACCAAGTGGTTCGACACCAACTAGTAAGGACGACAGATATTAGACAAGTTACCGAGTAGAAATTAATTTTGTATTGATGATTAAACTTAACCCATCCATCTCATTTTTTGGCCCAGCCACTACATCGTCCCTGAATTATGCCCTGATTTCAACTTCTCTTACGCTTCTCGCAAGGCTGTGGAGGAGTACAAGGAGGCCAAGGAGGTAAAACGCTGGCCTTATTATTGTTTTCTTCGTTCTCAATAGCCCATTCGATTTGGTTTATATTCAGCCCAAGCCCACAAATGAAGTGTTTTTATGTTCTGGTAACCCGATACGCGTGCGACCCAAACCGGATAACGAATCGGGTCGAATCGCAACGGGCTATCGGGTTTAGGCCATTCAAGAAATGCTCCTAAAGTCCATTTCATGTTCCCCTCTGTAATTTTCTCTCCTTCCGACCTTCCCCGTCTCACTACTTTCCCCGCCGCCGCCGCCGCCGCCGCCGCCTCCGCCATCCCTTGGCTGCGGACGTCGCCGGCATCGCCACGACCCACCTCCGATCTCGATGGCAACCGCCGAAAGCCTCGGGTCTGCCCGACCATCCCCTGACTCTCCCCTCTTCCGACTTCCATCCTTTGCAACGCTCGACCCGGGGCCAACAGCGGTCGTCGACGCTCCTGCAGACCAGCTAAGGCCCCCGCTTGCCTCGCTAGACCTCGATCGTGGCTAATCCGAGGCCAAGCCCAGCCCTAAATCTCTATCTCGATCGAGCTTCCCCGCCCTCGGCGCTCTTCCTCGTCGACAAATTCTGACTCTTTTGTTGGTTGTAATTTGTTGTTTAATTTTCGTCTCCCTGGTGCCGTTGCATAATCCTAGCATTATTTAAAGCTATATCTGTTTCCGAATTCATTTGCTCATTTCCAGCTTGGCGTAGACACTGTTCCGGTCCTTCTTGGCCCTGTCTCCTATCTGCTGCTATCCAAGCCTGCAAAGGGTGTGGAGAAGACCTTTTCTCCTCTCTCCCTTCTCCGGAAAATACTTCCTATCTACGGGTAAGATAATGAACTCCTCTCTTGCAGTTTTCATTTGCTCGTCCTGACCAATGGTAAAATCATGCAGGGAAGTCGTGTCCGATCTTAAGGCGGCTGGCGCTTCATGGGTTCAGTTTGATGAGCCCACCCTTGCGTTGGATCTTGACTCTCACCAACTGCAAGCATTCACTGAAGCATACTCGGAATTAGAATCATGTCTTTCTGGCCTGAAAGTTCTCGTCCAAACCTATTTTGCTGATGTTCCTGCTGAGGCATATAAAGTTCTTACCTCCTTGAAGGGTGTCACTGGATTGGGATTTGATTTGGTCCGTGGAATCAAGACCCTTGATTTAATCAAGGGTGGATTCCCCTCGGGCAAGTATCTCTTTGCTGGAGTCGTTGATGGGAGGAACATCTGGGCCAATGATCTTGCTGGATCGCTCAACATGCTCCTTGCCCTCGAGAGCATTGTGGGAAAAGGTATTACTTTCTGCATATGTTTTCTTTTCCAAATAGTGTGTTTTGATGATCTGTTTGTCATTATCCTTAAGTTGATATCTGAAATTCCTCATTTATCTGCAGACAAACTTGTGGTCTCCACCTCCTGCTCTCTTTTGCACGTTCCTGTTGACCTAGTTAATGAGACCAAGTTGGATGATGAAATCAAGTCATGGCTTGCATTTGCCGCTCAGAAGGTCATAGAAGTCAATGCCTTGGCCAAGGCATTGGCTGGACAAAAGGATGAGGTACGGTTTGTTATCTGTTAGGTAGTCTTAACAGTGGTGTTAATCCATATCGTTAGCTTATTTTCTAGAATTAGTTGCTTCTACTCTATTCCGAATTGTCATCGGCAGAAACCGATGTGGTTAACTTGTGGTGGGTCTCTTTAATTGCTGGCTGTACAGAGGTACATACATATTGCAACGACTGGGAAAATACAATCATTAGGATGCAAAGTTCTTAATTTAAACTAGGCTTGTTAACTAGCACCTTTAGTGTGTTTGTCAAGCATGATTTTCAACTTCCAAATATTGATTACTAATGTCATGAGAGAATATTTCAATGCTGACTGCCAGTGGCTCTCTTTTTAGGCATTCTTCTCAGCTAATGCTGCTGCTCAGGCCTCAAGAAAGTCCTCTCCAAGAGTCACAAACGAAGCTGTCCAAAAGGCTGTATGTTCCTCTGCTTAGTAACCCTTCATTTTTTATGCATTCCAAAATATTGATTATAATTATATTATTGGTGTCTTGAAATCTTGATATTCTCGTCTCTCTCAGGCTGCTGCTTTGAGGGGCTCTGATCATCGCCGTGCCGCAACTGTGAGTGCTAGATTTGATGCTCAGCAAAAGAGGCTTAATTTGGTCATGCCAGCAGCCACCATTGACTCCATTGCCAAGGAACTCAGAAGTCCACACTCTCAGTACAAGGCCAAAAAGTGAGTAAATTAGATCTTCCTTTTCTAATTAAACGATGTTGGATATGACATGGTCTGTTATTTTTTTTTTTGTTATGAACCTTGTCATTCTCCTGACTGCACTTTATTATAGGATCTCTGAGGAAGAATACATTAAGGCCATCAAGGAGGAAATTGACAAAGTTGTCAAGCTTCAAGAGGAGCTTGACATAGATGTCTTGGTTTATGGGGAGCCTGAGGTAAGTCTTTGAATCTGGTACTGTAATTAAGACAGATTATGTCGGATAGATAGATAGCATCTTTTGAGCTATTTTTTCTTTCTTGAACATCTTGATCTGGATGTATCCAATGCAGAGGAACAATATGGTTGAATACTTTGGGGAGCAGTTGTCAGGTTTTGCCCTCACCGTTAATGGGTGGGTGCAATCTTATGGATCTCGTTGCGTGAAACCAGCCATCATCTATGGTGATGTGAGCCACCCCAAGCTACCGTATGTCTTCTGGTCCACCGTAGTCCAGAGCATGGCTACTGGCCCTATGAAGGGAATGCTTCCAGGGCCTGTCTCCATTCTCAACTGGTCCTTTGTCCGAAATGACCAACATAGGTATAGATGAACATGAACTTCATGTGTACATGGGATTGATCAAACAACATAAACTTTATTTCTCCTTTCAGGACTAGAATAATGAATATTTGTTTCACAGGTCCGATACTTGCTATCAAATTGCCTTGGCCATCAAGGATGAAGTTGAAGATCTTGAGAAGGCAGGGATCAATGTTTTTCAGATCAATGAGCTAGCTTTGAGAGTTGGTCTGCCACTGAGAAAGTCTGAGCAAGCTTCCTACTTGGATTGGGCTGTCCACTCTTTTAGAATCACTAACTGTGGTGTCCAGGATACTACCCAGGTCCCTTCATAGTTCTCTTACTTGTCTTTCTTTCTTTTCCTTTTTTCTCACTTCCCTTCATAGTTCTCTTACTTGTCTTTCTTTCTTTTCCTTTTTTTTAAGTGAGAAGATCCATTTCCCACGTATATTGATTTCACTCGGTGGCTTTTGTTGATTGGCAGATCCACACTCACACATACTACTCCCAGTTCAACGACCTACCCCTCTCTATCATTAACACGGATGCTGATGTCATCACGATCAAGAACTGTCGCTCCGATGAGTCAGTTTTCTGTGAGGGAGTCAATTATGGTGCTGGGGTTGGCCCCGGTGTCTATGACTTCCACTCTCCCAGTATACCATCAGCTGAACAGATTGCTGACAGTATCACCAAGAAGCTCGCAAGAAACATAGTGCCATTTAACCCTGACTACAAATTCAAGACTCGTGAACACGCTGGGGTCAAACGTGCGCTCGAGAACATGGTTGCTGCTGTGGAGCTCCTCCGCACTGAACTTGCCCATGCTATGAAAGAAAAGTCTGAGTAACTCCCAGCTCAGAGGGAGAGTTTCGTGGGGTTGGGCTTCAATGACCCAATCCGCTACTTGATCTGCACCATCTATGCTCGTTGATAAGCAGTTCTGCTTTCCCATATTCTAGCTGCAATTCTCTATTATCCACTAGTGATTATCTACAATATGTTTACAAATTCTGAGACTATAGACATTACTAGCGGGCAATTTTGTGCTCGTGTCAATCGACCATCTTTGTGTTTGAGTGATGTTTTGGCAAACCTTTGTTTTGTTCATGAATGACACTAGTTCGATACTTAGCAAAATCTGCAATTATATGCTATTGATGACTTTATCTATCGATTGTTGACCAGCAAAGGCTCTTGCCGATAATCTCTAGCACTATTTGCTGTCGATGACTTTATTGGCGCATTATTGATTTTCTTCAAGTTATCGATGGTAATGTTCACTGATGACATCCATTTTGACCAAATTTTACTTTCATCAACCGAGCTTGCTGCTAGTGCTCATCGATTATAACCAAAAATTGGTCGTTAGTGTCAACAAATGCTTACAAGTATTTCTAAAGATTTATCAGTCCAGAAAAGAAATTTCTGTCTTTTGGCATGGAAAAGCAGAATTCTACATCACGAAACTCTAACGCCATGAAGCCACTGTCGAACTAGGAACTCTTACTGGCTATTGTTGCATCATATATGCATCGGACGACTTCAACCCATCTTGTAAGAGCCAAATAACTTTTGGTAAAACTGTGAGTGCTATTGGTCCAGAGCATGGCTACTGGCTACTCGAACATGAGGGGCTCTGATCATCGCCGTGCCGCAACTGTGAGTGCTAGATTTGATGCTCAGCAAAAGAAGCTCAATTTGGTCATGCCAGCAGCCACCTTTGATTCCATCGCCAAGGAACTCAGAAGTCCACACTCTCGGTACAAGGCCAAAAGTGAGTAAATTAGATCTTCCTTTTCTAATTAAACGATGTTGGATATGACGTGGGCTGTTATTTTTTTTTGTTATGAACCTCATCATTCTCCTGACTGCACTTCATTATAAGATCTCTGAGGAAGAATACATTAAGGCCATCGAGGAGGAAATTGACGAAGTTGTCAAGCTTCAAGAGGAGCTTGACATAGATGTCCTGGTTTATGGGGAGCCTGAGGTAAGACAGTCTTTGAATCCGGTACTGTAATTAAGACAGATTATGTCGGATAGATAGATAGCATCTTATGAGCTATGTTTTCTTTCTTGAACATCTGGATCTGGATGTATCCAAAACAGAGGAACAATATGGTTTAATACTTTGGGGAGCAGCTGTCAGGTTTTGCTTTCACCGTTAATGGGTGGGTGCAATCTCATGGATCTTGTCGTGTAAAACCACCCATCATCTATGGTGATGTGAGCTGCCCCAAGCTACCCTATGTCTTCTAGTCCACCGCAGTCCTGAGCATGGTAACTAGCCCGATGAAGGGAATGCTTCCAGGGCCTGTCACTATTCTCAACTGGTCCTTTGTCCGAAATGACCAACCCAGGTACAGAAGAACAGGAACTTCATGTGTACATGGGATTGATCAAAGAACATAAACTTTATTTCTCCTTTCAGGACTAGAATAATAAACATTTAGTTCACAGGTTCGAAACTTGCTACCAAATTGCTTTGGCCATCAAGGAAGAAGTCGAAGATCTCGAGAAGGCAGGGATCAATGTTGTTCAGATTGATGAGCTAGCTTTGAGGGATGGTCTGCCACTGAGAAAGTTTGAGCAAGCTTCCTACTTGGATTGGATTGGGCTGTCCACTCTTTTAGAATCACTAATTGTGGTGTCAAGGATACTACCTAGGTCCCTTCATAAGTCCCTTACTTTTCTTTCTTTTCCCTTTTTTTTTAAATGGAAAGATCTGTTCCCCACGTTCATTCGGTGGCTATTACTGATTGGCAAATCTACACTCACACGTACTACTCCCAGTTCAGCAACTTCCCCCTCTCAATCAACAAGGATGCTGATGTTGTCACAATTGAGAACTGTTGCTCTAATGAGTCAGTTTTTGGTGAGGGAGTCAACTATGTTGCTATGACTGGCCTGGTGTTGTTGACACCTAAATTTTGGCGATCCAGTCATTTATTCATAGAAAAATTAGGGATTAATTCTAACCCCTAAACAAAAATATTAGAATTAAATTGCATAATATATAGTTTTAGGAGCATTTTTTTTATTACATTTGCATTGGTCTAGTGATGGATATGTTTGACTTGATGGTGTCCACATCCAATAATTTTCATTTGAGTTAACATCATCATGCTGTCAAGGGAATACCTTCGGTTGATGTTATACTGATTAGCAAAAATCCTTATTCAGCCTAATGAGGGACCATGAATCTCACCCGTGATATGAGGAAGGGGACCGATAAATTGCACACGCGAAGAAGGATAGGATATTCAAAAAATCGGTTGGATGCTTAGGGGTCACAATTTCGGTCAGCTAATGGAGGAATTCGTGGAATAAATGATGAGCTATCGGCTAAAGGAAAAAGAAAGCGCGGCAATTGGGAGACAAAATGGAGGAAAGAAATCAAGGCATTTGTGGAAAGTGTGGGTTGCTGGAATTTATAAAGGGAGATTAATGAGCTGGTAATAGAATAGTGAAAGAAAATGATGGGATCGTTCCAGCACTATAAACACCCGCCCGGCCATATGCGCAAGAAAAAGAGAGGAAATAATCAAGTCAGCCCAGAAATTGTGAATGGAGATGAGCGAATGTGGACACGTCCAAGGCAATATGAGTAGAAGCAGGAAAATGAAACCAAAAGATTCTGAGCGCTAATTTAGAAATAAATTAGAGAGATTCACAATCAATTTTTGGTGATAAATCAAAGCCAAAACTCAACAATTCCCCAAAATCATCAATCAGCTCCACGGATCCAGACTTTCCAACGATACGTGGAAGGCTTTTTGCTATAAAAGGAGGTACACACCCTCAGACATCGGGGGTCCATGATCTCAAGAATTCTCCGATTGGTCTATTGTGTTGGCAGCCCTCTCGATGTCCCGCGTTCATCTTGCTTTGTGGATATTGACGACAAGCATAAAGCTAAGTCAAGCAGTTTTTTTTAGTTTGATTGTGTGAAATTTCATTTCGCTATTTAAATTATTCATTTATTTATTTTCGTGTTTTCGCTGGCTGTCCAGGTTCAGTCTCCCGGTCATCGTGGACTTTCACGCCTATTCTACACCAGCACCCACAACTTCCGCATGACCAAGATCGATCCCACCAAGCTTTGGTGTTTGTTAATGTCGTGCAGGTTTCCGGGCGAGTTCCAGCAATAATTCTGCAGTTTTATTTGTCTCCACTACAGCGATACATCAGCCTTCCACGACCTTTGCAGCCTTCATGCGAGACCCGACAGCAATTCCAACGATCTTTCAGTCCAGTGGACATCTAGTGACGCCAGCAAGCCCAGTCCAAGCCCCGCTGTTGCACTCATCGTTGCGCCTCGTGACAGCCCAATCACGCGAAGCTCTTCATGGACGCCTCAAACAAGTCCTGCACCACCCGCCATAGCATTGCTGGAGGCTCTCCATCAATGACCAGGGGCACCATTGGCGAGCGCAGATTTTCTCACATATCTTCTCTGATATTGTTTGTTTTATTTGAAGGAAATTCTGGGCTTAGTTCAAGACCACCTTCAGTCAACATAGCAGCAAGGGTGACGTGCACAGAATCATGGAAAATTCAATTAATGCGCGGTCACGTTCACACGAAACAAGAGGCAAAAGCGATGAAAGGATTTAGAGAGCGATGCGCTGAAGCGGTGAAATTTGTCTTCTTCTTGAATAATCCACACGTGGAAAGCAAAAGCTTCTCGAACGATCTCGTCGTCTAGCGAACCCCGGTCTGCATCCGAAACCAGTGAAGTCTCTTGCGACGATTTGGTAGCGGTTCGAGCCCGCTGCCGCCTTCCTGTCGAGCATCATTCACAAGCCGTAACCCGGTCCAATTCCAATCCGCGTTTTCGAATCAGGTAATAATCTATATCCAATTCAAATGGAATATTTCATTCCTTAATTCAGATTGATTGTTATTTGATACGTGATATTAAGCATATCCAATTAGGACTTATTGATTTAATTACTAATTTGATCCGTAAAGATATCGGATCATTTTTTTAATTATCTCAACTTATTATTGGATAATTGCGTTGTCTGAGATTGCAATAATCTTTAATTTGAGCCATGAGACAACGGATCATTTTTTTGATTATGTTGGATTCTGAGTAAGTGCCTCATCAAGATTAAGATATCCATTAATCTAAGACGAGACGATGGATTATTTTTCTAGATATTGTAATCTTTTATTTGAATCCCGATTGATATCTTGAATGTTTTTTTCGAAATTCTAGATAGAATTGCTAGCTGTAATAAATAAAAGTGCCAAAAACATTGCTTTAGGATGATTAGATTTCCTTTTCTTTAATTTAAATTGCATGTTTAATTATTAGCTAATTTTAATTTCGAATTAAAAAGAAAACACAAAAAATATCATGCATGTGTCATGTAAAATTAGGTCATCCTTTGAACATCATTTAGTTATTGCATAATTAGAATCATTTAAATGTGTGACATACTAGGATAGTTGCATTAATATTTGCTCATCATTAACTTGGGTCACGTGAGTAACATCGAATGACATATAATTTGCCTATTATCATGTTGTGTTAGTATAGATACATCTTTTTACATCATTGCACTACATTGTACATAAATTAGGTTTCATTAAATAAGAGAAAAACCCAAAAAAGAATTGTTTGTTTTATGCATTTAATTATTTTGATGCAATTTGTTTGATTCATTGAGTGTTTAATAATGATTGAGCACCCGTGTGATCACCCTATTACATGATAATAATTTAGGTTAAAATAAATCCAGGTTGCCTCGCATAAATATTTTTGAAAATAAGGGCATTAGAGAAATCTAGCGTAACCAAGTTCTTATACCCAAACTCTCTGGTTTGTAGGAGTAAAATAATTCTCCCATTATATTACTTAGGTGTCTAATTGACTACCATAAACTGATTAATGGCGACTCTTAGATAAAATCCATTTGCTTGTTAAAAATTTGAACCTAAGTCACAAATTGGTATGGACTTGGGAGAGCCTGAGCTAAGTTTAAACTTAATAGTCCATTAGCCTAATCCTAGGTGTTGCACCTAAAATTTAGGTCGCAACAAGTGTCTATGACATCCTGTCTCCCAAAATACTATCAGGTGAACAGATTGCTGACAGTATCACCAAGAAGCTCGCAAGAAACATAGTGTCGTTTAACCCTGACTACAAATTCAAGACTCGTGAACACACCGGGGTCAAACATGCGCTCGAGAACATGGTTGCTGCTATGGAGCTCCTCCACACCGAACTTGCTCATGTTATGAAAGAAAAGTCTAAGTAACTCCCGGCTCAGAGGGAGAGTTTCGTGGGGTTGGGCTTCAATGAGCCAATCTGCTACTTGATCTGCACCATCTATGCTCGTTGATAAGCAATTCTGCTTTCCCATATTCTAGCTGCAATTTGAGTGATGTTTTGGCAAACTTTTGTTTTGTTCATAATGATTATAGTCTCGGAATTTGTAATTGTATTGTTGATAATCACTAGTGGATAATAGAGAATTGCAGCTAGAATATGGGAAAATAGAACTGCTTATCAACGAGCATAGATGGTTCAAATCAAGTAGCAGATTGGGTCATTGAAGCCCAACATCACGAAACTCCCCCTCTGAGCCGAGAGTTACTCAGACTTTTCTTTCATAGCATGGGCAAGTTCGATGCGGAGGACCTCCACAGCAACAACCATGTCCTCGAGCGCACGTTTGACCCCAACGTGTTCACGAGTCTTGAATTTGTAGTCAGGGTTAAACAACACTATGTTTGTTGTGAGCTTCTTGGTGATACTATCCACAATAGGTTCAGCTGATAGTATTCTAGGAGACAGGATGTCATAGACACCGGGGCCAATCACAGCACCATAGTTGACTCCCTCACCGAAAACTGACTCATCAGAGAAACAGTTCTCAATATTGACAACATCAACATCCTTGTTGATGATTAAGAGGGGGAAGTCGCTGAACTGGGAGTAGTACATGTGAGTGTGGATCTGCTAATCAGTAACAACCACTGAATGAAATCAGTCTATGTGGGGAACGGATTTTTCCACTTAAAAAAAAAAGGGAAAAGTAAGAAAAGTAAGGGAATTATGAAGGGACCTGGGTAGTATCCTTGACACCATAGTTAGTGATTCTAAAAGAGTGGACAGCCTAATCCAAGTAGGAAGCTTGCTCAAACTTTCTTAGTGGCAGACCATCCCTCAAAGCTAGCTCATCAATATGAAGAACATTGATCCCTGCCTTCTCGAGATCTTCAACTTCTTCCTTGATGGCCAAGGCAATTTGGTAGCAAGTTTCGAACCTATGAACTAAATCTTTATTATTCTAGTCCTAAAAGGAGAAATAAAGTTTATGTTCTTTGATCAATCCCATGTACACATGAAGTTCTCGTTCTTTTGTACCTGAGTTGGTCATTTCAGACAAAGGACCAGTTGAGAATGGTGACAGGCCCTGGAAGCATTCCCTTCATTGGGCTAGTTACCATGCTCTGGACTGCGATGGACCAAAAGACATAAGGTGGCTTGGGGTGGCTCAAATCACCATAGATGATGGGTGGTTTTACACAATGAGATCCATGAGATTACACCCACCCATTAACGGTGAAAGCAAAACCTGACAGCTGCTCCCCAAAGTATTCAACCATATTGTTCCTCTGTTTTGGATACATCCAAATCCATATGTTCAAGAAAGAAAACATAGCTCATAAGATACTATCTATCTATCTGACATAATCTATCTTAATTACAATACCAGATTCAAAGACTGTTTTACCTCAGGCTCCCCATAAACCAGGACATCTATTTCAAGCTCCTCTTGAAGCTTGACAACTTTGTCAATTTCCTCCTCGTCTGAAGACGGGCGTGCAGTTAGACTCGCTGCACTCAGAGCATGCAAGTATGTCCCACATGTCCCACCTTCTACTAGCGGGGAACGGAACTACCATGGGGAAAGAACTTGTTCTTTAGCAGCTTCTGTATAGATTAAAATTATGGATAATGACACAAATGATCTATCATGAATTTTGCTTCAATGTACAATATTATCCCTAAACTTTTGATTAGTTTAATGTCATCCTAACTTTTGGTACATTTTCATATGGTTTAGGGATTAAATTGAATATATATTAAAAGTTTATGAATGACATTAAACAAATTGAAAGTTCGAGAACCACATTATATGCTTGGCTATGGTTTAAGAACCACATTAAATAAATCAAAAGTTTAAGAATCATATCACATATTGAACTAAAGTTCAGGGATTATTTGTGTCATTTTCCATTTAAAATTAGTGGATGCAATTGTCAAGAATCTGAGTAACCCACATCGGACCCTATAGAAAAACCGCAAATCTACACATAATCTTCACATCATGATGATTGAATCTATCCATCATAAGGGTGTGTAAAAGAATCGAGAACTGCTTGAATTACCTAGAACAACTAGTGGTTCCCATGGGAGCTAATCCAGCTTCTCAATTTTTATTTAGTGAAATTGATGAGTACCAGTCTGGTTCTTAATTCTAGGCGTGGAACCGCTTACTCGTCCATTTAGACCAGAGCGGTATATATATTTAAAAAAAGAAATTTCATTTTAATTACTTAATTATTTTGTAGTTTTTCAACCAAATATATTTGTAAATATATGTATATTTGTAGTTATTAAATATTATTGAATAATTTTGTTTCTCGGGTGTGTAATAGGAGTGGCCTTAATGTATTCTTCCTCAGAGATCCTACAATGAAGTGCAGTCAGGAGAATGATGAGTTTCATTATAAAAATATAAAAATAAAACAGCCCACGTCATATCCAACATCATTTAATTAGAAAAGGAAGATCTAATTTACTCACTTTTTGGCCTTGTACTGAGTGTGGACTTCTGAGTTCCTTGGCGATGGAGTCAATGGTGGCCGCTGGCATGACCAAATTAAGCTTCTTTTGCTGAGAATCAAATCTAGCACTCACAGTTGCGGCACAGCGATGATCAGAGCCCCTTATGTCCGAGTAGCCAGTAGCCATGCTTTGGACCAGTAGCCATAAAGGGAATGCTCTTGGGGAACAAAAAAAGAATAAAAATATGTTTGGTAAAACTTTTGTTTCCGAAAACAAAAAAATAGTTTTTGGTTCTCGAAAAACAAATTTGGAATAGAAACAAGAATTAGAAAAAAGTAACTTCTTGTTCTCGGAAACAATTTCAAGAAATAATTTTTCTCTCTCTTCTTTTTCTTCTTCTCTTTTCTTTCCTTATTCTTCCTTTTGGTCGATCGCCGGCCTCGATCATGGCCATCGACCAACCGACGAGAGCTGGTGACCTCGTTGGAGCGTCGTGGGCCCCAGGCGACGACAAGCCTCGCTATGGCTAGACGAGACTCGGCCTTGCCAAGCCAAGGTGAGGCCGATCTCACATCGCCTAGGCAAGGTTGAGCCTCATGGTGGCCTAGTGAGGCTCCGGCGAGCTCGCGACCCTCGCCTAGCCGTCCCGCCGACCGCCGGGCCGTGGCCAACGACCAACTACAAAGGAGGAAGAAGGAAAAAAATGAAAAATATAATAAAAATATTGAAAAATTAAAGAAAAAACAACAAAATTATATAAGTTTACCAAAAACATTTCTATTTTTAAAATAGAAATTTTTTGCGCTTATCAAGCATGTTCTTATACTCGAAATTGTTTTAAACAGTAAATAAAAAAT